>JAECXO010000165.1:4344375-5792500 GCA_018152825.1 Scaptomyza hsui | reverse complement strand
TGCTTTCGAAATGTTCCTCAAAACATATTCGCTTTTAGAACTTTAGAACATTTCCTATTTTGCGACGCCAAAAAGTATGCTAAGCAAATATGTTGGCGAATTATTTCAAAAAGGGATAAGTGGCACAACAATACAATTGTCCCTTTTTTTATTTTGTCGCGCTGAGTAATTTTTCTATTTTCTGCTTTGTTGCGCCCTTTCGAATGCACACCCATGTTGACCAACATACAACATTAACCCAAATCCGAAATATATCTACACGCACACAAACACACACACACACACACTCATACTTACTTAAACTTGAGACTTGGCCACTTGACAGAGGGTATTACCTTCCACTTCTCTGTCTTTCTCTCCCTCTCTACGTCACCCTCATTCTTGAAGACGTCTGAAGCTTGTTTCTTTTCGCATTTTATTGTCTCTGTGGCCGACTTTTAGCTAAATGAATCAACCATATCCTGTGTACACTAGCCAAACTCGTGTACGTATAAAAATGTCCTCGTTTGGCGCAAAATTCTCTGCCACCTGCTGCGTTTCCATTGCCTGTAAGTGACTAGAACGCATTTAGGCTTTTTGCCCGGAAATTAATTACATCGACTTATCAAACTTCTAATACATAAAATGATTTAATTGATTACTTAACAGAGAACTGAGGCATAATCAATACGAATAATGTGGGAGTGGTAGCACAAATAATAGCAAGGATCAGCATAAATAAAAGATTTGCAATGAATAACACAAAAAGTTTTGGATTAACAAAGTTTTAAATGATTAGGTTAAGATGGAAAGTTTGAGTAACTGCAAAAGATACTTTTGTTTGTCAACCTAAAAAAATATATTTCATAGTTCATAGAACACAGGCAATAATGTCATAACACCTCAAACCCTTTAAGTATATCTTACTTTTTCTTAGTAACTATATATATTTATACATCATCTCTGTCAGTCTTTGGCATCTTTAGCTAATTATGTTTCAATATTTGCCTCACACATTCAACACTAGCAAGCCACAAACAACAAGCAACTCTTTCCCCGCCTCCGCTCTGCTCTATATTATTCGATGTCAACACATTTCTTAAAATGTCGCCACGCCCACCACCGCAAAGGCTTAAACGTTTAATAAATAAAATAAGCAGCTTGTTAGACATTGTTGGTTGCTGCCATCTATCGATGAGGTTGGCCTTGCCTTAATTGTTGTTGTAATTGTTCTAGTAGTGGTTGCTTCCTCTTGTTGTTGTCTCCTTGCAGGGCATAATGCACAACGCAAGAGTGTGTGAGAGAGAGAGAGAGAGAGAGAGAGAGAGAGGGGAAGGAAGGAACGTTGTGTCTGGGGGCCAAGCATAAATATGTCAAGTGTTAATTGCTGCCACTTAACACAAAGCACAAACCCAAATACAACAACAACAATGTCAACACACACACACACACACATAAGCATAAAATACACACAGATGAGAGAGGCGTGTAAATATGACTTTAATCTACTTACGAGAGTAGCTTAGCTCTCTTCCTTTCCCTTTTCTAACTCAAGAGTTCATAAGCCACAGCGGGAAATGAAAAAACCAGAAACACAAACACATACACACACACACACACATGACACACACACTTGTTACACACCCAATAATAAGCTTTAACAAGTTTCTTATGGCCATAAATTCAACAAGCCAACAAAAGCTCATAAAAAGGGCTGACTTCAAACCCACAAGCCCCCAAACCACCCAGCCCTTTGGCACGCCCCCTTCTCTGGACTGGGATGAGTTGTTGTTGGTGTGGCGACTTGGCGACTTTGCAACTAACCTCAACGAAGGCCGCTGCTGCTGCTGCTGCTGCCTACATAAATAAAAGCGAACGTTGCAGACATGCCTTGACATTTCATATCATATCATATCACAAACACACACTCATACAGGACAGGATATTTTACAGGAACAAGAATAACCTACACAAAGAAACAAAAACTGCACCCAGGCACTACAATTGACAAGGCAATAACAACAATGGCAGCAACAATGTGCTTTGTATGAATAACGGCTCTTATCAGCCATATTTATCGACAAGCCAGACCATTTCCTATTTGAAACGTCTTTACCAACTTGACCAGCGTTTCTTGTTTCCTGTTCGCTATTTTTGTATTGTGTGGCACGTTGAATTGTATAACAGGTAGTTAATATTTATGTTTATGATAAGTATCTTCTGTTGGTAGTTGAAATGGATGCTGATAAGCACGAACAGGAAACTAACGGTCATTGCTAAAAGAAATTTAAAACTTTGGCAAAAGAATTTTTATTTATACTTTTCGATTCTTGATAAAAAGGAACGTTGCTCAAAGTTTGTTCAATTTATTCATTTATGTGCATTTAGCTTTTCATAAATGAAACCTTAAAGAGCACACATTATTTATTTTTTTCCTGCACATTCATTCATATTCGATAATTATCGATTGTTGTTTATCAGTTGTTTTGATTAGCAGTTCAATTACCATATCAGCAAAAATAGCGGTTAGTTAACGGCCAACTGATTTGTGTCTCTCACAGCCATATTTCCATATTCGTTATTCCATATGAGTACACTTCTATTATAGGCAGTCTATGGCGCTTTTACGCTCAGTTGCCAAACGCCAGTTCGATGTGAAAGACGCGAAAAATTGATGAATTCGAAATAACATCTACAAACAAGCCGCGGGCGGTTGCAAAATATCAAATATAGTAAAATAAAATCCAGATTTTTTATGAAATTCAATATTGCAAATTTAATATTTGCTGGTCAAATATTGCAGTGAAAGTTCAAGTTTAATTAGTGATTGAAACTAGATTTAGGTCTTAGGGTAACGACTGTCATTATTAACTTCATTATCATGGTCATATTATCGATTTTGTATTTTGAATATTGTTTTTGTGTGCCATTATCATCACATTTATATAAGTGATAATTATATTAGGCGTTTTATCTCGCCCTCACTCGGCTCGCTTGCTTACTGGCTGCAGTGCGGCTAGCTTCATAAACGATAAAAACAAAAACGCGCTTGTGTGAGTTTATATTTTCTGCCTTTGTTTATCTTTCGGATTACTCATCAGCCACACAACAGACAAACATAAACTCCCAACAACTGGTTAAGTGCGAAATATTCCGAATAATGCAACTTTCAAAATTCACCAAAACTCAACGAACGCATGGAAACTGAACTCGGTGTTATTAACTTACACAAAAAATGTGCTAATCGTATATGTTCAAGTAATGGAAAAGAGAAACAAACTCAACTGATGTGTGGCATGTGATATTAATGCTGCCGCTGCTGTGAGGGAGGATTAAAGCAAACAGGTGTGTAAAAGACGGCTGCGACAAAAAAAAAAATAATGAAATGCTTGTGAAAAACCGATAGTACGCTCAATTAACTGTGAATAGATTGAGACTTTATCGAGGTGTTAAAAACGCCAGCTTGCCAACTGGAAAAATATGACTTGTTGTTATTATTAGAGACTGGGAACCCTTTCTGTGTGAATAAATTTTGAAGATTCTTTTTAACATAAGATGCAAATGTTGCTAAAGCAACCATAAAATAATACAACTTCTGCATTTATTAGAATATTCTTGTATTTATTATAGCCATAGGGCTTGTTTTTTTGTTATTTTAGGACAAAGTCTATATAGCTTTAATGATGCAATCACCTACATATATATTGACACTATCTATCGCTCAAATTGAACACACTAATCAAGTCCCAATTGCGAATTGTTCGTCGTGTTAGCCACGTTTGCCAAACTGATAGCTGATAACAACTTTGTTGGAAGGAAGTGCAGTCAACCAATGTAACACATACCAATACCAAAATATAAATATAATATGCACATATAAATGAGTAGGACGCCTAAAAGCGTGCTATACAAGCCCAAAATAGATCGCATTTAGCTTATATATAGTATATATATGTATAATTATTTGTGTATTTTTATACGTGCGTCAGATAACGTTAAGCACCAAATGATAAACTTGTAACCAACTTTCCAACTACACAAAACCATAAGAGAACTTAACCGCAAAAGGTAAGAAACTTTTGCTTCAAAAAAACGAAGGCTCGTTAAAGTAAATTAGAAAACTAAAAGGGCAAGGCAGTTGGACAAACAAACAAACCAACAAACAAACATACATAAAAGCGAGCGTATCAAATAAAATGTTATTTAAATGTGCACCAAATAAATGTTTATGCCACACACATCTGAGGAAGACATCAGAAGAAAAGCATAAAAAAATGTTGGGAAGCATTGAGCAGTTGACAGTTTATTGAATTATACGCTAACGTATACCAAATTTAATTTTGGGACTCTTCAAATAAGATACACAAATACGTTCTTATGTGTGTGTGTGTGTTTGTGTGTGTTAACGTGTCTCTTGGCTGCTGCGATTTATTGGAATTTTGTTCTTTTAGGTCTAGAATATTTGTGACAGCCCCGAAGTATGCTACGATTTCTATACACGACGCATATGAATGAGCACCTAACGTAAGCCAGTGTGTGCGAGTGTGTGTGCAGCCATGTGTGTCTAAATGCTAATTTGAATAATGACAACGACATCAACGCGCCATTTTCTAGTTGTTGACTGTCATTCTCATCGTTGTCGCCATTTTGCGTTTCCGCTGCGCCATCGTGAATTTAACTTCTATTCTATAAGCTGCTGTATGCATTATGCGGAGTAAATATATACTTAATGCAAACGAGTATATGATGTAGGTAACTTACACCATATGCGGCGCGTGCCGTTGGCATCATGAAAACCAAATTATTTAAGATATCCGCACCGGAAATATTAAAGTTTTAATGGTCTAACTGGCAATGCATGAAGAACGCCATTATCCCTTTAAGTATTTGTGGATGTAATTCGATTGAATTCGATTTAAATAAAAAACAAATTACAAGCTTTGCATTTTATATTCTTAAATGTAAATTTGAAACAGTTTTTAATGCGCTTAACATTCACTGCTTTTATTATTTTACATTGTAATGCGGTCATGCTTTAAATAACATTTGTATGTCATGTTAAACTTTAACTGTTAAACATCCATTTGTCTTTTATGACATTTTAAAGCCTTTTTCACGCATCAAGGCAAACAACAACTGATTCTGAGCACAACTACATTCTAATATTAATCATTTCCTATGCTCTGTTGTGGACATATTCCAATTCAGCCTTCAGTCTGACACATCCGTTCTGGTTTTATAATGCCCCTTTTTTTCCTACGCTCCCGGAGGTCTGACAAACTTGGCAAATGGCTTCACGCCTCGTCGAAACGTTGGCGCTTGGAAACCATTTACATTTTGTGTCTCCTGCCTGGCTCTGATTGTGAGTTGCAGCAGCCTTCATTCAATAGGAGAAATATAGGGGGCAAATGTTTGTATTCATTAGAAGTGGCGCCGCCTTTACAAAGGCCTAGATATAGAGACAGACAACTTCAAAGCGTAAATTGAAAGTTAAAGCTTGAGCTGTCAAGCATTGATAATGATGATGATGCCACTCCCACTTGTATATCGGCACAAACAGCTTAATAAATATATCCTCTTACACTATGTTTACAACTTGCAGAGCTAACGACAACGAGGAGGAAGAAGAGGAGGAGCAGGAACGCAACATGGATGACGATGATGACAAGTTAGTCTCGGATGAGGTGCACCTACGGCAGCTTAGTGCGACGCCGTGTTCGGCGCTGCAGCAGCGTCGTCAATGCAACAATGCAACACATTCCGCACCGCCAGAACTCCAGGCACAAACACTGGAGAAGGATGAAGCGGAAGAGGAGCAGGGCGTGGTGCTGCGACGCGCTGTTGACAAGGGCGCCATTACCTTGGCACAAATTGACGATCTAAAGCTGGAGAGCGATGACGATGACGATGACGATGAGGAGGAGGAGGATGAGGATGAGGACGATGATGTTGACAGTGGCCCCGGTCTGAGCAATCCCGCAGCGCAGACCACAAATGATGGGCAGATTAAAGCCACAGCAACAACAACTACATTCGAGGTAAGTTAAATTGTTGCTCAGCACTTAGGGCTAATTAAAAGCTAAACTAAAATACAAAAAAAGCAGCAGGAAGCGACAACAACAACAACAACAACGACGACGACGACGACAACGCCAACGTTAGCTTTGACCACGCCGGATATGTCCAAAATACCACGACTGCCCGGCGACGGCGCCCAAATGGACGACAGCGGTGATCTGCCCCACTCTCTGCGCGCCTCCACCGCAACAATATTGTCCAATTTGTGCAAGAAACAGCAGGCAATGCTGGATAGACCCGATACAGCTGGAGTAGGTGGTGGCGGTGGTGGTGCTCGACTTGGTGGTGCTGGTGGTGGTGGTGGTAGTCGTGGCTTGGCCAAGCAAACGCCGAGACGCGTGCAATCTGTGCGCATCGTTGAGGCCAAATCGGGCTATGGACCCAAACGACGCACCGAAAGCTGCAGCATATATGGCAATAGCAATTTTGGTAAGTACACTAAGCTCAAAATGATTCCCAGCTTAAAGAAATTTATAACTCAAGTTGATCAGCTATCACAGCTAATAACTCACATGAACTCATTGATTCGCACAGTGTGAATCCGAGTTAAGGCAAATGACAGTGAATCATGAGTTGAGTCATGATTCAACTCGTTGGGAGTTAACTCAACTCAACTTGTCTTGAAGTTGTTGTCAAAAGTGTATATTCCATACGATGATAAATCAAAAGTATTTGAAATGCCTGCAAGTTTTGATAGTTTTAACATTACTTTCGTTTGGCAACGAAGTTGAGGCTGATGGGAAACGGTTTAAGCGCCTGGCTACACCTAGTTATAGTGCGGATGTATACGAAAATAAGAGCAAATATGTGGTATCAATAAGATCCCGCACGCCCCGCAAGTACTTTGGTGACAATCATTTCTGTGGCGGCACAATAATCTCACACAAACATGTCCTAACTGCCGCCACCTGTGTCATGGAGTAGGTATTGAGATAGGTTTAAAAGTGCAACATCGATTTGTAAATCATTAACACCATCATTAGCCATCGCAAGATTGTTTACCGCAGTCGTGTCTTCTTGGTCGTTGCTGGAACACCCAATCGACTGAAAGTTGTCGAAAATGAGACCATACATCTGCCAGTTGCCAGTATCCATGTGCCAACCAACTATACCATATATAATACCAACAATATTGCAATTTTAATGTTAAAATCAGCTCTGCCATCAGACAATCCGCATGTGGGAGTTATTAGTCTGCCCAGTCAGACAGCCACAGTTGGTTTGTTCTACCAGGTGTTGGGCTGGGGACGTGTCTATAAGGTTCGTTCAACAACTAATCCGTCAAATTGTTTAGTTTGTCCCATTTAATTAGACTGTTTACTCAGGGCGGTGCTTTGGCTTCTAGATTATTGTATATAAAAATTAAGTTGCAAGATCGTCAAGTGTGCAAATCAATGATCAAAACCTTTCTGCCGGAAATGTTGTGTGCCGGCAATTTAAACAAAAGCTTTGATGAGGATCCCTGTCTCGGTGATTCTGGCGATCCTCTGGTTATGAATACAACCATTTATGGCGTTGTTTCCTATCAACTTGGCTGCGGCAATGGTCTGTTACCATCGGTCTATACTGATGTATTTTATCACAAAGACTGGATCAAAAGTATCATCGATGGTTGCCAGAGAACATGTTTTATGCTACACTCAGTTTTATTGTTGTTTAGTTTTGTTGTTTCACTATTTAAATAAAGTTAATATGTTATGTTTTCTACAGATTACGAACTGGAATTGGGTCATTCTATAGCTAGCATAGCTGGACCCCAGAGACCGCTAACAAATGAAACATATTCGGCCTTTAAGAGCGGAAATGTTGTCAAGGGTATATTATGTCCCTCCCTAACGAACTCCTTCAAGCAGAGCTCACTGGAACGTAGCTATCTCACCTATACACACAGACAACGCCAGAAGTCGCTAATCATTGTGAATGTCGTTGATTTTGTGCTGAAAATTGTCATGGCCATAATATGGATGCTGCAACCGCGAGAGGATCGCTCAGCAACGGTAAAACTAGTAAACTACTTAAACTTCAAAACTTTACATTTCTTGCCTCATTTAGAACTCAACTTCAGCAAGCACTGCAACTGCAATTACTTGGTCCGTTTGCTGTGGCATTGCCAACTTGGCCATTTGCTTTTTGGGCTATTGGCGCTGTTTTGCCAACAATTACTTGCACTGGGCGGCTGTCTGCACTTGGGTGCTCTTCAATATACAAGGTGGGTTGGGTTGGGTATACACATAAATCACAAAATGCGACATATGCTTGGGCCGTTAAAATTGCTAATCCTTTTTGGGTCGTCATAAATGTTTTATTGCTTGTGCCACGGTAGGATTCATCAGCGAAGGCGTTGGCTTCGAGAATCGCGAGTACCTGGTCTGGTACATACTGTTTGTCATATTTGTGCCCTATGCCATGTTGCCGCTGCCACTCAAATGGTGCGTTGTGGGCGGCACAATCACCGCCAGCTGCCACCTGGCCGTTATAACCATCAACAAATTGCAGAACAAGGAGGTAGGCAGCACATAATGCTTTATGTTCTCTTCCTCTATATAAATGATGCTTGATTTTTGTGCAGACGCCATTCGATTTCAACTGCGTGCTGTTTCAAATCATTGCCAATTTCATACTGTACACGGCCATCAATGTGGCCGGCATGTATACCAAATACCTAACAGACCGTGGACAACGTTTAGCCTTCATCGAGACCCACAAAGCCATGGAGCACAAGAAGGAGTCCGAAAAGGAGCTGCAACGCACACAGAAGCTGCTCGATTCAAGTGAGTGAAAGATGTGAATATAACAATATTGTTGAGTTCTTGGATATTATTTTTAATTAGCGTCAGTCAGAGACAGCTAAAAAGGAAGTGAAAAATATTTTCTGAGAATTTTCCTAGCTTTAAGGAAGCTGACATTTATAAATAATAAAAACAAGCGTTTAATTGAAACCAAGACAAATTCCAGGAATTCTCTGGTCAGGTAAAATGTGAAATATGCTTCTGCAGCTGCAGGTAAACATATTCTAGAATCCTCAGTAAATTTATTTTCCTCAAGGACAGCAAAACTCTTTAATATATTGGCCTGTTTAATTCTTGTCTTGTCTGTTTTGCAGTTTTGCCAAACATTGTGAATAATCAAATACGCAGCGAAATGTACAAGGGCACGGATCCAACGGTGGAGACACAGTTCAACAAATTATACGTGTATCCCATGGATAATGTGAGCATCCTATTTGCTGACATCAAGGTAAGCTAATTACAAGGCGAAATTATTCATGGTATGCAAACTGATTGAAATTCATTGCAACTGCTGCAGGGCTTTACGGAACTGGCCAGCAAAACGTCAGCCGAACAATTAGTGAAAATTTTAAATGACCTTTTCGCACGTTTCGATCGTATTGCAGAGGTAAGTGTCTGTTGCACATGGTGACAGTGAGGAAATGTTTTATATTTCACTTTGTTATCTCACTCTCATTCGCTCCTGCTGCCTTTTTGTGGTCCACAGGACAATCATTGCTTGCGTGTGAAGTTGCTCGGTGATTGCTACTATTGTGTGTCACAGTTCGAGAGTGACAATTGGAAGACCCGACCGGACCATGCAGTGTGCAGCGTCGAAACTGGACTGCACATGATAAAGGCCATCAAGGATGTGCGGCTGCATACGCATGTAAGTCAAAGTAAATTATTGCAATGGGGTGTGCGAAAAACAGCAGGCAAATAATGCCCGTTTTAAATTAAAGCACATTTCCTGCTTAGGGAAATTGCATTATTGTGATGCATACTTTTAAGCGGGTCTTGAAATTTAACTGTCTGACGGCTAACAGACATCTGTTAAAAAACAACAGTCAAGCGCTGTTAAACGGCTGCCGGGTCGCATTATTTTTTGCAAATTTAATGCCACAAATTTTTCAACTGTCAGCTGTTTTGCATTTGTTACTTTTTCCCCATTTTTTTGCCGCTTTTGGGTAGCAAGCCGCTTTATTTTTACGAATATTGCACACTGTGTGTGTGTTCGCTTGGACGTGTTGACAATTCATTTGTATGCAAATCTCAGCAGAGCAAAAGGCAACGCCAAACGCCCAGCAGCAGCAGCACAAAATATGTGTTAAATTTTCATGCCTCCCCACAATGGACAAGTGCGAGAAAAAAGGGAAAAAATTAATTGATTTTCTTTTTTCTGCATTGCGGGTCGGGACAACTCAACTTCATCTTCTTCCTTAAATTCCTTTGGGCCCTGAAGCGCATATAATGAACGAAGGATAATGACAATTGGCCGACACAGCCGCCGTCCCACTGACTGACTGACACTGACACTGACACTCTGACTCAACTGCAGTAGATCCCTAGTTGCAGTTGTACACCATAATGCATTGTGCTATGAATTTTGCGTTTTTGTTAATTTTGCAGGTTGACCTCAACATGCGCATTGGCATCCACAGCGGTTCGGTGATGTGCGGCGTTTTGGGCAACAAGAAATGGCATTTTGATGTCTGGTCTAATGATGTTATCATTGCCAACCACATGGAATCCGGCGGCATTCCCGGGTAAGTTCAGTCTGCTTCCTTTTATCATTTCCCTGTAATTATTGCGTGCTAAGCTAAACAAATGAAACAGCTACATTTTAGCACAGTGAATAAACAAGCAGCTCGTTTCAATTGAATTTTGATTATCTTGTGTGACAAAATTGTAAAACAAATATTAACTTAGTTGGAATTGATTTATAATTGAGCCTTAAACAAATAATAATTTGTGTAGCATACTTTTTGGCAGCAATAAATAATACTTTGCCTAGCATTAAAATCTCAAATGTTAAATTTCGTGCATGAATAATTAAATACAGCAAGGACTCCTTTACGTTTGACACCAATTAAATGAGTCTTTGTTCCGGCATCGAATTTCCATCTGCCTTTAAATTAAGAGAATGCCATCAACGCCAGCATGCATCTCCAATTTATTGGCAGCAATTCAAAAATGCAGCAACAGCAGCAACCCGAAACGTGTTGCCAAATAAGTTTTAGGGTTTTAAATCTTAGTCAGCCACATTTTTAATTGGCCAATTAGGGCATGTCCAATGCTCTCTGGCTAACAACAATTGTACAGTAATTTTTGCAAGCTTGGCGTGTTTAGACACAAGTAACCAAAAACCAAAAATTCCTATAGAGAGTGAGGCAGAGAGAGAGAAAGAGAGAAAGAGCAAGGCAATAATAACAGCTGGCCAAGAACTAGAGCCAAGTAACAACAACAAATCAACGTCGACCACAAACCGAACGAACAAGAGGCAAAGTTAAGAGTTCCCCGGTTCCATTTTGAATGCAAAATGCTTTGATGTAATTGTGGCCTAGAAACAGAAACATAAAACGCCAGCAAGGACTAGAAACCAAATCGTAGAGAACTTACCCAATTATGAAAGGCACACACAAAGAGAAAGTATGACAGTGAGAGAGGGAGAGGGGAGAGAGAGGAGGGAATGAACTTTACGCACAATCGCGGAAAACGTGGGCAAATATTTGAATTTAATTTTCACCAACTACCATTTGTTGTTCTTCTCCTCTCCTCCTCTTCCCAGACGCGTTCACATCTCGGAAGCGACACTGAACTGTTTAAACGATGCCTACGAGGTGGAGCCGGGCAACGGCGGCACCCGGGATAATCATCTCAACAAGCTCAACGTGACCACCTATCTCATCAAGCGCACGGAACCGTTACGGTAAGTTTTCACCCAACTAATCGGGAGGCACATAACAAAAGATTCAACTCGCCGCAGACCCAAGCGACGCTTTGGCACCCGCAGCAGTGCACATTTGAGTAGCAATAGTAGTGCTGCTCCGCCGGCTGCCAATCGAGCAAGTGCAGCATTGCCCAAATCAATCTCGGCCAGCGGCAGCAGCATTGGCAGCAATACTGTGGGGCAGGTTGCGGCGGATGGCACTGGCAGCATCGATGGACGCAGCAGTTTGGAGTGCGCGGTGGCCATGGCGGTGGCGCAACCCTCTCAGCTGCTGCAGCAACAGCAGAAGAAGAACATCTCGCTCAACTCGCTGCCCAATGTGGTCGAGGGTGTCGCCTTGGACAGTCGCCGGCTGCGTAATGGCGGTCCCGTTGGCACGGCAGCCACAGCGGGTGGAGCCGGAGCCCTGGCAGCTGGACTCTCAACGGTATCCTCGCCAACGGCCATGATGTCCGCACCGCTGGAACAGCAGTTGAGGCCACGCAATGGCGCCAGCATCCAAAATCTGGCAGAGGTAATCAGTGCCAAGGGGCTGATCATTGAGGATGAGAGCACCACAGAGTGGATACCAGAGATACCATTTAGAAATGTGAGTAAGATAGATGGCGCTACTGCACACATTCAAAAAAAACTGTTAACTTAACATTTACATTAATTGGCAGCTTAACAGTCCAGAGGAGCTTCTCAATCGTGTTGATTCCATTCTAGTCGATCCCAAACAGGATCATCGTGTTTCAGTCACCGTACTTGACGAAGAGGTAAATATTCAATAATTCTTGTGAACTTTCATTATTGACACAAATCAATACTGCAAATAGATTGACGAGTTCATTGAACAGAACATACAAATCAATTCGAATAAGGAAATACGTCGTGAGTACTTAAATGCTTGCACATTGAAATTCATAGACAAGAGTCAGGAGCAGAAATTCTGTCAGCTGCGCGAGGACATGTTTCGGTAAGGGTGTTTGGGCTGTTAATTAATGAACTGTTGCTAATTAATTTCTACTTCGTTCGGTTTTTGTAGCTCAAACATGTTGTGTGTGTTTGTCATTTGGATATTTATGGTGCTGTGCCAGGTCATCATTATACCACGCTGCACCACAGTCATCATTTGTCTGGCTGTTGGCACTGTGGTCCTTACCTTCTGCTGTGTCCTGGTCATGGCTGAGGAGTTTCCAGGTAAGCTTCCCTTCCCAATAACTTTCGCTGCTCAACTAAAACTTTCTTTTCAGGTCTTCCTAATTGCTTGAAAATCAATTCGGCTAAATTGGTACATCAGCGCCGACGTCGTACACTCTTCATTTGTGGCGTCATCATATCCATGTGCATCCTCAGTGCCATTGGCCTGGTGCTCTGTCCCTCCTCCAGCTATAATGGCACCAACGATCTAACATTCACCAACAGCTCACAATCGAGAAACGTTGCCCTGGATCTGGACTCAACTGTTTCCATCTCGCAAACGTTTCAGCATAACTTTACAATCCGTGCGCCGGCTAACAGTAGCTCCTCGGCCATAACACTGGTGTCCCTGGTCAACGAGAGCTTCATCAATGCCTCCGATGAGCTAGTGCGTCATACTATTGCCAATGCTTTGACCTTTACCAATCTGAGCAACACGCCCCTGGAGTCCTTTGAGCAATCGCATCGACCCTTTGTGCTAACTAGGAACAATCGCAGCCAGTTGGTCATCTCCATTGATGATGGATATGGTTGTGTGCATCGCGAGTACATTGTCTTCACCTGGGTGCTGTGCCTCGTCTCCCTGGCCACGGCTCTGAAGCTTTACTATCTGATTAAGGCGATAATGGCATTGGGCATGGTCGGATTTTACACAGCTCTCATCTTTATACGCTTTAGCACCGATGAAAGTTTCAGTTTGGCCAATTTGAAGGATCATGGAATGCCTCTAGGAGTCCAAATGCTTATCCTGCTGATTACTTTCCTTATCATGGTGTGCTATCATGCTAGACTTGTGGAGGTAAGTTGCAAAAACAAGGTAGCTCCCAGTCGGTTTCATCTTTCCTCTTCTTCTTTTCCTGTGCAGGTAACCTCACGCCTGGACTTTATTTGGAAGGAGCAAGCGGAACGGGAGTTGACCAACATGAAATCGAATCGTGCGCTTAATGACACATTAATTAAGGTAAGACATCCAATCACTCCCCCCCCCCCCACTAATTCCTGCCTGTCTCATTAATTAAATTCTTGATTTGAATGCCATGCAGAACATTCTGCCGGACCATGTGGCCGCCTATTACCTATCCGATGAGCACACGGATGAGCTCTATTCGCAAATGCACAAACTGTGCGGCGTTATGTTTGCCTCCATACCAAACTTCCAGGACTTTTACTCCGAGGACATTGACAATGGCAAGGCGTGTATTCGCATCCTAAATGAGATTATCTGTAAGTTGATTGATTAAATGCTCTGCCATCTAGTCCAGACACAGTGGCTAATGATGCATTATCCCTTTGTCGCAGGCGACTTTGATGAATTGCTGGAGGAGCCGCGTTTTGCTTCCGTGGAGAAAATAAAAACTTGTGGCACAACTTATATGGCTGCCGCCGGACTCAATCACGAGCATCTGCGCATCCGGGGCGAGACATCGGAGAATAGTGTGTGCGATCTGGTTGAGTTTGCGTTCGCCATGAAGAAAAAGCTGGAGGAGATCAATGGCGATGCCTTCAACAACTTCCAGCTACGGGTTGGCATCTGCAGTGGTTCGTTAGTGAGTGGTGTGATTGGTGCTCGAAAGCCAGTTTATGACATCTGGGGCAATACGGTGAACGTGGCCTCACGCATGGATTCCACCGGCGAGATTTGGCGAGTGCAAGTGCCGGAAAATACGGCGGAATTGCTCGTCTCACGCGGCTATACGTGTTTGGTAAGTGAGAACGTGAGTGGAAATGTCAAGAATTATAGGTTGACTCTTCTGCAGAAACGCGGTGAGGTCAATGTGAAGGGCAAGGGCATGATGACCACGTTCTTTGTGCATCCCAAGGGCATCTCCGATAGCCAACTGATCTCTCCGGTCCGCATGCCAGCCGGCATGCCACTTGCCCAGACTCCGAATCTGCAGAGACAGACATCGCATCATGGTTCCTTCAGTGCCGTCGTCTTTGGCATGATGCAGGCCACCAAGCGAAGCACGGCCATTCCAGGAACACGTAATTAATTAATCTTATCCGTAGTCCTCTTATGCTTAACACCTTTTTCCTTAGCCACCGGAACACCCTCGCCGCAAATACGTCGCGGACATCGGGGCAGCACCTTCAGCTCGGTACGTCTCTCCCAGAAGTCGACAACGGTCAATCCCGTGCGCAGGAACACAACTAGAGGCCGTGCACGCTCCTATCGGCAGAAAAAGGTAACTATTTCAAGTTCACAATCGTTAAGCTCCAACTCACCAAAAGATCTCTCTATTTATACAGAGTTCTTCGAACAATTCGATTGTCACACAGGCCAGCTGCAATTATATGCCCTCGTTTCGGCGTATCGATCAGATTGAGACAACCATATCCAAGAGTCACAACGATGCTTTATAGCCTACAACGCGCAGTAATTGGGTTTAAATTAGTGTGCTTTTTTTAAGTTTGGAAGAGCTCTTCCAGACGTCAGTCAGTCAGTTGCCAAAATTGTCTGTAGAATTTATTTTTGGAACGATTTTATGTAAAGTTCAAGCCTCGCCATGGAAACTGGCGTCCTAATTATTCTATCTTAGTATATAATCGTATGTGTAAATGTGTTTTAACTATATCTCAACAAAAGTTCTAGTCGTATATGTATAAATATTTAAGTTTATGATGAGATTTCAACCCCTATTATCTATTCTTGAATCCACAATCAAAAGCCTTTACAAAATCTTGTCTTTGTTTGGTTTATTTCATGAAAAGTTTGCCAACAATTTGTGCTTCTTACGGTAGATTTTCCTTAAAAGTTAAGCTTATGCATATACAATATTTCAATTTAGCATAATTTGTAGCATTATTAGATAATTTATCACAACAATCGTACAAATCAACAATGAATGAAAGCTTTTAAATTGCTGTACAAATATCTTCACAGGTTTTCGATAGGTCAACGTTTGTAAATACATAAATTTTAAACGACATAAAGAAAATCCCACATGTTAACCATCTTTTAGTGATTTTATGTGTAAAACGCCAATAAATTTGTAGATAAGCGATACTTAATACAAATAAATTGAATATACGAATGTAAAATATGTTAGCGACCCACGAAATAACCAAAAAGTTTTATGTATGTGTGCACCATATTGTAATTAAATAAAAGTTAAAAAAAATAAATGTGATAAATTTAACAAGTCAAAGTCGGGAAATGGAATTTTTGAACAAAATAACGGAAGCCAACAGAAAATGACCAAAACACGGCAAACGCATAAATTGACAAAACCAAATTAACTAAAAGAGAGAGACGAAGAAGAAAAAAAAAGACCGAACCCGAAAACGACGCCAACACTCATCTAAATAAATGCGGCTACAATAACAACACAACAGCTACAACAAAACGCTATTTATATCACAGATGCAGACGAATGCACCTTGAACAAGGGCAAAGAGAAAAGAGGAAAGGGGAGGCTAAGACGGAGGAGTGACAGAGACAGAGGCTAGGGCAAGTGGACAGCTGGAGCCAAAACACTTGACGAAACAGACGGTCCAACTTCCCACGTTGGTTACGTTTCGTTGAGCGAAATGATGAAAATGCAAATGACATTCGGACTCACGCACACTGACAACCAAAGAAGGTAACGACTTTAAAATACATTGACACGCTTGAATATTATAACAGCAAGTATTTGAAGCATTTATTTTGCAAAATATTTGTTTACCATTGGCTTAAAACACGCAACATATGTATTTACTTTAGTTGCTTCCTACGCATGAGTTAGGGTATCCACACATACATGTATAATATGTAATATGACAATGCGTACGGAAACAAAGAGAAGCAACAAAAACAACGACAGCAAATGTCGATCCAACCACTTGTGCACTTCCACTTATTGGCGGCGTCGGCATCGCCTAATGAATGTATAGCAGTTGCTGATAAGACGCATTGCAGTTGTTGTTGTTGTTGTTGCTGTGATGCGTGTGTATAGCAGCAGCAGCGAACTCACCATGAATGAATGCGAGTAAATTTAAAATTTCACTGCGTCGTTTGTGTATTTTAAATGTAGTTTGCCGGGTTTTCGGCCCCGTAAAAAAAACGCCCACGTAAAATAAAAGTGCGCTACAAAAATAACGTAAGGCATATGAGACTTGTCAAATACAATTAAATACAGACATGCCTTAACGTATTATTTACAAGTATTAAAATGTGTTATAATGGTTAAGAACAGTACACTTAAGGTCTGTTGTTTGCTAGTATACACACACACATATATGACCGACCACCTGTAGCGCACTCGACTCAACAAAAACGCCCGAAACTTTCCCGGAACACATTTTGCTTCCGCTTGGCGCTAGCGCAACATGTGTGCACCAGTCCCGGTTGTGCCTTTTTGTCTTTGTGTGTGAGTGAATGTATGTATGTTTGCCGGCACAACCCCTGTTGCTGGGCCAATTTCAGTTTCATTCATAAATTGAGAGCTGACTAAAAGCAGCGTAAAAAAACTTACGTGGAATCGTTGCAGACATAGTTTCGACAACAAATATATGTCATTCTGTTTGTATAAATGTTTAAGAAAACGTAATTTGTTTGGTTTGCTTATGTTATTGTACTTTAGTCACGAAAAAATATATTTTTGATAAATTCAATCAATTTGCGCCATTTTTCAGCTGTTCAATAATTAGTGTTGCAAAACGTGTTTGCCATTTTTGTTCACGACTAGTACACAGCTCTAATTTTGCATGCAAAAAATACCAAAACATAAATTGTACTAACGTTATAAAATGGCTTTTAATAATTATAATTTGATTCTACTATAGCTCTCTATCAGCATTGTATTCAAATATTATTTGTGGCTTTATTGCACCTAAGCTCATTCACATGTTAACAGCATACTATTTCATCTCACTCTCTCTCGATAACATTGTTCTCTGCTCTTTTATCGAAACATTTTTTTCGTGTTCCGTTCGCTTGCCAACCGTCTCTCATTATAGTTTCATTTTCCGTTGAGGACGGTCGTGCGTCGCTCTGCGCGAGTGTTATTTTCTTGCATTTAACTTCACGCTCTTCTCAACAAGTCGAAATCGGATTATAGTTTAGCTAAAAGCATTTTAAACGTGTATTCGTTTTTTTGTCGGCTTTATACAATATTGAATAGAAACGCCCAAGTGATGTGCTTATATGCAATAAACCAATGCACATAAAATGCAAGCACCAACAATAAAGTGATGTTAAAAGCAATTGTGTACTGAAAATGAACGTAAAATAATCTTGCAAAACGCATACGTTGTAAAGTGTAGCGGTTGCGGTAAAACAACGAAATCGAAATAATTTCATTTACAATTCTTATCTAAATGCAACACTGTGAACCAACACCAACAAAATGCTGTTAAAAAAGAAGCGCTATATGTGTGAAGAGCAGGACGACGCTATTGACATCGTTGATGTTGTCGAGGCAAGCAACAACAGAAACACCAACGCGAACAACAACAGCAGCAGTAGTTATGGATCCAACATGGCTGAAACACGCGAAGTCCGAATTGAAGAGCAATTAAAAGTGAAAATTGGTATGTAAACCTGTGCAAATCAATGAAAACACCATCGCAAACACTTAACGAACCCCGTCTGTGCCCCAACTAACAACAATTTGCACGCGAACGTTAATTTTTCCATGTGAAAAGTGTATTGGAATGTGAGCGCGTCTCTCCAGAAGGCGCCCAAAAGCAAATGCGAAATAACAAAATCAAATCAAAAACCAATCTACATACATGCAGTGTGTGTAGAGTAATACTAGTGTAAAAGTGAAAATAGAAATATGTGAAAATTAGTTTAATGCAGTTTAACATTAACAAAATGCAGCAACTAATTTATTATTTTTTGGCTGAAAATGCATTTTGTTTAGTGTGTGAGTGTGAGGCAGCAGCGTGCGGAACTGTTTCTGCGCATTGTACAGCCGCCTCATGCCATCTCGCTTTTACAGCACTCGCGTGTGTGTGTTTTTCGATGCAGCAAGCAACAAACCAAGATTTAACATTGTGTCGCTGTTGTTGTTGGTGGAAAAGCTGGCAACACGAAGCTAGTTCCGCTGGCTGACACCGTCTTCGTCGTTGTTGCCTGGGCTAAATGTTACGGCTTTGTCCCCCGCCCCCGCTGCATGAGTGCAGTTGCCCCTTTTTGTGAATGAATTTTGTTTGTGTGTGTGTGTGTGAGTGACGACGCTTCAGCTTGAGCGCATGTGCCAACACAGTCAAAGATTCACACACACGCAAACATATACATTTGCACATAGCAGCAATGTGTGGGTTTTTTCATGAATGGAATTCGAATTCGGTGTACTTTTCTCTGGCCTGCCGCCTACCACACTCACATATACACACACACACACACACATATGTCATCTCACCAACGCTCACACAAAGGCAAATTTGTTGTTTTATGAATGATTACCAAGAGCAGCTGAATAGTGCGATGTGCGTTTGCTGATAACCCCGTTTTTGCCTTATTTAATTGCCGATAACAGCAAAGCAGAAGACTCACATCGATTAATGTGTGCGCAAATATCGACAAAAAGGTCAAATCATGAATGAGCAGCACTCACCGCTCACCTCCATACCTGATGCGCTGTCTCTCTCTCTCTCTCTCTCTCTCTGATTTTCTATTTCTTTTGCCTGCTCAATAATAACTGTAACCACTCGAGTATTTGCGACATTTGTGAGCTTTTTGTTGCGGTTATTTGGTGTACTTGACTGGTTTTACATTTCCTGTATTGCCTTTTTTGTCGCCTCTTTTGCTCGCTTCGTCGTTGTCGTTGTCGTGTGAGAAAACAGAATTATGAAAGCAACAACACAAAACCACAGCCCAAAAAAAAAAAAAAAAGGGTTGCTTCTACTATATGTATTTTTGTGTATATGCATGTGTATGAGTGTGTGTGTGTGTGTGTGGTGGCCTCATTTGCCTGCTCGCATTTCACACCTGCATGGATGGGGCTCCCTACTCTGCAAATAAACATATCTTGATACACATTATTTATTTTTACCTCTCCACCATATTACTTATGCCACAGCGCAGCGCTTCGCGTTCGCATTTTCCGCCTAAACAATTTCAATCTTCCATAAGCAGCTTTTGCTACGCTTCTTGTGCCCCCTTTGCCCTTGGTGGGTAATAAATTATATGCAAAGCTGCTGCTGCTGCAGCAACAACAAACATTGTAGCAGCTTTTGATTTCCGTTTCCCATCACATGAATTTCCTTTTTCTTTTGTGCATGCGGTTTCAGTTCGGGTTCTTTGCCATAAAACTTTTGCTTTTTTTTTGCGTTTGCTTCTTCTTTGCACCCTTTCCCAGATCTCTTGTTGCTGCTTGCTGCTGTTTTTGCACGCTTCAATTGTTTTCGCATGCGCATGTGTCTTTGTCGGCTGGAACTTCGTCTTGTCTTCATCTTGCTCTTCTCCGGTTGTCGCTTCCTTTTTAAAAGCTGCACAAACCTCAGCTGTCTTTTATCTCGCTTACGGCATTATATGCTTCTTTAGCAGCTTTTGTTCTGTGGTGGTTGATACTTTTGATGAGTAGAAGAGATTTCATAAGAAACCAAACAAAGTTCCTTAAACTGTGTTAATCATAAATCGGGGTATTTACAGCAGATGAGCAAATCTATTGTTCATCACAGTTTCTGGAATAGCTTGATGAAACACAACGTGTTCATAAATTCCCCAACAGGGAAAACTTTTTTTTTGTGCTAAATGAAAACTACTGCGCAATTATTTATTTATGCGCTATGTGTATGGCAATAACTTTAGCATAGTCACCTTTTTGTACATTTTATTTCCATTCCATGTCATCCATCCATCCATTCTTCGTTTTGTACCCGGGTGTCTACGTTTCTGTCTGTGCATACATTTTTTTTTTTTTTGTTTGTTTCAAGTTTCATATTTCCACTTCATTATGCTTTGCATGCTTAATAATAATACTTCCACTTCGTGCTTAGTTTCAATTACACAAAGTTTCGCTTTTGTTGTTGTTGTTGTAGCTTTCCATTTTGTTGGCTGTGTTGCGATTTCTACACCAGCACTGACCGAAATTGGCGTAATACTTTTCCACTTAATTAAAATGTTTAGCGCATAACCTAAATTTCGTTTTCAATAAGATTGTTGTTGTTGTTGTTGTTGGTTCGCCCCACCCCTCAATTGCTGTCACAGATTAAGAAATACATGCACGTTGCTGTAGTTGCTGCACTTACTGGCCTGCAGAGGGCGCTCTCGCTCTATTGTGACTCATAATAACTGACTCATGAAATGGATGCTAGCTAGCCACACACACAAGACAGAGATAGAAGACAAAGACAAGAGATATGCAACTTATGCTGAAATATTGATGACAATTTACATGACGCGACAACTCAGTTTTCTGTTGGTGGTGGTGGTGGCAAGGGTTGCCAGAGTGGGTTAACATGGGCCACACACGCACTTAATTCTGCTGAACTTGAAAAAAAGGAAAAACACTAACATAAAGCTGACAGTTGTTGTTGTATGTACTTTAAACACAGCTAAGCACGCATTTCTGTGTATTAATGTGCTTGTGTGTGTGTGTGTGACAAGAAATAGTTTTGCCTAAAAAAGGCAATTAATTAAAAGCCGGTTGTTGTAGTTGGTTGGTTGGTGCTGTTCTTGGGGCCTGACCAGCAGCAACAAATCCCAAACTGGTTACCAACCTGAGACAGACTGTTCTAGTTAGTCTCTTTCTTATTTTTGCTGTGATCTCTGTTGATCTTCTCTCTGCTTTGTTGACAATTAGTCTGCCTTTTGTCGGTTGTTTTTTTTACATTTATCAAACTATTTTTCTAATACACATTTTTCTTTATAAGCGAAGTTTACTTGTTAACAATTAAAATGGCTCTTTATTCAAGGCTTGCCATTCACGCGTAAAGGAAGCTGCCAAGTGTGACCAGATGCACTTGTTTCAAATGGGAACAAAGCTTTTAGAGAAACGATTATTGCTGTTGTACTTGTGCTTCCAAAGAACAACAATCGTATGTAATTAGCGCATTACTAAAATACTTTTTATATTCAGCTTGCCTTCAACTGGCCTCACTAAAGCCTTGCCATGGACTTTTGTGGCAATGTTGTTGCAACTGTTGCTATTGCGTTGATCAACAACAAAAGTTGATCATTATTATTGAGATGATTACTTCTCTTTTACTTTCTTAACCAACGAGAGGTTTTCCCCAGACTCTTATATGACTTGACGCTTGACCTCTTCTCGCGTCACTTTGATGTGTGTGTTGACTTTGCTTGGGGTCACACCCCCCCTCCTCCTCCTCCTCCTCCTTAACTGCCCCTCAAGGCTTTGAACTTCACGCTGTGCTGGCGCTTCTTTTATTTTATGATGACTCTACGACATTAAAAAAAATATAAAAAAAAACTACAGAAGTTGACTCGTTGTAATTTGTAATTAAAACTCGAGTTTTTCCTCTATTACACTTTGGAGTACATAAATAATGTTTTATGCAATTATTTAAGTGCTCTCCTCGCTTCGCTTGTTTCATGTCCCGTTTTTTGGAATAGCTAAGGTAACCTGGGTCGGAAGTGTCAAGGGTTTATCAACACTTTAAGTTGGAGACATGGTTTTTAATGGTGCTTTTTATGCAATTAGTTTCGGCTAGAAATATAGTTGCTCTAGTTTAACAAAATTAATTTGCCTCGTAACGTAAATAAATAGTATATATAAGACAAATAAACCCACGCACAAATGTTGAGCAATAGTTGTTTTGAACTGTGGGTGTATTTTAGAAAAAGTGTATTTATTAAATAAACTTGGTTTGCTTGTTAATTTAGAGGTTTGCCAAAGTTAATAGGCGTCCGACTATTTTTGGTCACATCCAGAGACCTCGTTTAACGTTGTGTCGTGCATGTCGTCGTCGTCGTTGTTGTCGTCGAGTTGGTGACAAAGTCAGTGACTTGACTGATTGCCAGCCATGGGTAATTGAAGGTTAATGGCGCCAAAAATGAGCATCGCGCACCGCTTGTCATAATAATACATTTATAATTAGTTGGTAGCTGCACTAAAAAAAACAGTTGAAAGTACAACACGGAGCAACCGCAAACGCATCAGTTTCAACTTGGCAACTGACAACCGGCAATGACAAGGCAGAAAAGTGGTTATACTCATTGACATATTGATTGTATTGACAGACATTGAAATTGATAATCAAAACAAGAAAGAAATTCTTGTCAACGTAATAATAAAGATTTAGTTAAAGGGGTTTTTTTTATCGATACTATTTGTAGCATATAAAATGAACTTATACTAAACCGATCAATCGATCGATGACGCTGATGAAAAGCTATAAACACGCAAGAGAGAGAGAGCAGAAGAAGCCAAACAACAGAGACAGACAAGAAACAGGATGGCTGAAAGGGGCAGGCGAGAATGAAGATGATCATGTGGATGAGAAACGTAATCAGACCGGAAATCGATAGGCACGTACAGTCGAGAGATGAGCGAAGAGCGAAAGAGTAGAAGAGAGAGAGAGAGAAAAAGAACCTGGGGCTGTGTTAAATGATTAAAAATGGTTTTAAAGACACACGAATAGAGTAAAAGAAGAGTATATTAAAATGGCATTGCATTTGGTAAACTGGATATCTGAGTTGCAGTTGCACGCTAACTAACCAGTTACTTCCTTTTGGGCCCAATTATGCTGGGATTGCAACCCTTTTAATGCACTCTTCTTGACGACCAAAAGGAAGTGGCAAACGGAAAAAGGAAGTTGTTGTTTTGCAGGGCGGCGGCTGAGCCCAGGGAAATGAGTACGAATACAATTAACAAGAATCAGGCTAGAACTGGGGGGGGCGAACACCTTTGCCACAAAATCAGCATAAAGTGCAAGTAATCTTTTGCCCGACAGGAAGCTGACGTTTAGACAAACGGCCAGAGACCCAGACATCATCACCATCATCATCATCAATCACCAACAAATGTCTGTAAATCTTTCATCCGCTGTCGCGGCAGCGAGTGAAAAAAAAAAAAACAACATTTATACATATATACTGTATCTGCGAGAGAATTTATCTCTATTTCCGTTTCTTTTGCATACAAGTTTTGCTGCCTTCTTTTACCCTACACAGAGCATTTTAACTTTCTTACAAAGTGTGAAACAAGACAATTGAGTTTTAAAAAAGTTTAAAATTTTTAAGAGTATTTAAACTTCGTTGCCATAAAAATTACTTCCATTGCTTGTTTTTTTGAGTTTTTAGAATTAATTACAACTCCAACGCTTGCCTCAGAACTTCTTTTTTTTTTTGTCTGTTTCCTTTACTTTTCCGACGTGTTTTTTTCTTTCACTTTTTTTTGCGCTGCTCTTGAAGTAATCGCCTCATTAATTCACGCACGTTTCATGCTGCACTGAATCAATTTGCATATTGTGCAAAAAGGAAAAACAAACCAGACCGAACCGAATTGAACCGAACCGACCAAACATGAAGGAAAAGCGCACGAAAGAGAAGAGAGAAACGTTCAAAATGAAATCTACTTACAAAGTCTTTAAATTTAATTTTCATTTGCCATTTTGGGGGCCTGGAAATTGAAAGCATTTAATGAGTCTGTTGAAACACGTCGACCCGAAAGGCGGGCCCTATTTTTCCATATACTATATACATATATCTATAAACAGACTTAATACTCTGGCTCTGCACGGCACGAATCGTGTCGTAATTTTGTGTGCGCATGAATGACATTGACGGGCACACTCCATGGGCAAATGTCAAAGTTGTTTTTACTTACAGCGGTGATATTGATGTGCGGCTGGCTTTAGAAGTTACCACATGGTACACGTGTATACGCTTCTATTATTAGATAACCTAACCCCCAAACAGCTCAATGGCTTTGGGGAAAAAAGTTAAAAGGACCGAGCTAGAGATATCGCCCTAATCACATGAGCTGATTGAAATTGAACTACCAAGAGAGTCGAGTCTTGTTACCAATTCAATTTTCAATTACCCCCCAAAAACATGCATAATTGAGTTAATTACTAATTACACTTTATAAGAAAATATCCCTGGTTCTCGTAGGCTTGGGGAAATTTAATGTGTTGCCAAGGGAATTTGTGTTGAAAATTCCTTTAGTAAATACTTTACTATGCGATATCGTCGTCGACATTCCGCAAATAAATATCTTCTCAAAATGCAATGACTTAACTTCCGTTTGTATATTCTTCTTTCGCCCTCTTCATTCCCTTGCCTCTTTAGCTCGCTGCTGTATCTGTTTATATGACGTGCTTGGCATATGTTAAATGATATGTATTTATTGTAAACTCAAGTGAAGGACGTTGAAAATCGTGTGAGTGAACATCCGTAGTCCGTCCGAAGTTCAATAGAAATTTGTTATCTGTTAAACGTAGTTTGGTATTTGCCAAGCCTCTTATAAATACACTTACCTTATTATTGGGATTATGGCGTTATGGCATTGTGTTTAAATTTAGCAAATGCTGCAGTCAATTTAAATGGAATTTGCCGAATGTTGTGTGTTTAGTTGTTTGTCACATGATAACGCCACGCAATAAAAGAGCAGCGAAACAACAACGGCAGAAAAACGCGAATAAATTAATTTAGTATAAATAAAGCGTCACCAAAAAAAAAAACTACTACAATCATACGAAATTTCGGCTGTATATTTGACGACTGGAATTCCCTCCGCCACCAACAAAAACAACAACAAAGACAGAGGCGAAAAAATGTGAAAACGACGCAACAGCAGCGCGCGATGCCAATTCATGAATCATGAATGAATGCGAATGAATGAAATTGACTGTCGTGTCGCCCTGCTGATACGCGGTCAAGAGAGCAGGATAGAAAGAGATAGCGAGTGAAAAAAGCAACAGCACTTTTGATTTTTGTCATTTGATTTGTGTGTGTGTGTGTTGTTTCTTATTTTCTTTCCATTTTGTTGTTTCTCTTCTGCGGCTTTCTTTCGTGTGCTTTGTGCTTTTGCATATAAAATGTGCCTCTGTGTGTTTTTTTTTTTTTTTTTTTTTGGTCGTTTGCTTCTTGTTGCTGTGCCTTTACGTTGCTTCCCATTCATAAAAAGAAACGCGAACAACAACAGCAACGACGACGACGTCTTTTGTTATCAATCGTATTTGTTGGTGTTTTTTTCCCCCCCCCTTCTTACGACAACATAGTGAGAGCAGAGCGTAAAAGCACCGTTGTTTTGCTACTAGTACACAAGCACAACTAGCGCGCAAACATAACCCAATTGATTGCTACCAAAGGCGAGATAGAGAGAGAAACAAACAGACACATTACTGTAGTTTAGCTAGCCCAACCAGCTGTGTAAATAGAAGACACCTTCCTCTTTCATGTAAGAACCATAAGAGACGCTCAGAGCACAACATTTTTGCGCATTGCCTTTACTTGCCTACATGACGCCCAGCACGCACACACACACATACATACATACTAACAGAAATGAATACGCAATATATTTCCGTTCGGCCGCGGCTGCCTGCTGCTAATTTTTTTCATTGAGCAAACTTTGTCCCCCCCCCACTGGCTGCTCAACGTGGCTTATCAAGGCAGCAAAAGCAACAACAACAACAGCAGCGCACTGTTGTTATTAACTAGCAATACTCAAGGCAGGGACAGGCCGTCTAGTCAAGCGCCAGCCATTGTTATTATTGTTGCTGCTGTGCTTTATGGTGCCCAGGTGGCAGCGCATCGATAAGTCAATTTATCGGCGCACACAAATGCACAGGAAGTCACGTTGCTGTCGGTCTGCCCTTTGACGGCATCAAAGGGAGCCGACAAAATGCTAAAATATGATGTGCTGAATGGATTGTATTTAAACATAAGCCGTCAATTAGATTTTGCAACTTTTGCAGGTGTCTAGGTCAATCGATACCTTGTCGATATCACAATTCTCTGCTGCAATTGCATTCCAGCGCAGCCAACTTCATTGGAATCTAAACTAGTTGTTAACGTTACAAAATTTCCTTTTGTAATTTGCAGGCGAAGCAAAAAACCTGAGCAGTCGAAATGCAGCGAACACGAGCTGCAGCACACAGGGCACCCGAGATGTATACTGCACCATTGCGTTGGACCAGGAGGAGATATGCCGCACACCCATCAGCGAACGCACACTGTCGCCATTTTTTGGCGAAGAGTATCAGTTCAAAATACCGCGTCGCTTTCGCTACCTGTCCGTGTATGTGTGGGATCGTGACATGAAGCAGGACAAGCCCATTGGCAAGATAGCCATCAAGCGTGAGGAGCTGCACAAATACAATCACAAGGATCACTGGTTCTCGCTGCGTCCCGTCGACCAGGATTCGGAGGTGCAGGGCATGGTGCACATCGAGGTGGCGTTCGAGGAGCTGCCACAGTCCCTCACCGACAGCATTGAACTGGTGCAGCACACAATGCCATCACATCATGCCCACCATCAACGCGCCCATCTCAATGACTACAAGGAAAACAACGAACTGAGCAACATTCAACGAGCCGCTGCAGCTGCTGCGGCGGCTGCTGCTGCAAGCGGCAACAACTCGGCAGCCATGACGCTCAAGACTCGGGCAGCCGGACTCTTTGGACACGTACATCATCCGCAGCAGCAGCACCAACAACAACAACAGCTGCAGCAGCAGCAACAACAACAATTGGCCACATCTTCGACGGATCAGCTGGCGAACTGGAAGAACACACATGCCCGGAATGTTCGGGTAGCGATACGTGTGCCCGCCTGTGTGGATCTGGCCAAGAAGCAGGGCACCTGCGATCCCTTTGTCATCTGCACCGCCTACTACAGCAACAAACAGATCATTACGAAACGTACCAAGCAGCGCAAGAAGACCGTCGACCCGGAGTTCGATGAGGTCATGTACTTTGATCTCTCCATTGACTCGGAGGCCGGCAACACCGGCACCACCAATAGCAACAAGTCCGCCTCCTCACTGGAATCGTCGGCGAATAAAGCGTATGCGATTTATCCGCTGGGCGGCGCCGATCTCTGCGAGATTGCTGTCACGCTGTGGCATGACGCCCATGGTGCGATGGCGGACAAGGTGTTCCTGGGCGAGGTGCGTCTTCCCATGCTGAACAAGCAGCAGCAGCAGGCGGTGCAGCCAGCTGCCTGGTATTACCTGCAACCACGCACCACATCTCCCAGCTGCCGTTCGATGAATGCCACGCCCCGTTCCTGTGCAACGCCCCCCGGCACGCGTCTCAGCGTGGACTCCACAATTGGCTCGTTGCGCCTGAATTTAAACTACACCGCCGATCATGTATTCCCGCTGGCCACCTACGATGATCTCTTGAATCTGCTTCTGGAATCGGTGGATCAGCGACCCATCACCCTATCCTCGGTGTACATCCTGGGCGAACTGGTGTCCGGTAAAACGGAGGTGGCCCAGCCTCTGGTACGTCTCTTTACACACACTGAACGCATTGCGCCCATAATCAAAGCGCTGGCGGATCACGAGATATCCAATCTGACAGATCCCACGACGATTTTTCGCGGCAACACGCTCGTCTCCAAGATGATGGACGAGGCAATGCGACTGTCGGGGCTGCACTACCTGCACCAGACACTGCGTCCGGTCCTCTCCCAAATTGTGTCCGAGAAGAAGCCCTGTGAAATCGATCCCAGCAAGGTGAAGGATCGCTCTGCTGTCGACACAAATCTGCATAATCTCAAAGATTATGTGGAGCGCGTATTCGAGGCTATCACAAAGAGTGCGGAACGCTGTCCCAAGGTCCTCTGCCAGATCTTTCACGATCTGCGCGAGTGTGCCGGCAAACACTTTCCACACAATCGCGAGGTTCGCTATTCGGTTGTATCCGGTTTCATATTTCTGCGTTTCTTTGCTCCCGCCATACTGGGTCCCAAACTCTTTGACCTGACCACAGAGCGACTGGTAAGCACTCCGAATCTTCTTGCCCTTCAACACACCATTGCAATAATTCATTCTTTCTCTCTCTCTCGCTTCTGTTTAGGATGCCCAAACGAATCGTACGCTGACGCTTATCTCGAAGACGATACAATCGCTTGGAAATTTGGTCAGTTCACGATCGTCGCAGCAGACCTGCAAGGAGGAGTACACCGGCGAGCTGTACAAGAAGTTCTGCACGGAAAAGCATGTGGATGCGGTCAAGCACTTCCTCGAGGTCATCTCGACGCCAAATGCCAGTGAGACATCGCCCAGCAATCAGCAGCAGCAGCTGGCGATGCCCCAGTTGCCACTAGAACCAGTATTACTAAAGGAGGGGTAAGTTCTGTTTTCATTTTATTTTTCAACTTTTCAAAAGTCGATTTGGAAAACAATTGACAGTTTTCCAAGTCCCCAATTTTGTATACACTACATTTGGTTGATTACGCTTTATTTTTATTCTAATACCAAAACAACTTTCTTTGTCTTTCTCTTCTTTTACGCGCGGTGCTGCTTTATAAATAATATAAAAAAAAAACACCAAAAACAAAAACCACAATCCATCTTCATCACATTACGCCCAACAACAAAATTTCCATCACACACACACCCACATTTATACACGCACACGCACACACTCGTCTTAAACATTCGCACATACAAAATTATTACTAACGTCTAGCGAGGGGTAAGAGAAAATTTGCTTTTAATTTTGGAACTTTTATTTTCGATTTTATGTTGGTACTTTATGCTTTGGATTACAAACAAAAGTTTAGCATTAACTGCATAACATTTGCTCATTTGTTTTTGTTCTCTTTCTTTCTTTCTTTGCTATAATTGTGTGTATGTGTGTGTGTGTGTGTGTCTCTCTCTCCCCCCACTCCCACTGTCTGTCTTACACACACACATATGCACGTGCAGCATGATGACCAAATATCCGACATGCCGAAAACGCTTTGGACGCCAGTTTAAGCAACGTTACTTTCGCCTGACAACGCACTCGCTAAGCTATGCCAAGTCAAAGGGCAAACAACCCAACTGTGATATACCGCTCGAGGAAATCGGAAGCGTCGAGCAATTGAAAGACAAAAGCTTCAAAATGCAGAACTGCTTCAAGGTGAGTTGCAACCAAAGATCTATCGTTCGATTAGTTTATTCTCGTGTAGTAAGTGGAACAGCATACCAAGCATTTTAAATCATAAGCAATGCAGACACGCCTCGTTGCATTTGAAAAAGATGTGGGGAAATAAACAAATACTCAAACCTATCTATGGTCTTGAGATTAATTCTTAGATACTCTGTAAAGTGTACACAGTTCTGGATTGCTCACATATCATTGTCCGCAGCTGAAATACCCAACAGCAACAATAATAATGCAAATATATAATACCGGAAATGCACAAGTTTACAAATGCATTAAATTTTTTTTTTTTATAAATAAATTAGGCGCAGGCAGCCCACACAGCTCAAAAGTCACTTTGTTCCATTCCACATGCAGAAGAGTTGAGAGAGCGCGCATTGCTTGTGCGTGCAAGTATATGTGTGTGTGTGTGTGTGAGGTGAGTAGGCTGCTGCAGTTTTGGGCATCGTAATCGAGTATCGATAACTGCACAATTGGCAATGCGGATTGGTTGAAAGTAAAAAAGAAAATAAGCTGTAATTTTAAAAGGTAGAAGTAGTAGCAACATAAACTTTCACTTATCATTTGTTTGCTCATCTAGACGCGTTGCGTCTATTCAAATCGCAAAACCTGCAATTAAAAATAATTAGTGTTATTATGAAAATGAGATGGCAACGCTGCAAGCAACAACAACTACAGTTTCCAACTGCCAACCATTGTTATTCTTCTTCATTTGTTGTCTTTGCTGCGACAAAAAGGGAAATTTCCAAACTCTTAAAGAAGCAGAGCAAAAGAATTCGGTTACGTTGGAGGCGCTAAAGCGCGCGTGGGACTTTTGCGCGTGTGAAACGCCATTTGCGTTGCGATTTCACTATGCGCACAATTGTTTGCCAACAGAATGTTTAGTTTTTATAGGGCTAAAAGTGAAAAGAACGCAAATAATTAACATTACTTCTACTTGTATTTCTTTGCCACACACAGATCGTGCACAAAGACCGCTCGCTAATTGTACAAACGACGAACTGCGTTGAGGAGCGCGAATGGTTCGATTTACTACACAAGATCTGTCTTATGAATTCCATCCGCATGCAATACTTTCATCCATCGGCCTTCATCAGCGGCTACTACAGCTGCTGCGGTCGCTCCGATGAGAATGCGTCCGGCTGCAAGAATGTCTCTCCCAAGGAGATGGACTACTTCCAAATGGATTTGGTAACCGCTCTCGATCCGGCGCTCGATCTGCAGCGCATACACACGCTCATCATGTCCAATATGAATCTGCTCGATGCGCTGCTCGATCCGCTCGCCTACCGTCAACACCTGCCCCTGCCCCTGCCCCAGCAGCAACCACCACACCATCAGCAGCAGCAGCAACAAAACAATCCGCTTGTGCCGCTGGCCAGTGCATTGCAACAGCAACAGTCGCCGCAGGCCTTTGTCGAGTTCAAGAAAACAATTGAGAAGCTGCGGGAAAAGGCCTACGCCATCGACAAGGATCATCGGGATTACAAGCAGGGCATCACGCGGAAACTCAAATACGGCAGTCGGCAGGCACCGATCGGCGATGACAACTATTGGCACATGATGCGCGCCGCCGGCCAATTGAATTTCCAGCATCATCACCAGCAGCAGCAGCAGCAGCAACAACAGCAGCAGCAGCAGAATCACTTGCAGCAGCAACATTTGCAGCCATTGGTGTCACAAATGCAACATGTGCGCGCTCTGCCAGCAACAACGAATAGCAGCAACAACAATATGAATGTGAACGCCTACTATATGCACAATCTGCAGCACCAGCAGCATCGATTGCAACTGCAACATCAGCAGCATCAACTGCATCAGCATCAGCAGCAACAACAGCAGCAGCAGCAACAACAATAACAATACGAGCAGTTGTGGCAATGCATCATCGTCCAGCAATCATTTTGACGCGGTGAATGCGCATAACACACACACCCACACACACACACACACACACACACACACACTCCCCCACAACTCTCTCTCACACACACAAACAACAAATGTACTTCGAAACACTTCCAAGCAGCAACAACAGAAGCAAGTTAAGCGTGTGCTAATTTTAAACTACATTTTTTTTTTACAATGTACGATTACAAGTGTGTAGACCTAAGATTTTTGAATTAACTATTTTTATACACAGTTTATACTACGGGGGGGATTAACAACAAAACAAAACAAAACAAAAACAACCCCACGTAACAAACAAAACAAGCGAAATTTAAATGTTTAAGCCTATTTATTATTTTGATGTATTTATACAACACAGAAACACACAAATTTTTCTACTTTTATTTTGTAAACGCCGAAAAACTGATAACTATTTAAGCCGCTAAACAAAACAAAAAAACAAAAAACTCCAAAATTGCTAAGAATTTTATAAATGCTAGCCTCGTAACTTGAAATGGATTCCATAAATCCATAAACGTTGTATATAGCAAAAAAGAAAGTATACTTAAGCCTAAACATATTTTAATTGTATACTATATATATCTACATATATATACATATATACTATATACCAGTTATGCTAGGCGTAGACAAATTGCAACTATCTAAATGTGTAGCTAGATATTTAAGATTGATCTAAGCAACACACACACACACACAAGTAAATAATTCTAGCAAATTGTGAACGCTACTATTATATACATAAACAATATGCTATATACATGTACATTTACATATACATAAACACACATACATGCATACATATAGTTATATATTTAACTGTCATACAGCTAATGTTATATATACACATACATACTTAAATATATATGTATTTAAAGCTCTGGCATATAAGCAAGCAAAAACAAAAAACGAAGCATTGTTAAGAACAAATTAACTTCCATTTAACACACATACACATATTTATTGAATGCATTTAATTTCTCATGTTAAACTTAAAACGACACGAAACAAAAGAAAAGTATATTGTTAATGCAAAATTATGTTTGTTAGCTTATTAACTAACTTCCACCGATTTGTTTCCAAAGCTCTTCCAATATTGCGTAATAATTATGTTTAATAATACATACATACATTTTATTTTTTGTCAATTGCCATATTTAGTTTTTTTTTTTTTTTTTTTAATTATTATCTTCATTGCATAAATGTCTTCCTCATTACATAACTTTGCGTTTTGTTTATGCATTCCAACTTTTTTGTGCATTTCACTTTGTTCTAATATCGCATAATGTACATAGAAACATACTTACACATAGAACTAAACAAAATTTAATACCAGAAAACATTTTTATCATTGCTAAGAAAATTCATTTGCAATTCGGTTCATTTATAATTTCGTTATAAGTGACTAATTTTAGTATAATTTTATTATGTATACGTAGCTTAAGTTGTTGGTACAAAGAATCGAAAAGCATATTTTTTAGCGTGCAAAATAAAGCGTATCGCCAATGATTTCCTTTCATTTATTTATTTTGGTTTTAGTTGCATTTTCTTTTTTACATGATTATACTTTTAATTTAGTACCTTATCATCGTGCTTTAGGCAAATTTTTGGCATCCTGTTGTGATATCTTATGCGGACAAAAAATGCATTAATTATACATCTCTTTTAAGTGTGTGTTAGTTTGTTGATGCGCATATTTGCAATACATACATACATTTATTGTACGTTAAAAGCTGTTAAGTATTTATATATTCGTACTGTGACAATTAACAGAGAAGCAATTTTTTCTAAAAACTACAAAGAAAAACCTTATGAAACAAATATTTTCTATTATGTTTGAAAATTTAAATCTCTCGAAATCCCAAGGATACTAAACTTGAAAGAAAAATACTCACACAAAAAAACGGACAAAAATAAAAGCCTAGTTTATAAGCCTGAATGACAAATACACTGACAAGCGTTGTGGTTGGTTTCATTAACATGAAACAGACAAAAAGGATAACTTCCCTATTTTTTGTAAAGAAACCTTTTGAAATCAACTTTTACGTATGAATAAATATTTATATATGAATTATGTATGTGCACAGTTACTTTGATACCGATAGTTTTTCATTCGAAGTGCGCGCGCACTTGGGCGGCTTGCCGGGCACTTTTCAACGCCGTTCGGATGGCTATAAATGACGGCTGCGTAAGCTTTGTTCATGGTGTGTCCGCGTTTCGCTGTGAACGACACCACACCGTTATCTCGGCAAAGTTTACAAAAATGCTTTTTTAGCAATATAATTTAATATACAACGAGTTTACAATTGATAGGAGTGTTTTAAACGAGTGCTAATGCATGTGCAACTATAAAGTAACGCAAAAATAGATTTGTTTTACATTGCAACGCCCACCCTGCTGTTGCTAGTGCGGCAAAAGGAAAAAGAGGAAAAGGCGGGTAGCGGAAGAAGAAGCAATCAAGTGGCAACGACAGCAACAACAACAGCGACAACATCGACAACATTGACAACAAAGCAGCGCCACAGGCAAAATGCAAAAAGTTAATTAGCGTGAACAAAATCACCGCTCTGTGGGTGGTCAGCCGCAAATTGTGTGTGTGTCTGTGTGTTTTGGGTGAGGTGAGGGGGTGGGTTCGTGACTGGATGACATGGAGTTTGCTGATCTGATAAAAACACCAAAACTGGACGGGGTCTTCTTGCATGCCAATGCGGCAACAGCAAATGCAACAGTTGAGGGCACCCTGTGCATAACGGGGCACCACTTGCTGCTCAGCGCACGCCAGGAGAGCACACAGGAGCTATGGGTGGGTTGGGTACAGTTGCCCAGTGAGGCGGAAAGTTACCAATTACCAGTTTTTAATTCAATTACTCGTTCATGCAGCTGCTGCACAAGAATATCGATTGCGTGGAGAAGAAACCAAGCATGGGCCAGAACATTGTGATGGGTGGGATTATTACACTCAAGTGCAAGGATCTGCGCATTATATCACTGGAGATTAAGTATGCCAAAGACTTTTTTAATGTTTCCGCCTCGCTGGAGGCGCTCAGCCAAATACAAAACGCCGAGCTGGACTACCCCTTTTTCTACAGACCCATGTATTCTATACTAGAGGATGGCTACACCATGTTTAGGTGCGTATTAAATTTATGAAACATTGCCTCAATAACCTATTTCATTGCCAGGCCGGAGCTGGAGTTTGCGCAGCTTATTAGTGGGCTGAGTATGGGTGGCGCCTCGTCACCAAATGTTGCAAATATCACCATTTGCACGCCCTCAACACTGGCTCCCATACCGCATCCGCTGCAGAATGGCTATGCGCTGGATGCAGTGGCTGCATTGGGTGGCAGCGGGAGCAGCGTGTCCGCCTGTGAGTGGCGCATCAGCCACGTCAACAAAGACTTTGGCGTCTGTGCCACATATGGCGCCACACTGATTGTACCTAAAGCAATTAGCGACGAGCAAATAGCACTCTCTGCCGCATTCCGAGATGGCGGACGCTTTCCTGTGCTCAGCTACCGGCATGAAAATGGCGTAAGTTTTAATTGCAGTGTGCACATAATTCAATTATTACTTTTTTTAACGTCATTTAACTTTGCTCACAGGCAACGCTGATGCGAAGTGCACAGCCGATGTCCATACAGGGCATAAAACGATGTCGTGCTGACGAAGCCATCCTCAATCTGGTGCTGGGGCGCAGCAAGAAGGGCTTTATTGTGGATACGTGGGGCAAGGGCAAGTCGAATACTGAAACGGATTTGCACTACTCGCAGTGGAAGAAGGTTAATCGCAGCATTGGCAATGTTACTTCACCTGCCTCCATTTTGGATAGCTTTGCCAAACTGATTGAGGCCTGCAATGACATTGGCTGCAGCACAGACAAGTGGCTTTCGCGGTTGGAGAACAGCGGCTGGTTAAGCTTGGTGCTCAATTCGTTAAACGCTTCCTGTGTGGTTGCACAGTGCCTGGATCAGGAGGGCAGTCCGGTGCTTGTGCATGGCGCCAAGGGTCTTGACTCAACGCTGATAGTAACGTCTCTGGTTCAGATCATTTTAAATCCAGACTGCCGCACTGTGCGTGGGTAAGTATTATCTTTTAATCTTATCTTTTGTTCGTTTAAACTAACTCATATCTCTTTGTAGCTTACAAGCTCTGATTGAGCGCGAGTGGATTCAGGCAGGTCATCCGTTTGCTTCCCGGCATCGCTACTCCTGTTACACGCCACATCAGATGAGGAACAAGAACTCCGGCGCCACATTTGTGCTGTTTCTGGACTGCATCTTTCAGCTGCACACACAGTTTCCATGCAGTTTTGAGTTCAGCACACAGCTGCTAATATTGCTGTTCGAACACAGCTACTTCTCGCAATATGGCACCTTTTTGTGCGACTCGGAAAGGGAGCGACACGAACTTCAAGTGCACACAAGGACCACGAGCCTATGGTCCTATCTTAATCGACCTGATGTCTTGCAAACTTTGTTAAATCCGCTGTATGAGCCAAATGCCAATGTTATATGGCCATCGGTGGCACCCATTAGCTTAGAATTATGGAGTGGTGCGTTTTGTTTATATGCCGACATAAGAAGTTTATTCAAATTCAACTTTTTTTGTATTGCACAGAACTCTATTTACGATGGGTGATTGATCAACGCAATTTGACAACTACCATGGCAAAAATACAGGAGCTGGTTACAACCGAAAAGGAGCTGAGGACACAGGTGAGTCTTGTCACATAACTGCGGTGTTCTTCCCATTATAAAATAGATTGTGTTTCAGGCTCATAAGCTGCGCAAACAGGCCGCTGATTTAAGTCAAGAAGTCACAGCGCTTATGAACGAAAACGATAATGCATGAGTTGTTGGCTACCTCAACGAGCAATTTCTTTTGTTTCTCTTAACATATATACAATACAATATATACAATTATTTTTGATACTTTCTGTAGCCATTTTGAATCAATTATTTAAGCAAATCATATTTTGTATAAAAGTTAAACACTAACGAATAAGTCTCTAAAAGTTCCATTTATAAATGTTGCTGAATAGAAATGATAACAAAACAAAAGCACACACAAACACTCAAATAGATCTGCTTTTGGATCAATATTTTAATCTATAAAATTGAATATTTTAATCTGAAGCCCTCTCTTTTTGTATTTGTAAACCGATCTCTCTTACTCTCAGTGTACATTAACGAAGCTCTCCCTCTTATAATCTGCACATCAAATGTTAAACAATTGAGTCAATTTTTGACGCATTTAATCGTATGGAATTTTTAGTGAAATAAGTCTTCAAATTTACTATTAAGGTACTTGAAGATGATTCAAGCCGTTAGCCACAGATCAAATTTAGCATTATAACATTTAAAGATTTGCCTTTTTCGAAACGTTGGTATTTTGTACATTTTGATTGAATCGCATAAATTTTATTGCTTCGAAAGCGTTTATAAATGAAAGGAAAAAAAAAAAAAAAAAAAACCAAAAACAAATGAGTTAAGCCGTTGCTCTCTATATATGTACATCTATGTATGTATTAATATAAATGTTTTGTAGCTAGTATGATAAACAATTGTATGTTTGTTTCAAATTGTGATCGTATTTGAAAACATTAATATCCTTATGTAATTTATATTCAAAAATTTATATTTCTATTGTGCGTATTTTGAGTGTAATATGCTAATTAAGTGCAATAAATATGTATTGTTTTGCAAAATGACAAACCATTTACTATTAGCGGAAATAATTCATTATCTGTAAATTTCTAGCAAATTTGCCATTCACAGTGCGCCGCAGACACCTGTTTGCATACTTAAAAGTATATGTATGTTAAGAATTTATAAATGAAACACGTTGCATTTTGCCGTTTTCTATAAAGTAAATTATTTTATTTTCACTATACAAATTAGGTTTTTCTATTGTTTTTGATTTGTATCGTTTATTTTGCGGTATATGTATAAAAACTCACTTTAAAAGTCGACTACTCGTTTTTTGCACAATATTAACAAAGGAAGTATTGAAAGATGTGTGTTCACTGTTTAAAAAATGCAAAAATAAAGTGGACTAAGGTAACTTTTGAAAAGAAAAACGCGACAGCAAGTGAAATGAACGGGGAAAATGAACGAGTTCTCCAACAAAGCTGACGGCAATCAAATATACATATGCAGAACTATGTATGTTGTGTCCTTTTTGAACTGTCTTAACCCGAAAACTCATCCTCCAAGAAGAAAAACTGACCAGAGCGCTTTTGTTCCGTATCCTTAACCGAATTGTTCTTATTGATTCGAGGCCTAAAGTTGTTCGGATCACGGCGGAAGGTAATGCCGAGCAATTCAAGGAATCGATTCATGCCATTGAGCAGCGATTGAGGCGTGTATGCAGTGGTCTTAACCGAGGGCTGACCCTCAATGACAATGACACGATCAGCGAGGTAGGTGGCCATAATGAAATCGTGCTCCACCACAAAGCCGGTTTTCTTGGCGTGCAAAATGTATCTGCAATAAAAAACCAATTGGTAAGTAAGACCTAAGAAAGAAATGGAAAAGTCCATACGCACCTCTTAATTACCTTGGCAGCGACAAGACGCTGCTCAGAATCCAAGTAGGCGGAGGGTTCATCAATTAGGTAGACATCTGCGGGCTTACCCAAACAGAGCACCAGTGCAACACGCTGCAATTCACCACCGGAAAGGTTCTGCACCTCCTGATCCATGATCTCTTCAATTTTCATTGGCTTCATCACATCCGCCATGAACTGCGGATGCACGTAGGCATCGCGAATCTTGTCGTGCAACAAATGACGCACATGATTTTGGAATTTCGGTGAAATCTTTTGCGGCTTGTACGATATATTCAACATGGGAAGCTCAACTTCGCCATCTGGCTGCAGATTACCAGCAAGCATGCGAATAAAGGTGGTCTTGCCGGTACCGTTCTCACCGAGCAACACCAGGATCTCAGAGTCACTAAAGTGACCCTCCTGCACAGTCAACTCGAACTTACCCAGGGTCTTAACCATGGATGGATAAACGTAGTGATTCATTCGCTTAATCTCTTCCTCCGTGGCCGACTCAGATACCTTGAATGTGAGCGACTCCGTGCGGAAACGCATGTTTTCCGTGGGCACAAATCCGTCCAGGAAAATGTTGATACCCTCACGCACCGAGAAAGGCATAGTAACAACACCATAGCAGCCGGGTACGCCATACAGACAGCAGATGAAGTCAGACAGATAATCCAGCACAGATAAATCGTGCTCCACTACAATGATGAATCTTGTACAAAATGAAACGAATCAAAAGTTAGAGTTGAAAGAGATTATTCGTATGTAAACACACTTACTTGGTCGGATGCAGCAAGGAGCGAACGGTCAAAGCAGCGTTCAGTCGCTGCTTAACATCCAGATAAGAAGACGGCTCGTCAAACATGAAAATATCAGCGTTTTGTATGCAAACCATGGCAATGGCAAAGCGCTGCAGTTCTCCACCAGACAGCTGGGAAATCTCACGATCGCGAATGTGCGACAAATCCAACATGTCACATATTTTCGTTTGCAGACCGCGTTCATCCTTCTTGTCGAGCAAATCGCCGACACTTCCACGCACGGCTTTAGGGATTTGGTCAACATATTGGGGCTTGACCAGCGCTTTTAGGTTATCCTCCAATATCTTGGTGAAGTAGTTCTGCAGCTCGGAGCCACGGAAGTAGGTCAAAATCTCCGTCCAGTCAGGCGGGTTGGCAAATTTGCCCAAATTCGGTTTCTGCTTGCCAGCCAAAATCTTCAGGGCCGTCGACTTGCCAATACCGTTTTGGCCAACCAAACCGAGCACCTCTCCCCGGTCGGGGAATGGGCAAGCGATGCAGCTTAAATGAATTCTTGCTATAACGATGCGTTGTGTGCTTCTCCAAATTGCTGGGCAAATTGATGATTGTGATTGCCTCGAAGGGGCATTTCTACAAAGGAGTTAACAGCTATTAAAAAGAGTCCCGGCACAATTCAGAGAAGCTTGCTTACCTTGACACAGATACCGCAGCCGATGCAAAGCTCCTCGGACAGAGAGGCTATCTTCGATGTAGGCGTCACTTCTATGCACAGCTTGCCCATGCGCACCACAGGGCAGGACTTCTTGCACTCCTGCCGACAACGTTTCGGTTTGCATTTGTCATCGCTGACAATTGCAATACGCGTCTGCTTGTCAGTCTCCTCGTGTTCCCTTCTGCGCGACATGCTGTAGAATTAAAATTGATTGTTCAATTATTACGAATTTCACAATTAAAAGTCTCAGACAGATCCGCGTATTGTCAACGTTGCAAATGTCAAAAACGACCGTCAAAACAAAGCTAGTGCAGCAAAAGGGGAAGGGGTTACTGGTGCGGGGGTGCCTTAAGCTGCGTGCAGTGAAAGTATAACCTCAAAACAAATGCTTTCACAACGAAATCGAATGCACTTTGATATTAGCTGCGTTTGGCACGATGTCGTTACTATATTTGCACACAAATTCACTTGTAATTTACCTGGGAACTTGGCTGAAATTGATTTAAAAGAGGCAGAACGTCGACGCACGCTCTTGCGTTGTCAGCCAACAAGTTTCAAAGGGAGTGCACGATACTACTTGTTAGTGGTGGGTAATGACAAAAAGAAGCAAAAGCATCGATAGCTTCTACCGATAATTATTTATATGCACTAAAACTAGCCTAAAATAAATGAATGTTGGATTAAAATATGCACAAAACTACTCAAGTCATTTAATTTAACAAAATAAGTTGAATTCTAGAAAACGCATGGCTCAAATTAAAACTTTTATTGCTTGTTAAAAATCGATGCTTCGTTTTTTTTAAAGTACCATCTCTGGAATCGAAAACAATGATGACGTTTACGTTTGACGACCCGACCGTCGTGCATTCGTATAATTTTACAAATCCGTAGATATTTACACGTTGTAGCTGTATTGTTGGCAAAGCGAAAACAATGGGAGTCGAGGAGCCAAATCCAAATAATGGAACAGAAAATGTGGACAAAACGGACAGCGTCACAGCCGTGCCGGAACCAGTGAAAATCTTCACCGTTGAAAGTGAGTGTGAGCCCCAGTCGAGGGAGCTGCAATGACAATTAACCTAAAAATGTGTGAATATATAAATAAAATTAACTTTCACCCAAATGGCAGTTCTGCACATGATCAAGGATGCCCAGCAACAGCATGGACTTCGACATGGTGATTATCAACGCTATCGTGGATACTGCACACGCCGCATCCGTCGTTTGCGCAAGGCCCTCAAGTACCCCCAAGGCGACAAGCGTCATTTTAAGCGTCGCGATGTAACTCTTTCACAGCTGACAGGCAAGAAGGCGGATGAGCGTTTTATACACATACCACTGATCAGTGCGGAGCGCGCCTGGGCCTATGCCATGCAGCTAAAACAGGAAGCAAACACGGAGCAGCGAAAGCGATTCCACTTGATCAACAAACTGCGACGCGCCTGTTTCTATGCTCTTCAGTTGCAGGAGCTGTGCAATGTAAGTACATGTCTTTATTAATAAAACCATTCTTATCTCTAATGTATATTGATTAGACGGAGGCGTTTGATGCACGCACCAAGCTGGAGTGTGAGGCATATGTGGCCTGGATGCATGGTACTCTGCACTTTGAGCTGCAACTGTGGGATTCGGCCGGCGAGCATTTAAAACGCGCACAGGTGGTGTATGAGAATTTGGCCAAAGCACTGCCCGATGATGACCAGGAGCTGTATCGGGCAAAGGTCAATGAGTTCACACCCAATTTGCGTTACTGCGCCTACAATATCAGTGGCGGCGCTAGCGGTGGCAAAATTGATGAGATCCTCGAACTGCGTGCTCAGGGTGTTCTGGAGAACTTGGATGTGCTGGTAAGCCAAACGAAATCGGAGAGCAGCGAGGGATTGCAGACCATCGATTGGCGTGGTCGCAAGGTCACCGTGCGTCCAGAGAAGGTGCGACTGTTTTTGCTTAGCGCCCAGGAGCTCGATAAATCATTGGCAAAGACATCGAAACCGGATGGCAAGATAGAGCTGATCGAACGCATATTGATGGATTGCAAGGATGCTATCCAGGCAGTGCGGGACGAGATCAAACAAGATCCGAAACTACGCTCTCTGACCACAGGTCAAACTGTCTCAGGAGTGCAGTACTTGTTAGCCTATTTAAGCTATATTCGCCACAGCCGCACTCTACAGCGCAATTTGTGTTTGGTTGATCAGGTAAAACTTGAAATTCCAATTGATATGGCCATTTCTACATAAGTCTCCATTCGCACAGGCCATGTCGAACTTTGATGATCCCAATCAGCAGCAGAGCCAAGCTCAAACTGACGGCAAGCGCGTGCGCCCGCAGGATCTGGCCCGTCTGTACGAGATCATTTTGCAGAATGTCACCGAAATGCAGCAAATTAGCGGTATGGAGGAAGATGCTCAGTATCAGAGCGAGGTGGCCAATTTGGCACACACGTTTAAGGCTCTCCGCTGCTACTATATTGCCCTCACGCTCATCGATATGAAAAAGTGGAAGGAGGCTGTTGCGCTATACGAACGCGCCTCCAACTATGCCAACGATGCGCTCAAGGGCAAACCCTGTGCCGAATTCCAACTGCAATCGGAGCTTAAGAAAATGCTTTCCTCAATCGATGGTAGCAAGTTCTCGGCCCATGCGTACAGCGTGCTGGAGGATGATAATAGCGAAGATGCTGCAGGCGCTTCAACTAAAGCGCAGAAAACAACGAAACCATTATACGAGCGCCTCTCCCAATACAAGGAGGATCAATCGCTGCACACCAGGGCGCCAAATGTGTTCAAGTTGACGCCCGACATGGAGCCCATACCCTGCAAGCCGCTGTTCTTCGATCTGGCCATGAACTACCTGGAGCTACCGTCGCTGGAGGACAAGATTGAATCGCCTGGCAAGAAGGGTGCCTCCATAACGGGCTTTGTCAAAGGCTTCCTTGGCTGGGGTGGCAATAAGTGAGAGGCTCAACTTCATGATCAAACACAAACACCCTCTCTTAGAAATTCCAAGTTGATGTTGCTTTTATATATAAAACGTTCACCCAGAATGAACGTTTAATTTTTGTTTTTGCTTTTAGATACCAGCTTTTCTTTTAGTATAATAACTATTACTAATAACCAACATTTATCGACAAATAGTGAGGATATATTGGTAATAAAGGAAGCTACACAAGTGCGGCAAATGTCTCGGTTATTGCTCATTTAACTATTGTAATTCCCATTTTGGAACACTTTATGTTAACTACTTGGAGTGCCAAACTCAGTTGGCATTTGGCAACACCCTCTAATTGATAAAGACGAAAATAACTTAGATCCAATGGTTATATAACTATGAATACTTTAAATATTTATACGCCCAAATAACCATGCTCGTAGAACTCCAGGGCCAACTCCCTGATTCGCTGATGATACTCTGGCGTCAGTTTCTGCGTACAGCTAATCTCTTTCCCGTTCAGATTCAGCTCACTTATCACATCAAGATCGGGTATATTGTTGGGATCAAACGTGACCGCTGGCAAAATCCACATAGATATGGCCAATCCATAGTGCACATGACGCACATAGTCCTCGCTGATTCGCTGCAGCGAGAATGTCTCACAAAGTTGTCCCAATTGATTGTCCGCCGGTGTATGCCTCAACTGCTGGCCCAGCTCCCTGTGCAGCGCCTCCGCATAGGCTGCCAGCAATGTATCCGTGTGGACATCGCGCAACTGGCGAAGCGTGCTGGTGTAAACGAAATGCAGTATGTCAAACACTGGCGAGGTGCGCCGCATGGCCTGCAGATCAAAGAAGATGACCTCATCGGGTTGCGATCTAAACATTAGATTATTGAGCCACAAGTCACCATGACAGACCACACTAAATGGAGTTGATGCCGCCGAAATAATACTCTGATGTAGCTGGTCAAACAGCTTTGGCTGAAGCTCCTTAATAAGACGTATGGGCTCCGAGAGATTACCATCCGCATTTGAGACATTTAGGCTGTCAAGCGCCTGTTGCACTGAAGTGTCCAGTATGCGTGAATAAAAGTCAGCTGCTTCCGGGCAGTAAACAATTTCACTCATGTGCGCACACTGCTGGGCAAAATGTGCAGATTCCAGTTGCTGGGCAGCCAGCGATGCGGCATGCAGTTGTGCCAGTTTCTAAAAGGGATCAATAGTTCTTTACTAGTATTTATATTTGTGTAAGTGGTTTATTTACTCGCCTACCTTCATCACCAGCAGGCAATGCCGCAGCTCCAGACATGCCAAACGATTCTTCATGCGGAATCCTAATGCCTTAAGGTCCTGCAGCACAATTATGGGCTCGCCACTGGGGCTGCCGTCGTCGGTGTCGGCTATGTGGCATTGCGGGAACAGCGGCTGCCGACTGTAGCGACAGAGCAGCGGCACCACGTGCCGGTAAACATTGATCTCATTTGTAAACGCCTCTCCACAACGGTACAGCTGACGTCGCGAGATGCTCGCAATTTGACGCTTGATGATGACTGAGCAGCTGGCAGCAGCAGAAATAGCTAAAAGAAACAAAGAATATTAAAAACAAACCAAAGCAATGAGAGAGCAATGCGTTCGCTCGCTCTTTGCGCAGCGGCTCTCCTGCAGCTAAACAGCTGATTTTTGTTTACGAGCCGTAGTAAAATTTATGAATGAAATTGTTTGCTCTTTCTGTTTGACGAATGTGTTTGTGTACGTGAGAGAGCCGCTCAGTTGCTTAATGTGTGTGTGTGTGTGTGTGTGGGCGAGTGTGCATGTTGACCTTTAGAAAATGTATATTATATATGTATGTATTTAGAATTCGTGTAACAAGGTCAGTTGACACCGCCGCTGAATGTGTAGCAGCAACAACAACAATATCACCAGCATGAGCAAAATAATAATTATAATCAATTTGGTTGTGCATCCAGCTTCGTGCAGCATCTTTTACCCCTTTCACTTTCGCCTGGCGACACATCATAGATTGTCACACGTTTTACCAAGGACATGTAGTTGTCACCGCTGCTGCTGCCCGCGCTACACGTGATGTGGCCAATCCTAAAGTTAAACAAACTCTTGTCACGAAACAGTTTTCGCAAATACTCAATGTCCTCTTCATATTGGCTGACGCCGGCCGCAACAATGACGCCATTTGATGATCCTGTTGTTGTTGTTGTTGTTGATGTCAGCGTAGTTGTTGCCATTTTTTGAATTGCCGCCCGCTCGACACTGATTGGAGTTTATACCCGAGTTGTGTGCCCAATTTATTAGTTTGAGCGACTGCAGCATTTTAAAGACATTGCGAACCAGTGACACAATTTTTAAATTGGGCACAGGTCACTTAAACATATAATATTTATTGTATAATAATTTTTGCCTATGCCATTGATTTTTTTTCTTTATGTGCACTAATTGAAATTTTGTTTCAGTTTGATTGTTGTTTTTGTTGCTATGATTGCGAAAAGCGTTGCAGTATAGCGACAGACCAACCGCGCGCCGCGCTGCACAACCGACAACTGAGCTACAACGCCAATACGATTGTCCATTGCACTGAGAATGCACTTACCAACACACGTACACACATATGACTCTCACACACGCGCCAAAAACACAAGTGCAAATCAGATATAGAGAGGCGTTTAGCTCAAACTTTTTGGAGCGCTTTTGCTATATTCTCTCTCTATCTCTCTCTCTCTCTCTATTCTAATTGCATGTGCATTTGAAAGCCGGTAGACATTGTTAGTTGTTACCCCGTTCAAGGTAGGGTCAGTGTGAACTTTCACGCACCTAACGGGAGCATTAGCGAGGCAAAGGCAAAGCGGATGTTATGTCGCTCATACGCCGCATTTTACAAAGTCGTTTACATTGTGCCGCAATTTGCTATGCACTTGAAATTGCATAAGGCGTCCTTGATGCCAACAGCACCGCTGCATTGTGGCCCGCTCAGTGCGTAAAAGCTTAGTGTGTGAATGTATGCGTGTGGGTTGATGTGCTGTATAAATATGTAAAAGTTTTGAAGGTTCCCAGAAATGATTGTATTTACACAAAATGAAAGTTTGTATAAATAATTAAATAACGATTATAAAGTATATTTTTTTAAAGAACAAATTGACAAAAAGTTCAGAGATCGAGCTCATTAACAGAATGCCAAATAATGCAGCAAAAACATTTGTTTTTGCCTCCATTAATATGCAACTACAAATTGGCTATTAATTAAATATCAAATTCGACATGGCCAATAAATAAACACCAATTTGTTGGACCACTCCCTGAAATAAAGCCAGACAATGTAAATACCACAAAGAAACATCAAGATACGCACCTGTGCCGCCTACACTCAAAAGTTCAAGGCGACCCCCAAACAGATCCATGATACCCCTACCCCACTGAACAGTTCCACAGCTGTTTAGTTGCTTCCGCATCAGCTGACACGAACGGTTGAATAACCCCAGCATCAACTACAGGCAACCACAACGAATTAGGGTCAAACATGTGCAGCTCCACGTTCAACTCCAACTCAGACCGCAGTCGAGACATCGAGCTGGTTGAGCATTAAATTTCAGGGTCACCCAACACTTTCAAAACTCGAAATCGCAATGGATTTGGATACGGATTCTAAGCAAATAACACATGGTACTATACAACAAACATACATAATTGTAAATCTCTGTTTTGTGTGCAATTTGTTGTTATTGTTGGTGTTGTTTATGTTGCTGTGAGTAATTGACCAAAACAGCGCCCGGCAAAACTCGCGACCTTTTTTGGCGGGCATTTTGTGGAGCATGAGAAACTTTACACAGTTGAAAAAAATAATAAACTCACGCTTTTAATTGCACACAAACAAAAAATAGAAAAAAATAATATGGCCTAGGCCTAGGTCAGCATAAAACTACTTTACACTCTGCTCTTTGATTTGTAATTAATTTCGAAAAATAAATATTCCAAGCTAGATAACCCAGCCTCCTATATAGTTTTCTTACTCTTCGAGCGCTTTGGCGACAACTTTGAGCACATTTTATTTGGCATTTGTCTCAGTGCGAGAGTGAGTGAAACTCGTTCTTGTGGCATTCAACGGCGAGCACATAAAAGTACGACACCTCGCTATTCTAAATTCAGTTACAGTTTAAGTTTCAACTTTGCCAGCCAGCTGCAGCTTCCAGTTCCCCCAACTTTTGTGAATATTGTGAGCCATTTATAAGTTGTGGGTGTTTTAAACTATTCAGATTACAATCCATAAGCAGATTAATAGCTATAAAGAACCATTGAGTGGGCTTTTATGTGACAGCCTTGACTTTGGCTTTAGTGCAGTTTGAATGCCATGCTGCGATTATGTAAATTACTTAATTGTTAACAAATGCATTGTGACTAAGACTGTGATATTTTCATATATGTGTGTATCTTGACAAAAGTGGAACACAGTGACAATTAAAACGACCTGCAAGCTGTCTCAGTCTTATCACTAAACAAAAAACGTCAATTGCAAAAAGTTCATGGATAAAGCGCCAGTTGCAACAACAACAATGCTTCATGCTGCAACTTTAGGTTGAGTCGTGTCTTTGGCCAGTGGTATGGTCGCTCCACTTGTTGGCGCGATAATTGATTTTTCCGTAAATAATTTATGACGCACGTAACTGACAGCTTCTACTTGCCGCAGATTAAAAACTGCCACTGCCACTGACCAGCAGCCACAACGCACCCATAAATCAGGCGTATCGTTATTAGCTTTCAATTATCCAAAATAGAATGGTTCACCAGTAAGTTCTTTTCTCTCTCTCTCTCTCTCTCTTGCAGCTACAATGTTGTCTTCCCGCCAAGTTTCCTTGCTTCTCAGCTGTTTTTTGCTGGCTCTGAGCGCCGCACAGGCGCAATTCTTCTATCATCAAGCGCTGGGTTTGCCCGCCAAGGCTTCCTATGAACCAGAATCGCCATATGTGGGCTTTGCCACGGCCGATGCGCATCCATCGGTGGTGCGGAATGCCCAATGGGAGTCGGAGCTGCCTGCTGAACTCTCCAAGAGTGCACGTTTCTACAACGATCCAGTTATAGCAGCCAATCTGGCCAAGTCCTCACTGCTGACACACAAGGAGATGGCTGTTGTGCATCGCGAGGCGGAGAAGATTCCACGTGAACAGGTTTATAAGCTCTTCAAGAACGCTGGCTATCTAAACCGTAGATAAATAGTGACCTCATTTTCCATTCCACATGTGCCTTGTTGTATTCTAGTTTGTAAATTGTTAAATAGATATGTTTCTGATTATAATTTGTGTGTAAAGGATTATTAGTGTTAAAAATAACTACACATATTTCACACATGTTTGGGCTTCTACTAAGGGTTTACTATTATTATATACAGATTATAAAACGTTGTATAATTATTGTACATAAAGCTCGGCACCGTTGCCGGGAGTTGTGGCAAAGACGACTTCATTGAAATCATTGGGCTGATAGCGCTCCAATAGATGCGCTGGCAATTGAGCATAGTACTCACGCTTGAGCACATTAACATAATCCGCTGCCGTTTTATCCGAATCGCACATGGCCACAATGCAGCCGCCCCAGCTATAAAAGTCAAGGGAAAAACAGTAAGCAACTGCTTGATCAACGTAACCAAGTTATAAGCTCACCCGGCACCCGTAACACGTGCGCTGATGCCCTGTTTGGTAGATAGGGCCACAAGACGCTCCAAGTCCGGATGTGAGCATTCGTAGAGCTCGCGTAGGCTATGATGCGACTGCTGCATGAGCTTGCCCAGCTGCTCAATATCCTGCTTGCTGGCCCGACGCTGCAATTGCTCACAAATCTGACGGAACTTGATCACGCGACCAGATTCTAAACGGGAGATGAGTTTATTATTAACTGACATGCATAACAAAATGCAATGCTTACCTTGGATAACATGCAAGGCACGTTGACGCAGCTTAAACTGCTGCATATGCTGCGTGCTGGGCGTTAGGAAATCCGTTTCCAATTCCTGCTCCGTGATGTCTAACGTCTCGCAAATGTCCTCGCGCGTGTAAAGCGATTTTTTCAACTGCTTCTCAATCAGTTGGACATAGGCAACATTATCCAACTTGCACGCCTCCTCGAGATCTACGAATCTAGTGAAATCCTGCCAATTGGGGAGCTTTTGTGACTTGGCCAGCCAACGAGTAGCCAGGCGGCACTCCACAACCCGTTCGTTGTAGTCCGATGATGCTGCCTTTCGCTTCTGTACAAGACTATTTGCCACAACAAAGCAAGTGCCAGTGGGTAAAGTTACTGGTGTACCTTTCAGTTTCGGGATGGAACTCGATGTGCTGGGCGCATCCTTGTTTTGCCAGATAGGCAATAGCCTGATCCATGCCACCGCTGTGGGTGCCAATATACTGCTCACAACTTGCCGAAATCGAAGCCAACTGCTTGCGATCAAGTTGCATGCCTTGCACTTGAGCTGTGGCCAGCACAGCGGCGCTCACAAGCGCACTCGAGCTGGACAAGCCAGCGGCTAAAGGTACATTTCCACTTAATGCGACACGCATGCCAACCGGACGCCATTTAGCGCCCAGCTCCTCCTGCACACCCTTAATGCCGCACAAGTAGTAGCTGTACCAAGCCGGACCGCCCGTCTTTGGCAGTTTGATGCTATCAGTGAGAGAAAAACAGAGAGATAGTTTAGTTCGAAATTAAAAATGTGATTGTGTTGTAAGCATTTAACCTACTCAAGGGCATTAAGATCGCAATCAAAGCTCTGGAATTTACCCTCATCCAGATGTTGTAGCTCTAGCTGTGTCTGCTGCAGATTTGTGCCCACTGCCAGAATAATGCTCTGCTCCACGGCCATTGGCAGCACTGAGTAACCGCAGTAGTCCACATGCTCTCCAATTATGTTTACACTGCAAAAGGACATTATTTGAATATGTGTATTAATGTTTTATTCTAACCATTTACTTACCGTCCTGGAACGCGCACATAAAAATCGGGTTCGATGCCAAATTGCTGCTTGAAGAAAGCGCCCAACTTTATCAGGCGATCATAGATCTGAGCCTGTGGTTGCAGCTTTTGCACAGCTACGTGCTCATCGCCAAGTGTGGCAGCTGTAACTGTACCATTTCCACTTGCTGCCATGTTTTCTTGTTTGATCTGTAATTTTCAATTGGAAAAAAAGTTTGTGAAGTGATGCAGCTGTTAACGTGTCGCAAATATAGCTCGTTAAGCCGTAAAAACATTAACACACGCCATAAAAACCGTATACGTAAACAATAATAGCTACATACCTACAAACTTATGTACACATACACAAACATACACATATGGAAAAGGTGTGCAAATTGTTGTTATCAGCGCGGCTCTCACCTTATCACAATGTCATTCGAGCGATTAAAATTAGCAGGGATTAACTAACATGGCAGATATCTGATTCGGAAGTGTTGCGATGTTGCACTTTTTTGTAAAATTGACGCAAATTGCAATTAACTTAATTGAAAAAATAGTTGCAAAGTGCACGAACTTTTCGACTTGCGTATTGCGCCGGCAAATCGAGAGAGCCACGGAGGCAGAGAGAGAAAGCCAGCGTTAACAGCTGACATGTGAACGTTGCCAGGTGTAAGATAAATATTGCAATGGCGGTTTATTCAAGTGTGTTTTTCTTAAAAAATACTTAATGTTAAATCGAAGTTCATTGAACCAAAAGTTTCATGGGGTACGTACCCAACAACTATTATCACCCTTTTAATTGTATAACACTTATATTGTTATCAAAAAGTGACCACTAGAACTTTTTGTAATGCTGTGCGATGCGAACGCTACGACTTCCAAAAGGCAACTGAACACCCAAGCTCGTTCAGTTTCCGTTTATGTTTAGTCAGATATCAACAAATAATGAATTGCGACTTGAGTTGCGGGACAGCGTCTAGAGTTTTGTTTACAATAGTGTTTCGTTATCAGTACCATGTAGGTCATGCCCAAACCGGCAACACTGGGTTCATGCAACAAATCTTCACTTTCTTTGATGACATTATAAAAATGGCTTTTTGGGAAACAGGTTTTTAACTAGGCAAACTTTCAGAGCCAAGTGTTAGATGGTATATCTGAAAAAAAAACCCGATAAATAAGAGAGAAGTTTTTAGCCTGACTTCTCTATGTTAATTTAAAAGTTCTACAAATATATTAAATACAAACAATATGTTGTTGCTCTCAAAAATTATCCTTTAATAACGGCTTGAAGAAATTGTGGAACTGAAATATTCAATGAATTCTGTTTTTGAATATCTGCATTGTGATCGTTACCAAATATTCGATAGATTAGTGTACGGCAACAGCTGCTATGTTATTGCATGTTAGCAGCTGTTAAATTAAATTTTACGTTGTTTGTTTTTCTTATTTTAGATTATTTTGTTAAAAATAACTTTTTGTTAATGATAATTAACCATAGAATTAAATAAAATTACGGTTCGGAAATCTATTCCGAACAAAACATTCTGTAACGGCAATTAGTCAGAAAATTAATCGGCCTCTATGTTAATAACAGTGAAACAAATGTTAAAATTTTGGGGTGCCCAACCACAACGAAATCGAAACGAAAAAGAAACAAATAACCAATTTTAATAGTAAAATAAATATCTGCAACTATTGCGCAGACAATCGAACGCTATGTCGAGCTTACAACGTACAATGCTTAAGTCCAAGCTGCCGCCCACCATTCCGAGCAGTCGCATTGGCAGAGCGTAAGTTTTTATTGCCAATTATTTTTAAGGTGGAAGGAGAATGAAGGACACAGCATCTAATTGATACATAATATTGCAGAGATTCGTTTAAAAAGTCGCGAATAAGGGATTACAAGCCATGCATGTGGAACGAGTTTTTTGCTGAAAAGGAAGATGTCGCCGTTGATGAGCAACGTACATTTCGCGTCTATCGGACAAAACAACCTGAGAAACCGGGACCCGTTTTGTTGTTACTGCACGGTGGCGGCTATTCAGCGCTTACCTGGGCGCACTTTTGTGTATGTACATTGTAGGTGTAGTGTAGATGTGTGTAGTTTTTATTGGTTTTTTGCTTACCGTCTTTGCAGTCAGAAGTGACGAGCATGATACACTGCCAGTGCTTGTGTATTGACCTTCGTGGACACGGCGACAGCAAAGTGGATGACGAGGACGATTTGTCGGAAGACACTCTGTCAAAGTAAGTGCAAGCCTGTTGCATGTACATATCTTTTGGTATGTGTGCTTAACCTTGTATTTTTGTAAACTCAGGGACATTGGCGATTTGTTAGTGAAACTCTATCCCGAGGAGGTGCCGCAAATCTATGTGGTTGGCCACTCAATGGGCGGCGCAATTGCTGTGCATTTTGCACACATGGCACTTGCGCCGAGTCTAATTGGCATCACAGTCATCGATGTCGTCGAAGGCACTGCCATGGAAGCTTTGGCCAGCATGCAAAGCTTTTTGCGCTCGCGTCCCAAGTACTTTCAGAGCATACCAAATGCCATCGAATGGTGCATACGGAGCGGACAGGTGCGCAATGTGGACAGTGCTAAAGTCTCAATGCCTGGTCAAATAATAAAGTGAGTGCCGCCACTATGGGGAATGCGAACTTTTTATATCATTGATTTTTCGCACTAGCTGTACAACGAATCAACTTGCAACGAACGATCTCCCACTGCCCGACGAGGTGTTAGAGGAGGCACATCACACTAGCATGTTCCCCAATGCGTTTAGTATTTCCGAAGATGAAGAGGTGGGTAACGGTGGCGAAGACGGTGCCGAGGGCACTGACTTTAAGAAACCCATAACGACCAAGGCAGCTATAGAAGCAGCTAAAAAGTAAGCTCTCACATATGTAATGTGAAGATAATCGTAACGGCTTGAATCATTGCAGCTACACATGGAGAATTGATCTGGCCAAGTCGGAAAAGTATTGGGTCGGCTGGTTTTCGGGCCTCAGCGACAAGTTCCTTAACTTGCGATTGCCAAAGCAATTGCTTTTGGCCAGTATCGATGGACTGGATCGCACGCTTACCGTTGGCCAGATGCAGGGCCGCTTTCAGATGCAAGTGTTGGCCCGTTGCGGTCACGCCGTACACGAGGACCGTCCACACGAGGTTGCTGAGGTGATCAGCGGCTATTTGATACGTAATCGTTTCGCTGAGGCCGCTGGCGAGTTTCGCTGCCACATGCCCTCCTGTTAAGCGATATCCCTGTACAGTTGTAGCACAAACAAGAAGTATCTATTTTTAAATGGAGCATTACAGATGCATATACACATAGTATATATACACATATAATACACTAACACATAGGGAGCATAGTAACAGAAGATATATACTTTAGCCGTATTATCCATATATAAATATAATCCAATAATTTATTCGATTACTAAAAAAAAACCATATGTAATTTTCAACTAATGTAGTTATTCGCTCGTTTTGCCAAATTTCATGTCGAACCAGAAAGAGTACAGTGAGTACTCGTAATTGCTATGCGGTGCTTCTTATATTGTTGGAATGCTGTGCGCGTTTTGTATGTATTAAACATGTGCCAGATACAAAATTATATTGATATATATACAACATTATTATTATATTATCAAACGAATAAGTTTAATAAAGTGCTAAAATTAATAAACTAGACACCATGTTATTATTTGTGGCGCACTAAAGTATGCTATTATTAATTCAAAGTTATCAAGAGATTTGATTGTATGCTCCAACTGATTTATGTAATTTACTCTTTTTAACAATATTTCCAAACTGTTTAACACTTAACACATTGTGTTATCAACTTCATTTTAGTCCACGAAGCGATACCCACCATCAGCTTTCATCTTCATCTTGGTCTCTAACGCACGAATGCGATGCAAACGCTCCGAAATTTGATCGTGTATCTCGGAACGATATTTCTTACCCTGTCCAAGGGCTTCCATTTCGGCCAGCCAGTCAGCGCGTTCATTTATTTGATTCAGCACTACAAAACAGAATATTTACAAATAATGAACACACAAAAAAAAAAACAAGCCGACTTACATTCATTGATAAGGTCATCCTCGGTGACCAAACGGTCTTCACGAGAACGGCGTAATGGCTTTATAGCCGGATCCGCAAGCTCAATGCCCGCCATGGTGAACTGCAAGTTAGCTTTGGCCTTTTCACTCAGCATGCGATTGTCAACCTTCGGACGATAAAAGCTCTTCTCATAAGCGCCGCTTCCTTCAATCTGGCGCAAGTTCTTGCGCTTGGCATTACGTGCACGCTCCAGAATGGCCAACGTTTCCTTATCCAGATCGTTGCTGGTATTGGGGCGTGGCGGCTTAGGCAACGGCAGTGGTTCTCCATTGCGCAGACTATTATCGATTTGTTTGCGCATAACCATTGACATCTTGGACTCCTTCATAAGTACTACAATATGAAAGGATTTAGATTGAGTACACTTCAGTTTCTTGGTACTTACGTTTGAGTAGATCAGCTGTCTCCTTGCTGTACTCCACTTTGGCAGCATGAAAGGCACCACTGCCGCCAGGCGCAATGCGCTCACTGGGCCACATAAGCACTGGCTCCTCATTGCCACCAGCTGGTTGACCTGATTGCTGCTGCGGCTGCTGATGCTTCAGCAGGCCCGAAGTGAGCCCATCGAGCTGTACATTATTGTAGCGATGCTTGCTCATGGTTGTAAATTGTTAAAATTTTGCCAAATGTAAACTTTTTTCTATATACGTATTTTAATTCCGTCTCAACTGCCTTTATGTATGTATGTACGTTTTAAATAATAACAGGAGACGGGGACAGAGACGCATGGCAACCTGGGTTGTTAGGCAACCGAGTTGTTGTTTGTTGACTGGGAGATAGATGGATGGATACACAAAATGTACAATTGTTAATTCTCGAAATAATTTATTTAAAATAAATATATAGATTTATATATATGTATGTATGTATATGTGTATTGGTAGTAGGTACACTCTTGAATGCTCACATTTGATAATTTGTCCCATCTATTTCACTTCTCTGCCTTGACTAACCATTTGATTTGATTTGGTTTTCATGTACATAATTGTAATGCAAACACTTTTATGTTATTAACTTGACTTTATGCACAATTTGTTAATAAAAGTTGAACTTTTACATATTAAACCTTTTTTTTATAGTTTTTGTTGTGAATTTTGAACTTTCCTATGGCTATTAAATTTGTTTACACTATATAATATACATACATTTGTTGCCCTATTGCGGCTGCACATTTGTTTATTGTGTGTGTTTGTGTGTGTGTGTAATTGTGTTTGTTATTATTGAAATAAAAAAAAAACAATTTTGTTTGTTTGTCAAGCCACAAGCTATAATTATACATTTTTTGTTTTCAATTTGCATGCATTTCGTTCAATTTATTATACATACATTTTTAAATTAGTCTAACAATTTGTTTTATATCATTTTTTTTATGTGAACTGCAGCGGTCCACTCTCATTTAAATATTAGCTTAAGCTTAGCTACAAAACAATCGTGTTTGACATTTTACATATACTTGTATATATGTTTTAATATATAGCAATTCTCAAAACAATTAAAAAATAACATAACATAATTAATTTGCCATCATTATCATATGCAGCACATTATTACAAACAATTGACTAAAGCCTAAAAGCGAAACAAAATATATATAATTGTGTATATATATGGGATTTTTTTTTGGCTTTTATCCTTACTACTTATACAAAATACAATATGTGTAGAATTAGCTTTTGGTTCCTCAACCATATCTGCGTACAATTCCAACTCAAACATAAGACAATTTTTCTTTAAGAGTACAATTACAGTTTACACGTTTTGTTTTCAGCAATTATGTTCCTTTAAATTTAAAATAAATTATGTGTATATATTTGATATATCTATATAAGTATATATAGTATATTTTTATATATATATGTGTATAAACATAGTTCATTATGTGACTTTCAGCAAGCAACGGTTTTTTGATTCGCATGTGTTGTGTATGTTGTGTGCTTTAAACATTTTTTCGTTTATTCCAGCTTTTCTAGTTTTTATAGTTGCGAATATAGTAATCTTAGTCAGTCTCATGGTCACGATGCAGAGTTCATAATATAATTTATTAAACATATATATGCACATATATATGTATATTTAAACGTATGTATTGTATGCAAGTTGTATATTTCGTCGTCAACATCTGTTATTTAGAAGAGGGGCCAGCGTCAGAATAGCGTAAAATGTTGATCAAATTTGGCCAAATTTTCCTACAGAGAGAAAGTTGCTGTTTGTTGATTGGTTGGTTTGGTTGCTTTTGTGTTGTTTGTTTGTTATTGTTGTTGTCTTATTTACTGATGCATTGATTGCTGCATGGAGTTTTACGATTAGTTGGAACTACGTTTTGACAATTTTCAACTTATACATTAATAACATTGGCAGCAAAAGAGGCGCCTGTCTGAGTACTTTGATGGAGCTGCTCCCTAGCTGCGCCTTATGGGTTTGTTTTTAATGGAGGGGGAGTTTTCAGCTAGGCCCTGCCAGTTTTGAACGGCCAGCCGTTGCACTATGGTTGCAGCAGCTCCACTGAGAAAGTCCCAGGAGACGCTTCATTTAACATACACATACACACACACACCCAGGCACACTTACACGCACATTTCTAATAAACTTAACATTTAAACAAACATTTTTTGAGTCTTACATAACTAAAAACGATTACAAAAACACGATTCATATTTTTTTTAGGTTCGATACACACACGGACACACAAGCATACATAACATTGACATATTGAATTTCAAAAACAGCTAATTAATAATTAAATAAAAACAAGGGCCAACAGTTTAATTAATTGCCTGCTCAGTCATTTGGCGGCACAGCGTTTCTAGCTGCTCCAAACTTTTAAAGTCATTCATTTTATAGTCATGAGGCGGCATATTGAAGCTATCTTTAAGCGTGGCGGCCATGCTTAAGTTGATCAGCTGCGGCTGAGACAGGCAGTGATCCATATTGTTGTTGTTATTATTATTATTATTATTGTTGTTGTTGTTGTGGTTAGGCTGTTGGCATATACTATTGCTACAGGCGACAATATCGTCACCTCCATCACCAGGACACAAACAGCTGCCGTTGCCGACTGCCGCGGCGGCTGCAGCAGCAGCTAACAACTGCAACTGCTGGTGGTTAATCAAATTATTGTTCAATATGTTGTTATTATTATTGTTATTATTACTGTTGTTGTTAATTAATATTTGCGGCGGCGGCGGCTGCTGCTGTTGAGCAGATTCATTTTGATTTGCATTACTAACCATCACCACAGCGGCCATCGTCTTCTTTGGTTGCTGCTGCTCCCCACTTAAAGATGATGATGGAGATCCATTGAGACCAGTCAGTCCATTAAGGCTGGGCTTGCGCGGCTGCTGCTGTAGGTTGTCATTGCTGCTGTTGGTAAGCACACCCTGGCCAGGCTTAAAGATCAGCTGCTGAGGCTGTTGCGGCCCACCGGCGACAACAATTAGATTATTTAGCGAACGTCGATGATGAGGTGGCGGCGTCTGTTGTGGCAGCGCTGGAAAGTGCTGTGCATGCTGATGCAACATTTGCTGCATTTGTTGTTGTGCATGTTGTGAATGATGCTTTAGCGGAGGCGGCTGCTGTTGGGGATTGTTCATGAAGCTCGGATAGGAAGAGCTCTTGTACTGTTGCGTCTGATAGCCTCCATTAAAGTCAAACTGCTGCGGAGGTTGCTGCTGCTGCTGCTGTTGTTGTTGTTGTTGCTGCTGCTGGTGATGCTGTAATGGATGCTGGAGGCAGCTCAGCGAAAAGTTAAGCATATCATTTGAGTTTTTGCGATGATTGATGCGATCGTTGCTGCCGTTTTTCGGATCACATTTGCGGGCCTTTCCGTTCCACCTAAACGCAGATCGCACAAAAAGAGAAAGTTGTGTTCAAATGTAAATTCAGTTGCTAATCGATTGATGTTTTACCTGGGCTTGTTCATATTGCCTGCTGCGACACCCGTTGTCTTGACATGATGCAGCTTCGGCACCATTGACATCTTAATCTTGGACAATTTGAACTTGAGCTCCTTGAGTTGATTGGCATGATTCACAAATGCCTCGTTGTGTATGGAACGATCCAGTACCCACATAAACACTCCCAATGTTTCTTCGTCCTGGGCACAGTAGGGATCCTGCTGCAGCGCATTGCTGACCAAATCGATGACCTTTAGAAAACGCAGGCCAATGTTCTCCTCGCCAGAAATCGATTCCAAGGGCTTCATCGGCGTCAGTACAATGTTTGTGAGTTCTTCGATAGCTGTACTGATCTTCATCTGACCCGTATGCAACTCCTGTTCCACTTTGCCGAGTATGTGGGCGCGTTCTTTGAGCTTCTCAATGCACAACGCCAACTTGTGAGAGGCGCCTTTGGTCACGCCAACACTCTGCAGAAACTCTTCGGTTATTTGCAACATTTCCTCATACGTCATGTTCTTGAACAGCTCAATGTACTTGTGCAAACGCAGCGACTTTAGCCAGAGCCCAATTCCAGACATGCCCACATTGCGTGTCTGGAACTTAATGTAGCTGGGCTTGAAGTCGTCCAGCCGGGTGTCAGATGTGCTATTCGCCAGCGTATTATTATTAATGTTGTTGTGACGATGATGCTCAATGGACAGCGAGAAGCTTCTCGGCTTGTTGGCAAACTGCGCTAGATTCTCTGTCGAATTGGAGCAGTTGTCGTTCACCGTGATCACAGACGAGTTCGATGAGTTCGACGAGCAGCTGGAGATCGTTTGTGTGGTGAGGCTGTTGGAACGACGCGTCTTAAGCGCAGCAATTTTACTGTCCAGGCTCCAGCGATTGACGTCGCCAAATTGATCGCCCACATAGCCCATCAGTATGGAGGCGTATGCCAGTTGTGGCGGAGGCGGAGGTGGTGGCGGCTGCAAAAGCTGGGGCAGAATGCTAGCAGCAGCATGCGAAGTTGGAGCCTGCTTGGAATGCAAAAAAAATGAATATGAAATGGATAAATAACATGACGACACGGTCCAGTTACGTCTATAACTATAATGCTCACCTGTTGCTGGCCAAGATTGCTGCTCGTCTCCACATCGCAATGAAGGGGCTCAAAGTCGAGGATTTCGGTGCCGTTCTTGCTGAACGAGGTGTCGTGATCATCGTTGCCGCCGATGCCCATCATGGAACCGGCTGCAGCGCCAGCAACGACGCCATTGACCAGCGAGGAGTTGCTGCCCAGGGAGAGGCCTAAGCTATTCTGACTAGATGCTAATTCGTTCAATGTAATACCATTCAAATTATCACAGAGTGGATTGATCGAGCCGCAGGAGCCACTAACGCTGCCCCGCCATTCGCCCGGCTGCCTCGGCAACTGTTTGCTGTGGTATCGACTGGGCGGCGCAATCGTTTGCCAATCGACGCTGCGCGTCAAATTGCCCAGCGATGAGGAGGACGACGATGAGCTGTCCGAAATGGTGCCGGTACCAGTGCTTTTACCACTTCCGGTTCCAGTGCCCACCAATTGCTCCGGCTGCACAAAGTAGCTGGATGTGCCTGTGCCGCTGCTGCTGCTGCTGCTACTGCGTCTATTGGCCTGAATGAAGTCCTCAAGATGCCGCAGCCAAACATTAAGCGAGCGTCGATCGTCGCTACTGATGGCGGGATGTATGAACATATACGAGAAGATCTGCTGTACCAGCTCAGTGGGTACCAGCTGTTGCACAGTGTCCTTAACAGCGAGCGGTATAAGCGTCATATAGCTCTGTTTGGCCTCCTCGTTGCCCGGCTTTAGCAATGGCAGCATATTGAGCACCTCATTCAATATGTCCTCCTTGCGCGGATGTTGTGTTGTGGTGCTGGTTAACTGAAAATCACTGCCATAGCAGGGCATTGAGTCCTTGTCCGATGATGAGGAAGACATGCCATCCAGCACCAAATCGTTGCTGGGCTGACACGTCTTGTATGCACTTAGTAGGTTCTGCAAGTATGAGGGATTATTGGCATTGATGTCGATGACAACGCTGCTTAGATTCGTTTGGCACGTCCCCAGATTCTGTGTCAGATTGTTGTCTATGGAATACTGTAGAAACTTGAGGCTCGGATAGCGCAGACGCTTCAGCAGTGCATACATGACAACGGTGCGCTCACAATCGTTCCATTTCTCGAACAGATTCGTCACTGTCGTCACCTGTTCACAGAATAAAGCATTCGTTGATGACGTCGTCTGTGCTGCGGACTGTTGCACATCTCCATTGGCATTGCTATCAGTTTGATTGTTGCTAGGATTGGTTTGATTGGGGTTTGTTGTTGTGGCGGCCGTTGTATTAACGGCACTTGTCGTTGTTGTTGTTGTTGCTAATTGTTGTTGTGTGGTAGTTGCTCCTGTTTGCATTTCGTTTAATGCATTATTTGGGGTGCTGCTGCTGCTGCCCGTGGGCAGCGCATTGTCTGTTCCAGTTGTGTACTTCATATCGTTGTTATTGTTGCTGTTTATTAATAGCTTAATAAATAGTAGTGTTTGGAAGTAATTGTATTTTATTACAATTGTCGGAGCTCTAAAGTGTATTTGTTTATTTGGTTTTTGGTAAAGTTGCCAGGGCTGCAAGAAAATAATGTAAACGTTTATAAGTAGGGATCACAATTGTGTTTCAATTCAGTTTCGTTTCTATGGATAATTGAACTTGAGGCAAACATATTCTAATTATTTTTGCAATGGAAATTCAATTTCTTAAATTGGTAGTTAGTTAATTGGGGTTTTTTTTTGCATTGATTGCAGTGTATTCCAGCCGCGTGATCAGACAGAATTACGTCACAAACGGAAAGAATTGTTTCCCTGCTATTACTGCTGCTGTTGTTCTTGTTGTTGTTGCTCTCGTTTCTGGCGATAATAGATGTCAAGCAATGGCGATGGCGACGCCAACGACAACATTCAAAGTTAATCAAATCAATTTTTCGCTAATTTATTAAACAAAAAATTGCAACCTGACAAATATCCACAGCACAAAATAATATTCATACCTACATGTATGAATTATAATGAAATGTGAAAAAGAAACAAATTAGCATTAATTGTTGCCCGTTTTTAACGTTCGTCAGTCGATCGCTGGTCTGGGAGGCACCATTGTGGGGCTCTTATCAGAAAAATAAATAAATAAGTAACGAGTTTGGTACATAACACCTTCGCATGAAGCTTTGCGGTGGCGATAAATCAATAATAATAATACTACACATTTTCAAATCATTATTTACTTATTAGGTTTAAGCATGTTTAACCAAAAGGGGTATAAGGAGGAGGGCTAGACCGTGCAGGGGAAACGGAATGATTCTTAATAAGTGTGGTTAAGTTATTGCGATTTGCGCTTTTTATTTCATTTCGTTACACTTTATTTTTTCTCTTTTTTTTACGCTGTGCTCATTTCGAACGGGTATCATGAAGCTTGTTTCAGTAGTAGTTGATTTTGTTGTTGTTCAGCTGGCGACTTTCTTCGATTTTTTTTTTCTTGTCTTGTACTTTGTTGCTGTCTACTGTTACAATATTAAAGCTTTCTTAGCAATGCAGCTGTGTCAATGTACATACAAATGTACATAAATATGGACGTATACATGAGCAAGCATTAAAACATAACGGACCCAATTACTGTATTTAAGAGCGTTCACATTTAATTTACTGTTTTTTTGGTTTTTTTTTATGGGGATCTCACATTCTTATTTAATTGTTGGAACACAATTAAAAGCGACGGATTTTTAATATGCCTAAACCTACAAACACAAACCAATAAAATTAAGCTTTGCAAATGGCGCGCTTTAATGTAACGGTAACTAGGCATGTTTAACAAGGCAATTATTTCAATGTTTGAGGTTACGTGTCAATATCGGAATTGCTGTAAATTTTGCACAGACAGACAGACAGACAGGCAACTACGTTTATAACCGGCACAAAATTACACTCTAATAATAGCTGTCAATTCGTCAAAGTTCAATAAACGACACACACACACATGTAGCAAACACACAGGCAACTACAACAACAACAAGAGCCGTTGTTCGTTACTCACAAATGTGGCGATCGTATTCTTTTGGCATTTTCTTTTTCGCGTTTGGTTGTTTGTTTTTTGTATTTTGCATGCACAATATAAATTTGATTATCTGCACTCGAATAAACACAAACAGAAATGAGAATTAAACAGGCAGGCTAGCAGTCACAACCCAACTAACTGCTGCAGTGGGCACGCAATATGGGGGAGCAGCAATGAGGAACTGAAAAGCAGAGCACCAGCACCAGCGTCAGCAGCATCGGCGTTCGAGAGAATGACGATGATTGGCGCTGCTGGCGTCAGCTTATGTATGTAGCTGGCGTTTTTAAAAAATGGTGGAGCCTGCGAGCAGAGCAAAGCAAAGCAACGTGAACGCGCGCGCCTTTTTCTGACAGATTCAAAGGAGCTGGCTGTGGGGGAGAACTACACAATGTTAATAAACGCTGACGTATGTAATACACATACAAATGCGTCTCTCTCCGAAAGACTGTATGTTTGTGTGGCGGAATGCAAGCGACAATATGTCGCGCGCTACAAAACGACCTACCGACCCCAAAGCAAAGCGCGCTCACATGCACATGCACACACACACACACACACAACACTCGCACATACGGAAGCAGGCAGAATGCACAAGCAAAAATTGCGGCAAATTACATGAGATTACAAAGCAGGCAGGCATTTGCTCTCATCTTCTTCTTCTCCTCAGTTGCCTCTGTCTCTGCTGTTGTTGTTCTTGGGCTTGCTTTCGCCGCCAGAGCGCAGCGCAATTGTTTTCATGTCGCTTCTTTTCAATTGCACTCACTTTCGGTTCCGTTTTGGGCTAATGCTTCTGCCGTCCCCACTCTTTCCCGCACTATAAGCGACAAACACGCTTGCTGTTTTGTTTTGCTGCTGCTGCGACGACCAGCTGCCCCCAAATCACGCCCCACCCACCCAGTAGTCACAGTCACAGACAAAACGTTAACAACAACAACAACACAATACTCATAGACTATACACTGCGCTTGTGCCAAAATCGTTCTATTTTTCAATTACCTTTTGCTTTCTATTCGCTTGCTCGCGCTGCAAACCTTGAAATTATTTTCACACAGTTTTGATCGCTCCGAAATACGAGCATATTTCGTTAATTTGATATGCATATGCTATCGGATCGCGCATCCATTAATTTTGTATAATTTTCACCTTGACTTGGCTTTGTTTTTCAAAGTCTCTCTGTTTTTCAAAGTCTTGCAAAATCATACTACATCGCCTTTTTTAGCTGACTCTGGCATCACCACGACATATTTGCGCGTGCACGCAACACATTTTGGGAAGAAACGAAATAAAACTGCACACAACTGTATCCGCTCGCAAGTATTTGCATTTTAATATTTTTGCAAATATATACTATATTATTTGTAGTTAATTAATTATTAATTCACGCGAACACGACGACGTTCTCGCTCGTAGAAAGTGCTGCTGGAGATGGAGGTGACAAATAACACGGGCTAGAGATGGACAAAAAAAAATTGAGATGGATTCACAAGAGCTAGTCACATGAACGTAAAAGAACTAGTGGCTGTAAAACTGTACTGTCTTCATAGCATCAAAATCAACTAGTTGTGATTTTATGACGAGTTGTCAGGTAAACTGGTAATGAAATAAAAGTGTAATAAACAAATTAGTTTTCAAAATAATATACATAACTTTAATTTAAAAATTTAACAAATCGAACTAGTTTCTGATTTTTATTGAACAAAATGCCAGTTGCAATTTAGATATCGATACTCAGCTCATCGATATTTTTGGAGTTGTGGTTGCCAGCCTGTTGTACAATAGACGAGCTAGGGACTAAGGAAAATGAAAAATTATTGTTATTGGAAAATTGAACGCTACTGAAAGCTGCATTTACAATGCACATTAAACTTAAGAGCTTTCAAGACAGTGCGAATTGTTAATTTGCCGCGCTAACACCAATACAGCCCATCGAAAACACAATAAATACAACAAAATCAACTTCAAACTGTAGCTGCAGCTACCCAGAAGAAAGAACAACAAAAACTCCATAACATATTTGTATACAACATGTTTGCACAAACGGAATCCCATAAAACCAACTTTTTGGAACATACGAAAGCGGCCCGAGAGGAGCGTGCTCTTGAGAAGCGACGTGAGGAGGCTGCTATACTGCTGCAAGCGACGCTCAAAGGATATGCAGCCCGCACCAAGTACCAGAAACGAATCATGTAAGAAAACACAAAAAATGTACAAATATATATTACCTTACGTTTTATACTGCGTCGCAACTATAGCAAAGATTTCGATGGGCTCTTTGTGGCCGAGCAGGACGAGAAGGAGTCGGAGCTGCTGCCAGCTGTCCATGTTTATCCTGTAATGCGTCGCTACCTCACCCAAATCAAATTAGACAAAAAGGATAGCGGCATGCGAGATCGCCTGGAGCACATATGTCGCTATGTGAACCGTGCCATGGAAGTTGACAATCCCAAGCTCTCCTATGCAGCGCTCTGTCTTCACAAGGATCGCAGTTTGCCGTGGATTAGTCATATTAAACAATTGTTAACTAACTGCCTGCTACTGCTGCCAGATCTCAAGCCAGAGAATCATGCTGACAGCATATCACTTGCGCTCTTTCTGCACACGCTTATTGTGTTCACTGCTCCCAAGTCCTGGGCCATATTGCGCAATTCTCAATTTGAGCGACTGCAGCCGGCAATGCAGAAAATCTGCTGCAACATTCAGGGACATTTGGTGCAGAACGGTTTCTACAAGACCATGCGTGTATGTATTTCCTGTACAAACAAAATCATAATATTGTATTAAATTTCCGTTTTACAGCTCATTCTCCTGAAAGGAACCGCACGTGAGGAATTGTCTGTGAAACCTGTAACCCTTGTTGCCATAATCACGCTTTGTTTGCGTCCGTTAATCGATGGCGAATACAGTCGCAACTTGCTCTCACAATTCCTCAGCGAGATTCTGTCCGTGCCGGCGCTCATCTATCATTTGCATCAGAGTGTGCCGCAGTGCATTGAACAGTTCGGCTCGATGTGGCTACTGAAGCGGGCCCTGAGCATATCGGAGGACTATCAGTGGTTTGAGGAGTTCGCGGCCAGCATGTCGGGCACGAAAACCCTGGCATATCTGGGCAACATTGTGAACCTGTTTAACATTGACAATTTGGCTGAGGCAAAGCTGTTGGCCTACCCGCTGCTAACCGTGAGTTGAAGCAAATTTGAAGAACGCTGTAACTTATTTTCTATTTGTTTAGGAAACGACTACATCGCTGCTGGAGCTAATACCCAACACGGTGACCACCAAAGGTGTCTTCACACAATGGCACGAGCTGCTTGGCTGGCACACTCCTTGCGCAGAGCCGGCCCAGAATCAACATGTTGCACTGATCAAGAAACAGTTTCATATGTTGTGGGACCATCGCTGTATAAAGCTGCTGCTTGGGGACTTGCTTAAGGAAATTAACGAAAACTACGAACGCATTGAGTTCCAGTCGCCGCAGCAGCCCTCGACGAGCAATTTGCTGCGTCGCGCTTTGGAACGTAGCTCCACACGTGGCAGTGGCTTGCTGGCCAGCGCTGCATGTAAACAGGCAAAGGTGCCTTGGCGCAAGTTGGACAATAGCGATGTAGTCACGGTGTCGCTCATTTGTGGCATGTATTATGCGGCTCTAAACACGTTATCACAAATGAAACTGGACATTCTAACGGGCATTTGCTATAATGATAATGTGCTGTATGATATCTGGCTGCTGCTGACTTCGTTGGGACCAAACTGTGGCATGAAGGAATATTTGGAGCTTCTCAGATGCGAGACAAAGACGCAGAAGCCACAAGCAGCCATGCTAATGCTATTCTGTGACTGCATGACGCACTATGTGACGTAAGTTGAAATGAGAATGAATTAAATGTTGTATATTGCTGATTTTGATTTACATTTGAAATGCAGCATTCTAGACGAGTACGAAATGTATACGGAACAGAATCCCTTTCGCCTCAACGACTATGTTATGCTAACATATTTCCTTAATAATATGCTTTACAAGCTAATCAACGACAACATTTTGGGTATGTGCACAATAGTTTCCTTTAAGTTTTTCATATATGTAATTTATTACTATTTTTATAGGTGCCAAAAACATTGTGCAGAATCCAGTGTTTATTTCACTTCATACGCTACTTTTATGTTTATATCGTCGCGACTGTCGACGTCCCTTTACACCCACAAATCATTGGCTCATACCGGAGGTGAAGCCATCGACATTCATCAACGATCTGGAGAAGGCCAAGCGTAATGCAATGCTGCTGCTGGCCAAGATGCCTCACATTATACCGCATGATGATCGCGTTAAGCTGTTTCGCAAATTTGTGCAGAACGAGAAGGCTGTGATGGGTCTGACGGAGAGTGCATGTGCCTCGCCACGCTCAGCGCTGATTGTCATTCATCGGGAGCGCATTGTTGAGGATGGCTATCGCCAGTTGGCCGCACAGCCGACACAAGCTCTGAAAGGTGTTATACGCGTGCGTTTTATCAATCAGCAGGGTCTCCACGAGGCTGGCATTGATCAGGATGGCGTTTTTAAAGAGTTTCTGGAGGAGACCATCAAGAAGGTGTTTGATCCATCACTGAACCTATTCAAGACTACCTCGGATCAGCGGCTGTATCCGTCACCCATTTCGTACGTACAGGACAATCATTTGCAACTGTTCGAGTTTGTTGGCCGGATGCTCGGCAAAGCGGTTTACGAGGGCATCGTGGTGGATGTGCCATTTGCCTCATTCTTTCTATCCCAGTTGCTTGGTCAGACACAGCAGGCACTGTACTCCTGTATGGATGAGCTGCCATCGCTGGACAACGAACTCTATCGCAGCCTGACCTTTATCAAGCACTACAAACAGGATGTCGCCGACTTGAACCTAACTTTTTCTGTGGATCAGGACGTGATGGGCAAGATAGTCACTCACGAACTGCATCCGGGTGGCAAGGCGCGTGTGGTGAACGATCACAACAAGTTGGTATACATACACTACATGGCCTACTTCCATATGAACACACAGATACGGGAGCAGACGCAGGCGTTCAATCGAGGCTTTCGCAGCATTGTCAATCCCGAGTGGCTATCGCTGTTCTCTCCACCGGAACTTCAGCGTCTAATATCGGGTGACACGGCACCATTGGATCTAAGGGATTTGCGTAGACATACACAGTATTATGGTGGTTTCCATGACTCGCATCGTGTTGTCGGTTGGCTGTGGGATATTCTAGCCAAGGATTTTACCGAGGAGGAGCGCAAACTGTTCCTAAAGGTGAGTGATACACATTCAATTATAGTTTTTTTTTGTTTCTAATCATTGCTTTTTGTAGTTTGTTACTAGCTGCTCCAAGCCGCCACTTTTGGGCTTCGCACATCTTGAGCCACCCTTTTCCATACGCTGTGTAGAGGTGGGCGACGATGAGGATACTGGCGATACCATTGGCAGCGTTATACGCGGCTTCTTCACCATACGCAAAAAGGATCCACTCAATCGGCTACCCACCTCCTCAACGTGTTTTAATCTGCTGAAGCTACCCAACTATCAGAAGAAGTCAACGTTGAGGGATAAGCTGCGCTATGCAGTTAGTAGCAATACAGGCTTTGAGCTGTCATAAAAGTGGAGCAGTGCTACATATCAATGTGTATTGAGCTTTCGGTGTTGTTATCACTATTTTCTCTCATTATTTCGCTCGGTTTGCAATCTTGCTGAAATGTTGTTATATATATGTATATTTTAATTATTATTATTCCGATCACCACCCTTTACTTTTTATATTTTTATCAACATTTGTTGTTGAATTTATTGTATTTGTAAGTTTCTTGCAATTGTATAATGTATGTCTGTGTAGGTATTATATGGAACACATTTAAAAAAAAAAAAAAAATTAAACAAATACAAAGAACAATTAATTCTTACAAATATATATCTATGTATGTATAATGTATAAACGTATAGCTGTGATAAACAAATTATAATAATAATAAACTAACGACAAATATACATAACAAACAAAACCCGAAGCTGAACTTAAAACATAAAAAGGATCACATAGTTAATTTGAAATTATGATAAGATTTAACACAATTAATTGTACGTGGCTTGCGTGTGATGAATATTTAATCCACATATTGCATAAGTTACATGTAAAACATACAAAAACCAAAAGAAACAGCAACAATAAATCTATATGTCTGATTCATGTGCAAAATGAAAGTCCAAGAACATTTGCTTTATGTAAATAGATATGTATTTCGACTCTTAAAAGGTAGCCTAAGCACATTGCCAAAGATAACAAACACAAAATTAGAAGCCAAACGGCAGCAATTAGTGAATGGCTGTTCAAATTTCCCCGGGTTTTTCCGGGAGCAGGCAATGAATGAAAACCAATACGAAGGAGAAGAAGAAGACGTAGCCAAAGTCGTTTGCGACGTGCGCTAATGACACAAATCCGTCTGGACGATGGCTCTTGTGCTGTAATGCTAATTACGCCTGAGTCATAGTCGCAAGATCGATAGGAAGTGCACTTAGGCTTTTGGGATAAGCGGAAATGTTGCGCGGAATTTATGCAAAGCTGCTCAAATTACCGGAAACTCAATACCACTAATGACTCCATGCGGATTTCGGACAGATAAGAAAGGGTTTCGGGTATTCCTTAGCGATCACATTCCCATTATTTAATCTACTTTTGACATTTTTATGTTGGCAAGGAATTATGTTCGTTTCCTTATGGATTTCGGCTGTTGTATTTTATGCCCCAAAACTGTCGGTCCTTGTGGTTTTTATTTTTTATTTTTTTGTCTCCTTTGAGACAATGGCCACAAATTGTTGAGCAGACCCACAAACATACAATAATCATAACAATAATAATATCCAAAATAGTACTTCATAGTCGACACACAAACAGTCGGCGGTCGGCGGTCGATTTCTGTGTTCGTTGTCGCTCATTTTTTCTGGGCCATAAAATGCACATCTTGTGTGCCCATTGTTCTCAGCAGCACCAGCATCCCTGGGACAAAGTGTGATCGGTTTTATGACTTGCCTGTGAGTTTTTGCCGACAGTGACGCCGTCGTCGTCATTTTTGTCATCTCCTACCGGTGCCAGGACAAGTGGCAGCAGCAGTAACAACAAGCAACAGCAGCGGCAACAAGTGGCTGCAACATCGACTGGCAGTCAAGTGGCCGTTTCGGCTGTTGCTTGGCGCCAGTTTGATGTGCCACAACAAATTGTTGCGCCCATTTAGATACAAGTACCGTTTAAAGTTTGATTACGGTAACTTATCGACAGGCGGATCTCTCTGTCTTTCTGTTTGGTTCCACTTGCACAGTGCACGGTAGCGGTACAATTTGTGGATTTTTATAAACGGTCGATATGGCCGATATGTTGATTTCAGATAAGATGCGACTGCATCCTCTTCAGCCAGATGGAAGAAAGAAAGGATACATAGTTGTAAGTGTTGTGAGAAAGTAAATACACACTCAAAACAATGCTTAAAAGGGGATTTTTAATTAAAGAGTCTTCAATGGTTGAAAACTTTGACTTTGACTATTTGTAAAGCAAAACGTTTTCCATGCACAACTTTCTAAGAAATCTCTTAAGCTAATAGGCTATTATTAATTGGGCCAGATCGAAAACATTTCCATTTGCATACCTAAAAATACCCGAATGTATTGTAGTTCAAAGAGATGCCCCCAATGCAATTAATGCTATCAACATTAATATGGGCGCCCATTATAAAGCCCCCGCAACGAAGAACTCACTCAAAATGGCGCATACATTGGGCTGAAGCGAGACCACAAGAGATACGGCTCGAGCAGCGACCAATGCCAACGTTGCAGATAGCAGAGAGCACAAACTGGAAGTCAAGTGAGCGTTGAGAAACTGGTCGAGCAGCTACCTGAGAGCCCAAAACTCAACCGACCGGATTCTGCTGGAGTCGATTTAGTGTGCACGAATTTCAGAGCGCAACAGTTTCAATCTGAACTTCAAAGCGAGCAGTTCGTTCCGAGTGGCACAAAAATCGGTTTTTGAAGTGATCATACAATTCGTACAGTTAATTGTTTAGTACTTAAAGTTCGATATGTTGGCATTGCCTAACATTGCCGATCTGCGCATGCAGCAGCAGATCGCTCATGAGATATATCGCCACCAAATTATGCAACGTCTACCAGGTACATAATACATATTTCTTATCTATGCTTTTGCCGTCGGCTTAACCATATTCTTTTCTTCACACTTCACAGATCCACTCTGCGGCTTATTGCCCAATTTTGCGTCACATTTTGTGGCACCACCGCCACAGCCAACGCTGCCGGGCGTGGAGGCCAAGTTGGAGAACAATGAACTGTGGCAACAGTTCTATCACATTGGCACCGAAATGATCATCACAAAGACTGGCAGGTATGTCATATCATTTGCTTAGTTTATCTTTACACCAGCTTATCTCAAAAACATAAGTATGGCATGCAGAGCTCGACAAAGATAAGCCCTGAGAAAATGAGATCACATAGCAAGCAACAAGTCACTAACCGCCATTACGATTGCTTCATCTTTTCTAGACGCATGTTTCCCTCGATGCGTGTTTCACTCAGCGGCCTGGAGGAAGACACCAGCTACTGTGTTTTACTAGAAATGGTGCCCATAAGCGATTGTCGCTACAAGTTCTCCGGCTCCCAATGGGTGCCAGCTGGCGGCGCCGAGCCACAGAGTCCACAGCGCATGTATCTGCATCCGGATAGTCCGGCAACAGGCAAGCACTGGCAATCCCAGGCGCTACTCTTTAGCAAAGTGAAACTGACAAACAATACGCTGGACAACAATGGGCATGTAAGTTTAAGCTGCAAATTGAAATGCTCTTTAGTTACTTATCACATGTTTACTTATCTACTCACCACAGATTGTCTTGGCCAGCATGCACAAGTATCAGCCACGTTTGCATGTCATCCGCACCGCTGATCTCACCCAGATACCCTGGGCTCCGCAGCAGGCCTACGTGTTTCCTGAAACTGAGTTTATTGCTGTGACTGCATATCAGGTGTGTATTTTAAGCAGTGATCAGTAAATTGATCAATTACTTATCGATAGTTTTTGTTTCGCAGAATGATCGCATTACCAAGCTGAAGATCGACAACAATCCCTTTGCCAAGGGCTTTCGTGAGTCGGGGCAATCACGTTGCAAGCGTAAAATCTGTGATTCTCCGCCACCTGCAGCAGCAGCAGCAGGAGTGGCAGCGGAAGCAGCAGCTAACAACAATGTGGAGCTTGCCATCTCGCCGTCGGCCAAACGCCAGCGTCTTACAGATGAGCTCGCGTTGCGGCAACAGCCACCTTCTGGAATGCTAGTGGCACGGCATTATCTGGAGGCCAATTTCTATTTGTCAGCACCACCACCACCGCCGCCGCCGGCACCGTCAAACCAGCCACCGGCTATTGATTATGCCACGCACATTGCCAGCTATCCAAGTTGGGCCTATACGCCGCCATCGCCCGATTCGTCGTGCACCTCCTCTTCTGCCTCCTCCTCCTCCGTTAGCTGCGACTCCAATGCCGAGCAAGACACCGATGCCTTTGTGGATGTGGTGGGCACGGCGACAAGCACAGCTGAGCTAGAGTTGGAATCCGAGTCGATTAGCCACAATAATGCGGCTGCTGCTGCTTCTGTTAATGTTGCGCCAAAGCCCAAACGAAGCAGCTTCAGCATCTTGGACATATTAGGAGCGACCGTCTCAGTTTAGTTTCTGCTGGTGTTGTTGTTTTAAGTGCTCCCATTTTAGTTGTTGCTTCTCTAAGTGCCTTATACATTTAATTAGCGTTTAGTTGCCAGCGCGTCGTCGGTTAGGTTGAAATTGTGATATTTTGCAGTTAATTAAGATTTCCAGGTATTTACCATCAGTATTTATCTTATGTATTTATTATGCAATTTTAATTGTTTAAATGATTTCGTAATGGATTTATTGTCATTGGCATTTTAATGCCAGCAAATAAAGACTTTTTATAAGAATTTTAAATTAAATTACAAAGGGTTGTCTTTTATTTATGAATTCAAGCAATATTTATAACGTTGCGTAATGAAATTTAATGCATTAAAAACTTCATATTTGGGTTTTACTGTATTTAACTGATTTTGGCAACAAATTTCTGCCATTCCATAATCTTTCCTGACCTTGCATATAAATTATAACAATTTTTTTTTCGTTCTTTCATTTGGTTTAGTGAAATACTTTGCTGTTGCTCTTCCATTTTGCTCACATTCTTTGTAGATATATATAATTGCGTCTCATATCTCGCTCGTTTGTTGGCCATAAAAACCAGTTCCAGCTACGTAAGCTCACCCTCATCCACAGAGAGCCAGTTCGCTCTCCCGTGCAACAACAACTACAACGACAACTGCCAACGACGACAACAACATGAGCTTATCAGCAGATCAGAGAGAACCGCATCTTAAATGCTGGCGCCAGCGCCAATGCGCTGATTGAGCGCGACGATCGCCAGGTAATCCTGGCCAGCCATGCGCCACACCGAACCACGTACAAGGGGTGGAAGAGCAAAATGTAATTGATGTTTTCACGTTGTAGTTGTTTGCCATTTACATGCAAAAAAAGGAGAAGAGAATTGCCCAAGTCGCCCGGATGCCAATGCCTCACACATATGCACACTTGTGGCGCTTGTTGTTGTTGGCCAACGGAAATGAGGCGGCATCTTTGAATATTGGCCACCAAGTACCCAAATTGCAAATCTTCGACGGTGGCATTTCATTTCAAATCGCGTTAAGAAACAATTGTTAAGCGGCTGATTCCCCAACTTTCTGCTCCAACTTCATCTCAAGCCACCGCACACGTAGCAGCAACCTGTTTGGGCTTTTTCTTTATTTTGGGACATCTGTTGGCTTGGCTGCAGTTCCATTCATGTTGCCGCTGGAAGTGTTTATGGGCTCCACATTAGCCACACTGCATATTCATGTTAAACGTCGCCAAAAAGACTTACGACGCCAAAGTGGCCATTGTATTATTGTAGCTGTTGTTGTTGTTGCTGTTGTTGGAGCGACTGCTATTTGCTAAAATTTATTGAATTCTCATTTAGGAGCACCAACAGAGTCGGAGTCGGAGTCAGAGCTAGGCTCAGGTTCAAAAAACGTTCGCATGTCAAAGTCAAATGAGCTCTGCGATCTTTCAGCGTAGATAAGCGAACTTTTTTTGTGTGTTGGTCCCAGACCCATATGCTCCTGCTCCTGCTCTTATTGTTTGTTTGTTGTTGTTGCTGTTAGTTTAGTTGTTGCTGCTGCGGCACTCTCTTTCGTTTCGTTGGAAATTAATGTTATGGCGGTCAAAATCAAAGTCATGGGACATTTTTGCTGGCGACAATTTTATCAGGCTGCACAATGAAATCATTTGGCAGTAGAGATGGGTTTCAGCTGCCATAAAAGACACGAAGGAGAAGAACTTCGACTTAGTAAAATAGCTGAACCAAATTATTCATAATATCTTTTTAATCATATAGAGAAAATTAAATGCTTTCCTTATTACAAATACAATGTGCATAAAAATAAAGTTGGGTCTGTTTCGTTTTTCATTTCAAATTAAAGGTTATTTTCATCGCGTCCATCTCTAAAGTGTCCGAGCTTTTGGCTACGCTGGCGATATTATGTCTTCGACGTTCGTTTGACAACGAATTTAATTGTTTGGGAATTGTCAGCGATAAGATGTATTCAAGCATTCAAGTCCAAATTAAGCTTAATGACTAATAAACGTGACTTACAATCTAATATGCAATATCCTGATTGCAAATTGATGACTTATCAAGTTACGGAGAGTCCTCATTGCGGGTAGTGGGGCGACGATGCCAGTGATTTGGATTTTTGTACTCAACTAGGTTTGTTAAATCGAAGCCAGCCGGCACAATAACGTATGGTTTAAGCCCCGGTATTAATTTACTTTTGGGCACTACTGGCATATCCTCAAAGGGCGACACATACGGCTCAGGAACTGTTTGGAAGCTAGCTGATGGAGCGCTAGCCGACTGTAAAAATTGATCAATGTTGTCCTCTTTAAAATAATCATCCAAAGCAGCGGTAAATTCGCGGCTAAGCGAACGTTTTCTTTGTTGATTAGTTTGCTGTCCTTCAATCCAAATCTCTGTAAAGGCAAACTTCTGAACGGCAGCCGTGTCGGGACTTGTATCTAGTGGATTCTTTGGGTTAAATTTGGCCGAAGACTGTACATTCATGTCGAATAGTTGTTCGTCAGGCTTCTTTGAATTTGGTGTCGTCTGATGCACCATATAATGGTTCTTTATATGTGATTTTGGCAAAGGGGTCAGCTTGCGGGAGTGATATTGGTTCAGATTTAATTTCTGTGTGTTGCACAAATAACTTATTTGGTATATTCATTAGGAGTTGTAGCTGTGTATGTACTTACAATTGTGGCGTCTCCCTTCGCCTCGTATTTTGGCTCATCTATAAGGGTCGAATCATCAATGTCGGAAAGATTTTCCAAAGAATCGCAATTGCTCTGTGCGAACGAGTGAAAAGAATCGTTTCCGTCGTCCATTTCTTCGCTATTCTTTTGCTCAGCAATTTTACAAAGACTCATTTTGCTATTTTTCTTTTAGAATAACAGGTTGCCCTTTAACTAGAGATGGTTGTCAAATGACAATTAACCTTGAACTATCGATTACTAGAAGAGGACAGATTGTGACAGATCGTAGGCAAATCAAATTATGCCTTTTGTTAGCTGACAAAAGCTGCCCCTTCATCTGTGATACCGATAATCGTTCGATACCTCTTCGATATACCAATTAAGACCATATTGTTGTTTTTTGTGGTTAGTTCTCGTCAGGTAAAAGATCGTGCACAAAAGAATAATATGCAAATTATGTGAAGAACTTAAATACTGCTGCAGTTTGCACTCAATAGGCCTGTAAACAAAAGCCACTTACAATGCAAGCAAAAACCGCGAGCAGGACGCACACTTGACAGCGGCCATTGTTGTTGTTGTTCGCATAAAGTGTTCTCATGTATTTTCAGTTTGCATGGGTCAAGCATGGGCCGCCTGCCTGAATGTGTGGGTGGATTTTCATTATCCTGTAATTGTTTGTGCCATTGTTCACACGCTACGTTTGAAAAATTACACGCTTTGTTAATTGTTCCAGCCCCGGTCCCGGTCAGCTCAAAGATCTGGCTCACATATGAGCCCATTTGCATAAACTCCTTCAGGGTTTGGCTGCGCTCCAGTTTAAAACCCTGGCTTAGGACCACGCTTAAGCAGGAGAAAGGGAAAGATAAAAACAGACATGGTTTCTTGTAGATTATGAGCAGTGTCGTGTTTATGGCTTGGCACCGGCGCGACACACGACGTTGTTGAAGCCTTACACCGTCCTTTGTAGCATTCTTCTTGCAACCAAATATGTATATTTGCAACAATATAAATTCAAGTACCCGCCCTTTGTGCATTTGTCCTGTTCCAACATCCTTTCAATGAAACAAAACCCAAAATTAACAATGACAACTGCTGTCTGTTTTAAGTTAAACTTTTTGCCAAGCAGTTTAAATGGTGCGCTTAAACTGCTTGCTATGTGTCTTGTGCCGTACAACTTAAATTGTCAGCCATTTTCAAGTGGTGTCCGCCACGCGTAAAACACTTTTTTCCACTCATTAGCACTTGTTTTTGTTTGCTGCCAGCAACGCTTTAAGCAATTAACTTTCATTTAGGAAATGGTAATGGCTTCGTTGTCTGTTCGTTCATTCGTTCGGGGCTGCTCCCCATTTTGTGTTTACACAACAAAAATTTGTTGCAAGACAAAGTGTATCTAATTTCATGGGGCAACAACAAGAGCCGTAAAATGCAACAGCCAAATGCATTAATTACGCACACATACACAAACACCAACAGAACAGACACTGGGCAACCTGCGACATCTGCCAAGCGCAGCCGTAGCCATTTAATGAGGCATTCAATGCACACACCATTCCACCAACCTTGCGCCTGTCAACACAGCGCCTTCAAACATCGAGAACGACATCTGTCACCCGTTCGTTCTCTCTCTATGTGCGCTATAAAACCGCAGTATGCTGCTTCTACTCCCTGGCGACTACAATTTAGAAATCGATTTGGTGGTAAATTGAAATTGAAATTGTGTTTAGCTGTTTGTTGTTTCTTTTCCTTTTTGCTGGCTAGAGACTACGGCTGCACACGCCTCCCTTCGACGTCGTCTGCTTGACTTCAGACGTGGGTGGTGACGCATGTCATCGTAAACTTCATCATTGGCTACATTCTTAACTAGCAGCAGCTTACATAACTAAAATTGTGTGCTGCTATTCTGTTCGTCTCAGTCTCTGCCCATTTCATAAACATCTTTAGCTATTATGGGTCTCTGGAGTATTCGGCCGTGTGCTGCAACTGCAACTGCAACTGTTTGCCTTTTTGTAGGGCTGCAACCGAATTTCATGCCTTGTCGAGCTATTTAATTGCAAACAAATTATGTTCTGGCCAGTCGCCGTTGCTGTGTAACTAATGGATGCTGCTGCCTCGGCGTCGGCGTCGTTTTCGGCGACTGATGATGTTGTTGAAATTCTAGCGTTTATCTTGTAAATTGGTTGGGATTAATGTCTAGCGGAAGTTGTGATTTGTGTTTGTTGCATCTATCTTGTAGATGCTGGACCAATGATAACAATGATGCCCAAAAACTACATGTTCATTTACCTACAGCAAAGTGTGTGGGCGTGAAGGCTTTGAAGTATCCTTAAGATCTGCCAATTAGCCAAAAAAGGTTCAATGGGGCGATTCACATGTCTATCCTTAAGTACTTGAAAGAACGCCTAAGAAAACGTCCCGCAATGAAAGCTTATAGAAAAGCAAGCAGTGCAAAAAAACTAAAGTTAAATCAGTTTCAGTTTGTTATATATTTAATGTCAACTTTCTTAATCATTTAAAAACCTTATTTAACTTATTAATTAATCAGGCGATAGGCAACTTAAATTTGTACAACATTATAATATCAAAGGCAATAACTACAAGTACAGTAACTTTAATACATATCTCTTGCAAGTTGCAACTAGCTGCCACCGCCCAAAATGGCAGATATGCTAAAACCTTTACGCTTGGTGGGTGCCTCGAGCGGTTGTTGTTGCTGTTGCTCGAGCGGTGAATGTGTTGTTGTTGTATCGGTTGTCGTCTCACTGCCAACATCTAGCTCCAGCTCGTCAGTGGTCGATTCATCCTCCTGCTGAACGGAAATGTTATGGGGCAGGCCGAGAGCCGGAAGTGCTGGCAATGCCGCTTGCAAAATGGACGTTGGCGGATACAAATGCGACGCTGTCGCACCATTGTACTCATGTGCTGGACGGCCAAAGTAAGTGCATGCCAGGTCGACCAGTGAGGGTCGCAGCAGCGTCTGCATGTTCTGCTGAAAATGCTGCATGAACGTGCTGCTGGCGCCGGGGGGCGATCCAATTGAGTTGGCGCCAGGCCCAGGCGCTGGCACAGCCTCATCCAGCGATGACGATAACGAACAGGCGGAACCATTTGATCTCAGGCGCTTAATTTGCGGCCCATCCTGTTCGCTGTTGTTGTTCGATGTTGTTGCTGCTTCTGCTGTCGTTGTAGATTTGCCTGGCGACATGTCAAGCGAGCCAGAGGACTGCGAATGCGAATGCGAATGCGTCTGGGTCTGGGGCTGATCTTGATCATCATCATCGGTTGGCGATGAAGACATTTTGCGTTTGCAGCGCGATTGTCCCGTTTCGCGGAAGCCCTTCGCAAACGGATTGTTGTCGATCTTCAGTTTTGTGATGCGATCATTCTGTGGAATACAAGAAGAAGGATAAGGCAAGTTGTGTAAATTGCATGAAATATGACATTGTCCTTGCCAGTAGCTAAGCGTTAAGTAACAGCGCCACTTGACACCACAAAGAAACCCATAGATAGACACACTTGAGCCTTGGAGTCGTCATGACTTGACAACTTTGTGACAATGATCTTGTGGAAGAGATCACGCTAATTAGAAGGCAGACGGACGGACGAGGGACAACGGACTCTAGACTGACGACTGACGACTGGCGTCGCTGTCAATGAGCCCATAGACATAGACAAAAACACAGCAAGCGGGCAGAGCACAACAAGGATGTGGCTATCCAACTTCCTAAAATAACAGCAACAGACGACTCAAGTGACTTCTTTCGTAGACAAGGGGCGTGTTGCATGCTAATTTGAGACGTTGGTCAGGCTACCCACGGCGTGAGCGATCGTTGCCCAAATTAACCAATTAGTGTGCCCTGTTCAATGAATTGGCACAAACTAAATCTGATCTCCCTCTCGGTGTGTACTCGGCTCTTACCTGGTACGCTGTCACTGCCACAAACTCTGTCTCGGCAAATACAAAAGCCTGCTGCGGCGCCCAAGGTATCTGCGCCAGATCAGCGGTGCGTATGACATGCAAACGTGGCTGATACTTGTGCATGCTGGCCAAGACAATCTGCAAAAGGGTATAATAAAGAGGGGAGCATGAATTATTTCTCATTGACAACAACATCGGCGACTTTTGCTTTGAAGAACTGTTTCAGTTACTCACATGACCGCTGTTGTCCAGCGTATTATTCGTCAGCTTCACCTTGTTGAACAGTATGGGCTGGGCCTGCCAATGGGCGCCCGTTGCCGGACTGTCCGGATGCAGATACATGCGCTGTGGACTCTGTGGCTCGGCGCCACCGGCTGGCACCCATTGGGAGCCGGAGAACTTGAAGCGACAGTCGCCAATGGGCACCATTTCCAGCAAAACGCAATAGTTCGTCTCATCCTCCAGGCCTGAAACACTCAGGCGCATCGAGGGAAACATGCGTCTGTAAAGAAATGGTTCAAATTCAAATAAAGTCAACAAGTTATACAATCGACAAGAGTAATAGTTGTGGGCGCTACAAATATTTAATTGTGAGTTGGGCCATATAATTAGCCTAGACAAACGCACCAAAAAAAACTAAAACGAAAAAAATACAAATAAAGGCAGGGTCTTGTTTCGTTTGCGTTTGCGCTGTGCTAACAAGGATCGGAGTACGGCGGAACGAAGAGCGAGAGTGAGGGAGAGACCCTGTGCCACAAGAGGCACAGCAGGTGGTCAGCGCTCTTGGCGCCAGCCTGAATATGTTTGCGCTCCTTCTGCGCTGCTTAGAGTCTGTTATTTCTTATACTTCTTCTTTTTTTTTTTACTTTTTGGCAATGATTTTGTATTTTAAATGTTGTTTTTGGTCTGTGTGCGCGATGATTAATTAATTTAACTCGACTGCGTTGCGTTTGACTACATTTAATTTGATTCCTTTTCTGGTTTCTTGAATTCCATTAGACCGCAACAGCAACAGGGGCAACAGGGGCAAACAGCGACGCATGGCCAAATATTTCGACATTCGTGCGGTTTAGAATTTCATTTTCAATTTGCCTTATTTTTTTTTTGTTTGCTTTTGGTTTTTGGGTCTTGTTGTTTGTGCATTTTTTGACAAACGATTTGTTAAGATATCGATCTTTGGCGCGTCTGCGCATAATTAACAAATGGTGAGGATCTGTGCCAGGAATTGTGATAAAAGTCAAACAAAAAGTATCTCGAGCATTTCACGGCATTTTGTTTATTGTCCTTCTTCAGGCAGGTGCAGGTTTCAAAATGTTTTCTCTCTGAACTTGATTATGATATTCATTTATTCAGTTTTTTTTTTAGATTTTTGTTAGGAGAAGATTGAAAACTACAATGATTAATAGTGTAAGAGTTAGTTCTCAAGATTGTCTGATTGCTTTTAGAATATTCTTTTCTAACCCCTTCGATTCCTTTCAATCAGATAGTCCTCAGAAGTGTCAGCAACTGACGCTTTTAAATGATTCACCTGTATTACGCTGTTTTTCTTTTACTTTCCCCTTCGGATAAGAATTCTCTCAATGCAGCCACACTAAAAGCTTCGTGACAAAGTCATTTCATTTTGGAATACAAATACTCATGCCATTATATGTGATACGCTTTGTTCTATTTATCTTTAATGGTCGTCTATGCATTTGCCACCCATGCGATCCCAGACAATCCCAAGCGATCTCCGACTGGGGGGCTAAGCAACTAATTAGTTTTTATGAGCGCCAGAGAGAGAGAGAGGAGATTTTGGGACAGCAATGGGTCAGTCTGTCGATCGATGCATACGGTGGCACTGTGGCGCCTAATCATTAAAAATTCAAATCGATTGCACGCACAAGAGTCGTTGTCATTGTCTGGCTGCATTTCACATAAAACATTTTTGTTGATGGGCATAAAAACTATTTAATACGCAGACTTTATGAATAATTCATGCCATATACCACAACTAAAAACGAGCATGTATAAAAGTCAGAATGGAGAAAGAGTTGCCAGTTTAAACTCTTCTTTTCGTTTTTTTTTTTTTTTTTTGGGGTCCCCAAAACTTTATGTTAATGCAGTTGCTGCTTTTGCTGCTGCCTCTGTTTCTGCGTATCCGATGTTATCGGCACTTGTGCATCTCTCGCCGAACTCAAAGTGTGAAATTGCTCGTATCTGTCGACGTCTTGGACAAGCTGTGGTCATTGTCAACGTTCAGATACAGATACAGAGATACAGAAATTGAATACGAATGCGTCTGCAGACAGGCGCCACAATAAAAACGCCGAAAGCAACAAAGATGACGACAAAGTATCCTTGACGCTAAGATTTATGCCACAGCAACAGCAGCTCTCTCACTCTGTTAAAAACGCCGACCAAAAGGACGTCCCACTGTGTTCTGTGTCCATACTAGGTCTTCAATAAATTACGATGACGCCACTTTACGCACATTTTGAGCAAGTGCCGGACACTTTTAGGTAGTTTACAGCGACTACAGCCTAGATACAAGATACAGTATCTCTGGGCGATTGCGCTTCAGACCTTTGATATTAATATTTCATGTACATTTTTCCGCAACAGCACACGCAATGTGAAAAGTGGCAGTGAACTTGTTCGTTTTACGCCTAGCGCGAGATATTCGATCCGTGCCTTGATTGCACTTTGCAATCGCCTGTTGCCTGTACCTGTTCACAGTATATACGGTATTTCACATCCTGCATCCTTCCGATGATTTGTTTGCCTGTGAAAATCGTTGTCGCGACGTCGCTGTAAACAATTTTGCAGGCGCCTACATCTAATGAGCATTTAACAGTGCCGCCGACGTCGTCAGCAATGATGAGGACGAGAGGCTGAAGTATGTTGAGAATGGGAATGAAGCTAAGAGTCTAAGTGCCTGACGCCGTCGCTTGCCACTTGCCACTTGCCACTTGGCTCTGGCGGCGCTTTAAGTGCCCAACGCCATTTGGCATGTTGTTGTTTTTCTTTGCCCAACCAACATTTTGTTTTTTTCTTTTTTTCGGGTATTACTTTTCACGTTCGTGCTAATGCATTACTCGCTGCACGATTCCGGCACCCGATCCCGGTTTAATTACATTCGAAAAGTTGTTTTGGGCGCGACATCAAAGGGACATGTTCCCAAAATCTTAAGAAATCAATCTCAGGAATAAAAACTTACTAAAAATACGTTCTCAGTTTGGGAAGTTAACATTTTGTATTAAAAAGTTAGTCATCTTACCTGCCGCTTTTTGTAATAATCATTTCGGTGCCAATCTGATGAAATTGCTTCCAGAGCTCATCATTCTGCAGCGTCAACTCCACGCCGGGCAATGAGACACGTGGTGGCATTATTACATGACGGGGCATTGGAATGGGCAGCATCGGTGGAAAAGGATCTATGAATAGAATAGATAAAGGAAGAATGGGGTTATTGAGGAACATTATAAATTAAAGAGCAATTGTATATAGGAAATAAAATTAAAGTGTTTTGTTTCTTTCTAATATCTAGTTCTTTAAAAATATCAAAAGATTACATTAAAAATGGAAAAGTTGTAGAAAAGGCCTTGACATTTATGTAATAATATGCAGCTAAGACCAGGTTTTAAAAGTTGCTTGGCAATTATTATATGTTTAAACTGGAAAACTTTATATTTATTTTTATATAATTAAAATATAAACAGTGGGTTTTTAGTTTACAATTAAAAGTCAGTCATATAACTGCCTTAGGAACCCCTAGACCTTATTTAATGACTGCAATTTTACTGATCCTAGAGATATAAATAGCTATATTATCCAAGATCGAGATGGAAACTAAGATTAACGCAGTTAAATGCAAGTTTGAACCATTATTAAACAGCTTCTGTGCAATTTTGTGTGCATGCGATATAAATCTTAAATATATACAAACAATTTTATGTTATTACGGACTTTTGTGATTTGCCCGCTGTGTTATGAGCTGGTTGAACAGCTAAAACGCATTTTGTTATCAATTACCACCCAAGAGACCCTGCTGTGATATCTCGCATTAAGCTTTATGCAAAGCCGATAAACGCTTTCTCACATTACTCAGCTTAATATGACGATAGTCGTTAAAAATAAAAAAATGCTAATGGTTACTAAAAACCAATAAAGCGCCAATTGTTGCAAAAGTCCAAAAGTGGCAGCCATTAATGCTAATGATCATTAACAGCTTTCGGCAGATCGATGAATGCCGACGGTGATTCCAAAATGGCGTAAGCGCTTTGAATAAGCGGCGTATGGTTGATGTGGAAGGAGAAGTGGGAGGAGAAGCGTTTACTTACCCGGTATGCGTTGCATTATCTGCTGGCGATAAATCTCGTGGGCGATATGCTGCTGCATACGCAGATCGACGAGTTCGTTCATGGTGATCATGTTGATGATTATATTGTACAATATGTATTTCACACTTTAACAATTGTTTAACTTTTTGGCACACACAATTGAATCACAGACAACAATAACAACAACAATTATAAACGAAAGCTGACAGCATTGGTGCTCAGCTCTTTTGTCTTCGTATGTGCCGGGCACGAGGTGAATTCGCAATTAGCGTTAATTATGCAAATCACAGCTACCAAAGTGGCGTAGTTATGGCAAATGTCTCATAGGCGTGTGGGTGTTAATTTGATTATGACAACAACAACAACAACAAAAACTATTTAAGAGAATTGGGAATCGGTGATCGGTGATCTCAGTATGTTTTTACCGACGCTCGCGTCTTGCGCTCGCCAAGTTCGCATTTCAACTGAGCAAGTTTTAACAAAATGTCGCTGCCACCACCGTCGCCGCCGTCTTCAGCGTCTTCATCGTCACCGCTCAGCGAAAAACGAGCTTGACGAGTTCGAGCCATTGATCGACATTACCTGCGATGAGTTCTGAGCTGCTGCTCAACTGTTCAGCTGCTCAGAAAGATCTCTTGCTCTGCAGGTTGCCTTTTGCGGCACTCTGATTGGCTGTCGAAGCGCTGCGCACGTGCAGTAAGAGTGAGAGCCGTGTGTGCCGTTAGCTATAGCTACAGCTCTATCTCTGTCTCTCGCTGAGCACTCGCTCTCTTTGTTGGCGCCTCCATTTTGAAATTGACACCAGCTGCAAATACGTTTTCACACACACTGTTTGGCTCCGCCTTCAACAGATCGATCGTTTCTCTCTATCTCTCTCCCTCTGTCTTTCTAATTGTGTTTTAATTTTGAAGTGCGAAGTTGCACAGTCAGCAGCCGTTCCAGCTGAAACAGACACAGCCACATGCTCCTCAGTTCTCGCTATATGAGTGTGTTGGTGTTGTCTTTTAATTATACATCATGATCAAAATTGTTTTTTAGTTTTTCTTCTTTTTTTCATACTTTTTTTATGCTTTGCCCATTTGTAGCCTCGGCCATCATGGTGGTCCTCTTGTCTTCTGTTAGAGTTGCTGTTGTTGTTGTTGTTGTTGTGGTTGGCTGCCGTTTTGCTGTTCATTTATTTGATTTTGGTTTTGACGCTGCGTCATTCGGCGGCATTGATATGGCGGCACATACATACTACAACAACAACATGTATCCCTGATATGGACTCGAAACTCAAATACTGCAGATGCAGCTGGTTGATTATAGTATTACTTTACCATCGTCTTTTTCTTCCCCATCTGTATGTTTTATCTTCTTCTTGTTCGGACCTTTCTGAGCTTGACAAAACATTTGTTAAACTGCGGAAACGCATGTCGTCTACAAATTTGCTGTCCAGTCGTTTTCATTGCACGGCAAAAACGACAAATGAAACGTAGATGAACATCTAGTGCAGTTTGTATAGCCAAAAGAGACCTATTGTTGGGGTATTTGTTAATGTTGGTAAATGAGATTTGCTAAAAGCAAGCCTAAACTAAAAGCAAACAACAAAATTTTGGGTTGACCTTTTTAGATTAAATAACTATCAAAATTGTAATAATTAATTCCTAATCTGTATATAACTTTTTTAGCCTCTATTGAAAAGCAATTAAATTTGGCATTGTATCAGCTTGAACTTTGACTGCAAATTAAGTATACGCAGCGATTGCTGCTATAGAAAACTTTCGCTTTCTAGGAACCAGAGAGCCTTGTACACAGTAAATATTGCAGCTCCAATCTCTGGATAAATACAACCATTTCCGTTAGGCTGGCTCTACTAATTAAACATTGCTAGCTTTAGCCGCTTATCTCCGTTGCTTGTCTCTGTCTTCACTACTGCGAAATTCTTGAGTTTGTCAGGTAAATAGTTTTGCGAGCTAATTTACACAGCACTTTGCTGGCTGACACATACACTTTGTTTTATGTTGTGGCAGCGCCAGCGGCGATAAGCGTTGGAAATTAATTTACTATTAGCAGTTGGCTCTTGGCTCTGTGGCATTGGCATTTCGCCCAAATTACGTGCCATGTCTGCACCCTCTACCCAAATAAATACAAATACATATACATACCTACATGTGTGTGTTTGAGCTAATTTATGCTTCGCGTTTTCACATTTGGTCGCGCACGCTTCCGGTTCCTCTTTCCACATATACCTTTATGTATATGCATTGGCATACAATTAGCCAAAAGGTTCGGGTCTCAATGTCTGCCTACCTGTGGTGTCTAGGCCAATAGCTGTGCAATTTGTCAGCACTAAGCTAATTGGTGTTGCTCAAAATGATCTGCCTGCTGTTTGACTAATGCTCTTCGGTTTACTTCCGTTTGTTTCGGGGGTGGTATCAATGGCCCAACAGGTAGCCGTTTTTCCTATCTTTGCCACATTCCAAACAGTTGACTCAGCCAGGAGTACATATTTTTAAAGGTATAGCTGACAGGATGCTTGACAGGATAGGTAAGAAAAAAATCTAAAAACTGATTTATTTGGTAAGCTTCGAGTTGAAATTAAGTTTTATTTATAACTATAATAATTTAGTAACATAAAGTAAACTATTTTTGCTTAAAAACATTGCGTATTTACGAGAATTTTCAAATTTCGGTTACCTTGCATGACTTTGCACTTTGTAGCCTTCAATTTGTAAAAATATTGTTCTTGCGAAATTAACCACTAAACAGCAAAAAGCACGAGCCTTTTTCTCACACGGCCATTCAAATTAAAATTAGCATAAATGCCAGACGAACTCAATGTAATTTTCCATGGAAAATACTGCAAAACCATTCAGTATCTTTCCCTTTATTTCTATTATTGTACCCCAATATATGTATATAGTATATGGTCTAAGTGAACCGCTGCAAAATTTATTGATTTAAACTTTTAGCTACTTTTTTTCTTCTGTTTGTTGGTATTTAAACAAGCTCCTAGCGCCTCTAGAGACAACTATTAACGGCTCGGCACTTGACGACGTTTCTTCATTGTTACACCACCACCAACATGGAACGAGGACGCTGCTGAAGTTGGCTTAAACCGCTGACATGGCGACCACATCACTTATTTGTTGACGCTCGACTGTCTGGCTGGCATGTAAGTAAATCTACTTTTGTATGCAAATTAAGTGACTCAATCAACAAGGCAGCAAGTCAACCACAACTAGCACAAGCTACAATTCTGTTATACCCTGTTAAAAAGTTGAAAGGTAAAATTAATAGGAAGACTAAACTTTTAACTTTGAAAATGTTACCAGCTTTGTTTAATAAACTGAAGAATAGAATATAGAATAACATGATATTAAGCTATAAGTTAACTAATTTTTAATACTCCCACTCTTTACACACTTTTACAGGGTAACAAAATCAAAACCGCCAGTAGCTAAAAATAAAAAAACAAAACTTAGCAACCAAGGCATCATAATCATGTGGGTCCGCATGTCTAGGCGACTCCTACCACCACAATACAATGGGCCACAGCAGCCCACTTAGCAGCTTTCGATGGTTCACGTAGGCCCGAAACATACAGAGACCAGACCCCACATCATATATTGGTAGATGTATGCGTATCTGTGTATATAATTGAGAGGTGTTTAATCGTGTGTTTCGCTTTTTTTCTGCACATTCACGACCTATGGCGAGACAAGATTTACCTTCCCTTATGTCTGTGTGTATGTGCTCCACTGTCGATTGCTGTTTGCTCTCAAATTATCATAAGCAAATATGGCCCAAACCATACCGAACCGAACCGAACCAGAGACTGACTGTTTCGACTTTACGCGCTTCAGACTTCAGACTTAAGTGCTAAAGTTGCTGGCGACGCGACGCGCTGAGAGGCGCTTCTGTTGTGTAGACACTTGAGTTATTACAATATTATACATACACATATATTCCAAAATGTATTCAAGTGCTACTGAAGAGTCGTCGTCGTCGTCGATGTCGTTGGCAGCATTCTTCAACATCATTCACAGTCTCTGGGAGCCAAAAGAATCTGCATATATTGTACCAAAAATATGTATCTTATATTATTTGTTTGTTTACCTTCGATGCTCATTGAGCCTGGCACTTGTTGTTGAATGGCTTAAAATGTGCGTGTTATAACAAGATCATCGATTTAAATGTGGTCAACACAAACAGCTTGCCAAATCAGCTTGCAAAGCATTCTCAAACGATTCTTCGAAACGATTTCTTAATTTATGCAATATATTGTATGCGGTTGAAAGTTCAATGGCCACGCGCTCTGGCTTCAAAGCCAAATCCGTGGATTGCCGACAAAGCGCACACAAACAATAGGGAGCTCAGGCACTGAATCAAAATCTAAATCCATATCCAAATCCAAGCCTATGTCTATGGACCAAGTCCAGTAGTCAAGAAATCATTTCGTTTGATAAAAACATCCATTATGCGTAACAATTTGACGGCTTCTTTGGCTACCTTATTTTCTACAATGTGTCGGCATTCTGGCTTTGATTGAGTAGCTAGCTGACCGGCCTAGCCGCGGGGTAATTGTTGTCGCACAATCTCTCTTTCTCTCTCTCTCTCTCTCTCTCTATCCAGCATGAGTGCGCAATTACAATGCCTGATAAAAATTGAAAGAGAACATGTTTGACGTCAAATAGGAAATGCCTTAATCTCTTGCAACACAACGTCACAACTGACTCCATCACTGCCATCATCTTCTATCCCCTCAAGCCCAACTTTATCTTGACTAGTGTTGGACATTTGTTTGTGCTGGCCAATGTATTCTTCGTCGTCTTCGTATCACATTTAGAGCAGGCAGCACGTCTTCTACTCTTATTTGACTAGCTCACTGCTTCATCTCGTGTCTGTTTTTTATTTTCTCTATTTCATGTGTACTTATGGCACTAGTCTTCCGTTGACACTTGTTGCCTCAGTGCTCGTTTTGGCTGTTTGTTGTTGATTGCTTTAATGGCGTCAAGAATTTCGCTTTTATAGAGCACTTGCGCTTCCACGAACCGTATCTGTCCACATTAAGTGGAACCTGATTCTCAAACACAATTTTGATTGTTGTATAATGTCTGTGTAAATATCTGAAAAGGCATTTACTAGAAATGGCTTACTTGCATACGTTTTGGGTTGAGTAAATTGGTTGAGAATGTGTTCAATGTTTTAATGGATAAAGGTTCTAGGAAAAGAAGCCTATAGATATATCGAATACATAGTATCCTGCAAGCATACAAAAAATGCTTAGAAGCTACTGAAACCTACCATCCTAAAACCCAAAGGTCACATTTACAAAGGGAACCAATTCCAAAAACCCAGGAAATGGTTTCAAATCCTAAGCTCATAATAAGGTTATAATTCCCAAAGGGTTCAAGCACCAAGTTGAGCAATATCCTGCTTGACATTGTTGTCCCTTAATAAAGTTGACTTTTTCGATAGCTTACATTAAGTATACCCATCCATGGGTATAGTTTTCGATAGGGTACAACAAATATGGCGCAAAGTCAACAGGCACACGGCCATTAGTCAAAAGCGAGAACAATTTATGCCACCACTGCAATGGGTATTTGTCTCTATCCTAATTCAGGCTCTCGGGTGAGGCGTCAAAAGCTTAAATATTTACAATTGGCCCAAAAACACACACAAACCACAGAGATATAAAGAACAGCTAAACAAGATACGAGGAGCGAAAGCGAAAAGCATGAAAATATTTGTTAAAAAGCAAATAAATTGCAGAAGATAAAGATCTAATTTTGATTAAAATTTAAGCTTTTTCACAACCTTAGCAGCTACCGGGCAAGAGTTTATCCACAGACTGAAAAGAGAAGCTAAGAAATTTTAAGAAGTCGCATTTGGGAATTTATGTTTGGCTTTTTTGTTGTTGACAACGCACACACACACACACACACACACACAGAAGAAGACAACGAGTCGACGGTTAAAAAACATTTAATAAATTAACCTCTGGGACACACTGTTCGTTATCGCTATCTGTGGGAGATGGAGTCGCGCAGCATGTTGTTTTATTTTTTATAATTTTCATAGACTTTTAGTTACTATATATGGCAAACAATACGGTACTTTTAACACCAGTAACACAGGGCCGCATTAACAACAGAGGCCAACACAGCACAGAAGCGACAGACTTGTAGCTGCTGTTCGAGCAGCAGCTGGCCCTAAGATACAGATACTCGTTTGCCATAGCCAGGGAGATACATTTCAGCTACGGATACAGATACACACATTTGCATATGAATGTGGCAATGATTACAAATTTCGCTCGTAAAAATGTTTAGTTTGTTTTTGTTTTTACCTTTTCTTGTTTTTTTTTTTTTGAGGCATAATTAACTATGTATCGATCTATCGTATGCGTTGCGGTTGCGGCCATTTACGGGGCATATAGTATGTTGTTGTAACTGATTGTCGGATACAATCTTGTATCGCTGTTTATAGATACCACAAGTCTTAACTGTATGCATGCGTGAGATGCCTGTGTGTATAGAGAAATAAACGAATGTCAATGGACTTTGGTGGGAAAGTGTTGAAGCCCTTTGCATTATGCAGATTAAGCTTTTATTTTATTGAATGAAAAACCGAAACCGAACCTTTCACAGCCAATTAATAGCCCGGCTAACAAGATCGATGCTGTTGCCAGATAAGCAAACAGCTAACTGCATATCGTTAATAGATTAGCTATGCCTGATTTCCCACCTTCAAATCGGACAACGCCCACTGTCCGCACAGTCGAAAGGATCACACACACACACACACAGCATTGATGATCCGTAGCAGCCTCGAATTCCTGTTGCACGTTTTATGTTTATTATGGCGCGTTTCGTTAATTTCTTGGCGCCATCATCATCGTCTCTGTCTCAGGCTTCCTTCTCTCTCGCCTCCTTTGCTGCGTCATAAAATTAAAACTCTTCACTCCATCATTTTTCGTGTGCGAGTGCAACATTTGACAGGTAAACGTCTGGGAAAAAAATTAAAATATATGTATATAGCTAACCGACTGACCGCCCGGTTATCGCAGCCGCGCCCTCGAAGCCCGAACCTTTGCATAACCAGGCTACAGAATTCTGAATGCTCTTAAGCATCTCAGGAAATCTTCAGACAAAGTTTCAAATAAGCCATACTTTAATACAATTTCAGTGCATTCATGCTTCGTCGTTCTCCGGCAAACATATTTCATAATGAAATTTTAAGACCAAAAAAGTGTTTCTCAGCCTGTGTTTTTTATTTTTTTTTTTTTTTCTGTGTTGCTGTTGATGTGCAGTTAACCATATTTTTGACAGATTTATTAGGCAATATTAATTTTTTATACGTGTAGAAGAATGTGGCATGGGAAGCTGCCATTATCACCTCTTCGTGCCTAAAGATGGAGCACTTGAGCCGCTGTAGGTCTGCAACAGGACAACCAATGTTTGCAGTACACACATAAATACATATAACCAGATCTTGCTTTCTGTTTTGATTTTTGTCTTGTCTTGGCTTATTTGCCTTTGTCTGATGACTGCTGACTGCTGAGCGGTGGGTCGAACGTGTGAAAATGCATTTGCATATTCAATCAACGACACAATAAATACGTATAATACATACGACGAATTCATATAGAGTCGTTAAACAACATTAACATACGAAAATAACAAAAACATACTATACGAGGTTTGGATTGTTCCGGACACAATATCAGGCCGTGACTTTTGCATTCAAATTGAAAGTGTCAACACTTTGTAGCGCTTCTGGAGACGCGGCGACCCATAAATTTCATACCCAAATTCAATACACAAATTCAACCAAAAAAGCTAAATAAAAAGTTAAAACTCATGCTCGCACCGTTAATAGCCACGATGACTGGGCAAAGTCTCGGATACAAATTCAAAATATTTGCGTGGGCGCAGGTGGAATATTTTCATTTCACTCCCTTGTGCCTATTTTTGAACCAAATTTGTACGAGAAATTAACAGTTTGGCCAATTTGGCAAGACAAATAAACAATATTATGATTATTGTTTGGCTGGCTCTTAAAAATTCCATTATGTGGCAACACAATGAAGAAAGTAGCCAAGTGTCTGCTTATCTGCAATTGCTGACTTGAGTTGAAACGTGGCGCCACACTTTGCCGCACAGTTGACAAACCTATCTAAGCTGGGCACACGCCCCTCCAAAGGCACTCACTTTCAGTTTCCGCTTCGCCGAGAGATAAGCGCCAATCAAAGCCAGTTGCAGCTGCGGCATGCAACTTATCAGGGCAGCATGCCCCGTGCCGCGCGCTTTAATGCAAAACCATAAAAACAAATTATGAGCGATACGCTAAATCAACGAAATGCATTCAAGCGCTGCCTGCCCCCAAGGGGCAACAAACAGATTCTTTTTGGGAGGTACGTGGCACATTTGACTTAATGAAAATGTTGGCACTACAAGTCAAGTGCTTCGAGGCGCAGCCAAGCATGCACACACACACACACACACACACACACTCGTACACACTCTCGAGTTTGCCGCCGCTTGCAGCACGCAAGTGAAAAATGTTGGCGCCAGGCGCCACTAAAACATCTTATGAATGAAGTAGATACATTTTTATGTTTCTGACCCCCCCTCTTACTGCTTTCCACTCTCTGGTTGTCTGTTTGTTTGGTGTGTGGCTTGTAAGCGTTGGCCGGGAATCGCGTTTGAAGTAGCAACTTTAGTCTGTCTGCTGGCATTTTTTTAAAACAATTTTCTTAGAAAGTTCTGGCATTAATTAAGTTATTATAATGAAATTAAAGGCTATTTAACAGAATTCCACAAATTCTTTGCTAATTATTACATTTGCTGGTTTGAAGAACAAATGCTAGAAATTTCATAAGGTGATTTAATGGTAGACGAAAATGATTCCATCTCTTATAATCACAATAATTCTGTGTATTAAATAAATATTCCCATAATTTTTTCCATACTAAATATTCACAAATAGCCTTTTTAATTATTAAAATTCTTAGGAACTCCTAATTATGGCACTCTGTCTCTTCTTCTGTGCCTTCTGCCGCAGCTCAAAGGCATACCTTTATCAATCGCACTTGTTAGGGACTTTCCAGATGCAGTTCCATTCCGTTTTGGGCTACCTGTTGATCAGGAGCAGAAGCAGCTCAGCTCAGGCGCAAGCGTGCGTTCCATATTAAATCCACGCACTAAAAGCATTAATCACCATTTTCACGCGACGCGCCTGTCGCCCTCTCTCTCTCTCCCCCTGGGCTGAGCTCAGCTCGTTAGAGCTGGATGAGGGCAGAAGAGGGAAATGCGGTGCCTGTGGCGAGTGCTTCCTGGAAACTGGAAAAGTTGCAGCGCCTGCGCCCGCCGCGTGTTGACTAATGACGCGCATTTAGCAGCGATTAATGCATTTTATGAGCCGCCATAATTTGATGGCACATCAACTGGCCGCTGGCCAGGGAAATTCCAGCGAATTTCCCCGCTGCCAAGCCATTGAACAGAGGCAGAGAGAGAGGGGAAACGCGAAAAGCTGTTGTCTGTGTGCGGTTTTATTATCCTATACCTGATGCTTCTCTATCTGGCACCGGCGTTAAACGCACAATGCAAAGGTACTTGAGTTTTTATGGACCAACGTAGTCGTAGACACCGGCGGCTGGCATTCAAAACTATTCAAAATGTATTCAAATGCTAATCAAGTGCTTGGTGGTTGTTGGTTGTCGGCTGTGCGCCCTTAGGTTTGAATAGGGCGTTTGTATGACAGCTAATGTCTCGCATAATAGAAATCACCTACTTAGGAATCAAGTGCAAATTGTTCAAATGCCTGACAAACCCACTTGAGAGCCGGGAATGAGAATTGGGAATGGGCTCATCCATGTACTGGCATATGTGGACATTGCCGGGGCATGTAATCCTTGTATAATTGAAACAAAACGCAATTTGTTTTTACAGTTTGTCGCAGCCTTTAAGATCTCATTCTTGGGTTTGTTTTCATTTCAACTACAAGAGATACGAGCAAAGATTTGCTCAAAGGATTTGCCTTTCTTTCATCAGTGTGGGACTGGGACATACATAAATATATGTATAGATGCGTATGTGTGCAGTCTCTTTTTTTTTTGGTTTATTTTTACTGGTGCTTAAACAATTTTTGCTTAAATTGTTTGTGGCAAATGGGATTTGGGTTTACCACAAGAGGTTTGGTTAAAGGATAACAATCATTTTGCCATTGTTGACAATTTGTGTTGAATATTGTTCAACAAAGGGGGACAATTGCACAAATGTTGTCATCTGTTTTTCTATCTGTTTACTTTGGTAATGGAGCTGCACAAACATCTGCTTAAGATGCCTGAATTTTGATCGAAATAAGATGATATGCTATGCATTTACTTAGGAACGGGAGCCTGAAAGATAATTGAATGGTTTGTTTATCAAAAAATGCGAAAAAGATACAAATTGTAGGATGTATTGAAAGATTTTCTCCTTATGATAGCATCTTATTTAGTTAAAAGGAAGGTTGCTTTAGATAGATCTAGGCTATACTTTATTTAAAATTAGTAGGTTGTTTTTTAAAGTTTCCCAGTCAAAGGCACTTTTTATCTTATGATAATCACGCCCCGCACTGCATTCAATTTCTTTTTCATTTTGGATAATGCATATTCACATCTTTCACATCGGCATACCACAAACGATTATCTGCATCGAAGCACACTCACCGAAACGTGGCATCGTCCTCGTCTCCTCGCCTTCTCCTCTTTGGGCAGTGGACAGGGACAGGGACGGGGACAGAGACAGCGTTAAACAATGGCAGCGGTTAAAGTACAAAGCATCGCACTTTATTAACTACTTGAGATTAAGGCTGATAAAGAGATAATCCCCGATGGTCGGCAACTAAACTCAAAGTGCACCGCATACTCCTACAACCCGAAGGGAACGAACGAAAGAAAGTAAGAGAGAAGAGAGAGAGTCGGAGATAGAACAAGACCGGAGGGTAGGGAGTAGCCCAGTATTCAATTTTCGGTAGCTGTGCCGGTGTAATAAGCATAACAATATCGTTGTCCGCCCAATTGACAAGGCAGGCCGAGTTATCTGGAGCGCTGCCGTGTAAAATGGATCACAGGTACAACAACACCATCCACACAGAACGATGCTACTCAGGTGAGATCAATAGCAGCCAAACAGAGACACATAGATGAGGCTTATCGTTGCCTCGGAGCGCATCAGTTGAAGCATCCACACGTCACTGCACTTTCGCCAGCCTCATCTCATCTCATCTCATTTCATCATTCCGTCATCCACTCACTCGTTGCTATCTCTGGCGCAGCTGCCTTTGATCAGTGTAGCGTAATTTTAAGCCAAATTGGTTGGCCCTTTTGGTTGTGCCGCGAGATGAATTCTTTTTTTTTTTTTTTGGACTCAATCCGGTTCATGCTGGGCTCTATTTGTTTGGAGTGTCTGCTGTCTCCTGGTGCCAATGTCATAGGTTCCTTTTGGCGTTGGGCTGCCGCACTTTTCTCAATGCTTTAGTGTGAAGTTGTAACATCTTTTAGTAAGGGTAGTTTTACGAGTAGTTTCTCTCATAGTGTTATTATTTTTTTGTGCTCTTTTGAGGCGTGGAGCTACTGCTGTGTAATGGGATTTATTTTACGATCTATTGTTTGGTCCAATATTTTTTTATAATTTGGTATTCTTTTGCAATCTCAATAGACTCAATAAAGGAATGTTGACGGAACAAATCTTTGGGATTTTCTTTTAGTATTCTTCAGTGTATCTTAAAACAGAGATCTGACATTACTCTAACCATTCAGTTAGTCAACCTCAAGCTTGTTGCAAAAGACCAAATGAGGCATGACAGCGCTTCAAGTGTTTATGCAAATGCATTTTAACACCTTGTTGCACAAATATTTTCTAACTGCTCACAATAATATTGATAATATTTATAAATACCACAAGCGAGAGAGACGCGCAAAGGGTGAAGATGCTGCAACTGCTTACAATACACGTTCATATATATGTATACATATGTAAGATGTAACTGTGCGGCAAACGTGAGGCGTAAATTAATTCTATTGAAGTCGCTTACAGTTCCAGGGAACGAACGAAACGACAACGGTTTGCAACCGAGAAGCTCTGAGCAAACACATCTATTGGCCCATTGGCCCGTGCACTGTTGGTTGCCTCGGAGCCGAGAAAAAAGTGTTGAATCCGTTGCTGTTGGGTTAGTTGTGTGTGTTTGCTCGTTGGCAACTTTGGATGACCGAGAGTCGTGGATGTTGTGGATGTTGGTAGTCAAGTCGGGCCAAGCTCATTATGCGATCGCGTTAAGCTGTGAAATTTATTGTTTGCCTAGCCATAATAGGGGGGCAACAACAGCAACAGCAACAACAGCAACAGCAGCAGCAGCTGAAGTTATGTGCCTCTAATCTCCGACTATTGACAAAAACTCAATACCAGTAGTTGTTGGCAGTTCGCATTGGCATTTATGAATTATGGAAATGGTAACTACGACGCCACTGCAGCAGCATGCTGGTCTGGTCAGCTTGACTATCTTGAAGTCCAGCTTGGACTCTCTTCGGGCGAACAAATGTTTTATTAATGAAAAACGTTGATCATCAGCTGGCTTTGTTTGTTCGTTTGTTTGCTTTTTGGTGTGGGCAGCAGCAACAACGTTGGCGAGTCTCTAAGCGAGACAAATTACCACATTTCAACACATACTCAAAATGCTGGCGCTGTGCCCTGCCCCCGCCCGCCCCTCTGACTGGAGTATGGCTTGGGGATGCGTCTCAGACGGGGGCTTGAACCAAGTGGCCCTTTTGGCGCCCATTGCAATTGTGTGGCATCAGTTTTATACCTTCTCGACTGCTTCGTCTTCCTTGTTTTCCACCTCTCTGTCTCGCTCTCACGTTTGGTGGTCATTAATAAAAATGTTTTTGTTGCGCGGAGTTAACTCCCATAAGCCATAAGAAAAACAAACAAATGGACAGGCGATCGTTGGATAGTTGACTGGTGGCCCAGACACACACAAACATATACGAAAACATACATGCATGCAGATATATGTATGTGGACAGGCCCCTACTTTGGGTCAAATAAGCCAAGTCAGCGACGTGAGCATGAATCAACCTGTCAAAAGTCTCGTTAACGCCAACAGCACCGATTTTTGTTACTTGGCCTTCTGCTCTGACAGGGTCATAACGAACTAGCCATGAGCTACGAATGGCTTAAAATAAAAAAATATATGAAAAGAAAACAAAGCTTAAAAGTTTTAAAGAGATTAAAATACATTTAAAGTAAAAACTAAATAGATTGAATATAAGATATATTCTCTGAGTCTTAAATTCCCATCCAGTCTGCTCTCCTACTATCCCAAAAAAAAAATTGTTTACTACTAAGGGGCTGCCAAAAAAAACAAAAAAAAAAAGAAGAGCCAAAAACCACTGTGCAGCTAAACAAGCCAACAAGCAAACAAGAACAATCAAGAAACAAAAGCTGAGGGGGGGAAATTTCATTAAATGCCAGATTTGGGCAGCCAAAAACTGGCGCCAGGGCAGCATCAGCAGCAGTGTGTGTCCACATCCATGTCCATATAATCTCGACAACTGCAACGAGAGCACGAACAAATAAGCAGCAATTTCTTCATGTTGCGAGCAAATTTGGCTGGAATGCGGCAGAGGCAGGCAGGCCGTGGCAGAGGCAGGTCCAATGTTGCCAGTGCTGGCAATGAAGTGCGCCGTCGCGCTGCTAAACGATCTTGCCACCGCCCGTCCACACCATGCCACACACACTCACACACAGACAACACGAAGCACGCACGAACTACGAACTTAGCCTGGGTCCGGGACTTGGGATTTTTGGGGCCCTTCACTTTGACTTTAGGCTGCTGCTGGGCAGCAGACTGGCGCTATCGTGCGTCTGGGTCTTGGCCAAGTTAATGTTGTTGTTATTGCTGTTCTTACTGCCGTTGTTGTTGTGCCCACACCGAATTCAGAGGTGCAAATACGTTCGGGCCAGTCTCCAATTTGGGCTGGCAAGTGATCATTCATGCGCAAAAGATGTTTTCATAGTTTGTCTTATGATACTCATTATCCTATACAAACTAAGGCATTGTTAAATAATATCAACAGGGTATCTAAGCTTCGTTCCTTTTGGTGTACAACTTGTTATCTTCTTTTTACTTGCTGATGATTTTACGTTTCTGTCTTTGCCCTCTGGACGTCTTCTCAACGTCGCGTCGTCTCTCTCTTGGCCGTCGCCATTGTCGAAAAGGAAATGAAATATTTGTCTGGTCTAAAAGTTATCATTTTATTAAAAAGCAGAGGCAATCAACGCATTCACATATTAAACCCGATTTCCAACACAACTTGTGGGATCTTGAAACAAATAAAGAGAATCACGTTAAGTTTATAGGTCGCAACAAACACACACACAACAGAAAGATACTCGAGGAAAGTGATTCACTTGGGTTTGGGTCAGTCGACTGTCGACTGTCGGTTGCTGGTTGCTGGAGACAGGGGCGTGTTTGGAAGACGTCGCGCCAGTCGCCGGTCTCGTCAGCTGACCAACTGTCTGTACAATTATCCAAGGATAAATATGTGGGGTATGAATTTGTGGGCTTGTCCTAGTTACAATGACATTTAGTGGGCGGGTTGAGAGCAAGCCAGTTTCTGGTTTTGATTGAAATGCTGGGGTCTAGTTAAGGGTTGACTAATGTGCTACATAAACAATACTAGTAGCAGGCGTTGCAGATCCTGTTACGTAGGCGTTCTGTGTGCCTTGTCACAGTCAAAGTGCAGTTTCGTGTCAACCGACTGGTGTAAGATGTGACTACTTAGTCTGTTCTATGAGAATTTTACTGTCGGACTAGACTCTATCCCCTATCTCTTGCTGTCATCGCATTACAGCATTCATAACTCAATCAGTGCCATATAAAGTCATAAACGACTTTGATAACCCCAACGGCATTTAGTTGTGCCTACGCCTAGCCGAGGTTAATAAACTGCCAATATAAATGTTTAAATTAATTATAGTTTTACTATCACAGATGTTTGATTGTGCTCTCGACCAGGACCCACCACACATACCAAAACCAGAATCAAAACCGTATAAAAGACAAAACATTGAAATCCAATTAAATGACGGTCATTAAAGTGCCAGCATGCTGCTGCCTCAAATTCATTTTTAATTGCTTATTTCATAAAAAAAAGAAGAGAGTTAGACACTCAACAGGTTCAATAACTAGGAGACAGAGGTGCATATTATCATATTAACGCCGTCTCTAACTCGAAAGTTTCATTTCCAGCCTCTCTCTAATGGCCATCAAATCAAGCCCACACTATTTTGTGTCAATGCAATAAATAAACAACAACAGAACAGAACGCCCTCTAACTCAAAAAGAAAAAAGAAGAAGAAAAACGATAACCAAGAGCATTTTTGATTGATGTCCTTGGCAGTCAAACGTTCGCCTAAACGGCTGCAATAAAAAATTTACCACGTTTGGGGCACAGCGGGCGGTTAGCTGGCGCCAGTGATATATTTCACCCTTTTCCGATATGACGGCACTGCACTGGGAACAGATCGTGGCTCTCGGTTTGTGGCCAGCGGGAACTTGCCTGAGAATCTCCGAGACAGAGACAGAGACAGAGACAACAAACGGAATACAAAAAGGTGGAAATGTTAAAATTTAATTATGGGTTCAGTTTTTGGACGCTGAGCGCGGACTACATACATAAGAAGTATTATAAACATACAATATACCCATCGAACAGACATTCAAACATATATCACTGCAATAAAACACTGTGTGTGCTGTGGATGGAGTGTAGAAAAGTCAACAAAAATTTGTTTTTAATTTACAATTTAATATGCGTTATAAAAAATTGGTCTCAATGACGAGACATAAATATTTATGAAGGCTGCGCCAAAAAGGCAGCCAAAGGAAAACGATTTCAGTTTTTCTGCTGGCTCTGTTTAAATTTTTGGATGCGCTACAGGATCAGAAACTGTGTTGCAAGTCAGTTAAAGGAGTTTTCGAGTACTGCACTTGTTATAAAATGGTACTAAAGATTGCAACTGATTTTTACTTAGATAATAGTCACAGTAGAGTTACTTCTTAGAACGGAAAATGAAAATTTATACATACAGGTGATTGATAGCAATAATCTTAAATTAATATCTAGATATTGGAAGCAATATTTCATCGAGGTTTTAGAGATTGCTAAGATCTGACAGGTACATCAAAACTAAAGATGTGTTCAGATATGATATCTGACCATTGTAAAGAAACCGAATATAGTTTCCATTTGTTGCAAAATTCTTATTAAAACCCGAATGCCGCACCTTGGATAACTTCTCACACACATTGTGGACACACTTTAAAAGAATTTGTCAAAGACAACTAGCAAAATTTAAGTTGCAACGTCGCGTTTCAAATACTTATGCCACACACATCATGGGGCGATCCTAACTCGTCAAATTGCGGACCGCATAAATTGCCAAACTTGGTGGAGTCGCTGCCAACGTCAGCTCCATGTGGCTGTGGATGTGACTCCATGTCGAATGTTTTGACATTAAGAGGCGTTCGTTGTCGCCGATTTAGAGTGAGAGAGGGCAGGAAGGAGAAACGCGACAGAGCCTCATTATTTATTATGAATTCTATAAATATTAATGGATTTTTAAATGCAATTATAACAACTAATTAATAATGTGCATTTTAAATTCGTCCCAAGCGACCGAACACCGTATTGCCGTATTGCCGTATGTGCCTTCTCCGTCTCCGTCTCCATCTCGAGAGCATTTGACGTATTGACTGACGTATTTATTGCATGTTTTCTCGCTTCGACTTTGGTAGTTTGTAGGCCGTGCTTTTTTTGTTTGTTTGTTTGTTTGTTTGTTGTTGTTATGCAAGTTCAATGGAGGTGCGCGAAAAAATTAAACGAGAATGTCTGACAGAATTTATTTTAATTAGTGTGTTGAAGCTGCGACTGGCATGCTAAATGAGCGTTGGACATTCGATATCAGGCCCGAGAGTGGTTGATTCCATGCAAAACGATTGGCTAAATGGCCAACGGCAATCGTTGATCAATGACACAAAATCTTAAGCGAATCTCACAGCCGCCCTCCCCCTGACACAAAGATCACAGGCTCTAAAAGCCGCAGCAAACCAACATACAAGTTTTAGCAATCGCGATCGCGATCTCGAACTCGATCTCGTATCGATTACATAGATCGACTTCTGTGCTCAGGTCAATTGCCGCTAGGCCAATCCAAAGAGAAGCCGCCGCCGCCGCCGCCATGCGACGGGTCGCATCGCATGTAATCGATATGGCGAAACGCTTGCAATCGATACGTGAGGGCTGAAGGAAAATGTATCTTAAGTAGCAATGTAATGTGTCCAGATGCCGAACTGCTGATAAGAAGCGCCCTGGTGGCGACGTCTATAGATGATCACAACCGATCAGTAGCTTGAGACTGCGCTTCTTTCCCCTTATCTCTCTCTCTCTCTCTCTCTCGTTGAGGCTGGCACTTATGGGCGCCTGGCCATAATGCATCTAACAGTTACTTATTGATTTCTGATCTTGTGACAGGCGTCCGCTGTGTACCTCAGCCAGGGGTACACATTTTAAAGTGGAGCCTCACAACGTGAGAAATATAAATATACATAGGTTTCTTCTTCATATGCAAAGAGCTGTAGTATTTGTTTTTGTTTTTTTGGTAAAAAAAAAATAAAAAAGGTTGCAGCGATCAATCGAAGCATCGATGGAAACAAACATCTTAACAAATTATTATGCTGAAGTCTGGGACGACCTCTCTCCCTCTCTTTCTCTCTTTCTCCTACTTGTCGGATCGTCGTCGTTAAGTATCTCAACTAGTAGCCGCTAGGCAGCCACGGAAAGTGATCATCTCAACGACAGGCCATCGATCATTCAAAAATCCAGCCTGAACCCATGCTGGCTGCTTTGATTTTTCTTCATCTTCTTCTTCTACTTCTTCTGCTTCTTTTTGGCTACAACTTTTGGGCCAAGCGTGGTAGAAAGCGTGTTGGAAAATTAAATCATCGTTGTGGTCGTCGTCTGGACGGTTGTCGTTCTTTTTTTTCTCTTCTGTTTTTTCGTTGCCTTAATGATGCTCAACGCACCTTGAGCTGCAGCTTAGTATTTATCGAAAAAGATCTCTATCAGCGAGTTAACTCGTTTAGCATTTAGTTGCAGGCGCCTAAAACGCCTGAGACTCCGACTTATCGCATAGTTTGCATCTTTATGGATTTTACTTTTCTTTTCTCAGGATTCGGGGCCGGGCAACGCCTCGCAATGTTTGCTTATTAGGCGCAGACAGTGTCGTTTATATCATTTATATTATTTTATGATGCACAATTCGTTGTGTAGATCTTTTTATCATTTTGTTGTTTGAACAGACTCCAACTTTATGCAGGTGACAATCTAGAGATTTAACCTTTTCTCAGTGTATGGGTTAATTAGGGTTATATACATGATTTATTGATTTGTTGTGCCCCATGCAACCTGTCTGACCATTGATTATGGCAGCTTGATGGTCTTTTAATAAACGCATTTAACTCTGCCTCTAGTATATATTTTAATTAGCTCAAACAAAGATTTGACGTGACCTGTCTGCAACTAATATGGATTACTGACAGCAGCTACAGCCTTAGTTGCCCAACAGTAGCTGCTGCCTAAAAATCTCTTATCAAAGCCAAACACATGTCGTTGTGTCTGCGGCCCGGCTACTGTGCTGTGTTGTACGTGGCAGATGCACGGTCGGCAGATAAGAACCTACAAAGGACCACAATGAGAAATGTGCTGGCGCCGAGAACTGCTTGAGTTTGTCCCAGCCACTTGTCGCGTCGCGCGACAAAGAACAATAGAAAATTATTACTTCAATTGGCGACAACTATTGTACGTCCAACCTCGTACTCCTCTCATCTTTTGCCAGGTACGGACATCTTAAGTTGAATACATGAAAAGCGCCCGCCTACGGTTTACAGTTCACACCGCAAAACTTGGTCGACGATCCTCGTTTAGTGACGCAATTACACCTGACCTAACTAGGGCTACGTCTATCTTTGACTTGAATCAGCCATAAAACTGCCTGCAACGCCCCAGTTGCTGTCCAGCATCCAGCAACTACTGTCTGTCCCTTTTGTTGGCAATATTTCTTTGTCGGTTTGCGTTTTTATGCAGGCGTGAAGCGTTACAATTTCATATCTTTTGTGCGCTCCCATGGTTTCTATTGTCAAATAAAGTTTCGTGCATATTTGTACAAAATATTTTACGATGCACTGGCGCCCGACGTCATGTCACCATGTCAACATCTGCACGAGTAGTCTGGTTTAAGAAGTTAGACGGGAATTGTGTGCTCCTTACCGGAGATATGGTGTCTACGCCGACAAACGTGCTAATGTGTCCAAAATGCCAATTTAATGGCGCAAATTTAGTTGGAATCCGACTTTCTAGTCCGTTGGCTGTGAACTCAAGCTCGAAATTATTTGCCGGCAACGAAATGTCATTTGGCTGCAGCGCTTGAAGTGAAGTGCAAATTGTTTTCGTGCGTTCCCAAGAAAGTGGAAGATAGAATTGTCTGCAGGCTATATATTTAAATATTGCTTCAAGATCAATGTCAATGTCAAAACAACATGGAAAATTTCATAATTCAACTTGTCACGTAAAATATGTGTGTGTAAATATTTTTGCAACTGAAAGAAAGTATGTTATCAAATGCATATGTAAATCTGAGATAACAGTCTTACTTTTTTTAGTTACTTAAATTAGAACGACATACAAGATACACATTTATTATGCTCTATAGCTCTGTAAATTTACACACAATCTCATTGCAAATATAGCCCAAGATCTACACTGAGATTGTCATAAATGTATTTATTAAAAGCTTTGTTTTGTTTGCTCTGCTTTCATTGCTGTTGAAACCTAAATCCTTAGCTAATCTAAAGTATGTAAAGTATGAATTCCTTTAGCTATTAGTCATTGCTAGAGTCAAGAATTTTCTAACATTCATGCTGACTTCCTGTAGCTATTAAGGTTTTTCGGAAAATGCACTTCAACAGCGATTAAAAGCAATTTTCAGCGCTGACAGCGCGATAATCAATAGTTGAGAAAACCTTAGCAAACCCAAAATGTATCAATTTTCGTTTAAGCAGTGGCCTGGCAATCTGGCTTAAAAAAAAAAAAAAGGAAAAACAGCACATGGCTGTATATGGCTGAAGTATTTGGAAACTTGAAAACATCGAAACGGGCAATTAACAAAAGCAACAAAATTTATGTTTCACCTGTCTGCATAAAATACATAAATACAAAATGCCAGACAATGCCAACAAGAGCCAAAATGGTGGCTAATTACACGCCACAAAAAAAAAAAAACAAAACAAAACATACACACACTGTGCCAATACCCAAAAGACACCAGATCCAGTCCCAGAACCAATACCATATCCAGTCATAGTCCCAGTACCAAAGACACTCGATTTCAAACGGCGGAAGAAGGCATTTTTCCAGCCGTCTCCCGGCTCTGTTGCTGTTGCAGACAGGCGCGCTGTGGAAAATCTCACTTCTGAATTACAAAGCATGCCACATTGAAGTCTGACATCTGACAGTGTGTGTGTGTGTGTGTGCGAGAGAGCGGGACAGCCAAGGCAGCGGCAGAGGAAGAGGGAGCGAAAGTCAGTGGCGCAGAAAAACACTGTGGCTGATGAAAATCAACAGCGCTAAGCGTTAACTTCGCCACTCGTTGCCCAGCTAGCTAAAGTTTTCCTCTTTTCCCCCGCACTCATTTCCACACACAAACACACACACAAAAAAATGGCGCACGATCTTCGCCAGAGCGAGTGCGCCATAGTCGAGAAGCAGTTTTGTGAGCGTAGGCGGCAGCACAGTTTCAACCAATCGGAGAGCAGCGTGGCGGGAACTGGTTTGGCAGGTAGTCAGTTTTAGGCCGCTGGAACTGGAACCGGCTACGACGCGCAGGCAGCTAAGCGACAAACTCGATCAGCTCAAGATCAGTTCGCAGCGAAACGTCGTGCGTGTCAGAACAAAGAACGCAAGGTTTTAGAAAAAGAATAATATCCAAGTTACCAAGTGAAGTGATATATAGAACATTGAGTGTGGTTTTTTTTGTGACGAATCTTTGGTGAAGTAAATATTTTAGAAACATGTTATCCATGCACGAGTTAATGGATATGCGAATGCAGCAGCAGTTGGCTCATGAGATATACCGTCAACAGATTATGCAACGCATACCAGGTAAGCTTCTCAAAAAAATAAATAAAAGTTCAGAGTTTAAATGCCGACGGCAAAGCTAAAGATTAAGTTGAGAAAAGCTTCTTTTTGTGAATTGAACATAAATCAATGCTAATTAATAACTGATATTATATCAGTAAATTAAATTTCTTTGCAATAATTTCAAATCTTTCTAAACTTATCATCTGTATAGTAAATTATTATGGCTTCTCTTAGCTGGTTTTGCCAAACTGGTCGACAGCGAGTTAACGAACTAGCCAAACAACTTTTAAAGCAACATCGCTAAATAACTGGCTTCCTCTAACCAACAGATCCCTTTCCGGCAATGCTGCCAATGCATATGGCTCAACCCCAGCCACAAATTATGATGCCCAGTCGGCCAACGTTGCCGGGCGTGGAGGCCAAACTGGAGAATAACGAATTGTGGCAGCAGTTTCATCAGATTGGCACCGAAATGATCATCACGAAGAGCGGACGGTAAGTTTAACAAGAAAATACACACAACATCCCTACAAACCAAAGATGTCCTATGCAAATACAGCTAGCTGTAGCCCGAGTTTTTTTTTTTTTTGAAAAAGTCAAGTGCAGTGTGGTCGGGCAACGGGGCCTATGTAAATATTTGCCATGACCCGACAACGACGAAGACGGCGGCGGCGGCGTCTCGAAAACGTGGCCTAATGTGGCGCCTAGCGATAATTCAAAACGCAGCAGGAGCAAACTCGCCAGTGACAACAACAAGTGCAGTCGTTGCCGCCGTCCTGGCGCCGGCGCGCTCATAAAAATCTTCAACGATCGCTTCTTGCTCATTGTGCGGCTTTGACAATGCTGAGACAAGACGCAGAAAAGGGCAAAAGCAACGTCCGTCTCTCTACCTGCGTTTTCACACTTTTGCCTACAATGGGCCCCTTTGTTGTTGCTGCTCTCGGTTGTCCCTTGCATATACTAATATTCCGATAGCTGAATTCTTAAAATCTGTATCTGTATCTGAATGTGAGTGTGATGACTACCGAGCGGCAGTGGAAATTAACATAATTATGAGCTTGACCAGTGTCCACTTTCTCGGCTCATTAGCCATGCATTGACTGCTCATAGCGCCACATTTGGAAGCCGTTAAGCCCCGGACTGGGAGATCTTGTCTAATTGTTTGGCGCCATTCGCTGCGCTCCCTGCAATTAATCATTCGTATAGTAGAGTCTGTTCTCCTTTTTTTGGGATTTTCAGATTTGTTTTCGTTACGTTTTAAATCGATGCAACGCTATCTCTCCGCACCTCCCGCTGTTCATAATTACACACTTGTTAGGCCAGGCCACAAATCAAAATGACCGGGCAACGCCTATTTTGCGCTTAGAATAACAAAGATACTTTGATTTATGAACGTGCTTAAATGCATACCTATTGTACCAGATTGTAAAGCTGTTCACTTAATCAACATCTATTCTTGTGCTTCTCCTCTCTTGCAGACGTATGTTTCCTTCGATGCGTGTTTCGTTGAGCGGCTTGGAGGAGGAGACCAACTATTGCGTCCTCCTTGAAATGGTTCCAATTGGCGACTGTCGCTACAAGTTCTCCGGCTCCCAATGGGTGCCAGCCGGCGGCGCCGAGCCACAGAGTCCGCAGCGCATGTATCTGCATCCGGATAGCCCAGCAACGGGTGCACATTGGCAATCCCAGGCACTGCTCTTCAACAAGGTCAAGCTGACCAACAATACACTGGATAGTAGTGGACAAGTAAGTGTTATTTGTCTATTAAAACACATGCTGCAGATACTTACAAGATCTCTCTCTCTCCTATAGATTGTGCTGGCCAGCATGCACAAGTATCAGCCACGTCTGCACATCATCCGTAGCAGTGAGCTCACTCAGCTGCCTTGGGCGCCTCAGCAGGCGTTTGTCTTCCCGGAGACGGAGTTTGTCGCCGTGACTGCCTATCAGGTGGGTAACTCTCAAATTGTTACTGGGAACTGTTGAGATTGACACAATGTTCAAGTGTTTTCCTTGCTTGTTACTCACTGACGCCAGGCAGCTCAGATTACAAACATTAGACTGACCGAGATCTGTTTATTTCTTGCATTTGCAGAACGATCGCATTACCAAGCTCAAGATTGACAACAATCCATTTGCCAAGGGCTTCCGTGAGTCCGGACAGTCGCGTTGCAAGCGCAAGCTGAACAGCAGCTCCAATTCCAATGCGGATTCTGAGGATGATGGCTCAAGCGTGAGCAGCTGTGATTCACCGCAAGCGAAACGTCAGCGTTCGGACTTTGAGCTGGACTCACAACGCAGCCTGTCACCGGCATACTATGCTGCAGCAGCCGCAGCAGCTACATCTAATCCTTATCGTCCTGCGCTTAACTACGCTTCCAACGCAGCTCTTTTGCAAGCCGCTTACTTTGGCGCCGTGCCTCCAATGGTTCCTGCCTATGTGCCAGCACCACCAGTAGCTGCTCCTTTAACGAAGCAGTGCCAACCACAACCGCATTATCCACATCTTCTGCACCCGGCACACCAACAAGCTCACCGCGCGCCAAAACATCCACAAAACGCAAAAGTTTCAGCATTTCGGCAATTTTAGCCTATTAAACGCAACTTATTGTTGTTGTTGCCCGTCTTTTAAGCTTTGTTGTGATCACAGTGTGCAGTATATTAGCATTTAAGTTTTCTTTTGTTAATTAGTTTTAAGCGCAGCTTACAAATATAGTTTAGTGTTCGCAAATACAATTGTTCTATTTATTTTTTGTGACTGCCTATCGAAAGGTGACAATATCGATAGTTTAGCCAAGCTGGTCCCCGAATGTATATGCAGGTCGAAGCGTGTACTGGCCCCCACTACAACCTTCGAAGCTTCCGTTTTTACAGGTTTTGCCAGTTGGACAAACAACTTTGGCGGGCCTTAAGCAAATTAATGTGTTCCATCAGCACCACTCTAAAGCCACAGACAGGCAGTAGTCGCTCGATCTGGCCTGAAAACCAACTCCGGTAGTAGTTAAAAACAATTCTCGCAGATAAGGCATCCATTATGAGCAGCGATTTGACGGCTTTAAAGGCGTTTGGTCTTTGCCGACTGCGATGACGCAGAAAAAGCGGCTGCTGTGCATCTCTCTCTCTTTCGGCTTGTGATATTTTCGTTTTTATCGCACCTTTTATGGCCATTGGGGTTTTGTGGATGGGGGGTGCGACGAGTGGTGTGGCCATTTCTTGTGCATTATTATCGCGTCAAATGCGACAAATCTGTCTGCGCAGACGGCGGCTGCCTTTTTAGCCTGCATAATTGATACGATAAGCGCAGCGGGCCACATTCACGTAGCCATGCGTGCGGTCTATATATGTCTAAATGTACATTTATATAAGGCTACCTAAACGGTGGCGCCACAAAGCCATTTTCGTGTTTAATAACTTTAATTAAGTTTCGTTTTAGGTACAGCTAAAAATTCTCGTTCGATTACTGGAATAGTTCAAAAAACAGCCGCCACAATCACAGTGTGGCGGCTATTCAAAAAAATATCCATACAAAATTGCTTATTTGTTTAATTTTCATTCATAGAAATCTCTGCATATCTTATGCATAAGCTTGAGACAGCTCGAAATAATTCACTGACTACACGAACTTGCGACATTATTGTTTTCGAGCTGCTTTGACTAATTTTGGGCTTAGTCGTTTTTAAGTTTTTTTGTCCCTCGTTTTCACATAAATTTGCATTTTAAATGTTGAAACAATTAAATTATGGGATTTGCACGTTTTCACCTCAAAGACACAGTCGGCATTTGCGCTTTGGAAGTATTTTTTAAACGCTGAGCCTTAATTTGTTGAATTTATAGAAATATATATGCACATATTCAGATTGTTATTTTCTTGTTAAAAACAGTGGCAAAAAGCGTCAAAATTCGTAGATTATGCGATAAAAATGCAAATTTCGCTCACGTTTCTAATTTGTGCTTGTTTTAATATACTTAATGAATTTTTATGTGTGGGTAGGTAGATTGCGGCTTCTGCGATCCGGTTTTTGCGGTCAAAGCTGTTGATAATGATAATACGTTTTATAATGATGCTTTATTGTTTTTGTATAGGTGTTGCCGATGTCGTACGTGTTTTGGATTTTATGTGTTTGCCTCGTCTTTTTTTATATTACTAATTATAATATATGTATAAGATTTGGTCGTAAAAGTGTTATCGTCTTTGGTTTTACGACCCAAATAACGAGAAACGAGCAAAATATTTAATTAAATTGAAAAGCGTAGGTAAACGGGTTATTGAAATTTGAATTCTAGCAAACACATAATTGTGGGTTGGAGTCTTCGCTAAGCCAGCGATAGTTTTGTATACCTAAATATATCGTTAAGTTTAGTTGTGCAGGCAATTTGATAGATGGCGACACTTTATTTGTTATCAAATAAAACGTGCTCTTGTTGAACATGATCGACTAAAATCACTTTATCTCTTTAGTGCTCTAATTACATTAATAGTTACTGGGTATTTATTTATTATAGACAATTTCACGCAATTGCTTTTAAATAAATTGCAGTTAGTTTATTTAAAATGCAGGTAATTATTTGTATTGCATCAGCAAACTTAAGCTGCTAACTTGGCCAACTCCTCTTGCAGCTCGGAGGTATCAATTGGCGTCTTTGGCTGGTCCCTTGCTCCGGCCTGAGCAGCGGCCATCAGACGTGGGCAGCTCTTCTTGTGCATGAACCAATGGAGACGCTGGCACTCACGATCGCAATACTGCACTGACTTGCATTTGGAACACTTCTTGTCTGGCTTCTCCTGGCCACAGGAACTGCAGTAGCTGCTCTCATCCTACAATGTAATGAGAAGTTATCACACTGCCAATTTAATTTCTTTTTAGCACTCACCACAAAGCCGCGCATTCCGTTAATGGCATTGCGTAGCAGGACCAATGCAGGCGGCGCATCCTTGGCGCCCAGTTGGGTGACAATTTGCCGGAAAACCGTGCACTCGCGGAAAGGAAACTCTCGCGCACATTCGCGCACCGTAAATTCGATATACTCCAGCTGGCCGAGTTTGTTCTCCTTGAGGACACGCTTCACGAACAGCTCGATAAAGTCACTCTTGTCTTGTGCCTTCTCCTTGTGCTGAGCCTTAAATTGTTCCTCGCAGCGCATCAGTTCACCTACAATCCAGCCCAGATAATGGAATTTGAATGCCAGCAGCTCATTGACATCATGGCTCTTTTGCATCTCCTTCTCGCACATGAGGACCAAAGCCTTGCGCAGATTGGGCAGCATCTTGAGCAGACCCAGCGACTGGGCGTTGAGCGTTATACGCACAGGATGCAGATTAATTTCGGTGACAAAACTGTGAAAGGACTTCAACAACGCGGGTGGGATGTGAGGCTCCGTCTGCTGGCCGTGCAGCTGTGTGTAATACTCCAGGCTGGAACGTGTCACATAGTTGTTGATGGTCTCCACGCAGGCATGATTGCCCACAAAGGCGGCCATTTGGGAGGCAGTGCGCGATACGCTATTGATGCTGCTCGGATTGATGCCGGCATCAAGTAGTTGCCGGCACACGTGCGTATTTCCCGACAGAGCGGCAAAGTGCAGCGGTGTGTAATCGGCGCCATGCTGATTAAGATTTATATCTGCACCCTGTGAAATGAACATTTGGGCTTTAGTTAGGTAAACATGTAGCAAGTTTTCTTACTGACCATGTCCAGTAACAATTGTACCGCCTCCTTGTTTCCCTTGAAGCTGGCGTGCGCCAATATCGACATTCCACTGTCGTCAACAAAGTTAACGCCGCCTTTTAGCTGCCCAAGTAGCTGCTTGAAGCCGTTGGTGTCATTTTTAGATATGCGATCGATCAGCTGCAGCTGTATGTCGTCCAGTTGGGACATTTTCATAGTTTTTTATGTTTGTGGACAAGAAAATGAAAAACGAGAAATGAGTGCCAGTGTATACACACCGTAAAAGAGACCATATAACTTGTGCGTTTCCAGCACTGAAAAGATAACAAAAATACTAGTACGCTGCTCATTATTTGTGCCATGAAAAACGGCCATGGCAAAGTTAAACAGAGGGTTGATGCAATAGTATATGTATTTGTTTTAGCATTATACTTGTATAGAGAGTGGATGGTTAAAATCAAAATAATCCCATCTTGCTTCTTCTTACAAAAGCGTACCATCCCTAAGTGCAAAACAAATTTATCGATATGGTTTGCCTAGTCGGTGAATGCCAAATTTAGTACGTTTTCAGCTGCCGTCGAGAGTGGAGGTTGCGTGTGTGTTGCGGCGTGTTTTTTGGTGTGTGTTTTTATATTTTTTAAACATAAGCCTTGTAAATGCCAGCGATTTTATAAGCACAAATGCAAAACCGCGATAATTAAACGAATTTTATAAAAGGCAGCTCCTACGGTACGTGAGTTCTTCGACACAAGCACACACACACACACACAAATACACGCGAAAGTGCTGCAAAAAAGGTGATAAGCGCGCAATTGGCCCTGCCTGTGTGTTTTGTTGTTGTATTCGAGGAAATTGTTGTATTGCTGAAATTCCAATGCAGGAACAATCCACAAATCCACCCTAAAAAAAAAAAACAGCCATGAAAAAATAAAATCGTAAATCGTGTGCATATAACAAAAAACAGATAAGCGCGCAAAATAGCAGCAGTGACAAACAAATGCATTTGGAAGTGCTTTATTGAGAGATACCCAGTGCTTTATAAATTGTGCCTAAAATTCAAAAGTTACAAATCACAATTTGGCTAAATATTGAACAAAGTAAAAACAAACAAATTCTGCGCCGACTGCAATTTTTCCGCATTTGCCCATTTAATCTCTTTGTTGTTTGTCCTTCTGGCAACATCTACCCCTTGTGCCGTTTGCGCCAGGGTGTTGAAAAGAGAAGTGACAGCCAGATAAGGCAATGCAGATAAAAACAAAGCCGTAAGCGACAACGGCAATACACATATGTACAACAAATTAATAATAAAAGAAACTCGCGCAATGTCTTGGCCGTTTATTTGTTAGTAGTATTTAGTTTTTGCTTAACCAGAGCGTAAGAAAAGGGAAGTTGCTTGCGGCTGCCTAAAATGTTTACATGTTGGCTGCGTGGCGAGAAAAATTGCCTTTTTCCTACATTAACCTTGCGGTGATTGCATCTGTGTGTGTGTGTGTGTGTGTGAGTGTGTGCAGTTGTTGTTTACTAATTTCGATAAGTTTCTGTTTTGCATCACTTCCTGCGCAAAAGCAGCTCTCAAAAGAACAAACACACACACTCACACACACAAGCACGTAAACATGCTGAAGAAGACACATGGCAAACAGCCTCTCTCTCCCTTTTGCAACCCCCCGCAATGCAAATGTCGCCGCTGCCGTCTTTGCTGGAGTTCAGAATTTTTACGTTTTAATCATTTGTTTGTGCTCTATCTGTTACCCAGGCGAGGGGACAGACACATAGAAAAAACACAGTTTATTTTGTCCAGCATGTGATCTTGAGCAGCTGTTGCCGCCACAATTTATTATCCCTTGAACACCAACAACAGGTGCAGCTATTTAGCAGCTGCTTTTTTTTTTAATGCTGAATGCTTAATGCTTACATCCCCGCTTCTCCATCTCTCTTGCAGCATAAAGAAGCGTATAAAAGAGTGAAATACAATCAATATAAAAAATCAAAAAGGAAAAATTATTTTTTTTTCATAATTCACATTTGTAATAAATTAATTAAGAAAATGGGCAAACTGCTGAGTCTGTTGTCACGCGACGATTCAAATTGTTGCGCCGCCAAATCCTACGATGTATTTCTCGACTTTGAGAATGCCGCACCCACGGAAACAGAGCGGGAGGTGTACGATGAGGTGGAGCGCGTGCTCAAGGAATCGGAAGTCGTTTTGGACGAGATACAAATCTATAAGGTGAGTTCGTCATTAACCCGTTTTCGGGGTAAAGTACCCGCTATAATCTTGAAACCGGTTAGGGTAGTAAATAGCTGCTGTTTATATTGAACTAATTGGTACTACACTTGCTTGAAGAACAGTTTAAATATTTAGTTGCGCCCTTTGAGTTCTCCGTAAATGATAAGTCGAAACGAGCCCGCAATAATCAAATGAAAATGTGCGAAATATAACTAGGAGGGGGGAAAGGCAGCAATTGAGCATTTAACCTTTGCCAGTAACGTCAACAGTTATGTGATCTCTCTCTCTCGCTCTCTTGGCAAACGGCGTTTGTTTAGCTAACCCGCTCTTGTTTTGTGTGGCCAGTGTTGCCAGTTAAGAGAATTTGCTTATATATTTTTGGGAACAGAGGGAAAATCGTTAATCGTCTGCTAAATTTGTCGATTCTACTTTTAACTGTGTTTTCCCCCACAATCGAACTTTTTGCTTGGTCTCAAGATTGGCAGCAGTTTTTAGTGTGGCTGACTCACGTGCGCCTGCATGATCGTTGCCCAATCAACTTACTTCATATCAACGCAGCGTTGCTTGTTGTGACGTCAGTAACTACATACATACATACATAAGTAACACTTGGCGCCCAGTTCTTGTGGCTTCACTTCACAGTTCATTCTTTTCGAAGTGGATTAGTCAGCGCTTGGCGGTTGAGAAGTCTAGCATTGTGTTGCTGACCTTTGTCAAGTTCGAATTCGAGCTTGAATTAGATTTTGGTGTCGTGGTGCGAAATATTAATTGGCTTTCGGCCAAGTTCTGCTCAGAGCGTTAATCAACGCAAATGAACTGGAAAATGTCAACCAAATGAGCTCATTTCCTTTGTTAGCTCTAGTTAATGTGTGTGTGTGTGGATGTGTGTGTGACCCAATGGTAAAAGTGACCAACGCACAACAAAGACGACCTCGTAACCATTTCAAGCCTTTTGCTTACTTTTCCCCCTAGGGGAATACCTGAAAATGCGCTCAATTCTTTTTTTCCATTCGCATTTAGTACAATTGCAATTTTTAGTGTTTGTGTTCGCGGCTTTTGGCTACCGCTGACTGTGGGTGAGTAGTTTGGGTGGATGGTTGGTGGACTGGTTACCAAGGCAGTAAACTGGTTATATATGCGATGTTTACAAGACCCCAACAAGTCCCCTCTTCTGGCCTGGCCGCCCCCTGTGCCTGACACACAAATCTTTGGCCCGGCGCCAAATGCAGCCAAAGAAAAAGGAAAAACTCTTCACGTTCTGCACTTTTTGCTGCTATAAATAGAGTGAAAACTGCGACGAGAGCTAACATAAAAAATAAATACAAGAAAGAACGGTTGGTTTTTCAGATTGCCGAAGATTAAATACTCTTGCTTATTAAAGTAAATTCAAGTTTTAATTAGAATTGGAAAGCCAACTTAAATGTGTTGCAAAGCTTACAACAAACATACAATATCCTCTTGGTAGATAAGGGGGAAAGCATTTGGAGTTTCTAAACGTTGCTGTAGAAACCACTTTCCAATTAGTTAGCACACATCATTCTATTGTCAACTAGCTGGGCCAAAATAGGCAAACTAAATCAACAAATGCGCCTTTTGTGTGCAATAAACAACAACAACAACATGAGAGCAACTATGGATAGCAACGGGCCAGTTGTCAATAAAGGTCTAGTACAACAACTACAAGGCAAGCTCATTGAAAGCATATCAACAATATCACAACAATATCCGACAAATACGCACACACCTCTCACAATGGGAATAATCATAAAAGTAATATGACATGTTTGTTGAATATAGAACATAGGTGAAGCGGGGAGAGAGAGAAAGATAACAGTAACACACAAAATGTGTGCCAAAAGCTGTAAAAAGCCATTGAAACCTGACGAACTATTTACAAATACATAATACACATACACAAAATGTGGTTAATTGGGTAATGCAATACCATTGACATGTGACAGCAATTGTAATTACATATATACACATACACATACACATACACATACATATGTATATGGGATGTAGGGAGAGTAACCCAAGACTCAACCTTGTTAGTGCACTTGACACGCGCGCAGTGTGGTGAATTTTGTATTGAATGCTGTTGTCCATATATGTAAATAACTGTTTATATACATAATTTGCACATAATGCGAGTTCAATGAGTTCACACGCAAATTGAGTCATCAAACATTGAGAAATCATTCACTGCTAAAAGGGGAAACAAAGAGTGTTTCTCTTAACCGTACTTATAGCACCTACGAAACACTTGAATGCTTTATGCCACTTTCTTCGTCTTTATTAAAGTGTTGAGTGGAACAAACAGTAGAAGGGCTTCCTAAATCATTTTAATTATTCCATAATTAAATGCGCTGTTTAAAAAAATTATATTGTTATGCATAAAACTTAATTTAATCAACCTAACAAGCAAACATTTGCATTTTGTTTCATTTTGTCAGAGTTTCCGACCCATTTATCAAATGATGTGTGCTCCACATTTAAATGGAGATCCAGTCTGCCATATATACATATGAATAAACAAACACTTAAATATATTTAATGTCGCTTTTACAATGAAAGCGACAGGCAGCAGCCAACGACAATCACAATAATGACAAAATGAGCAGTCATTAGAGACCAGTTCCAGTTCACGTTCCCATACCCGTTCAAAGTTCCTGTTGTGCCCCCCGCCCCCTGTTCGGCTCATCCACTTCCACGAAAATGTTAAATGATGTGCGGCCAAAGCGAAAAAAAAAAAATAAGCTTCGCGTCGTCTCCATTTCCGGTGTGGCGCAGTCAGTAAATCAGTTGGTCAGTCTGTCAATATATGTATAAGTAATTGCTGTAATGTGCGTGCCAATCGAGAGTGTTTGCATATTATACAAATTCATACCCTTTGTCTAATGACAAATCCTCTCTAGAAATGGTTAAGCCATCAAAACTTCGATTTCCGTATGCGCAGCCCCCAATTTTTATTGCACAATAATTGCATTCCTTAACAATTTCTTTTTCATAGACCAAATTAGTGACAAACTAAGCTCTTTAATTGTTTTCACTTTCTAAGCACCGCTGTCATGTAAAATTTGTACGGAACCATTTGTTTATTATTTTTGGACATCAACTACATATAGGTTTGTCTGTGTATTTGTTTTTCCGACGTCATCAGCCGCAAATTAATTGCGCCGACGAAGAAAAAAGAAAAACATTAAAGTAAACAACAAATTTCAACAATTTACAAGCGCAATGCGAAATTTGGTCTATAATTTATTGTTTATTTTTGTGCAAATACCCTGGAAAGTAGTTTGCATAGGCTTTGATGTAGATTTAAATGCTACCAAAGTAGTTTGTATATAATTACTGACTAAGTGGTATCTAGCTAACACTATATTAAACACTCTAGTTTGTTATTTTGTTTGCCTGTAATTACATTTTGCGCTTCAGCCGCCCACTTACGGAAGAGGAGCACTCTTAAAAAAACACTCGCAAAAGCTGACGCTGATGCTGATGCCTCATTATGCTCTCCTCTCTCAGGTGGCAATTGAGGCGCAAGTTTTTTGCATAAATTCATTTGGCCTCTGCCTCCGCATTTATGCCAGCGAATTGAATTGAAATGGCACTGAATGCCCGTTGGTTAACCGAATTTAACTCATTTCAATTGAATGAAACGAGCAATGCTTGAAGCTCAATTATGATGGCAATTGCTGTATCTGTATCTAAGGTGCAAACCTTAACTCTGTCTAGCTTAGGATTAGTTGACAAAGGCTCTCGTGTTAGCAGTTGTTAACTAAGTTGTGCCTTGAACTTGTCGTTTGCTAACGGCTTTCAGTTGCCACTAAAAATGCCAATGACCATTTAACTTCAATTGTGCACCTGTCTGTGTGTGAGAGTTTGTCTAGCACAAGTCTCGCCTGTCTGGGGCTTTTAGAACAGCTTACAAAAGTGCACGTGTTGTGCAAATTGCATGTCTCGAATTCTTTCCTTATCTTTCTATATTCTCTTACGGCATTTTTACATACCAGATACAGAGTCATGTGTATGACTTATGTTTGTGTGTGAAATTTGTACAAAATAAATATTTCTTTGCCATTTTTACACTGTTGTTCTCTGTTTTCGTTGCAAGGCTGGCAAAAACAGCAGGCGGATGCCGCACACACAGCTGAGTGTAAAATGGCTCAGGAATTTTTCTTGCGTTTTCTTTTCGATTTTCTTTTTTCTTTTGCGTGTGTGCGTGTCGTCAAAGTCAATTAAAATGCCGACATTTTTCTGTTGATTTTTCCCGTACTAACCCAATTTCCTGCAGTCAGAGTCAGAATATTTATTTTTGTTCTGCTTGCCGCGTAAGTCAATAGGCCAATTGCGATTTATTTGGCATAATTGAGAACAATTGCTCATGGAAAAAACTTTTCCCTGTTTTCTACTCGAACTAAATTCCTTCTAATTTAGTATGTTACAAATGGCGTTTACCAACACTCTTGTTACTGCCCACGCACGTTTGGCGCGTATTAAAATGTTGTGACATTGTTTTTCGATAAGCAGGCAATCGTCGATAATTAAATGCAATCATTTGCCATATCGTACATTTTATTTTGTCTGGTATGTCGTTGACTCTCTCACTCTCTCTTTCTGTCATTCCTTTCTCTTGGTTGTTGCTCACGCCATTGATAATTGGCATGTTTATCTTATCTTTATGAGTGTGTTGTTGTTGTTGCTATTGCACTTGGTTGGCTGCTTATTTCGATTATCTTGATAAATTACGACGCTCGTGACATCCAACTGGCAGGGCATTATAACCATTTTTTTTGTTGTTGTTGTTGTTTGTAGGTTGTACATTGTTTTTGGCTTTAATGGCCTACAGCCCTTGAAAAACGCGCTGAAAATTAGGCCAGTGTCGGTTTATTTTTAAAATGTGTTAACTGAAATTTACGCATCATTTGCCAGTTTAACAAACGCGCACGAGACAGAGAGAGAGAGTTGTACTTAAATTAGCATGTGTTTATTGCGCAGCTCATTGGCTTTAAATACGCTCCTTTGTTCTCATGCCCCATGAGCATTAAGTATTTATGTATGCCTTCATGTACTATGTAAAGCCAGTTAGTTAGTCAGCCCACAAAACTGACCCATCAGCATCATCATCAGCTCAGTTTGTTGGGATGAATGATGAGTGTGATTCACTGAACAGCTGTTTTAGATAATCTCTTATAATCTGTGAACATATTAATAAAATTTGCTTTGTTTTCGCCGAACAGTTACGACTGTAACTATTTATAAAGCCCTGCATCACCTACAATAATTTTGTCAATAGTGCACAATGCATTCTTGTGAATATATCGAAAGCCAATTACCTTGATCAACAACAACAACAACAACTAAAAACCACAACAAAGCGCCAAATGCCGCTACGAGTCGATTATTTGTTGTAGCATGTATGTAGAGCCAAAAAGATCCCAGTGAACGATCAGTTCATATGTGACTCATATGATTATGGTTGTTGTTTTTTTTTTTTTTTTTTTGTTACTGCTGCTGTCAGCAGTTCTACAACACACAACACGACACAACAAAGAGAGTTTTGCAATACGCAAACATATGTTATACTTGTACTCGTACTCGTTGTGTCGTATTGGATATCAAGGGAACAACGCGACGTTCACTCACTCCATTGAATAATTAAAGAAGCCCAAGTCAGCGGAAGAGCGAGAGAAATAATACAAATTGTTATGAAATATTTATGATTATGTAGTCGTACTCAGAAAGTGGCGCTTGGCTTGCTAGGGAGGGACGGGGTGGCAGGGGGGTTCCCACTATGGGAAAATTGTGGAGTACACTTGTCACCATGCTGTGGCGTCCAAATGTCTGTGGGAGCCGTCCGACGACGCTAATGTTGATGAATCTCCCCTCATTTGGTGGGGGAATTTTCAGCTTAATAAATATAAATTATGACATTTTAATAGTCATCGGCGGGGTTTTATGCAGAATATATATGTATTTTTAGCTGCCTCTACAAGTTTTTGTTTAGCCTTTTCACTTTTTCGTGGAATATGAGAATCGTATGATTTTTGAAAAGTTGTTTTTATTACGCTGCTCTCTTTGTGAATTTATTCATTCATTGCGACGTGACGAGAATTAAAGGTGCATTTTTTTTGTTTAGAATTGAGAAAAGCAGACAGCTATCTAATATCGATGCAAATATCAATATGTGCCTTGATTAAAATGTATCTAGTTGCTGCTTTTATGCTGTGTGACTGTGTAAACTAAAACAACGCCCACGTTTTACGCCTTCCAGTAAAGTTGTTTGTTTGAGGTACAAAACTATGCAATACCGTGTATTAACGTATGCTTCAGCAACACCTTTCAAACTGAATATACCGCACTAAAGACGATGGATTACTGGGTATACATTGCAAACATTCTGGCACAATCCTCGACATAGACAACAAGCAAAAAACTGAAACTTCTGCGGCATGTACAACTGCAAATGCGTTGCATGCACGCTTAGCTAATACATACATATATGTACATATTTGAACATTGCACACCACCCACACTTTCCTGTTGTTGCGCTCGCTTAAATTACAGCGCGTTTTATTATTTTTACTTGCATACTGATTACAAGCAAGTAGTGTCCAAAGCTGTCGATAAGTCGTAAGTCATTGTTAAGCAAGCAGTTTAATGCGGCTTTGATTATAATTATCGATAGCTGCAGCTTTGTGGTCAACTGCTTACGTTCATCAACATCAAAACTGGCAAGTGTCATCAACAACCATCATCATCATCATCATCATCAAAGTAACCGCACAAGACACAAGGCAAGACTCGTTTCCGCATCGAGTGTAATTTAATTTACAATTAAAACAACAGCAGCAGCAACAGGAGGAGGCTTTAACAACGCTTTTACTTCTTATATGCAGAGTGCAGAGTAATTCGCAAAACTAATTAACTATGCAGCTCTCACTCGTATCTCTCTTTCCTTCTTCTTTCACCGAATGAGATAAACGCCAACTGATTGATGTGTTGAGTATGTGTGTAGTTGTTGTTGTTGTTGTTTGTGGTTGCTAGAACGCCAAGTAGCATTAAGTTGGGCACATTAAGTGTTAATTAAAAAACTAGAAACAGTTACAAAACGAAAACTGTTTCCACCGCACAACATAATAAAAAGTCATGCAAGTTCAAGTTTGTTGTTGCTGCTGCTGTTGTTGTGGGTGAGAAGTGAGAAGTTTTCCTGGTAAAATGCATGAAGCACAGACATACACACACAGCACGTGCTTTGTTATTGGAGCATGTAACGTTTTATGCGATGCTGTGCAGCAAAGTAAAAAAAAAAAAGGCGATGAATCAACAAAATGCTGAATGAGCCCAAGAGGGAGAAGGGGCTAGTAGAGAGAGAGTAGCAAACTGTTTGCCAGCTTCCTGTGACAAAACGGGCAGAATGAAAAAGAAACTCCACCTACGCTCCGGCTCTTTGTTTCTGACGTGCACATGTCGCAATGTGAGATAACTGCATATAAAGTAAGCAAAAGGAAAGGGGGCGGAATCTCGAAGATACACATAAAATGCAGTGAAGGCGCAATCACGGCCTGTAAATCTGTCAGCACAGCACAGCACAGCACAAGGAGCTGCAGCTTCCGCTCTATGGCCAGCCGTAAGAGTCCTTAGAGAGTCACTGGCGTAAACGAGACAATACAACAACAACAACAAAGTCAAAAGGAATGCGGACTCTACAAGCTAACTCGTATACGATACCCCCTCCCTGTCCTGTCCCTCTTTGTTTGTTGACTTGTTTGTATGCGTTAAACATTTGTGCTGCTTCAAGTGCAACAGCAGCAGCAGCAGTAGCAACATCTGCTGCTGGCCAAGGACACGGCCAGCAGGTGTAAATGATGATGTGGAGCACATAAAGAAATGCGCCAAGGTAAAAGCAAGAGCAAGAGCAAATGCACATGTACCCGTATACATGTGTTGATTTAGATGCAGACAGTTGCATTTTCATTATGCCAAAGCACTCGTCGATGGGCTTGCTACCTTGCAAGTTGCAACCAACACACAAAACAAACAAACAACAAACAAACCGAGAGTGTGGGAGTGTCTAAGGAGGGTGGCAGCTTCTGTTTATGGTTCTTGTTGATATGCGCTGCAATTTAATTATAAACACACAACACGTGCTAACCCCCACACCCCCGATATACCGTCTCCTCATTAGAGCAAAAGGTGTGCAAACCAAAAATAACATAACACAAGTCAAAGTGGCATGGTATGGAGCGGGAGTTGCAGTTATTTTTAGCTTCATACATAATTCTCAAATTTATGCTAATGTCGTTTGAAAAAAGTTCAGACACGCGATGTTTTTATTTCATTTCATTTTTAAAGTCGGTTGCTTAACTACAAATTTGTGGGCTAGGAATGTTGAGTAAGCAGGGCGATTTGGTAACCTAACGAAATGAACTGCTTGCTTTCGTTAACTATCAATCGATGAGAAACTGTTTGGTTTTTAGCAGGTGATTAAACTATAAGCTCTACATAAGGGTCATTCACTTTAGTTAAAGTCAGGATAGTAGTGTTTTTAATTTAAATGGCCGCTTAATTGTTATTAGTTGCGGGCACTTGCTAAAAGTGCATGTCGTGCATTATATTAGAGAAACTGAAACGCATCAATTGAAATAATCAACGCCATTTGCTGATTGGCCTCCTCCGTGGCAAAAACGCGGTGCAGGCAAAATCAACTTGGGAAAACATGCAATGACCGTTTGGCTGTTCGTTAGATTTTGTTACTTTCTGTTTGGTTTTGTTTTAATTTTTCTAGAATCTAGATCATAAAGCGTCGATAAAATCGTTGCGCTGGTCACTGCACGACGTCGTCGTCGTCGTCGTCGTTATTGTTGCATGTGGCGGAGAAATAATAATAGCAGCAACAAAAGCTACAACAACCACACCAACCACAACGCCTCACAGTTGGCTGATTGTGTGTAGCTCCTCTCTGCAGTTGTTGGCTGTCATAAAACAAAAGCCTGAAATGTGGTCAGCAGCAGTAAAATTGAAAGAAAGACAGAAAAAACAAAATAGAATGCATAAAACGCGAGGAAAATCGTTTATTCGCTTATACGTTTATTCATCTTTTGTTCGCATGCCAAGCTCACATTTAACGGGTCCGCGTTTCAGCAGGCTCAACAAATATTGAATTGAAAACTTACTGTGTTTGTTTTCTTTTTTGCTTTTGCAGGGCGCCAACAAAGAAATCCGCGAAGCCATCGCCGATCCCTCGCCCGAGGTGCAGGGCAAAGCGTGGTCTGCCGTCCTGCCGCTGGTCATCAAGCTGAAACGCTGCTACGAGCACTCCCTGGAGCTGGACAAAATAGTGCCCAAGCTACTGGGTCAGTTGGTTGGCGGCAAACTCAATCCGACACAGCATCTGGAGACGCAGCAGGCGCTGGTCAAACAGCTGGCCGAGATATTGGAATTTGTGTTGAAATTCGATGAGTACAAGGTGAGTAAACATTCCCACTTAACTTCAGCGCTATCAGTCTAAATATGTGTGTATGCGTGTGTGTGTGTGTGTGTTACAAGTCTGTCTGCCCGATTTGGGCACAAGTGAGACGCCCACTTGACTTTGGCGCGTGGGTCAACCAGCGTTATGTCTTCTTTTTGTCAGACCCGGCCAAGCAACATTTCGTTCGTTGTTGTCATTTTGGTTTGCCTTATGTGGGTGCAACAACAGCAACAACAACAACAACAACAATAATTGTGGAAGTCTTTGCCAACTCATTGCGCGCGTGGTTGCATTTTTAATTGACTACCAGTTCCCTGTCTCCGGTCCGCTGAGACGAGCGCGTGCTGCAGCTCATTGATGAAAAAATCTTTTGACTGCTGCTGCCTGCGTGCGTTCTTGTACAGTGAAGCCTCATTTGTTGAGGCCTGCACGCACTCCATTTAAACGGCCCGTGTTGGCCAATTGTCGGCGCTTCAGTGAGCACGCAAAGCGGAACGAACCGTATCCACCATTTCACTCCCCTCGATGCGTTCATATATACATATGTATGTATATCTCTCCAAGCATTGATAATAACTATGAAAATAACTCATGCCAGCAAAAAAAACTAAATACACAAAATATACATTCAGTTATTATGTTATTCCATTTCTTTTTCTGTTCATTCAACATGTGTTGCAGACACAAACACATTTCGATTGTTTGCTGCAGACTATGACAATTGTCCATTGTGGCCCCAATGTAATATATGTAAATCTGGCAATTTTGTAAAGTGGATCAACCAAACAAATCGATTAATGTTTTGGCAATTCTCTGTTTGCACATTTTCCCATGGCTCGTTTCCGTTCTGTAAAAGCTGTATGAAATCGAATCTCGTGTGGTTGCGCGAGGCAGGCAAAAGGCAGAGCAGCATGCCAGAAGGCACAAAAGTCAGAAGGCAACGTCATCGTTTGATACTCTCTTGTGTCTGCAACTTTTATGATGACGTTGCTGTTCATGATGATAGTGATGCTGTTGATGATGATGATGCTGTTAGCACGTTCATTGTGTGTTTAAGTGTCAGTTCAAAGACTTGCATAAAGTCTGTCTGTGCACTTCATTCTACTTATACGTGCCTTACCAACTAACAGTCATAATAACAGACACTTCCGTTTCTAGGCTACAGCTCCTTTCTGACCACTGATGTCAAATCAGTTTTTTTTCCCGTCAAATCTAGCTTTTTACTGCTGTCTCTTAATCGTTTGAAAGTGCCAATTTTAAAAGTCCCAAAAATTTAAATACAAAATTGGCGCTATCGGTTTTTAAATACCAATAATTGAAGAATCCATTGAACTCAAAAAAATGGATGATATATTTAAAGAAAATACTGAATAAATAAATTGTTAAAGCTTTTTTTACGCTTATTTTTCCAATTATTTGCGATTTTTTTTGTTCTGATTTAAAGCCAAGAACAACTTTTCTTCGTCCTCAAAAGTTCACTTAAAAGAGCTTAACGCTTAACATGAACTCTAAAGAACGAGCTTAACGCTTCACGCGAACATAAAAAGTTTGTTCTAGCATTGTTGACGTTGGCGTGGTCACATGGGCTCAAAAGTCAATATATTTGAGCTCCTAAGAGTATGCTGTAAAAATTAAGTTATTTCTAGTATATAAGCAGTTCACTCGAGTTCGTAAAGCAGTTCAAGCGGAAAGTTCATAACTTTTTAATTTAGTCACTGTTTGTAGGATTCGCATTTATTTTAATATTTTTGGCACTGTGGGATGTAATTTTGTTTACATAATTATATTGATTTCTTAGCACATCACTTGTCAGTGTTGTAGAGAGGCTGCAATCGTTGTGGATACTTGCGCAAGTAATCAGAATAATGCTTGGCATAATTTGCCTCCAGGTTGTTACGTCGCCAAGGCTGACTTGGCTCATAATATGCGTTGTTGCTGCCTGGGTTGAGGGCCAGTGAGCGCATGCCGCCAATGCGAACGAGTTGCTCCTCCTCGCGTCGGGAATCCGCCACAGTGAGCAGCTCACGTTGCTCCAGTTCTTGTTGTGATTGAGTCTGTGATTGTGTTTGCGGGTAGTAAAAGTAGCCGGGTACATTGTTGTAATTGTGATTGGCAGCTCTTGTTGTTGGTACATAATGGTTGTTGTTATTGTTGTGTATCCAATTGGTTTGCCTTCTGTCCAACTCTCTATTGTTGTAGTAATTAATGGGCAAATAAGTTCGTTCCTGCGGCTGCTGCTGCCGCTGCCGCTGACGTTCCTGCTCCAGGCTATTGGCCTCATCATTTACAACAATGGGCGCACTGGACCAAACGGACTGAACACCAGCTGCAGGATACTGATAAGTGTAGGTCAGTGGGTCGTCTGGATAAACTCCGCGCTGTAATTGTTGTAGTTGTTGCACCTGTTGTGGATTATTGCCATGAAACTGACTGCTGTATGTTGATGACGCATATTGGGTCAGTGTAAAGCTGGGCGCTATCAACAGCAACAACGCTATTAACTGCAAATCCACAATTAATTAATCATCAGCGTGTGAATACAATTATAGCTATTAAATCAATAATAAAGCACTCACCCACTCACAGCATCTGAAGTTGAAGCCGCTGCTGCTGTTGTTGATCCGTTCGGTTAGCCGCATTGTTACTTACTGTTAGAACAATTTATGCTAATAACGTTTTTATATAAAGTTTCGTATACAACAACAACAACAACATGCATAGTATAAAACGTTGTCAGGTCTGAAGCGCTTCCTCCCAAGGTAAATGATGAGACACACTCTGAAAAGTTGGGGCGGCAAGGCGGCGGCAGCTCTCTGAAGTATTTCTCACGCACGACACCGTTGCAGCCCTGACAGTTAAATAGACTTTGTCACTGTTTGGGCCTGGCTTCGTCGAATTAAAAAAATTGAGTTGAATTGCGATGTCACGTACAACAATTAGAGATAAATTAGTGTTAGCCGCAATTAGAGTGGGAGCAAAGCAGTGCAAAACTCTTTAGTTTAACTTTAAGTTTATTTGTCTATGAACGGTACTAAATTCAAGCAGTGCATTTAAAACTTTCAACTGCTTGCTCAACACAACTTATAATGTTGAATTTTGTTTTCTTTTTTACTCCACTGTTTTCTATAGATGAAAACACCTGCCATACAGAATGACTTCAGTTACTACCGACGCATTGTGAGCAGACAGCGAATAGATTCCACAGAGAACATGCTGGTGAGCACAGAGCTGGCGAATCGTATGTCACTCTTCTATGCACATGCCACGCCCATGCTTAAGGTGCTCAGCGAAGCCACATCAAAATTCGTGAATGATAATGCGGACGATGTGCAAAATACGACAGAAACGCTTGGTACAATGGCCAAAGTGTGCCTACGCATGCTAGAGAATCCGTAAGTGACCCTAAAATTATATCTCACAAAGAACTACTATTGACTTGCTGTATTTTTTGTTAATAGCAAACTGCTGCAACAGATCGAACGGGAGGAGACACAGATGCTGGTGTTGCGCGTTATGGTAGGACTGGTCATCCTCTACGATCACGTGCATCCAGTGGGAGCGTTTGCGCGCGGTGCACACGTCGATGTGAAGGGCTGTGTGCGGTTGCTGCAGGCACAGCCCGCGATAAAGGCGGAACCGTTGCTGAATGCTCTGCGCTATACGACGAAGCATCTGAACGAGGAGAATACGCCGAAGAACATACGCAATATGCTGGCTGCATAATGGCGGAGGTCGGCGGGGATAAAGCCAAATGCAAGCGCCCACAATCGTTTTGTTTATGTGTACAATTTGTAACGTTAACTTTGTTTAATGATTTAAACGGTTTTTATTTATGTAATTAATAGGCTTCTACTACGAGTATAAACTATATATATAAATATTATGTTTAAATTGTGTGAGTGTTGTGCAGAAAGGAGGCAGCCTTTAGTTTTATTTATGCATTTCCAACATTTGTCGTATTAATTTGTAATTTTTCTTAAATATATATGTACTGTTTAGCGCCTCCTTGTGAAGTAAATATGCAAATATATCAAACAAAAGAAAAAAAACAACAACAACCAGCAACAAAACAATATTTAGCTCATAATTTAGCACTAATATTAAGTAATGAACAAACCTATTACAAATTGATTAAAAAATAATAATAAAAATATAAAAAAAAACACAAATTAGCGCAAAGTATAAAATAAAATGATAGAAATGAATATCCTAAATTTCAATTTCAACTACTAACCAGAGATTATAACTTTAAAAACAATTTTTAAATCAAATTTAGCATATTTATTTTGTACATGACTATATACAAATACAAATATTACATACCAACTTAAATGGCCTGAAAACAACTGAATGAACCACATGCAGAATGAACGCAGATGCATTTATATTTCCATTTTCTAAAAAAAAGATTTGATAAACATATTTCAACGAACCTTTCTATGTCTGATTGTAAAAGAAAGCTGCGCAGTAAAATTTATTTTTAAGATTTACAAATAGAACTTTATAAAACTGTATTGAATGATGATAACAAATGAAACAAAGAAATCAAAACAAAAATAAATTAAAAACACAAACTAAAGATTTATATGCATGTATATGCGAAAACAACAACAAACACATACAGAAAACAAGGAATCAGAATAAATAGTTATCGCACAATATGAATTATATAAACGAAAGATGTTTTTTTTGAATTACTAACAAGTTAGTTTTACTTAAGTGCCTGACCCAATTAAAAAGTCACTTAATTTGGATTTTTAGGTAATGCTTCTTTATTTAAAAATAAGTGGAGCTGGATATTTCAGATAATCCTTTCCATGTCAATCACTGGAGCTCCTTCTAACCGCAGCAAGCTTTCGGTGCATCCTTAGGCGTCTTGCCGTCATCAACTGGTGGGACGTTGCGCACAGACCTGTGATGATGATCATGCACGTTGGGTGATGGGATTGGTGCATTGGGAGTCTTTTCGGTTGACTGAGCTGGAATGTAAAAAGGGGATTAAATGTTCATAGATCCAAGTTGATTTCCTTTAACTTGCCTGCTGTCATGCTGAAAATGACACCCAGGATTAGAACGACAAAAAAGAAAATCTTCATGATTAGGCTTGGCTGGTGAATAACTTGATTCTGTGGACTTACACTGGACTGCGGTATGTATTTATACAAAATTTCTAAGCTTAAATATTTATGGGCCACAGCGAATAACCATATTTCTTTATTAGCTGAACAGGTGCAAATAAGTCACACTGCATGAAATTTTTAGATAAAGAACACCTTTCATTTAAAGTTTTGGTTGTATAAGGCAATTAACTAACAGATTTTGTTTATTTAAAAAAAATGTAACATATACTCTCTTTTTTTCATTATATACACAGCTTTTAGCTTATGAAAACTCTTCGACATGACATAAAATCCCCGTTATCCTTTATTAAATAGACAAATTTTAAATTGGAAGTCATTTATTTAATTATTGCTTTGGATTGGCAGCAAAAATCAACAATGCCATTATTAGAAAAATAAAAACAAGCACAAACACTTAATTTGTACAATGGTGTTATCATATAATTTAACCAAATGAAGAATACTTAAACATGTAAATTAGTGGTATGCATTAAACTAATGTTTTTGGATGCTATTGAGCCACTATCTTAGAAGTGTGCATCAGAGTCATTGTATATAAATAGGGCAAGCCAAAACTAAATCAGTTTTCCCTCCTCAAGACTTATGTGTTGTTGCCGTTGTTATTGCTTTGGCGGGGCTTAAGTATCAGCTTGCCAGTGTGCGGCTCCAAGTCCAGAGCAAAGTCCGTAAGAACATTTCGTGTGCGTGACGTAATTATTTGCGGGGCCACCACTAGCTTCTGTATGCCCAAAATGAAGAGCACTATTAATGTGACTGTGGCCACAGTAAATACAGGGTGTATCCACAGTGATTCGGTTAGCGGTACAACGGTCGTGCGCGGATCCTTTAGCCAGTACCAGGCGCTGATTGCCGTGCAGACAGAGAGTGCAGATAATATAACTAAATGAAGTGGTTAAGATAATAACGTTTAAGCGACCAACAAGATATTCTTACGTCGCCAGCGGAACGTGGATGGCCTGTAGGATGAAACGACTTCGGTGAGACGCCGCTCGAATGCCTTCAAGTCTTCGCAATCTGATTGTGACATCGCGCCAATTTCTTCGATGCTCGTGGCTGTGCGGATGTGTTTGAAATTGTCCAGTTTATTTGAGTAATTTATTCCTTTTTTTTGATAAGATTCCACATTTGATTTGTTTTTGTGCCAAAACTGTTCCTAAATAACGACAATTTTTTTATCCTAAAAAAAATACCAAATCTATCAAAACTGCCATACTAAACAAAGGTTGAAATGTTCTGACGGAAATAAACACATGCTCCTAAAAAGCCACATTTGCACATCTAATTTAACTTAAATGATCTTTTTATAAAATGTGAAATAATTTACTTTTATGTACACAGGTGAGCCACAAGTGGCAACAGTGTAAATAAGCAGCAGCTGACTGCATGTTTGTCGAGTACCAGCACTGCATTTTATTATTTATCAACACTGTTTTGCGCAAAATTGCGCTTGCAAACACCTTACGAGTCCGCCAGAAATAATTGCTGGAAAAAAAGTTTATAAAATATGAGTAGCAAAGAATGGAAACGCGTGGTAAAGTTGGAGTACATGAAAATTCGTCAACAGAAGCGCTACAAACGTGCTGATGAAATCAAAGAAGCTTGGATTAAAAACTGGTGAGAATTAAGCAACTCCGATAAAATGTAAAACTTGGCGTCTCATTGCCTGCATTTGCACTCACACTACTTCTCTTTGTAGGGACGAGCATAACCATAATGTGCAGGACTTATACTGCGAGTCAAAGGTGTGGCAGGCAAAACCTTACGATCCACCGCACGTTGATTGTGTGAAGCGCGCCGAAGTTACAAACTATAATGGCGGCAACAGTGGTCCACAACGTGTCCCCATTTGTGTTATCAATGCTGTCACGCCCATACCCACAATGTACACATGGGCGCCCACTCAGCAGAATTTCATGGTCGAGGATGAGACGGTGCTTCACAACATTCCGTATATGGGGGATGAGGTACTTGATAAGGATGGCAAGTTTATAGAGGAGCTCATTAAGAACTACGATGGAAAGGTACATGGCGACAAGGATCCGTCTTTCATGGACGATGCCATATTTGTAGAGTTGGTGCATGCGTTGATGCGCTCACATAGCAAGGAATTGGATGACACTGTAGCCAGTCCATCAGTGAAAACGGAGACTGTAACAACCAAGTCTTTGGAGGAAGATGAGAAGAAGGAGACGTCATCATCAGTCGAATCTTCACCAACAAATTCTTCTCCCGGTCCGGCTGTTACAGTTGCGACTTCTACTGTTACTATTGCAGCTGATGACGATAAGAAGGATGCGGAGGACAAAAAGGATGTGGAGGTGACTGCTGTGGTCGCTGCAGCCACACAGCCCAAAACGGAGGATGTTAAAGAGAAACTTCCGTTTCCTGCACCCGTTATATTTCAAGCAATTAGTGCTAACTTCCCAGACAAGGGCACCGCACAGGAGCTAAAAGAGAAGTTTGTTTCACCTGTATATCTTGATCTGTTCAACTGTATGTTAAACGTGTTGTTCCACTCAGGTACATTGAGCTAACCGAGCACCAGGATCCCGAGCGTCCACAAGAATGCACGCCCAACATCGATGGCACGAAGGCGGAAAGTGTTTCACGAGAACGCACCATGCACTCATTCCACACATTGTTCTGTCGCCGCTGCTTTAAATATGATTGTTTCCTACATCGTAAGTGACATCTATCCGCTTTGTCTACAGTTGGGTATACTCTTAATAACTTTTTGTTTTTGCTTTTTCTCTTTATTTGGAAAACAAACAAAAATTGTTGCAAAACATTTCTTTTGTCCACAAACAAATCGTTAAAAAAAAACTTTGTAAAAAATATAACTGCAATTTAGGTCACCATGTACAGGGTGAGTCGTTGTTGTTGTTGTTGTTTTCGATAACCACACGCACACACACTCATGCCGCCTAGGCTCAAAACGTCGCCTTGCGCCACATCATCATCAAATCTTTCCTTTATATATACATATATATATATAAATATATCTGTGGAAATTGGCAAAAATTGTCTTGCGTCAAAATTTTCTTGGTGTTTCTCGACTCATTTCGTGCGGCTTTTGCCTTAAACATTGTTGCATCCCTCGTTACGTAACTGATTCATGTTCTAACTCTAAGCGTCTCATAGTCATGCTGTTTTTAAGATGTGCAATTTATCCAGTACTAAAATTATTTGACATTTCGGTTAACAGGTTTGCAAGGGCATGCTGGTCCCAATCTTCAAAAGCGTCGCTATCCGGAACTAAAAACCTTCGTGGAGCCCTGCAGCAATTCCTGTTACATGTTGATTGTAAGTAGCGAACTACAAATAAACTCTATAAAACAATTTTAATTTTGCAAACAGGATGGCATGAAAGAGAAGCTCGCTGCCGATAGCAAAACGCCGCCCATTGACTCCTGCAACGAGGCCAGCTCAGAGGACAGTAATGATAGCAACAGCCAGTTCAGCAACAAGGATTTTAATCCTGAGAATGGCAAGGACAATGGCATAGCTGTAAATAGCGCAGAGATCAACTCTATTATGGGTAAATTTACATACGCCTTGTAATCATTGCCACCCTTACTTTATACGCTTAATCTTCCATGCAGCTGGCATGATGAATATTACCAGCAGTCAGTGCGTTTGGACTGGCGCCGATCAAGCGCTTTTCCGTGTGCTGCATAAGATTTATTTAAAGAATTATTGCGCTGTGGCGCATAATATGCTCACAAAGACCTGCCGCCAGGTGTACGAGTTTGCGCAGAAAGAGGCAGCCGAGTTTAGTTTTGAGGATTTGCGTCAGGACTTTACTCCACCGCGCAAGAAGAAGAAGAAGCAGCGTCTATGGTCGCTTCATTGCCGCAAGATACAGCTGAAGAAGGACTCATCATCGAATCACGTGTACAATTACACACCCTGCGATCACGCCGGTCCCTGCGACATGAACTGTTCCTGCATTCAGACACAAAACTTTTGTGAAAAGTTCTGCAACTGCAGCAGCGATTGCCAGAATAGATTCCCTGGCTGCCGTTGCAAGGCGCAGTGCAACACCAAGCAATGTCCTTGCTATTTGGCTGTGCGCGAGTGCGATCCGGATTTGTGTCAAGCTTGTGGTGCCGATCAATTCAAGCTAACCAAAATAACGTGCAAGAATGTGTGCGTGCAGCGTGGATTGCGTAAGAAACTCGACCTAACTGTAACTGTCCGAATCATATTAATTGTTTGCGTTAACAGATAAGCATTTGCTGATGGCACCTTCCGATATTGCTGGCTGGGGCATTTTTCTTAAGGAGGGCGCTCAGAAAAATGAGTTTATATCGGAGTACTGCGGCGAGATCATATCGCAGGATGAGGCCGATCGTCGTGGCAAGGTGTATGACAAATACATGTGCTCATTTTTATTCAATTTAAACAACGACTTCGTTGTGGATGCTACACGAAAGGGCAACAAAATTCGCTTTGCCAATCATTCGATTAATCCCAATTGCTATGCCAAGGTCATGATGGTCACCGGTGATCATCGCATTGGGATCTTTGCGAAGCGCGCCATACAACCTGGCGAGGAACTATTCTTTGATTACAGATACGGACCCACCGAGCAGCTCAAATTTGTGGGCATAGAGCGTGAAATGGAAATCGTTTAATCTACTTACACACAATTACTATATGTTACAAAAACATCTAAATATTCAACTTAATATTAATACAATTTGTAATCGATATCTAAACTGTCTTGGCCACATTGGCTATAATTGGCTTGGGTCGCGATTTAAAAATTAACTTCTTAGTGCATATGGCTCTCACAGTATACTCGGTTCGCTGGCGACTTTTGTGCTCAAGTGCTACAGTTTCATCTAGTAAAGTGCGCTCACCGCCTGCGGTGGCATTCAAGGTGCTCGCATCTAGAGTGGCATTGGTTATATTCAGTAGCTGCTCTCCCTCGTTTGACTTTGACTTTTCCAGCACCGCAAATGGTTTGTCCAGCTTCTGCTCGCGTCCTTGCAGTATGTGGTGTCCAATGATAAGTATCTGAAAGCAAAAACATCACTTGACAATTACAAATAATAATGTTCAGCTATTTTAACTTACGGGCTGTCCATATTTGTTGTAGTACAGATCACCAATAAACTGATCATGCATGCTTTGATTACTGCGCACCTCCAGATCACCCTGAAGCTCGATGATGGCCCATTCGCAAGTTCCTGAGCTGCGACTGCAATAAAAAATAAGAATCATACATCTGATTATTGTGTGTGACACACAGAAAACTAGAAACAGGAAACAACATTTTTCACTGAGATACATAATAAGGTTTATTTATTTGATAATAATGATTTATCCTCTAAATTTCTTAAACAATGGATGAACGCTGCCCACATTCTTGCGTCGATGCTCATAGTAGATGGCATCATCACCGCCAGACATGGAGCTGAGGCCGCCCATCCGTCTAGTTGTTCCAGGGCCGCTTGGACGATAGCCTTGCTCTCCCGGAACTTTCTCATCTTCGCAGTCCAGATCAGAGGCAGACAACACAAGTTGCAGAAGTTGACCCTGTTCCTCTTGTGTTCCGTAAAACATGTCCTTCTCATCCTTCAAGCCATGGAGTTGTGTAATAACTTTATAACTATAGCCCTGATTTACAAGGAAACGCTGACGCTTGCGAGAATAGCCCATTTCCATTGTGTCCTGAGAGACAAGCGTGTAAAAGAACGCATTATACTCCTCGGCAATTGCACCCTTTTTGGCGCGGAGAATACGACCCAAACGCTGAGCCTCCTGGCGACGTGACCCGCCGTGTGATGAAATCTGAATTAGTACATTTGCCTCTGGCAAATCAAAACTGGTATCTGCCACCTTGGACACAAAAATGGTGTTAACCTACAGGAAAAACAGAGCGTAATGAGAACTGCTTTATAGAAAGATAATTAAATTAGTTACCTTAGCATTAAATTTAAAATTCTGTAGAATTTGTATGCGCTCATTCTGCGATGTGGGTCCATAGATGAACGGCTTGTTCATTTTGATGGCATAGTGCTTCAGGGCAAACACATTGTCAGAGAAGACAATGGTCTTATCGCCACGCTTCTCATGGTATTTGATGAGAAACTGGCAGCTGCGAAACTTTGAAGGATTCATCACATAGAGCAGCATCTTCTTCGATGTCTTTGTGGTCAGATACTCGCGATAGAACTCTGGCGACATGGGACACCAAACCTCGGCGCACTGCACGCGTGCAATGAAGCCCTTCTTCTGCAGCTCCAGCCAGTTTGCCTCGTATAGCTTCGGACCAATGAGGAAGTTCAGATCTGCAATTTTGTCGTCCTCACGCAGCAGCGTGGCAGTCAACCCAAGCTTGCAGTGGGACTGCACAATGGTCAGGACACGACGGAACATCTTTGCGGGAATGGTGTGCACCTCATCCAGCACCATTATACCCCACTCCTGCTCTTGCAGCCAGCGCATTGTTTGTTCAGCCTCCCACGAACGTTTCTGTGTGTGCGTTATCATTGAGTAAGTGGTCACCAGTATGCCACAGCCCATGGGCTTATCCTTTGCCTCCGATGTAAAGCGACAAATCATACTGTCATCAGCTGTGGACCACATTTTAAACTGTTGCTTCCACTGTTCCACGGAGACGCCACTGTTACACAGCACGAGGGCGCGTTTGCGCACTGTACAACAGGCGGTGACACCCACCAAGGATTTTCCAGCGCCGCACGGCAGCACAATAACACCGGAGCGGGCGCGCCCGTTGCCAAACATTTTACGCAAACTTTTCTCCTGATAGGGACGCAGAACCGCAGCCGGTTTTAAGTCAATGTTAATATCCGGATTGTGGGTATCGTTGCGAAAATCATATTCTGCCAGCAGTGGATGCTCGATTTCAATGCAACGCTTTTGAATTAGCTCAATCTTCTCCTGTGCCACCTCGAATGATACGGTTTTTAAGTTCGCTTCGTCTTCATCATCCTCTTCCTTGTCAATCTTCTCATAAAAGTCGGTAATGTCATCGGGCACTGCAACAGCTGCAGCAGCACCTTCTGCAGGAACAGCGCCACCTGTTGCTGCTGCTGCTGCAGAGGTGCTGGGAGGCTCTTCTGCTGGCTTGTCACCAGTTGTTGGCAACTTGGTGCCGAACTGTGTGATTGCTTTGCTATCCACGGTGCCCTGTATAAAGTCTTCGCCTTCGCTGCGGATGAGACGGCACTTTTGTATGACCGGATCTTTAAGCAGTTTCTGCAGCACCTCCGGATGCGGTGATTCAATAAAGTACTTGTTATGTTTGAGTACGAGCTTCACCTTGCCATAAGACAGCGTACAAAGGCGTATAAACTCCAATATGCCCTCTGGAATGGTTGTTTTGCTCAAGCGCTTTAAATACTCGACGATGTCGTGGGTTTGCAGGCCAACGGACACAGCTGCATACAAACTGTAAGCGGTCAGTTTGTATTCGTGAATGTGCTCGGGCCGACAGACCGGCTCCGAGATGGCAATAAGAAAGTCGTGTGCATGCTTGTAAACCGGTGAAAAGGACTCTAGAAACACGTGACCATTGGGTGCTACCCACAGTGGGCGGTTGCCGTGATCCGGCCTGAGTTGCATCTGAGAGCGATAATCCTTGGCGCCATATTCGTCTGTGTTGGTGTTCTCATCGTTGGTTTCAGCGTTCTTGGATGCAGCGCCCGGCACTCCGTCCGACTCACTGGCGTTGTCCATGCTGTCATTGTCATCCACCAGCTGGGTGAACGCTTCATCTTCGGCGCGTCGCTTCTTGGCTGTGTGAATTCATTAACATTTTACCAGGCAATTCAGTTACTCTGGTGGGGCCAATTCTTACCAAATTTATCGCCCGCATTGCGGTCTTTTTTTGACTTCTTTGGCGGACCCATTGTGAAAGTCTGTTTCTATGAAACTGTATTTCATCAATTAAACAGCTGTTTATGCAGTGTTGAGTAAGTTAAAACAGAGATGAAAAAGGCGCGAACAATGACAAGCATTGGCAATTTTAGCTACTAGTGCTTGGGTTATTTTACCAAGTGGTTATCCTAAGTTCTGTGTATTTTACAGTGCTACTTACGTTTTAATAACAATAGGCATGACTTCGTCGACAAATGCGTTTTAAACTTTAAACTAGTTATGGACGAAGGCACTTTTTGCGCTGCAAGAATAGCTGCAGTATTTTGGCTTTTCACAATCACCACCAAACTAGCGTTGCCAGATCACATCGAATCAGCTGTTGTCGTTGTGGGTATTAACAGTCAGATAACAGTAGGGAAACCTCTGAGCAAATGTTTTAACATTTTTTTAAAATTTGAAATGAATAAAAATAAAGTAATATTTGTTTGATGTGCTTTGTTTAAGCAATCATCTGTTAAAATATTTAAAGTTCCACCATGTGTGGGGAAAAAACGATATTCAGCACATCATCTGGCTCAGTAATTGCTGATTTCTTTCGAAAACATTTATGGAAAATATGTTTCGTTATTGGCATCCTCGATTTGGCGCATGCAGTATATTTTGTAATACAAGCGACCATTTCGCTAATCCTGAGAGTAAGTAAGTTAGTTGTTTGATAAATCTATGCTATCTCTTTATCAAATAATTATTATACAGTTCAATATCTACTCCTCTTTGGCGGTATTGGGAACAATATTTTGGGTGCTGATTGTCGTCCTGCTTATCGTTGGTCTGTGGAAGGTTCGTAGTTACAGTAGCTTTTATGAAATCCAATTCCAATACCTTCATTAATTTCGTATAGCGACGTCCTTCGTTGGTAAAAGCATGGCTTATCTTTTCAATTCTTGGTTTTGTTGTGGACATATCATTCCTAATATGGGGAATTGCGTCTTCTGTAACGGTTGATTGGGATCATTTACAAGAGTTTACTATTATTTTCGTGGGAATTTGTAAGAAAATTTTTGGTTTTTCCTTTTAGTTATTTTTAACGCTTACCTTGTAATAGTTATTGAGATTCTCAGTATATACCTTGTACGTTGCTTCTATTTGAGTATGGATCCTTGTCGAATGGTGGATGAGCCCGAAACGGGTAAAAAACCGAAAAAAAAGAAAGCTCTAGATGAAAAGGAGTGTCGCAGTAAAAATAATTTTTAAATTGTTTTAATATATATATTATATATTTTTCGTATACAGATAAAGAGAAAAGTAAGAACAACCAGAGCAGCAAGAAGTCGGAAAAGAAAAGTAAGAAGCCGGATAAAAAGAAGAAAGCTGGCAAGAAATAATTGGTTTTCGCTTTTAGTACTGAGTTTGTTTAAATCTTATAGAAAAAAAGACTTTACATTTGCCATAGTAGGTTTCAAGTCATGTGTCTACAATAAATATATTTTGAATATAAACTCACATTTGTACAAATTGTCTCTCACATAATCGGAAATTAATATGGATAATGAAAGCACACCCCTTCTAGGGAGAATTCTTTCGATTACTAAAGTTAGTTATTTTATTGCCGTTTTTGATTTGGTTCAATCTATATATTTCACGGTGCAGTCAACAATTTTATTGGTGTCGGACGTGTGTATTATTGCTTAGAGTATACGAAATGGTTACTAACTAACTCGATTCTCAGATAAATCTAATCTCAATATTGTCGTGCGCTGGTTCAAGTTTTTGGGTTTTGATGAGTGTCGTACTTCTGGTGGGTCTGTGTAAGGTGTGTAGGTATATTATATATTTGTGAACATCTGTACTTTTAATTTCTGATTGAGTTACAGAGTCGACAACGCTTAATAGGATGTTGGCTGATTTTTTCAATTATTGGCTTTGTAGCGGACATATCGTTTTTAGTTTGGAACATTCTAGCTGCCGAGTATGTGAAATGGATTGAGATTCTGCACTTTACCATTCTTTATTGGGGCTTAGGTAACTAAATAATTAAATTTTAAAATATATTTCCTTAATGAAAATAAATACCTTGTATTTTTTAGTAGTTGAATGGATCATGGTTTATGTTATCTACAAATACTACTTAAAGACTGGTCGTATGGCTGATCAACTCGTAGAAAATACGCAAGAGAACGAAATTTATTACCACAAATTTGAGAAACCATCACAGCGTTCCCATCCAACGAGGACTAAATAGTGCATATTAAAAATAACTTTTATCTCATAGTTCAGATTATGTTTTTTTATTTCCAATTTGATAGATCCAATTGAACTGGCCTCAGTTCCCGAACCAAAATAAAAAGAAAGCTGTCCGACAGCAAGAATGGTGATAAAAAGACAGGGATTCGTGATAGCGTAAAGACGGAGAATTATAGGCGTTATTACCCGATTACAATTGTATCACTTGTGGGCATATTTTGTAAAGGTTTTGGATTGTTGAATAGATTTTTGTTTGTACATTATATTAATAGATTCCGATTGGCATTTACTGCCCATTTCAATTTAGTGCCCATCGCCAATGCCAAAATCAATTCGAATCTACCAGCACAAACAATGATAATAATTGAGTTAGATAGTTTTCCTATTCCTTTTGTGTTTATTCTTTTTCTGTGCTTGTTGTTGTTGCTGAAGTGCCTTAGCCATCACGAACTTTGACTTGGCAGAGTCACGTTGTCAATGGGGCAAAATCTAATCTCCAAACGGCTATAAGGCAGTTGACAAAACAAATACCGTAAATGAAAGATGGCCAGAAGACTTGTCGCAAAGCAGTAGAGCGTATGCACAGTGGTCTGATCTTATCAAACTTGTGCTTTAAACAATTTGCTAGTAGCTCTTATGACTTATCGCTCACAAACAAAAATGCTTTCTGGTCCTTTTTAATCGTAAGCTTAATTTCTTTATGAGACTTATAATGCTGCTACTGCACTGTGCCGACGCCTTGGCGCTTGGCAATCAAATGGCATTGATTAACAAGCAGCAAAAGCAGAGTTGGCAGCAGGAGTTAAATCAGCAGTAGTCTCCCAACACTCCGCCCCCTATTGAAACTACGTGCTTATCATCATTACAGCTTTGATTTAGTGAACAGTTTTGCCTTACATTTCAAATATATGTACAGCTGAAATGCTTGCTGAATGAGAATGGAACACAACACCTCTGATGGATATTTGGTAGTTTGCAGCTATGCAATTGCGATACTGGATCTGGTGTCCGCCGTACTCTTTGCCGGCTTCTCGGGCACGCAATATGCACATCACGTAAGTAATGATGCTTAACGTGGTAGCTGAGTCAACTAAGTGCGGCTTACTGTGCAGAAACACTGGACATCACTGGGAGCTTTGATCTTCTCAATCATGTGGATTTGCATCATTTTGACGCTGCTACAGGGAATTCGACTGCGTTACTTGACCTTTGTGCGTTACTGGTTGGTGTTTACCTGCATGGGCATTATGCTGGACTCTCTTCTACTACTTTATGGATTAACACTGAATGTATCAGTCAATTGGGAGGGCGTCAAGATAACCATACTGCCTTTTGTGGGCTTGGGTAAGCGCTTTATTTAATCTTTACCCAGTGAAATCTTTTTGCAACTCTTTCTCAGGTGTGGAGATGACGTTTGTTTATATTATCTACGTGCTCTATTTGGATATGATAGATAGAGAGCTGTGGATACCGTTAGCTTTCAAAAGATCTCCTGGCGGTGCCATCGATAGCAACAACAAAGACACCACCAGTAGCAATGAAAGTCATCGCAGAGAACGCAAACGTCTCCGAAAAATGTATAGAAGGGAGCAGAGAGAAGCTCAAAGGGAGAAGCAACGCAAGCTCCTTAGAAGCCCAGCATAAAAACCCATATATTTTTATATCCATTCATAAGCATGCCAAGCATTTCTAGTGCTTCATGTATTATTATATACAAACTCTATCATAAACATGAACCCGGAATCTCTACTATATTGTGTCTATGCCATCGCCGTTTTTGATCTCCTCGTTGCTGTGCTTTTTGCTGCGCTCAGTGTGGCCAAGGTCCACACTCATGTAAGCCAAATTGTATATACTTATGGAAAAATTGTATTATTTTAGCTAACATTTTAAAGCTGAGCTGGCTAACAATATTTACTGTGGTGTTTGGTGTGTTTTGGCTAACACTAATTGCCTTGCTTATCTTTGGCATCTATAGGGTAAGTCAAAGTCAAACCATATTCGTTTTAGGTAAATTTTACTTTTCATTTTCTAGCGTAACTCGAAGCTGGTGAGATATTGGCTCATCTTCTCATGCGCTGGTATGTTTATGGAGGCTTGTCTAATTGTATATGCGTTCTTAAGGCAGACCAAATTTCAAGCGGGCGTGGCCAGCAACTGTTTGATACTCCTCCTTGGTTTAAGTAAGTTGCAGCTTTACAGAAGTATTTTAGATCAGTTTCTATGATTGCCTCCTTTTCCTGCAGTTGTGGAAACCATTTTCGCTTATGTTATCTATCAATTCTATCAAGCGGTCGCCAAATGCAATTGCTATTGCGTAGCAGAAAGCGCACAGCAGACTGAACCTCAACCGCCAACTCGAGTCCAGCCGCAACCAATAGAAAAGCCACAGCCACAGCCACAGTGTCAGCCACAGCTACAGCCACAGCCACAGCTACAGCCACAGCAACAGCCACAGCCACAGTGTGAAGACTCGATTTCAAAACACTCCAGGCGCTTCAAATGTAACATACTGCGAACAAGAGGTCAAGATAGTGCTTACAAATGTATTTTGCCCGCAAAAAATTAGTGTTGTTTAATTGATTGAGTTATATTTTTGTATGCATAAACAAATTAAGTTAAATAAAATTTTTTAAAGCAATTTGAAACAAATAAGGAAGATATTTTTGGCCATCCGAAGACCTTATACACTTAAAAAGCATATATTTTCATACATATTAAATGTCTTGTATTTTTATGGCAGTAATATGATATGGTTGTCTGATATATCAACTCAACTCGCGATGCTGATTAATAATTTATATTAATATAATATTAATTCATATACACCTTTCAAGTGTATAAACACTTACATAAATGTGGCTCAGAATCACTTTCATTTTGCTTCTGAACACTTAACCATCAAGCTTGTCTTAACTTAATTTACTTGCAGTACAGCACTAGCTTTTATCTTCGTAGTTTTTCTGAGTTTGTGGCTTACGGAAATGAGAATCACTTAAAGCATCATCAGCAGCAAATACGCCAAGTACGGTGAGTGCATCACCTTTTAGTGTCTTGGCTTTGTCTAGCCGTTGAGCGCTTTAAAATTATAACATTTATTATGCACACACGCACATTTGCCAGTGTTAAAAACGAAATCCTTTTAAAATAATTTGCACGGCAGCGCAAGCAAGGCGGCAAGACGGCAAAACGGAAACGGAAACATCAACTCACAACTTGAAGCTTGTGCCGCGAGACTTCTTTTCTCTTCGTCTCTTCGTTGCTGTCTTTGCAGAGGCGAAGCCAAAGCTTTGGCAGGCAGCGAGCTCTTGTCTATTTATGCAAAAAATGTGTGCAAATTTACATATACACACACACATGCACATACTTATAATGTCAGACTGATGAAATACGTGCGGTGGGTAAGTATACAAAACCACACACACTCACACACACACACACACACACACACACACACACACACTTACGAACGCGTGACCTCCCTGATGTCAAATATAATTTACTTTTTTCCGCACTCATTTTGTACGCAGTCAGCTCGTGTCGCTCTCCTGGGTGCCACAAAATCTTTTCTAGAATTTTTTACTTAAAGTTTGTTCCGTCACAAAAATAACAAAACATAAATACAGAAACAGATATTTGTGAAAAGCTTGGAAATGGTGAACGCATTGAATGGCTTTGGTCTGGCCATTGGCTGCGTGGACATCGCTGGAGCTTTATTCTTTGTGCTTATGATTATTTGCATTATGTTCCGACGAAACAAAGAAAGCCCAAATCAAATGCAGATGCTGTTGCAGGTGGAACAGCAGGGATATGCGGCAGGTGAGGGTTTGATCTGAGCAGCAACTGTAGTCCAGCTACTTTTTAGTAATCCTCAAACATTTCCAGCACTCTCTGGCAACCGGGTAAATCCTTGGATGCTGAGGACTTATCTCTTTATATTGAGTGTGTGGATTTTAGTTTCATTGCTTATGGTGACTGGCATTATATTGGTGCGTATTGTACAGGTTTATGTCTAATATGGCACATAGATTTATTGACAACGGATTTTTCAGAACAAGCCACAGCTGTTGTTGTTTTGGCTTTTCTGGTGCCTGGGTGGACTTGTATTTGATGTGATATTTGTGCTGTTATGGATCGTTGAGTTAATCTTTGGCGATTCCATTGAGGCTTTAACCAACATTTTGATTTCACTGTTGACGATGGGCAAGTTTTTTAAAATATCATATTTGTCCCATTTAAATGTGTATTCTTTCTAGGTATTGAATTTGGTTTCATATATGTCGTATTCAATATATATTTGAATCTAATGCAGTCACCCACAGAAAACAAACCATACATAAATCCTATGTTACGCTTTTTATTGTAAATTCAAGTTCTTGAACAATAAACAATTATAATGTACTTTTACTCTTGGCTAGTCATTATTTCTCTTTGTCATTTTGCTCGTCTCCAGTCTGGTCAAGCTGTTCCTTTTCGTTCATATTAGGAGCATCCAGTAATAAATAAAATCTATATATCATTAAAATGATGCCCATTCGGGTCAGCACTTGTCCCATGAGTGTACCATATTCGTCTACTAGATGCTTTTGGAACTCCTCCTTGCTCTTGAACTTTTCGGTGGAAAAGAATTCATATATGCAATGAAACATTTGTCCAACATCATCCCATTTTATTTGCATATAGGCCGTAAGCAACCAGAGTTTTAAAAGATATTTGGTACGCTGTTGAATAAAATCTTTAATCTTAATGGCTTTAATGTTTTTCTCGAATACTTACGCTCATGATGCCAACTGCCAAAGAGCCAAAACAAAGGATCTTAAACATTCCATCAAGCAAATACATAACATCCACCATATCATTCTGTGTTAGACGAAGTTGATACACTACCATTTGACTTGGGTAAACGATAATTGCTTACCTTTATGAATGAGCCAAAGTATGCTACTCGAACCATGGTAAGAGCTGCCTGAAAGCCCTCATAAACTAACGCCATATATCCAGCCGCGTTGATAATTATCGACATTTTCTTGAACAAATTTTTAATATTTATTTCCTTAAACTACAAGCCGCAAAATTTAGTTTAGATACTTATTTTATAAGAGAGCCAGCCTACTAATACATTTTATTTTTGCTGTCATTCTAGTTAGCTTGCTAAATCTTTCTTTTAATTGCAATTGCTGTATCTAGAGAGTTATTCGCGGCTCGTGGCTGTCATGCGGAAAAGCTAGACCCACTGCGCTAAGCTTTGGCCGGCGCCATTTTTTATGGCACACTTTATAGTTGCTTTGTGTTTTGCTTTCGAGTGCTTTGTAGTTTTTAATGGTCTGCCACACGGAAATTGATTCATTTCCGTTTTTTGTACAGCACTTCCGTTCGGAGACTGTCGCTTATAAAGCAGACACGAAATCAGCTAAAAGCTAACTGTAAATAATCCAATATTAAAAAGTCGGCTTAGTACCAAATCAAGTTCTTATGCCATGGCACATTCAAATCAAAGCCATTGTCAACTGCCAAGCTGCCAAACTGTCACTTACAACTCGCTGTACAGCATAAATATATAAAAATATATATTTATTCTGTAATAAAGAGTCCGTGGACCATCGACTCTTCTCTGTGCTCCACTCCATTCCACTTCACTCTCCAAGGATCCAGTGGCTGCTCAAATTTATTGTTTGCAAATTGAAATTCTTGTCGACACGCACGAGCAACTGCAGAATCCATTGGGAATGCCGGGCACGAGGCAGCTCCTCCTGGCAGCTTCTCGAACCAGCTCAAAGCTTGTCAACTTCGGCAATGTCTTGGCTTGGATGGCCCTGCGGATGGGCAGCTCATCATGACTTTTTAGTATTTATTAAGATTTTGATGTGCCATAGAACATATTTGGCACAACTAAACAAATTTTTTATAGCAGCCTTCCTTATCCCAAGGGAAATGAAAGAATGGCTCAATACGTTGATGAAAAAGCAGCACATGGAGTCTTAGAAAATATTGTAATATTTCTACAAGCACTTTTTGATAACATTTTGACATGCATTTTATAATCCAAACACCTTGGTTTTTAAAAATCCTTTCCAGCTTTAACGAAGCTATGTCTGTGGAATGTTTTTGCCCGTCCCCTTTAGCACTTATCATTATTCACTTTTTATGTGGCGCCGTATTTCATTTTCCTAACTACCGACCAATACAAAAGGTGAACGTGAAGTGTATCTAAATTGCAAAGTCTACGCAGGAAATTGATTGATTTCCGCTTTTGTGCGGTTAAAACAGAAAAAGAAACGAACAAAATGGAATCAAATCAACGCTTACAATAGAGTTAGAGATTTTTGTGTACGTTTCTATACACTCTGTGCAGGATTAGAAGTTAATACTGACACCATTAAAGCCATAATTTTGGTTGCAATTAGCCGTTTATGTTGTTAGGCACTTTGTTGCACTTGCAACCAAATGTTGTCTACGGCAGCTACGGTTTCGGGCAGGGTTGGGTGCGCCCTGCAGCTGATATGTATGGCAGCGAACATAAACTCAGACAAAACATATAACGGGAGCGCACATGTTTTTGGCAAATGCAACCAACGGGTGGCAGGATGTGCGTGTGCGAGTCGAGGAGACAGGAGCTGCAGGCAGCTAGGAGCAAGCAGCAAGCAGCAACCAGCTGCCCGGAACTGCTTGCAGTCCAGTTATGTTTGCATAGCCCCTGACTCTGCCACTGCCTCTGCCTCTGCCTATGTCACTGGCATTGGCATTGGCATACTGTGCGTATGTGTGTTGTTAAAAGGAAAAGCAAAAGCTTCACTTGTTACATGCTCAATTAAGCCGGAAATGACACCAGAGCCAACTAAAGTCACGCTTTGTATAGCTTCATATTTGGCGCTAAACTAAACGCACACACACACACATTTGTGTGTTAGTTGCATGGCAAAGAGCCAGAAAGGCAGGAATATGTTTTATGTTATTACATGTAAAAAGCACTTTTAACGGAGAATATTAAACTTCCAATTTCCTGTTTCTGTTTATGACCTGAAAGTAAATGCATACATTTTCTTATAATTTCTGAGAATTTATTTAGCCCGTCACTTGCGTATTTTGTTGCAAGCATGCCATCAAAAGTGAAAAAAACACTTGTGCTATTATTTTTAGTGAAATTTTCATCAGGTATTAAATTCTTGTACAGCTTTGCCATAGTTTTAAGCAAGGTGTAAGTAAAAATCTTACTATGTGCAAAAATTTGTTACATAAACTTGACACATGTTTATTAAACAATTGAAAAATGTGCCACTACACTTAGAGAGCCGCAGCCTTTTGCCTTTTAAGTAAATTATCAAGCACGTAAAATTGCTTTAGCAAGTCGAGTAGTACAAAGCGGCTGGCAATTAGCGCTGCTCGGCACGGAACGCACTCTCTCTAATATGCTTAGTCAGGCCAAGTCCTTTTGCAGAATGGCACCAGCATACGTGCGATATACACACACACACACACACACACACACTCACAACACACCCACTTAAACTTACACACACATGTCGCAAGGCTGACATTGTTTTCTAGGACATACCAGTAGTGAAAAGTTGTGCTTTGGCGTCGAGTTTGAGGTGACGGCGCGAAGGACATGACACGAGCACACACACACACACACACACACATAGTGGCACATACTAGGAATTGCAAATCAGTCGACTAATGTGTACATAATCAGTCATGTCGCAACATGCGAATTCCATTAGTGGATACACGGCCGCATGCAAACAAACAAGCATTAATCAGCACAGGACGAGAGAGAGAGAGAGAGAGAGAGAACAAAAAAACGAAACTATATCAGCCTAAGGTCCTGTATTTCACTTCATTTCATGCTGTCCAAGCCTTACGGTTATTCATGCTTTTTGTCTAGCCATTTAATTATGTATATGGGACAGCAAAAAATGAATTCTTCTTCTTTTCTCTTACACACAGCAACATATCCGGCTTACAAATTACCCCAACTACCTTGATTTATCCCCAGATATCAATGCAATGCAGCAATGCCACTGAAAGCCGACATCTTATTAATATGCCATTCATTTTGGCCGCTTCATAGTTCATTAAAGCAGGCGCAGGGCGTCCGAGAACACTGCATCCATCCATTGGCGTCCTTCTTGGCCACAAAAGTGCAGCAAGCAAAAATTATGCGGCTCGTTTGCCACTGCCACGTTTGCCAGCTCTGGTTCTGGGCTCTGGGTCCTGGGTCCTGGCCATTCGTTTATCCTTTTGTTCTCATTTATTTGCATGTCATTTGCTTTACTCTCTCACTCGCTCTTGCTCTCTGTCTTTTTAAGTGGGTTGATGTGTGTGTGTGTGTGTGTGTTGTTGTTGCTGGTTGTTTCTTTGGTCACGTTTGCCAGGACGCCAGTTACTTATAGCTGCTGTGTGCATTATCAATATGCATTGTACAACTACGCTCCACGCTTTATATTTTACCAACGTTTTCGTTTAACAACCTGATAGGATACTTTAGTTAAGTCGTTGTGTTTGTAACGTACATATAAATAACTACAAATAAGGTCTGATTTGTGCAACTAAAATGTTATGATAGTAAACTTTCCTGAAATAGTTTCTTCAACTAGTTAAGAGCGCATTAAAAACTTTGTGGAGAAATCAAAAAAAGAATATGCAGACTTTTGCTTAATGAAAATTTACTCTTCTTCCCACACTTACTCAGTATTCTTCTTTCTCTGTATTGCAGTTTTAATAACGAATTGGTTTTTTATGGTTTCCGGCTTATGGTGCAGAACTGAAATTGGCAAGAAAAGCAAAACCGTAGCAAGGCAAATTCTTTAATCATGTTGGGTGTATACGTGTGTATGTGTTTGTTTTTTATTTAAAGCTGAATTTGATTGTTTTTGTTGTTGTTGTAGTTTTTGCAATTGTTGCTGCTGATGCTGCATTGTTGCTTTGTTAGCCAAGTCAAGTCTGTTCGAGCTTCCGTTGGCTGGAGTCGCAGTTAATGTCGCCACAGTTGCCATTTCTACTGTCTCTCTACCTCAGTCGCGGCTTCCAGGCATTTCAGCTCCCGTTGCCGTTGATATTTGTGTGCGAGGCGTAATTAGTGCTCATGGCATAAGGCGCACTTCCTTTACGCGCGGATCCTGTTGTTCTGTATCTGAGTTGATGGCATTGCTGGCATCGTTGGCATTGCCTTGCTTTTCATTTGTAATCACTTTCTGCTGGCTCCAGCGCTTTGTTTTAAGGATTTACTAACTGGACAGCAGCAGCAAAGGAAGTTGCTTTTGTTGCTGCTATCTTAATGTTAACAATTTTGTAATTTAGGACGCATTGAATTTCAACTAATTGTAGGTCTGAACATCAAAATGTAATGTGTAAAATTCATCTGATTGGCAAATAGTTGCCTTAGAATTTGCACAAGTTGCTAAGCAAAATTGCAAAGATATTTTGATAGCAACATATACATTCAAATATGCAAGTGTTTGTTCAATACAGTTTTGAGTATTTTAATTGGTTTCATATCATATATCATATCTTAATTGAAAGTGGCTCTGAAAGCTATCAATATTTTACCATATATATAAATCTAGCCTTAAACTTGCAATCAAACCAATAAGTCTCAGCTTTTATAATATCAAATTGAAATGTTTGACTTTTTTACATTTTATTTCCTTATTTTCTCATACAGTGTTGAGCACAATTGTATTGTGCTTTTCTTAAGTTGATTCAACTCTAAATGCTAATTGCAATTTGGCAAGTTTCACGACTTGATTCAAACTTTCTTTCCCACTGGACTCTGAAAGGATTCAGTTTTAGTTCTCTGTGTGCGACTCGATTGCCGTTTGCTTTAGCCATTGTTTGAGTTCACGCAGCCTGGCCATTAATTTCACAATTAGCTCGGCACCAGCCGCCAAAGGAATTCACTAGAGAACCAACCACCTGACTCAAGGCAACTCAAGACAAAGAAGCCCAAAGAAGCTTTAATTAATTTTCACTGTTGCTGCTAATTTTGCAACTATGTGTGTGTGTGTGTGGGTGTGTATTGTGCTGTCTTTGCTCATGGCCAACAGTACTACTATTTGCCGACAATTTGTGCGAGTTCTCGAAACGTCTAAGAAAACACGCCAAAACTGCGAGTAGTACAACCACTTAAACTGGCCAACTGCTGCAGCTGTTTACTGTCCAACAACAATCGCCTCCATTGCCTTGTCCAACGATTTTTGCTGACTAACTTTTGACACCAACAGCAACAACAGCGACAATAACAACAACAACAACACACGGCAACAGCCATAACAATAGAGTAAGCCAAAGGAAAAAAAGTGTATGTAAATTTATGTATTTGAGGGTGGGCTTGACTTGGCAGCTGGCAGGCTCAATATTTTATTTATGTGTGTTGCCACCTTTTGCATTTCGCCAGCAATAACAAAATATGCGCTGCGCTGCGTGAATACGTGAGCTCATGGCGAACAGTTTCTGCTGACGCCGCATTGTCAACTTTCACTTCAGCTGCAGCTGGTGACACCAACACATACATATGTATATATAGAGCCATAGAGCCACAAACAGATCCCTGCCATACGCCATTCCGTAGCTGTGCCATATACTGGCATTAGCAGTGAATTGTCAAATATTCCTGATCATTCATACGCAACGTGGAACGCAACAGCATTCGTACATTTCATTTTCACTTTAGCTTCAATTGTATGAAACGAAAAAGTTGTGCAAAAGTTTTCGTTGCCGTTTTGTTTGTTGTTGTTGCTGTTGTTGCTTTTTGGCTACCCGCCGTTGATGTAATGAAATTTTGTGCAATTGTGTGGCAACAAGAAATCCATTAAAGCGTATTTTTCGAAGAAAAAGTTTTCGGGTCCGACCATTTCACTGATTGATTGGCATCAACATTGTGCTGCGCCTGCTGGCATGTGCCACCAACGAAGACAAGAGAGAGCGAGAGAGACAGAAAGAGAGTGTGGGGCAAGGGGGCGTATCGCACCCGCTGTTAATGCTGCCTCCCAAAATTTGCTGAGCGTGTGTAAGACAATAAAAATAATTGAGTGCGCTGTTGCTGTTACTGCTGTTGTTGTTACACACTTGCCCCTTGTATTTTGATTCTCAATGTTGTGTAAATTGTGTCGCCTGCCAACACCGCAGCTCAGACAATTGAGATTGGGGACAGTAGATAAGCCCAAGTCATTACCGTGTATAGCAGAGGGCAGTTGTCGTTATCCCGCCAACTATATACATATATGTTGGCTGTCAAGCATGGACATGGAACTTGGCTATTTGCCGTAACAAATCCTAATGTCATAAAGCAACACACTCATTTAATACCCTTGTGTGTGTGTGTGTGTGAGTTTGTTTTTTGTTGCTTTTTTGTTATTGTTATTAGCAGCACTTGAGAGTATCGCGTTTATTGTCAAAGTTAAAGCGACTTTCAGAACTTTATTCCATTTTATTTAGCTAAAGTTTTTCTCTTCAAACTAAATAGTTTTGAGCTCCGTTTAAGTTTTAAATGAGCAAGCACACTTTTTCTAATTAAGAGTCATTAATTAAATTTGCCACTAAGCAGCTTAGAGCATTTGCTGTGACCTGTGATTTTACAAAAATAAACTGAATTGCTTGGCGCATCATTAAACTGCTCAAAATTGCGTGCCAAAATGCCAACTATTTTCCTTTTCCTCTTTCTCTCTTTTCACTGAAACCAGTTGTCATTTGCTCTTTTTGCGCTATTTATTTTTGCTGCTTCAACAAACAAAGCCAACTTCTTCTTCTCTCTCTCCTCTTTCTCTTCACAGTACTTGCATAATTTGCATGGCTAAGTGGGTAAAGAGTCGTCAAAATAAGGCAAACTGCTACCCCTTATTCTACCCATTCCTCATTTTCCTCCTCTCTGACAATGTGGCTAAAATGTGCGTCTGTTTCATAACTAAATTTTAATTGAATTATGTAAATCGCTGGCTAAAAATTAGCAGGCGCAAACTATTTTTTAATGATGCATTGTACGCTTTTAATTAAAAGCAAGCGCAAATTATATTTAATTAGACCATTTCCAGCATCCAGCACTGTGTGTCCGCCTTGTGGCTAACCACGACTGTACAGACACACTTTAACAATTTATCATCGTTGCAAAGGATTAGCTTGTAGCAGAGAGGGTAAAGAGTCCCTCCGGCTGTGGCTCACTTGCAAATGATGTCCATTTTGTCTAGCAAGCCAGACCCGGATGAGCTTCAAGTGTACATGAGTGTGTGTGTGAGAGAGCGTGTATCCCTGTGTTTGGAAATTATGCAATAATCTATAGGTATGGCCATGCATCGGAGCTGTCGCCATGGGCAGCAGCATTTACCGACTCGACTTGCTCAAAGGAGTCACACACACACACACACACACTCTTTGCGACTGCTTCCTGCTAATCTGCTGCATATGTTACGGCGCTCATTTGTGGCATAGTCCACAGGTCGATCCATCGTCGTTGTAGTGGTGATGATGATGGTGGTAGTGGTGGTGCTTATGCTGTGATACCAGCTTTGAGCGTTTCGTTCATTCCACTCTGCTGTGGAGAGCAGCTGGTAAGAGCTCTTTCAGCTGGACATTGACCTGGCACAACATTTTTCAGCCCGTCGGAGCAACTGTCCTTTGGCCTTTGGGGGCTGCGTTTTAATTACGCTTAATTTTAATGGCAAAAGCACGCAAGAAAAAAAGAAAAAAACATGCAAATAAATAAACAAATTAAGAAAGAAAAATTATGTTAATGTCATTACGAAAGCTTTTTAGTGATGCATTAAAATTGTATTTTTAATTTGAGTAGCTCCTAACATAAATATTTAATAATAATGTGAGTCTGCTTAAAGTTGACTATTGAAGACATGAAATGAGTAATAATTTTAATTCTAGATAAAAATATCATTAATTCCAATTTAGTTATTTGAAAGCAAATTTTATTCGTTTATAAGCTTGCATAAGCCATTGTATTAAGGCTTTAATTTAAGCTCAATTGAATGGGTGATTTAATTAAAACAAATCGCATTTCACAAATGCTCAAAAGCAGCGCAAAAACTGGAAAGTAAGTAACAATGAACGCACACGCAGCGACAAAAAAGAAAAACGAGGCATAAAAAAGCGACTAAAGTGATTTATGCGCTTTATAAATAAAATTAAATTTGCATATCATATATATTGGTTGCGTGCGTGTGCTATCATATTATTATCAAATGCTGCAAAACAATTACATTTAGGCCTTAAATTATCACCACAATTATCCCACTCCTCAGCGAGAGCTCGTTCAACCTGATCTGTTTATGCAAATTCTGTATATGGCATTTGCATATAGGCTCAAGCTCAAGTGAAACATAAATAAATGTGCACTGAAAGCATATTTCATTTTAGCTTTTCATTTAATATGCACAGCTGTTAGAAAAAACTCACACTACGTGCGATTAAATTAACAACCTGATGAGCGCAATAGCCGTTTTATAAATACTGAGAACTTTAATTGCACTAAAATAATTTAAATGTTGCAATTAAAATGACAATACTGCTAATTACGCATACGTCATGTGGCCTATGATTATGAGGGCTTAAAAAAATAAATCAAATATGCCACGCATAACAAAGCAAACCTAACACAAAAACTATAGTGTTAGAATAGAATCTAGCCCAGCTGGATGGATTTAGCGGCAACCGCAATTGCATTTGTTGCAGCTGTCTGCATGTGGATTTATCGATAAAAACCAGCAACAAAAAACATAAATCCTAACCACGACCACTCACTGAAGCCCCCCCCGTGCTGACCACTGAAGTCGTAACAAAATCATGCTTTATTTATAATGCTAGACGCGTAGCTTCAATCGAGGAGCAGACAGAGATGGAGAGTGATATGAGTAAAAAATGACAGATTGACATGACATGCCATGTTTTATTTGTAGCAAACAATTTTTAATTTATTTTTTGCCATCTAAGAGCAGAGGACCCTCTACATGCCACCCACCGAAAAAACCTGATTGCAGTTGAGCATCTTCAACACTCACACACTTAACGGTAATTGCGAGCACTCAAGTGGCGCCATTGTGTAAAGAGTGCTCAGTGCTCGGCATCAGTGTGGGTCAAAGGGAAGAAAGTGCATTCAAGTTGTAACGTTTTAAAATAATTTAACAGCATTTGGAAGCGCATTCAAGTCAACTTCCGTTGCTATTGCAGTGTTGCTGTTGCAGTTGCAGTTGCAGCTGTAGCTGTCTTGTCCTGGCTTGGCCATGAAGCTGCTGTCTTCTGTTGGCCAAGCCAGACGATTCTGCAATTTGTCATTTGGGCAAATAGTGTACACACACATATAAGAGACAAACGGTGTGTCGTTTGTAAGTCTGATGCGAGTGTCAACAACAGGACGGACGTTGCGAAGGGGGGGTTAAAGTGTGAATGGGAACAACTGTTGGCGGATAATTGAATGAAATATTGCTGACAAAGCTTAAAACAGCTCAACAGCTTGCCAATGCAATCAGCAGCAGCTAACTAATTATTCATCCATAATTCCTGACAACCAGGTTGAAACAGCTTATGCGTATCATGGCTTCAACAGATTGTTCTCATCATTAGCTGCATTAACACAGCTTCCGTTAGTCTTCGGTTCGCTTAGCACACAGCTCTAAGTAAAGTCTCTTAAGACTTCTTTCTGTCTCCGCAGCACTTGCAAAGTAATTAAATACACATTTTACAGGTGCAGAAGAAGTGTTTGAAAAACTAGTGCACAATTTAGCGATCAATTAAATGGATACGAAAAATGTTGAGCCATGCAATTCAAGTGACCAAGCAAATTGCACTTGACTAATTTTGTAAAAAATTAATTGCTTTCATTACCATCAACGTGCAGCATTCGCTTTAGTAAAGGCTTTAGCTTTAGCTGCTGCCGTTTTCAGCCCATGCTTAAATATTCATTGGGAATACACACAAACGTAACCGCCCCCCTTCTTCCAGTCCTTAGCTCTGTAGCTCTCGTTGTAAAGTGTACTATGCAAATAAGTTTGGGCATACAAATTGGCAATTGGTTAAAGGGTTTCGGGTTGAGGGGGACGTGAGTTGTAAGGATACTCTCTCTTTCAAGTGGTGCTTTGAGTTTGCTATTGATCTTTGTTGCTTTGTTTTTCATTTGTCTATTTGCGTATAGCTCAATTTCATTGGCTGCGCTTTGCTGTACGCTAAGTTTGCTGTGAATAAACTGCACTCACTATAAGGGGGGGAAGGGGCAGGGAGGTTTTAAGGCTGACAGGCTTAGGGACGTCGCAACTGTATCGTTTTGTAGCCAACTTAAGTGCTTCATAATAATTTAACACGCTTGCCTCCTCCTACCTGAATGCCAGTTGGCCGCTCAGCCGCTCAGGTGTTTTCAAACTTTTCGCCAAGTTTTTCGCGTTGTCTCTCCTCGCGGAGACATTATGGAGCGGAGCAAGGAGAAGAATAGCGAAGAGCATTGGATTCCATTGCTTTGTTTTTGGTATTTTAATTAAAAAACTGTCGTTAGTTGCGCTCGAAGTTTAAATTAAACAAGCGAAGTGTCTCTGTCTCGCTATGGAGTTGGCAAAGGCTTAGTTGCGGCCATGAGTTGTGGCTATAAAGCTGCCAGAGAGATATCCGACCATGTTTCAAGTTTCATTGAAGTATTGTCAATCACTCGCTTTAATAAACCCTTGACACAGAAACTAATCAACATTCTCCCTTTCAATGTATTTTGTTCTTGTTAAACTCATGGGACACGAACTTTCTGTTGATTAGTTTCTTAAATTAAACTGAAGTTCATCCTTGTGAGAAAGTTGACTGATTAAAATGATCGGATAAGCCACAATTTTTGTTTGCTCTAGAAACACTGATTTGCTAATTATGGAAAATATTGTTAATCACTAAGCACTAATCACTTTATTAATCGGATTACGTGCCGCACGCACACCAACTCATACACGCAGCTGTTGGCAGGCGTGTCTGTGTGTGTGTGTGGGGCGTGAAATAGCGCCTCAGTTGGCTAATTTGCACATTGATGGCATCTTTTATTGAGGCATTGAGCAGCAAATTCTTCGAATCGGGCCAAGACCAAGTATGGGCCAAGCATGTTGATTGCCATAATTAGTGCCGTGTGTTGTCTCAGTGTGTGTGTGTGTGTGTGTGTGTGTGTGTGTGGGCACACACTAGCTATAATACTATTTAATTAGTTTGAAGCCAAACTGCATTGTTTTAGCTGCCAGCAGCAGCAACAACAACATGTAAAGCTAGTGTTAGTTAAACTTGTGGCAAGAACTCACACACATATGTGGATGGAGCTATTTAGCAAGCCTGGCAACAAAAGATAAGCGCTCTCAACCATCCTAGTGTGTGTGAGAGTGTAAATGTAGATAAGAAACTCAACTCATTCGGTGTAAAGAGCTTTAGGCAAATTGTATCGAGCTGCACTCGAAGCGCATATTAACTGAAATTTAGTTTCGAAACAAAACTCATTAAAGGATGTTGCAAGCGTAGCAGCAGCAGCAGCAAGCAAGGAAAGATAAAAGCTGAAAAACAGATAGGGATAAAGGCTCTTGTGTATGCGGGTGTAATCACACCTGACGCTATAAAAACGCTGCCCGGGGATTTACATGAAACAATTAATTAATGGAATACTTTGCTTTTTGCAACGCAGTCGAAAAATCGCTGCATTGAAGCGAGCTGCTTTGTGGGGAGGGAGACAGGTAGTTTGGGGCTTCGGAGCTGGTATTTGACTGATTAGTCATTTTGAAATGGCAACTCTGCAAATGCCAGCACGTGATGCTACAAATGGGCAATGGGCGTGGCATGCTTTCATCTCCACCTGCATTTGCCAACTGCACGTCTTGTAACGACTGGATGAGTGTAGGAGTATACTACATTGTCGTCGGTTCCCCTTCCCTCCACCTCAATGCGAATGCTTTTGTGTATTCATGCCGTCACTCATTCAGTTGCTCATTCATTCACTCATTCATTCATTCATTTGGTGCAACATTGTTGCCGTTGCTGCTGCAGCAACAACAACAATGATGGCACCCATCTAATGAACGTGGCAACAAAATGCTCGCATTGCTAGCTACGTTACCTTTTATTTCGCATTTCTTTAAAAGTCCGTCCGTGCAAGTGAGTGCATCAAAGTCCCATGATATTTCCATCAATTAAACTGATATTATTGCTGTACTGCCTGTGTGTGGCAGAAACAAAGTTACGAGCATGTTAGATAAGCAAACATCCAAATGCATTAAAAACGTGAGTACTAACCCAATTCTCGAGAGTTGGAGCAATCTATCTTTAGCCCAGAGCTAGTCAGCTCAATTCTCGTTGCACAATGCAAATTTCTGGCTGCACGACTAAGTAGCACACAAAGTAAAGCCCCAGCAAAAAGAAAATATATAAAAACTAAAAGATGTATAACAAAATGAATGGCAAATACCAGCGCAGAAGTTCAAACAATTGTAAAAAATGAAAAATTCACAGCGACCACTTCGAAACTTTTGTTGATTTTTGGCTTTACCAGCGAGCATGTGACGTATCCAAACTCTACAATATATTCATGTGTGTTTTGCATATCGCTTTTTAACTTTCTTTTCTTCTTTTTGATAATTTAGCAAAAGTGACGAGTGAGCGACTTTTGGATGGCGCTTTGGGCAAAAAGTTCGATTTAGATTGATTATAGCGTAACAATTGTTGACATTTCCTTTTATTCGTACAGAGTTATTCCAACAATTTTACATTTTTATTGCTTACTTTAGCTTTATAATTTATGTGCATTTTATGAGCACGCTGAACTCTCAGTTCATTATTAGCGTATAAATATTTGCGAACAAAAGAAGAAAAAACGTTTAGCGTATATTATAATTATGATAGTGACGGCTTTGACAGCTCACTTTTTTATTATTCATTAAAACTGAACCAATTAATGCAAATGTGTTATACACTGAGAGTGCACATGGCGTACGATTCATAATTATGCATAATTGCACTGTTTAGCTATTGATACTCTGCCAATGGGAAATATTCGTATCACGGCTCATGACTTTAATATTTACATGATGTTCTACTTACCCGTAAAAGAATTTATGGTCATTAGGTAGCGACGAGCAGTCTGCACAAAATGTTGTTTAATGGCCAACTGTGCAGCGAAAAGGCAGGAAAAGGCAGCAGCATCTCACCCGAGTGGCATCAATCATACGCCACGTAAACCGCAATCCGAAAGCCGCCAGTCGAAAGCCATTTTAAGCTGCATATTTATTGCTAAGCAGAGCAGGCAACAAAAAATTTTGCAACAACCCCCTGGATTGCGAATGGGGGCGGTAAAGAGGGAGACAGGGAGAGGCAACATGCAAAATGTTGCAGCTGCGTGTGCAGCGAACGATAAGCGAGAAACAGAGCTGCTCCCAAGGGTTGCCAGAGACGAGATATGCATGTTAAGTTGCGTAAAGCAAAGTTATGACCGGACAGGAGCTGCAGCAGCAATACCAGCAACACCACCAGCAGCAGCGCAGTAACTGTAACTGCGGTTAAGTCAACAAATTAAAACTTTTTTAATGCCAGCGCCCCGCTCTTCTCACACACACACACACACACACATAGAGTGAAACTCCCTCTGCACATCTAATGTAAAGTTTGTGGGGGAAAATGAGCCGAGTTAAGGGAAGGGCTTAGCGGGGGTGTTACCAGAACTTATGCACGAGTTATGTGCATAAAACCTGGCGAGGCAGCTGCACCAGCACCAGCCAGCATCAGAAATAAAATATGATTTAATTAAAGTTTCGCACGTGGCTTGTTTGTCTCTCTTTCTGTCTGTCAGTCAGTCTGTCAGTCTGTTAGACTGTTAGTTTTTCTGTCAGTCTGTGCCTTTCGGACATGTAGACTATAATAATTTTAATTCAATTTACGCTCAACTCTCTCAAATTTAAATTGAGTGTTAAACTTTCAAGAGAACGAAGAGCTCATTTCCAACGGGTCAATTTGTTTGGTACGTTTATTTAAGGCATACTACATACATACATATATATATATAAACAAGAGATTGTGGTCCGAGCATGTTGCTCATTTGTAGCAGCTGGATTTCCCCCTTGGCCACGCCCACATCTCTGTGGGTATATAAATTGTTTATACGAACCGTCTACTCAGTCTCACTGCAAAAGGGGTGCCAGCAGCTCTCAGCCATATAAATTGCTTGTGAAATTGAATCTTTATGGTTCAGCTGGAATATTTTGGCAGATAGTCTATAAATTATGGCCACAAAGGGCATACACACCAAAGTTGTTCATCTTTTCTTCTCTTTCTTTTTTTTTATTTTCACACAGGAGGCGGAGGAGAGAGGACGAGAGAGGTGGCTTTGTTTTTGCTTGTCGTTCTCATATGCTGTTGCCAAGTTTGTTATCCTTTTGCTTTGCCATTGTTGTAAATGATTATCTTTGGGCCCATATCGTTGGATTGTGCGTTGAAGTGCCACTGTTTTGTAGGGCCATGTAGTTTTGTGGCTGCCAAATAGTTGCCAAATTAGTTTGCAAATGTTTTTGTCTGCCAACCCTGTTGGGTCCTTCATAAGGTTCGCATGTTACGTATACGCAATATTTCGAATAACACATTTTTGCTTGTTATTTGATGAGTTTCAACGGCAATATTGGGATCTAGGCCTATTTAGGTTTGTGTAGAATTTCTAATGAAAAACACAATTAGTTTGTATGGCAAACATTCACCCAAAACTTCATTAAAAACCTTTGGTTACTTTCCACTATTGAAACTTTGAAAATGTTGTTATCTTTAAGTCGAGCATTTCCGTAAGGAGCATTCTGGCCTGTTGCAAATAGTATATTTCAAATTATTCAGCACTTGTTTATAAGCCATGCATGGCCATGAAGAGAAACCTTCTTCGGTATGAGCTGTGTATAAATGCTAATCAAATTTTCATAGCATACTTTGCGGCTCATTTGCATGTTTACTCATTTCAACGACTTTAAGTAGTTGGCACATTTGTAAAAAAGTTGTTGTTTTTATGGCTTAGACGTGATGTGTGGCATCATAAGTTGAACTCATTTTGCAATGTTGTCTGCTTGATGGCTTGATTTATGACTGAAATATACAAATTACCCTGGAGACGTGGCGGTCTCAAAACAGCGACAGCTGCTTATTATCAATAAGCAAGCCGTCGTCGTATGCTTGCATATTAAACGTGTGTGTGCTTATTAAATGTCAAGACCACGAAATAGATTGTTGTCATGTTCGCCTTTTAGCTGAGTGCACCATTCACTTTTGCAATATTCATGCAGCTTTCAGCTCTTATTCTAACTAACGAGCCCGATGAGAAGCTGGCCTCTATACGCTTACAGTTACAGTAAGTGTAATAAGTGAAGTGTATTTGCAAGCACATCAGCAAGGCCAACATTAATCCCCTCACGCCTTTCGCCTTTGCCTACCGCCTCAAGACTTGTGGCTATTTTCATTGAAAAGTTTACGAAACGTTGCAAAATTGTTTGCGGCTATAAAACCAGTCCAGACCAAGGCAATGGCAAAAGAAAAGGCAAAGCCAGCTAAAACTCCTAAAGGACCCGTTCCGAAATTGTAAACTGAATGGGCCGCCAGGCAGTTTTACCATCAGGCAGGACAGCTCCCTATGGGCATTTGGAAGCTCTTTGGCTCTCTACATGCTTGCTGCTCTTTCGAGTTTATGTTTGGCTATCTAGTTATTAAGTTTATGTAATTGTTGTTACATTTTGTGCCAATCTACTTCTCAAATTGTGCGTTGTTGTCCGTGCGTCAGTATTTGAGGTAGTATTTGTGTTTGATTTGAAATGCTCTGTAGCAGATTACGAAGGCGTTATTCAACTGTCCGACCAATAGCTGTCAACTTCTGCTTTCCGTCCTGCCCCGTCCAATTGTCCGCCATGCCTGAAATGTTCGATCTGAACTTCAAAAGTTTCTTCTTGTTCTTTGCTGGCTCATTTTGAATCAGACTCAGCTGTGCACTGCACTGCAAAATAAAGTGTCAATGTGTTGATTCTCTGCTATTTGTTAGGCAAGAGCACTCACTTGGAGCTACATATATACACAGGTGCAGCTTAAGATGATTCCTTTCCACATACACATTCCCATTGAAGGCTCGACAATTTGTTCTGGCTTTGGCTTCGTCAATAGGCACAACGATGCTAGTTGATTAATGACAACAAAAGTATGTGTGTGTGTGTGCTCGCACACAGAGGCATCTTTAATCAACAAATGCGACATCAGCTCAACTAAGCCCAAGCTCACACATCACTTCCCAGTTACCAGTCACAATCCCATGCCCATTGCTACTTTTGCAGCTCTTCATCAAGCGCTACGCGTTGCCTCGAGCGTAAAAAGTGGGCGCGTCTCCTGGTTACTTTGATGTGACTCACGTAATCGCCCCGCCCACCAAATGTTGCTCAGTACGCAGCATAAATTCCAAATGCGACTTAAATTAACAGACCGTGAACTCTTTTTTTCTTCAATAGCACACCGAAATGGTTAACAATTTGACATGGGTGAAGAAGCGAGCAACTCTTTAAAGTCAACAGAATTTAAGATACACATAACATTAGGCAAAGATACAGCTCTGATTTGAATACCAAATTTCAAGTACTAAACAATACCAAAATGTGGCAATATTCGATTGTCATCACTCGTTAAATTATGATTGGATTTATAACCCTTTTTCTTGTGTCCTTGCCGTGTCAAAATTATTTTTGATAGAAATTGCAATCAATATGTAAAAATGGAGTTTTGTATTTCGTTTTATTTAATTTCATTTTATGGCGTTTTATAGCGCATAAGTCAAAAGAGGCCATAAAAATCCGTCGTACGTCTGCATGTCCTGCCAACTGGCAGTCTTGTGCTCGCATTACGCATTCGCCGTGTTGAGCACGCAATAAAAATACCAATTGCAGTTTGTACACCCACACAAACACACACACAAAAGGGTTGGAGATATGGGTGGAGACAGAGGGTTTTTCGCTATTGTTTCGTAATGCTGCTACATGCAAAATTTATTGTTGATTTTATTTTCAACGTCGTCCCTTTTACACAACACATTTTCCGCTTCCTTTTTTATGCCTTTTTATGGACATAAATTTACAAGCAGCTACCGGGTGGCACTGCTGGGACTGTCTGTAGCTGGTAACTGTAAATGCAATGGCCAAGTGGAAGTGGAACTGGAACGGAAAGTGGGACTTGGCTCCAGGTAAATTGTCAGCCTTGACCGCTAGTAAAATCAGTGACCAGCATAAATTCAGCCAGCTTTTGCCCCCGTCCCCAAGTTGAAAAGCTAAACAGTGGAGAAGACGCACACACACACTAAGACACACGTGCCTTGCTAATCCTGCTACGGCAAAGGCAAAACTAAAGACCTCAAGATGCTTGTCTCGTGGTGCCTTCTTCTGCCTCACTCTGCCATCCACCGACAGACTTTGGCAAAGCGAGTCCTTGCGTGCTGTGGCGCCATTAGGACAACGTCGATGAAGGCTGCTGCTGCTGCTGCCACTGTTGCCGAGCACGTGGCAGTGGCACAAGGTGAACGCAAGTATCCTTATCCTTAGACAGCCGCCTTGAAACGAGCGTGAAAGTATTTTTGTTGCAGCCTTTTCGCCTTAACGCCGTCCAATTAATAAGGCGCCTCCCTACCCTATCATCTCTTCTTTTTTTTCGCAGCCTATTGATTTTACCGAACTTGTTGAAGGCCTCGTTTTTTACTTTTTTGGAGCGCGTGCACAACAATTAAGCCATTGCCGTTGGTGCTGGAGCACGGTTTCGCTTGGTTACATTTCAAGTACGGCTGCCTCCCACTCAACCCAGCCCCGACATGATTTATTTCGCCTCATTGCGCGGCTTGTGTAATTGTTATATGTAATTGTCTGATTGGACGAACATACAAATCGCGATGGCTGCCACGCACAGAAATGGTTTGAGGTTAATTTTGGGGTGGCTGGCCTTATGAGGCGTTATAATGCGTTTATAACGTTAAGGTACCGTCAGAGCGAAGTCAGCTAATACAATTAGACAGATAACGCAGCCACGCATGTCAAATGCACTCTGACACATAACGGGGCAGAATGCCAAATAACGGTAGCTGCAATGCATCTGTTTTGGTCATTGCATTTGGGCAAAGTTGTGTCTATCTTAATGGAAAATCAAATCTGCTGTAGTTTAATGTGTAATTAGAGCAGCAGAATAAGTTAAGAATGAATTCCGCAATATGTTGCAGGAGCTTCATTTAAAATTGAGAGCTGCTAAAGGCCAGAGCGCTAGTTGATGATTCTTTGCATACTTTTAGGCATGAACAATATTATCTAAATCAACTGAAGCAAACTTGTTGCTCTACACTCAAATTCCATCATTAAACAACACTTAAAACACTGTTCAGAGCAGCTACAAAGTGACTTTGCCACTTTTGGCACAGTTTCTAAATTATTTGAATAGGCTATTCATTGGCTATCTTGATGGAAATTGCTGCCAAATTTATAAGTCGCATGTTTTTGGCCTTACCAGACTTGGACAACTTGTTGATTGTTGGCCAACTCTCGAAATATGCTGATTCTAAGGTTTCCCATTGTGTCATAATTGTTTTAAATGACTCGCCATGGAAATTAAGAATGCAATAATTGCCTAATGCGATTGCCAGTGCCAAACAGATAGTCAGATGAGCTTAGCTAACTGGCACTTGACCAAAAATGTTGGCCAGCTGTAAATAATTAAGTCGTGTCCTCTCTGCGTGCGTGTGAAAAGTAACGCATTCTACCTGGCTTATATTACTTGCCCAACAAGAGCAAAATGTTTTAGCAAAAGGGGAAAATGGGAAGGGGAATGTGGAAAGTGGACTGGCGACGACAGCAAATCCAAAGCCGCTTAAATTGTGTGCTAAGTGCCGTTGAGCTTATAATGAAACAAACACGCACACACACACAAACACAGAGATAGAGAAAGAATGGAAACGCAAACTCAAACTCAGACAGCTGCACGCCTGCTCCACTCTTTTATTTTGTGAAAATGGTCAGAGAGGCAATCGAGCGCACTTCCCACGCAACTGCCACGCCCAGTTCCGTTAGTTAGTTTGTGTGTGTTTTTGTGTGTGCTTGTGACCAGAAGCAGGTAGAGAGAGGTAAATGGCTAAAAGCGGCAACCACTGCCAGCAACCACAAAAACCACCAACACAGACAGACAACAGCGCAAACAAGACACCCAACTACACACACACACACACTTACCTATACGCACTCACAAACTAGAGGTCTTTGGCTAAGCGCCCGGCGACCGCAGTCAGGACAACGGTTAAAGCTTTTGTGTTGTTCCAGCTTTTGTTGTTGTTGTAGTTGTTTTCGCTTTTTATGATTTATTTACAAGCTAGCTAGCGAACAATTTCAGTGATTGATGGCCACAGAACTGTGGCCAGGACTTGGCAGGACAATGCGTCGACGATGGCTTAAACGATGCTGGTCTCCTAGTCAGTGCTTTATATTAATAAGAACGTGTAATTAGCGTAATTATTTGGCCATTTATTTGCCAGCACATCAGCATAAAAGTAAGCTACAATTTTGCAGCTCTGCTGTCTCAATCAAAAGGAAGCTCTTTTCCCCAGCTAAACACAAATTCGTGCCACATCAAAGTGCTTTGTAACGCTGTTAGAGTTTTAGGGCCTTGACGCCTGATATGTGCCCCAAAGCCCGCCCACCCATCAACGGCTGCCCCTTGGGGCTGTCAATGTCGACGTTGTTGATCACACACAAATTGAATTGTATATACAATTGAATTTTTGAAAAATGGCTGCACGGCAGCCATTGCATTGAGCAGAGACATTGATTGGGATGTGGCGGTCGGGGAAGGGGGGATGCGTTGTCTGTGCGCAGACAAGGTTCCAACTTGAATTATGACATTTCTCTGAGGTCATGCAGCCAGCAGCTGTGTCTGACGCGACTGGTGGCGACTTTGTCAGTTTGGGAAATAGTTTTATGCATCGCAATTGACAGCTCTGATTGTTTAAGGATTTGCTGTGTGGGGAACCTTGGACTAGGTATCAAATTCACTAGGTCAAGAAAAAGAATGGTAAATGATAAATGTGTATTGAACTAAATCTCATTATCAATAGCTCCATAATCATACAATTTTCATTGATTTTATTATATGCAAATGAATCAAATATTCCAATCATAAAGTATGCATTTAAATTGGTTTATTGACAGAATTTGCGTTTAATTGTCGCTTAAAAATTGTGTTTTGGCAACCGCATCTATAATATATGTAACTATTGATTATAAATATCCTTCAATTAGGAAAACCGAGCTCATTTAATGACATGCACAAATTTGGCTGCAACACATTTCTGTGGCTCAGCTGTCAGCAAATTGAGGAGAACGGGAAACCGATGCCAATTTGTTGATTCTCCAAAGCGCCATTCTAAATATTTATACAGTAAAACAAGATTTGAGGCAGTCGAGGCATTTATTCTGTGGCTTAGATGCAAATCAGCAAGAACAACAACAATGCAACAGTCAAGTGGAAAATGTGGTCAAGGTGACAAATGGCAAGGCAAATAGAAATTAAACACATGTGTCGAGGGGCAATGTTGCAAGAAAGTGCACTTCACAGCTCGCAGATAAAACGGACACTAATCAAAATATATACATACTTTGTGTGGCTTGTGATATATGCATTATTCTGACTTGGGATACTATACAAGTAACCACAGCAATCTGCAGCTAAGCCATACGCTCTATTCAGCTCAATAGACGTTTAGCTTGACCACACCGAGTGCAAAGTGCTGCTGTTTGCTTATGTTACTGTGGTGAGAAATTTCGTTTACACTTCGCAATCGAGAAAGCGATTTTGTGGTCTTGAGCGGAACAATTTGCTTGCGTTCGGTGGTTGTGAAAACGAAAATGCAAAGCCAAAAACCTCCCGGCGAGATATTTGGCTCCCCATTTTTAATTAAAAGCGCAATATGGGCAAATGGTTAAGAGGGTAAAGGGTGAAATGCATACAGAGAGAGAGTGAGAGAGAGAGAGAGAGCAAAGGCGTTGAGTGTGCGCTGCTTTACACACTCGACTGTACAATTCGATTAATTAGACGTTTTTGCCTTTGTAGTTGTTCCTTTCTTTGATGCTGTTGTTGTTGTTGTTGTTTGCAATGCTTTAATTGCCGTCATTTCGCCCAATTACTAACGCTTTAAAATACGTTTAATTGAAATGCGAGCGACAACTGCACTGTTAATTACAGCAAAAGTCTGAAATCTCTCACACTCTCTATCTCTGTCGTATCAGTGTGTGTGTGTGTGCGTGAGTGTGTGTGCTTTGGACTGTGCATTTTTATTGCGCTGCAACGGCAATTAACGGACAAATACGCGCAACAATAAATAGCGGCCAGCGATGCAACCAACAACGCTTGCAGCTGTTTCGACTTTTATGCTCCACGGTTGCCACTGAATTATTGCTGGTTCATCTTTTCTCTCGCTGTGTGTGTGTGAGTGTGTGTGTGTGTTTTTATTCTCCTGTTGTTGGTTTCTCTTTTTTTAAACGCAGCTGGCAACAGTAATCCAACTCTCGCACTCTGTCAGGGCGGGGGATGCACAGACATGCGGCTCGTAAAGCAACCAACAATGCTGCTTTGTCCATTGGCCCGTTTCCGGTTGCTGTTGCTGATCTCCAATCCCAATCTGAACTCAAAACCCAATCCCCCACACACCCAAACCGCTGCCCCGTTTGCTCATTGCATTTTTGCACTGATTTGCATGCAGCGGCATGTCCTGCGAGGACCCGTGGCCTGTCAGAGCTAACACACACACACACACACACCCACATACTCTCTCATCGCTGGTTTTTTTTGGCCCAGTCCGCACTTTCAATTGAACCGTAACGTGGATTGCCTTTTGGGGTTGAGCCATGGGGGATGCATACGCACTCTCTGATTGCATCAACTTGAAATAATGTAATTAGTTTTTGTGCAGCGGTTAGCGGAGCGGTTCATGTGTGGCTTTGCAATTGGTTCGGGAGTTCAGAAGTTGTGTGCGGCCAATTGGAGCATCCTTTTACGCGTATCGGTTGGACAGTTGCGTAGTACATGATAAAGGTGTTGTCTTTGACAGGCATTTGACCTGTTTCCGATTTCAATAAAACAACCCAAAGCGACATATTGCAACAGCTTCTAAAACACATTAGACAACAATTGAAACAAGGTATTGTGTTGGATGTTAACCTGAACTAAATGAAATAGACAGCCTGCATAAACCATTAAAATCCCAACGCAACTTTGGATCCATATTAACGTAGGCATTTTCCTTCTGTCCTACTTCTACTTGTCTCCTATATACTTGCGAGTAATGTTTAAGTAGCTCTTAGAGTAACATGCCTTGGGGTGAAGGGAATATACATAAGTATATATTTCAACGCATTCCCCATTGCCTTCAGCCAACAGAGAAGAATCAGGGAGTAGCATCCGCCAATTAAATGGTAGCCATTTAGAGCTTTCTGTGCTTCAGCTGAAATTATCGCAGCTTGACGTCCTCTTGGCAGCGCTGTCAAATAATTAATTAGAAAATAATTGCACGTAATAATTCATTGGTCCCACCAGGACATTCAAACCCACACACACACACACACCCACATAGATACAGATAGATAAATAGTAGGTGACGTGAAACGAAAAACACAAACAGCCAGCGGGCAAACTCTGATTTCTTTCTGGCTAAATGGAAATTGGAACAGCAGCAGCTGGGCGCCTGTGTTAGTGTGGTGTGTGTGTGTGTGTGTGTGTTAGCCAATTCCGAGCACTCATTCTGTATGCATTTGATTGGTTGCCCCACACCTCGCCGGCTGTCATGTTACATGCAGAACTCAAATTAATCATTCCTATGCAGCATAATTTATTATGTCACACTGTTAGCCGCAATGGCCGCAGCCGCAGGGGCAGCCTGGAGGGCACTGCCACCGACAAACTGAACTACCACCTCCCACTTGGGTGTGTGTGTGTGCGTGTGTGTGTTGGAGAGCTTGGTGCATAGGCGTTTACTTCCTGTGGTCGACTGGTTTGTCATGGCCCATTTAAAAACAGCGGATGTGTGGGTTTTGTGTGTTTATGTAAGACAGAGTTTATGTGGGTAAGTGGGTGGCGTGGGTGGTGTGGGTGGTGCGCGGGTCGCTCTTCAATCAAATGTGGAAAACTTTTGTATAATTAGAGGCCCATTGCGAACTCGCTGTTTTAGGCCCTTACTGATTTAATCGGGTTAATAGCCTTTGCATGTCGCCCTTTGTGGACTTAGGAGGTGTTAAATGTTTGTAATGGCCGCACATCAACCATAATAGCAATGGAATGAAGTGATGAAGAAAAATGCAAAGTTGTTCTGACTGATCAGCTTTTATGGTGTGTGCGTGTGTGTGCATTCATGTATAGGTGTGAAACAACAAAACGGCTTCCGTTGCGCACAACACATGTATTTTGCATACATTTTCATTGTTTTTGTTGACTTAAAGTTCGCTGCCAGCCAGACTTTGACGCAAATTAATGTTGCTAAAATAAACTGGTAATTAAATTTTATCAACAATTGTTAGTCAATCAAACACATTTAAATCAACTGTGTTTTTTACACACCATCACCTTTTGTATTTAAATAAAAACGCCAGTTTAAATTGTATTTCATATTTTTAAAATTTATTTTTATTGCATTTTTTTCATTTGTTTTTTTTTTTTTTTTTTTTTGTTTGTATGAATCTCAAATATTCTTTTTTGCTATTTTATTTGCCATTTCGCATACATTATTACATTTTCTGTACGTTTTTAAAGATTTCCCTTTTTTTTTTGTTTTGTTTGATTTTGTTATTTTTTATTTTGTATGCTTGTTTACAATTTGTCACAACCTTACAAATTGAAAATTGATATAAACCAATAAATAGTTTTTGTTTAATGAAATTTGTGTCTTGTGTAAAGCAATAATTTTTTTTTGGTTTTCTCTGTGTCCATGTGTGTGTAAAAATTAAAGTCAATAGAGATATGGGTTTAAAATTGAACACAAGTATTGAGCATGTTCTTTTTTTTGTCGTCTGAAGGGAAGGGGGGTGGAGCTGCAAGGTGTGTGTGATTGTTGCAGGAGTCTGCTAATATATATAATACTATTCGTCTCTCCTTCGTTTAATTATCAATTTTGTTTGTAAGGAAGCGCCTGGGGACGCTTAACTTCTAACTCTCGTCTCTCTATACACAATGCTAAATTTTAAAAATATTTTCCATTATCATCTAAAATGTTGGAACAAAAATAGTCAAACCAATCTTTGGGGAGGGTGTTATTCTGATTTCAAGATTTTTTCAATTTATATATATTTTTTTATTTCAATTTTTGCATTTGTTTGCTTTGTCCATTGATAAAAACGAATGGTACAACTTACAATTTGGCACATCTTTAAAGATTAGTGTTTTTTCTTTTATATAATATATATATATATATATATATATGTTTATATGTATAGTTTTAATATTTATACTTTATGTAACGCCTATGCGTATGCTCTATGTGAAAGTGAACAAAAGCAGCGCTGGCTTATGGTAAGACTACACAGATTACAGATTACAGCTTAAAGATTCTTGTTCTTTGTCATTCTTGTTCTTGCTCTTGTACTGGGTGTTTAAAAATGGGTTGTGATTTGGGAAAAATATGATTATAAAATAATAATTAAAATATTATCGTTTATAAGTAGGTATGTATATTTGTATAGCTGCAGAGTTTGATTGATTTGCATTTGCATTTTACATATTTATAGGTCGATTTTATTTCATACCTTGCTTAAGACAAAAATTGTGTTTTGTTTTTGTTTTAAAAAATTTGCGGTGGAAGTTGAGTTTATAAATTTTTTTTATTATGTTAAAGTTTTAATAACTACTTGGTTTATTTTGCCATGTTCATCAAACCCAAAAGTGTTTTTTTGTTTTTTAAGTGTTTCGTGTATGTGCGGCCAAAAAGTTTTGCTTTACTTTTTGGTTGTATATTTTGTTAACATGTTTTGCGCTATTTTAAAAGTTAATTACGTGTCTATTTTGTTCACTTGAAAGCTACATTTAATTTGGCAATTGTTGGGTTTGATTTGATTTTCTTTCATCATATTATATTATTATAATTTTTTTGTTTGTTTGTCATCAGCATAAAAACTAAATCTAACTAAAATCATTTTTAAATATAAACTTTGGCTTGAAAAATGTCAACGTAATTATGCTTAAAACATTAAATATTACATGTTATTATTTATAAAATTTAAAGAAACATTCTGTAAACATTTCAAATTTGAGTATGACATAAATTGCTTCGAGTTGCTTTTGTGTGTGTGCGAGAGTTTTTCTAACTGTTTTGAAGAAAAAATACATTATAAATATTATATACAATCTGAAATATCGAATTGTAGAATAAAACACAATATAGACTCTCTCATAGCTTCAAGTAATATATATGTATAATTATCGTTAGGAAAAGTTCGAATTGGAACACACCTAAGGAGCGATTGCACAATTAAACACACACACAATAACGAATCAAAGGATTTAAGGTATTTGTTTGTTTTTTTTTTATCATAGGTTTGTTTATAAACAACTAGTATTAATTTCACGACAGTTGCTGCCTAAGAATCGAAGTAGAGAACGACGTCATATAACTTTTTTGAGCATATTGTATTGCAATTTTTGTTTTGTTTTGTTTAAAGTACACAACGTTAAAAGTTGATTGTGTGCGTTAGATTTTATAGTGTGTATAAAATAAATTCTTAGCTTGCTAGGGAAGTTTTTTTTTCGGGGTCTAGACCCAAAATGAACAACACTGAAAACGATGTGAAGTTATTTAATTTATAAATTTTAAATTTTTTTTTTTTTTTTTGCACAACACACAAAGAAAGTGCTACGGAGTAAGAGCTAAAAATGTATTTTCTTTTTTTGTAATGCTTACTACACAATTTCACTTTTTCTTAATTTTGTTTCATTTTCTCTGTCACTGGAAGCTTGAAGTTAAAAACTATTATGTATTATTATTTTTGTATATTATTATTACTCAATAATATATATATATATTTTTTTTTTTTTGCTGCTACGGCCGCATTAAAGTAATTATTATTGTATATTCCAAGGATATGTCTACGTGTTGATGTTTTTGCATTTAATTATGCGCTACAAGTTGAGCAATTTCATTTTCTTTGAGTTGAGTTTGCATTATTAGCTGCCGAAATAAAATACTAGGAACAATAAGTAAGCAAAAGCAGAGCAAAACATTTTAAAAGTAAATTTGATGACAATAATAAAATGAGTATTCTTTGGAGAGAGATGTGAAAATGTATAAAGAATTTTAGTTCGAAATTTTGTTTGGCAACTTTCCTTTTGCGTATATGTGTATATAGAAAAATAAGATCCAGTTTGATGGGTGGAGCTTGTTTTAGTTGCTTTTTGTTTACTATAAACTACAATGCTAAATGTAACAATTACATGAAACAGAAATAATCATATAAATATAAAGCTAACTTAATAAACGAAACTATTAAACAAAAAATGTGTTTTTTTTTTGTGTGGTTTTGATTTTCAGTGTGCAGCCCGAAATACATAAAAATTGCTCATTTTTGATATACAAATACAATATCTATAGGTATAATAATTATAGATCCCGTGGGTATATATATATAATATATATATATAAATTCTAATCTTCCGCACAAAATTTTCAGCTTATATTTGTTTTGGTAAAAATCTACGCATGAAGCACGTTTGCAAACTAATTGCCATTTAAATATTTTTTGTTTTGTTTTTTTCTTTTCTTGGACGACATTGATTTGCTTTTTGTTTGTGTTGTTGACATGTTTTTTTTTTTTTTTTAGTTTTTGGCTTAATTCGTCACAATTGAGTGGCTGTTTTAAGCTTTGATTTTAAACTCTCCATATAGTATTGTTATTGTTGTTGTTGTTTGTAAATCTTTGAGCGTCTGTTGTTTGTGGTATTTGAGTTTGAGTATTTCCATCATCTATAGGCTTACGATTTAACTGCTACTTACTGACTGCACTGTAGAGAAGGAGTAGTATTAACGTCTATATCTTTTGTTCATACATTGAGCATTTTCGAGATTAGTTCAAGTGCATTATTTGGCTGACTTGTTGTGTTGCATTCTAATATGGCGTAAAACGGTTGAAGCCACCGCGATACATCGTTGCCTGTGAAAAGATAAAAGAGAAGATGGAAAAGTAGGTTATAAATAACAAGACGTGATAATACTGTATTCTAGAATGTTATGTGTTTAGCTAAGAAACTTACCCCATAGCCGGGCACAGGTCCAATTCCATGTCCTAGATAAGGATCCGCATACTCGCGCGCGTAACTAAAAATATTTCGTTTGTAACTTATTAGTTAAGTAGCATATATATAGATGATTTAAATTTGATATGTATGATGACTCCATTTGAATGAGGTGTGTTTAGTTTTTATTAGCTTTTTTTATGGTTTAGTTGTTAGTTTTGATAATTGCTCCAGTCTATTCCTTGTTCTCCGTTTAAATTTCCAATGTGTTTTGGGTCAGGTTTTAGTAAAAATTGTTTAGTTTTGATAAGGTTTTGCAAAATTGTTCAATTGTTAGTTGAAAATTCCCGATTTTCGCTGTTAGACTTTTTCTATACTTGATAAGTTATTGTATTGAAAGTGTTATGGCACAAAAGAAAATCAAATTAAATAAATTAGTCAAGTTACATAAAATTATAAGATTAAAAAAATCAACAATAAATGTAATATAAAAGTAATAATAATACTACAGATAAGTTGATTATAACACTACAAAGACATAACAGTAAACTAAAGTTAAATTAATATACTTTCATTATGTACTATGTTTATATATGTTAGTACATTCTTGACCCAACCTCGAAAGATGATTTGAGTCCAAGTATCAAAGTCTAACAACTTGGTAAGTATATAATTGGGTTAGATAGCTAGTGCTCATTAGTTCAGTGTAGTATGTTTAGTCATGAGTTGTGTGTGGGTGTGTGTGTGTGTGTGTGTGTGAACTTTCGCTGAGGCGGCAGCAACATGAACTTACCCCGCTACGGTGGCATAGCCGAGTGCCGGTTGGGCGGCTGCAGCTGCAGCAGCGCCGTATGCGGCTCGGGCAGCAGCCACCGTGTAGGTGGTGGCCGCTGTGGCATACGCCTGCTGCTGGGCCTGAGACAGTGGAGTCTTTAACAGCGGAGCAGTGGCCTGGAATAATGTGAAGCAAATTGTGTGTTAAAGGGTGGGTCGGCAGTTTGAGCTAATGCATCGGCAACGACAAAACTAGCGACAGGTGATAAAGATTGAGAGAGAGAGAGCAAACTGGCAAAAAGAGTTAAAACCTAAACCGTGTAAATAAAAAATAAACAACATTTAAGGAGTGCAAACAAGTTATATAATTTTAAAATATTTAGGGGTGGTGACCAGCGAATTCGAACTACAAACCCAAGATGCCAAAGATCCGTTGGATATTCATATACTTATGCGTAATAGGTATTAAGTAAGTAAATATAAATGCTACAAACAAAGCGCCAAAAGTGTGCAGGGTAGTATTATAAAGAACTTATGGCATATAGACTATAGCTAGGATTACGTTTATATAACTTAGAGATATGGGTGCAAGACATAAAGCGCAGTTCCACGCAAGAATAAGTAAAATATATACAAACAAAGTGTGACAAAACACGCATACGCAGAACCAAAACTCAATAATTGGGCACAACAATCATATGTATCTTAATTGACTATCAAATTGCTAGCTAAAGATGATTATTTTTACCAAAACATTCTGTGGTACCGGAATGCGGTTGATCGTATGTGGGGTACTGTTTAGCGTAGTCACAGTGCGGCGCTGTAAGTTTTTCGATATATATTTGGTATAATTTTTGGTAAAATTTTGTCGTTTTTTTAGTTTCAATAATGTTGTAACGAGATATTTGATGCAGTTGTTGTTGTTGTGGTTGTTGTTGTTGAGTATGTTGTAACAGTCGTGAAAAAGTAATCAAAAAAACAAGAGTACATACTTAGTAAATACGAGAATGTTTACAGCATTGAAGAATAATTATTTATATACGCTACTTAAGTATAGATTTCAATGGTATCCAGTATGTATGTATATATAGAGATTGAAAAAGCATGTTTGAGAAACAAAAACCAAATCCTTTGATTTAAAAGTAATAAAAATAATGTGAAATCAATTTTAAATCAATTTTAAATAGAGAAAAGACAGAGAGAGCGTTAGATAGCGGCATGCGGCCTGAAAGTATGCAATGGGCTTTTGTATTTGCCGCTGATTAAAGCATTAATAGTCGATGTTGTTGTTGTTGGCTTTATTCTTGAACGCTACGCGTGTAAATGTAATACTTAGATAGTTGGAAAAATGCGTTAACAAAATGAATTAAGGATGCAGATAAGTAATCGCTTTATAAGTTAAAGGAGACGTAAGTACGAGAATGTAAATACATAAAAGCATTTATTATGTATGATTATTTGTTAATGACGCTCATCATTTTATAGAAGTATATATCTATATTATATTTTGTTTTCTTTTTTTGAGTGTAGTGATTTATATACTTTTGTATATATGACAAAATTTTACAGGCGCAAATTGCACGACCAGTTACCAAATAAATAATCAACAATAGAAAAAACCATTTCTCAAGTGTGTGTGTGTATCTTAAAACGCGACGTTAGTGTAAAATGCAAAATAACTAAACAAAAGAAATAGATTTAATTATAAAACATGTAAAAACCAAGAATATTCTGTTCAAAAACCAAGTCAAAATAATGGTGTCGTTTTCACAAGCTACCATCAAAAGTAAAGTGTACAGAAATTGAAATGTATATGTATGTACGAGAGTATATTATAAATAGTTAAGAGAGCGTTCTTAATTCGGTTTTGTTTTTGTTTTGGTACGGTTAGCGTATTAATTTGAATAAGTTTCATTACATTTAACATGGCGGCTGGCTGTGCGGCTGGAACTTCAGTGACCGGTTTGGCTGCCTGTAAAATTTATATATAATATATATATGTATATATCTATTTCGTAAACGTAAGGAGGCAGCTTTTGACTAGATTTTAACATAGCTTAACATACATATATTACACAATTGCTATATGCCTAAATGATTATCACTGAACTAGTTGGGATGTTTTAGAATTCTGATAGACTTACCTGGAAGCGTAGATTTGGATCGGCGGAAGCAGCAGCTGCTAAGAAGGGATCATAGTATACGCTATATGTTCAAGGAAGAAGGATGAAACAGAAGCGAATTATTAATAACTGACTCCAGTCACTTGTATATAAATAGCTGTATGAAAGCAAAGTCAGATTAAGATATTTCATGGTGCTATTCTCAATCTGACTTGGTTCTCATATTGCTAGCACTTAAAAGCAAAATTCAAAAATTTGTGTACATTCTTTATTCATTTATTTTTTAACGCACTTGTGTGTGGATATTTGGTTGTGGGCGCTATGAGTAAAAGGCAAGGGCAAAGTTTTGTCGTTTACCAATGGCTAAAATAATATTTAAATGAATGCCGCAAAACTTTTGCCTTTGCCTATGTCTGTTGTTGGGTCGTTTTATTGTTTCTTGTACCGGGTGCATTGGGTAAAATGACTGAAACTTAAAGGCGTAACTAAAAAACGTAAGAAACTTCCTGATACATCCTAACAGTAAACAAAAAAAAACCACCTGAATTGCCTAGCAACTAACTTGAAACTTGTCCCTGTTCTGTTTCTGCCCCGTTCCTAATTGATGACGAGCTGATTGTTAGGTAATGCATATGCATAAGTAAATCATAAGTAGAACACTAGCAAGGATAATCAGCAACCATATATGGTAGTAAGTACGAGGTACACATTCCATTTGCCCGAAACTACGAAAAAATATGTCTTGCTTGACGACTTCTGCGCTTTTTAATAGGCAGAACTGACATTCATGCACCTAGCTAATTAGTTTGGGTAGAATTCGTATATAGTATGTATGTAAAATGGTAGCATTATCATCGTCATTATTCATTCGCTATTATTATGTTTTAGTTACAGAACAGCAGCCACATTAAGAAAGAACACAAAAGAACGATTGTGTATATAGAAATAATAATTAATAATATATAGTAGAGGAAACATGCGCGACAGCAGCAGCAGCAGACGCATCAATTATCGAAATAAAAAATATAATACAAGTTCATCATACGCCTAGTGGTACACAATATACAATTACGTAGATCCCTTTAACCAAAATTATTTAAAAATATATTCAACGATGCCAAAGAAACTGCTCTCAATCAAGAATATATAGAGCGATATGTATATAGAGTATGTTTATGTTTATATGTAGTACTTGTTGGCGTGCGTTAATTAGTGGCTGCTTTCGTAGCTGTTGTTGTTGTAGTTGTGGTTGTAGTTGATTTATACAAGAGACAAGTCTAAACTTGCTATTGAATTAGATGTTACATTAGGCAAATGTGACGCTATGCATAGATATAGTATTAAAAACGTTACACACACAAGGTTGCTAAAGATATATATGTTTAAAAAAATCACCGCATAGACCAAAAAAACGAGAGAGACAAAATCAACGTTAAAGCTATGGAACAAACTTTGCGCTCGACGGTATTTTTATTTGGGTTGGTTTTAGGGTGAACAGGAATGTGTTGGGGTGGTTGGTGGGGGGTTAAGTGTGTATAAAATGATGATGCGTGTCTTGGTAATAGCAACATCCACAAGAAGAGCAACAGCAGCAGGTAAAACATGGCGTATGCGTGATAATTGATTGCATGCAAGAAAAGTCTGCCAGTTGTTGTTGCTGCTGCTGCTATTGCTGCAGCTGCTGATTGTTGTTGATTTAAGTAAGCGTTTTCAGAGCGAGCGTAGACACCACATGAACAAAAAGTAAGTGCGCTAAAACTACATTCAATATATATTAAGATTATTCAACCAAAAGAGAAAATAAAAAACAAAATCAAGATACAACTAAGAACTACAGTTTGGTATTTTTCTTTTTTTTTTTCATTTATATTAATTTTCTTGTTTCGACGGCGACGAGTTTTTGGTTTGATTTGTTTCTTTGTGGGGCAACGTTGAGTGGGCTCTACTTACGGCGCAAATCCATGCAAAGCGGCAGCATTGTTGGCCGCATTGGCCGACGCTGCCATGGAAGCAGCAGCCGCAGCAGCAGCGCCCGGCGTTTGAGAAGTGGCAGCAGAGAGGCGTGCCGCATACGCAGCGGCGGCAGCAGCATTGGCATTACCAGCCACGCCCGAGTTCTGTGCAGCGGCGGCAGCAGCCAGCGATTGCTGCAGCGCCGAGTGTTGCTGAGCGGCAGCAGCTGCTGCGTTGCCAGCGGCAGTTTGTACGCCGACAGCCTGCAGCGTCGGCTGCAGCTGGGCCAGCTGGGGGGCGAGGGCGTGAGCATGGGCATGCGGATGTGTGTGACCGGCAGCAGCGGCTGCGGCGGCGGCAGCGGCATGCTGTGAGTGTTGGGCAGCGGCAGCGGCTGTTATTGCGGCATGTTGTTGCTGTTGCTGCTGCTGCTGTTGTTGTTGCTGCTGTTGATGTTGCTGCTGCTGTTGCTGTTGATGTTGCTGCTGTTGTTGTTGCTGGTGGTGGTGCTGCTGCTGCTGTTGGGCGGCTACTGCGGCCACGGCAGCGGCGGCCACTTGACGTTGCTGTTGCTGCTGGGCGGCGGCAGCGGCGGCCGCCAGCGCCTGATGATGGTGCGGATGATGGGGATGATGGAAGGGTGTGGCACCGACCACGCCCACGTGTCCACGTTGTATGGCAACTCCACGCATGGCAGCGGCGGCGGCTACGGCGGCTGTGAGGCGGCCAAACAAGTATTTTTTTTTTTTTTGGTTTGTTTTGGTTGATTTGATTTTGATTTTTGATTGATATTTGTTTGCAACGATTTGTACACAACATTATTACCAGTGTATGTGTATGTGTATGTGTGTGTGTGTGTGTGTGTGTGTGTGTGTGTGTGTGTGAGTGTTGTAAGTGTGCACACGCATAACATTTTTATATATGTTTCGTGTGTGTTTGTTCGTTTGTTTGTTTTGTGTGTGTTCGTGTGCAAAAAGTAGAAAAAAGGAAAAGAAAAGAACATAAAACTCATGCGGTTAGTTTCTCTCTCTTTTTTTTTTTTATATAAGTATAAATATATATATGTAATATATCAAGTATATATAGTATATGTTTAGCAAATACTAGGCATTATGTAGTAACTGTGTTTTTATGGTTTAAGTATCGTTTGAGCGTTGAGATGATTTCAGTATATACATATAACAATACATAAGACATACGTGTAAAGTCAGTCATATTTAAAGGGGGATTCAGTTCGAAACATACTTAACATTATATAACATTGAATTACCAAGAAATGCTACGCAGAGTTGTTTTTGCTTATAACATTACAATAACAATATGAAAAACATTAGACCGATCTGCAGTTTAGTATAAACATTTAAATATATATAGATTTTATAATATTACGTGTGTATGCGGCAAGACTTTTGTTTTATGTTTCAAATAAACTCATTGCACATAGTTTTTGTAAGTGTATATTAGAGGTTTTTGTATACAAAGCATAAAAAAAACAATGTATGATTTAACTAATTTTGTTTATAATAAAACCCTTCAACCTTAAAGTACAATCAAAACTACCAAAACACATATGTATGTATATAATTGTTAAAAAGTTGACAGATAGAAAACAAATAGATGGAAAATCCTGTCTGCTTTAAGCTGTTAGTTTTAAAGAACTGTGCATTAAATTTCAGTTGCCGCAAAAGGTGTTAAATATATAATTAACTGAATGGCAATGGATATAATCGTTGATTCAGTGCGGCAACGCTTTCAATTAAAAATGAATGTTGTCCTCAATAATGAACAGTTTACAGCCGGGCCACAATAACCACGCCAAAAGCCTGCTCCTGGCCATAATTGGCAGCCTCAGCAACAATTGTGGTAACTATTACACGGCTACCATTTCAAAGTACAACACACACAAATTATAATTGAAAGGTATAAGCCCGAAATAAATTGTAAATTTATATGCCTGGTATTAGCATTAAATTAGCACAGTTTTTAGTTTGGCAGAAGATTGATTAATTTGGAGGCAATTAGTGCCAATTTTTGACATTAATAATGAGATTTAAATTTGAATTTATGCATATTTACAAATGATAAGGCATAAGCTCTAAGCAATCAAAGTCTTAAACTTATTAGCCATTTCTGTTGGTCGCATGCAACAAATTGTTAACGTAACGCGTTCAAGTATGGCAACAATTTAATGCTAAAAATTTGTTTTTTTCCTTATTTTTTTTTTGTCCTAATCCAAAGCGATGAAAACACATAAAGTAAAGCGTGCAAAAATTGCCAAGTAAGTATAAAAACATATTCAGAATATAAACAGGAATATAGAAAAACAGAGATATAGATAAATGTCAATGTAGAGAGAAAACAAAGAAAGAGAGAGAGAGAGAAAAGTTGCTAAAAGACTAATGCTCTATAAGAAATGTCTTTAAAAAAAATGCTTGCTGCGCATTAATTGGCTACCGTCACACGATAAAGGATATACTTTATAAAAATACGATATACATTAGGTAGTAAGTACGTACACTATGGTTAAAGCTAGAAAACCTTTCCATACTTAATAGCTAATTACAGTTGTCATGTGAACAATTGGCCACTAGTTGGTTGATTGGTTGATTGATTGATTGATTGGTTGGTTGGATTCTTGGGCTTTGTGTGTTGTGTTTGCGTGTGTGCCTAGCCGAAGAACAATGCAATTCTCAAGGGCGCCAAAAAGTATGCAATATATATATGTAGTACTTAGCATATAGTCAAACCCAAATGCGTAACCAAATTAACAAGACAGCAAATATATATGTATATATGTTCGGTATATATGGTACAGATCTCATAGCTAAGAATTTGTGACTTGTTGCTGTTGTAGTTGTGTGTGCGTTCGCATGTGTGTGTGTGTGTGTGTGTGTGTCTCAGTGTCTGAGTGAATCAGCGATATTTTTCAATTTTTGAATTCTGCTTTTTGGTTTTTTCGATCGAGACTTTTTCAAATGTACCTCCGCCGTGTCGTTGTTGCTGCAGGTTGGGCTGTCATAGCACTGTGCGCTGGATGGCGTTGCGCCAACATAATGGGCGTGGCAGCTTGGGCTGCTGTGGGCGTGGGTGCGTTGTGCGTCGCGGTTGCCACTGTTGCCGACTGTGCCACCGGCAGTGGCATCTGCAGCGCCATCGGTTGCAACGTCGGCCCTCCGGCACCAACAGGCGCACCCAAAAATGGCCAAGCGGCGGCTACGGGCAGCCGATAACCTTAAGGTTCACATATTACACGTTCATAAATTTCGTTAAGATTTTTTCTTTTGCGTTTTACATTCGATGTTTGAAAATGAGCTATGTATCTATGTGTGTGTGAGTGTGTGTGTGTGTCTGTGAATGTTGTATTTACATATCGAATTCGGGGATGAAATAAATGGCGTTCTCTTTTTGGTTTAGTTTAATGTTGTGGTCTTGCTTAGGTCTAGTGCTAATTTAAAGCTGCTTGAAACTCGACGAAAGTTACCAGTTACAAACATTGGATTGTGTGAGTGTGAGGTGTGTGTAAGTGTGAGTGTATACATAAGTAATAAGTAATTACGCTAAGGAGCATTTCCGACAATGTTCAGACCAAAGAACCAGACCAAAAATTATGTCAAAACGTAAAAACGAACTTAGGACATTAAAAAAAAAAAAAAACAAAACGCACATTCAACAAAACTGGTTAAAAAGATGTGTCAAACAAAATGATATTGATTGCTCATATATATTGTAAATATATATATTTATAAATAGTATATATATATATATATATAGTAGTTAAGTAGTATGCATAAGACAACACAGCCGCAATATGCTAAATTCATAACCATCATTAGATGATCATACGATCATAATTATCATCATCATCAAGACTAGAATGTAAATGGCGACGCGCCTGTTTTTAGAATGGGTTATAGAGCGTTACAAATACGATTTATCGATTCAAATTGTTTGTGTTTTTCTTAATTTAACTTTTGTTTCTATTTTTGGTTCAATTCGTTTGGTTATATGCAAAGTAAATGACGCAAAAAGAAAAGGAAACAGTTACAAACAGTCATCAAATATTTAGTATTATAATAATTATGTAGGTAATACGAGTATAATATAAGTATGCATACAGTTTTAACGCGGAACCTAACAATTAGTATCAAAGAAAGGAAATAACTTGTACAAAATTATATATCTTCAACTGTCACAGAACCCAGAAACATGTGTAATTGATTTGTAGACCTGCCTATCATAGTTCTCTTATTGCTTTCATATATGTATGTAGGTTGGCTTTTGACGCTTACATGCTAGTAAATATTTCATGGCTTATACTTATAGTTAAAAATGGAAGGGTCTTGTATACATTAAATATAACTTATTGTTTTTGTATATATAGTATGAGTGTTTGATCGTGTGTAAGTGTTTGCTTGTATGTTTAGTTGTGTATTTCTTTGAGAATTTATAACAAAATACGGCAGGCAATAAATACAAAATACAAATACAGCCAAAAATACATATAAACGTGACAGAACGCTTACCTTCAGGCCATTGTACGCAAACTGCATTCATGTGGAGTTATAGAAATTTTTATAGTTATATATTTGTTTTATTTATTTATTAAATTTTTTTTATTTTTTTGTTTGTTGTAGTTGTCGTTTTTGTAGGCATGAAAAAGTCAAGAGAAAATATTTGCATTAGTTTTACATTTATATTGTTATTTTAAATAGTATATACGTTTATACAGCTGTCGATTTTTTTTTTAGATGTCACGCAGCTCAATTACATTTACAGGTTTTGGGCTGTGCTAATGCAGTTACGGAATAGTTTTAAAATCTTTTAATTTATGTTGATGCTAGGAGTGGGGATTTGCAGCACAAAACATGCACTTATATATGTATATTTGTATTGAACAAACATTTATTTAGTTGTGTGTTTATTTATTTAGTTTGTTTTGCGTTAAACTCAAAACGTTTTTAGCTTCAATGTTGACGAAATTGTGCCAAAAACGAATTGTGTCCAACATATTTGGCTCTATTTACTTTGGACTTAACCACTGTTTGAGTTTATTTTACAGCTTTGCATGCTTTGTTGTCTTTAATGTCACACAATGTCCGCCAATTTCCATTGGCCCAAAAAGTATGCAGTAGAAAATGTCAAATGCTTTAGTGTTCACAACGACACAATGATGCTATACAAATGCTAGTTATATAACAAATAATGTCAAATGCATCCTGTCACCCTTTGGTTATTTTCAGAGCAATCTACTTACGATCGTCTGTAAATAAATATCAAAAAAAAAATAAATAGAAAGGGTAACTATAACTAGCGAGAAATCGAAAAATACAGCGAAATACATGTCAAATAGACAGACAGACAGGCAGTCAGGAGTTGTTGTTGTTGTTGCTGTTGTTAGCTGGGACACATTAAGTTTAACATGTCAAAGGATCAACAAAAAAAAAAAAATCAACGATATATGTACGAAAAGGAGACAGAGTGCCGTGCAGCGTAGCAATCAACATACGACTACGAGAAGTAGAAGACTAACTTTCTTGCAAATGCTCACTGAATGTGTGAGGTAGAGAGTGTAATGTGTGTGTGTGTGTGCGAAAAGAACACATTTGCATAAGACACATAAAAAATAAAATGCTTCTGCAACGGCCAAGGGACATGAAAGCATCTGGAGTTCAAGGGAAACTTTTCTTTTTTGCTCTATACTATTTATGTGTGTGCCGCAACATGTTTGCAACTTTGTGGTTTATTTGTAATTATCCTGACTTCCACCAGCCATACCCCTTCTCTGTATGGTATGTGTGCCTGCTGTTTGAAACGTCAACGTAACAACAACGTGAGCACTGCTCGCATTCCTGTTCCTACTAATGCTGCCAGCAGCCATTTGCCAGGCAGCAAGTGAAGCCAGTTCGAAACGTGATAAAGTGAGTGCTGCCTGCCTGGTGCAAGAAAGAAACCCATCTCGCCTTGTTGGTTTGTCTGACTGCGTCTATTTCTATTCTATAATATGCCGGCAGCCGCATAAATAGCTTGGCGTCTCGACGGACACACACAGCAACCATTTAGTGCAACGCAAATGAAGCGCATTACGTGCATGTGGCAAGCAAGAAAAGCCAGGCGAAGGCAAGCCAATCCAAGGTAAAGGCACCAAAAGGAAGTTGGCCGCAAAAGAAAAAAGGACTAAAGATGCCGCATGTGCAGCATCTCATCCTATATCTGTCTGTCGGTTCGTCTCTTTGTCTGCCTGGTTGGTTGGTTGGTTGTCTGTAAACCAAGTTTGTTGGCGATACAAAAGCATTTTGCATGTCCTGTCCACATGATGGCAAAAACTCGATGGGAGCAGCAGCTGCTGGCAACGTTACAGCTGCTTCATTTTAGCTCCTGCTTAGTTCGGTTTGGTTGGGTTGGTAAGCGGCTTATCGTATTTGAGACGAAACTAAAGTATAGATTTTGCGCTGTGAATACTTTTTAATGGCAACTTGCATGGAAAGACGATTTAATCAGCAGCATTATTTATTATACATGGCATGGAAAACTTTCTAGCTGGTGCCACAGCCACTGCCACTGCCACAGCTGCTGCTGCTGCTATTTTTTATTTTTCCTTTTGTAAGTAGAGAAAGTTTTAAGCAACCGCAACTTCAAATGAAATTGTGTGCACTGCAAACGTAACAAAACATTAAACATATCTAAGAACTTCTAACTGACACAAGTTTGCATTAAAAACCACACAAAACGAACCAAAAGTCTACCCTAAAGAAAAACAGATATATGCATGTATCTATAAGGTGAAGATTAAGTATACGAGTTTTTTTTTTGTGTTTAGCTTGTGGCAAACTTTTATCTGAAGTAGTAGTACGTACAGCAAGTGTATATTCGAGGTAAACATGGGATTTATTAAGACAGTTTTCATGCTGGGACTGTGAGTATCAAATGCTTAAAGTGGTTGATTTAGAGTTATATTTGGCCAATTTAGGGGGTTTTAATATCATGCCACCGTAAGCGTGCAACATGCCTGGACAGTTTTGAATATAGAGTTGGGTGTTACATTTAGGAGAAGCCTAGACAACATTTAGTGTGGATTAAATAAGTTTCTTAGCAAGCATTTCACAAGACATATAACAAATGCGTTTGGATTTTCATTTAAATCTGTTCTCTGATTTGCTCACCTAGAGCTGGAGCCGGTATGGCACCGTCTTTGGTCAGTACAACTGTGTGGTGGTGTGTGAGAGAAAACCAAATAAATAAAAGAAGTAGGTTTTACGCCATTATCAGAATTTGTTCAATCATCGGTAATCAGTAATAATCGGTAATATGAATTCAAATGCAGACACTTTAATCAACAACTAAAGAAAAAAACATAACGAACAACACAAAAAACAATTGACGTGTGTTTCGTGTGTGTGGGTGTTTGTGTTTATTGTGTTTGGTTAGTAGCCGCAATATCCCGTTAAAAGTTGTTAGTGTGGCATTGTTGGCAATTCAGTTAACAAGTTTTTTGATTGCCATACGGCTTGGCATATGCTCTATTAACAAGTTCTTGAAATGAAATCAAAAGTAACAACAATTTTCCAAGAGCAAAAACATTTTCATTAAGAAACATTCGTTCGGTAGCTAAAATTTCAGCAGCCACCAAATGGAACTTGATGTGAAAAGTTCAGCAAACAGCTAAATAAAAGAAGCTAAAAACAAAAAAGTGAAGGAAAGAAAAAAATAAACGAAAGGTATGGCAACACTTAACATCAACAACAAACAACGGCAACGGCCAGTCAAATGTTATGGCAGTTGTATTAAAGTTTATTATTGTTGTTTGTTCTTGTTGCTGTTGCTGTTAAAGTTGCCGTTTGCGTGCTTCTCATTTCTTATAGTTCTTCTAGGCCAGACGTAATTGCATTTCTTTGTTCAACATTTAAACTTGTTTCGCTACATAGCTTACACTTAGCTCCTTGAAGGTGATATACGGTGTGTGTGTGTGTGTGTGTGTGTGTGTGAGTGTGAGTATATAAGCAGGTGTGTTTTTTTTTTGTGTATTGTGAGTGTTAGAGCAACTTACCGTTGGGTACTGCTGTCACTTTTTTGGTTTGTACACGTGCAGTGGCGTTATTCACCTTCACAATGGTTATTCGTAACGAGAGAGAGAGAGAGATACAGAGAGTTCGAGTAACGAGTTCAAAGTAACGAGTTGAGTTGAGTTGCAGCGAGCGTGGTTGGTATTGGTGATGGGTTTTATATTTTTGGTTGTTTTTTTTAATTTTTATTTATAGTTCATATCGCATGTATAAAGAATGTAGAAATAAATTATGTGTTAGTTAACAATTACAATTGAATGATGTGTGTGTGTGTGTGTTTTTGAGTGTGTTTAGGTGGTTAAGGCAACTAAATGAATTTCTTTTACTTAACGTTTTATTACGCATCGAAAAAACATCCGTTTAAAAAAAAATTCTTTTGCGCATTTACCGTAATTAGGCCGATTACAATTATTGCAGGCGCAGCAATAATAAAATGATACATTTAAATATATAAACAGGAGCTGCTGCCTTTTGTGAGCCGCAGTTAATTTGTAAAAATAACAGTTGTCACTTTACGCATTTTCAGCATATTTTAAATGGCAATTATTTGCGGCTGTCCACTTAACATTAATACAGAAAGGAAATGCCAAACGCAAATACGTATAAAAAACAAAAGTAATTACTTTTTAATTAAAGCCAAATAAAAAAGGCGGCATATATAATTTAAAAATCAATCACCGTTTGATTAAAAAAAATCGGAGACCAAAATGCGCTGACAATGCGTGAAAATTCGATTTTTAATATGGCCGAAAGTAAAAGGAAGAAAAAAAGAACAATCAATGCTAAAGGAGTTTTAAAGGCACGGTAAAACACGTGAAAACTTCCCTTACCTTAACGTCACGTCGACTGAAAGTTGTAAGCCAATTTCTCTATCTTAGAGAATTCTTTTTAGCGTATTTTTATTTTTAGTGGTAAATGACTGAAACTTGTGATAGTTTTGCAATTAGTTGCAGATAATAGTAGCTTGCCATGTGACCGGAATGTAACTACATATATGTGTGTAAGATTGATGTGTATGTGTGTGTGTGGTGAGTGTGTGGTTTATTATGGTATTGGTATTGCATGCACCCACCTCGATTTTGCGTCCCTCAACCACGGTGCCGTGTAGACGTTCGCGTGCTCGTTCTGCATCGTTGCTGTTAGCGAATGTTACAAAACCGAATCCCTGCCATTCGCAATCAAACATGCAATTAAAGAAACACATATAGAGTATATATGCATGTAGAGTATATAAAGTACAATTTAAAACATAGTTTATACTAAGCTACAAAATATATATATATATACACAACACACAAAACAGAAAGTGAGGATGTGCCAGAGAGGAAGGGAGCAAGGGTAGGTGAGGGGAGGGGAGGGAGGAGGGAGAACGAAAGACATGCTTGGGGGACAGCATCTTGAGGCATGCATCAGCGCCTTAAATTATGCACATCTTCGTGTCGTATGGCAACAGCGCCCGTAACTATGCAATTATATTTCCTGAATAATGCTGTTCGAGGCACATTGAGCTGTCAATAGTGAAAGTTGTTAATGCTGCCGTGCAGGCTAAAAGGACATCCAAGCGGCGATATTAGTAGCCGTAACACAATGAACCAGGGTTGCCACGGCAACGTAACTGGACAAAAAACGGCAACGCAAGGAGAACTTCACTTGACTCGACAATGTTTCAAGTGCTTGCTATGTGCATAATTTAAATGAATCGTGCAACACAATGTGGAAGAGGCGGAGAAGGAGGAGAAGGCGGAGTAGGAGAGAAAGAAAGAGAGAGAGAGACATCCTGGCAAGACTTACCTTGCTGCCGCGCTCATTGAAGATGATTTCCACGTCCAAAATGGTGCCAAATTGCTGCAGGCACAAAACAGAAATGAGAACGGAGAAAGTTAGATAGAGACAAATTGTTGTTGTTATGGCTGGCGTCTGGCGTTGACTTACCCCAAACATGGCACGCAGATCCGGATCCCTGAAGCGGAAACGGTATATTGGAGACGTGCAAACGCTTTGGCTGACTCTTCGCATCCAACGAGGCAGCGGCGGCAATGGCCGCAGACACCGATGAGACCGACTGGGCCGGGACTAGAGCGCTGCTCAGACTAGTTACCACATTGGGTGTCTGCACCGAGGCGGTCATAATGCCGCTGGCCGCCGCTGCTGCGGCATTTAGATGCGCAATCACCTGCGTGGTTGTTGCGGGCACCACGCCACAATTGGCGCTACTATCCAGGCCCGTGGTGGGCAGTAATCCGGTTGACATGATGCTGCTGCTGCTGGTCGCAGCCAATGCTCCGGCTGCTATCGAACTGGCGGTCACTGAAGTTGCTGCTGCTGTCGAACTGCTGCTGATTATATTGAGTTGTTGCTGCTGCTGCTGCTGTGTTGTTGTTGCTGCTGCTGCTGCTGTTGTTGTTGCTGCTGCTGCTGTTGCTGCTGTGTTGATGGTGGTGTTTGCAACAGTGGCTCGCCGCTAGCAATGGGTGATGTGTTGCCAGAGATGTTGCCATCGTTGGGCATGCTGTTGCTGCTGCATGTATTGCTGCTACCATTGAGTGTGATTGCTGTTGCAACTAGTGGGACGCTGGACGGTGAGCTGCTGAGCGGTGATCCAGGCGTACCGCCACCACCACCAGCACTTCCGCCTCCGCCGCCACCACCAATGGCATGTGGCAAGGCTGAGCTCTGCTGTGGCTCCGCTGCCTCACTGGCAATCAATACTGTGGACTGTGGCCAGAATCGAAACGAAACGAAAAGAAAGAAAAGAACAGATTGTACAAATTAATTAGTAACATGTGGTTGTTGCCAATATCGCATAATCTGTAGTCTGCCAGTGCGATTGGATACTTTGTTTAAAGCTATAGTACTTAAATTTAGCTTTATTATACCTAATTTAGTATAAAAATTCTCATTGAGCTTAAACCGTTGCATCAAACAGATTTCGACTAAACAAATTGACAAAAATGCATTCGGAGAACAATTTTGTGTTAGCACGCGCTTATTGGGTAAAACTGCATTATTCAAAATTTGCTGAAATTTTGAAGAATTTTTTTATGGGGCACAAATCGTATACGTTGTTATTGTTGTGGTTGCTGCTGCTGCTGCTGCTACATGGAAAATCGAATGCGAACAAGTGCCGCAATAAATAAACAATTGAAATGAAAATACAATTTTCAAGTGGTTTGCAGAACGGCACACACAAACACACCCACGCACCGCTACGTGCAACTGTATGTGTGTGTGTGTGGGTGACCCAATAAAAAAGTTACTGAACACACACAGAACAGAGTGTTCGACAGACAGACAGAGAGTCGAACCCATGCAGTAGCACATTTGTGGCACAGACTTTTGTTGACTTATGCAATAAAACTGTCGCGCAAGTACTGCTGCAATTCCCTTTCCCCTAACCCCCTTACCCCTGCCTCTTAACCCACTAGCACTGCAACCAAATCCCCGCGACGACCCTGCGGAAATGTTTGCATTTGTATTTTTGCATTATTAAAACTGAATATGTACAGTGGCATACGGCATGTGGCATGTGGCAGTGTTGCCTATTGGCATTGTTGTCAGCCATGTCTCTTCCTCTCCAACTGTATAGAGAGGTCTGAATAATTTCATATTATTGTCAATTTACGCACACGATGAAAATGCACTGCCAACGACTGCAATAATAACAATAATGGCAAATAAATTCGAGCCGAAAACCCACCCATAAAATAGGCAATAGAAATGACGCCAACTTCATATTTTTCGGGGGTAACTAGTAAATACATAGTATTCGCTGATCGCATTAAATGCGCATTGTTGTCACATAAATCTAAACAAATTCTTTTTCTATACTTATGCATACGTATACGTGATTTCTTTTGTACAATTTCGGATTGCATGTTAAGCGAACATTTTCGCTATTTTCTTTGGGGGAGGCAGGACGGGTGCAAAGTGAAATGGCGTGAAAAACTTTAGCCGAATAAATGGCTAACGATAACGTAGGTCGGAGGCCTGAGTACGGTACGAACGAACGGATGGGGTTGGGTATGGAATTACAGGCTTGGGATTGGGTTACCGTAAATGACATTTAACGCTTTTTAGTTTATAAAATGCTTTTGTGAGGCACGCGACGCGACGCGATGGGATGCCAGCAAAAAGGTCGCTCGCATTTTGATCCAACTTCAAAACATTTCTGCATAAGAAATCACATTTTCAAGCCGCCCAAAATCAAAGAAATAACATGCAAATGGCCCATGGCATTGGAATTTGAGCTAAATGCGAAAGGTGTTGGCATTTTCATTTTTCTCAGGAATTTTTTTTTTTTAGATTTAACTTAAGTGTAGAATAAGTGAAGTTATTAAGATAATTAGTCGCATTGATGTATAATTTAATAACTAACTTAAGTGCTAAGTAATTGTACAAAACTTGGTGCTTCTTGAAGTTAGATTATTTTCTTTTTCTTGTAGACGAAAGTCTTTGGCCAACTCAACTTCAATGTAATTTATTAATTTGAAAAAACTTAAAACATACAACAAGGGCATCACATTGCTATGCAATTTATAACAATTATTTTGCCGCATAGCTAAGTAAAATAAAAAAATAACAATGGCAAAAACTGGATTGAATGGCGCCCAAACAAAGTTGGGTACAGTAAGACTAAGTAGCAACTTTTGCTAATGAAGGAGGGAAAATAAAAAAAATAGGACAAGAAAAACCAAAGCCTGAAACCGAAAGCAAACTCATAGCACGTATATTTCAATTGTTTGCATTGCTTCAGAGCTTTTTCTTTCTTTCTATTTTTTTTCTTCTTTCTTGACTGTTTATTTTATTATAATTTTTTTCTTGCAGCTGCAGTGCTGTGTTGGCCAAACTCACAATGCTGAGCACATTCTGTGGCGTATGCGGTAGATGTTGTTGTTGTTGCTGCTGCTGCTGCAGTTGCTCCATGGCGTGTCCATTTGTCAGAGGTGCGGGTGGCTGCTGCTGCTGCTGTTGTTGTTGTTGCGTGACCAGCGTCGTCGTGGCAGTTGTTCCTGTGCCAGTGATGGTGGATGCGGTTCCATTGCTGATGCCGCCATTATACTGTGTCTGTTGTTGTTGTGTTTGTTGTTGTTGTTGTTGTGTTGACAGATTTGTCTGTGATAAATTTGCGGATAACAACAAGGATTTGCGTTTTAGTTGGCATCACAGGCGCTTTTATACTAGCTGTGCATGTATATATACATATATATGTGGGTGTGTGAGTGTGCTTGTGTGTGTTTGTTTGTGTGTGTGAGAGAGATATAGTGTGTGAGTGACACAAGGAGACTACGACAGGCAGAGACGGTCAAGGCAACCAACCAAAACGACCAACACCAAAAAAAGTTGCTTAGTAGTATATAGTATAAGTACATTGCAATAATTCATAGTATAAGTATCATAGTCAATTGCATGAGTCATGGTTTAGTTGCATTTATTTTTTTGTTGTTGCTTTTGTTTCTTATTTCTTGAACATGCCTCATATACAGTTAGCATATTGTTAATTTATAGTAAGTATACAAAAAATAGTGATATAACAAAATGCGAAAAACTAGAACTGATTAAACCAGTTTTTGTCGATATATATATAGTATGCTTTTATACAGTCTTATAATAAATATATATATATATATAACATGTACATACATATGTAGTATATGAAAAAAAAGAGAACCATACAAGTACATCTCAAGGATTATATTCAACTAAATGTTGCACACACACATGTGACTTCAATCAACCAGTCAATATCAATAACAATTCATCAATCAGTTTAGCAAACTGTCAAATTTAAAGCATTGCTTAACATTTTAAGGGGGGAATTTGTTGTTGTTGTTGTTTACTAACAAAACGTGAGAGCCAGATATATATTGTATGTAGTATATTGAGAGAGATAGAGTAAAATATATGTAGATAAATAATCTGTCAATACATCATGCGACCAACACATATTATATGATTTATTTGTGTTAAGAAAATATATATATTTATGTATGTATAGAGCTAGATTAGTTTAAACGGCGGTCCAACAAACGGGGCGTATGCGTAATTGTTTAGAAATTTACATAAGAGAAGACATTCATCATACTAGGTGTTGTTTGAGCCCAGCTCAGCTACGTAATAAATTTCATTATTTAACCCATCAGTAAGTTTTCCTTTAAGCATTTGTCAATGTTTCCGTCAGGATGTGTGTCAAATGTCTGTTTGTTGTTTTTAACTTTGATATTGCAAGTGTTTTGCTCCCAGCAATTTACAGTACATTTGTACAGCTGCTTGTCTGTGCATGTGTTATGTTGTTGTTATTATCTTTGATTTAGCCCAATTAATGTCGAATTTAATATAAATGAAATATCAATAGACAAATTTAATTTAATACAGTTTGTCTTATTTGCTGTTAAGTAAGACAAAATAATTCATGACAGCTGTCAATAATCCTCTTTTCTCATATTTTCAACAGTCCATTCAACTTGTTTCTGTTTGATGCATACAGTTTGACTTTGTGACCTATTCGTGCTAAACATTAAATACAATTTTCTATTCAATACTGTTTGATTTTCAAATGGTGAGCTTTTATTTAACACTGGACAACATTGCGTATGCGTATTACGTATATATATAAATAAATGCACAGTTGATCCAGTATACGCAAACAACAGCTATAAATATATATTAATATTGCATATTTTCATAAAATTATGTTCAACTACAAAAGACAAACAGCAATAACAACAAGAAGTAAAAGATCAAAATCCAACAGCCAGAGCGAACAAGTTTTGTTGCCAATAATTAAATATTTGATTATTCATTGCGGGGGCAATGAGTGCCAAACAGCTAAATGCAAACAATAAAAACAATTGCCAGTGTGTGTGTGTGTGTTTTTGTATGATTGTGTTTAAAATTAAATGTTACACAAAAGCTTAGCTAAAAAATGCAAAGCGCATCTGTTAAATTATTCAAATGCTCGAATCAATTTTCATAAACAAATAAGGACATGCCCGCCCACCGTAGAGGGCGTAATCAAGCACAAAAAAAATTGAAATTTCATACAAATGCAAATAAATCAGATTAAATTTTGTGTGTGCTTTAAAAATGTCACAAGCCAAAATTTTTACCGAATATTGCTAAATGGGATTTTTGGAGAATTCTTAAATCGTGTTTTTTTTTTATTTTTAAATTTGCTGCTTTGATTTTGATTGTGTTGTTGTTGCTGTTGTGTTTTAATTTGAGCAAGAGCATAAAAGGAAAAATCTAAAATGTGTGTGCGACCGCAATAATACAGCTGAGCTAAATATCCGCCAGCGTTTGTTGCTGCGCATAAAGAACAACAACAACAACAACAACAGCAACATCAACGCAAACAAACAAAAGCAACGTGCTGGTCCAGCAACTAAAAGTATGCTACAAAAAGTATGAATGCTTAATTGTGAGCGATAGAGCTTATAGTTTGTGCGTATGTGTGTGTGTGAGTGTACGTTTCTGTTTGTTGCTTTGTGGCTGATGCTGCTGCTGCAGCGCTTGCTTGTTTTGCAACACATGTGATCAAAAATGTCAAAGCAACAACAACAACAGCAACAACAAACATGGCGTACGTGTTTGTATTTTTATGTATGCGTGTGTAGATGTATGTTTATGTGTGTTTGTGTTTGTGAATGTGTGTGGTGCTGGTGCATACTGATACGCACAGCCAAAGACTACTAAATGGAATGTAACCAAACCAAACCAAGCCAAATCAAATCAGAGCAAATCAAACCCAAAACCAAATGAACGCTACAAAATGCAATACATATACTCACACATACGCATACTCACACACACACACACACACACACACACACACACACAGACATTTACATATATAATAGATACGAGTTATGAGAACACAGAGTGTATAGTTTTAGTAGGTATACATAGATTGATGGAAGAAAAACTTACCTTTTGTTGCATATACAACGGTGCATTGACGGAAACGCCATCGGCAACACTGGTTGCCACTGCAACTGAAGTTGGTGCCGCACCAGCAGCTGCAGCTCCTGTGTTGCCATTGCCCGCTGCCGCAGCTTCAACGGCTGCCTTTAGCTGCATACCCGGCTCTTTGATTGCGGCTGCTGTGACGGCCAGCGACAAGCTTTCGGCCGCTGTCGGCGCACCAGCAGCAGCAGCGGCTGCAGCAGCCGCCACCGCCGGTCCTGGTGCGGCGGCATAGCCAGCCGGTGCGCCCGAAAAGGGCACGCCCGCCTGCACCATGTGCTGTGTAAATGAGAGGGAGACAACAAAAGAATGGAGTCGGATTAGTTTGGAAAATCACTTTTGGTATGAGATTATTCAGTAAAAATATGTAGGGATTGGGGGGTAAGATTAACATAAGGGATGATAAGGGATACGGTTTAAAGATATGCTGGAAATTCTTTTAGGTCTCATACCGATAAGCCTAGGATTTAAACAGAGTATCTAGCTGCTGCAGTTGGTTACATTTATGTTGACAATTTTCATTTTTGTGTGGACCAAATAAAATTTTGGTCTCTCTGGGTTAGGTTTTTACCTGCCATAAAAGTGCAAAATGAAATCCATATAGTTTATTTTTGCAGGTAACCCATGACCAGTATCTATGGCACAGTCGCTAAGCTCTTGGATAGACAAAAGCAACTGCCACACAGCCAGAATACACAAACATAGCAGCAGCAGCAGCAGCGAGGCAAGCGCGCTCGCTTGCTTTAAATTGCAATTTTTATTTGTATAAAATTTTTGCCATTATTTTGCTTGGGTTACCTTCCAGCTGCCACCCACACAGCACACAAATACACACACACACACACACACACACTGCTACTGCTACTGTCAACATCTATGAAATATGCAAAATTTGCAGCTTATTGTAGCTAAATAAACCTCATCCCCAGACCCTAATGCAAGGCCCCAACGCCGAGTCCCAACCATTTTGTCAGACAAACTTTTTGTCATTTGAGAAAGAGAGGGAGAGACAAGGGTGGGGATTATCGTGTGAGTGGCATTTTAATATGTTTTACTGTAAATTTTGTTGCCGCTGTGTTGTTGTGTTTTGTGGGTAACAGCGTTTGCCTTGTCTCTGTTGCTAATGCTAACGCCGAGGCTACAACATGAAATGGCTATTAATTTTTGGGATTTAACACAAAACACATCAGAAATATTTGCAGAATTTTACGAACGAGACACGAGATTGCGCTGCAGCAGCACTGGCAAATGACAAATGTCACAAAACTAATCTCGAAAATAGCCAAATAGCTATGTACAACATTTATTTGCAAACTAACAAGCGACTTCTTAAACTTTTGTAGAAAATAATAAATAAAGTGTCATTTCTCATTTTAATAAAAACAATTAAGACAAAGGAATTTCAAAGCACAATTAGTAAAACTTAGGGAAAAACACGCTTTTAATGCATCCCAAAAATGGAACATCAAAGATAAGAAGAAACAGCATTCGCTATCCAATAATAAACCGTATCTTTTGCACTGGCTGCCATTCGGATCTCATTAGGAGAATGCTGCACACAAATGTCAGTGTTCATATTTGTATTTTTGGCACAGCCCAATCTCTTGTGGCAACACGCAGGCGGCGCCGCAGCAGCAGCGTCTCACCCCCGTCCCTCTCTTATTTCTCTCCTTCTCTTGACTGTGTATCTTGTTCTTCCGCATTGCAGCGCCCAGCGATTTGTGCTTTGAAAAATTAGCTTGTTAATTAAATGCAAGCCATATGACATGTTGTGTTGTTGCTCTTCACCTAACCCCCCTTCATGTCGCCCTTCTGGTGCTACTGTTTCCCTTGGCTGTGATGTAATCCACCGTGCAAGTTCTCGCACACGTTGCGCATACGCCACATATATTCTATGGCAGTGATGTTCACGACTAAAACGAAAATTGTCATGTTAAATTTACATAATATTCTTCGAGAATTCATTTTGATGTTTCAATGAAAAAATAACATAAAAAAAAGAAAAACATATATTAAATTTTTCTTCCCTGCTAGCAAAATATGACAAGCTACGACGTCAACATGGCAACGTTACTTATGCCAGCAAATTATGCACTTGTTAAAGGCAAAGGTGGCAGAGAGAGAAAGAAAGAGAGAGAGGGAGAGGGAGAGGAAGAGCGAGTGTGTCTGTCCCATCCAATAAACGCAACTCGACGTTGAACATGTTGAAATGTGTCGACGTTGTTCGTCATTGATGTGTGTGTGTGTGTGTGTGTGTGTGTGTGTGTGTGTCTTTATGGGTGTGTGCCACTCAATAGGTCTCTCAAAATGATCTCGTCGCTTCTGCAGACCGAGTGCCACTTAAAACAATGCACACACAACACAACACAACACAGCACACACACACACCCTCACTCACTCACGAGCAATTAACGTGACCATTGATTGGGGGGCGGGCTGCACTTTTATAATTTAACGTCAGTTTTTTGCGAGCGATTCTCTTTTTCCGTTTTTATGCATTGTTATATATTTTTGCATTTAATTGCACTTGAATATAGGCAGAGTGGAGCATTTTTTTTTTTGTTGTTACTTTAGGGAAACTATTTGCATGGCAAATATTTTACAAAGCAGCCAGAGCCTGCAGCTATTGCAATTTGTATTCGGCGTTCCAGCATCCCAAAACTTCACCTAGTCATCTACCATCTGGCGGCAGCTGGCGCAGTTTTATTGACTGCGCCGACGAGGAGACGATGGCGTCGTTTTTGGGCGCACACTGTTTGTTTACATTGCATTCTATGCGTTGTTGTTTTTGGAACATTTTCAACAAAACACTTTACGCTTTTCATTTTTGCAACAATTGTGCGGCGCTGCGCTACGCCGTGCTGTGCTGCTGCACTTTCAAGTGTGGCGGCATTTGAAGTATTTGTCTTGAGTGTTGGCGCAAATTTTCATCAATGCCAGCAGCAGGCAGCATCTGCAGAGCCTACATATTTACCTCTGCCATTAAGTTAAAATGTATATTAGAGACGCAATTTTTGAGTTTAATGTATGCATTACACTTGCTGATGAAAGTATGCGTGTGTCTCACACTGCGTATACTTGATTATTAAGTATGTCACATAGCCAGCAGACAGCCGCCAGCTGATTGATGGCCCATATGGCAGAAAAATTGTGTGAAAATTTAATTTTTTTCAAAATATGTGACAAGCAAGGCAATGGAAAATATAAATAAAATCATCGCTCATAGATTAAAAAATGTCGGAAATGGCGTTGAAAAGTGTTCGATTATATTAAGAATAACGAAATTCTTACCAAATTTTAGATAATTTAAAATTATTATGTGTTTGTTTGTTTGTTTTATAGTACAGGCATGCAATAACAAGTTGGCACAAATATTTGCATATGGCGCCCTGAATATATTCATTACATCAACTGAATATTAATAAACAATGACGCTAACAGCACACACAGAGTGTATATATTTTGTTATGCCAAAATAGTATGTGTACTTTCCTAGACCGGCGTTTAGTGTGCGTCAGCTGTGACTGCGACATCGGTTGCCAAACACGAACATGTTCCAAAGTTTTGAACCTGACACAGTGAAAAGCATTTGACCAATTGCTCAATAGAAGTACAACTACTTACTTGCCTGCTGACGCAATAGACGTCGCCCAATTTTGGTCAATGCAATGGCAAATTTGGGTCGCTGTGCGACACTCGTTTAAAAGCCAGGCCAATAGCCAACAATCAAAGTTGGTTTGCCAAACGGCACGACGCGAACGACGAACGACGAACTGCTGCAGCATGCCAATTAAAACAGTCAGTCAATTGAAATTCAAATTGAAATTGAAATTTGTACAACACGCGTCGATTGTTTAACATTGTTTGTTTTTGGAATTTTTCATGCTTGCTTCTTGGCCTATCTTTATCCAATTTGTGCCTCGATTACGCTGGGCGGTAGAAAGTTTTCTAGGTCGATGCTAATCACGTCTGCCTTTCAATTTACATTTTCGGGCATATTTTTTTTGGTGATTTTTTGCTGTTGCGAAGTCAATTTGCTCAACTGCAATTGACCGGATGAAGGTCAGTTGCAGCAAGCCTGAGAGCTGCAAATGCAATTAACTAGGCAATATACCGAAAGTTAGCTGGTAAGCTATTAGAAGGTATTTCAAATTAAAGCACTCATCTAACAAGATTCGTTTATAAATCAGTTTGTGTGTTCTATTACAGTTTTGTCTCTCTCTCTCTCTCTCCTCCGGCGGCACAGGAAATTATAGCGAAAGCGTGTTGAAGCGTAAAAGGAAGCTCACAGGTGTGTGTGTGTGTGTGTGTGTTCAGTTCAGATGGCTGGGCCAAACATGACATGTAATATGAGTACTGAAATTGCTGCTGCTCTTACTATCCCTTTTATCCCCCCCCACCGTAGCCCAGTCACTCCATTCAGCACTTGTAGCATGTTGGTGTCAGATACCAGATACTACAGAGCGCTTCAGTCGAAAGGGGTTTGTCTGTTTGGCAAATCAACGAGTGAGCCGGAAATTTATTTTCAAAATACAAAATGTGCACCATGTTTTGCATGCAACGCTGTCACACATCCTCCGCCATCCTAAACAGGGCACCGAGGTGTGGGGAGGGGCACACAAATAGTTTCATGAGAAAGTGAATGAAAAACGAGCACAAATTAGTGAGCAGCGCACACAGCACGGCGTATACGTAATATTGTAACCTGTGCCATGTGCAATGCAATAATAAATTGGTGTTCATGCGATAATTGAAGTTGCCAGCGTGCAGCAAATACCAAAATAACACACAACTACAACAACAACAACAGCAACAGCAACAACAAGAACAACATCAAGAACAGCAACATTCAAATAATTCAATTGGAATGTTCCTGCAGCAAAGCAAAACCTCATTAAAATTCTCCAACATGGGTGGAATATAGTTTACAAGATTCCTTAATGAATTGTGGCATTGTAAATATAACAAAGGGAATTCTCGTTGCGCGGAATTATCAAAGAGTAATATTCTGCATTCTTAACCATAATGTGGAAATATATTTGTATGAACGTTAACAATGGCATTTACAATACAGAAAAGGATTTTATTTCATTCAACGGATATTTAATATAAATAATTATATAACTCTACTGCTTATCTGATAAACTTTTTGGAATGACTTCTTTAAATCTTAATCTCGAAAGTAATATTATGCTTTCTTACTCAGGGTTAACTATCCAAACATTTGCATATAGAATGTTTAATGCTAAAGTAACGTTTATAGCACTGAAGTTGCGGTAAACCCAAACGTCAGTGGCAGGTGTGCACAACAGCAGCCACAACGTCAACATCAACAACAACAAAACGTTAGCCAAATACAAAAACAACCGTAGAGGAGGGGGAAAAAAGCAAGAGTTGGCCCTAAACGGCAAACGGGCCTGTAACTTGGCTTAAGCCACAAACCGGTCGGCTTAATGGAACCGAGAACGGAGGGAGTATGTGGGTTTGGGGGGGCGGTTAAAACGTTAGATGCGCATCTGCAAAACAGACAGAAAACTGCAACGAATCGAGAGAGAACCAGGCCTAGCATTCAAATGCGGTCTGTCTCTATCCCTCTCTCTTTCTAGAACTTGTGATTTTTCAGTCGTTTTACATTTTCTATTTGGTTTTTTCTTTTATGCTTTGTAAGTTGCCACTTTTGTGTGTCACTGGGCTGCCCACATTGCGGTAGTAGTTGTTATTAATGGCCCAGCTAAAGCTAAAGATGTCTCCACACAATGATGACGGCAACGATAATAATAATGTTGATAATGATGATGATGATGATACGAGTGGCTGCTGCTTGGCTTGCCATTTAAATGGAATTTATGCAGCCAAGCCTGGCATCCACATCAACATCAACTTCGACTGTTACTCCAACTTCAACTCTCTTGACTAGAGCTTTTTTGGCTTTAGCTCTGACTCTAACACTGTGCCATCAATCGCCCTCGGCAGAAGCAGAAGCAGCAAAAGCAGCAGCAGCCGTTGTTGGCCAAATGAAGCATGCAGCTGGGTTTGGCATGGGGAATAGCGGAGGCGATCAACTAAACCTTAATGCCAATGAAAACGTGAGAATGTCGTCGTCGTTGTCGTCGTCGAGTGCACGCTGAAGATGCACTTTCCGGATTTATATCGCTAAATTTTTGTCGACCTAACGAACGTGAGTGGAAAATTAAATAATTGAATAGCGTTCGCCAACGCCAACGCCGCCGCCGTCGCCGCCGCCAACTAAAAGAGAGTGTGCGAAAATTGCCAGAGGTCGTAAAATGCCAGGCTAAAATGGAAGCTGGAAAGGCAGGCAAGGCAAGGCAAGGCAAGGCAAGACAACAAAAATAAAGTAAAGATGTAAAAAGAATTGCATTGTGATTATTCAATGGCTTAGCAAATGAAAATGAAATTGGCCATTGGCCGCTCCCGCTATATATATGTATACTATACATGTTTATATGTATTACCCCTACTAAATCAGCTAAAGCGGCAGCAGCAAAATCAATAAAAATAAATGAAGACAAATATCAAAAGTACACACTACCAAAAAATCTTCACGTTCTTCTTTGCCATGTCAATAAACGAGGCAAAGTAAAGACAGAAACGAAACGAAAAAAAAAGATATATACTTATATACCAAAAAAAAATCAAGAAAAAAAAACACATCAAAATGAAACGCGTGCAAACAACAAGTACATACACTACACACGAAAATCGTTGAAATTTGTATTTAGGAGCAAATGTTTAGCTATGCAAATGGCGTGCCAGTTGTCGGTCGGTTTGGCTGACAAGACTTGAATTATGGCAGCCAAAAGATGCGTTGACAGAAGCTGAAGAAGAATTAAGTATAAGAGACAACAACAACGAATTATGTGTGCACATGTTTAAAGGTGCTGTCAATTTGCGAGTGACAAAAAAAAAAAAAAAAAAACAATCATAATAATAAATTGGTATTTTATTTTTAGCAACAAATGTGCGTGAACAAAGAAAAAAGTATTAGATAATTTTAATAGAATTTTTTAGAGAGCATTCAATATTCGACAGCACTTTGTTAATATTCTGTTGTGGTCTCTAGTATTAATGGGCTCACGAAAGCGTGTCCAATGTCGGCTAAAGGGCTTATAAGAACATATATTTTGCAACCGCCTGTCCCCTCTTTTTTACCTGCCTCTCTGAAATGGGGCATGCGGCCACATGGAAAACTTTTGAGCTGGCAGCAGCTTGTGTTGTTGATTCATGGCACTTGAAAATATTCAAAAAATTTGTGACACATTTGCAAAAATAAAATAAAGTATTTCAATGTTGTTTTGATGTTTTCCAAATCTATAAATCTTGACTCACATAAGTCAGATGCACACTTTTAAAAACGTATTTATTGTGAGTCTTTAATACTTACCATGATCAAATTTGACAAAGCTATGACAGTAGATAATTTCAAAATATCTGCAGAAGGGGCAGGGTAGGGGTAGGATTAAATGACACAAAAATAATTGAAAGTTGGACGACTGGAATAACCAGTTGCTATGAAAATTTGCGATTTCATTTCACTCTTGACGCAACGCGATGAAAGCAATGAAGCCACAAATATCGCATTACAATCACACACACACACATTGATTACAAAGGCAAGAGGGAGAGAGAGGGTGAGGGGATTGTGTGGCACTTGTATTATCCGCTAAGCGGCAGCAATTGAACAACAACAACGCAGCTGAGGCAAATGGAGAAGGGTAAACACACAAACACATAGACAAATCAGCGACAGCAGCAGCAATGATTGTGATTGCAGTTTTTATAGAAAATTGCGACAACAATAGAATGCGAGCAGAAGGAGCGTTCGAGTCAGTAAAGGAAACAATGAAGAGGCAGATGGTATTGGGTCTATTTGTATGATTGATTCGGATTGGCATTAAATGCAATCAGCTGGCCACGCCCACCGCCTCATCACAGCTATAAATCAAGCCAATGCAGCAATCAATAGAAACACCTGACAGCGCTTAACCTTAAGGCGATAGATTTTGTTGCATATTGAAAATGCTTGAAACACGCAAGGCCAAAAAAAACACAACTGATTGTTATGGCTTATTAACTGGCGAGCACCCTGTCTCGCCCCCCCCCTCTTCCACGGTAAAGGGAGGGCAAAGAAACATAAACAAACAACGCCCAAAAACGGAAGGAACTGACGGCTAAAAAACAAAAGCTCACTTCCTGGCGCGCTCAGGTTATGAAAAATAAATGAGTGCTAGTTTTTATGTTATTGGTGCGGGTGCGGGGGAAGGGAGAGAAGGCGCATTACACGCAACTTATGGACGCATGGGCGTGGCCATAAAGTGCCATTAAATGCGCGTTAGGGAGGCTTTAAAGAGCACGCGACAAAAAGGTCGAACAAACAACAACACGGCGTATACACGATATGCGCTGTATACTAATACACCTGCAACAAGCAATTACCGTTAAGCGGATTGTATTTCATAAAGACGCACACAAACAAGCTTAGCTAAAACTAAATGCCCTCTTTGCTGTTTGCATTCTTTGGTTTGTGTTTCCATTTTCTGTTTTCATTTTCATTTTCATTTCCATTTAAATTGTCGGTTCTGTTTTCATTTGAGCATTATTGTTATGACCTGTAGTGGCACTCGGCGCTTTTCACGCTTTTCACACTTGTAAATCAATTAAATTTACAGCTTTCTGCTGTTGCTTTGTTGTTGTTGTTGTTGTTGCTGCTCCTGTTAGTCGTCACCTGCTGTTGGCCATTTGGCTTAAGCGAGGGCTAAGCCTGCAACGCTCGACTGGCGCAAGGATTGTAGAAGCCCCAATAGTGTGGGAATTATTTTGTTGGCTTGTTGCTGTTGTTGTTGTTGCTGCTTGTTGTTGTACTTGCCTTTGCTGGCAAATTGTCGGTTAGTTTGTGTATAGGCTTTTTGGAATCGCTTGAGCGACTGTTGAATTGCTGGTAATGTAATTAATACTCAGGCTTTGAAGCTTCATAAGTGGGTCAATTGCGTGTGGCAACAAAATGTGCTTGTGTGTATGTGTGTGTGTGTGTTTGCGTTTTGGGTAAGGGTGCGCAAAGTTAGTTAAATGGAATATGAAATGTTATTATTGTTGGTTTGTTTTTGATTGGATTTGTTCGAAAATAAACATTAAGCTGGAAATTCTGGCAAATTTTGAGATTTTGAGTACCATTAATTAAATTAAAAACACATTCTAAGAAGGTTCGACCATTTGATAAGCTACAAGAATGTAACCTTAAAAATTATATTCAGGAGTATAAAGAACAGCCAGGTAAGGGATTCTGGCCACATCCTTTAGTGGTAAAGCACAAGCTGAGCTTCCATAGTCGACTATGACTGCACGGCTTGTGGTTCCTCTTTGCCACTCAAGCTAAAAGGGATGAACATTTGTTTGCCATTGTTGTTGCTGCTCTTGGGTTGAGATGCATTTGGGATAAATGCTGAAGCTGCTGCTGCTGCTGCAGCTCCTCTTGCTAAATGAGTGGCTGTTATGGGATGAGAGGACCGGGCTTGGCAATTAAGCAAGCACGACGAGTATAAAGTGGGCGTAATAGCTACAATGACTACGTAATTGCTATATATGCGACCGACCAGTTGCCCCTCTAAGCCAGCTTGCTACAGTTGATGCTACCGTTTCAGTTACCTGCACCCAACCGACAATGTTGATGAGCTTTCATTAAAAACCTGAGCTCCCGGCTAACACTCTCTCTGTGTTTGTCTCTGAGCTGACTCTTAGCACATGTAAAGCTTATTAAGTGCATGTAGAATGCTCGCTGTGGCAGACAGATTGCATAAAGTGCGTTTCAACTCAAAGCACATACATATAGTACACATTTATATGAGTATATGAGTGTGTGTGTGTGCGACTGGCAATTATCGACGCGACTTTTCTGATTTTCCACTTAAAAGGTTGTCAGCCATTAACCAACAACTGTCACTCACAGCCACTGCGTAATTTGAGATGTGAAAACAATTAAAAATGGGGAAAATTACAGTGCAGGCGAGTAAAAAAAAACTTTTATTGCATACTCTGCGGCGCTAAATGATGATACGTGCGTCTCTCTCTCTCTCTCTCTGTTTCTCGTTGACTCGTTAAACGTAACTTCGTTAACCCAACCAAATTGGCAAACATTGACGCTAACAAGAGGCTGCTGCTGTTGCTATAAAGACTGATGGGTTTGGTTGGCGGTTTATCACTCACGCATCGCTGCTCTGATTTTTTGACACACACAGAGAGAGAGAGGAGAGAGAGAGAGTGTTGGTTAAAGTTAATTAACAAGGTTAACATTATATTATTCGCTATGACCATTTATAAATGTGATGTGGCAAACAGTTGCTCTAGCATGCAAGATTTATAATAGACAACAAAATTTAGCTATGCAAAAATATGTTTCATTTCAAGCTAATAGGCCAAGTCAACTTTTATTGCTTTATTGTTCCGTAGAAATAAATTTAGTGCTATGCCATTTTGGGAGTACTTTAAGCCAATGCCATACATGGCGCTTAGCCAACTTTAATGTGACTGTTGGCACGTGCATAAATTGCGATGTGTATAACTTGAAAAACAAACACAACTAAATAAGACATTTCAAATGCGCACTAAGATACACAAAGACGCAACGAGGTGGGGGAGGAGGGAATAAGAAATATAAAAAGAGAGAGAGTGAGTGAGAGCTGAGCATGAAAGGCACTCAGCCAGTAAATTAGGTTCATGTCTCAACTAGTTGACCCAAGTCAGCCCAAAATAAACAAACAGTCAAGCCGAGTAGTAGAGAAGTAGGTGAAGAGGTGGGAGGTTATGAGGGGTTTGGCCACTCTGAAACTGGGCAGTTGTTCTGCTTGAGTTGTTGGTAGCCAACTGTAGTAGAGCCAACGGCCCTGAACAACGAGTAAATCATAGCCATGAAATATGTGCCAGGCTAAGGAAAATCGTAACTGACAACAGCAGCAACAGCAAAAACTACAATAATAAGCATGGCTAGTAATAATAATGAAAATACAAAATAGCAAAAACCAGGTGCTATGAAACGCAAATCGTTACCTACATTTTGTTACGTTGTTTGTTCACATTTACGACACACACACACACACACACACACACAACGACATCGAACGTGACCAGCAAAAAAAATATACGCACATAAAAAAGAATGAAATAAACAGGTACTAGCATTATAAAATGCAATACACAAAGTCTTTGCTCATGCGAGCGATAAAATTGTTGATGCCCCATAACCCGAAACGCACCCCTAGTATCATAGAACTCCCGCAATCACAGCCATAAACTTTACAATGACTTTGCCCTGAGGTCCGGTACTCAGAAGGGTGCTCTCTCTCTCCCAATGTTTTCTGCATGATTTAATGCGTAATTTTCAGAACTTTGCAAATTTTTCGGATAATTTATCATTTTTACACCAACAAACACACAACTGCTAGCAAAAGGAAAGTTAGGGGCAATAGTTTTTGTCGCAACGACACCTGACGTTGGCACATTTTTGGGTGGCACCAGCTTTGTTCTTGTTTCAGCATAACTTATGGGTTAAGTGCAAGCAAAAATTGTGACCTCAACTCATTGACATTCGGGATTTAATGGGCTCGCCTACCTACCTGTCCCTAGAGCTGCCTTAATTAAAATTTTGGCCCATTGAAATAGGTTCAGGAAGAGAGTGAGGAAGTCTAAAGTTGGTAGGCCTCTTATGATAAATGTGCGGCCAGTTGAACTTAATTTTACGAAGTTGAAATTGATGGGCTGTAACTTTGCCGAAATATGGGAAAATACAATTTAATTGCTAAGAAATGCACTCAGCAAAGTTCAATAACTATCTTTAGGTGATGAAAATTTATTAAACAGAAAAGTGAAATTTATTTTCAAAAACTATTTAGCTACCTTTGCAAAAGATATGTAAATTTCCGAATCACTGAATTGGAATTTATATGGTTTTATTATAGTTTTTAAAGAAGATACCTTTTGACTTTATATTTTCACTGACTGCAGACCCAGCTGTTGTATATTGCATGTTTATGCCTTGAGAGAGACACAATTTGCCTTCAGTTAAAGGCTTTGCCTTTCTGGCGATATTAATGCATATTTTAGTTGCAATGCCAAATATTTGTGCTATATATAAAAAATATTTTCAATATTCAGGCAGACAACTGTATAATGAAATGTATACTAAGAACAAGGTTGCTTTGGCAATAATTTAACGCATATAGTTTGCATGAAATTCATAGTATCTGTAAGCAAAGCTAACGGAATGTTGTCTTGCAACTGATTTGAAACGGGCTAACTTGCAGTTTGCTTAGCCAAATAATTAATGCATTTGATTGAATCGCATGAGGTTTGATATCATTACGCATGTATTTTAGTTGCAGGTTGGACTATTGGCATTGAGGGAGTAATTACAAGTAAACAAGTAATTGTAGTAAATGCAATTTCTTGTTAGTCGGTTCTCATTTTGTTGACTCATGTGGCAGAGTCGTTTTGCTTGCCCCATAACTCACACACTTTGATATGCAACACATGGCGGGCGCATCTGCAAAAATGTTTTTCTTCTCTTCACTTGGCTTTGCCCCTTTGTCCGTTTGCAGCCATTTGCTACAATATCCTTTGCTTCTTTTTTTTTCAGTTCAAGTTCTTTTCATTTTCACTTCTCTGGAAACATTGCACTGTGTGTAAGAACTCTTCATGTTTGTTTGTGTGTGTGAGTGCTTGTCTATTTTTATCCCTGCTCGAACTCGCTCCGTTCACATTATCACTCGGAGCACATACAGCGCACTGGATTTTGTCGTAATTGCGTATGGAGAGCTCGTAGTCAGTCAGTCAGGCAGTTGAAACAGTCAGCTCAGGTCTTTAATAAAGTTTTTCAGCTCTTTTTTCTTTCATTTCATTTTCCGTGTGAGACTGTGTGTGTGTGTGTGTGTGAGTTGTGTATCTTTTTGCCTTTCATTGCTGAGTGTTGAGATTCGAGAGCGGTCACCCCATGCTGCGGATAGAGTGCCGACCCCGGACCCGGGCAAAGCCGCATTCAAAGGCTATAGCTAAAATTAGACTCCAGACGAGGGAGAAGAACGTTGCGCGTTGTAGAAGCAGGCTCCTGCGTACTCATTAGGCACCAAGGCACAGCATTTTAATTTGTGGCATTAATGCGTAGTAAATAAGGTGGAATGAATATATATGGAACCAAGACACACGCCTACGTAGTAAAAGGGCTTACAAGGCACTTAGGTTTTGAGCAAGTGGATTGGATAGAAAATGAGTGTGGATTTGGGTGTAAGATCTAGAGATTTTAGTAAAATGATTATACCTCTATCGTGTTGTGCAGTGAGGACATGGTACATACCTGAAAGCAGAAAAAAATAATGAGAATTAGTATAAGCATTAATAAAACGAATACATTAAGCCAATGCTATGCTAGACATAAAACACAATATAGTTAAGCTTGAATTTGATTGAAATTGTTTCAATTTGCATTTCTGACAACTCAATTATAATATTATATATTTAATTAAAACTCGTTTACACAAACTTAATTAGTTAAAATGCAACAAATTTGCTAAATACATGCAATATTATTTTTTTCCCACATAACAAAATCAAAATCATTGCCCCTGGGCAAAACAATCAAAACATTTTAGCATTCGTTAATTGCATAAATTGCATTTTTCACGCAAACTGCGAAAATAAGTTTTAATTTTGTTCGATTTGTTGTTTGACTAATTATTGCCACAGCTCATGGCTTAGTCGTATGCATAACAAATTAATTTGCGAATTCACGTATTTATGCGCATATTTAGTGCAAATCAAATAATTTGAATTGTGAACACACTTTTCTAAACGCACAAATAATACCAGTGATAAATACTTTTATGACATATGTATGCATTGCATTAAATCCGCTTAATTTTGCTATTAAATATTAAATCCCAACAAAGAGCAAACATAACTGAAAAAACAATTTATAGAAAAATAGGCATTGAATACAATAGACATATGTACATATAAACAGGCTTTGTTTTTAAGTAATTGAAAGCACAGAGAGCATAATAAAAATGTAAATAAATTAAAGCCTAAATTCTTTCTGTTGACACAGCAGCTGCTTCCGCTGGGAGGGATAGAGAGAGAGAAACAGAGAATTCCAGAGAGACGCAGCAGGCCTTCGTCGTTCTGCACTTGAAAAGCAACAAATAACAGCACTCAGCACTCTGAGAGAGAGAGAGAGAGACCCAGTCTGGCCGTTTAATCAGTCTAAATTGACACTGGGGGTCAAATTCATTAAGATAGAAATATTTCGCTTGTTTCGTTATTGTTTCTGCCGACATCGCAGCACTCAGAACACTCTGGACACTCAGCAGTCTGTACTGCGTCGTAAGGGCGTTGGCATTTCAAAAACATAAATTTCAAAAATAGATAAGCTGCAGGCACATTTTCCATTCGATCTAGCAGGCAGGCAGCATTAGCATTTCAAATGTGCGCCATGTGCTTGCTGTACCTAGGCCAACTAATTATCGCTTTTCCGGAAAATGCCAGAGACAGCAACAAACAGGAAATGCTCGAAAGTTGCCTGGAAACCAAAGTAAATTAACAAAGCGGCTGAGATTACATTGATTGACAAACAGGGCAAGACAGGACAGAGACAGAAACAGGGAGAAGAAATATTACGAGGCACGCGAATATTTATAAATAACTTTTAAAGTAAATGCGATGCGATGAGAATGTTTAGGATGGGCGGAGGGGGGTAACGCACCATGCCAGGATATGCGTGACTAGCATGGAAATTAAACAAAAAACATATATAAGTCCAAATTCCAAGCGCTCAGTGTCAAACGATGCGATTTCTACTACGTCGTCGTTGTAAACGTGGCAACGCTGAGGCGCCTCCAAGTACACAAAGAAAGCCAACGCAAAATATACATAAATAAATCTAATGGCTTTTGCTACCGAAAAGCAACAACAGCGACAGCAACAAGAACAAGATGGAAAAAATCAGTAACATTTATTTTATTTATTTTGATCTTAGCTCGGGGCGTGGCAAAAGCTGTGTATTATTTTGATTTCCAAAGCGCTGACTTAACAAAGATGTATAACAACAAAGAGGGTGTGTGTGTGTGTGTGTGTGTGTGTGTGTAGGCGTTGATGAAGTGCACATGTGTACAATATATGTGTATATATATATGAAGTGTAATGGAAACAGATGTTTGCGAGATGAGGAAATACTAAGAAGTTGCTTCAAATGATGCTAGACGTACACTTGAAGAAAATGTTTTAGGTTAAAATTCAACATTCATAAAATCTAGAATCTGATGTAATCAGTAGCTAAATTATGTTCATTGCAAAACCAATTTACGCATGTGACAAGCATGACAAAATAATATATTCAAATTAATTTCATACAAAAAAAAAAATCAAATTGATGGAGATTAAATAATAAAGTTATTAACCTTTAAATACATTTAAAATATGAGAGTCAGAAGAATAAGCTCATTCATACCACTTTTACTCAAATAAGTTATTAAAATGCAAATTGTCAGCGAGATTGCAACGAAATTTATTGAGGTTAAAGAAGATTTGCATTATTCCGTTTTTAATTTGTATAATATTTTAACTGTTTGTTACTGATTCGAATGCATCGCGTTTTTTACAGCTGCAGCTTTAAACAGCTTTATGGCAATTGATGTAAATATGCAGTTGAAATAAATTTTTCATAATTGGCATTATAAATTCCATTCCATTGTGAACAGATATTCTACAGCCCCAAAGCTAAGAATCAACTAGAATTGCCTAAATTGCCCCTTTATTAGTTTTTTCACACACACTAAACAAAAACCGAAAAGAACTTCGCTTTTTTCCACGGTGGCATAAACAACAACAGCAACAAGAACAAACAAATTGCTTAGCTGTTGGTAAGGCTTGCGTGTTAGCCGCGCATTAAATGGCTGCCAGGACACAACACACAATCCAGCAAAAAAAAACAACTGAAAAACAACAGCCAGAAATGAGGCAAAAAGAACTTGGCTACTTTTAGTTTTCGCTTTTGTTTGAAACAATCTACCGAAATAAACTCATACTCGACAGCAAACTAACCACACCACACACCAAAACACACACACACACACACACACAGTTTACGTTTTTTCTTGTAGTTTTTGCTGACCAATTTCTTAGGCTCTTTTTTTTTTTGCTTTGTGCCGCTTTAATATTACCCTCATTATTATTTTGCTTTCGTTTCGCTCAAACACACAACACACAAACACATAGATACAATTAAGTGGTTCGTGGCTAGGTGGATATGTGAGATCCTTTGCCTTAGCCCTCATCAAATCGTTATTGATTGTGTGGAACCGAAACAACAACAACAACAAGAGCTCCTCAATGAAGCTGAAATTAAGTGCCCTGTTTTAGGCTATCATTAAAGCTTGTATCCTGCGGGCGCGCCTTATAAATATCGCCAGCATATTGATGACTATCTGGCACGCAACCGATTTGGCCAACAACAACAACAACATTAGCATTACATTTTTATCTGGCAAAGATAATTTGAAAAGTGTTTTGAATGCCTTCAGGATGCCAGCTACTGAATTCAAGGTTGCCCTTATTACTTGATTAAATCTCAGTGCCAACAAAAAAAGTCAGTTTCATTTAAGCCCAACTTAAATGGTTAAAGCCCCTTGCCAGATGTGTGTTCTGCATAACGTTAGTAGGCTTACACACTCATTGCAGAACTGTTTCCAAAAATACAGACTTAACTCATCTAGTCCCAAAATGACACACACACTTCATTATATAACATGCCGAAAGCCCTGGTCAGGAGCACAGCTGTCAGAACAGGCCTAAAACAAATGACACAAACGGCGGACACTCGTTTCCATACCATTTACTCATGACCCCCCATTCACCACCGCCAACCCCTCCCCCTAGCCACGTTCTCTCTCTCTCTCTCTCTTAACCAGCAATCAGCATGTGCGTTGCTATCAACGCCAGCGTCATTTGCATGCAGAAAGGCAACCGAAAACAAATGTCAAAATCATAGAATCGACAGGCCCAAAACGGAGGCCGAGGGGAGGTTGGGTCTAAGGGGTGGGGCAGTGATTCAGCATGTGTATCGTTCGTACGTTGTTCGTTTGGTGCGTTTATTGAATATGCAAAGAATAGACAGAGAGCGAGAGAGAGGGAGAGAGAGGGGCATAATTAACATGCAAAACATGCATCGATTATTGGAATGTTTTTTTGAGAGTGTTTGAGGTATTTTCTTGTCTCGCAGCTGTGGATTATGAAAATCTTGATGCAATTATTAACATGGCCAGCACATGTGTGTGTTTGGGGCACAAAGGCCAATGACAGGAACCGCAGTTGATTTAAGATACTCAATTTAAAGCGCTCTCCAACAAAAGGAAACATTTAAAATATGAAAAACTGCAGCAGCACATGCTTGCAACAACGACAGTGAGAAAGCAGCGGTAAAAAAAAAGAAAAGAGGGTAACAGCCCCCAGAGGTGAGTATTTATGTGTGCTGCGTGCGGTTTTTTTTCTGCTCTTTCGTTCGTTCTTTCTTTTGCTCTTTTTTTTTTTTGGTCGTATAGCTCGCTGGAGAGCAATGCCGAAAAAGCCAATTTAACGCTTGAATACAATTTTCAATTTAAAGTTTTGCGCTTTCTTATATCGTAGCTCTCTCTCTCTCTTCCTCTGTCTCTTTCTGTCTCTCCTCTGTCGCTTCAGAGCAACTTGTTACGTTTTCAGTTGTGCTCTTTTTTTTATGCCACGCCCCCTCCACACACACACCCTTCTGGCAAACAGGATGTGAGGGCGTGATGGGTTTAAAAAGAGTTCTAGGAGGAAGAGAGGAGGGCAAAGTGCCTTAAAATCCATCTTAAAAACGCTCGCATAAAAGTTGACTTTGATTAAAGTTCGAACACACACACACACACACAACTCAGACACACTTACAGACACGTTCAAAGGAAACATCCGAAGGATACACATAAACACTAAGGCAACGCTCATCCTGTGATGTCAGAAGCCAAAAGCCAAGTCAATGTAACTGAGGCTATAAGTGAGCCAAAGCTGATTGAAATGATTGAGGCGAAATGGCGCGATATCAGCTTGCAACATAGCGAAGAGCGAAGAGGCAAGGGGAAGAGGACTAAAAATGCGCTGCTGTTGTGTGTCAACATGAAGGAAGCAGCCAACGCAGCAGCAGCAGCATCAACTTGATGGCAAGTGGAAATTTGTTTTCGATAGATGAGACGCAGCTAAAAGTAGATAAAAAGTATGAAACCATTACATGAACGATAGATAGCTATGTCCACTTAGTCATCAAACAAGAGAGAACTTGAATTATCTTTTTGCGTGCCTGTAAACTTTTCTCGAGCTATTACTTAAACACACTTTGTTACAAGAAAAGCTAACAGAAGTAAGTTTGACGAGAAAAAATTTGAAAGAAAGATAAAGTATACAAATTTTAGTAGGAAGCTATATATAAACATCGATGTAATAAGGTGATTCAATATTCAAGAACAACATTTCTTGCTCATCTTCTGATTACAAAAACCAATTGATTACTACCACACCCACAATTTAAGGCATGCTTCGAGGGAATGTTTTGTTATAATTCATTTCTACTTAGCACTGCATCAATCTTTGACATTCCACCAGGGGCGGGGAGGAGGAGCAGCCATGCGTACATACCTGTAAAGAGAATCAAAGACAAATTGCGTTTGAGTATGATGGCATCGATCAAAACATTCGAAAATTATGTTGTTTAATCAATTGTTGGATACATGTTTGTATACACATGTTTAGAAGAGACGGGGTAAATATTTAAACATTACTGGCACTTTTTTTTAAATAGCAGAAACAACAACACAAACGAGCCAACTAAATGAAACTTTTGCTTTTCGGTCTAGTACAATGGCAGTTGAAACTCGTTAAGCGCTGCCTCAAAATGCGATGAGTTGTTAGTTTTTAATGAGCAACGAACGTTGATCACAACACTTATTATTATACTACTACGAGTCGGGGCCAGGCGGCCGCATTACAATCATTTTGGCCACGCATAAGCTGTTAACAAAAACTAAGACCAGACCGGGCACATAATTAAAAGGCCAGCAGAAATTTATCTAATGAAAAAAAAAAAAAAACTTACAAAGTGCGGAAAATGTGCGTTGTTTGCTTTATAATTTCATAAATTTTTTTTGTTTGTTTTTTTCTTTGTTAAGTTACTTAACTCGCCGCTAATGACAGTAAGAGAATCATCAGCATGGCCCATTGACCAACTCCCAGCTACCAAGTCCAGTCCAGACCCTGAACGCTGAAGGTCGTTCCTAATGCAGCTCATCTATCAGAGCTTTGTTTTCAACTATTTTTTTTTTGTTTCCGACAGAGGGCAACAAAGTTGGAAGTTTCATTACGGCTGTCAAGTGTATGGCAGAAAAAAGTGGCAATCGAGTTTTTTTTTTTTTTTTCATTCATTTTGCAAATTGTTTTTTTTTTTGTTCCTTGTCCAAATGAGTTTTCAATATGGTTGTGCGTGTGTGTGTAGATTTGTTTGCTGCTATGCGACACGAGCAAACTGCAAACAAAGTTTTAACTATTTTTTCACAAGAGGCAATCATTGCTAGCGCTCAAAATTGATACCCTTTCAAACGATGAACGATGACGACATTTTTAGAATTTTCTTTTTTCTCTGCCTGCCTGTCCATAGGGGCAATTTTAATTAAAAAGAAAAAAATGAAATGTGTTTGTGCCTGGACGTGCCAGCATATCTATGTAGTTATTCACAATCAAATTACATACCAAAAAAAAAAGAGACGAAACAAAAGGTTGACGAACATAATTTAACAGAGCTCTCTTACACACACACACACACACACTCGCACACACACATACGCACAGCACACTTCACAAATCCTTGGCACGTCTCTGAAGTCGTTTCATTGTTGCAGTTTTTTATACAACACACACACGCGACATTTTCATTTGAATTTTATGCCCAAGAGCGCACCACACACACACACACACACACACACATACACACACACACAGAAAGAGAGAGGGTTACAAAAGTAACGCACACTCTGCTTTACACACATACACATCTTGTTTTCATTTCCGTCAGCTACAATTGACGCTGCTCAACTTAACCTCATTCGTCCTCCTTCTGTTTTTTGCCTCTGCTGCTGCTGCTGTTGTGGTATTTTCATTTGCATATTCAACGGTGTGTCCTCGCACAGTTCTCTCGTTTGGGGTATATATTTTTTAACTTTTGCCATCGCTTGCAGCTCCTTCAGTTGTTCTCAACCCCAAGGGAGCCCAACTTTCACACAAGTTTGGCAACGCAGCGAAGAGTGTACACATTGTGAACAGGTTGCGCACAGTGTATAAAATACACATACAAATACAGAGCTCTACTTATTGCATGTTAACTAGAGACGATTCTTAAAATGCTCTAACGCGTTAAGGCTTATCTGCTAGCAGGTAGATTTTGTATTTACATTTATAAAATTTGATATCAGGCTTTAGAAATTCAAGAGCATGTCCAGTTCGTTGAGTTTGTTTTGTATCTTTTGGGCCGAGTCACACAGAAAGAATTGAAAATAATATTCGCCATTGCAGCTGCCTTCATCCACTTTGCCAACTGACATGATAAAGTGTTGCCTTGGCTTGCTTTCCACCCGCCTGCTTTTTGGCCGCCCTGCTTTCGGCAAAGCTAGGACATGGCCCGGTTAGGCCACTTGGCTCTTATCAAATGAAAGTATATAAATTGATGCTGGCCTCTTTAACTGTGCTTGCACTTTTCACAGCTGCTGCACACACACACAGAGAACTCTTTTTTGCACAAACAATTAGCAGGCAGCAGCGTTTGCTAATTGCAAATTTCAAAGTGTTGCACAGCGCTTGGGAAAATCAGCCAGCACAGGTGTAAGTTACACACACACACACACACACATCGTGGGGCACATAATGAACATGGCAGTCAAAGTGTATGCAGAGCGCAGCATCCATATTACCATTGTCTTTAACGGTTGCTTTTTGTTTGCTGTCTGTTTTTCACCTGCAACATTTTTGCGACTATTTCGTGTGTGCATAATTACGTGGCAGGCAGAAAAGTGTTGCCAGCCAACAGGCGCACAACACACACACACACACTTGTACACAGATGCAGACAAACTGGCTGGCAGCTCATCACAGTTTGTTGTTATTGTCCCTGTGTCTGTGTCTGGCACTCACTGGATGACGCATACGTCATGTTGTACGACAAGAGAGAAGCTGCCACAGAGTCGCGACTATAGCTGACGCTGCTAAAGCTGATGATGCTGCCGCTGCAGCAAACGCTGACTGCATATATTTCTTGTAATTAAAATCACATTGAAGCACAGCCAGGCAGACTTTGCCTTTGAGGCGAGGCAACAAACTTGTTGACTGGTGTCTATGTATATGTGTGTGTGTGTGTGTGTGTGTGCGCGTGTGTTTGCTGTAATTAAACTAAATTAAGAACTCTCTTGGCATTAAAATGAGATTTACGCTTCAGCGCAACGCAACATTGAGAGCAACAAACTTGGGCAACTGTCATTTCAAATGAAAATTTGTATAGCACGCTCCAACCATGCTTAATTAATTTCTAAAGCCCGGGCAAAACGCAAAAAGGAAAATGTATATACATACATACATACATACATACACAAAAAATAGAAGCTAAAAAATTGGGTTGGAAGGGAGCGAGGGAGCGTTAACTTCAGTAAAAAGTTTTGCCACCATTTGTTTTGTTGTTGTGTCAATTGTGACAGGCAAATTGCAAGCGAAAATTGAGTCATTTTTGCGTGCCGAAGGAAGGATTTGCAAATCCGAAGTAACTTTTTGACAGAGCGACAGATGCAAAGAGAGGGGGAGAAAGAAGACTTTGAGCTTATTAGAATTTAAATTCATTTTGGTAATTGTGTCGTTTCAAATCAAGACGAACAAATATTGAAGTATGTGTGTATATAATGACTTTAGCTAACAACTTTGAGGATAGTTATACAGAAATGTTGACGATAGGAAAACTGATCCTTCTTCTCCTAAATAAAGTCATTCAATTTACTAAACAATTCTCGCCAGCTGCGGAAAAAACTTGTGGTTTCAATTAAAACAAACCGTCAAAAAACCCAACGCCAAAAATATTGTCAGCTTACTTTGCTTCCAATTAAAATACACACACCCCTCACACTCACACGCACACACACACAGAGCGAAACACAACAAATAGAAATCGCTTTTGTTGTGTGTCTAGCGAATGCCCAGCAAAACTTTGTTCGAAAGTTATTCTATAGCCACACCATTTTCCAACTTACAGTCGAGGCGCCTGCGCGTATGCAATAAGAAATTTGCATATTATTTGCATATGCATGAGGCAAAAATCTACACACAAAACGTTTGCTTTAAGATTTACAAAATGGACGGAGGAGAAAACATTTCTTTCTTTTGTGTGCTGGCGATTTTTTAGTGAAAGGCGCAATTATGCAAAGAGCAAGTAATTAGTGAAGAAAGCCAGCCAAGGATACTCACATTCAGCCTTCCTCGGCCTACCGAAATTGGCTTCAGACTTTTAGCTCGTATCTGAGGGCTGTACGGATTTTTATGCTCTATTGCATTTGTGTAGCCTTTAATTTTTGGAAATTAAAATGGGAAGCAAGAAGAAAGGAAGAAAGGAAGAAGGAAACAATGCGCGAGAAGAGAACGACAACGGCTGTCACTGTTTGCTGTTTGCTGCTGGGAAGCTGCGCCAAATGTGTATTTTATGCATGCCCCAAAAGGTGGCAGACAGTGAGCAAGCAAGGAAAATAGGAAGCGCTGTCGGATGTCGGATGCGAAAACCGCAATGAGAATTTATTTATTTCTTTCGCCATTTTGGGCCAAGGCGCGAATTGTAACAAACGATGATGAAATGAGCGCAATGCCAGCTAAAAAAAACAACAAAAAATTCCGCGCACTTTAACAGTTAAAGCAGAAGAAGACACTCGAGGCAATTGTTTAGCGTAAAATGCGCATTTAATTCGCTTTTGTGTTGTGCTGCCGCAAATCGAGCGCATAAAATAAAAGTCGACAGATAAAGGAGGTGTGTCCGGAACTGGAGAGTTGGCTTTTGTTGGCTTTGGTTGGCATCGGAATAAATGCAAATGTGGCAAACAGAAAATATTATTATAATATGGTAAATACTTATATATAAATGGGGAATGCAACGAAACTTTTCAGCAGTGCGAGCGCAAACAAAATTTATGCATTCCAATTATGAAACGTGCAAAAACGAACGTCAAAATAAAATGCGCAGCCAACGGAAGGAAGTTCGGGCGCCATTTTGGTGCCCGGAAATGCACTCGAAAAAGTTCTGTCGCACAAAAAAAATTGTGTATTATTATAATCCATATTATAGAAATTAATTAAATAAATGGCAATGGCAAAGGCCAAACTCTATCAGAAGGCCACTAAATAATACACTCACATGGATTGCATGGTCAACAAAAAAAAAAAAAAGCAAAAAACTTGTGTGATTTTGGGTTTCAATCAAATGTATTCGCTTCGCTTCTCACCTGCCCAAAGTGGAATGCCAAATACGCAAAGCGAAGAAGTTAAACAAAAGCGACTGCAACAACCGCCAGGATATTGGCAATGCCAAACAAACTTTGACTAGCCTGCCAAAAATTTTTAGCCACAGAATGAAAAAATCGTGAGCAAAAGGTAAAAAAAAAAAAAAAAAAAAAAAAACAAAGGTTTGGATCGATTTTTTATTTGGCGCTTGATTTTTCTGCCAGCCTGATTGAATGGCCGGGCACAGAAGGAAGGAAAAAGAAAAAGTTTTGGGCCACGCCAGGGCTGCACAACATATGAATATATAGCCCCGGCACTTTGTGGGGGTTGTCATATGGCGCCGAAAAATATGCAATAAAATTTATTTCTGCACATTGTGCGACAAACTCACACACACACTCTAACAAAGAGATGTACACAGATTACATAGATACCCTTGCGCTGTCGGGACAACTGTTCTGTCGCATATGTTGTGTAACATTTCCGTTTCCGTCGGTTACACCAAAAAAATGCTCTTACAACATATAACTGTATATGTATATAAACTTTTGCCACAGAGCTCACGAAACTAAAGCGAGAAGCAAATTGAGTGCGAAAAGCAACAAAACAAAAAAAAAAGAAGAAATAATATTTATGAAAAGAAAATAAAAGAGAAAAAACTTTGAGAAAAAGATGACAAAGTTTGCACTTTAACAAGAAAATAATCAAATAAATTATCATAAAATGTTGAGAAACCGTTTTGTTTTGGCCGGAAGTCACGTACTGTCTGCAAGAGAGCTTCCAGCCACATGTGTGAGTGTGCTAGTGTGTGTGTGTGTGTGTGAGTGTGTGGGTGACAGCACAAGGAAATGAAGTAGTGCAAGAGAGACAGAAAGTGACACTGTCTCGTGGGCTTTATTAACTTTGCTAAAAAGTCGGAAAACGGAAAAGAAAAGGGGTGGATGGGGGTGGGTTGGAGGCAGACGCTGCTTTAAATTATGGCCAAGTGGCTAAATTATGAGAGTGTCGCGTAAGCGGCAACCTCCCCAAAACAGGCTGGCAAAAGACAAATGGTTTTCATGTGTAAATTATAATTGGAAAACCGAAGACACAAAAAAGGGTAAGAAATAACGTTTAAACGGGAAGTTGCCAACAGCAAAAAGGAGAACTCGTTAACCCCGAGTTTGAAAGTAAAAAGAAACTTGGCAAGAATTTTTAAGAAAAGTTTAAGCATACAAAACTATATTTTAGGAAAAAGCCTACATTATTAAATAGTTTACAAAATTATTGGGATGGCCTCAGAAATTTGTTTAAAATATATCAAAATTTTAGCATGAAAAGTTGTTCAGACATAAAACTGTCACAACTTTATTAACACAAAACAGAATTGCGGCTGCTTATCTACAACTACATTTTTGTAATTTTCTGTCACATTTCTTGATTAAAATATTGATATGTCAGATATGCATAGCTCTAAAAGAATTTGTATATATTTAGAAACCAACTTTTTTCAAACAATTTAAGCTGATTCACAAGTAACTAAGGGACAGAAAAACACACACGATAAATATAAAGAGAGAGAGAAACCTGCTGCTGGCAAGCCATCAAGCTGACAATCATAACAGGTCCTCCGGCTGCTTCACTTTCAGTCATGCAGGCAGACAATGTTATCGTGAAGCATGTGACGTTGCCTGACCAGAGATAAGGGTGACAAAAATATGTATTAAGTGCTTGGACAGGACAGACGGACTTCGTTCAAAAGGTATGAAAAGCGAACAAACGATGCCGACTACAACAAAGCACACAGGAGCTGAACGAAAGAAATGAAATGAAATCCTTTCACATACAAACAAACAAGCATATAAAGTATGTACATGTCTGTATAATAGTTGTAAAAAAGGGGGGCAAACAGAGACAGAGGCAGGCAAAGAATGAATGAATAAAGTGCCAGCAGTGTTGAAGAGCAAAGAAATGTTGTGGAAAGGGGGGCCAAAGGGCATGACAGTGCCGAGTGCCATAGAGGCAACAACAAGTTGACACTTTTATGAGGCACTTAAATGACACACAACCCAAAGAAGGCATGACCATATGAGGTCTGCGTTCAACAGTGGGGTGGGGGGTGGGGCAAGTCGACCTGCGCTACAGATTGACATGCAAACAATTGTGCAAAGAGTGGCCAGAAGCAACAATTGCAGCAAGTGAAAGAGAGAGAGAGAGAGAGAGAGCTAGCTAATGCCAAAAACTACAATGGCTAACAACAATAGTCGCCCATTTTGCTAGCTTACTGGCCATAGGACACATCGCACAAATATTTGTGTTGCATAACAAAAGGCAACTAATTTCTGGCTGTTGTTGTCGAAGCAGAGAGCTAAATAAATAATTGAATCGGGCACTTCCGCTTTGCTACTGAGTACACCACCATCGACAGTGCTACGTCAGAGCATCCATCATTTTGGAAGCAGAACCACATTGAGTCAGAGACGCCTTTGTTGCCCGCCCGCCCGCCTGCTTGCCCCGTAAATCAGTTGACTGGCGCTGTGCCAAAGAATTTTATGAAAATTGAAAAGTGTAAGCTGTGCGAAAAAGAGAGGGAGGAGAGAGCGGGGGCGAAATTGGAATATTTTCTGACACATTTTTATCGTGGAAATTGTCAAAGAGTTTAAGCATGAGACGACAACGACGACAACGACGACGGCATCGTTGTCATCTTTTGCCTCTTTTGGCTCAGCCGGCTGCATTATTGACAGCTCATATCGATATATACCATATGCTTATAAGGTATGCATATATAGTATATATGTTCTACAGTATTATGCTGGGCCATTGCGTTCAGCTGCGACACACGCGGCATTGAAGAAATTTGAGTATTTGGTTGAAAAGAATTGTCTGTCGATATGGAAAAAACAAATTTGTGGCTGTCTCAGCGAGCGGGAAAATTGGGAAATATATTTTCAAGGAAACATTTCAATAACAAAACAAAAAAAAAGTGAATAATAGCTACAGATTCAATTTACAGCACTTTAATAAAGTTTGCACTTAATTTTTAACTGTTTATTGTCACAGTTAATAAAAATCATATTGAAAATAAAATATTTTTTTTTTGCATTTTTGACATGCAATTAAGCAGCAGAAATAATTAGATCATAATAATGTTTGTCAGTGTGGCGCAAAAATGTGCGGCATAAGCGCAAAATGTAGTCGATTGCCACGTGCCACACATCCATGCCACATCAAGGTGATTTATGTTTGATATTTAAAACATACATACCAAGTAAATATATATGTATTTCAAATTTGCATATGTGCAATAAATATATGCACAAAATAACAACGCTGCAACAACAACAGCGACAACGGTGGCAAGTGCTGCACACATTTCGTGCACCGTTGGCCTCTTAACAATTACTCTCGACATTTTGTTTAAACGAGCAACGTGGCAACAACAGCAACAACAACAACAACAAAATGGATAAAGAAAAACTGTTAAGCAAAAACTTGCAAAATAAAAATGCTGCCCATGCAAATATATGTGCAACATAGTGGGGGCGTGGCCGCTTTTGTGGTTGTTCGTTTGGAGTGCCTCCCTCTCCCCCTCTCTCCGTATAATCATTTTAAATCAACGCCAGACACGTCGGCGGCTTTAAATCTTTTACGTTCAGGAAGAGGCAAATTTTTTTGTGGCACTGTAAAGTGAATTTTTTCTGTGCAGGGCATTGTTTGGCAAAAAAAATTAATTAAAATATGGTGCATGAATCCATTAAAGTTGTAAGAACGCCGAAAAAAAAAACACCTGTCATATGCTGCGTATGCTTAATCAATTTATTTATACACAACCACAACGAGCATTTGTGCGGCTTCACACGGCGTATGATCAATTTCCATTGAGCAGTTAATCCCGTTGCATTTGAAACGAAATCCCGACAGTTGCTGTGATTTTCCACATAATTCATTTAACTGCTTTATTAAGGGAAACTAAATGCACACACAAAAAAATGCAGCGTTAAATTTCTAAATTGTTTACATTTGCCATTAGGCAATAAACAACAACAACAACGATAACAATGCGGCCCAAACAATTTGTAGTCACAACAACAATAGCAGCAACAACAATCAATGACTCGGCTTATTAGCACATACACGCCCCCCTCTGCCACACACACACAACTCCGCCTTGGGGCGCTTAAACTAAACTACAAAATTGCTGGCTCGCGTGTCGGGTCGCATTTTGGTGCCACTTACCCCCTTTTCAAGCCGCACCCGTACTCCCCCCCACCGCTGACCAGAGTCAGAAACTTGGCTGCCAGTTTAATCAATATAAGTTTGCCAAGGGTCTAGGACATTCTGAGCAGCAGCAGCAGCAGCAGCAGCTAGAGAGCAGTGAAGCATCTGCGATAAGCGTTTTAATAGCTCACTTGATTATGCACACAGAATATTTTTGATCTAAAATTATGCCAAAGTGGATTGTTATCCAACACTGCCCAAGGCAAAGTAATTTTCCTAAAGTTTCCTTACACTTTTAGGTGTTTTTTTTTCATCTTGGTGGCTTGAGGCGCCTCAATTTGCTGGCCTAATGCGCAATGCAATTTAAGCCAGCTGTCAATTAATTTCGAGTATGACAGAGCTTAGAGCCAAGTGGCAGCGACAAGTTAGACAACGATTTGTCTTATGGCCAAAACCTCATCGGATTATCGCCGACAATTTATCTGTCTAGCCCAAACTAGCAAGAAGAAGAAACTTTGGCAACTGCTTGCCAAATTGCATTTGATTGTTGATGCTTTTTGCGTGATGTTGTGGTTTTTTTTTTTTTGATTTAATTAAATTAAAGACCTGGGCATACGAGCACTAATTAAGACAAACGTGAAATGAAACACAAAAAATGCACATTTATCAGTTCTTGGCCCATAGAACAAAGGACAAACAGGTAAGGAGGGCAAGAAAAAAAAAAAGATACAAGGTAGTTTGCTTTAATTTGCATTTACATTGATCGATGGCTTTCAATTGCCAGTTTCATGGCCCCAAAGTGGCCTAAAAATAGAAAAAAACAGCAAATGGCTCGGAAGTGATTTATCTGTGGCACAAACTGAATATAGAAAAAAAAAGAAGAAGATTGTTAGACATATTTGTCAAAGCCATTAAATTGAGCGCGAAATTGTTGCGAGGCAACAAATTATAAAAATTATTTACAGTGTCGGATAAAAATCTAAAAAAGTTTTCAAATATTAAAGACTTGAAGCATTTTAAAACTTGAATATTCGTGTTTGGATTTGTTGGCTTCTTCAAACTTCATCTCACAAATTGCTGCATGCACCACTTGCTTTTCCATTCAAACGCCACAAACTTGAAACAAAAACTATCAAATAAATGGCAGCAACAACAAATGAACATAAAAGCCATTTAATCTTCAATGCATACAGAGCAGCCACACCGCAATTTACACACACACACACACACAAGCACACACACACAAGAGCATTCCACAATTTTATGCGAGTAAATATTTTTGGTTAAGTATACGCCATGTATTTCGGTTTCTCCCTCTTTCTATCTTTCTCGCTGTTGTGTTGCTCTCCTCGCCTGTCTTGCGCTTTCCCCCATCCCCCTTCGTTTGTCGATTGCGCGAATCCACGTTTTTTGTTTGACATTCAATAGTTTTCATTTCTCCCCTCTCCCCTCAACCTTCTCACTCTTCCCTCTTCATTTAAAATTATTTTTGTTGCTGTTTTACAGTGTTTGGTTTGAGTATTTTGCGGGTATTTTTATAGCGTTTATTTCGTTTGTATGCAGTTACAATGACAACCTTTGTTGTTGCTGCTGCTGCTGTTGCACGCTTCAAGGGGCATGAAAAATTGTACAGATAACGATAGAATACACAGAAGGTCCACAGCAGTCAGCACAGATTTTTGTGCAACAAAACCAACAACAACATCAACATCATCATGATGCTATATCTATCTTTTATGAGTATGAGCTTGTCATTTGCATTATTTTCATTACATTTTATTGGAGCCAGTGGCTGTCGCAGAGCTTAGTTTCATGTGGCAGCATTAAAATTCAAAATCTTAACTGAAATATTGTTGTTGTTGTTGCCAAAGAGAAGCGCTTAGGACAACTTCTTCTACGTTCTTCGTTCGAGCTGCAAAAAACTTTTGTGGCACTCTGTTTTGGCAATCTTTTGCGTCTTGCAAGAAAAGTTACACAACTTGTACGACGTTTCTCTAATCTCTGTTAAACAAAATAAAGAATATATATATATATGTACGAAAACTGCCAAAACATGTCACATGGAAACGGCACCTCCCTCCCCCCCCACCCCCTTCTCAAATGAACCTTCTTTTGGCTTTGAGTTGTTTTTCCACAAAAAACGTTGCTGCGAATAATTTACACACACAGAAACAAACTTTTGACTAACAAAAAAATTAAAAAAAAAAGTGAGGGCACAAGAAAGAAAAAGAAAAAACATCTTGACCAAAAGTGAAACAGAGGCAACCGCAAAAGCGCCTTGAGTGCTAAGCTGGGCGTTGAACTGGGCGTGGCAGCCGCAACAACAGCGGCAGTAACATTAACACAAAAAGGTAAGAAAAGTTATAAACATTTTATGCTCAGCTAAAAGTGTATGAAATAATCCGTAGAGATTTTTATCTTGTTATAAGCATGAAAATGTGTCCGGCAAAGGCAGCTGCCCCATCCCCTCCCCCTCTCCCTTCACTCTCTCTGTCTCTCTGTCTGCCTTATCTTTGCTGGAAATCTGCGCAGCAGCTGCTGTAGGTTTGGTTTTTTAACTTAACAGGTACCGAAATTTGCAGCAGTTTTTTTTTTTTGGTTTTTTGTGAACATAAATATTGCTTAGACATTGAAAAGTTTTGGTGTCCGTTTCTCAATGCGCGACATTAGCCGCCTCTTGTCTAGGCCTTTTACATCTTTGTGGCTGTCATCAATTCAATTAACTTGCAGCTCCAAACTTCACCTGTTGTTTAGCTGTTTATCTGACAGATTTATGACCACCCTGCCCCTCCAACCAGACAGACCTAAGCCAGGGGCGTGAAGATTTTTTGCTTAATTAAAACTGCTTTGGGTCAGTCACTTCAATGTTCATTGGGTGCCCGCTGGGTTCGCGTCGAAGCTGTTGAACTTACCTGCAATGAAAAAAAAACAAAATGAGAAAAATAAGTAATTAGCGTAAATTAGTTAGAACGCTTATAAAGATAAGTGCGTAGCTAAGCAGCTTGGGAAAGTAACCAAAACATAAAACAAGAAAACTTGTTAAACGAGAAGTGTTTTTTTTAAACTAATGATACCTAAAATTTCCTAAAACACAAACACAAAAAGAGAGAGAAAAACTTTTAGTTAAAGTTCGTTAGATTAAGACGCTTTGAGATCTATCTTTGCATTTTCTACCTGAACAAGATGACTAGCTGCCATCAATATTGAATACATGGCCACAATCTAACAAAGCCTAGATGGGCATCAATCTCATCTTGTCAGCGCCCAAGTCAAGTTGTTGCCATTGTTTTTTTTTTTTCAGTTGTTTCTGTTCCACAAAAGGCACTCCCACAACACACAACACACAGAGAGAGAGAGAGAGAACCAGTTTTCCATTCCTTGGCACACAACACAAAACAGGATTTTTGCCTTGCCTTAAGGCTAAATTCATTGTCAAAGTCGCAGCGGCAGCGGCAGCAGCCGCCTACAAAAAACTTTTGTCATCAGACAAAAGAGTTGAGAAACTTTTTAAGAGCTACTGCGCTGCAGTTGTTGTTGTTGTAGGATCACGCCCATAGAAACACACAGAGAGAGAGGCAGACAGTGCATTTGTCTTTGCAAAAAACTCCCACTGACTGAATGACTGAATGAGTCAATGATGGGTTTCTGCTGCTCCGCATCGTTGTCGATGTGGTTAGTGCCTCGCCTGCTTGCTGCTTGCTGCTTTGGCTTTGATTGATGATTTTGAATTAGCGACAAGGCGTCTACTAAAGCAGGAAAAACGCGTTAGATCTTTTCGGAAGACGAAATAATGCGTGCACATAAGTTTTCTGTGCCCCTAATGATGTGGGCATGTCTTGATCTGGACATAATGTGTAGAAGAGCTTAAGACAGCAAAGCTTATATATAAGCTAAGGAGGTGTGTTTGAATTTGTAGTGTATTAGAAACAGTCTTAAGTTGATTCTCATTAACAAAATCATTAAGCTTCACTTTGGTAGACTTTGCTTTTTGCTTCAATTAAATTCTATCAAGTACCATTCAAAGTTCTCGCACTTTACTCTATCTCCAAGTTTCTTACATAAGGAAACTGAATCTATGAATAACTCAATACATTTGGTTTGTATTGGTTCACAAAATCATCATCATGATGATGATTGTTTTTAAACCGCAGCTGCTGCCTTGTGCTCTTTGTGTCTGTCTCTCTTTCTGTCTGTCTGTCATTACAAATTAGTTTCGAGTTCATTTTTGGCTATTTTTGTATAAATAGTTTTTCTTGTTGCGGTTATGTGTGGTATATATATAGATGTACATGTTGTATGCCCCATCAGGTGCCAAAAGGCGAGGCGCAACATTCGCAATTAGCCATGTGCACAATATTTGATGGCTGTTGAAAAGCTTAAGCCAAAAGAAAAATTGGGCTACAACAAATGGGAGAAAAGCAGCTGCACATGAATTACATATTTTCATATTTTGAACCTTCTTTGGGTACATCTGCATATGGAATGTATCTTTAAGTGACTTTCAATGTTTCTAGAGACACTTAACACTCAACTTGCAGCTGCCTATTGTTGCACGTTGTTCGGCTCTTAAATTCATATCTCTAGCTACATTTTTATTTAATTCTATATATTTCATAGCTGTCAAGTGCCGCTTCCTGTCCCGTTGTCTCGCTTCCTGTGCACCGCCCCCTCCCCCCCCCCCTCTCCGACCACACAACAATACGTAAATTTTTATTAGCCTCAAGTGCCTGTGCCACCTTTTATGGGCGGGGAGGGGGGCAATGATGGCATCATTAGACAATTTAGGTGTTGTTGTTTTTCTTCTTCTTTCCTTCTTTCCTTCTCAGCTACTTTAGCGTTGATTGAATAAATTATAGCCACTGGCGCGTGCATATTCAAACAAGCGACAACTTTTCTTCATTTTATATGTATATGTATGTACTATATATGTATGTACTTTCTTGCCCACCTGCATCTGTTTTTTTTTGGTTGTCATTCGTCACCGGAAATTGCTATTTATGCTCGCAACGCAGCCATATTTATTTTTCTTTCTGTGCTGCCTGTCATCATAATTTTTAAATATGTATTTTTACATTACCGAATGAACTAATATCTTCTGAAAATCCTTGGCATAACTCTGCTGTTGACCAGTTGTTGTTGTTGTTAACCACTTTCACTGTCGTTGACCGGGTTTATTGCACTCACAATTTCGCATTGCAGTTAAAACGCTTTTCCACTGGTTAATCCGGTTCTTCTAATGCGCGCCGGTCTGTGACGAGAGCGCCGCCTCGTGGCATCGGATCGGTGTCATAATCAGACCAGACAACACCAGCAACAACACTTTTTAGACTGGTTAGCTTGCCCGCAGCCAAGACCGCAGCCGAACAGACGCCGTTGAGGCTTTTATGTAAGCCAGCAAGCTGCCTTTGAGACAGCTCAAGTGCTTTTTGGGCGATGGCTATGGCGATGGCGATGACTTCAGCAAAGTCAGCCTCGACTCAAGGACAAATCGCTTGAAGCGTGCAAAAAAATATAATATACTACGTTTTAGATTCTTTTCGGACAGGCCTTTTAAAATCAAAGCATGTACCTTTCATTTCATCAAATACCCTGTACACAATCAATAGACAAATGGGGCATTTATACATTGCACTTTGTACTTAAATACTTATCATCGAGTACAAAGTATCTACAAGTTCAACTGATTAATTATTATGTTCGCCTTTTGTGTGTTTGTCTTTTTGATATTAAATCACTGATGATTGACTTATTACGAATTGGATACGAAATAGGCACAGAAAAGGAAATGAGAAATGAATGAAAAAAAAAAACAATAATGATTATAATTAATAATCACAGCGTTTAGCGAGTGTAACCAAAGACGTTTGTCGGCTCTAATTAGTTGTTGTTTTTGCTTATTGTATTGAATTCCATTTCGATTTATTTCTCATTCTATGCCTTTTTGCGTTTGCGTTTTAATGATGGGTTCGCTTTTCGGTCAGGTTTTTATGCTCTGACTGACAGCAGGAAGCCCACAGTTATTATTTTAATTAACCTAATGAACGCAAAGAGCGAGCTTCTTTGATTTTCTGTGCTCTCAATGTAGCCATGGCAAAGTAATTATACGGCTTTTGGGCAAACGAAATTCAACAAGAGAAAATTAAAAGATCAACAGATAAAGAGTTGAGATAAGTTGTTAAGGTTTAATGCTAAGACTGTCAAGTAATAACTATTTGCTTAGGTATTCTTCACTTAATCAACACCAACTTAACTACAAAATTTATTCACTTTCAGTCACAGATACACACACACACTGTGTGTACAGAAGTGAAATGGACAAATGAACGACATCAGATAAATTATGCCAAAATGTTTGTGACGACGACGACAGTTGGAGAACTTCTGGGTAAGTGCGAATGACATCTCTGTGGCAACAAGAAGCAGCAGAGGCAGTTAGAGGCATGCAACTGAATAACAATCTATTCCACACATACACACAAGATTAAATAAGCTGCAGATTTTGGCCTACATTCGAATTAAATGGACTTGCACATTGAACAAGTTTGGTAAACTTAAAGCTTAAACGACTTGGGAATTATAAGGCTTTTATGTGTCAAGTTGCGACCGCAGAAAATAAAGGATGCCTGTTCTGCTCAAAGCTAAAATTAATTAATGTTGCTTGCCCCGAAAATTGACACACAACATTTTTCGGTCGTTTTTAATATCAGTTGGGATTTTTTCTTTTTTTTTTTGTCTCCTGTTTGTTGTGACGTTTAATATAAATTTTCGCTTATCCGTGCGGCAGCAAAAGCCACGCCTGTCAAATCTGTAGCCCGGATCGGCGGCCGTAAGACTTTAATTAATATTTTATTCATCGCCTGTCATGAGCCACGTTTACTGTCCTCTTCTGGCCTGGCCAAGGCGCATAATTAACAACCGTTTTTTCGGTATTTAAAAAATACAAAAATGCGAACAGGGAAAACGTCAGGAAAGGAGAGGCGAGAGGAGATGCCTAGGGTGTGGTTACAGCCAGGCTGCGTAACTAAAATTGTTTGCCCACATGACGCAACGCTGCATGCCCCCCAGGGGCAAGTTTGCTCATGTGTGTGTGCGCTGTAAATTTGTTGTGCACACATTTTGGACAACATGAAAATTGAAATTATATTTGGCATCATGAATAAAACACACAAAAGAATTGATTAGACTTGCAACACTTAGAACTGTGGCACAATTGCTCAATTAAGTATCTTTAAGATACTCTATGCCTGTGTGATTGGCAGCCACTACACACACACACACACACACAAACACACACACCTAAAGCGATGGCAAGTGACAGTAACATGCATCAAGATAGGCAACCAAAATGTTGTTCAGCAAAACTTTACTGGTTGAAGCTCACACAAACACTTTTCCCTAGTGAGTGAGTGTGTGTGTGTGTGTGTGTGTGTGTGTGTGTGTGTGACAGCTGCTGCCGCCATTTCATTTTGTGATATGCCACGCACGATTAAAAGGGGTTCAACCGAGCCACCCACAACAACATAATTGGTTTAGGCAGCAGCTTTTGGGCGCTTATCTTATCAGAAACCTAATTGCCATTGGCCATGTGGCAGACACCAACAGCAACAACAACACCAACAGCAACAACAACAACAAGTGACAGTTATCGCTAAAGTTGCAGCATTTTCATATGTTCATATCTTTAATATGCGTTGAATAAAAAGTTTGCCACATTTGACGAGCTTTTAATGAACAGCATTTTTGTGGCTAGAAATGCGTTAATTAACATTCGTTTGCGGCCCAAAAGCCACCAGAGAATACGTGATGAGCTCAACATTAAACAACAACAGCGATGAAATCTATTGATTTATGAAACGAAATCAGTTTTCGAATACCAATATAAAGATGAAAAACATGCTTCCATGCTGCATACTTAATTAATTTTCGAATAATTGCTGAACTAATTAATAAATCTTTGATTTCAATACAATAAATTTATATATATGTATATTTTAAATGTGGTTTGCTTAAAGTGCATTAAAAACGATATCAGAATTTTGATTTGACTTATTCAACTGCCGTGAAATATGTTTCGGTTTTTCTGCTTTGTGATTTATTTATTCGCAGCTTTTGTATATATATAGAGGCTGCTTTTGGTGCCCGCTGGTGTTTACCTTTCATTGACTTGCTCGGCATTATTTATAACCGATATGTATACACACTATATTTATGACCCAGACTTTTTGCTTGCATTTTAATTGGCAATCTCTGAAATTGATTTCATATAAACTGCACATTTTTGATCGCATTAGATAAACAAAATATTTTCACTGATTTTTGGCATTAAGCGCTTCAAAGTTAAACAAAGCTCAAAGAAGTTTAAAAGTTTTTCACCAAGGCTCAAAAACGACGACAAGCCGGCAGTGTAAGGCGGCATTTTAGTGGGCGTGGCAGAACACACACACAATTTCATGTGAAAATTGTATGCAAATTGTGAATTATGTAATACAAGAAGGTATAATTAAATTCTTTAACAAAAATGTTATGCAAATTCTTATTGTTGTTGTCCTTGTCGCTTTTTTGTTGCGCGATAATCTTTTGGGGGGGACATAAATAATGAGCAATAAAAAACGTGAATTTGTTAAAGGTGTTTTTTTGGTGGTTGGTCCTTGGCAAAAGTTTGGCTTTATCTTTTTGCATACTATATATATGTAAGTAGTTGACTTTAATAAGTTTTTAATTATTTTCAGTTGACTTTTATTGCAAGCTCACTTGATATGAAAACTCATTTGCAAATTTCCGCCTTCAGCTCTCTGTTCATTCATTGTATTTTTAATTTAACTGTTCGCATTTTTAATGAAACCATTTTAAAGGTTTTTATGAAATGGGTTCTCGGGTGTTGTAGGCATTGTCGTTTAAATATTGATTTTTAATTATTTTCAGCAGCAGCAGCCACAAAGTATGCAACACTCGTGGGGCAGGACAAACACACGCAGAGAGGTCCTGAGAGGCCGCACACTGAGTATCATCCTCACACCTTTTTCATATCGCGCGAGGGTTGTGCAGAGGGTGGGTGAAGTGGGTGAAGTGGGCGGGTGGTTGAAGTGGGGCGTTTGGTTGTTTTATGCGTGTTTTGTTTTTAGCTCAACAACGCTGCTGCCGCTTCCTCCCCCCTAGCACCCCTGCCACCCCTCGCTGCTATTCTCGTGAGCCTCTTAAATGTCACAATGCTTTGGATGCTGGATGCTCTGGGGTTGGCACTTGGGTCAACCCTTAGCTGCATATATAGTCGAGTGTGTTGGTTGTGTTTTTGTGTGTGTGTGTGACAAGTGTACATGTACATTTTATACATGTTGTATGTTTTCTTACTGTTGCGACCCTGACCCCAACTCAGACGCATTTAAATCTCATTTCCTGCCGCTTCCTTTCGTCACAGAAAGAGAATTGCATATGGTTTTTTTTTTTTTTTTTTTTTGTTATTTTTGTTCTGCAGCAGCATTTAATTTGTTCTAAGCAGGTCGCATAAATGCTAGTAGGCACTGTGTGTGTCTAAGCGTTGCCAAACTTCACTCAAAGGCAATCGATTCCCATTTCGAATCCCAAGCAACAACATCTGTAACAGATGCTGGCCACGTGTCGGGGCGCGGCTTGAAATCAACCGAGACCCAAAAGTAAAAATGGACCGTAGTATAACACAGAACACAACCGGACCCGGTTTTTGTTGTAATTGGATGATGCCCAGACCAACACATTGAGAATAGATAGAAGGCTAAAAACAAATAAATAGTCAAACGGCATTCGAGGAGTCTCCTTCTGTGTGTGAGTGAAATACAAATAGCATTAAATACATAAAGGAAATTGTCTATTTTAGACACAGACCGAGACAGAGGCTGGCAGGACTCAATTCCGATTGCGACTCAAAGGGAATTAGTTGTGCCACAAAAACCCTAAATGGCAAAGCACATCTTGACGTGATTGGTATTCTCATTAGTTTCTCTCCTCACCCGCCGCCTCTCCTCTCTCTATATCTTTTCTCAAGAGCTGCTTGAAATGAAATACAAATCGAGACTTTTGTTGAGGTGTTGCAAATACACAAAAACTTAACACACCTTGCAGCACGCTTCAGATCTTAATTGAATTACACACACACAGACACACACACACACACACACATTGTACACACTCACCATACACCTGTTAATTGCAATTTAATGTGTGCACAACACAAAAAATATTCAAGATAACCGCAAAGAGAGAAGTTTAAACTGATGGCGAAATCGTGCTGTTTGCAAAGTTGAAGGTCGTTAGCGCAATATAAATATGGTAAAAAAACAGGTAAAATCACCACATATGCAAAAACAATGTAAAAACTAAACAAATAAATATATGAATAAAAATAAACATTAAAAATCAACATTAAACATTATTGGCAACAACAACAAGAACGAATTAATATTTTACAGATAAATACCCTAACATAAGTGCACTTTAGTTACACGCAGCTTAAAAGTTTTTAGTAAACACTAAGTGAAGATGCTTAACATAAACTTAAGTGCTTTTAGAGCAACTTAACATGATCATAGTTTTTGGTTAACATAATTGCTTTGAGAGCAACTTAACATAAACTTAGGTGCTGTTAACATAATTGCTTTGAGTGCAATATAACAGGGTGTTTATCAACACTGTTAAAAACATATTCAATGTCAGATTGATTTCAATAACGATTAATGTGTATAAAAGTTGATCACAAGTTTAGCTTATCAAAAATGCTTTTCAAATACCACATTTAGTTGGACATACTACATGCATTTATAGCATTCATTTGTAGCACGTTGCATTCAACATTATGGAATATTCAACTTTGTGATATCATAAATGTATGTATGTTGCACAGCTGCATGCCTGATTTCAATTGATTTTTTCTCTCACTCTCCTTGTTGTGGCAATAATTAAAAAGCCATAAAGGGAGTCAGCCGAAGGTTAACATCAAGCGGATGGCCATTAAAGGTCAAAGAGTCAGTTGCCAGGTGATGATGTCACACTTTTTTTTATTACTATCTACTCGTATATAGCCCGTAAGGTAAGGCAAACAATGAGTAGTAAGGCGGCGCCTCGTTTACTTCCACAGAGAAGCGCATCTTCATTTATCTTTTAATTGCAAAGTCGCCTGGTTTACCTTGCGTTTTGTAATCTTTGTTGTTGTTGTTGTTGTTGAAGCTGCAAGCTGCCGTTTTATGCTAATTGGCAACAATAAATGCAAAGTAAACACAATTTTCCTAAGCATAGCAGCCAACAGCCAGGTACCAACAGAGGCAACAAATTTGCACATTTTTAATTGGCAATAAATTAAAATCAATCAAATCGCGCGCGACTTTTACAAGCGTTTTAAAACGCGCGTCTTTTGTTTCTTATTTGGCGTTTTAAATTTATTGCAAAAAATCGTGAAAATATGCAAAAAGGGCGCTAAGTTGTTGTTGTTGTTGTTGTTATTGGGCAGCACAGTTATTTGTTTTTTTAATGGTATTTGCATAAATTCCCGAATGGTTTTTATTGTAATCGATTAAAAATTCGAATACATGTAAACTTCCGGTTAAAGAACTAACTAACTAATACTTAAGTAAGATTAATTACTGTTCAATAAAGCTTTCTGAGACAATTTACAAGTGTCAACAATGATTTACAAATTGTTTTTTACATTTCAATTCAAATCGTTTTTGAAATATACATATTCAAATACAGTATTATATAATCTAAAGCTGTTGCAAATAAAATGTATTATATTATTCTTGTTGTCAACATTGTGAAATTACTCAATAGAAAAACATTTTGTATAAGCAGATCAAAAATGTGACAGCGCGTAAATAAAACAAACAAATAAAAACAATAACAAAACATACACAAATAAAAAACATTTTTGACACGGCAATAAAATGTAAATTTACTGGCCAGCAACAACAACAAAAATGACAACAATGTGTGCAGCAGCGGCAACTAAACAGAAATGCAAATAAACTAACTCACAAAAAATAAGCCGGCCGCATAAATTAAAAAAAAATACGTACGCGAGAAAAAACAACAACAATTTGAGGCGACAACTAACGGCCGGGCAGTAAAAAAAAAAAACATGCTGAAGTTGAGGGGCGTGTAAAAATTGTTGTTGTTGTTGGAAAAACACGTGGGCGTGAAATGGAGAGCGAAATGAGCAATGAAACGAAATGGAATGGAACGATAAAGCTAATGCTGCTGCAATTACCGTTTCAAACTACACCAAACAACAACAACAACAACAAGAAGTAGAAAACCTGTTACAGTTAAGCTGCGTCTGCGTCGCAGCGACTGCTGCTGCTGCTGCTGAGTCATTGCGCAGGCGTGCGGCGGGCGCTCTGCTAATTGCCAACGGCGCGGCGACTGCGGCCGACTCGTGTGAGTGACACTAGCGATTAGCGTCGACATCGACGCAGACGTCGCTGCTTGTGTTGAACCGAATAATTTGCATGAAGATTTTGCTTAAACGCTGCTTTAACTTTACTGTTGTTGTTGTTGCTGCTGCTGCTGTTTGGGTCGTTCACATTGCCGTAGGTTGTGATTTGTTTAGCGATTCCCCCCTTTCCCTTGACTCTTCCAAACGGTTTTGCACTTGTCAGCAGTTCAAATATTTGATCTCATTTCTTTTTTAAGCGAATTGCCGAATTTTTTATATTTATTTCTTTGCACCTTTTATTCGAATAAAAAGCTTAAGACCAATAAACGCCTCGATTTATGTGTATTTAATTTGAGTTTTTGATTAAAATTCACTTTAATGCCATTTGATGGTAATTGCAAAACATAAAACCAGCTAATGAATGTCATATAAGTAAGCGGATTGTTCCATCTCATTATTATTACTGAATCGAGTCTTTCTTATCAGCAACTCAAAGTGTCGCGCCCTTAATTCAATTCGAATGTGCGTTCAATGTGTCAATATCAAGTTGCAAAATCTTTATTGCTTGCACACATAATACTTGAGCAAAAGTAAGACGCCATTTTATGTAACAAACGAGAGAGGAATTTGTAAAGAGCAAATCTGGAACTGATGCAATAAACATTAGGAATTCAGTAAGAGTTCAATAAATATTCAAATCCAATTATACTTTCTTCATTATTTAAATCTCTTCACATTTTTGTACAATTTTTGAAAAATTCTTTACATTCCGTAGTATTAAAAATCACTTTCAATAATTATTTTCTTTACCTTTTTCAAAATTTAACTTAAATTTCATGACTGGCATTAATCGCATAGACAGCTTTTACTTTCGATTGAAAAAGCTTTTAGTGCAATTATTTAATTTTTTCGATTACTTATCAAGCTCCGCCCATATACTGATAAACAGTTCCGATAAACAGATGCTAACATCATTTGAATAAGCTGCGAAGGTTTTCCGTTACTCTTATCTCTTCATCTTCTTTAGCATTAATTTTCATCAATCAACATGAGAAAATATGAGAATGAGAATGAAAGAGAGAGAAGAACAACAATTTTTAAATCAACTTTAATTGAAATAAATTGTCATATCATTTGCGCGCCGAAGCGAACCAAATGGAAATGGACCCGAAAGCAATTTACAAAAAATAACGAAAAGCGACGAAGAAGAATAAATATATGTGGGCTATTATGTACTTTCAGCTCATATATCTCTTATCTGCGGGCCTCCTCTTTAGTGCTTAAGTGTGTGCTACTTAAAAATGCCCATAAATTAAAGCCATCAATCAAGCAAATTGAAAATATTGAAATATGGCTTGCATTTTGACAGAATTTCCATTTCCACCCCCACACACCATTTAAATTTGAAAAAAATAAAAAAAATGATGAAGTGTCTAGAAAGAGGAGTAAAAAACCGCTTGATTGAAATGTAATAATAGCCAGTGTTGGCTAATTAAAGTGAAAGTCGCTCGTTTCTGGTGTTTAGCACCGAAAACAAAAGCAGATTGCATCACCAACTCACAATATATCATAAAAGTTAGTCATAAAACTACATACAACATTGAGATCGGCGAGAGATATCAAGATCCGTTGAGCATAGCTAACAACAACAAAAAAACATTTACCAACTTTGCGGTTAAGTGCGCACGCACAATGAAAAACTCATCTAACTCTTTCTCTCTCTCCTCTCAGTTACAATAACAATTTACAGCAACGTTTATGCAATTTATGTGCAATTTTTCAGTTGCGACTCCGACAAAACGGCACACAACCGGAAGAATCCGTTTGATGCCACTCATTTTATTTACTACATACATTTTTAACACATTTTTTACATAAGCTTATGCGTCACAAAAAAATGTAGTTGTTAAACTTTTAATTGCAATTAATTAGAATGACATTTGGAATATGTCTCAAAATATTTAGAACGATGTGAAATGCAATTAGCAAAGTTCTACGTATGTTAACAAACAGAAGCTGAGAGCAATAACTGTAATTTAGTTTAGTTAGTGCCGTTAGTTAGGTGGTGAAATGTTAAATTTTGGTTTGAGTGACTGGGTGAGTTGAATTTCAAAGCATGTTGAGTTATTTATGGGGAAAAGAGTTTGCTCTAATAAGAAGCTAATTTAATTTAACACCTTTAGGCGTAAAATATCTAGAGTTTTATGACTATTGTGAGTGATTTCTAATATGTATAAGATGGCTATAAGCATGCTTTAACAGCTTTTTTAATGGTATCAATGAACTTGACAGATAATAAAACTACTTCAAGAGCAGTATCTTTGACAGCATCTGATTAAGTAGGCCGACATAAAATCGCGGCGCCTCTTCTTCTTCTTCTTCCCCTTCTTCATTTAATTTATTCATACCACCCGCCTGAGAGATCAAAGTGAATGTCGTTTTATGGCTGACATCATACAGCTAGCTAGGCACTAGACTCATAACGTTAGATGATAATCTTGAGAGACACACACACACACAAATACACTTTCGGTGCCATTTGGACTTCCTTATCAATCATAAAAAACATTTGCATTTGAATTGTGAAACGTACCTGCAAATAAAAAGAAGCAAAGAAAAATACAAATAAATTAATAATATGAAAAATTATTGTATCGAAATTTGCATAAAATACGTATAACAATCATTTTTTGTGGATTTTTTATTTTTGCTTTGCGTTTTTTGCGCTCTTAAGTAACGTGGGAAAATGTTGGGAGGCGAGAAACGGGCGCCAAAAGTTGACACTTGAATGTGTGTGGTAGAAGGTATCAAATATGATATGGGTGGAATGTGTTGTGCACATAATACCCCAAAATTGTGCACAAAGTGAGCGCAGACAGACAGACAGACAGCTCGATTAAGTATCAACAAATTAAAGGCCACAAGTCGACCCGCATTTCAGGCTATCAAATTACCTCTCCCTCTCTCTCAAACACGGATTCATAAGTCAGAGAGTGAGAAAACGCGCTCTCGAAACTGAAGACAATGTAAACAATTTACGCGCTTTGTCAAAAAAAAAAAAAAAAAAAAAAACAAGTAAAAGCAAAGTCAACATGGGAGGTAGGGTTGGGGGAAATGAGAGTTTTCGGCACACGTGTGAACACATGCACACACACACACACAAATTTGTTGTTGTCCATGTAAATAGGTAAACAAGAGAGAGAGAGGGAGAGAATGCAGGCTTGACTAATAAGCAGCAACAACAATAATAACAACAACAAACACGCGCCCAAGAATTCAACATCAATAGAGAGTGAAAACAACGGTAGTTGGTACAAATAGTAAAAGCTGCGCTTAGCCGACGATTGAAAAGTACAAGCGGCGTAAGAGAGACACAAACAAACAAGGTAAATACAAAAGCGGCAGCAGCAGCAAGAAAAAAAAGTAAACACTACAAATTGAGCTGTTGTCCATTTGTCTTGTCTCAATATTTATAGTGAGCACTGTAGTGCATGTTTGTTTGCCATTGTTGGACAGTGCCTGATGCCATAATGTACACTTTAAGGTTGTTTTTTTTTGCTTACCGGATAATACATTCCTTGCGGAGGAAGAAAAAATGCCCCGGAGCCCCACAGTTTGACGGCTTTTTGTGTTTACAGTCGCGTCGCAAATTATATGCACAGCTGCCCCGTATAATTGTGTTTTAATTCTATTACGGGCTAGTCCACACTCTGTAAATACTCGGGGTAGTCTCACTTGCACTTTAATTAACACTGAATTTGAAGACGTCGCATTGGATATACTATATATATTTTTGATTTGGTTGTTTTGCTTTTTGATTGAGTATTTTCTTTACTTTTAATTTGGCACAATTAATGATTTTTTTGAGTGGATTTCACTTGTATGTAAGTTGCAGTTCACGATTTGATTGAATTAAACTGCTATAGAAATAATTTTAGAAATATTTTATTATTTTGTTATAAAGAAAATAAAAAGAAGCAAATGAGCAAAAGTTTATGGGCTCATCAAAAGTATTTTAATATTATTTATTTTGCAAATATTTTTGTGCACTGCTCATAAAAAATTGATGTTAGATCGTTTATTTTGCTTTCTGCGCAGTTTTCTAAACGTTGTTGTTTGTTATTTTTGAGCCGTGTATTTCGAACAAACAATTTTATAAAAACAAATTGTTGTTTAGGGGTGGCTCACTCTCTCTCTCTCTCTCTCTCGTCCTTACTGGCTCTAGGCAGAAAGGATGTTGGATGGCGGCAGCGGCAGCGGCAGCGGCGGCTGTGCCAAACGAAACGAAAACAGAAACAGAAAATGCGCAAAAAGACGAAGAATGAAAACACAGCGCAAACGCGAGACAAAAGAGACGAGGCAAAAAGCATGAGAGACAAACCAGCCACGCGCTTTTATACACAAAGGGTAAAGGTAAGGGGGGCGGCGCAAGGGGGAGCGAGATGAGTTTCCAGTTGAATGAAACGATGTGTTTATACAAAAAAAAACTATGTTTTTTTTTTGTTGTCACTGTAAGCAGCATTATTGTTGTTGTGGTTATTATTGGTTGGTTTATTTTGCGATAAGTCTTCACGTTGTATTTATTTTTATTTTTTCGTTTTTATTCTTTTCGCTTTGCCGCATGTTCGAGTCGAAGGCGGACCACAAAGGCAACGCTTTGTCTCTCTCGATTCGCATTCTTGTGGCGCGTTGTTGTTGTTGTTGTTTTAGCATTGGATGCACTTTTTGGTTATGCGAAGGCGACGGCGACACATTCTTATTCTCACTCACTCACACACACACACTCACACACTCACTCTCTCGTGTTCTAAGTCATCTGGCACACAGATTTTTATTTTCGTTGATTGAATATGGGAATGAAAGACAAAGCGCAACACCGACAAAAGCAGCTGAGGCCTACATTAGTATTGGTGTCTGGTGTGTGTGTGTGCGTGTGGATGCTGAGGTTGCCGCAAGAGAGACGGTGGAAAAATCGAATAAGAAACAGAGGCAGCGAATGGCAGTACAAAAAGGATCAAAGGATAAACAAGGAGGCACAGCAGCATCAGCCGCAGCAGCAGCTATGAAATGTAAACGAAGCCTAGCAAAGAGCAGTGAGTGAAAAATGTGCGCAAAATAAATGGCGAAGGGAGAGACGAAGGAAAGGCGGCCAAAAACATGTGGCGCATTTAATGAATTGATATATATTTAACTTTTGTATATGTATTTGTATGTTATTTGTTGTACTATGAGCAATGATGCTGCTGCTGCTGCTGCTGCTGCCAGAACACCGAACAAGAGCGGACGAAAGGGAAACAGACAGAAGAACAGACAGGCACAAGAGAAATCACGTCCCTCGCGCCTGGTCTGACTCTGTGACGTTGCCGCTGGCTGGCTGGCTGGCTGAGATGTGAGAGAGATGGCATACATATATATATGTATTTATTTTTAACTTTTCATTTCATTTTGTATCTGTGCGCTGCCGATTTTAGTTTGTATATACGTATGTTGTTGTTTTTGTTGTTGTTGTTGTTGGTTGCACTGCACTTGGAATTCTAATTTGAAAACACTTGATGGTTTCTTCTTCTCTATTTATTTATTTTTGTTTTCGTTTTAGCGTATATGGATTTGTTTCACTGTTAGTTTTTCACTTGGATGCTACAACTGCAACTCCCACGACTTGTTGAGATGAGCAATTGGTAGGGAAATACGCGCGCAACGCTTTCAATTTACCGCAGCAACAATCAAAGACGTCCGCTCGCTACGAAATATGAAATGCGAATGAGAGATGAAAACGAGGAGCGCAACTACAGAGGATGCGAGCGACAGAATGTCTTTTGCGTTGCGCAAATGAGAGACAGCAAGGCGGCCAACAGCAAGAGAGAGAGAGAGAGAGAAGGAGAGAGAGTGAGAAGAGCTCGTTTACATGTTTTGCAACACTGTCACTGTTATCATTGCTTAAGGTTGGCGGCATATTCAAAAAATTGTATGTGTCTTATGTTTCTACAGACACAATATTAAAATGTTGTTCAATTAAAGTTTATTTATTTTATTTATTAAATACTAAAAGTGAAACTGAATTGCAGTAGTTAACAAGATTGTTGACAGCATAGAAATACTGCTGTCATTAACAGCGCTGCTGCGTTAACAGCGCTGTTTAATGTTTTAACAGTGCTGTTGCTCAAATACACTTATCGATAACAAGTTAAGCGCGCTTAATCGAAAATTTAAAGTTGTACGAAATATTTAAGCAAGTCTTTAACTGGACATGCTATTAACGAGCTGCACACTAATTTGCTGGCCACCCAACAAGACCTTTATGCAATTCTCCCATTAGCCAGCTGCCCAAAAAGGAAGCCAGCCTCACGCAGGCAATTTTGCACGCATTCTTAATGTCATCAAAAACTGACACCCCCTTCACACACACACACACACGAGCGGTTGAACAAACAACGTCCTGTTTCGGCCTCACTTGCCACTTGCAAATCAGAAATACGCTATGGCGGCAGCGGCAGTAAAACCGAATCAGAAGTGACATGCCTCATTTTCGGTTGGGGCCACAACACGCCTGCCGCTTGTCAAGATTGCATTAGCAGCCAGGCCGAAAACAGAAACAGAGACAGAAACAGCAGGACCAAACAGCTGCCCGGCCTACAGGACCGAGGAACCAAGCCGTGCTAGGCTTATTAAACAGCGGGCGAGGATTTAAAATGCAAATAGCCTCACGAGTTTACAGCGAAGGGGACTTTGCTCCTCATATTTTCCGTGCACCGAGTTGGAGGAGCAGCAGCCGCAGGCTACGAAAGTAGCAATTTCTGCACTGCCTGCATCCGGCCGTATCCTGCAGGACCTGCTAAAGTCAGCTACAACACCCACCCCCCCTTCTTGTTTTGCTTGCATAAATGCAAATCCCATGCAGCCTGGACAACTTTTTTCACCATCTTTTTTAATCCCTGCTGCCCAGCAAATTGTCGCCTCAACAACAACACAAAAAAAAAAAGGGAGCTAGGGATGAGCTATGTGAAGAGTTTTGTGTGTTTTTTCCTGCTGCTGCTGCAGATAAGTATGAAGGATATAATGAATAGAATGGCAATGGAGTGTGAATTGAGAAAATATTTCAAGTTGAGAATCTATTGCTCATTGCAGATTAAAGATAAATATCTGAAAAGCAGTATAAAATACTTAATACAAAAGAAAGTGAATTTGAATTAGCTTCAACTCTATAACAACAAATCTATTCCACTAAACAGCTAATAACAGTAACTTAACATAACACTACCCGAAAAACTAACATTTGAAACAAAAACATCACAAAGCCTAAGGATACTATCACAAACACACACTCACAGAGGATCTGCCATAATTTCATCTTTACAGCAAAAAAGCAAAAACTATTTGTGGTATTTGGGCAAATTCAATCTGTTTTGACTTAAGACAGCCAGAGAGCCAACGAACCGCAGAAAACCTGAGAAAACTAACACAAAGTTCAGGTTGCTGTTGTTGTTGCCCCAAAGGCGACATACATTTGATATATAGCGGTGGGTGGGTGTTGAGAGGGGGGCGTTGAAGGGTGGAAAAGGTGGCTAACAGACCGCAAACAATAACAAACGATGGCCAAGGCGAAACCGAAACAGACTCCGCTGTTTGCCTGCTGATGACGCCTACAAAATGGCCACAAAGAAGAAGCAGCGAAAGATGTGCGTGGGAGAGGGGGGGGGGGGGTGTTTCGAGGGACGGGGTGGTAGGTCACGCTGTGCCATTTGGAGGCAGCAAAAAGGATTTATGATGCTTGTTATCGCACAGCCGGAACGAGGCGACGCAATGCGAGGCAAACGATGACAAAAGGTGGCCCGAAAGATACATACACATACAAAAAAAAAAAAAAGGATACACGCATCTGTCTCACGCTCTTCCTCTTTCTCTCTCTGCTTCGCTGTGTGTTTGTGTAACGGCTGTTTGGCAATGGCGCGTAACGGAGATAAAATCTGCGGCATATAAGAAAAAGCATAGCATACTTTTTCGGGCACGACTCTTCCCATTTAACGCATGGCAAACATGTGTTCATTCATTTGTAGCTAAGTTGTTGCTGCCGTTGCCGTTGTTGCCGTTGTTGTTGTGCCACATGAGCAGACTAATAGCCACAGCTCAGGTGTAACTGCCTCCCCCTCTACCCACCCACCTCATGGGACTCAAATGATGCGTGTGTCGAGCATAAAATTTGCATTAATTAAATTTCCAAAATTATTAGGCCCTCTAATGAAAAACCAATCTCATCGAAAATTAAAACAAAAAGCTCCAAACAAAAAGAACAAAAAAAAACCCATATGCATAAAAGCAAAAGTTGGCCATTAAGAACGCCTAAAAGTATCTATTAGCCAGCACATTTTGGCCGGGGGCTAAATTAGTCAATAAATTAAAGCACGCCAAAGGAGCTGGTAGCCAACAGTGTGGAGCTCTTGCCTCTTTGGTCTATAACGAACCGAAAAACATTGCATTAAAAAATCCATTCATTAAAATGGCAAAACGTGGCACAAAATTTATGGGATTCCACAAGAAGAAGAAGAAGAAAACGAGGCGGAAGATGAAGAAGATGGCGACGTGAAGAATTTTTAGCGCACTGGCCAAGCAGTCGGTTGCGTCTCAAGTGGCAGCACATTTGCTTTCAGCTTGCCACAAAGAGCAGCTTACAACAACATGAACAAAGACATTGAGAGGCTGACAGGTAAATGTTGGCCCAACAACAACAACTGAAGAGTCTTTAACTTACTTTAAGTGCTAGACAGTTTCAAAGTGCTTTGCGATGGCATTAGACATTGGATTAATACAAATATTAAAGCACTTTTATCGCAAGTGATTCGTGTATAGGTATTTGCTAACAGGACATAAGAGCTTTAAGTCAAAGCTCAATTCAATTTTGTTTAGTTAACAATCTTCTATGATTTCGTAAGAATTCTAGTCAAGTTGTTGTTTTAAAAGCACAAAAGAGCTTTAAGCTAAAGCTTGAATTAGTATTAATGCCATACTCAAATCTCTTCTTACTACGTTCATCTTAAGTTTGTACAACAATTACTGTCAAAACTGCTTCTTGAAGGACCTAAAAGCTTTAAAGCTTGTTAAAGCTTGACCTAACAAATCAAGTTACTAAGCTTTAGAGCTTAAAAAGCTCTTTAAAGTATTGTACAACGCTTCTTTTTGCTATAGATTTATCGATTTGTTTAATCTTCATTTTATAAGTTTTGCATATTTCCTCCATTCCCAAAAACAAATGTCAACCGGACATAAATGTTGTTGTAAAGGGCGCGGTTGATTTTAGGGCGCGCCAGTTCAATGCGCTCGTCCTGCACTAAATTATAATTTGTACAGACAGACAAACAAACCTCACCTCACCTCCCCTAGCACATGGTGCCCGCAGGAGGCCTCTAGGAATCCTCTGCGTTCTCTCGTCAAGCCATTAGCAAAGAGCAACAGCCTCATACACATTGGTGTGTCTGTGTGTGTGTGTGTGTGTGTGTGTTTGTGTGTGTGTGTGAATATATAGATGAAATGAATGTATGGCTGATTTAATGGAAGGACGCCGAAAAGTGTGCAACATTTGCAAAAGTTAAAAGCATTTGTCGGTTTATCAGGCACCACACACACACACACACACACACACATACTAAAAACTCTTTTCACTCATTTTGAACTCATTCAGTTCGCTGCGATTTCGTTTCCATATACTTGGTTGCGGTTTCTTCTTCAGACTTTTAAGTGTAATGGAATGGAATTTTTACATTTAAAACTCAAGTCGAAAATAACTATAAGGTAAACAGTTAAAGTCTATAACTTGTTCTCTGCTGCCAAAAAAAACCGTCAGTCACATAATTACCAATGCCAAAGTCAATAAAAATAAACGAAATAGAAATGTTGCCAAAGTTGCGTTAAAGGGCCACAGATTGTGGTTTCTTTTGGCAGCAGCTATGTGAAGCCCTTCAGCGTGTCCGAAAGATCTAAGACGTGGCTTTCTACACACACACACACACACACATATTTGACTAAAATCCAAAAAGAAATGCAATAAAATTCAATTGCGAACTTCTTCAAATGAAAACAACATAATGAATATACTTGCCACACGCACACCAACACTAAGCACCAAGAAGAAGCAGAAGAAGACGCCAAAGAACTTGGCAACAACTTGGCAAAAGACTTTTGGCCATAAGAAAAATACAGCCGATGGACTAGAGAAGGAAGGTGTGAAGGGAGAGAAGAGGGAGAGGGAGAGGGAGGCGGCCTGCCTGCAGCAAACACATGTCAAATGCGCTTTTTAAAAACAAGTTTTTCCTTCTAGCGCAAAAGTTGCAGTACGACCCAAAAACCAAAATATATAATACATATTTATAGTTATCATGTATATGTATATGGAGAGGAGAGAAAAATAAAAAGGAAAAACTGCTTATCTCGACAAAAAGCCAAAATGTAAGGCGGGCAGCGTTCAGGGGGCGTGGCTGTTGCACTAATGGTGCCAAGCAACCGGAAATGCCGCCATGCATGTCTGCCTCTAGTTGAACAAAATGGAGGCTGTGTATCGCAGCGCAGAACGTGTACAAGTGTATCTGTGTGTGTGTGTGTGAAAAATCTTGATTGCCTTTTGCTTCAGGCAAAATTTATAAGTTCCTTTTTAGTTTGCTCTTTTTTATTTTTTGTTTTTCTTGGCTTTTTTTTTCTTTTTTGAGCTATGATAATTTCCGCAGTCGCTGTATTATATAAAAGAAGTGAAGTCGCCAGTTTGATTTGATGGCCGACTTTTTGTTTTACGAAACAAGCTAAAGAAATAAGCTGGGAACGTGATGTGTTGTGCCGCGTGAGAAATGCGAATTGGTATTGACGTTTTGGCCATTGGCCAACACAAGCTGCAGCATTGAGATGGCAAAAACAGTCAGTCATGTAAAGGGGCTAAAGGGGGACATTTCTTTATACTTCACTTCAATTTTGGCACATTTTTAAATATGCAGGAAAAACACTAACAAATTTATAGTTTTCAATTTGACCTTTTTAAAAATGTAAGCTTCCTTTCCTTGCCATTTTAAATTACCTTTAGCGCTGCACCAAATTAAAAGACCACAGAGCATTTTTACCCTAAATCAGTGCAGCAGCAACAACAACAACAACAACACCTACAAAGTATAAAACGAGTTGCACGTTAATTGAATTTTTTGGACGGCAGGCCAAAAACTGGCAGTTGAAAGTGTTTCTAGTTAGCTGCTTACCCTTGTTGCTGCTGCTGCTGAATTTTATTTTTGATTCTACACTGTTACTCAAAAGCGAAAAGACTATAGTTGTAAAATTGTAAACAGATCTTTAAGTTTATTATTTTTTTCCCCCTAATCAACTTGGCAATTTGTAAATTCCATTGAATAAAAATGTAAACAAATTCGATGGAGGTATAAAACTATCGGAAACATTGTTTGAACCCACCATCGATAGTTATCTAGTGATCTAGTGCAGACAATTTGCACAGCTACAGCTGTTGGTGTTGTTATTGTTATTCATCCAAGGCTTGTTTGTTTTATTTTTGTTGCTTGGCTCAAAAAGTTCTGTCTGACTTTTGGTTTTTAAAGCGAAAAAGAGAGACAGAATGAGAGAGAGAGAGAGAGAGAGAGAGAGAGAAGTGGGAGAGAGTTGATACAGTTGCTTGTGTTGATTTTGATGCTTCTCTTTGCTTCGTTTTTCTTTTTCTTCTTTTTTTTTGTGGGTACCTGCTGACGTGGTTGCTGCTGCTGCTGCTGCTGCCGTTAGCTATTTCTCCCCCTCCCACGCTTTTAACCGTAACGTTATCTGCGCGCCTGGAATGTTGTTTGATTGCGTAAATGGTAGCGCCGCCGGCTAACAGTTGTCGGCGCTTTTTTTGCTCACCCTATGAGTGTGTGTGTGTGTGTGTGTGCCCTCAACAGAGTTTTGCACTTTGCACTTTGGCCGCTGCAATGTGGGCCGTGAGCTGCGTACTGCGCCGGAAGTCAATAAAAGTTGGCCTAGAACAACATCAGTCACTTTACCTGAGTGAATTTTGGGTGAGCTATTTGTTGTTGTTGTTGTTTTTTCGTACCTGGCCAAGTTAACGAAATAAGCCTGGATCAGTTTTGGACTAACATTTTTCTTGGCGCTGCTAAAGCAGGGGAAAAAGTAAAGCAGAATTGCAACCAACTACAACCAAAACTTACAAGCAAAACTTTAAAAACTGCGTATAAAGGGTAATAAGCTCCAAAATTTCATATTTTTGTTTAATTTACTTTTTATTACTTATTCCCTATCCATTTTTTAACAAATATTATTTTTAGTTAGGTTGTGTTTTCAGATAAATGTTGATGTGGCGCCACCTAGTTTACAATGTCTTCATGTAAAGCTTGACTTATATACAAAAGGAATAAGCAGAGCTTTACAGAGCGCCACCTGTTGTAATAAAATGGCGAAATGAAACGCCATCTAGGGGCTAAGCATCAAAACAGGATAAAACAGCCTGTAGCTGGAAAGCTCGCACAAAGAGCTTTAAAGCTCTCAAAATGCAACAGGCGAAACTGCATTAAAAGAAAATTACAACAAACAAAGGAAAATAAAATGAACTACAGTTTAAACAAAATGTTACAAAAAGAATAAGAACGCACCCAAATTTCTTCATCTATTTCAAGCCATTCCGCATTCAGCTCCTCATTCATATCGAGACAGCGATAGAAAATTTTCCAATTGCCTGTTATGGCGATTCCAGTTGAATCGCAGTCATAACTTTTATATTCCAAAGGCCAATCGTCTTCCATTTTAAAAAAATAATTAGCACAACACAATTGAATAAAATAAAAATCACTTATTTAAAGAAAATTTAAAAAATGTACAAAAAAAAGGTTTACAGAGCACCAATTTGCAAGTGCGTCTACCAAAATTGCAAATGCGACTGCTCACGAGGCTTAAAAAATTCTATGAAGTCAATTTCTTTCTCAATTCGTCGCGATCTGTCCGCGCTAAGATGCAGGTGTGCATTACCAATGGGAGTAAAAGAGAGCGTAAGATTGAGATACAAACTGAGTGAGAGTAAATTATAGCTCGAGCATTGCTTGAGTTTGCCATTTACGGTTAGGTTTCGCCGACTCTTGTTCGCAGCTGGAGAGCGGATTTGTGTGTGTATGTGTAAATACATGCATATATTAATGTGATTTGTTTGTAAAGGGTTTTTTATATTGCATGTTTTTGCGTTACAATTGTTTTTTAATGATTCACATAATACACACATATTAACATATTGATCTTTATAGTTGTAGCGCGAGCCGCCGTTTGACTTGTGTGTTGTTTTTTTTTACGTTGAATCAGAATGATTTTGTAAACAATGATCTGTCCTATGAAAAGCTGGCAACTTTGCGTCACACCCGATGGCAACATTGGATCAGATAACGGAATAAACAAGCTGTTTACAACATCGATACAATTGTCAATGCGATATATCGATTAAGTTATTTACCATTTCAATAATTATGTTTTGTGACGTCTTAATATTGCTCTTACTCACCTGTCTCTGATGAAATTCCATGGCCGGCACATTGCCATTTAACTCAATGGCCGACATTTGTAAAGGTTTTCTTTGTTAAGAGGTGTAGTATTTTATTATTGTATTTCTACTGATAGTTTGGCACTCTCACACACAGCTATGTATTTTATGCGTAAACATTCACCATATTTATGTTATTGGACATTTGGAAGCCTTTTTAATCCAGTGCACTAAATTCACTGTTTCTTTTACGTCTAATTGTGTTCACCCTGCGCACCTTTTGTGCTAACTTTATCAAGTTGTTCCTGTTGTTGCAACGGTACGTGTCACTAATATAAATGTCCCTAGCTTTCTTAGTAGCTTAGCATTGAATAAACCGTTGATTTTTGTGGCTTCTGACTGGATTTCACAACATGTTTGTGTTTTTACGAAGAAGCTGTAAAGAAAGAAGCACATGAATAAGTAACAAATTAATGATCAAGATTTTAAGCAACATAAGTTTATTTTATAAAGTTGAATATTCAGTGCAAAAGTTCCCTTTTAGTTTAGCCACATTTTGGCCAAATGGAAATCTAAGTGAATTTCAATTGATTTTGTGGCTATTTCAGATTGCCATACCGACGATGTGTGTGTGTGTGTGTGTGTTTGTTTGTGGATGCCTATGCAGAGAGTTATACATATATGCCACATAGATATACGTACATATACATAAGTATGTAGATTGTTAAAAGCTGTAGAATTTTATATGTACATACATATATAGCATGTGTTTATTTGTGCATCGTTTTGATTGCCAGAATATTGAAATTGTAGTCAAATCGAGTTGGAATGAGTATAAGAATGGGTACAAATAATGAAAATAACAAATTAAAATGAAAAAAGGTTGTAATATGGGATAAAATCGAATTTTGAATCAGCTATCGCTGGAATATTAAAACAATAAAACGTTGCCCAAACTGATTTAACTAATGTTATTAAAGTGCTTAAATTTGTGACTACAATTTGATTTATGGTGACCGGATCAGATGCATGTCCGAGCTTATCGCAGTTTCGTTTCAAATAAATGCACAAAGTATGCAAATCGCATTCACTTTGCCAAAGAAAACCATGTAAATCTCTTGGATATTGAAATATGCACAAGTATTTGAAACTAGCGCACAAGAAAAGCGTTTCCCGGGGCAACTATCCTTGAGATAGTTATGGTGGGGAGGGGTGGGGGGGGTGTGGCATATGCAATAAATGTACAACATAACTTTGTCTTAGCCAATAAGCCATTAGAAGTGCATTTCCATTTGTGCTCTATGCCACATTCCATCACACACACACACACACACACACACACACACACACACAAATGGCTTTAATGGTCATTGCCAATAGTTGTTGCAACGTTGACTCTCTTTTCTGTCTTCCGTTTTAAACCGTTGTAATGTTCCCTGCACATGTGTGTATGCATTCATTTATGCATGTGTTTTACACACATTGCTGCGTTTTTTTTTTTTTTTTTTTCTGCTGAAAGTTGTTGCTAGCAAAAGTGGCTAACGGAAATTGTGCATATTTCACTTAAGTTCAGCGCTGAAATGGCAAATAGCAGGTGAACTTAAAGAGAGGGAGAGGAAGAGAGAGAGAGAGAGGAAACCGGCTAGCAAATATTTGTAAAATCAAACTGTCTGATTCTCGTTACGCGTTGCAAACTTCCTCTCTCTTGCTTCCTGCTCTCATCTTTATGTCTTTCTCTGCTGGAAGCTTAAAAAAAAACATTAAGCGTAAATAAATTATTAGCGGGGGGGCGTCGGGCCATGTGCTTTTTGTGTGTTAACCCTTGCCAGCTGCGAGGGTTGCTTGAATGGTTAAGCAAAACATATTATTTATGATGTTGGCTTTCAAGTTAAAAAGTGTATTGCATAGGAATTGTCTTCTTTGTCTTCACATTTTTTACTTGAACTAATGAAAAATCTTTGCTCTGTTTAAATTTGCATTGATAACAAGAATAACCTTAACAGATGCCCTCGTACCTTGCCTTGTGCCTTGGGCGTTTCAAAAATGTGCCATGTTTGCCGAAAAGCAAACGAGAGTAACGAGACAATTACCGCCGGGAACGACGTCAGAGTCAACTCCCGTTGCTGCCACTGCTGTTGGCCAAACATGCAACATTGAGCACACACACACACACACACACACAGAGTGTCATACCTACACAATGGAAGAGCTGCGATGAATGTGTGCCAACACACAGACATTTTAGTGTAAAGTTTGCGCTCCTTTCTTTTTCGCCTGTATGGGTTTGTGTGTCGGGGGGGGATAACGGGGGCGTGACAGTGTGGCCAATGTCTGCGTAGACAACGTGTTAAGCTTCAGTGGTTTGCCATTGCAAATGGGACACATTAGCAATGTACCAAGCTGCAGCTTCATACATACATACAAACATACAACGGGGAATGCCATGTAAAAGTAACACAGGACGGGAAACTAAAAGGAACTCAAAACAGAAAGAGGGTGAGGGAGGCTTTGAAGCAAAATGTGCCAAATGTGTCAGCTGCTGTTTTGGGAAACGTCAGCTAAAAAAAAATCTCGTGTGAATTACTTCATTTTCGCGCCTTTTAGAACGAGCTCAACAAAAATTAGTTGACATTTTTTTTAATCTGGTAAGTGAGTTTTAATGTTTTGGTAGAAATGTAATCAGAAGAATGTAATGCTGAAAGTAAGGTTTCAAACTGATTGTAAATGCTTTAAATTTTTATAAGCATTAGCCAACACTGCTGGCTCAGTTTTTCATACTAGAAAAGGTATTGAAACTGCCAAGGACGAATCCATTTGAGAGCTTTTTTCTTTGCTTTTTGTTTTTTCATGAACTTTCGTCATCATCATCACCATCATAGCCGTCTGTCTGTTGATTTTGCGCAGCAAAGTTTTACGCGTTTGTTTGTTTGTTTGCTTTTGTTGCGTTTAGCTGTTTGTTCTGTTTTGAAACTCTTCAGAGGCGCTCAAGGCAACATAACAACAGAAACAGGAGCAGCAACTACAACAACAACAACAACTTCCTGTCACGCGTTAAATATTTCTAAGAATTTCTCTTATGCTGTTGCATTCCGCGTGACTTTAAGCAATGCACACACAACAACATACACATACAGAAACATAGAGCATGTTTTTCTTTGGAAACACGTACAAATATACTGACATTTTGCTTTTGGCAACAAAAGCGTGCATTGAATTGCACCAAGTTCACGTTTCAGTTTGGTTTCCTAGCAATTTTTACCCTATAAGCAAGTTGAACAGGGTTATACTAAATGTTAGCCTTATTGGTAGTAAAATAACGCATTATTACTATTTTTAATAATTGGCTTGATTTTTTATAGGGAATCTCAATAAATGTTGTTATAAATTGCATATTGGACCCACTGTTTGTAGTTTAACGATACAATTACCGCTATGTTTCACCATTGAGAGCGAACTTAACGATACTCTCTGGCATTGACTCTCAGCATCGTTAAGTAAAAGTGAACGAAGCTTGTGTCTTTTGAACGAATCAAATGAACATTTTAACCGAACTGATTAGTTAATTTATCCTTAGTTGAACTACTGAAAAAAAATCTCTTTTGACTGGCGTCTTCTCTGTTGACGAATCTTTCAGTTGAAAATCATAGCAAGCTGTTGTGACCTTTAGTAAAGTGTTCAATAATATCACGTTGCTTTGCCTTATGATTTTCAATGTGCCAATATAGAGCAACAAATTTTCGAACGCTTTGTTTGTCTGCCTGCTCAAACACACACCCATTATACAAGTACACTAGCACACATACCGCACACAACACACAACAACAGAAAAAAGCCACCCACTTACCGCCCCACCCGTTGAGCACCGTTCAGCTGGCAATTTCTGCCAGCATTTTTCTACGCTTTATGAGACATATATATCTCGGAATTCACTTGTCGTTGTTGTGGTTGTTGTTCAATCACTTTTTATTTTTATAGCTGACTTTCTGATGCTGAAAAATTGTTGCTTGCACAACATTGTTGTTTTTGTTGCTACTGCAGCAGTTGTTATTAAATGTTTAAGGTCGCTTTAAGAGTTTGTTGAACATATCTGCTTTAAATGGAAGGGGAATCGAATACCTTCTGCATATTTTTTGCTTTCCAATTGTTTTAGTCTTTATAGAAATCCTGTCCCTTAGATATGCCAACACGCTTAATTTTTTCGCTATTATATTAAAGCGCAAAGGTTCACAAATAGTTAACGAAAGAACTTAAAGGCGTAGAAATGTAACTGTAACTGTTAGATAAATCATCTGCTTCTACTTCTTATTCTCCTTGCGCTGACTATTGTTATGCTTTGGGCTTTATCTTGATTAGGCTTTTGACTCAGGGTATCGGGTTGATTGGCTTTTGTGCGGTCTCTCTTTTTCTCTCTCCCTCTAATAGTGTTAGCCAGAACAAAAGAAGCAAAATAAACAGAAATGTAATAATGTTTTTCGTTTTGCACCTGTCAGGCAATTTCTAATTTAGCAACAAATATTTGCCATTGTCAAACACTTTTTGGTTGGGGCGCGCACAAATCGTACAATTGCATCAACTTTGGTCATTAGGCATTTGTTTGCGCATTAAATTAAACGCGCAACTAAGCCGAAAACTCAATGTGCTCAAATTGCCTGCGCCACTCTTTCTGCCAAGTAAGCTGTTATACTCACTCTGTCCCTCTCGCTCTGTAGCGTTTTTCACAACTTTGGCGCTATCACTTGCATGCTGTGTATAACAGTTTTATTTAGATACATTTGCGCTCTGTTCTATTTTCTCTCTCTCCCCCTCTTTGTTTACATTTACGAGGTACGGAACGTTTCTCTGAGCTGCCAAGCATTGAAACATTAAATTCATTTACTGTTGCATTTTACTTGTGGTTGGCTGAGATTTATAGTTTTGGGTGTACAACTTGTTTATTTTTTTGCTTCTGTCGATTGCTTGACCTTGATTGTTAATTGTTTTCAAGCTGACATTGAAAGTCTTCGCTTTTTCCAGTGGTTGTGCGCAGTCTGTTGCACTGTGCTTCTGATTCTCAATTAGTGTCGTTGTTGTTGTTGTTGTTGCTGCCGTTGTCAGCGCTGTTGTCAAGTGCTTGTCTGACAAAGGATTTTTAGATTGACAGCGTTTGACAGTGATTTATTCACTTTGTTGTTGTTTTTAGTTTGTTGGTTATGTTTTACATTTTTACTTCTACAGCTTTTTGGCGTATTTACCGTTACAGCTGTTTTTTTCTTCTCACACGTGAAGAGAGAGAGAGAGAGTTTACAAGGGTTAAAAGGGGCTGATATTCTAAGCCCTATTTATAGCCTTACCACATTTTTGATAGCTTAACACTTGTAAAATAATTAGTTTTCTTAACTAATATAACAATTCTCGAAACTCCTTTTGAAGAGCCTTTCAGCAAACTGTATTAAAATAAACCATTTTAAATGCAAATTTATGTGTGTGTGTGTGTGTTGCATATCAAGTTGACCTTTTGGCCAAGCAACAAGGGTCTTTCTCTTCACTTTTTTGTGTGTTGGCAAACGCAAATAATTTGAAATATTTTGCCAGCACAGGATGTGAGCCAAGGCAGAACCTTTTATAGAAATTACATGCGGCTTGGCCAGAGAATATCAAAAATAACAATAGCATCAAGGATGTTGGCCCAAAAGCTGACAAAAACACATGTCACATTTTTGTGTGTGGGCAAAAGTTTTCTTGAAAATCTGTAAGCTGCGTTTTAAAACTGCTCTGTGTTGTTCTTGCTCTTCTTCAGCATGTTAGTATAGGCCAAAACCACACAAACACAAGGCTAAACAAAGACAACAGAGTGGCACAGAGTGTATGAGTATGTGTGTGTGGGTGCTGTAAAAAAAATATATGCAAATTCAAATAACCAAAAAGGACATAAGTGACGACAATTTGCCAGCATGAGTGCAAATACAAATACATACTCAGTTGGATCATTTGAATTTTACATTTGCATTTGGGGAGAAAAAGAGGGAGGAAATGTCACAACTACAAATTTCAGCTGAGAAGCAAAAGCAGAAATCGATCAATGTTGAGTTGCTGATGCAAAAAACAACCGCAACCAAGTCATTAAAGCCAGAATGCAAAAGACCACTTCAAATGCCGTTTTAATTGAGCTGCAGCAACAGCACTCGATAGTTAAGTAGGAAAGCAACAAACAAGAAAAAAAAAACGTCTGCTCGTTAAAGTTTGTTCGCTTTGCTGCATAATGATCCATGGCAAATTCAGCGCTAAAAGCTAAAATGTCAGCAATCAAATGTCTTTAAGCTCTTAAATTAATGTTTGGGTACAAGAAATTAAATTTTCTGACATATGCGTGGAAGTAGCATTTGAAATTGTAGCATATATTAATCATTTTAATGAAGCTGTCTCTTGCATAAATTGCTTTGGCCAGCGCACAAAAAGCATTGCATACCTCAGGGCTGACGAATATGCAAATTCCGAGCGGGAGAGCCAGAGAAGCTGCTAGGAATTTACGTAAATTTCCAGTTGCTGCTGCTGCTGCTGCTGCTGTTGCCGGTGCTGCAACTTGCATAAATTTTTGGGCAAATCCATGCTGCATGCTCTTGAGCGTCCGAACGCCTAGAGGCAAGAACTCTGGGCTACTTTATACTGGCCTTAAATAACAAAATTTAAGACAAAGTGTCTGTCACAAAATTTTATAATTGGATAATCTACATAAAGGCAACGTTGTCAAAAGAGACAGGCTGTTCGTTTTTATCTTGCCACATAATGAGGCACGCAGCAGCCACGTGCTAACAAATGAAGGCCCTCCCCTCAACAACAACAACGACACCAGTAACAACAACAGCATCAATAGTAGAGCAACGTGAAAGTGTCATAAATGGCACAGAGCTGAAATAACAACAGCTCCCAAATGAAACCACCAAAAAAATGGCCTCAAGCAATCTTCTTCTCTGTTTACAGCTGTGCGGCTAATTTCCCGAGCAGCAACAACAACGACAAAAGCGCAGAAAAAAAGAAGGACGAAATGTAATGGAGCAGAATGTACAAGCTTTTGCGTGCGTCACAATACCTAAAGAGCAAGTAGCAAAGCATACCCTGGCAATGCTCGACAAGGAAGTACCCTGCACTTTCGTGCATTAGTAAATTTCAATCTATGATAAATTCTGAATGAAAGTTGTATTGGAAGCATATGGTTAACAAGAGTTTCCTGCTGCCTGTTTTATCAATTATACCCTTTTTGCAATAACATAGGTTCAGGGGATAAAAACAGACAAAAGAAAACGAGAAAAATATATACACTTGAATTTATTTTTTTTTTTTTTTTTAGCGTAAAACAACTATTATTAAAGTACAAATCTTAATAATAATTAAGTTTTCCAATACACAGTTTTCTTAAATAACAACGCCAATATTAAGTTCCTTGCAAAATTGTTAAAATTAAAGCTTTTTGCATTTTTTTGTGCCTTACAAATTATTCTCTAGCTATACGGGCGGCTTGCATCCGCCGGAAGCGACAGCGACGTTTTTCTGTTGCCGTCGCCTTAAAATGGCGACTTCCTTGCGCCAGATTTCAATTATGCAAAAGGATTTGGCGGACATTCTGGACTGCAGTGCTGAAATGTTTTGATTACAAACGTCTCGTCTTTGTGCCGGCATATTTACTTTTAATTTTCATCATCAATTATGCATTTGCAACATGGCGTGGCGCCTGCGCAAATGTTGACGCAACAAGCAGCAAATTATGTTTGGGCCATTATGTGGAGTACATAAATCAAGCGACTGCTGGCAAGGATTAGCTCCTGCTGTTACTGCTGCTAGCTTATATTCAAAACTCGACGCAATTATGTCAATAAGCCAAATTGCTTATGGCCGCCTGGAGACCAGCAAAAAAAAAAATAAAAATAGTATTAAGGAGAAAGACTTAAAAATTGTTGGCATCATTAATCATTTGCATGCTTCGTGACTGGACCAGCCAAAACCAAGTTCTTCATGGTCTTGGGGGCGCCTCAAAGAATGCCACCACAAAGAACAAACAATGGACCAAAACTAAACAATGCAGAGATTGCTTCAAACAAAACTCACAAAAGACGACTTTTGTTGAAAGACCTATGAAAAGCCAATTTATTTCCGCTTCAACGATAGCACCACAATTGATAAACTGACTGGCTTCACATTCCCCTCAAGCCAGTAATCAGTTAGCGCAGAGTTCTATTATTAATACCCCCAATCAGTATAAACAGCTGATGCTTCTTGGATACCGAACCTCAACAGGGAACAAGTCGAAGAAGTTGAAGTTGAAACAACAATTGGCGAATCAGATTCGCAGTCGGCTGCCAAAAGTGCTCATAAATTTCACAGTCTGGCCAGCAAATGGGGCGAACTATGGATGGAACTAGCCGTCCACAACGGTTGCTTGGGCTTATCGCTAACAAGAAAATCAGCAAGTAGCTGCATGCCACAAGGCGGAAGTTAAAAAGCAAAAAAAAAAAAAAAGGAACGGAAACAAAGTGAACAAACTTGGGTGTCTATGTATGTATGTGGGCACGAGGGTAGCTAACAATATGATAAATAACAGATGAGCAAAGAGTGTCAGCAGTGTTAGTATCAAGGGAAGAATTTGGTTCGTTGCTTATTGAAAGTACGAGAACGAACATATCTTAGTACAAGCTGCAAGGCGACAAAGAAGTCGAAAAAGAACACTTATTTTACCCTACCATAATTGTACCTAACTACCATGTTAACCTAATTTTAATAACCCTATGGAGTAGCCAAGTTTATTTTCTATTTATTAGCTGCCTCTCAACGGTTATTAATTCATAAATCACTTTGAGCTAAAAATACTTGTCGGCTGTACGAAGGAAAAGACGCTTTTTCTTTAGCCTTTTTTCCCAGTTGCAGCTGCCGGCAACACTTTGGAAAAGACTGCGAGAATGTCATGAATATTAAATTGCGATTATTGCCTTTGGCAATGTGCCGTCATTGACGACGAACCCAAATTCAGTCATCTCCTTTTGGTTCTGGTCCCTTTTTCAATGCTCTTTTCACTGCTGAGTTTCATTGGTTTTAGTGCGCTTAGACTTGGATTTAGTTCAACACTTGTCCAGCTTAATGAAATGCGCTTTAATTAAGTCAAATATTAACCCAGGACTGCCAAACGTGTCATTTGCATGCCTGAACCTGCAAAGCTTCTCCACAACGTGCTTTTGATAAATGACTAAAGGGTGAGCAAAAAAAAAGGTAGACAAAAAAAAAAGAAGAAAGGTTGTTGGTGCAATGCTCCCAAACTGATGTGATTGGCAATTTGATTTATTGGCAGTAAACTAAGTTTGCCGTTGCTTGAATGTTCCAGGCAAATCACATTTGCATAGCACCCAAAAAGGTTCAGTTTCGATAGAATTTCACTGAGTATCAGACACTTTAAATATATTTAAATTTCTTACATGTTTCAAGATGTTATTGTAATTATTTAAACGAATTTTCTTTACGCTCAATTTTCTAATTTGCCACACACACACACAACCAAGAAAATCCAATTAATCAAAAATATCAAGTTAAGCCTTCAACTTGTGTGTATACCCTAAAAAAAGGAAAAGTCGTCGTTTAGTCAGCCTATGTGCTCTTATCAGGCCATGGCAACGCCCCCACCTTCCCCCCGCACAAGTCAATGGATGCTTTGAAGCGTAGAAGGGATGTCCTTTGTTCAGTTGTAGGCAAAGGTCGTGTTCTCTGCAGGATGAGCTTTACATACACTCGTATACATATTCGAAGCTAACTTTTCTTGTGGCTTTTGTGGAGCATAAGCTTTTGAGTGGCGGGCCTGAAAGGCAACTGTAATTGAATTTTTCATTGTTTACAAACAAATTATTGTTGACTGGCAAGAACAGTTAGGCCAAACAACGTGTTCAACCTATGCCATTCTGCTCTGGTAATTACATTAATTTCAGTAAAACACAATATTGTAGATAGCAAAGATAAACAAGTCAAAGATATACTAAGCAAAATTGTATAGCATACTTATGTGAGCATTCATGTAAAAGTTTTATATTTATTAAAGAGTGAACTTCTTAGTTGCCAGTTGATTGGGTTTTAATGCACTGCACATTCATTGCATTAAAAGCCTATAAATGGATAGTTATGGCCAGTGCATGTAAATTATGGCCATAAAGCTGCAGCTCAACCATCAAACCATATTGAAAATGAAATTGTGACCAACACGTGTCTGGCCAACACTGAATGCTTTCATAAATGTCACAGCAGATGTCTGCATGTGTGTGTGTGTAACCAGCATCCTGAAGCATTCAGTGGCCAGTGGATAAATGGCAAAAGATTGTTAATACCACGAAAAGGAAAATGTAGTGCAGAATGCTGAATAAACTGCACTCACACAAAAATGCAATTAAAATCCCCTTCAATCAGTATGTAATGCGATGGCAATAATGAAAATTCCAACAGCGACATTTAAAAAAACATTTTTCAGTTGCCATTTGCGACATTTATGTAATTTAAAGACCAACATTTTAAGTACGATTCGCAAGCAATAAGCTCTTTGAACAGTTTGCACAAGTTGGGTCTAATCTTGAGTCAAGTCAAAATTTCATCTTCATCCGCTCTGTGAGAGCAACATGATTACCTGATAAACACATTCAGCCAACATTATTGAATTCACAACACACACACACAAACACATCCGCACACACATGCACATCATAAGCGTAGCCAGGCTAAAGACAAACACCAAAAGCTGAAACCTGGCAACGGACGTGCACCTGATCCTTCTTGCCTACAACAAACACACACACACACAAACACATGTGTGTGTTTGTGTGTGTTTCCTTGCCATAGCCTTGCGCTGTTATTTATGATAATTCAAAGTAATATCCTGCAGCAATTTCATCAACAAAAGCTAAGAGAGAGAAGCTCAAGCTAAACTCAACTGCCGTTGGTTGTATTAAAGCAAATATCCCTTTTACAGTACACGCCTTGGGTTTGTAGGATTCGGTGATGGGACTCTTGTGGAAATGGCCCGAACGTGTCAAACGTGCAAATGGCTGTGTGAAAATTGCCAAATTTGTTTGTATAATTGGTTGTATCAGCAGGTACATACATAAAAGTCGTCTATGAAGTGGCTCATAAAATATATGTAAGTATATTAAAATGAAAGTGCTTTGTTCCAAGCAAGAAGAGAATCAGCTACCGAATATCAAGAGATTTTATTGTTTTTAATACGCATTTCTTCTTATCTCAGTCAAATTCCTAAAATTCGGAAAGTCCCTAACTAAAAACAGCAGCTCTACAATCTGTACATTGTATTACTTATTTGAGCTCTGGACAGGCCAACTGGTACAGGAACTGCACAAGAGTGCGTGTCGGTCGACCGGTCATTCTGAGCCTGGTCAGATAGGGTATCAGTCCAAAGTTGGTGAGCATGCCAGTGCCCCGAGTATCGATGTGCGCCCAATCTGCACAGGGCACCAACTCATGGAGGACGGCAGCTGCCAGACAGGAGCTGGCCAAGCCACGTCCATCGTTGCTTATATCGTAGCCGAGCTCATCGGTCACCTGCTTTTTGTAGTACTGCCACAGGGGGAGACGCCACAGGCGATCACCGGTGAGGGAGCCGGCACGCTGGAACTGCTTCCAGATGTAATGCGAATTGGAGAAGATGGCAGAGGCGCCACCACCGAATGCCTTCTTTGTGCCCATGCTCAACGTTGCCACATCGACGACCAGTCGGGGCTTATATGTCGTCTGGCCATATATCATTGGATCGGCCATAACCACCACACCCGCCTTGTCCAGATCCCTGATGGCCAACGCCTTCGAGTTGAGCAGGGTGCACACATCCCCGGGCTTGGTGGCCATGCCCGATGGCAGATTCTCGCACAGTGGAATAATAGCGACCACATTGATGGGCAGCGATAGCGATGCAATACACCGCATCATTCCCACACAGGCCGCTGCTCCAGACATGCTCCCCCGATACTCGTCCATGCCATCACACTTGCGCAGATTGATGCCACCCGAGTTGAAGGTAATGCCCTTGCCCACAAACATCACGGGCTTGTCATCGGGATTTGTGCCACAGTAGCTGATCTCCATGAGCACGGGCGGCTCACACGATCCCTTGGCAATCATGAGGAACGAGTTCATGCGCTGCTGCTCGATCCAGTCCATAGTGCGTACCTCCACGGTGATGCCGCACGGACACAGTGCATCCACAGTGGCCTGGGCGAACAACGTGGGCGTCATACAGTTGGCGGCCGCATCGCTCATGCGTCTCGCCAGATTCTGGGCCTCGGCCTTGACGACGCCACGCATCCAGCCATCTGCATCGGGGGAATCAAACAAATCCAGCTTGGGAATCACTGGACGTTTCTCCTTGCTGATCTTCTCCGCATACTGCCAGGTGCCGAGAACAGAACCCTCTGCCGCCTGCTCTGCATACTCCATGCTGTCCACGGACACCATACTGCAACCAATGTTCTGCAACGCCCGAGCACCCATGCCGGTGGCCACACGAACATTCTCCATGCCCTCGTCCAGCATCTCCAGCTCATTGAAGCCAATGCCCTCCAGGCCAACGCCAACTACGGCAATGCTGCGAAACTCTTCATCAATATTGTTGAAGACCTTGCCGCGTCCTAAGCGACCTGAGATCTTTGTCTCGCATATCAGTTCTGTCAGCTTGCCATTTATTCGATCATTAAATTTTTCGCCAGATGACGTTAGTTTGATGTCCTTGTTGCCTTCTTTCTGGTATACGCCAAGCACAAGACCCTTGGCTTTTGTTTCCTTGCTACCGCAGGAGAATCGTACATTGGTTAGCACTTTGGGGCTGTACTTCAGCAGGATGCGACGAAGATTTTGCATTTTGAAGGGAAAAGGTAATTGAATTGAACACAAAATTTGCAAGAATTGACTATTATTGTTGAAAACAATATATAAATATCGTTAGGAACAGTTCAAGATTTCTCAAAAACAAATAATAGAGGACAAAACAAAAACGTTACACAAGAATTTAGACAAAAAATTTTTTTTGAAAATTATTACGGAAAAAACACAACACGACACGAGAACTGTTCGCTATCGACTGAAATGAAAGCCATTTTAAATAAATAGTTGAAAGAACAACTTTCTGACAATTCCATGCATGTCTGCTATGATTTCGACCAAAAACGCCAGAAAGTTTTTAATGTTAATTGTCATATTTGCAAACAAAATAAATTCATTTGAGAAGTAATTTTCTCAAAAATTGTTTGCGTTTTAGATCTTAATAATATTGTATTATATGTTTGATGCTAAAATTGATCACTTTCTTTTTGGTGACTTTTTGACACTATTATAATTCTATCCCACTGTTAACTGTAACATAACGAAGGCTTCGTTAAGAACGCATTTTAACGAAGAGTTCGACGTGAGAGTAGAATAAAAATGGTTTAAAGCGTAATCTAAGTGCGACAAAGAGCTATACTTAATTCAAGTAATTATTATGTTCCATTATGAATAAACAGCGCTAATTTATCAGTTTGAAAGCATTATAACGTGATTCGTTATTCCATTTGCATAATTCAAGGCCAACTAACTGGATAATGTTAATTACTGCCATATGCGGTAATTAAATGCAGTGTGGTGCATTAATTTATGCAAATGCGTTCTCAATTAACACACTTATTACGTGGACCGCAACGAAATTAATATTGATTGGCAATATCAACAACTAGGTCCGGATACTGTAATTAGCGACAGTGTTGCCAACTTAAGTGCATTAATGGAAAACCAACAAGCAAACACGAACATTTTCCAGTTTGGGTTTTTAATTACTTAAAAAACAAACTGCTTTTCAAAGCAAAATGTTGCATTCAAATAGATTTTGAGCTTGAGATACTTTGTACACAGCACTCGAAAGGTAAACAGATGCTTTAGCCACTTTTACTGCTTGCAAAGTTAATAAATGGAAAATGCAAATTGAATTCTAGCTCCTGCTGATTGTAGCTAAGTGTGCATAAAATGTGGGTCAGCCCATGACTGTTAAAAGATTTAGAAATGGTATCTGATTGTCACTAGGGCAAAAGGTCTGTTTGTTTGTTATAAATGAATACTTTCACATATTCAAAGAGAAGACACATATCTTAAATGGTACCTCTTGGTATGGTAAAACGTATCTAAGGACATCAACAGAAAATAGAGGATTGTGAAAGTTCCTCAAGTTTCCTTACACAATTTTAGCGTGCTTTAATAGATATAGATAAATGAAATGCGTCAATGAACGGGGAACTTTACTTTGCAAATGTAAAAGTAAAATTAAGTAATATTAAGTTTTAGGCGATAAGGCAAAACTGCAGTTAACACATTCAATGGCCTCTCATATCTAGGCGTTTCGACCGCAAAATGCAAAGCCATTCATATGATTATTGCAAAACAAGTAGCTGAAACTTGCCCTGTTGCAAGGCTCAAGTTGTTGCAACTTAACACACTGTTATGTTTGTTGTTGTTTTTGAGGCGTAGCACTTTTGAAGTTGTAGAACTTTTTGGCTTTGCTGAGGTCTTGAAAATCTGCAGGATGCCTGCATTTTCTCCAACAGCTAACCGGAACCATGCCATAAAATGGTGTCAGCTACTATTTCTGATGTCTGTTCATGTGTGAGTGTGTATCTGTAAGTGTGTTGACAACATTTGTTGCCAACAATTTCATTACCGCGCATTTAAAGTTTTTCCAACACTACTCACACACACACACACAGTTACACATGGCAAATGAGACAGCAGGATATATACACACATTCATTTCTAAGCTCGACCCACCCTTCTCACCCGCATAGTAAATCAGCCCCCGCTGTGTGTGTGTGTGTGTGTGTGCACATGGCTCTGAGCTCGTTATAAATGGAAAAGTTTTGCTACTTGCTCAAGTGGTTTCAGCTTTTCTATTTGCTTTTTTCTGCTCTCTCTACTTTCTTTTTTTTTCGTTTGTTCTTCATGCTCTCTGGTGCTGGTTTTTGTTCGCATTTGATTTCGAAAACTTTTTGTTGTTTATCTTACTTTTTAATGAGAGCAGACATCTAGATCGCCTGTCCCTGGACAACAGACAGCAGACACCTGACAAAGCCAAAGCTGCCTACTCTAGGTAGATGTATTTGACGATTAGCCATGTGAAATGGAACGTCAAGTTGGCCCCAAAAAACTTTTGCCAAGCGTGTGTGAGTGTGTGTTCTCTAATTCGGCCTTTGGCCATAATGGCCGGCTAGTTACAAAACAAAGTTTTACGGCAGAATTTGTCAAGCAGCGTTTTAAAAGTGCGTGCAACAGTTGAAAAGCAGTTGGCTCTTAAATCTGGCCAACTTTATCTGCAAAGACTCAATGGGATGGATATAGCTCTGGATAATATTGATTTGTGTAACTTTTTTTCTCCATTTTTCTTCCTTTGCGCAATCTCTTTTCGAGTGGCTGGGATAACACACAGTCGAGTGTTTTTAATTTGAACTTTTTGTGGAGCATTCGCATATCAATGACTGGACGGGGGCATTGAAGCGTAAGTGGCAACAGTCGCATGCCACATTCTAGCGCCACTTCACACACATCGCAAAATTCAGTTGGCAGCCAAACAACTTCTATTGAAAACTTGGCACACAATTCATACACTGTACGACTTCTATTTATTGTTTCTGCATTGCAGTGATTTATAAATTTTGATTAAATATTTTTTTGGCGACCTTTTGGCAAACTAAATGAACTAACCGTTGAATTGCTGCCCAGTTCATCATAGGTTTTGGTTTCTGGTCTTGTTTTTCAATATTTTCAGCCATTAAAATACCGTAATTTTGCAATTGATATACCCATGTAAATTTATCTCTTGTGAATGGCATGTACAAAAAAAAAAAATATGATTTCATTAAAAGCAGGCAGCATATTTTAACACCCTGTGTGCAACTCTGAGCGTGTCGCTTATTCATTACAGTGTGACCTTTACAAAAAAAAGTGTGTTCTCTTTAGCTGATCGATATAATTAAGTTTTATTTATTTATTTTACTATGTTAAAAGATTAAACTATTTTTTTAATTTTCAATAAGTTAGTTAGGATATATTTTGGCATAACATTCTCGGTTACAGAATCTGATTTTAAACCATATTAAAATTCACATTCAATTGTGCGCGAGTGCTATGATTAATTTAGCAGTGACAAATTGCATTTTCTAGGTACTTATCAATATTTATGGGATTTTATTTACTCAATTTAAGATTGTTTGATTTGGTTTTATGCAGGAATACACATGTTTTTTTTTAAATGATTAATTCAATAGATATTGTTAAATATTTTTGAGCCCTGTCAATTTAAATTATTGTATAAATATTTTCTTTAAAAATAATTGAATTATATTCGCTTGCCTGCCAGTCGCTTTATATGTGCTAAATAAATAACATAAGCTTCATTTCGTGTTGGACATTAACGAGCTTACTAAATAATTGAATTGTCAGTGCGGGGGCGAATATCTGATTATTTTTGTATGATTGCAGCTGTAATCTGCCAAACACAAAAGATACACACAGTTTGTATGTACGTATGTATGTTTGTTTAAATGGAAAATATGCATTTCTCGTGCGAACTTTTCACTGCTCGACTTTTGCTGTAGCTACAAATTGAAATGTTAAACTCTCAAGCAAATTTGCACAAGCATCACAACCGGCAGCAGCGTTGCAAAATAGCAAAATACACAAAATACACAGAATACAGTCAAAAAGACTGTGCGTGTGTGTTGGCCAATATAAGCTCTGGCTTAACTGCTGTTGTGAGTGGTAGAAACTCTTCTATCTTCTTCTTTTTTGTTGGGTTCCCAAAAGCAAATTGAACAGTTTTATTGCATACATTTGTAACATTCAGCAAAAGAGAAAGCAGCAGAAGGGAGGAGAGGTGAAGAACACAAAACAAGCAATGGCAAATTGAAATCTTGTATCGTGTTTCAACTCACATTCGGCAGCACTCCTTTTGCATCATTAGGCTAATTGAGTTGCAGGCAACGTGCTGCCTACAATTAGTAGGCAATGCTTGGCGTGTCTGCCACATTTATCAATTTGCGCGACGCCATAAGCCATGCCTAAGCCGATTATCGCCACAGAGCGTGGAGCGTGTACGACACAACTCAAAGCACGCACTTAAACTTGCCAACGAAAATTCATTTCCCTTCTTCAATCTTCAATTTTTCTTTCGACGAAAAATTGCTAATGTCGCAAATCTGCTTGTCGGCAACTTATCAAAGCCAACAAAGCGACTGAAGGGAAGCGAAGGGAAATGAATAAAAAACACGTCTAATTAATTTGCAGCGTTCGCGCAATCAGCTTTTTGTGTGCTAGTTCCGGTCTGGTTGTTGTGTCATTCAGTCAGTTTGTCACTTTGCCAGCGTTGTCAGTTTTGGCATTAAGAAGCACAGACAAGCGCTGAAAAGTATGCAATATGTTTGAAGCTGTAGTATGCCTTTCATCAGCTGCAGCTGAATTGTGACATTTATTAATGTCAACGCATCAACAACAACAACGGCAACAACAACAACCAGACCAGGAACAATTGTCAGCATTATGAGAAGTGCGGGGAGGTGTGGCATTTGGGTACCCAAGTGGAATTAAATACGCATTTGCGCTGTCAGTTTCAGTCAAAGTCGCTGCAAAGAGAGATTTAACGTTAAGCGTGCCATAAAGAAAAAGAAGTTGCAACCAAAGTGCCGAAGAAAAGAGCTCATAAAAATACTAAGGTGCTCGAGGCATATTACGAAAATGACATTAAAGTGTTGACAGAGACAGCGATGCGAAGTTTAGTCGGTTATTAAAGCTTATGGCAGCAGTTTATGGGATTGGCATGTGGCATGTGGCAGGGCTCTAAAGTACGCCCATTGGACCATAAACTCGACACTCAAAATGATACAGTCAATGAGTGAATCAAATGGCAGTTAAAGTTGGCGAAATTCACTTGAAAATTTTACATTCAAGCGTTATGCAAATTATTAATTGGTTGCCCTTTCGCAGCAACGTAACATTTATTAACCAGGATTTCTGTGCCAGCAAGTAATTAAATTTAATTAAACTCTTTCCACTTTGCACTCGAAGCCACAAGCGTGCATTCATCATTCAATTGTGTATGTGCGTGTGTGTGTTCGTGTGGAAGACAGACGAGCAAAACATAACTCATCATTTTTGTTAGTAGCTTGGCGAAGCAACTTCGCGCGCACAAATAACTAAATCAAAAGAAGAGACAACAAAATAATACAAATACATACATATATAAAACAAGAATTATTTTTTATTGCATTGTGGTAACCACAAAAGTTACACAAAGAACACGCACACCAACAATGCCAAATATTCATGGCAACAGCATCAGCATCAGCAGCAGCAGCAGCGCCCAAATGTCTGCAATTGTTAAACTGTTATACGGCCAAGGCAGAGAGCGCATGACCAGAGAGCATGCCGAATGCAGGGGTACCCAGTATGAAAGATACCAAAAAAGAAGAAAACACACTCAACACACAGACAAACACATTTTGAACATGAAGAAGAATAACGACAACAACAACGACAACGACAGCAACAGCCCCTCGCACTTAAGGCCAAAAACGTAACAACAGCCTGACCTTCACCATTAGCGCACTTTTTTATCTGACAACAACAACAACAACCACAACAACAAACAGGCAACGCAGCACGTAAGAGTACGCGTTTTTTTTTTTTGTGGGTGTGGTACCGTTTACACTGTGTGTGTGGGGATGTTCATCTTACTTGCCTGGCTTTTCCAGGCTTAAATGCTTTTTGCCTAATGGAGCAGCAGCCGCATAAGGCATGTTACTGACGCAATTGATAGGTGTAAGTGGGCCTACTCTGCGTGTGAGTGTGCGTGTGTGTATGTGCGTCAATACTTAATGAGTTTGTTAGCCCACATTTCCCAAGCAGCTATATTTAGACCAGCAGACATGTGTAAATAAACATTGTATGTATCCGAATTTTAAATCGATGCCATTTAAGTTTAAGAACTGTATGAAAATAGCTTTTTGAGAAGTATTTAACGCATCTATTTGCTGTCTTGGTTACTTGGATCGTTTTGGCATTGCTGAAATATGTTTGGCATGATTGATGAAGCACGTGATTGAAATGTGATAAATTGTTGTCTGCTGTGAATGACAGCAACATCAACAGCAACAAAAACTCAGCTGAAAAACTGCATACAGGAACTCTTGGCATACTCTGATATGAATATATATATATATGGAATATTCCCTGCTGCTGTCGTAAAGCTTTTCTTGCTACGTGCTTGACGCAAGTGCCCAAAAAAAGCAACGCTTTACTTATTTTTGGTTTTTTTTTTTTGCTGTTTGTGCTAAGAGGATTTTCCCAGGAGTCGCAGCAGTCACTTGGTTTGTTTTTACATGTGGTTGTGAGCCAAAAGTTTGCCTCATTGTGTGCATGAAGCTTGGGAGACTCCTAAGTTGAAGTATTTTTGGCCTTACTTGGGGTTCTATTTTTTTCTTTTTGGCCAGTTTCCTTTGTATGCTAATGCACAAAATGTGGAGCGAAGCATTTAATCAACTTTATGTGGAATAAATTGCATGCTACTTACACTAAAACTGCCACGAGAACGGATTTGAAATGCCATTAGACTTATTAAAAGGAAAGAAAAGGCGAAGGATTAGAGTGAGTGTGGCACGATAGCATTAAGCCATAAATACAAATAATATCTAAATTGGCTCAAATCAAATAAATACTTGAAATCGTAGACTAAATCCTCTTTGGACATTCTACTTGTTGTGTTTGGTAAGTTAACTGGACTTTTTTTCCTATGCAGAATATATTGAAACAATTTATTTTTGAGAATGCATTTCCAATATTTATTCAATACACAAATGCACAAATTTTTGCTTGTGCAAAATAAATTTGAAATCAGTTACAATATGTTGCAGACATATTCCAATTTTTATAGCTTAGACACACATACACACACAAAAACTGCGTCTGCGTTTGCCACATAAATAACTGTAAATAGAGCAGCTGAAATATAGTTTACCATAAACTTTCGCATTGCCAAACAACTCAAGGTTCGAACTTTTAAGTAATTGCTCTTTATGCAACAATATTGTGATAGTTGTGATAAATGTGTGTGTGTTGTGTGTTTATTTGTATAAAAAGTATACGCCCCACTGATTTATCGTGACCAATTTTTTAAAGCTTGTTGTCAAAATACGTAAAAAAAAAACTTTTTGGGGTGCTAATAAAAAACGGAAAAATAAGCAAAAACTTTTATTTGATGTGCTTTATTTTGTATATAACTTAAATACGATTCTTAATTGTTGCTGACAGTTTTATTTGTGCCTCTTAATTTAAGTTTTATCTGATTGTTTCACATACTAAAAGTAACATTAAAGAAAAAATGTTTAAAAGTTTATTAAATGTTTTTTTTTGTAATCAGCTTAACTTTTATATGCCTTTTGCTTGTTGGCTTAATTAAAAACCATCAACGGGCACTTGAATAACTAGCAGACGGCATAAATAATAAAAGAAATTGTTAAGTACACACAGGCAGAACAAACACGCCACACACAGTTATACACACACTTACACTCCTGCAATTTAAGTGGCACAGCTTCAGCTTTGTGCCATGTTGATGACGGAAGTCTCGCCGTGACTGACAATTTTTGCGTTAACAAAAACAACAGCAGCAACAACAACTTTAGCTACTTTTTGTTTTGTTTCCTTTTGTTTTTTATGTATTTTGTTGTTGTTGTGGCTGTTTTGTAGTAGTCATCGTCACATGTGCAGCAATGGGAGGCATGCCTCAGCATCTCTCTACCACTTGTATAGTAGCAGAGTCAGTAACTGTTTTTGCTTTTCATACTAGCATTTCCCTTGTGCTTCGTTCAGTTAGTCAGCATAATGAATTACACCGGTGCACGCGTACTCCAGGACAACTCGTCCTAACAATCCTTTTGCCTTCATCGGGCTGCAGTCGACAGTCATCATCATGGCAACAACAACGACAACATTTTAGAGTGATGCTGAAGCTGGAGAGTTTTCCTTTGGCTCCAGCTACGCTTTGTTGGCTACCACACAATTTTACAATTGACTGTTTTCCTATGCAGGGCGGGGCGTTGCTTAGAGGGCGGTGTGGAGTGAGGCTAACCGTTAAACGCTCGACTTGTTTTACGCATTATTTACGTAGTTGGGATGCTGTTACGCACTACGTGCCACAGTATGTGTGTGTGGGTGTGTGTGGGTGTTTGTATGTTTTAGGGACTGGGCAAATGAACTAGAATTACAGTAAGCTGTGGCAAGCAGCAAAACGTTGGTCTACAATTAATTTGAAAGTCTTAGCACGCCAAATGGGTTTCACTTTGTGTGTGTGAATGTGTATGTGTTTGTGGGTGGTCTTTTTGTAGCATTCAGTGGTTGGTTACTTACACATGAATTGAAGGAAATTTGTTTACTTATGCCGGCAATTTGTGTGGGCATTGAGTACATTTTCTTGTTAATTGAAAATTTGTCCCGTACGATTTATAGGCGTTTCAATAAAACCTTAAGCCATTCCTTGGATTTAGTTTATTAATCTTTTTTATTGTCAACTCGAGCATTAAAAGCGAATTTAAAACACATTAAATTTCAGCCAAATACCAGAAATTCTTTAACCCAGGCTTGTCAAAATGACGAAGGCAATCAAATTTTACAGCTTATTTTTAATGTGAGCTATCTTTAATTATACTGAAAAATGTGAGTAATAAAATGATGTTGAATTTGATTATAGGGGTCTTCTGTTGTTTTTTACCAACAGCTTTGTCGTCATAATACTTAAGCCTGCTTACTGAAAGCATTTATAGACTTTTCCCCTTAAATATCAATAATTGAGCATCAAGTTACAATAGGACACTACTTACTTAGTTTGGGGAGCTGTCCGTAAGCCGCATCGGAAATTGAACTATCAATTTGTGTGCTTGAGGTCAACAAATCATAAGAGCTGCTCTCAAGGAGATTCTCTTCCTTTTCGTGCTAATGCTAAGCGGCACGCAGCTTATGCAACATTTATTCGATACTGTATAAAATATTTAACACACAACACGATAAAACACTTTTTGGCTCATTAATCTTACACACACACACACTCACTCATACACTCACACAAACGCCTAATATCTAAGCGAGCGTAAAAGAGACGAAGCTAGATGGGCTGCTAATGAAGCCAAGAAGAAAATCGCAAAACGTTATTCAGGCCTAAATATTTGTGTGTGCCTGATTAATGTGAAAATGCAGAGGTTTTTTTTCAATGTGGCTGTAGTATTGAACACAAACACACACAGTTTACGCGATTCGAGTGGCATTAAAATCCACGACACACACAAAATTTCGGTGTCGGTCTGAACGAGAGCACTGGCAACGGGAGACTGAGGCTAAAGTCTAAGCGCGCCTGTAAGTATGCATGCCGCTACGCTAGGTATAACAGTATAACAGTCTTTTAGTGAGAGAGAGGCGGAAGAGCAGAAGAGTGTGTGCTGTACTCTGTGGAAGCTGTGAAGGGCCAACACCTGACTCAAAATGAAAGCGGAAATCACCATTTGGCCATAATGCATACAATTTTGCTTTGGCAGCAACTATTTAACACTTTTGCCATATGTGGCCAACAAAACCAGAATCACTCTCAGCAAATTAGTAATCTAATGTGTGCACAATTTGTTTTTATTGCTGTGCCCCCACAAAAACAAAAAGAATAAGAAAAGATAAAGAAAACCTACAGGCGTGCCTTATTCCATACATTTTGTGGGCAGACCAAAGACGATGAAAAAGCGAAGCTGAGTTTCGTCCTTAAGTGCGTGAGCAAATTATGATTATGATTATTTACTGTTTTTTTGGTGTGCGCGGGCGTTGGGTTACATAAACATGCCATTAAAACTTAAGTGGCACAGCTCAGATTTCAGATGTCAGGCTTCAGATACTTACTCCAGATACCCAGATACTTAAATGCCACGCAACTTTCAAGGCACTTTTGTTTGGTGATTTCAATTGGAGGCTGCTATTCAAATGTCAAACAAATTTCGCAATGCCACTCACCGCTCAGCGCTCTCGGAAAGTAGACAACAAAATTGATGCCTGAAATCGTTGTGCGTCTGCACGGCCGATAGCCAATTTGAAATGGCCATAAGAATGGCATGCCAGACAAGTTTTGTACGAAACGTAATTGAATTTTTATTGACATTGCAGCTGCCTTCAGGCAAAGAGGCTGTTTCGGGTTGAAGTGGAAGGCAGGCAGTATTCTACTGAATTGCTTTTGGGGGCATAGAGTAAGGCATCAACTATTTTCTAAAAAGAAAGAAAGGACAAAACAAGAACGCAATGAAAGTAAAAGGTAGAAATGGTAAATGGAAATTCATGAAATTAATTTAGCAAGCATTTTGAATGTCATAACAGCACCCAAGGGAAATAACAAAACGAATGGGTTAAAAGCAGACAAGCTTTAATATACTTTTAGATTTCAATGTTAAAGGTAAATTTAAATCAGTTTTTTCCGCTCTTAACGTTTCAGATGCCCTGATTGCATCAGAGTGTACTTCCCCTTTTGACTGCATTTATTGTACTTTTTTTTTCATGGTTCAACTGTAATTGATGGCCCCATTGGTCTGCGTGCCACAATTACCATTCATAGTTGCCCGCTTTTGCTAATTATAAGCACAAATGGCCAGCACTTTGGCTCCGTTTATCTTTGTATTGCTTGTTGCATGCGCAGCCATTAAATTATTTTATATGGCACATTAAAATAAACTACTCTAGTGCATGGCAAAAAGTGAAAAGCAGTCAACACTGCCAAGTCGCATCTCTGTTATAATAGTGTTATTATTGTTATTACTGTGCCGCATGTTGCGCGACTTCTAAGCAATTACTTAAAGCGCTTTGCATGCAGCTTGCGAGAGTGTCCAGAAATCTCTCTCTCTTCCTCTCTTGGGGCCTGACATAAACCAGAGACTCAGCTCAGCACTCATACGCCGCGTGTGTCCAAATGTGTTTGTGTGTGGTTCAGTGCTGCTGCTCACATATTTATTGACAATTTAAATGCGCTGTTCTTAGGCAATGCAATCAATTATCCAGCTTTTGACTTTGCATGCCGAATCTTTATAGCCAGCTGTATAAGACATTCTATTTCACTAGGGTCTGTCACTGGCAACGGGGACATCCGGGGGCTGATCAAAGGGGGTGGTGAATGGCTGTCTTTAAGCGCCGTGCCTCGAATTTGCTTAAATGGCCAGTCGAACAGTGAGCTGGCCTCGCCATTTATCAGATGCACCTGCTCCAGTTTGCGGCGTATGGCCTGCACCACATGCTGTTTACTCTGACAACTGAAGCCAGCAACGCTACCTTCAATCTTCAGCACATCGTCGATGTTCACGTACGGCGACGGCACATAGACTTTAGCTGGCTGCATAACCTCCAACTTGTCCAAACGGCGCTCCAGCAAGTCCAGCTTCCACTGCGTGTCCTGCATGAATGCAGTGCGATTTGCGGCGCGCACCATGCACTCTATCACCTGTGTTAGATTCGCGTCTCGCACGTCCAGTCCTCTGATGCACTCGACCAGACTCTTGGGTCGAGGCGTGGTTAACCCCCAAACCGGACCGCAAGCAGTTAGAGCTTTAAGTAGCATAAAAACCAACTGCATTGTGCAGCGCTTGCGATAGAAATGATATTTTTAAACAGTGCATTGATTGCAATGGGCATGTCCAATGAGCGTATTAAATTGTGCTTGTGAGCATAGAAATGAATTATTATTACTATTACATAACACAACTTATTTACTCTAACTAGCTAACCAACTGTATTCTTTGAAGAGCTTTAACTTTAGGCAGGTAGTTATGGAAAACTCAATCAAAACCAGCTTAGCTTCTTAGCCAAAAGCTGTTGGTTGACGGCTTATCAGTTCAGTGGCCCTTTAAAGCGTTATTTTTCCAACTTGCCGCACAACTGAAAGCTGCAACAATATTTGCTTTGTTAAATCTTACGGTTTATGTACCATTTTGGCCGCTGTGGTAGCCGTAAATTTCATAAATAAGCCATACAAATTAAGGCAGCGAGCAGGAAAAAATGGGAACAGTTAACCGCGTGGCATGCGTTAAGCCAAAAACAAAAAGAGAGTAAGAAAAGTGCCACCACCCGCCACAATTGCAACTGCCACATCGAATGTATATAACGGTTTAATCAGCACGGAGGCCCAAAACGCTGCCAGGCTATAATAAAAAGTAAAAATATAACAAAATGAAAATCTATATGTATAAGTACATGTGCCCCCTCGCCCCGACCTGACCCTGCGCGTTCAACTTGGCTGCCCATGAGCTTGTCCCGGGGGGGAAGGAAAGGGCAACTTCTTCTCGTTTGCGGCGCTAAAATTTATTGTTTACGGAAGTTGTCTTTAACGATTGCCACCCACCATCACCCTCCCCCGCACAGTGGCAGCCTATTAGCTGTTGACCTTCGGTGCTGCAAATAATTTCAACTCATTGAGTTTAATGTGCTGCTGGCAGCTGTTTCTTATTGCGCCATTGTGGGGCGTGGCTGCCATTTGACTAGTTACATTTCGCAATCGCACATTTTGCTCGCATTTTGTTTATTTATCTGGGCACGTGTTGCGGCCAATAGTCATTGTGATTTATGACCATCCACCCACTAAGCCCACAGCAGCAAAATATTATGCCCATCTCATAAATATATATTTTGTATTTTATTTTTTATAATATTGTTTGTTTTGCCAATTTGGTAGCCATTTTTTATGTCGTTCAACTCGCAAATTGTGTTTTGATGTGGGTGCCAGTTCGTAAGCCCTCGACGGACACTAATGCGTTTATAAAGTGTTAACATGGCGTATGCGTAATATTTTTATGACTCAAGATTATACATATGTGTATGTATTTGTTTTTAGTTGCTTGATTTATCCTTATGGAATATGCCACACACCTCGATTTTATGGCATCTTTAAGTGCTCGTTAAATTGCTCAACCAGATTTAACATTCTGTCTGCCTTGCAATAAATTTAATTGTGGCAATTATTGCTCGGAGTTAGCACTTGTCTTAAATAATGGAAGTGTTTTAAATATCTATCGCCTGTAGTAATTAGTTAGCTTAGCAAATAAAACTGCAATTGAAAGTTTGGCAAATACTATTAAACAAAATGTATTTGTGGATTTATGTATATATATAGAATATGTTTGTATGTGCAATTAATTTTAAGTGAATTATTCGATTTACTTTTAGTAAATAGCAGTCCTTGTTATACAATTGACAATAATCTCAGAGGTCCCTTAGGATCTTAAACAAAAACAAATAAATACAATCTCCACATTTGATATTGTATTTACGATTATGCAAATGTAGAAGATTTTTTTATATCCAGCCAGCAACCAAAAAACAGAAACACTGCCAATGACAATGACTTTCTTTAATGGTTGCTATTACTACAAACCAAACACGTGCGACACACCCACACACACACACAAATAGTTTACGGTTACAACACACACAAGCAACCCTCAAATAATTGAACATAAGTGGTAAACTAATTGCTTGAGGGAATACGAAATGGAGAAGCGCATTTGCATTTTGGGTTTTGCTTTAAAATGCACAACGCACGAAAATTGTCAGCAGCAGCAATAAAAACTGTTGTCCAGACAAGGCCAATAAATGCTGAGAGCTAGTTGGATGTATAAAAATACAAACAAAAGAATGTTAAATGAATAACATTTAGTTGGGGCAAAAAAAAAAACAAACTAGCTACGCATAATTTATTTACGGCAACAAGAAGCAACAACTGAACAGAATGCAAATGACAAAAAAACAGTAAGAATAACAAGCGGAAGGAAAGCTCAGTGAGAAGTGAGAAGTGAGTAAGAGGCTCGGAAGCGAGTCAAGTACACGCATTTGGGGCAAGGCTCATTATTATGCTCAACACAGTGTTGGCAATATTTTTTGTTGGCGTACAATGACGTCGTCAACGCCAGCGACCTTCACACACACACACACACACACGTCAGCCAAATGCAAACAACAAACGTGAGCCCCAAAAAGTAGACTAAGCGTTTTGTCTGCCAGTTGTTCACTGATGCTGCAGTTGTCGGGGGCAGTCAGTTAAGCACTCGTGCAGCTGGCAAAGGCAGCGCCCTTTCAGTCACTCACCTAGTCAGTCAGCCAGTTGTGCTGGACGCCAGCGTGCTTGGAATAACTAAGCACTTCTATGCATACAAACTCGATTAGATGTTTTTTGCTTTTGTTTTCCATTCGCACGTTTGTCATTTGCGTATTTGCGTATTTATTTAGCACTGATTTGTTTTTAATTTCATTAGCATTATGTGACAGGCGCTTAAATGGTTTAATTGTTAAAGAAAAACTAAGTTGAATATGAAATGTTAGCTACAGTTTTATTCTTGCTAAAAATAATTCCTGTTCTCTGCACTTCTGCAATAAATGAGAAAAATTTATAAAACGCTTGACTAAACCTTGAACAACCTTCCACTTACTATAGACCAAGTTTAAGTGTGGCAATACTGACTGACCTGCATAAAAACTGTCTGAGTGCCAACTTTAACCTGCAGAACCACTTGAAAGGTGAAAATGCTGGCTTTTTCATTAGAAACATTACTATTTATTGTTGTTTTTGCTGCCGTTGAAGGGCTTTCTCGCTGTTTAAAGTGCCACTCAGTTTTAAATAAGCATAAAGCAGGGCGTCAGCGCATTCGGAAACTTACAGCTGGCTCTGGTTCCGGGCGAGAATGCTAGTTAAGGATAACTGTGATGCAAGTCAAGGACTTGTGCACATACAAATTGAGCTGCATAATTTGTGTCGAGGTAAGTCTCTCTCAACCCATTCAAATGCAAATTCAATGCACACACAATGCCCAACTAACAAACAGAAATGTTAGGCATAGGCACAAGCTGTGTGACCCATTGTCAATCAAAGTAAGAGGCACAACTGGAGAGAGAGAGAGGAGAGAGAGGCAACGCATAAAAGGTTGATGTGCTCTTCTTGTTGCTTAATAATTAACCATATTCCTGTCAACATGAGTACACAATGCTTTGCTCTGTAGGGGCTCTTTAAACATTTAACAGTCAATGGATACAATATTCATGTGTAAGTAAGTGTGTCAATCTGTAGTTTACTTATATTATCCGAATAGCAACTTGTTTTACAAATTGCGTTACAAACCTTAAAGCTTAATTTTATGAGCAGCTACTTTAACGTAGAGGAAATAAGTGAAAATGGACAAACAGAAAGTTAAAGGCTGGAAAATGGTCCAACTCGTTGCGGCTTGTGTTTATTTAGGATGCGCATAGAATACATTGTCAAACATGAAACGTGTTGAGAGAGAAATCCTTTTCAAAGACTTGACTTGAGCTTAACAAGAGTCTTTTTTGCTTAAAAGTTTAAAGTTTAAATAGGGCAAATGATTATGTTGCACGTGTGTAGCTTTTAGGGATTGTGATAGTTGCAGATACAAGCCTTGCATTTTTCATTTTGGCAATGGGCAATGAGACAAGTCCAGCGACAGCTGATGGGGCAACTTCCTGGCAATGGCCCTAAATGCAGTCACTGCCATTGCCACTGCACATGCGCTACCACTTCCTGCTTCTGCTGGCTTTGCATCCATCTGACTTCTGGTCGCTGCTCCAGAGCGTTGCTATAGAAATTCCTCTATTGCTGTACGTGCCACAGAGCTTCATACATAAATTAATGCAGTTGATATGCAATACGCACTGGCACACACACACATGTAGACAGAAATGCTGCAGTGTAATTTCTCTTGCCATTATTAAATACACAATTTTTCTCTCTTTTTATATGACTTGTGTCTGTAGTTTAGGCACTGAAAATGCTAAAGAAGATGTAAAAGTGGACTTCGTTTTTGGCAATTGTGTGCATTGCAGACTTTTGCTTATCTTATGGGATTTCCTCCATGTAGCTGATGTCTGGTTTTCTTTGAGCGCAAGAATAAAGGCGACTGACTGCACTTGCTTCAAAAGTTGTTTGTTCCTGTTAGATGCAAATATTTGAGCAACAAATTTAAATTGCTATTCAAATTTTATTTGATGGAATACTTTTGAGAGCAGTACTGAACATGAGCTTGCTTTAATTTTTAAATTCAGTTTTTATGTACAAAATGGTTCTGTTGCCAAAACTTTAAAGCACTAACATTTATTTGGGGCTCTGTAGCTTATTTCATATATTTTTTTTAACATTTTTGGTTCATTGCACACACCAACACAACCACTGCTATTGAACGAAAAAAAAATCAATTTTAATTTATTTACCAAGCGGCAACCAAAAAATTTTAGCGTCAAAAATGTCTGCAAAGTCCATAACACACATCTGAGAACAAATATTTACGATTTGTAAAGTTGAGCTGATTTTGTTGGGAAAAAGTTTTTAACTGAACTGCACCTTCAAAATGGTGTTTCCAAGTTTAAATGTTGTATTAATCTACAGAGCAATCATAAATTCAGTTTTTACTAAGTTTCTACAAGCAAAAACAGCGCTTAATATAAGTGTTCAAGGGTTTTTTTTTTACAAAAACAAAACGCGTCTTGAACGTTTGCCTTTAGGTATACCTGGCTCAATTCGCTGACAGTTTAATGCTCAGAACTCTTACAATACTCACATTGCTGGCAACATAATTCAATTGGATTTGCAAAGACTTTTGCAGCTCAAAGCCTTCAAATAAAACTGTGTGGTTAAGCTGACAATTTTTTCGTTGTTGGCCCTTTTTTTTGTGTGCCTGCTGCTTTACTTGTCATTGTTGGGCCTCTTTGAATTTGAGATGGGTCACAGCTTTGATATCAAGCTTAACGAGAGAGGAAAACGAACTTAATATGATAACCTTTCTTGCACCTTCTAGACAGTGCTCATTAATAAGGCAAATAATAGCGTGAAATGAAATATCTGTCAATTTATAAGCCAATTTTAGCTTTAAATGATATGACATTGTCTGTTGTAATATGGCCGATGCAAAAACAGAACAAAATTCAATTATAGCATATGCGCGCATAATTTGGTGCTTTATTTTCAAAATATCAATTTGCATTTTGCAAATGAGGCTGAAGAGTTACCCAAAAACTAGTCAACAGTATCAACGCACATTTTCAATTATAAATGTTGTTGACCGTTGTAACAATAATAATAAAAGTAGCAACAACAGAACATATTTGTTGTTAGAGTGACATTTGTATGCCGCACAAGTCAAGCAGAAAAAATAGAAAATTGAAAAACCAAATGAAATAGTGCTTAAAATGTTCAATTAAATGAGAATGTGTGGCAGGCATTGTGAGAATATTACATAATCTGGGGCATAGTTATGCTAAATGCAATTGCAACAATACAGTGTGGGAAACATGCGGCGTATGCGTAATACAACCAATAAAATAGCAGAAAAATGGGTATGCATACGTGTGTGTGTGTGTATGTGTGTATGTTTGTGTACGTGCACGTTGTGGTTTGCACAAATTTGTGCACTAAAAATCAAATCTAATTTCTATTATCTATAAGTAGATCGAAACACGCACTTTACAAACTTGCTGGCATATAACCAAAACTGTTTTTGTACATGTTGGCTTTAAGCAGTTTACTTTTTCCTTCTTTGTTTTAAACCTTAATGTGCTGCATGGGAATACTTTATTGTTACCTTGGTGACTCTTTGGGCAGCGGTTATGGCCCTTTTGGCCATCTGTGCCTTCTGGTCGTGCTGCATTTAACAAGCTTTGCATTGTGCTTTGATTACATTCCTATTTGTGTTGTTTTTGTTGTCGTCACATTGTTGTTACCGGAATTGTTGCCTTGGCTTTTGGCCGCCACATTTCTGTTTTCCATTTACGTCTTCGAATTGAATCAAGTTGGCGCGTTTCCGGCGTGCTTCTCTGTTTTCTTCCTTTTTTTTTGCACTGTTTGCATTCGAGCATTCAGCCGGCAGCAGCCAAGTTTTTTGCGGCGGAAAACGCAGCTTCCGCTCTTTATAAATTCTCAATTGTGCTCGCGAGACAAAAAAAAAAAGCTCCACTCTTGCCACAAAAAGTGCCAGCTAACAAAATGGGTGACAGCTCGTGCAGCTATTTTGACGTTTCTCTGCGCGTTGTCATTGATGAGTATTTTACTTCTTTTTTTTTATAGCTGTCTCAAGGATCATCTCGGGCGTCACTGGCCCCTTCCACCCGCGCCCTCTCTAACAGGTGTGTCAGGATGACACGTGGACGCTTGGATGCCATTTTAAGTGGATTTGCTGTGACAACTATGTGTCAAGCGGCTGACACCGGCGTACGAAAGTATGCTATGAATTCCAATGTGTCTTTGATTCAGATTGTGTGTCCCAGAGACAAAAGGCATATGTGGAATTTATTAGGCAAGTCCATCCATATCCAAACAGATCAAAAAGTGGATTAAGTAGCTTTGTAAAGAGATTGTCATAGAGTTTTTATATTATCTTATTTTTTTTCATTGTTGCTACGCATTTTTGTTGTATGTAAAATAAGCCACACATAAATGAAAACAAGAACAACAAACAACCATGACATGTGTTCTCCATGTATTCGCCAGCAACATGATGTGAATTTGTTTCCTTCTCATCGCCGGCTCTTGTTGCTCTGCTTTAAATTTGAATTTAATTGTTAGGTGTTTAATTTTGTGTGTACGTCAAAGGTTAACAAAACCACGAAACACACAACTGAAGTGAAGTTCACCTGCGTCTGTCACTGTCAAAAAAAGAAAAATTCCGAGCATATTTTGGGTTAACTCAATGCTTTTAAAAAAATTGCAGCTGCAAATATATTGTTTTTGAGCATAACTCACTCAGTTTTAGTGACGTCGTTCGTTGCTTTTTAGCAGCCCCCAAAATACGTATTTCCTTTTCGGACTTGCCGGACTTTTGTACTAAACTGAGAGGGGTGTAATTGTTGGTAACCTCTGCAGCCGCTCACTGTGTGAATGTGTGGGTGCTTTCTGTTTTAAATGAATTCTAAAGCGCAAATTTATGCGCCATGAATATGCCGGGGCATTAATTAAAAGCGACTCAGTCGCTTGACCATTTTGCGGTTGTGTTTAGTGGGCAAAGTTGGTGGCCCAACCAAAAATTACTCTGTGCGTGTGTGAGTGTGTGTGTGTGTATTGTGAAGTGCTGCGTACCAGACTAACCATTACATTGCTGGGCATTACACATGACGCAGCAACAGCATGAACAAATGAGTACAACACTACAACAGTAGTGGAACAAGTGCGTTTAATATGCATTTTAAATCATGCATCGCTGCAAATTGAGCTGCAATGCGTGTTTTCAATTGTATCTTCATCTGAACACAATAATAAGCCACATCAGACAGCTATAATCTATTTGGGTAATTTTAATTATTTAATTGATTATTGCGCCATTCGAATTTAGAGTTATTTCGATTTGTTTACAAGATCTATAACATTTAATAATAACGATATTCATAATTTAAGATTTCTGTCATTTTTACAACATTCAACATTCATATCATCCAGCATTTACATCACTACTTCAATCTACATGCCACATATACGACACACAAGATTCTAATCATTCTCAATTTGCAATTTGCTTCAGTTTTCCACTTGACTGCCCACCCGCTGACATCTACGAATCACAACTAGCCAGCTGCAGCAGGAGTGTTTACTGAGTGGGTTATCCTTGGAGTCGAAACGATTTGTCAGTGCTGTCCAAGTTTGCTGCAGTGCTCGTTTCCTAAACGTTCCCAGCACGTCACTTGAGCAGCAAAATGTCATCTGAGTGCATTTACTGGAGTTCGCGAGAAGTCTGACCAACAGCAGGGTGAGTAACCAATCGTTTATGGCCTGACAGGCTTGACGTTTGTGTGTCTCGTTGCGTCACGCACGCACGCACATCCGTTTCCTGGGCCATGACCCATGGCCGTCATAAATAACAATAGTGACCGAGTGAAAAGAAAGTACAGATCATATCGAGCAAATGACAGGATAAACAGGACAACAGCAGTGCTGTGAGATAAATTTAAGCGAAAAGCGCTCCAGAGGTGACTTTGGGGCACGCCTCAATAGTTTCGAAGCTATTACAAAAAGCCTAAAAGCTGAAACCATTTTGCCACACGCTCTTAATAGTTTTAAGCCTAAAAGTATGCAACAGCTGTCGCCAACTAAAAAGCATTGCCAGATATTGAGACATCCAACTTTTCGCATGGACCAACACACCTTTTACCACCGGTAGCTTTGCTTCCCCTTTCCCTCTCTGCCTCTTGCCAAAAATTACCAGGTACCTATTTTCCGGCACTGATGCTGTCAGCACTTTTGCTTCAGTTTCAAGCATGCAGGATTAAAGCGCAACACTTTATCATTAAAAACTTGACAGGCAACGAAATAAGTTTTGCCGTCAGCAGCAGTTGCCACACGCCATATGAACAAGGACGAGGTCGAGGACGAGCGCCAGGCACAGGACCCAAATTTTAATGGTTGCGCCACATAAATTGTGCTACGCTTTGCGTCGCAGCATTGTCGTAGGCGTGGCATGATGTCTAAACTCCTATTAATTAAATTTGCAAAGTCTCAAAACGTGCCCAGCTCTTCACGCAACATCTAAAACAATACTGAAAATCAATGCAAGTGCTTAGCAAATGCATAAGAGTTTCCCCATAGGACCCAGTACACATCCGCACACACAGCCAGAACAAATTCAATTAAGTTCATTGAGTTTTATAAAGTGTCACAGTTGGTGCTTTAAACTTTTTGGCAACATTTTGACTAGCAAGAGTGCAATATAATGTTAATCGAAGCACTTATAATGATAAATGATCTGCGTCATTTGCGCCAAATGGTGGATAAATTAAAACAACGATTAAAATATGTCAGTCAACTACCATATTAAACATTTGTGCTAAGGCCAAAAGTAGCGACTAGTGCATATTGAATTTAAGCAAAAATAATCTATATAATTTTTCAATTTTCAGGTGGCTGTCAACTTCAGACGAATACGTGACCGGATTTTGTTTCAACAGCATCTCGATTATGTGCCAAGAACTTGGCCAACAGCTCAACGTTTCTGCTTCATTGATATGCCAATATTGGCCAGCGCAGACAGCTACCAAAATTTGTGGCTTTATGACAGCTTTAACGGAGACCAACTGCCAACTGTGGTTTATTAGCTCTGTAAGCTGTGTATGTATTTTTATTCGGCCTGCACAAATCCACCCCTACTTACAGCTTTCAACGGTGTTGGACAAGACAACATTCTTTTTTGGCTTAAACGCATGTTCATATATTCATCATTGTTTATAAATTACATCGAGATCGAAATGCATAATACATTAATCTTAAAATTTTCTGTTTCTTTTCGAATGGATATTCATTAAGTTGCTATACTATACTGTTGCTTAATAGTGTAAAATTGTGTTTGGAATTGTTAAAATAAAATTCCCAAGGACTTGCAGTCCAGTCATTTACGTTAAGTGTTACACTCCTGTCAATCTATAAAATTTTACATTAGTGTTCATGCCAAAAACTATTGTCTGTTTGTTCGTTTGATTTGTGTCTACTTTGGTTGCTCGGGGCAGGCCATTTGGTAGAGGAACTGGATTAGAGTACGCGTCGGTCGTCCAGTCATGCGTCCTTCACTCAGGTACGGAACCAGGCCATATGTGCTCAGCAGTCCCGTGCCATAGGTATCCAGATGCGCCCAATCGCTGCACGGTACCAGTTCAGCCAGGACCGCAGCTGCCAAACAGGATGAAGCAAGGCCATCACCATCGTTTACCAGATCGAAGCTAAAGTTATTGGTGACACGATCCTTGTAGAAACGCCAAAGTGGGAAGCGCCACAGGCGATCTCCAGTCAGTGCGCCAGCACGTTGGAATTGCTTCCAGATGTAATGCGAATTCGACCAAATGCCAGTTGCTCCACCGCCAATGGCTTTCTTCACGCCCTTACACATGGAGCCCATATCGATGACAAGTCTGGGCTTATAGGTCTGCTGGCCATACAGCATGGGATCCGCTATGTTAACGACTCCTGTCCGACTAATATTGCGCACCGCCATTGTCTTGGAATTAAGCAGGGTAACCACATCGCCCGGCTTGACGGACATGCCCGATGGCAGATTCTCGCACAGCGGCAGGATGGCTGTGATATTAATGGGCAGCGAGAGAGCTGCGGCTGCACGCATCGAGGCCAGAATACAAGCCGCGCCAGAAACATCACCACGGAACTCGTCCATGCCATCGCAATCACGCAGATTGATGGCGCCAGAGTTGAAGGTGAGTCCTTGGCCCACCAGCAGAATGGGCTTGTCCTCTGGCGAAGTGCCACAGTAGGCAATCTCCAGGAGCACAGGCGGCTCACACGAGCCCTTGGCAATCAACAGAAACGAGTTGAGACGCTGTTGTTCAATCCATTCCATGGTGCGTACTTCCACAGTGATGCCACAGGGACACAGTGCATCCACAGCAGCCTGAGAAAATATGGTGGGGGTCATGCAGTTGGCTGGTGCATCGGACAGGCGTCTGGCCAGATTCTGTGCCTCCGCCTTGAACAGACCACGCGTCCAGGAATCCAAATCGGGTGAGCCGTGCAACTCCAGCTTGGGCACAAATTCACGGTACTTCTTATTTAGATTGTCATCATAGCGCCAGACAGCCAGAGCAGCTCCTTCCGCTGCCTGTTCCGGATAGTCCATGGAATCCACATGCACCTCAATGCACTTCATGCTTTGCAAGGATCGAGCACCAATGCCAGCAGCAACACGCACATTCTCCATGCCTTCATCCAGCATCTCCAGCTCATTGAAGGCAATGCCCTCGAGGCCCACGCCCACTACGCATATGGATCGAAATTCGTTGTCCACATTGTTGAAGACCTTGCCGCGACCCAAGCGACCTGTGATCTTTGTTTCACAAATCAGTTCGGATAACTTGCCTGCGGTACGATCATCGAACTTCTCGCCAGCTGCCGTTAGTCTTGGTCCCTTGCCGCTCTCCTTCTCGTAGAGACCCAAGACGATGCCCTTGCTGCCGCCTTGCTTGACGTCACAGGATGCATAGCGGAACAGGTTAAATCTTGGTAAGCGAATGGGGCTGACGAGTTGCAACACGCGAAGTTGTCCACGTAAAATATTCATGTTGATAATAATTTAAATTTTATATTTTAAAATCAATCAAAAAAAAAAACAAAGATTGATTTTTTCAGATTTTTAAAAAATTGTTCAGGCGTAAGTGAATGCCTAGACATGAAAATAACTGAAGCCGATGAGTTTGAAAATAACTGTAAAGGAAAAGCATGTTTGATATTTTAGTTTAAGCAAAAAGGAAACAAGTAAACGTGGCAGTAGGACGCAACCGACAGCGGAAGACTCTGATACCAGTAAAAAAAAACGGATGGTAGTCTGCTTACAAAGAGGGAGCCGCGGGGGAAGGCCGGCTCTGTTAAAAACGCCAGCTATCTGTTACCAAGTTCATTACTTTAGCGCAATAACTGTGAAAGATAACTGAACCGATTTTAAAAGGTGGCCTCACAATTTATAATAAAGCTTTTTGGTAGATGTCACCTATCTATCTTCCTACCAAAGTTGGTGACTTTAGCTCAAAATATGTGGACAGGAAGGTGAGCGGTGTGGGCGTGGAATTCAAATTTCTGATGCAGTTTTTTGAAGGAAGTTACAAGTTACCTTCCCAACAAATTTGGTAACTATGTGTTTTATTGGTTAAGACATCGAGGAGTGGGCACCGCCTACAATATATACAATATGTACACTTTGTTTGAGGCAGACATGGACCAAGATATTTGCGAGCTTTCAAGTCTCTAGCTTTAAGGGAACCGGACGGACGGACGGACAGACAGCATGACGGACATTGCACAAAACCAATATACTCTTTACCTTCGGTATCAGAGTGTAAAATACCCCACTTAATGTAGGGGTCAAATCGATAGTTATTTAAAAGGTCAAATAAGGATTAAAAATATGTAGTTTAAAAATGTAGTTTTTAAAATAACTGATTGTTTAAAGAAGCTGTGGACAATTTTCAAGTGACAATATAAAATAAATCGCGGTCCAACGAAGATCAAAAAGTAGTGAATTTGTTTGGAACAAAGTTATGACAATCGAAAATTTGACTCATCTCACTTCTTCGATGTTATATACTGAATATGAATTTTAAACAAAGATTGTTTTTTAACTATTTTTCTTTCTCTTAAGGTTAAATTATAGCCAAAAACCCATGAAATTTGAAATGTATCTTAGTCTTAACGAAAGTTAAGTTCTATGTATATACTTTATGTATGTATATATGTATTTTCTATATATTACGGACATACTGACCAGAAATTAGAACTTTGAGATAATCCTTAGTGTGTGACAGGAAAACCGCACACAGTATTTGAATGTCCTCCGGGCCCAATTACGTTATTCTTTAAACCGTTTTAGCTATGTATATCGCAGGTTAGTGTAATAAGAGCAAGAGTCCACAGTCTGAAATTGTTTAAGTTTTGATAAATTTTGTGTGATTTTATTTCTGATGTTAGTTGTGAGAAATGAGTTGACATAGAATGTCGTAAGCAATATAGGTTGCTATGTTCAAAAACTTAAAAAAACGGGGAACATTTTCAAATTGAAAGGCTAAAGCATTTTCTACAATCTTATAGAATCTGTTCTTATAGAAAAATAACCCTTCTATTTGCCTATCTATCTTATTGTAACCGAGATTTTGGCCAGCCATGACTCCGCAAATTGAAACGTTTGTTTAAGTTAAAAACAACTGTCAAAATGCTGCGAAAAGTTTATCCTGTGGCGAACGCAAAAAATGCATATTTCCCACGTGACCAAAAACTTTTTCTCAACATCAACTGGCCGGCAGGCAGCTTGAAAAGAAAAGTTCATAAAAAACTCGTTTGAGTTTTTTTGTTTTGCTCAATATCATATGCAGTTTTATTACTTAACTAAGCTGAACACCGAAAAAAAGGTACAAAAATTTAAATATCCTGAAATATTGTAGTTCTCCATCAATTGCTTGCCATCTACAGATTGTTCTCGTAAGTTATGTAGTTTGAATGCGGTCTAAAGATGGATTCAAAAGCTCCATTAAAGTGTAACAAGGAAGGTCCGGCAATGCTGGCCAGCAAACGTTGCATGAAGAGCGTTTGAACCTGTATATATAGTCCCAAAACCTCCAGAGGCGATTTGCAAAAATGCCCCAAGACCAGATTCAATTGAGTATAATTTAAAATCGCGTTCAGCAGAAAGGTTGTTAGCCAAGGCACAGTAAACCAAACAAAGGAGCGCGGAAACAGTTGCCAAGTTGAAGGCATCCTATTTTGCCAACTGAACTTTACCTTTGCTGCTTCAGACAACTTAGTGTTGGCATCAAGTATGGTCTTCTCATAAAGCGCCTTGTCCACTGCGCGTTGACACCGCCAGAATCCATACACAATTAGCAGTGAGTTCATTAATGCAACCCAAAGCATTGTATGATTATATTCATACCCGACAGATATATTAAGTGTCCGCGACAGTGGCAAACTGATGGGTTTAATGCTGACATTGGCCTCGATTATTGGTTTTAGGTTGGCACAAATGTGCAAGACTGTTAGGGATGATAACGTTAAAAAGTACACAAATTTGGGAAGCATTGTAACAAAATATTTTAACAATTTAACAAATTTTAATTATTATTGCTTTGAAAGTTCTGACAGTAACTGCTTTATGAAAAGTTTTTTTGTGTTTGAGAAACATCAAATGATTACTTTTTAATAAGCATGGTTTTTAAAATATACTCTGCAATATCGTCGGACAGGGCATCGCGATTTGCTTTTGTCACCTGGTAAATGATTGAACCGGGTGCATTTTTAAGCCGTTCGACTATCGGAATGGGTTGGCGTGTCTGTGATGGAATTGATGCTAAAATAAGTTGTTTTCGCTGTAGCAATTTGTCGATGGCAGCTTCAAATCGATTACTAAACAACTCCATTTTGCCGATTTCGTCAATTATCAGCAGCGTGTGCGAGTGTGGATCCGACTTCAGCAGCGGTAGCGACAGATTCTCAAACTCTTCGACATACACTGCGTATTTGCCCACCTTTGGTCGGCGTCGATTATCTAGGGGATTTTCGCGGGCCAAAATGCCGCGGGTGCCACTAAGGGTTACCACATCAAATCCAGTGCGCTGTCCATTCGTCCGCACCTCTTCAGTGTAGAAGCCGGCAAGTTTTGTCCGGTTGACCAGTTTGGCGCATATTTTACGGACCAATGTTGTTTTTCCGATTCCTATGGATAGTGATATCAGTTTAAATTGCTGGTAGTTTATTGTTATTCGCTTACCTGGCTGTCCAGTTATTAAAAAAGCCGTTATTGTGTGATTTTCCATACCGGCTGCTGATCAAAATTGAGTTTGCTTACATTTATCGATGACTTATGGTTGCACGTCTGTGAAAGTTGTTACAGTCTTTCCTTAAGTTTGAAACGCAATGATGCTAACATGCATTTGTACCTAAGAATAATCTCTGTGACATATTTAAATGAGTAATTTTTAGTTAACCAATCAGTCAAATAATGACAGGTGCATTGATAATATTTTTTTATGGTCTTTCATTGGTTATAAGAGTATGAAAACATCGCCTAGCTGCTATTTATTTTTTACAATAACATGTGAGCTATCGATGTATCGCACATTTTGTGTCACACTATCGTTGTCACGTCTTTGCAGTTCAAGACATTTAAGAATACAAAATAAACTGTTTAGTGCAGCTATCAATTGGTTTATGTTCTGCTTTTAATTAAAATACGCATAATAATAAATTAAAATAATCAAGTTCAGCCCTGACAACGTTACACAGCACTGGTGCAATAATCGCTATCGTAAACTATCCTCTGTGGCGGTCGGTCGACTTAAATCATATGTTCAACAAGCAAGCGTTGCTTCGCGGCTTTTCGACTGCGTAAATTTATTTTTTTTGCAATAAAAATTACATATATTTTGCAAGTTATTTGCCTAAACGTTTGCAAACATGGCGTGCGCAATTGCGCATGATATAGCAAATGGCGAGCAGCGCACTAGCGATGTGGCTGCCAGCTCAATTTCGTTCGATGAGCTGCACTTGGGTCGTGCACTTTTGAAATGTCTGAATTTGCACAAATTTCAGACACCGACTAAGATTCAAGCAGCCGCAATTCCAATGGCACTTGCTGGAATGGGTAAGATATTCCCTATTGCGCTTAAATTATTTATTCATGATATTATTTTTCACTTTGTTTTCAGATTTGCTGGTGCAGTCCAAAAGTGGAACTGGCAAAACTTTAATTTATGTGCTTACCGCAATGGAGCAAATGATCAAATCTGTTTCCTTGCCGCAAGTTTTAATAATCGTGCCCACTCGCGAACTGGCCATCCAGGTGGAGGACACAGTTAACGGCTTGGCTCAAAAAATGCCAAATAAAAGTACTTATTTGACTGTGAGCTTTATTGGCGGAACAGATGTAAAAAAAGATCGACATCGCATCGCCAAGGGACGCATTGTGGTCGGAACACCTGGCCGTCTCCTACATCTCATACAAAACAATGTGTTCAACACCTCCTCGATCAGGCTGCTCGTGTTGGATGAGGCGGACCAGCTGTGTGCCACTGAAACTCTGCATAAAGATGTTCAATCGTTGATTTCATCACTGCAGCCCCGCACTCAAATAATTGCCTGTAGCGCTACATATCCAGATGCACTCGACGAGCGCCTTGCCCAGCTTATGACCAAACCGGTGCTGGTGTCCAACAGTGAGCGTGCTACAGTGTTGGTGGGCATACGTCAATTTGTCTATGAGCTGCCCGAGCAGCCAAACAGCATGCTTGAGATGCTGGGCAAGTTGGCTGCGCTGCAAAAGATTTTTGCTCAGCTTTCCTACGAGCAGGCTATACTCTTTGCCAGCTCGCAAAGTCGCGCTGATTCATTTCGCAACTATTTGTTACGCGGTGGCATTGAATGCGATTTAATGTCAGGCGCCATGAAGCAAAGCAAGCGTCGGGAGACTTTCGAGGTGAGTTTGGTATATTATTACGGCAAGACTTTATCTAATAAACTCACCTTCGTTTAAGGCCTATCGCAACTTCAAAATGCGCACCATGGTCGCCACAGATTTGATGGCACGCGGCGTTGACTCTTCGCATGCTAATTTGGTTATCAATTTGGATCCGCCCAGAGATCTTGTTACCTATTTGCATCGCATTGGACGCGCTGGTCGCTTCGGTTCCAAGGGCATTGCCATAACTTTAATTTCTTCGCCACAACAGTGCCAAGATTTTAAGCGTATTGTTGCTGAGGCTGGCACGGGCATGTCCGTGCTGAAATTTCCTGCAGAGAAACGTGAAGGCTTTAATTTTTGGAACTACGATGCCTACGATTTTCCGTATTTCCAGGCAACCGATGCACACGAACAAGAAGAGGGCGAGCTTAAGCGCCTCAAGCAACGCTGGAAGGACCCAGGCACTGATGGGCAGCCCGAGCACACTGTCACCACCCCTAAAGAGAATTTGGAGAAAAAAGTTGCTAATGATATTACTCAAACATCTGCAGAGCACTTGGACATCCAAGTCAACATAGTTGAGCAGAAGTTAAATGAGCTCAAAGTTGCGCCAAAAAGTTTAATTGAAGACGAGCTCGAAATTGAGCCGAAAGGTACAATTGAAGATGATTTCGAAATTGAGCCAAAATGTACAATGGAAGGTGCCAAACAGTTAATAGCAGTAGAAGCAAATAATAACGAAACTGAAGATGAGCAAGCTGATAATAAGGAACATTTGAACAACAACACACAAAACAAAATCAAATAAATACCGAATCTTCACTGGATGCCAACTCACCTGAAAACTCGCAAGAGGTGCATGAACTGCTTCTGGAGCTTGTAGAGATATCAAATTCGCTGGAAGTACCAGCAGCAGCTCCAAACTCAATAAATACGAAAACCTATTGCCTGGCTGCGCCTACCACAGAGCGTAGCTCAACAACATTGCATCCACAGGCCATATCAAATACTGTGGATGATGCCAGCAGCATCGTTTCGGACAGCATGGAGAATGACTACGATAGTGATTCCTCCTATAGCAGTTTCTATTCCGATAGCGATGCGCGTCTCATCTGGCGCTCAGCGTTGTCGCAGCAAAAGCTGCAGAAGAGGCGGAAACGCATTGGTAGACGTCGCCCATGCTTCTCTAACTTTGGACATTGTGTTAAAATAATCAAGTATTATCCAAGGGGCGATGAGAGGATGCAATCAAAGGTATAGTTTGAATTTTTTCAATTTTTATGAACAGCAAAAGTTAAAAGTTGGTTGTAACTTTATTCCAAACAGAAAAAGCTGGTTATACGGCATGAGGAAAAGCAGTTTGTGGAACCAAGAGGTGAAAGTGAAGTGCAGCAAAAACGTAATATAAATGTAAGAGCTAAATGCGAAAGATATACTAATTATTGAGCATTTTCTTATTAATTTTGTTTATTGATTTTCAGCGTCTGCTTGCGGTGATTTTTAGAAAAGAAGAGTTCCTGCAGCTGATGAAAAAGTTTAAAAACTTGCCACAAGTTCAAAAACATCTTGTGGATTATTTTGAGGAATCCAACTTCGACATGCAGGAATATGAACAGTTAATCAAAGAGCTCCATGATGCCCTAAAGCGCTTGTATCGTCCGGATCATAATAAGCCAAAACAGTTATCCAAATTGGCCATGCCAGAAAAACCAAACCTAAGCAACAAGCTTATGCAGGTCATTAAGGGTCCTACTGACCCAGAGGAACATGCAAGTGATGATGATGCTGATATTCCGCCACCGCCGCCGTTAAACAAGTTAAGCGTGCATGTAAATCACCAGATGAATATACCACCAGCAAATGCTGGTCAATATAATGATGAGGATGCATACTCTTTAAACTCAGAAGGCTCCTTGTCCGGCGATAGCTTGGGACTTGCATATTCCTCAAGCGGTTTTGTGGAGTCTGATGAAAGCGCATCCTCTGGCATTGAAACCTCGGAGTATGCCAGCAACTCGTCCATGTTTTATGACACGGACGAGTACGAGGAGGAAGAGGAAGAGGAAGCCAGTTCGGAAGAAGACTCGGAGGAAGGAGAGGAGGATGATAACGACAGCGAACCTAAATATCTCGAAAGTGAGTCAGACTCTAGATCCATAACCACACTCACCGCAGAGAGTACTCGTTGCAACAAAGAACTCAACGCGGAGGGTTCTTCCGATGATGAATCTGAAACTGAAAATCAGGAGGCTGAAGGAAGCGCAGCTAATGCAGGCACTGTCAATGATGCTGGCGCTGATCTGGCTGCGGCTCAGGTTCGTTGGCAGCAGTTGTTCAACATGCAGTATCAATTTATTGCCACCTATGTGAATACTTATACGGCCATTTATCGCCGCAATCAGTAAATCTTTAAAACGTTAAATACTTATATTCCAGCGCTATGGAAGCGCGATTCCTAGTCTCGAAAGTCTGACAACTCTAGGAAACTCAGGCATTATATTTTCTTTTTTAGTTTGAAGAAAGGAACCAGTTCCAAAAAAAAAGCTGAATCAGCTATACTATATAACTTAGTTATTTAATCAATGTACAAATCAATGAAAAATACATATTCTAAAGGTTTATATAAACTCGATATAACAATACCGTTGTAAAACTAACAACAATTATATTGCAAATGAATTGCAACTTAGTTTTTTTTTCTATGTGTGAATAAAATAAATCAATGAAAATGAAATGCAAAGATGATATAACGACCTAATAGAACTTGAAAGTGCAAACCAAAAATGGCATTTATGAAACTATTGGGTAAATCGCTCCTTCTGTAGTTGCTCCTAAGTTTTGATTTATCTCTGTGATGTGCAACTAATTTGATAGCTAAGCTGGAGAAATCGCAAAACAGACTAAATCGAAACGACAGTGTGCTGGGTACTAACAAATTGCGGCGCCAGCACAATTGTGGAACATTAATCATGTGTAGTCGGAGCGGCTTGATGCATTATCAGCAGCAGCAGCAACAGCAGCGGGGCAACATTGTTGCTATGTGCCGCTTACTTCTCCAAATGAAACTGTGGGGCCTGGAAAGGGACAGGGACTGCTGCAGCTAGCCTGGCCGCATGCCAAGGCGGTTGGGTTGCGTCGGTGGCAAAGTCAAAAACATTCGCCCTCCGGTTATTGTGCACGCAAAGCGACCGATGCCGATGCCGAAGTCGATGCCAATGCCGATGCCGATGCCAAAACGTCACTGATCTCCGCTCTCTGCTCGCTGCTCGCGTGCACTTGCGTTCCAAATCCAATAAGGAGCGTGAGAAACAGCCGGCATGAATGCAAAGTGAGCTGGAACACAGCAAACAACGACAAAATTTTATAGATGCTAGTTGCGTTTGTTGTTATTGTTGTTGCTGTTGCAGCTGTTGTTGTTTTTTGGCTCGCCAAACTCTGTTCGATTAGCAAAAAGCGAAAAAAAAGAACGCGAGATGCGAAAAACTGTGTTGTGCGTTTGTTATTGGTTATTGGTCAGTTGCAGGTGTTAGGCTTTATAATGATGTTAACATTTTTATGGCCCACAACAAAATAAACTACAAAATTTGTTCAGCGCAATAACTCTCGTTTTGACCATAAATAGGGGGGTTAAGCTATTTAACGCACGTAAGTGGAACTCTTCGGGGTTAGGAGGCTGTGGTTGAACAAATAAAAAGTAAAAAGTATTTAAGATTTGTTGTTAAGAATTATGAGTGAATAACTTGATAATTAAATAAATATAAAGCTATGCTGCTAGCTGAAGTGTTGAGCAACGATCTTATGCATATTATAAAAACGACTTAAATATAGGATATGTTAAACTATTCACGTTAAGTTTTTTTTACACCTTCTTAACTTATTAATTTAAAAGTCAAAAATGTGTTTCTGTTGGGTAGGGGAGTGGCCAGCCCATATTTATGTGTGGAACTGTGTGATGCCTGGGCACGCATACATAAATAAAAGTCATCATTAATTTAATTTAGTATAAACAACATGGCATGCCTGCAATTATTCACTCAAACTACGAGCAGAGCCGACCCCCGAGTGACGAAAACGTATGCGAAAAAACCGCTAGTGAAACGCACGCGACGCGAAGAGGACGACAAAAAACGCGCACAAAAAAAAAAAAAAAAAAAAATAAAGCGATGACAAAAATGATCTGTGGGCAATTATAATGAATTATTTTGACACTTAGGGTTTGCAATGCACAACCAAAAATGCATAAACTTAATTTATGTTTTGCTGTCGACATGAAACGCATTTTATTGCATTTTAAATATGATAAATAAACATGCATTTTGGGCCAACTACATTTTGGCTTTTATGGAATATACAAAATAAAAACAGAGATTACAATATACATAAATTGAAACCTACGCAAATCTTTTGACTCTGGCAAAAAGTGCGGCTAGTGCAACATGCAACAAAGCAAATTACATTTTTCACTTAACTGCCAGCAACAACAACAACAACAACTTACTATGCATACAGCTGGGAGCGCCCAGGTCGCCATGGCAATACCATGAAGAATTGCAGGGAGAATCCGTTTTTAATTGGTGAAAAATAGCTTAAATTGTCTACGCTGATTTTTGCGGCGACTCCGTTGTCGGGTTTTAGCCCCAAAGGGCATTTGCAAGTAGCCCCAGCTTCGACCATGTTTAACTACTTACCAGCAAAAACAACAAAAACATTAACATGAATGGGGGGCAATGGCAAACAATAAACGCAGCTAGCTGCTTTAACGCGATTAACATCGCCCCAAAGATTTGTAATGCTAATAAATTGTACACATTACAGTAAACAGCGAAACATTGTGTGTGTATGAGTGCGTGAGAGAGCGATTTAGTATGAGAGTATAAGAGTGGCGAAAGTGAAGAGACGCATGCGTAACTTGATACACCGTAAAAAAGTTAATTGCGAACGAGTACGAGGACCAATAAACTAATAAAGTATGGAAACCGACCTATTTTATGAATCAAAAGCTCTCATTGGACGATCAGATCATTTTTGTACACTAAAAATGTTATAAGTTATCGATAGCTGGCCTACGTTGCCATCTGGTGTGTCAAGGTTTCTCGTTTCTCGATGCTTAGATGATTATATGCTTGGAACATACATCCAAAAATTTTCAACTTGGATTACAAAAGTCAATAATTGGCTTAATAAAGTGGCTCACAACGTGTATCGATTTTTGATCTAATGATAATCTTGAATTGTGAATAATCTACTGCTGCACTGCAAAAACTGTAAGCTGTAAAACATCAGATGGCCTTTGAGCGACTATGCTCGTTTAGATAATACACTGTGTAAAAAGTCTCATATTAAGTAACTCTCAATAACGTCTCATAAGTTTTTGATGTGTTGCCCTTTTGGCATTAATTCGCTTCGCTCAGTGCAGTGCCACAACCGAAATGCCGCGTGACTTTTAGAACGTCAAAGCCAGCGAATGTGCAGCTTCAAATGGAGGCGATGCCAACTTGAATCGACTCGCTTAGGCAGCAAAGTGCGGCTTTTGTGGTTCCCAGGCGACTTAGAGCGAAAAACATGCGAGTCGCTTTAATTGTTGCCGCTGCTGCTGCTGCTGCTGTTGTTGTTGTTGCTGCTGCCAAGTGATTTTTCTAATGCAATTTTCAATGGCTTACGCAACACCGCAACAACAGTCACCGCAGCAGCAGCAGCAACAGCAAACTGCAACAACAACAACAATGGCAACATGCTACAATGTTGCAAACCTACCGCCGCCTTGAACGTGTTGCCCGCATAATTACCCAACACAACAGCGCCTTTTTAATCCCAGCCAGAGTCACATGGAGTCAGAGTTGGTAACGTTCTCTCCTGCTTTAAGTCTTCGTCAGCGGTTAATCATTCCACGCATACGCGCATATTTTGCATTTTAAAATTGTTGCATTTAGCGCATTTTTATGACAAGCAATACTCTGAGCACTGACAGTCGGCCCAACCACAGCCGTGGAGTTCACGTTCTCGTAACTGAAGGAGAATGGCATTCAAGTGAAGATCTGGAGAAGTGGTCAGCTGTCCAACTGTTTGTCGGTCTTTCGATTGCCTGCTCACTGCTGCTCATAATTAAATACATTTTCGTGAATCACACTAAAGTTTTGCAGTTGGTTTGGCTTTAATTGTGGGAAAGGCAAAAAACTCTTTTTGGTCTGTTAAGTTAGTATAAACTTTCCTATACATAATATAGTCATCAGCTAAATTCGTTTACTTTGTTAACCTCAACTTTTCTCTAATAACACATATGCCACGATACTAAGTAATTGTTGCTATATTGGTGTGGTATATTACAGCCGTGAGGTAAGAAAAAAAAAAACCAATTTTCTCATGTTTCTTCCTAGCAACTCCCACTTATAGGCTAGCAAGTGAAATCAAATCATTTTAATGACTCAGTATTGCGCCAATTATAGCCTAAAGGCAATTCAATTGCATTGTATTTTGTTGCTGTTGTTGCAGTTGGTGTTGTTGTTCTTGTTGTTGTAATACTTAAAATGTAAATTGGAATTTAATGTATATTTTTACGAAACCTACGTCAATTATATAATTTAAGCGTGAATTAGCTCCAACAACACACAGCAAAACAAACAAAAAGAGAAATAAAAAAACCAACCTTAGATAGCTACATACATAGTAAGATAGATGGATAGAAAAAAAACGCGAATTACAACGGCAACAAACAAGACGGCGAAAACAAGAAACATGTTAAGTGCAGGCACATTATGTTGCAAAATGTCACTTTTAATTGGGCAACCTTGAAACATCAATGCGAAAAACGAGCGAAAGAACCGCAACAGCAACAGCAACATGTTGCTCAAGGCCACCGCAGCAACAGAAACGGCAAACAGCAACAATGACAAACGGTTAACGAGTGGAGCGGCAGATTTAGATACCGAGCACAAACAGACACATCAAATGGCAACACTTGAAAAAATATATATGTATGTATATATTATACACACATTTTAAAGAATAATAAAAATAAATTAAAACAATAAAAAGTCTTTATAAAAGAGATGAGCGGAAACAAAATTGACTTTCACAGCAACTTTAGATTTTGTGAAATTTTATTTATCTGAGTGTAGTCAACAAATGAGCAAGGGATTGATCGGGCAGTCAGAAAGACAGACAGACAGAGGGACGGACTCAGCATCGAACCATGTCGTTTGCCGTTATGTGTGTTACAATTAGCAAATTGCACATTTATGCTCGCATGGCGTTGAGCCACGCCTCTCTCTGTGCCGCCCTCCCTCTGGCTAACTGACAATATAAATCAATCATAGGCGTGTGTATGTGTGTGTGTGCGTTTCTCTGTACGAGTGTGTGTGCGAGTTCTTATTGGAAAGTCAAAGCGACAACCTTGAGAATAGCCCGCAAAATGCATTTGATTGGCACAACTCTCAGGCTTGGGGGCAGGCAACACTCGAGTTTATAATGAATATATGACTATATATGAAACAGCACTGAAAAGAGGAGGGAGGAGGGTGAAGGGTGCGCATAAAATATGGCACATCATTTATAATTTCCGGCGCAGCTTGCATAATTCAATTAATGTGCATTTCCCGTGTGTCTTGGAGTTAAGTTTGCAATTTCCTAAGACCTAAGCGTTGTTGCAATGTTGCAAACAACAGGAAATCTCCACAAAAGCAGCGGCTGCTTCAAAAATCGCCACTGGCTGTTGCATAAAACGCACATGTTGCACACCATTTATATATGTATGTGGGAATGTATATATGGTATTTCTATGGTCAAATCTAATGCATAGCTTTTTATCCAAGTGTTACTATGAATAATACGCCCGCTTGTCCATTTTATTTATGTTATACGGTTTAACTGCACATTTTGCAGTAGTATCTATTTCGTGGTAAATTATGCACACCCCATGCCGCATATTTAGTTCAGGCTCATGAAAAATGCATTCAAAACATAAACATTTCATGCATTTTCTTTTTGCTCTTTTCATTTTTGCGGTCAAGTTGTGAATTAATTGAAAACAATCTGTTGGGTAGGAAATACACTAAGAAAAGATTGTGATACTTAGCTACCGTACTCGCATAATTAGTATTCGACCAATTTGCGTCTGTATTGGTTGTGGTCCATTGTGAATACATCATGTTCACAGCCAATCCAAGAGTTCCAGTTGCCTCCATGCTGTGTTTCAGTTTCGGTTTCTGTTTCTGTTTCTCATGTCTAATTGATCTTTGGCGTGTTATTTGTTTTGTACAACACCTTCCACACGGCTACAATGTCTCCTCGAGTGCCAATCTGTGGGTGGCAACAACGTGGCAATAAAAACAAAAAACTAAAAGCCGCTGGCGTAAATTGCTGGCTAATTAATGCCAAATGGCCGCCTAGTACTACATAGTACAAAATGTGGGCGTAACGCCGACTTCTAACTATATTATTATTATTATTATTGGCTTCGGCGGCCAGTGGCATTTGCATGTGACATAAAAGTGATTGGAGTAATTGATAATTGTGCAGAGACACGAAACCAAACGGCCAATTACCAGACAGATTTTATGTGTTCATGGTGTGAACCAAATGCTTGCTGACGACAAGTTCGTTGCCTAAGTCTTTTGTTTTTGCACTCGTGAAAAGTGAAAAAAAAAATGTTGGAAAAAAATCAATTACACATGTTAAATACTGTAGCTAACAATATTAATGGACAAAAATATATTTTATTAATATACATATTTATATATCGATATCAAGTTGGACACAAAAATGCAGCCCATGGAATTGAAAAATGTTTTTACAATTGCAAATTCGAGTTGTTGCTGTTTTATTTTATTTTTATTTTTTTGGCCAATCTCTTGCCATAAATCAAGCCGCACAATATGACCGCAGGCGCCTTGTAAGCGAGTCCCAGTCACCGACTTGGCTCTGACTTGCCAGTGACTGTGACTGACAGCCGTACAGACCAAGATCTTGACCAACAGACCGAGAGACCAAAAGACAAACCAACCAAACCTGAGAGACAGATACAGATACAGATATAGACCCACGCTTGCTTTAACTTTAGCAAATCAAATACAAATTCAAATCTAGCTAATTTCAAAGCCGAAACTCATTTAACTGGACGACTGCCAACCAAGCAACGAACGAAGTTGCCGTCTCAAATAGAGCAACAAATGGAAACCGCAAAGTTAATTTTATTTTCCACCTACTGGCAAAATCAATTTGCTTCGTGTGGCACGTGCGCCAAATAGAATGAAAATTGCCTAAGAACTGTGCGGTGTCACGGCACAAGGGGGCCAGCCAGGGGGTGTGGCATTTTAAACGTGCGCCCCCACAGTTAAAAACAAAGTAACAAAAACCGATTTTAGATTTGTTTCAGTTCAGACAGTCGGTCAGTCAGTTGGTCAATTCGTGTGCGTCACTCCAGACGAGGCAACAACAATTGTCATTCATTTTGGCCCCGATTGAAACGTAACAGTAGCCCCCAGACCCAAAAAAAAGCCATAAGGAAAAACATTGAGCTTGTTTTTGGGCGCCTTTTAAAAGTACATTTCGTTGTTGTAGCAACAATTGCAATTACGATTGTTAAAAAATTGCCTCGAGTTTTTTTTTGCCAAATTATCTTGAGGAGAAGAGCGGGTGGAATTAGATTTAATAAACTAAATTGGCAAGAGTGCAAGATACTTTGTAAGTATTGTAATTAACTATACCTCCTACTGAACAATCTTTTCTTTTAGTTTTATGGCAACAGAACTTCGATAACTTAATTACATTTCCTCTTACTTAACCCCTCAAAACGCCAAGTCTTAAAAAATTGCTCAATTGAAATATGGGCAACGTTGCTCGCCTGCACACCAACAACAACAACAACAAATGATAATAACTTTGCTCCAACTTGCAACACACAACTAACAAATGCGTATTTAATGTGTCGGAAGGGGGGAACAGGCGGTGAAGCGCGGCACGTTTACTCGATTTTGATTTAACGCCTTAAGTTTTAAAGTTTTTAGTTTTCGTTCGCTTTTGCCTAGTTTATGGGTGGTCAGCGTTGAGGCCGTAAGCCCCGAGGGCTTCTTGCATTTTAATTTGTTTTTAATAAACGGCAGCCAAGCAGCAAGCTGCAAACAGTTAACAGTTAACAACAACTGCAACAGAGCAGAGACAACTATTTTTTTATTTCTTTATTTGATATATGCAACAAGATTATAGAGTTTTGAGCTCTCTTGGTGCGCTTGTTCGTATAATTTGGAATTCAACACCCCAAAAAATTTGGCTATTAACTCTTAACTGTGGGCACAATTAATCGTTAGCTGCAACAGCAGTTGTCCTAACAGAAATAACTAAAAGCTGTTTTTGTTAAAAAAAAAACTAACTAGCTAAACTCTACTTGAATTAGGTTGGACATTCTTTACATCATTCTAATACAAAATACATTACCTTTTCGCTCCGTGTAAAGACTCACATTCTTGCTATCAATCATATACATACGCCGCTTTAATTTAACCATATCCTAGTCGAACAATTATTTATAAATAGCTTAGAAACTGACAACAGCAATTAACCAGCCTGAGAATTCGGCACACACTGAAATGCATTGGCATTCGAGATTAGTTCGAGTTCAGTACAGTTTAGTGTATAGCCCCCCATAGTGGGCTGCAGCCTGCAGCTGTCTATGCGAAATGGAACTGCTCCAATTTGGCCAGAAATCTCTGTAGGAAATTCCTTAACAATAATTGAACCGGATTTTTCTTTGAGTCAGAATTAATTATCGCCGCAACTGACTCTCTTAAGTGGCTTGTCGAAAAGCAAAAAAAGAACAAACAAAAATATATAAACATTTTTAAAGAAAAAGTCAAAAGCAAAATCTTTGAATTGTAAGAGTTTTGTTGCTGTTGTCTTGCACCTGGCGACAGGTCAGCCCCAAAAAAAGATATATTTATATGTATGTATGTTTGGCTCGCATATTGCACAAAAGTCGCCGTCAGTTGTGAAAAATTAACTACAAGTGCTCTTTGTTGTTGTTTGCAACAGCTGCAAGTGTCTGGCACTTGTAAATATATATTTTTTTTCTTGCTATTTTTCCCAAACAAGACTTTAAAAATTATATGAAAATTTATGATACATTTGCCTGCACTTGGTTGTCAACTCGGCAGTGGCCGGGATTGAAACTTGGTGGTGCTGTGGTCGTGGTGTGGTGTGGTGTGGATACAGACTGAAAACACCACACAGCTGCCACCAGGTGAGACCAGACAGGGCCAACTCTAATGGCCAAATGGGATGTCTTGCTTCGCTTGAGTTTATTGTGTTTTTTTTTTAATTGGGCCCAACATATTTTTGGGTTAATTGGCTTTGGCCTACTTGCTTTTTTTCGGCAATTTACTTTCAGTCTGACAATTTCAATTTGACATTTGAGGGCTGGCAAAGATTTTGTTTAAAGTCATCTTTTTTAGATTATATTTTCTCACTTTGTTGAGTGACCTTAGGCATTTTTGTGTGTAACAAAGTTGCCACATTTATGTGTTTTGTGCTGGGCAATTTGCACCACACCACAACACGATGCAGAACAGCTGCCAGCAGCCTCACCTCACCTCCCACAGCGCCCCCCACACACACACACACACCCGTAAAGCCCACATGGGCTGCAACAGCAACAGCTGCCTGCCACTGCAACAGCGCTTTGCCTCCCGCTGCCACTTTGCATAACAAACGACTTTATTAATTTTCAAATTACCGAAAGTCAGAGGCCGGCTGAGCATTTTGGTTGCATTTTGTTTGGCCTTTATGTAGCACTTGGAAATGGGAATTAAGCTCGAGTTGGTTTTTCGGTTATGCGGCTATGCGGCTTTGCTTTTTTGTGGGCGTTGTGAGAAAATCTTGGCAAATGCCAAACGCTGCCAGATCGCAGCCAGATTCAAGAGCGTGTGGGCAGCAGCTGCATCAGCCTCAAGCAATGAGGGGCAAGGGAGTGAAAAAATATCTTATGCTAATATTTGTTAAAAGCAAAATGTCGCTTCGTGCCAAGTTGGCTAATAAATCAGCAAATTATAAATGGCCAAAGATTGATGAGCATTAGCGTGGCCCAAAGCCGCTTGACAGGCCAACATCTGAGAGTGGGAAACAGGCTGGCTGGGCGCTTTGGGGACAACTACAACACACACATACACACACACACACACACACACACACACACAACGAGATAATAAAGCAGCAAAATGTATAATGCTAATTTCTCAATTAAGTTGCGAGGCAGCATTAGCATTAGTTAACATGGTAGGCAAACGTTTTGTGCAATGCGAATTAAAAAGCATTCGCCATAAATCATACAATTAAAAACTAATCAAGCAATGACACAAGACATCAGAAATCTGCAACAACAATCGGCACGTTGCACCAATGCAGCAACAACAACAACAACAACAATGATTTTCTCGCCAAGCTGCCGTCAAATGTTGTCGTCGGCCTTTTGGGCCCACTTCAAAGACAAATTTATGTATTGTCAGGCCAGCAAAATAAGTAAAGTTGAAAAAAGCCTAACAACAACTGCATAATTCAAAAATTATGAGACCCATTAGAGTAACAGAGAACTGACAAAACCGTCGAGGTTTCAGGCAGCGCCTCAGGCATTTCCAAAGATCCAGCCAATGTGGGGCAAAAGGGGATTGTGTGTGTATGTGTGAAGGGGGGAAACGAGGGTATAAAAAGCCACACGCCGCAGCCGTAAAAACTTCAACTTGCACACAAATGGCTAGAAAATTATTTTAAGTTATTTGTTGATTGTTTTCAAAATTGTTGCCATGTAATGCGATGCCAAAGACACAAGCTGCAATAGTGGACAGCAAGGGGTTAGAGGGAGGCAGTGCGTCAGACAATGTAGTATGCGCGGCTCCAGCTTTTGAACAGGCGAGACAGTTTGGCTTTGAATCTTGTGCGTTTGTTTGAGTGTTTGTGTGTTGTGTGTGTGTGTGGCATTTGCAGCGATTGTTGCACTGTGCTGCAACTGTTGCAGGTGTCAGGCAGTCTGTCTTGGCAACAAAGTATCAACTTGAGAATATGCGGGAAATGTCAGAAGTATACCAAGAGTTGCGGCAAGATTTATTATGATAATTGTGACTGAAAGTCTGAGCAATAAAATTAAAATTCTAGCTATCATAACTTTTAAATGCCAAAACAATTGACAAATTATTTATCTTCTTAAACTGGCTTATGTATCTAATAAGTTATAGAAATTTGAACAACTTGTTGTTATAGAGGTGCAGCTGGCTTCCCAATATCTCTTGGCCCACAATTAAATGCCAGGCAGTAAACTTCTTGCCACAGACTGTTCAGACTGGCTGACTGGCTGGCTGGCTGGCTGGCTGGTTGCCTCCATGGCTTAAAACACTTTGCAATCAGAAATGTCACCATTTAATTACGCACACAAAACAGTTTAAGCAACTTGCAGCACAGTCAGCTGACAGCTAAAGCTACAGCAACAGCAACAACAACAAACGGCAGCTATAAGCGTTGCACAAATCTCGTCAGAAATTAACATAAATCCAATCACAAAAGCCCCGCAACTTGGCCAACTTGGAAGCCGTAGGACGTCGGCCGCTTAAGCGATTGAGTGGCGCGTCCCCAAACCCCCACTGTCTCTCCATGCACCAACCACCATGCAACAAATCCGAATCACTGTTTGGCCGTCATGTTGCGCCTGCGCCCACGCGACTAATCGCGCAACTGTGCAACGCCAACTGCAGTTACGTTGTCAGAGATTTTTGCATTTCTGATTGGTTTTTTTTTTGTCCAACTTCTTTGCTTTTCTTTAGTGTTGTTTGTTTGTTGCTTTGGTTTGTCTTATGGCTGCCTGGCAAGCTGGCAAGCTGGCTTACTGACTGCCTACCTTGCTGCCTACGGCGCCCTAACATGACAGCCAGTAGTAGTCTGAGTTGGATGTTGAATAACTGGCGTGTACTGTATCCCCGAATTCCGCTTGCATTTTTATTACGTTTTCGAATTGTCATTTGCGACAGCGACTGTTGCTGGTCTCATGAGTGTCCGCATAAATGTTGTTTGCTCGTTGCTGGGCAACAATTCAATTATCAAAAAAAATAAAATATAAATATATGCAATGTGCCCAATGCGGGCCTAAAGTGTTTGCCTACACTCTGAGAAAAACGAAGACAATCGGTCCTTGCAAACAACAACTTAAGCTTTACGTCATACATTTTTGTTAAGTGCATGTGGAGTCGTGGGGCATGTGGCAGGAGGCACAGAATTGCACTCGTGACATATTTCATAGTATCTTGATTTCATTTTTCAATTTTCACAACGAGCTTCAGAGCTTCAGAGCTCGATCTCTGTCTAGCAAATGAAAGAGGAGCAAACAGACGACAGCCTGAAGACGCAAATTATGCACCCAACTTAATGTTGCAACATGTTGCCAAGGCGTGCCAGCAACAGCATGTAGCACGTAGCAGCATTTCCGTTTCACAATTAACGTTCTACGTGACAAGTGACACCAATTTTACCACCTATTCTATGTGTTTTATGCTGTTGTGGCTTGTTGCCTTCCAGTTGTTGCTGTTGCTGTTGCCAGCTTGCAAATGGCTTTTTGTGGACCACCATCAGGGCAGAGCCATAGTCTCTATCCCTCTCTCTCGCTCGCTCTTGGCGTGCTGCAGATGCACGTTCCGCGATTGTCTGCGCAGTTTTGTTTAGGTTAATGGAGATGATTTGTTGCCCTATTCTAATGCAACGTAACGACAGACTGTGCAAGTGCCACGGCAACATGTTGCACCAACTCTAATAAAACTGGGCCCGCATCCGTAATGGCTCAGCAGCCGAACGGCAGAGGAGCAGGAGCGGAAGGGAAAGGCAGATGGGAGCAGTCTGGCTTTTGACTTTCACATGTGACTTGGCCTCCATTTAGCTACAGCTTCAGATCTTTCTAAGTATTTTGATGCACTGTTTGAAGAGGAGACGAAAAGAGACTATAAGTAGCACGAAATCTACAACTAAGCCAACTCAAGGCTATAATGAAAACAGAGTATTTCACAGTCAGCCAACTTTTTTCATACTTTTCTAATGGCTGCCTGAAGTTAGAGCCTGGAGTTTTCTGGATATTTTTTTGGGGGGAATTCTTGCCGCATGCCGCAGAAATTATGAAATTGACAAATTGCCGCAACCGCCGCATGGCCCCTAAAATGCAACGCGCTGACCCTGACGTCGTCTGACCCACCACCAACCACCAGCAACCACCGAGAGCAACATGTGGCAGTGTCCGTTGTGTCGGGAGGTCAGTGTGTGGGTCGTCGGTTGGCGCTGACAATGAGCTAAGTTATTGCTGCACAGATGGAAATTGTTTTTACCAGTTGCATGCTGCTGCGGAATGTGCGCAGTGTCAGGTGGCTGTTGTTGTTGTCGTAAAGATGTTGCTGATGGTCGTTCATTGCCAAATATGGAAGTTATTCTATGAGAGTTGAGCAAGGTTACGGGAAATAACAACATAAGCTGCTTGCTAAACAAGCTTTCAAATCTGCAGTTTGATTAATATATATAAACTTGTTCGAAATGAATCCAAAATTCTCTTTCTCGAAATCGGCCTGACAAGTTCCATTTGCGAATCAACTTATCGCCATAATTTATCAGCGACAAATACACAAATGCTTAAATCGCCTGGCATTCGCTGAGTGTGTGAGTGCATGTGTGCGTTTGTGTGTTGAAAAATCAACAAATCGACAACAAAATAGCTTAGCGCGCAAGCATTTGCCAGGAAAAATCAGTTAGCGCCGCTAATCACAAAATGTGTGGAGTGCGAAAAAAAAAAAAATGCACAAACCGATCAAATGTGACAGATAAAACGATACAAATTCACACGTTTAGCAGCAGCAGTGGCAGCAGCAGCAGAAGAAGGAGCGCCAGCTGACCGGGAAGGTGTCAAATCAACGCCATCGCTGCGATGGTTGTCAAATCTGTTGCTGTTTGCAACACATTGGCCACAGCTGGCAACATTTTGCTGTTAGTTAATTTATGCTGCGACATTTGCATAGCGTTGATTACAAAAATGCCAAACGATCCGCCCCCTTTTCACTGCTGTTGCCGTTGCCGTTCCGCTCATGTGTAGCAGCAGCTAGCTTTAACTTAATGCATTTGTTGCCTGCTGGCAACATTTGACGCCGTTGCAGTTGGTGCAGCAAAAGCGTTGAAAACTTTTTGACAAGCAAAAATTTGTTGGCGTTTTGCAGTTTTTGCCGTTCGTTGCTGGTTTGCCTGTTGCCAATTCAATCATGCGAAAGAGCATGCCAGGTCAAATGCCACTAATGAGTTGCCCCACACGCAGCTTAACAGCAACAACAGCAACAACATCCACATCAGCAACACTCAAGGCTATTTTATCAATGTGATAGCTTAGATGTTGTTGTTGTTGGTCTATGTGCGGTAATTGCAGCATCATCTTGAAACTTATTACATGTCAAGACGGAGAGCCAAGCCAAGCCAAAACAACAACAACAACAATAACAACAACAACAAAATGATAAAGCCGTTTGCTGATGACAATCGCATAGACATGGAGGACATGGGGCCTGCCTGTCTTGGAGGCAATTTTTTTTACTTTTCGCTGTTAGTTAGTAGTAGCAGCAAAATGCGTCTTTTGTCGTGTCCAAAGTTATTGGCCACATTAAACGACCATCTAGCAGCAGCGAAAAGAGTTCTGCCAGCTATTTGTATGCCCTGAACCCATATAGTGGGTAAAAAGGGTATAATGGTTTTGTGCAAACGTATGTAACACGCAGAAGGAAGTATCTGCGACCCTATAAAGTATATATTTTCTTGATCAGCATCAACTGCCGAGTCGATATAGCCATGTCCGTCTGTCTGTCTGTCTGCATAACCTGTGAAAATATAATCTAAATCGGTTAAGAAACACTAGAGAAATCGAAGATTGAAGTTTAGCCACATATGTACAGGGTTCGGGGTATCTCCTAGTCGGGAAATCTCGACTAGAGCCTTCTTACTTGTTTTTACTACTAAGCCATGCAGATAAACATCATTCATTTAGCTACAAGTTTATTTATGCCAACGATGACGAGGACATGAGCGTTTATTACAATGCATTAAATATCAGATTATCGGCAATTATAAATGCATATACAAGAAATAACAATGCAGTGCGAAAAAAGGTGAGAAAATTCCTAGAGACAACATTAAACATTACTTTTAAGTCCGTTCAGTAGCTAATTAAGTTAAATCCATCTAATTGTGTTACAGAAATGTCAAGCATCAAATCTTCATCAACTTTGTATTTGTGACATGCCCCAAACAAACTCATTTTAAGGCATTTGCCATAACTAAGCAAAAAGCTGTGAGCAAATTTTAATTTAGGTCGCTAACATCGTGACGCGTCCAAACGATAAACTTAAAAAATAAAAAATGAAGAAACCAACAACATAAACAACGCTCCAAATCTGAAAGAAACAAACACGAAAAAAACAAATCAAAAATTTAAATAAAAATCAACTGTGAATGCTGCTGTTGACCTTTTACAGCAAAATGCATTAAAATAAACATTCATAATTTATGCATGCCTTAAAAAAAATATTATACTATTTTTTATATAAAATTGGCAAAAACTTGTGAAAAAAACTGTTTGCCGTTGTCATCAACAATCAACATAAACCAAGTTCTCTCAATCTCTGCCCTTCCCTACCCCTTCGTGAAGGCAATTCAGAAGCCAATCGAATGACAAGCCGCCTTAAAGCCCCCAAGTTTTTGGCGTTTGTTTTTTTTTCGGCAGCTTTGGCTCAATCGTCAACTCATTGTGATATCGATCTCTTTCCTTCAATATCTCTTGCTCGCTCTCTCTCCCTCTCTTTTTGGTTGAAGTCTCTGATCTTCCAGCCGCTGGGGCCGATTGTGAACTATTGTTATTTCACGAACTGTGACACGTTGCCTGCCTTCCTGCTTTATTTATATTTTTTGTTGCTGTTGTTTTTGTTTTGCTATTATTTATTTCTTTATTGTACAATGAGTAAATAAATTTTTTGCAGCTACTGCGCTACTTGTTGTTATTGCTGTAGTCGGTATCCACCCTCGACCTTTTGTGGCAGCCGTAACCCGGCTAAATGTTTAGCTGCGATTTATCATTATCGTGACTTGTGATCTCGTCGTCGCTTTGATTTTTTTCTGGCTCTCCATTTGGCTGCAGTTTTTAGCCTTTTTTGGCTGACTTACTTTTGCCATTGTTGTACTAAGAGTTGTTGTTTTTTTGTTTTGTTTTTGGGAGTATTTAAAGTTTGTCTGTTTCGTAAATTAACATGTTTTTTGCTTTGAGTGACATTTGTAGGTGTATAAAGTGGCACAAATGAAGTGAAGTGTTCAACAAATATGGCCAGTAGATCGGATAGCAGCATTTACTTTAAATGTTGCCCATGCTGTTTTCGGTTGTGGGGAGCGCCACTTGCAACTTGTTGCTACTTTTACGAGCTTGGATTAAAAAAAAAGGGTAAGGTTGTTAGTTAGTTAGTTGAACTAGCTGATTAAATTTGTAATCTTAGCTTAGAAGCTTTCACAACTATTGGCTGTTTTTTTCCTCATTGCGCTTCTAGCTGGAAAATAAAATGCACTTGAGGCTATTGCAATTTCCGCAAATTAAAGAGCAATCTCAATTATTCTCCATATCTGTGCTCAGCCTTACGTTGACTACTTTTCAATCATTAAACACTGCAATTACCTCAAGGATATACCCAACTCTCTTGTTGATCTTCTTAGCTTGCATATCACACCCAAGGAATGCGGTTCAGTTCACATATTTGCCAAGCCACAGGTTGGATGGATCAGAGTAGAATATAAGAGAGAACGGATAGTATGCGGATGCCATACAATTATGAAACCATGAAGAAGTAATGTGCTTCTAACTAGCAATAAATAAACAAGGCGCTCACAGAGTTGCATTTGATAGTTCAGTGAACTAGCTCACAAGCTCACTGTTGTAGTAGCCCAAGTATTTTCACTTGCTCTGAACTGTTCCAAGCAACTCTAATACAAAAAAACAAAACTCCTTCAGGCATCTCCAATCAGGGCGACTACTGTGTGCGTCTGCTACGCGAAGGTTGTGGATTGTGTTAAGGAGGGGGCAAGTGGATTTGCTACGAAATTGTGGCTTAATGATAGGCCGTGTTGGCAATGGCGTTAGTCTGCGCCTCGCTTACTCAATTACCGTTGACTAAATTATGGCCAATTGTTGCCCTGAACATGTGTTGCATAATTACGGGCTATGTGCGGCAGGCTTGCTTGCGTCCCGGCAACGCGACGTTTGCCTAGCTGCAAGCACAAATTTGATTATTACTTATTGATTAGATTTTGATTTTGATTTCGCTGCTATTGCTGTCTCACAGGCCTTGCGGCCTTCACTAAATGTGTTGCAAACTTGGCAACGTTGACAGGTTAATGTATGTGTGTGTGTGCGAGTGGAGCAATGATTAGTTAAGTTGTGGTTTAGGGCGTTAACACTATTCAAGCTCAAATCAATTTATTTTTTGGGAAAGCCTTTCGTTGCCCACAATCTTTAACAATTGTTGTTGCTGTTGTTGAGTGTGAGTGTTGCTAAGTATTTGTTAGGCAATTAGCGTCGCAACATTTACGAGTGCAGACAAATTACCGGTGCAACATGTTGCAATTAAAATAACGGCACGCCAACTTTCGCCGCATTTGCTAGCCACACACAAAAATGTTGCGCGCGTGCGCTGCAGCAGCAACCATTGCTAATGTTGCTATTGCTGTTGCTGTTGTTGGCTGGATTGTGGTTGTTAGTTGCTGTTGCTGTTGCGGCTGTTGCTGCTACTCTTACTGTCCAAATTAAGTGCGCGACTTTATGGCGTAAAACACTTAGACAAACCTTCTGCACACACGCACACAAACACACACTCGCCACACACACTCACACACACATCCAATTTGCTTGCATTTTAATTGTCGTTTGTCGCCAGTGCTAAAAAGAAAAATTGCCAACAACACGTCGTCAGTTGTCGCAGCAGCAGCAACAACAACACAAACAGCAACACCACTAACAACAGCAAAGCGTATTTACGGCTTTATCCTACGCATTTTACGCTGTTAACAGCTTTGTCAGAGGGTGTGTTAAACATATTTTTATGGCTTAGTTTGTGTGCTTCACAATTTTTATTTTTTCTTTCTTAAGTTTACCGTATTGAGTTTTAGTTTTTTTGGTCTTGTTGCGAGAGCTGCATTGACTTTTAATGGTTATTAACGCAAGCCACAAGCCGCTTTTGGCTGCTGTTGTAGTTACCGGAGCAAATGTTGCTGTTGTTGTTGGTGTAGGTGCGTTTATCGCCTTTTGTGATAAGTTCGCGCCTTAAATTAAAGTGACAAAGCGCTTCAGATAAGCAGGATTTTTGGGACATGACATTGCCGTGCTGTCTTGACACCTGAAGGAAAAGGAAAAATCTTAAAAAAAAACTTCAAAGAAAAACCGAAAGCCCATGTGTTAAAGCAATTTTATTTTATTATGCATTAAACGCATATCAAAAGCTTAATTATAATAATAAAAAGAAAAACCTGAATATAAAATAAAACCAGACACAACACCTGCATCTCACAGTGGTAAGCAATTGTCGGCAATCAATCAGCAATTGTTTGTTTAGTGCCGCGTTTAGATTGTTGGCTTTTATGACCGAACGCAAACACAGCACAATAATAAAGTGAAAAAACCAAAAACAAGCATTGCTGTCGTCAGTCAGCAACTTGACATGATATGTTGACGCACTTGTTGCAGCATCATGTTACTAACGATATTTGCATCTGCCTATCGATAGCAACAAGTGCAATCAGTCGCCTTGCTGAATTTGATTTGCCAGCTTGTTAGTTGATGCTGTTGCTGTTGATGATGTTGCTGTTGCTGTTGTGATTGTGATTGCTGTTGCTGCCTGTTATGCAAGCGGCAAAATGTCAGCCACTTGGCAACATGCGGCTCGCCAATGAATGTCAAACATATTGGACCGTTGCAAATGTCAGCAATTGACAGCCAAAACACACACACACACTCCTCTTTATAGTTGATTTGATGTTGTTGCTGTTGTTGTTGCACTTGTTTATGTTGTGTCTGCAGCAGCAGCAACATGTTGCTGCCTGGCGGCCTGATTGGCCTGGCAAGCGACAAATTAGGCGCACAATCGCTTGACTTTTACCGTAGCAATGTTTATGGCCCATTAACTTGGCTTGCGCAGAGTTCAAGCTAGGCCAGGAAGCCAACGCCTTCAAAGATATACGAGCATTCATTCGCATACTCACTACGATTAAGAAATTTTTGTATACTCTATGCCAAGTGGAAATGTTTAAAAAGGGTATGATGAAGTTTTGGATTTAAATGTAGGACTTTTCTAGACTGCTTCGTTTGGACGAAGAATCAGCTTCAAAACGTCCTAGATCAATCAGTTTTATAGAGGTCATGACTTAACAGCTATTGTTAAACAATTAAAGCCACTTCTCGAAGTAGAGGCTTAACCTTACAGGGTATTTTATAGTAAGTTGCCCTGACTACAACACTCTTACCTAATTTCAAATTTTTTTTGGTCAGCAGCCACAGTTTTATGATAGCCAATTAATTTTAATGCATATGCTTGTCTATGGCTAGACATCGCACAGATACGCCCCAGCAAACTGTTCAAGTGCTGCAAGGGTCAGCAATTTTTTGATTAACCCTGGTCACGCTAATAACTTGGCCATCGGCTCGCCGATGAAACCATTATCACCGACCACTCACTGACCACTGACCGATAACTTTCTCAATTGGCAATTGCGAATCTTTTTCTTTACTTCTTTACTTATTTTGTTTCTGTGCTTGGCAGCTTTGACCCATTTAGGAAAATCTCTGACATTAGTTGTGTGCGCCTGATGCGAAAATTGCAATGGCCCAAACGGTGTGTCTCCACTCCACTCCCTCAATCGATCGATCGATTGTGAATTATTGTCTTTGGCACTGTCTGATGGTTGCGCGGCCATATAATTTATGTTGCCCCCAAAAAGTCAATTGATATGGCCAATGCGATAACAGAAACTTAAGTGTTTTCCTATGCCCAACGCTTCCAGCAATGAATGCTCAAGTTTGACCAACTTGCTGATTGACCGATGATGGCAGATGAAGTTGGCCAGTGTCTGATTCCATGGCATTTGTCTGCCTGCCTGCCCATAGATTGTCTGTCTGTCCATGACTCTGACTCTATGACTAAGAGGACTGTGTGATAAAGTTGTAGACGTTTTTTTTTTGCAAATTGATTTTACGGCTACAGTTTCAACTCTGACTGCAAAATAACTCAACTATCGCTTGGGGGCATACTTACGACTTTAAACAGATCGTTGGGCTATGATTCGAGTCGGCTCGAAGCTGGGAGCGGCAAAGGGGGTGTACACAATGATGTGGCGATAAGTAACTGGTAGATGATTGTTATTTTTAATGTTATGGCCAGTTATTTCTTCAGTGTGGTTTGACTGGGTGTCGAATTGTGTGGGCGTTACTAACGGATTGACAAGGAACAAGGAAGAGCTGATTGAAAACTGACATTTTAAATGAAAGCTAAACAAGTTAAATAACTTTGTAGATTTCCAGTTTACGATGATCGATTAGCGTTCATATGACTTTTCAGCCTTCTCTTCATTAATGTTGTTGTGCATCCATTCCAAAATGTCGTGACAGCTTAGAAATACTCCTACCCACATACTAACAGATCACAAAAGTTGACCCAACCCAGGCAATGCAGCCCACAACAGTCTTTAAATCTCTAATCTGTTAACCTTGCGCCGGTTTCTCAACAACAACAACAACAACAACAGAAACAACCTAAACAATTGAGTGCATTATTGGCGTTGAGCAAAAAAAAAATATTATAAATTAAGTACTAATTATATAAAATGCAACAATAATAAAATCAACTCGACAGCTGAGCCAAAGCAAATCAAACGAAGCCGCCTCCAAAAAAAATATATAGAGAAATAGAAATACTCAATAGGAAAAAAAAATTGTAGAAATACTTTGAGAGAACGTGTGCGGATTGTGGCCACGCCCACTTAATGTTAACTGCGTGGGCGTTACGCTAATGAACAAAACTTTTGCATATTGCAATGCTTGGATGGAAGGTTTGATTGTTGTCGTTGTTTCTTTCAGTTGTTGTTGCGATTGCAGTAACTGCAATTGTTGCTGTTGCGTCTTGAATGGGTGATAAATTATTTCCCGCCATTTGCATAAATGCTTTGAATGCATTAATTAAAGTCCAAATGCATACAAGCTTTGCCAGCTTGCAACGCCCTCGACACGCCTCTGCCCTCTCAACCCCTTACTCCCTCTTCCGACAACAGCCTGTTGCAGTTGCGTGCTGCTGCTGCTGTTGCTGCTGCTGCTGCTGCAGTTGTCGATCTAATCAATTGCAGTTTATTGTTGGCCAGGCCCATAGAGAACCCATAGAGGGGCCCATTAGCCATGTGTGCATTGCGCTACACTTGTATGCCTTATAAAGTTGAGTATGCACTCGATATCTGTATAACTATCTATCTATCTGTAGCTGTATCTGTATCTGCGTATCTGTATCTCAATATATTCGCCTCTTTAAGTGGCTGCCGCCTAATTGTTCATAAAAGTCAACAGTCAATAGCTCTTTATGTTTGCCGTTGAAATTTATATTTATTTATCGTCATTTTCAAACACAATCGCATATTGTTGCTGTTGCTGTTGCTCTCTGTAGATTTGTGTAGCTTCATAATTTTGCAAGACATTTGCTTAGCAGTAGCCATTGGCTGACTGAGCCGTTGATTTGAATTCAAGGTCTGCCATTCTTTACAATTAGTGACAGAATTTATGAGCGATTTCAATTTTAAGTTGTTTGCAATCGTTGCTGTTGTTTGCTGCTGTGGGCTAACGAGTTTCAAACATTGCAGCAGCAGCAACAACACAAAAACCTCTGACCATATCTGGCCCACAAATCTTCAAACAAATTCGATTTGATACCAAAAACATTTTTACTACAAATGATACATAAATATTACATTTTATTAGCTCTACATATAAGATTTTAAGGAATGTGCAATCAGACTACAAACAAATTTAAATATATTGTGAAACTTGTTGAGCACTTAAAAGTATAAATAATATTCACTTCCGAATTATCTGAAAGTGTCATCTAGCTAATATAATTACAGCTTACATCAGCTTTTGAGATAAGTGTCCATTTACTCAATTGAATAATATATGTCTTTCAACCATGCAATTTAGTAAGCAACAAGTTAGAGAGCAATTTCAACTTAACGCTACCCTGTAAGCATGTTTCGAATACTATGCATAGTAAAGGGTATCTCAAATGTAATACTTCTATAACTTTAACAACTGTGGCCAAGGGTCTATTTAGTAGATAGGCGATAAGGCCAATTTGAGTTAGGCAAAATTTACGTTGAAGCTGATTGGAATCAGCTAAACTCATATAAGTTAAGCTGTCAGCTCTCGTTTAAGCATAGTGTCCTTTGTAGGTCCTTTGAGTCTCGACAGCAATAGAAAATTGAATTAAAAAATGTTTTCCTTCTGGCTTTTTATCTTTCTTCTGCAACATTGTGGATCCGAGAAAACTTCTGTTTCTGAATTAACACAGATATTGAAAGAACTCAACACAGCATACAAAATAAATCTCAACATATTCATCAATTTGGATTATAATTCTCCAGATATGGTTGATTTACAGCTGCTGGATACACCTCAAATTTTACTTCGGCCATCAGATAATTCTACGAATGATTTTTCGCTACTTGGAAAATTTACCGAAAAGTCTTTAATTGTGGTTTATATAAAGAAACCGCTTCTGGATGATCTAGTAGAAGATCTGTTGCCATCACTGTTAAGATTCCTGTATGACCTTCACATAGTTTTTATAACGAGGCAGGAGCCTAGCACCTGGCAAAAGGAACTCTTCAATCATTGTTTTCAAACCGGTTTCATCAATGTGCTGCTCATTCACCAACTTAATCAGACTTTGTCACTTTCAAGCTACAATCCTTATCCGGAAATTCGTGTACTAAAACTGTTGCAGCTTGCAGATTACTTCAACAGACGGCGCCAGCTACAGAACCTTCACCATTATCCGATTCGTACAATTTTCTTCACCGTCGTGCCACGCACCCTTCAGTATGTGAACCGTAAGGGTCAGCTTGTCCGAGGAGGCTATATGCATCACATCTTTTTGGAGTTCGCTCGTCACTACAATGCCACACTCAAGATCATAGACGATGTACCCAATGCGGAAGTGTTAAGCAGAGGACGTACCCTGATGGAAAATAGAGAAATGGATTTCGTATTCCATCCGACGGAGCATGGCCTGATGTTACCAAGCACCATAGCACTCTACTTACTCAAACTACATATAACAGTGCCTCATGCTCGACCCATTGCCAGCTATTTGTACTTTACGCGCCCTTTCACTTGGACCATGTGGCTGGCTGTGATTGGCACAGTGGGCTATGGAATGCTCATGCTTTATGGCAGCAGCATTGGAAGAGGAAATATACGTTCGGAGATTGGAAAGCAGTTTTTGAGCAGCTGGTGTCATTTGTTGTTTGTGGGCCAGCCGTCGATTCATATCTCGAATTGGCAACAGTTTGCCATACACTTTATACTAATGCTGAGTGGATTTATATTGACCAGCTTTTATTTGGCGCTGCTATCGAGCATGCTCACTTCGGGTCTGTTTGAGCCACAATACAATACATTTGAGGACTTATTTCATGCTCCCTATCCGCTGTATATGGCTCCCTACTACGAGCATTATCTAAAGCAGGCGAATTCCTTGCCACCCCAGCTCCTAAATCACATACTCACTGATCCTCCTAATGTTGTAGACGATGCTCGCATAGCTATGAACACCAGCTACATGTATATTGGCTATGATGATCGCAATGATGGCGTTCTCTATCAACAGAACTTGCTGAAAGTGCCACTCTTCAAGCAGATCCAAGAGAGCTTGCTGGTTGGCCGAATGTCGTTTCCCGTCATCCCCGGCTTACCCTACCTGAATCTCTTAAATATCTATCTCAGGCGCATTTTCGATTGTGGCATATTTGCCAAGATGACGAGCGATGCATGGCGGGAAACAATTGAAAGCGGCCTTACCAAGCTCATCAGAGGTTATAAAGTGGATCATAAACCATACGATTTGGAGTTCTACTTCTATGCGTTTGCTTTGTGGGCAATTGGCTTGGGATTGTCCCTACTGTGTTTCCTTCTAGAGTTACTCAGAAAGAGCATCTCAATACGCATAAGTCAGAAGAATGAAGTTCATCTTAACTAATACTTAAAAATAATTTAACTTATTCAATACTACAGCTTCTAATCTTTAAAATGCCATCTTGCTGACATAATTTTCTACATCAGAGTTAGCGAACATTAATTCAAATTGCATAATATTTACCTCTGAGCCAGAAATAACTATGACACTTGACTTTGGGGCGGTCACGTTAGAACAAGCAAACCCAGCCCCAGCCACAAATAATTATGTGGTCGTGGTCAAGGGGTCGTTTGGTAGATGGGCGATAAGGCCAAGCGTTCAAGTCAAGTTAACTTAACTTAACTGGCTGGGAGTGTAGCAATAGCGCACGACAAGAACTTGGATGCAAATGTGGAAAAAAGGCAAATATACAAGGTAGGCGTAATTGCCGTTAAAACTGATTAGGATCAGCGGGAGTCATAAAGCTAAGCTAGTTATTCTCAAATGGCTGAGAGTTTTGAGTGTTTCTCGAAGTACTTTTTCTTAAGCTTTCAATAAAGTTGTTAAACTATTTTCATCCAAAAGCCATGACCAGTCAAAATAAATGTCCCATTACAATTGTACTGTTAATTATACATTTATGTCATCTAAATAAACGCTGTGTTACCTAATGATGGGTTCGACTAGAAGTATTTGGCTATAAAAGCAGGACATCGAATATTGCCCAGCTCATAAACCAAAAATGGACTTGATTTATGTAAACGTGCTGCAGAATTTAACTTTGCTGCCTGGCAGCTATGTCAGCCAATGCATTGATGAGCTCAATGCCTTGTACAAAATGGAATTGAATACATATATAGGATTTGGTAACCAGTCAATCGTCAATACTCTAATACCGGCTAGAGAAGCAGTGCTGCCAACACTTCGGGTAAGCAATGCATCACTTCAACTGGTGCTCAATGGGAACTATAGTGAACGTGCCCTGACCATTATCTATCTGGAGGATTTGCATGGCGTAAGTGTGTTCAACTACATCACCAGCTGGCTGTGGCGTGCTCAGCACCTGCATGTGTTCATCATTTATCCGGAAGCCGCAGCTGGCAAAATCTTTCAGATCTTTTCGCATTGCTGGCGTCAAGGAATGGTTCACATATTGGTCTTGCAACCGCAGACTAAGTTGCTCTATAGCTTTATGCCGTATCCGACGCTTCGATTGCTTAAAATTAGGAGCATTTTGCAGTACTTTCATCGAACTCGCGGCATGCTTTGGGACTTTCATGGCTTTAATATAACTTGTGGCATTCTGCCCAGTGCACCACCGAGAGCTTTCGTATTCCGAAATCATGGGAATCGTCTTATATATGCCGGCTATATGTTGCGCATGGTACTGGACTTTATTGGACACTACAAGGGCACAATAAGAACTCATAAATTGGAAACTCTCAAGGAAGCTAGCGAAGCCTTGGCCACCCGGGCTATTGACTTCTTGCCCTATCTTCTGGCTGAGACATCCAACTTTACGGGCAGCGTTGTTCTCTGGCATGAGAATAACTTTCTAATGGCTCCCTATGCTCGAGCCCTGCCCAGGTATATGTATCTGCTGAAGCCCTACAAGTGGGCCACCTGGTTGGCTTTTCTGGCCATGTTGAACTACTGCAGCGCAGCATTGTTTCTATTGTCCCGAGGACGTCTCAACTTGAGTGGCGCATTTCTGCAAATATTGCGTCTTTCACTTTATCTGGCTCCTGGCAGGGATCTAGTTGCTCCGCCAGCACCGCGTCGCCTCTTGCTATATTTAATAATGTTCATTGGCGGTTTGGTGCTGACTAATCTCTACCTGGCGCTGCTCTCCAGCAATTTAGCAGCGGGTCTCTACGACAAGCAGCTAAACACCTTTGCTGACCTGGCAGGCACGGAATACGTACTCCCGCAAGAGGAGCTCGAGTTCAACTTCCTGCACAAGCTGCCCGATCTACATCCGCAGCTGGCCAAGCGCCTGGTGCTCACACCTGAGCAGCTGGTGGATCGCTATCGACTCGAGTTGAACACCAGCATGCTGCACAATGCCTTTGAGGATACCATCGAGTTCACTTTGTATCAGCAAAAGTTTCTGCGTGTTCCCCTGTTCCACAAGCTGCCGGATTTCATCTACCAGCAGCCCTTCTTCATGCCTGCTGCATTTGGACGCCCTTACCTCAAGATTTTCAATTGGTATGTGCGTCGCATGTTTGAGGGCGGCATTCTGCACAAGATGAAAAGCGATGGCTTTGCCCATGGCATACAGAGTGGACGTTTACATTTCGTTCAGCGTTCCAGATACCTAAAGGTTCATTCTAACGATCTGGAGTACTATTATGCAGCAGCTGCAGTTTGGTTGGGTGGCATGCTTCTAGCTGCGGTTTGCTTTGCCATCGAGTGCTGGATGGGCAGAAGACTAGGGTAGACAGACTTAAATAAACGTTGACTATTTGTGTAAATTAATTCAAATTCTTAGCTTATTCATTTGCCAAAAATGCCTTCTTACCACATCATAAAGTAAATTATTTTAAATGAATGTTAACTGATTATGAGTCATATATACTTACACATATGACTGTTGGCTGTAAGGCGGTCACGTTAGCCCCACTAACAAATAATTATGTGGTCGTGGTCAAGGGGTCGTTTGGTAGATGAGCGATAAGACCAAGTTAAGTCAAGTCAAGCTGAGTTTGAGTTGACTTCACTGACTGTTAGCGCACGATTTGAACTTGAATGTAAATGTGAACTTGATGATTATATTGGTTAGGTGTAATTGCTGTAAAGCTGATAGGAATCAGGTTAGAATGTTAAAAGAGTCACCAGACTTTATTAAAAGTATCTAATGTTTACCACCTAAAAAGTATCTTTAAGTTCTCTTCATAAACTGTGCCTTGTTAAACCAATTTCATTTAAATGTTAATTTTACCATTGCAGTGTTTACGATATTTATGATATTGTCGAACTATTGCAAACTGTTTTTTGCTGATTAATGAACGTACGAGCTTACTTCTTCTCTCTCCGCTTCTTCTTCATTAATCCTCAAACTGTGGCCAACAATTACAAATGCCTCATTTGCATGACCACCACCGTGGCGCACTTGTCGAGTTGGCTTAAAGGCAACAGCACCACAGTCGACCTGGCGATCGGCAACTGCCAACTGGCAACCTGGCAACTTGGCAATTGGCAACTGTTGCTGGCGCTGAAGGTGTCTTCGGTTATTGGCAAACATTAATTATTTGCTCGCGCTCTGTGGCTTTCGGCTGTGCCACCTTCAGTGTGCAGTGATTGTTGTTGTTGTTGTTGTTGTATTTGCTGTTTTTGTGAAAGGCTCGGGCAAGTGGTTCAAATGTTTATTTTGTGGTGTATCTTTGATTGCTGTAGACTGCAGACTTGCAGACTGAACACAGACACAGAAACATAGTTGGCCAAAAAAAATAAAAAAAAATATTTGCGCAATGAATGTGCCCAGGCTCGGTCAGACCGATCAGAGCGAGGAGCTTGGGTCTCTTCGAGCCTTTACTATTTATTTATTTTTGGCCAAAATTGCACATTTTCCCATGCTGCTGTCTTTGCTGTTAGCTGTTGTTGTTTGCTTGTGTTGTTGTTGTTGTCGTTACCGCGTCGCGTCTAATCAAGGAGCGGAGTCGTTGGGTTGCAGCTGCCTCTGCCTCTGCCACACAGTCTCCATTCGCTTTGCTCGGGCACATACAGTCTTAGCCTGGCCGGGGCCGCCCGTTGCCATTTAGACCCCGAGGCAGCCCAAAACGATGAATATTGATTTAATTGAAAGTCATTGAGGCGCACGTACTCATAGACACATCTCGACACACACACTGTGCCACAAGTTTTCATTTGACGTGGCTCCAACTCAAACTCCAACGCTGCTTGCCCTCCCACATGCCACCAACATCATCCACACACAACGCCCCAACATCTGATGTTGTTGTTGCTGGCACATTGACACAGTTTCTATGCAGCGTCACAGCCCCGGCTGGGCAGATGTGCCTCCTGCCTCTTGCCGCTTGCCTCTCGCTCAACACCGTTTGTATCTTATAGTTTCCCCGTCCCTGCCATCATGTTGGAATTTTGTCGACTTGTTTTTCTTTTGGTTGGCGACGCTGCTGCCAAATGTCAAGAGGTTAATACGTGAATTAACAGCAAATTTCTTTGACTTGTGTGTGCCTGCATGTTGTTGCTGTTGTTTTTGTTGCTGCTGCTGCTGCTGCTGGTGATGTTGCTCTTCGTGCAGCTGCTGGCGCTTTCATTGGAATGCGGGCGTTGCTCAGTTTGTTTTTTTTTTCTGCTTTTCTGTTTTTCCACAGTCAGAAAAGTTGAAAATGCATTAGGCAGAACGAGGCAAAAACAGCATGTGGTCGTTGATGTTAAGCGATGGATTTGACTATGTATTTAAAGATATTACATTAACATTTCTGAAGCTTTTAGTACGCCTAAATAGCCGCTAATAAATCAAATGGAATTTCACTTAATCGAATACTTGGCATTTCTAACAAACCAAAACACGACTAAACAAATATTTTCTGAGCTTTAAAGTATTTTTTTTTTGTTTGCACTTTCCTACAAATTTTTGTTGGGATTAAGTTTGTATGTTCATAATTAATTAACACTTAACTGTTATACTGTATACCAGTCAAAGCACAAAGCTGCATTGTCCTTGCTTCCTTAGCCGAGTCAACAACCTCGCATCCTTATCAGCTACACACTGTAAGCGTTAGATGGCGCCACTATCACAGTGAGCGCGCCGTTTGAAATGCAAAATAAATATATATATTGTCTTGCTTAATTTTCAATTACAAATTCCATGGCGCACGGTCGTTCAAACGCTCAGTAGTAACCCACATAGATGACCAAAGTGCGATTAAACAATTACATACTATACAAATATACACAGAACACAGACATGGCGAAAATAAAGTCGTACGTCTATGCAAATTAAGTAGACTACAGTTGCCGAGGCAAGTGCATAACTTTTATTAAATTTTTAGAATATTTTTTTATGTTCTTTTTCTGTGGCGCTAGGTCGCTGCACGCTGGACCGACCACGCCAAAAGTGACAATCTTGAGGAGATCAAAAAGCGCAAAAGCCTACAGAGAATGAGTAAAAAATAAATACAGTGGCTGCCCACTGGGAAACTGGAGAGCTGTAAAACTGTTAAACTGGAACTGGCACTGAATCTATGGTGGGGAAGGGGGGATCTGTGCGGGTTTGTTCGTCTGGCGATGGCGAAAAAAAAAACAAAATTCAATTCAATTCATTAACGGCGCACAGCAAGCGATTAAATCGTTCCACATCTATATTTTTATTATATGTACACACATAGTTATTTTCTCGCTCCAAAGTTATATTTTTTATGCGCTAGCACAGAGTCTTGTATTTTTATCACGTAAAGTGTAACGCAGGTTAAAAGTTGTTAAACAATGTTATTAAAAAAAATTGTTGTCCAATAAAAATTTAAAAAAAAATATTATATTGTTTTAATTCACTTTAGTATAATAAAACGTAAGTGTATTTATGTTTCGGTCATTATAATTATTTTTATCGCTTATATTTTTAATTTTTGCGGTCAGTGGGGCAACAAAGTTTCGCATACGCTGCGTTGGCCCGGCATAATAATAATCTCCTGACAATTTATTGGCATTTTCATGTAAATTATGTTATTTCAATAAAAATGCATTTTTCTTTTATTGCCACAGCTCTCGAGTCTTTTTATCTTGTGTGTGAAAAGTGGTTCAATCGCGATAACTTCATCTCAATAACAACAACACTGATCGATATTTGCATTTTAATTGATTCTTAATGGAAAACTTTTCTTATCACGATTGCAAATTTATGAAATGTTAATTATAAATCGCTTATTTAGATTTGTGCAAGTGCAACGCTTGGTAATTTGAGTTCATATTTTTCGAAAGTTGTCAAACTCTTGAGTTATTGCCAGCCGATACTAAGCGCTAATTGAACAGTTTCGGATATCGCATACAGCTTACAGCAGGTGGTCAAAACTGACTGCAAGGCATTACTTAATCCAGTTAAATATTGCGGCTTGTGATCTAAGCTTGAAATATGGCTGATTGATAAGTTAGTTTTGTAGCTCAAGTCCATCCACAAGATAAGCTCAAACTCAAATGAAGTTATTTGGCTAATGGTGTAAGTTATGTTAGTGTTATGTGTTTAAAGTGCATTTATGAAAAGATTTATTGTTCGATGTAGAGTGGAGTTAAGTAAATGTAAGTTTCCCTGTTTTTCCCCATCTTTTGCTTGTCTCGCAATAAATTTAATTATATGGCTCTGTCATATAAATGCCATCTGTTTTTAAGTTGCTTGAGAATCCACTCCACTTGACTAAATTAAATATCATAATTTAGTTTTTACAACATTTTAATGCACTTGCTCTGACTATATCTATCTATTTTATTAATGTGTCTTCCCAGCCACCTCCACGCCCCCCACACCCCCACAAGCAGCTGTCCCACATGCTGCTGCATGTTTCTCCATATGTTGTTGCTTTTGTGCTTTGACGCCATTGTTGCATTGCGACAGCAGCGGCGACGGCGTCTGCGACAACAAAAAACAAAATGAATTTTCATATTTTCTTATTGCACACAGAAAAAAGAAAGAAAAAAAGCAGATGAAGAAAATGTAAAAATGTTTATTCTCTTTTCGTTCGTAATGCCGCCTGAGAGACCGTAGACTTCATTTAATATACTCCATCCCCGAGGCAGCTGGACGAGAAAGAGAATGCGAATGCGAGAATGAGGTTAGAAGAAGGTTGAGAGAGGGAGGGGAGGGCTGTGGGACAGTCACAATCGCAGACCATGCCTAGCAGCAACATTGCATCCTTTTTGGTCTGTGAAAATCCTTTTTGTCTGCGCCGCGTCGCATCTCGTTTTGGGGCATTAATATTAAAATGCATGTAAAAATGCAAACGTTGCAAGTGGGAGTTAAGATGGCTGCAACAAAAGAAGTGTGGAAAGAGTGGTTGCATATGAAACACAAAAGTTGGTTGGGTGGTTATGGCCGCTATAAGAAATTATGATACGTTTAATTACCATACAGCAAAGACTGACGTGCAGCACGTGACTTTGCAAGCATCCCCCACCCGCACCTTCGTCCCCACCTCTCGACCGTGCCACATTTCAGCTCGTTCATTAACAGCTGTCAGCTTTTGGCAGCACTTGGCTCCAGTGTCGTGGTTCGCGTGGCATTCCCGACGCTCCGCCATTCGTTCGTTCGGCGCGTTTTACAATTTGCACCTTTTTAATTAACGTGATTGCAGCGGCACTCACACACACACACACACACATGAATGTTGATCTATGCATTACGTGCTGAATGCATCTCTCAACTCTTGGTGCGGTGCGGTGCGGTGGGGGAATTTCGCGTTACCTGCGCCATGTCTCAAGTGTGCACTTGCAACCAGCCCCCAAAAAATCCTCACCTGACTCAACCGGCAGCAACAGAAGCCACAGCCAAATTGGGACTGGGACTGGGATTGGGATTGAGATTTGGGTTGGAGGAGGCGTTGCTTTGTCTTTTGGCATAAAGCGAAAGTCGTCGCGGCTTTTTTGGCGCTTTGGCGCGTCATCTTCCAGCTCAATGATGTCACACAATGTCACGTGCTGATTTGACAGCTGCTATGGTTTAGCTTTGCTGGCAAGCTCTCGATGGGGCATGTGCCCCACTCCACGACTCTCATCCTCTGCTGTATACTTAACATTTACGCACTTCAACGCGTTTCATGCACAAAGCACAAATCGGCTGAGAGGTGTTGAGGGGGAAGCTGCTTGAAATGTCAACGAGAAGCAGACATCTTTAAAGATACGAGCAGAAAACATTATTCATTCGCATTAGTCGAAATTATAGACATTTTTATGCTAGACACGAATTCACGTTGTGTGTGATTCGTGATATGTGAATCAAGCATATAAGTCGAAAATTATCTAAAGTGGCTTAGATAATCAAAATTGCATTATCTTAAAACCTTAAACGCATGGTTTAAGTGATTATGCTCGTAACTTAGTAAACTTAGATGTGTAAATAAACTAGATCGCTTTGTCTTAGCGTTTGGGCTGTTTGTAATCATGTTTACATGCCAGTTTATTCAAAACTAGCTTTGCATATTCCTTCAATCACAAACATTTAACCTTACCACCGATCTATGCAATATTTTTGGCAATATTCGAAATAAACTGACTCCATTCATTATCTATGCAATCTTAATTGACTGTCACTAACTCAACACGAGCAGAGACTGAAAGGTCTTTAAGCCATATCTTGCCAGAGCCGTCAGTCTTTTAGCGATATTCGTGCTTGAACCCTTTTGTGAACCCTTTCACACCTGAACTGAAATGGCCAAAAAAATAAAAGAAAACCGATCGTTTGGTACAGTCTCGCATTCTGACGCTCTCGCTCTCTCTCTCGCTTTCGATGGGGTTGCAGTCAAAACAATTTATAATTTCAACGCCTTGAGATAACAAATAGCCCCGACGGAGTGCACGATTCGACAATTAATCATAGCGTCGCGTTTTGCTGTTTTGTTGCCTCGTGTTACTTTTTCGGGCATAATTACGGCATAAATGCAACACGGCTCGCGCAAAAATATTCGTAGTAGTTCAGTTCAGGCCGCCTTCTAAAAGCAGCCAGCCAAGACAGTTAAAAATTGACGACCAAAAGGCAAAGAAACGAACTGAAATGACAAAAACATAGTCGAGACAAGACACTAAAAGTCGAATGCTGCCAAAATAAAAACTAAAAACATGGCCCAGATGATCGATTAGCAATCCAAATGCAGTCCAAGTCCAAGTCATGCAAAACAATTGCGGCCACAAATATTGGGACAGCGAAATATTGGCCATGCTTTTGCCTGGCATAATTTGGCAATTGAATTGATTTCGGCTACGGCTTTTTAACTCCATCTCTAACGTTGGCTCTCTGGCCAAGCCCTAGAGCAAATTTGGTTACGCTCACGTTTGTGCAGGAAATCGAAATCGTTAGCCTAAACTTTATGTTCATGAAAAAGGGTTTGGCTGTGTGATATTTCATGTTTGCCGCCAACGCCATCGACCAAATCGCAGCCAATGCTGCTGCTGCCGTGCATTGATTGATTGAGCGTTGGCGTCGGCGTCGACGTTCACGTTGACTGCAACAGCAACAGCGGCGCCTGCAGCGGCCCCTTGGACGACACGTACACCCAGCCCACCCACCCCCGTCAAGACGTTGCGGTTCAAAGGTGCCACCGTTTTCTTTCATTAATGAACGATCATTTGATATGCCGACTTGCACAGATACGATTTATGGCCATGCTGCATGTTTTTGTTGTTATTATTATTGTTGTTTAATGTGCATTCCTTAAAAAAAAAAAATAAAAAACTGCTGTTAGCCTGCTGGCAGAACTTAAAGCGACAAACATTTTGTGTGCTCATTGTTGCTGTTGTATTGTTCGGCCCAGCTGCGTCCCCATATTTGTTCCATGTGCAATTTTTGCATACTTCAGCAAACGCGTCATATTTTCGAGTGGTTTCGCTAACATGCAAAGGACACTTGAAAGCCCAGGCACACAAGTGGATCCTTAAAGAGCATTTCTTCTTCTGCTGCTGCCGCTGCTGCCGAGTTCTTGCCGTTGCCGTTGCTGCCGGCCAGGGGCTTGAGTGTAACTACATTTTGTTGAATGGGAACAGTCCCATGGCTTGCCAGCAAGAATGATGATGACGATGTTTGGAATGTATGTTTGTATGTGATGATGTATATCAAATGATTGCTGCTGAAACAGCAAATGTACCAAGTGTATTGAACGAGGCATTTGAATAGGGTGGCAAATCAGTTGAACAAAAATGTTACTTAATTCAGATTCTGTATGGAACATGTTTATATCCATTACATTTAAACAAGTGAAATTCATTAGATTGGTCATTAAACATGCAGTTTGAGTACTTTTGGGGCAATCTCTGAGCACAATGCACTCTCAAAACTCTTTGAACATGTTACGCACACACACACACACACACACACAAACACAATGCTTGCCATATCCGTTTCCTGTTTACAGTGCAACACATTTACACTGACAGCGACATATCCTGCACATAATGTGCATATCATTTACGGTGTCAATCAGGACAGCCGCAGTCAGCCGGCCGCAAAAATCAACAGCAATGCACAGGACACACTTCAAACACAGTCCGTGTGTGTGTGTGTGTGTGTGTGCGTTTGTGTGCATTGTGCGTCTGCAATATCCTGTGCGGAATGTCCTAGGCTTCATTCGACCATAAAATGTATTGCGGTCATTTTAATATAAAATAATTAATTTCAATGCAAATATTTATAGCAGCAAAAATATGCCGCATAATTGATTCGTTGGCAGCTATCACCGCAGCGGGAGAGACAAACATTTACTCAGATTCCGATTCCGATTCCGAACCGAAATCAAAGCCCAGGTCCATCATTTTCATTGGTATTCGATTCAATCACAACAATGAAATAAACATAATAAAATACAATATAAGTACATTAAATGCCTTTCCTGGCAAACAGTTTGACTGCATTTATATTTCTGTACAATTCCATTTAAATTATCGATTCGAATGCCAAATTCTGCATTAAGCGACGCATTATATATTTATGTAGGAATGTTTGTATGTTTGCATGTTTGTAAGCGGGGGTTGAGGGGATGGCTTGGCCATTTTGCAATTAAAAGCTTTAGACTTGCAATCAATATGTGAAATAATTAAATAAAATGACGTTTAATTAAATTGTCACGACCTTTTGCGCAAAAACAACAACAGCAACAACAAATACTGTCGCCGTGCTGATGATGATGATGATGATGATGATGATGCAAATGATAAGCAGCCAAGTGGCAATGCAAACAAAAACAAAAAAATACTTTAAAAAAAAACCGAGGAATGCGCTTAATTTGTGTGATGAGCTTATTGCACAGATAGATACACTTACTGCAAAAGGGTTTGATGATTTTAATATGGAAGTCAGCAGGTAATAGGACTTTTATATACAAATAAATATACAATTTCACTCACTAATTATAACATAAGTTTCGATTTGTTAAGCTATACTTCATTTGTTAAGAAAGTGTATTTCTTATTCTCTGCACTCATCAACTAATTTTATTTTTACTAAATTAAGTTTCTTTTTGCGCGCTCTCTCGCTCATCACAAAAATGTGACAGCTAGTTAATGTCCGCTCCCCCACACCTCCGCCATTCCTTTCACAACAATGTTCAGTTGAAGCCTCATGTCCGAACGAACGCCTTCAATTAAATTCAATTGGGTTTTGTGCCGCTGTAAAACGCCTGCGCGCGTGCTTCAATTTAGTTAGCGAGTTGCGAGTTGTGAGTTGAGAGAAGATCATCAGCAACATCGGCCATATCCATGGCGTAGCTAACAAAATGCACTTTGCAGCTGCTACTTGCGAGCGCGATAGGCAAATGAGTTTGCGCATTAGAAGACATTCAAGTGGGCGGAGGGGGTGGAGGGACGGGTGTGGTGTGGTGTAGTGTGGTGTGCGCCGCCTGTCAGCATATCAACGCAATTTGTGCACTCGCCAATAGACGTCGGCAAATTATGGCCAGCGATGCTCGGCGACTGCGCAAAGTGCCTCATAAATTCACGTCGCTGATGAAGTGATAGTGGCCCAGGCCAGGAGGAACTGCTGCGTCTCACGGCAGCTCGACTCCGCTCGACTTGGTTTGGTTCGGTTCGGCTCGTGTCTACAGATTGTTTATGGCAGCGGCAAAATTTGCTCAATGGCTCAACTAATGTGCCGCAGATAGTAGACCGAAAAGTGCTCGCTGTTAGTTGGCAATTAGAAAGTACCTGCAAATTGACAAAATCCTCGATGATTAGCCAAAAACTCGTAATTCAGCTGCATTTTGTTCAAGTGTTAACTATTTAAGCAGTAGCTGTTTTTTGTTGACACACTTTTCCTGCTGCAGCTTAAAACACTTCCGTGTCCTTATTGTAGCTGACCTTCGTCTAGGCAACCGATGGCGGCGTCTGGACACAGAACAGTCAAGGACAAAGCTGTGTAATTGAAAGTATGCGACTAAGTCGTAAAGCAAATTTAAGGACATGAAGTGCTCGACAACGACAACAACAAGGACTACAAGTGCCACGCGAAAATATGTCATAATACATAAAAAAAAAAGCCCTAAGCTCGGCAGTAAAATCCAACAAGACGCTGCCATAAGCACAAAAACAAACTGTAGATAAAAAATTCAATAAGCTGCCCCAAGAGAGAGACAGGACACTAGAGGTGCAGGGGGCGGGGGCAGGACACGAACTGTGACCGCTAAGCTCCGGCTGAGAACGAGGCCAATAAATAAAATTAATAGAAAACTTACTCGAACAGCTTGACCAGGCATCTGCAGGGACTAGCCAAAGATGTAGCAGGAACTGACTGAAGCACTCCGAGGGCTTTCTTTTTTAAAATGATTTTTGTTGACTTGTTGAATGAGGCAAGCGATGGCAACTGTTGAATGGTGCTTGACGGCAACAGAGCCTGTGGCAAATATCTAACTTAAAGTTTAACTTACGATCTTAAACTAAAATTGCCTAGAGTAACCAATCAATTAGCCATTCCACTCAAACAAAAGTTCCCACAAGCCAAACTCATATGCGTCTAAGTTGAGTGTAAGCGAATATATGTAGCTCAGTTGCATCTGCCACAAACTGATTTCAATGTGCAATTCATCCGCCACGTTGCTGACCTCGCACTGAACTGCCATAAGAAATCACTCTGCCAGCTGGAAAATTGCCGATGTCGGGCTCGATGATGGCGCAACGCCCACTTTCAACACTTGCCACAACAATGGTGCGCAAATATTTGCGAGACCCACAGCCCCCATCCAAAGAGTCAAAGTTAGAGCTGGCAGTCAGGAGATCAATGAGCGACTAGCTTGGCAGCCTCAATTTGAAATCCAATAAAATTTAATTGGAAACTTCATCACGGGTGCGAAAATTCACACTTGGCCACTGCAGAGGGCGGGGCGGGGCTGGCGGTGAGAAACCATCACGGGCACGACTTGGCTGCCGTTTGCCGTAAATCTCTCTCTCGTGCACCTGGCGGCGACAGGCAAACTTCTCCGAGTCCGACTGCTAGTCGGCGTGTTGCAGCTCATCGCGATTAGGAAATATGTTTTCATATGAAAATCTGTTGCGCATGCGCCGCCGCGTCTCAAAGCTCCAATTCGTTTTCTTTCGTTTCGTTTCGTTTCGTTCCGTTATTGGCCATGGCTCGAATGGCTTATTTATGCTTTTCCTTTAGCCATGCCATATCTTGTGGCATTGTCGACATTAATCGCTTTGTTGCGCCAAAATGTATAACATGAAATTGGATTGATTTATGTTATAATTACAAAAGCTGGCGCAAACGAACTCTAAAGGTGTTGCAGATTGCAAACACAAATAATGGCGGTGAGTGAGTTAATGGCCAGCAAGACTCTCTCTAAAGTGTCGGAAAAAAGTCATTAAGATGCCACTGTCAGACAGTCAATCCTTCAGTAGATCACTTTAAGCTGAAATTGATTGCATTCCATGCTTGCGGATAAAGAAAAAGAACACATTGTTATTCTTATTACATTATATAACTGTAGATTTTTGATAGCTCTGGCAGATTAACAACACACTGCCAGAGAGGAAGCCAAAAACGTTTGTGCATTTTCAATAGATTGTTGAACGGAAAGTCAATTAAATATCAAGTCTTCAGAGCAATTTCGAAGATTCGTCAGGAATCTTCGTTCCTTTCTAGTCGATAAAATCCCACCAATCCTTCTCGTAGCCCTCACGCACATGAACTAGAAGAACGGTGCCACGGCGGCGACAGTAGTGTGACAGATCCAGGACCTCTTGCTTCACCTCGCACAGATTCTTCACGGTTATCTCTCGCTCCAGAAACTCTGAGATCTTCTCGGTGGCCATCTCCATGTCGCGCTGATTGTCCTCGAAGATGAACTTCTGGTTGTTGTTCTTCAGATAGAAGGCAAACACATAGCTGTACAGCAGCGTAGTCCGGCACTGGCATAGAACATCGACGGCGTCTTTGAGGAACTGCACCTCAATCCAGTCTATGTTCTTCTGCATCTCGTTCATCTTCTCCTCCACACGGGCATACAGCTTGTGCTCCATGCGCCGACTCATCATGTGATTCACATAGCGATTATAGTAGTGCAAGTAGCGTGACATGGCGGAACGACAGCGCTCCTGTGCCTGACGCGCCTGCTTGCCCTCGTCCTCGTCGAAGCGATTGCAGCTGTACCACGAGGAGCCATGTGGCTCCCAGGGACCCAGGCACACCCAGCAGAAGTCATAGCGGCAGGAGGCATTCTTGCACACCATGTGATTACAGCCGCCATCCTTCTCAATGGTCGCATTGCACTTGGGGCACTCCTTCGTATTCCGCGCAATCCAGTTCGAAGTGTCCGAATCCTCAAAGTTTTTCTTTAGCCAGCGCTTCAGCAGGATGCAGCTCACAGGCTCGTGCCAGTTCTCGCCACATCCGAAACAGAACTCATGTCCACAGGTGCATTGCACGGCCCGCGGCTCACAGTAGCTCACCTTGATGGCATTGGTGCAGCTGGGTGCGGGGCACCAGCGCATCAGAGGATTGCACTCCACAAAGGTGTTGGTGACCAGCTGCTGGTAGCGGGCAATCACTTCAGGGCTATCGGCCAGCTTCACGAACGACACGTCATCGACCAGGATATCACAGTCGGCAGCGGGGCAAGTGATGCTGTGAGCCAAACCCTCGCTGCAGGTCTTGTTGGCCAGATACTGTTTCCAGCAGTCGGCACAGAATGTGTGGCCACAGCCCAAGCCCTTCATCTCATCGCAGGGGCAGTAGCAAATGCCACAGAAGTTCTCCCGCAAACTTACGCCGGATGGCGAAGTGAGGCTCAAGGTTGAGGGCGTCTCGAAGGGGTTGACGACTTGAGTCTGCTTGAAGAACGTTTCTGGACTGCTCTCGAAGTACTTCTCGAAGAGCGTCTCCTTGTCCCACTTGTAGTGATTGAGAATGATGCGTGTGAGCTGGGGAGACAGATGGAGGACATTGTTGACCTCGTCGATGATGTTGCGCTGATCCTGGACTATTTGTTCTGCTGTGAGGACCGTGTACTCGAACTCGTCCACCTCGACAACGGGCTTGCGGCGATCGGAGACATCGAATTCCGTGCAGATGTCCTCATCGCTATCCACGTTATTCATTAACGAGAATTGACTGTATATGGAACGCTGCGAATCTCCGTGATCTTCATCCGAGTATTCGTCGTCAGAGCTCATATTAGAATTGAAATAAGAAATGAAATATTTGAAATAACACTTAAATGGCAATTCCTTTGTCTACTATGTTGTACATTTAAACATGAACTATCGACACTCTAATTGTCTACTTATTGAATAATTGCTTCGACTTTAATTCGATAGGTTTCAAAAGTAAATTTTGGATTTTTTTTTTTTTTTTTTTGGTATATTTATGATATTTTAAATGTCACTTCATTTTAATAGTATGACAATATGATAAAATCAAGCAAGAATATAATAAGAAAGTTTTTCAAAAATCTGATTTAAGCTGCTTTTTAAAACATTTCAAAGATAAATTGTAATATTCATAGCATTTTTTATGTTATGCGGCTGGGGGTTTTTGCAGCATATCAGAATGCATTGGATTCGCTCGTTCAGTCGGCACTCAGGACACTAAAAAAAATAGCGCCTAAAAGCTTTTGGCGTATTCCATAACCATAACCCCTTCTTTGTGAAACAGAACAGAACAGAACAGAACAGAGCTGAAGCAAAACAAAGCAATGTCTCAAGTGGCAAGGGTAAGGCACAAAAATTGCGATAACAACAGCAGCAGTGGCAGTGGCAGCATCAACGAAATGCGATATAAAAGTACAGTGCAGTACAGGCAGAATGAGGAGTGTATGCGAAATGAAAGTGAACGAGCGCACAAGGATAATGGCAAATGGCGGTGCGGGTAATGAGTGTGCATAATGCATATATGCAGCAGGAGCTGTTGGAACAGTCGGAACAGCAAACCATTCCCATTGAACGTGGCGAATGCCGCGAATGGATTCAATCTGCCGTGTGCTGCATATGCATATACAAATACAAATCCAAATACATATGTATTTATGTACACTCGTACTACGAACTGCTTTTTAAAACAAAAGCTGCCTGCTAACCCGCCATAAGCAGCAGCAACAACAGCAGCAGCAGCAGCAGCCGCAGTCAGCATTACAAATAAAAATGCAAAGTCGCCAAAAAGCAGCAGCCACAAATCCCTTTCATCAGCATTGAGCCTGAGTCTCGAACCCTTTCCAGCTGCTTTTCAAGTCTCAGAGCCAAATTACAAGAAATCCTTTCGTGCGCGTGAATGCTTTGGAAAAATACAAGCTAAAAAAAAAAAGAAAGAAGGAATGAAAATATAAAAAACGTACCAAAAGCCGAGCAAAGAAATACGGAAAAGGAAATAATTTGACCATTTGCAGCAAATGCACAAAAACAGCCGGCAAATGACAACAAAAGGCAGTCAGCCACATTTGCCCACTAGGGAGGCACATAGAAGGAGGGAGAGGAAAGAGGAGGCTAGAGCGTGTCATGTGATGTGTGGGCGGTTTTTTTTATATATATTTTTTCTGTATTTTTGGGTCGCATTGAGCATAACAAGAATTTCTACGCTGCCGATGCAAATGAGGACGCGCCACTTGTTGGCCACGACTTTTTATCATTGACAATCGGGCCAAGAAGGCTCTTGGCTTGAAGCAGGCAGGCTCTGTTGGCCACGTCCGGCATTCGCTGATGGTCAGCAACGATGGCCAAGTTCATGGCCCTGACGTGACCACGCCATGCCACGCCAAATGTTCAAGCCTGCCTGACTGCCTTTATGATGATGATGATGACACTCATGATGATGATGATGATGCCACTTGGCTGATAGGCCAACTTCGGCGCAACGTCGTCGTCGCATTTTTCTGCGCCTACTTTGGCACACAACTATTTGCGGTAAAATTTCTTGAGAAATGTTTTGTGCTGGCTGCCGCTCTACCACTGCCACAGCAGCGTTCAGCTAATAATGTTCGGTGTGAGTCATATTCAGCGTCATTGAATGCACCTAAGGATGCATGTAAATTAGCTAGCTAATTACAAGACCTTGCAACACTGTACACAACAAAATAGAATAGAACCAAACCGAACCTGAGCGGATGTTCGCTGATCGCGGCGATAAATGCGCCACATCGCATTATAATTACTGTCCATTGTGTGTGTAGTTTGTTTTTTATGTGGCTGCGCAAAATTAGCTAGAAATCAACAAGCATGAAGCGCCACACACACACACGCACAGTGGAAGAAAATCAACGCTTGGAACTAATTTGATTTTGATGCGACGCTTAAAATGATATAGATAGAAATAAGTATGACTTAGTTTTGAGCTGCGAGCCAAGATGAGTTATTACATTAACGGTTTCTATAGACAACAAAATTAATGTACTATGGCTCTGACCTTGAGGTTCAGTTTTAGCGGGTTTCAGGTTCCGGTAGCGCTTGCTTAGGCGCCTCATCATATATAATTAAAAAATTTAATTGGTGGCAGAGATTTATTATTTGAATGTAGATTTCTTTCTTTCAGTCTAGACTTTTAAATTCAAGTTGCAATTAAATGTGATGCGATCATTTATCAAACTGAAGTAGCTGAAATTTAATATGTGAAACAAGTTTGAGGCATGGTTATTTTAACATTTCTCTGAACATTTTTCAATTGTCAGACCATTTTTGTCATTATTTGGCTGCCTTTTGAAGTCAAAGTCAAACCTTTGTCAAATTTTGCTTTGATACAACTCCACCCGGAGGCAATGAGACCGAAAGAAACTCCACCCACCCTTGCTTAACACTTCCAATCAAATGCCAAAAAAAAAGTTGAAGGGCGAAAAATCAATGCGACAAATACACACACACACACACCACACACATATATGCTACAAGCTTTTGGTGTGAAGAAAAGTGAAAGTGCCCCTTTTTTTTGGATCCAAAGCAACCCCCGAAATCGAAAGAAAAAATCAAAAAGCACACCCCACATATGATATGCATGTCTATGTATGTCCTCCTTTCTCTCACACTCTCACACTCTCTCTCCGTCTCTATCTATAATCATGTGTGTGTTCGTGTTTGTGTTTGTGTTGGTTGCGCGGCTTTCTGCCTTTGATATTTAAGCATTTCCGCCATCTTGAAGATGGTATGGGTTGGTGCTTGGTGCATAAGAAAGTGCGTTAAGAGGCAAAACTACGCCACTTCAAAAGCGAAACAGTTTTTCGTATGAAAAGGCAAATCGGTTTTCGACGGCTCAGTTAGTTTGGGCCAGACTTCAAAGCGGGGTTTTACATTTCGCCAATATTCTCGCGCTTTTGCGGCTTCTTTCTGCTTCTGCAACCTCACTTCTTCTGCTTCTGCTTCTGCTTATGCTTCTGCCTGTGCTGGGACAATGACTTTGGCGTCAGTTGGACGACGTTGCCAGTAGAATTATTTTTGTTGCGACATTGAACAGTGAGTGAAAGTACTCTACACACACTCACACAGTGGAATTTCGCGTGTTTAGTTGACATTTAGCCGGCTTGACATGTTCACACTCACATCAGAAGGGGCGGCTACCTTTTTATGTGCCCCGTAATTATGAAAAAGACCTTATTAAGTAGGGTATATACATACTTTTTACCATTTTATTTTATTTTTTTGGGTAATTCAGTTGAAGGTGCGGCAGAGTTCATTAACTGCTTATCAAAATGAAGTCCAGCTAAATTTCAAGATACGAAAGGTAATATGCATAATTTTGGTAGACCACAAAACATTACTCATCAGTGGCCATCAGAGTTTCTCTATGTTTTGGTTTTGAACATTTGCTAACAACGCTTTGAGAGTTTTCAATCTTGCATTTAAGCCATTGATTATAGAGAATTTATTTACTGCTTTTTCTTAGCTTCTTTCTTGGTTAATTCCTTTTTGACGGCCTTTAATTGTTTGTCGTTTTGTGTTTTTGTTAGGTTTTTGTGTTTGGATTGCGGCTGTCGTCTGGCACGTCCCGGTTGCCTCTCCCTCTCCCTGTGTATGTGTGTGTGTGTGTTTCTAATGCATGTCACGTGACAAAATTGTATAATTTCCAAACGGGCAGCGGGCCGCACGTCGCCCATTGTGACATTTCCGGTTAATTTGGCGCCAGCTCAGCCGGGACTGCCTCTTGCCTGTTAACCGGGACTGGGACAGGAACGGAGACCGGGATTGGAGTCCGGTAACTGGCAGGGGCTCTGGGTACAGTGACTGTGACACATACATACATATACATATATATTTTTGACACTTGGCCAAGCAAATCACAAGCCAACGAAAAAACAAAAACGACCTTTCCCTTTTGGCTTAGCTTAGCAAAATGCAATTACCTTTCCCTCTAGTTAGCCGTAAAGTAACTTGGCCAAGTCGTAACTTACTTTTCCTTTCATTTTGTGCCCACAAGCGAGCGAACGCAAAGATCAATGCCAGTCGCAGCAGAGTCAGCCGAGTTGGTCCGGATAGCCAGAAATTAGTAAGTGCAACTAAGCAACCAGGGCGCCCACTCACAAGCCACTCACCTGGTGCTCTTTGTGGTGGTAGTGTTGGGGCATGCTGCCCCTCTCTCGCTCTCTGTCTTGCTCTCTCATTGAGCAGCAGCAACAGCAGCTATGCCATGAGTAACTGACATTAATTCAAATTGTTAATTCATGCCTGTCACGCTTTGGTACAGCGGCGGTGTCCCCACAACACATTTCCTAGACTCTGCGGTTCGGTTCGGTTTTTGGTTCGGTTCGGACTCTCTGTGTGTGGTGATTGTGTTGACGGCTACAGCTTGTTGTTGTTTGCTGTCGCTGTCGCTGTTATTCTTGTTGTTAGCGAACATTTTTCTTTTTTTTTTGCTGTTGCTAATCCAGATCAGTGACCAGTTCCACTTAGTAAGTAAGTACTACACAGTGGGCCCTCTCTAAGTCAATAAGAATTTAATTTAATTATGCGACTTCAACTTAATTACAAGGCATGCCTTAATTCGAAGCTTCCCCTTGTTCCCGCCCACTCGTTGCTAATTTCATTCTTAATTGGAAAATTAAACACATTCTTTTGGTGTTCTGTTTTCAGCTAAGTTTCAAACCAAGAGTTTGCTTTGTGTATTGGCTTTGGTCTTGGTATCGGTTTCTATTTGAGACCAAGTACAAAATGAAAGTTGTTTTTAGAAGTTGTTTCTTGTTCATTTATTCTTACAGCAACAACAATCAAACTGCAAGTGCTGCTGTGATTTTGTTGTTGTTGTTGTAACGCAAAACGTGGTTTTGTGGTATTTTTTTGGGAGCTGACTTGACGTCATTCCTCTTTTGAGTATTCTACAGATAACTTACACACATTGTATCTATATTTAAAGATATACAACATATTTGCGAGTGTGTGTGTGTGTGTATATTGATTGCTATTTGCAGCCAAGCAATTTATGTGCACGGCTCGACTTTTTTTAATAACATTTTAAATGCCATGGCATTTATTACCATATTGTGCTAGTCATGTTTTTTCATTTTTATAACTTTATTAAGCGCGCGAAAACAATATTTCTATACAAACAAACTTACTTATGGATGTATGAATGCAGAGTTAATTGTGTCATTGTATAGATTTTATAATTGCAACGTTTAGATAATAAAAAAAAAAAAACAGCAACACGCCTAAAAGCCAAATGACTCAATTTTTGTCATGGCCATGGTGACATTTATGTGTGTATTAGCTTTAAGACTTAGCTTTAACAGAGTTTAGTTTGTCATTTAGGCTTCAATATAGTCGGTTTGACTTAACTTGGCATCCTTGGTTATCATTTCATTCAACCCTGTGCCTCTTTTACTACATACAATCTCCACTCGGTTCATTCTTTCTTTCTGCCCTTTTTGCTAATTAGCAACAAGGCCCAGCCCCCAAAGCCAAACAGCAGCAGCAGCAGCAGCCGCATCATTGCAATCAGTGAAGAAACTGCACGCTACTTGATAATGAGCATGAAGACAGAGAAGACAGAAGAAGGCTGAAGTGCAGAACAGAAAAACACAAAAATGCAGAATGAAAAAAAAAGATGGCAAAAGAAAAACACTTCAACCAATAAATGCAACGCTGCGCGCTGCAAGCTAAATGAAGTGTAGGCTCAAGTAAAATGCAAAAAAGAAAAGAGAAGTGGAAAGGAGAGAAGCAAAAAAATTGCATATATTTTTGAACTCAAACCCAAAGTGCAAAAATGTGCACACACACAAAAAGGATAACCGGGCGGCAGGCTTCTCCAATTGCTGCCACTCCTCCTCCTTCTCCTTTTGCTGCTGATGATGAGGCAGCCAGCAGGTTGCAGCTCGCAGCTCGCAGCTCACAGCTCGCAGCTTCTGCCTGACTGAGGCACAAGTACAGCAGGCAGGCTGGCTGGCAGGCAGCACTTGAAAATGAATTTATGCTTCATGCATGATACATCATCAGCAGCAGAAGTAGCAGTAGCAGCAAAAGCAAAAGCAGCAGCAACATCCCCACCGCATTTTGATAATGGAATTGTATGGGGGACAGGCGCTTGAATGGCTGCCAGCAAGCACGCATGACGCCAGAGCCACCTCTACCCCGCCCTCCCTCACTCCCTTATGTTCTCTTTTGGTTTGCTTGCATTGTCATCATGAGTGTCGTGATATCCCTGGCAGAGTCACAGTCACAGGCTCAGGTTGGTTGGTTGGCTGGGTTGGGTTGGTTGGGTTGGGGGGGGATAAGAGCACTTGCATCATGTAATGCTCTGGCCATAAGTGTTGCTACGTGCTCAAAAGCGTTTCATATTAATACGTCAGACAGCGATTGTTGTTGTTGATGGCATATTCCATGACTGCTTCTGCTGCCGATGTTCTATGGCAACTGTGCAAGCAATCAAGCCATGTGATCCCTCTATTTAAGCGAGGGTAGAAAGTGACTTTGGCGCTAGCCCGAAATAACAAACACTTGCACCCAGCAGCAGCATGAGCCAACAACATCTTGGCAGTGCATTCATGTTCATTGCATATTCATATGACAGCTTGGCACAACCCAAACCACCCACAAACACCCCTAAACCCTTCTCAATGCTTCGCTTCGCCAAGTTTGTTGACTTTTCATTTTGTTTGGCTGGCTGGAAAATTCATTGCGCCTTGTTTACTTTTAGCGCTTGGCATGCTCAAAACAAAACGCTTTTCACTTGCACCATGGCTCCATAGCTCCATGGCTCCATGGCTCCATTGCTCTATGGCATCCATGGCGTATGAATAATTTAGTGAGTCATTAAAACGAACGACGCGTCCTCACACAGCTGTGATTGTTATGACACTTTTCATTTCGCTCACTCAATGGCCCCAAAGACCAGCATTGATATTGTCGTCGGCTATCGTCGCCAAACCAAACTCAGCTGCTATATTCACATATTTGTTTGGCGTAAATATGGAAAACTATTTCCATAGATTTATGCTCTTTGACTGTGAATTTTCTTTTCTTTGCCGACGACGCGCCCACTCTAATAATCTCACTAATTGCAGTGGACGAGACTTTTGCCTTTTATTGAATTCTGTGGAAACACCTTTCGATTTATATTCACACTTTATTATGACAAACATAAAATGAAGCAATGCATATGCCAAGTTCATGTTGTTTTGGCCATGGCAATAACTCACCTGTCAAACCCCTTAACTCATCTTCATGCCATGTTAAGTCTGCACAAATTGCTGCCTGTATATATATATATATTATATAGTATGCCAGACGGCGATGAGAGGAGCTTGAAGCCAAAGCAAAGGTGTTGCTTTGTTAGAAAATTTCATTATTTTAGCTTAACCCACACACACACACACATACACATGTATTTATGTGGTAGATATGTGTGCACACATGCCATTTATAGCCAGGGATTAAAAGTCAAATCCTTTTGTTTAAGTGCCAAAATTAATTTGCATTTGACATGCAATGGGCCAGGGCCAAAAACATGTTGCCAGACATTGCCCCCTCCCCGTCATAGACTGTTTTCGTCTTGGGCGGCGTTTTTTGCGGCTTAAATGCTAAATAGTGGCCAAGCTGCAAAAATATTTTGGCTAGCCACATAATGCAATTGAATGCAAAAATCTCACTAATCCGTTGATTGCACTTAATTGAGTTGGCCATAAACGGAGGCAGGCGGAACGCGCAACGCGCAATGTGCAACGTGCAACGAGAGCCAAATATAATCAAATACCAATTTAAATTAACTCAACAGCAATTTAAGCCAACAGCCACAACAACCACTTCAAACTATTGGCACAAAAAATTAAATTAGTGCAAAAATGTAAACATGTTGTATGCTGTGTGCGTGTGTGTGTGTGTGCTGTGTGTGTACATGAGTGTGTGTGCTGAATGTGGACAACGAGGAAGGCGACTTGGACATGTAAATGACGCCCGGCACCAGCCCCAAAACATGTTGACGGCATGTAAAGTGGCCTAGACCAAAACAACAACTACGACCAGTTTAGGCCCAGTTTCAGAGAGGAAGAGAGACCGAGTGAGAGAGAGAGGAAGAGAGAGAGAGATCAAGAGGAGTCTCCAAGCTGGCGGCTTATTAATTTTTTGTTTATATACAAAGCGCATGCACTCGACTGACTTTGGTTTCTCATTGCAGAACCGAACAGAATTCGGAGTTCTCTTCTTGCTTCTTGCTTCTTTTTCTTCTACTTCTTCTTGCGGTCATTCCCCAATAAAGTATCGCATTACGATTGAGCCGGTTGGTAACATTGTTGTAGGCTGAATTCATGTTAGTTCCATGGAATTATGATATTTTCTGCGTAATTTGAAACGCTTTTAATTGGCGCCTATGCCGCCCACTCTTCTTCTTCTTCTTATACAGCTCTCCTAACCAATTCATCTCACACTTGCTACCTTTCTCTCTCCCCCCGCCACCACCCCTCTTTTCACAACGTGTAGATTTGCAGAACATGCACGTAATTTGATGCTAAGCAAATTTGAAATTTTATACAAAAATGTGCGCCATAAGAAGCAGTTAATTTTTTGGCCAAAACGATAGAGAGGAGAGTGAGAAGCGAAGAGAAGTCGTGCTGTGCTGTAAGGAAAAAAATAATAATAATAAAGAAAGCAAAAAAACGAACAAACTTGGCAGACAGGAAACTTAAGTTTTTTGTTACCTACTACAACAACAACAACAACAACAAAACAAAAGTGACTTGTGATATGGCAAAGCCAACTAACGGCATTACATATTTTTGTTTACCCTTCGAACCGCATGGATTAGCCTCGATAGGTGGGCGGTAGAGGTGGAGGGTAGAGTAGGCGCCGCATTCTTATCTCGACAAATTAATCAGCTTAATCCGTCGAAAACTTGGCAAGTTTTGCATGGGTGTAGAAGCCCCTCTCCCTTCTGTCCGTATCCAGCTAAAGCAGTCAGAGCTGGCTTCATAGATAAGCAGAAATGTTCGCAAGTTATTGTTGTTGAAACAGTACCTATTGTTGTTGTTGTAGTTGTTGTTGCTACTGCTGTGTGCAACATGCAACGTTGAACGGTTCACATGTTAGGTGCCCAGGTAATAATGGTCTTGTTCTTGTTCCTCGTTTCTCGTTCCTTGTTTCTGGTTGTTCCTGGTTGGCGTGTTTTTAGCGGATTAATGCGCACCGCTTGAGGGTGTAATGCATATAATCTAATAAGCAGGTGAATTTCTGTTAAAGGACCTCTGATGGATTTGCTGGTGGGAGATCTGTAATGGGCAAAGTTTAAAATTGCATTAGAAGGCTGCATAAAAACCCACAAAAGATCTTGATTGATGATACAAAATGTTTGCAATAAACAAATCAGTTGTATTTAATCACAATCCATTAACATCCGCATGAATATCATACTTATGCCCTTATGAAAGCCACCCTTGTAAAAAAAAATGTTTTCATTGTTCGTCTTTAAAGCTTTTGTGCGAAATCAATTTTCATATCACATTTTTTAAGAAAGAATGAAAAAAATATGAAAACCAACGCACACTTCCTGTGGTTGCTGCCTCCTGTCAGTGGCATTAAAATGCATTTCGGGTTTGACAAACGCAATTGAACGAAATAAGAGCGTGTTGGCTTACGGCTCATGGCGGTTGGAGTGGAAGTGGGGAGAGGGCTGGTATTCAATTGTTGCCACAAGTTCGTACCCCCCAACACCCAATCGGTCGTACCACATTGGCATTGCTATTGCTCTGTTAGTCTGGTGGTCTGGTGGTCTGTTGGTCTGTTTCCCTGTTGGTTTGGGCAGCATATACAAACATATTTGTGAAACTACTCAACATAATGGCCATGGAGTGCCATTCAGACGCACCAAACATGGGGCATGGACAGAGCATCGGTTAAGGGACTCGCTGCTCAGCGGTGGTCATGACTAACAATAAACAAAACATTAAACTAATAGCGCTGAATAGTGGGTTGGTTTGAACAGAGGAGCAAAACTTTTTGTGCCCACTTGATTGTAATATTTTAAACAACTAACGGTTACTGCCGCGACCAGCAGCCAAAGCCGCATCAACAGAGATACTCGGGCTGATGTTGTTGTTGAGTCTGAAGCCGCAGAGACAACCACGAAAACCACAGTGGACAGTGTGGATCACGTCAACGGGCATCAACATCGACATCAGCCATGCAGAGGCTCATCAATGGAGGCAAATAAATAATGCAAACGGCAATTTGAACGCAGGACGATGCACAATGTATGTATGTGTGTGTGTGTAGGGGGGGTAGTGGGTAAAAAGAGAGGGAAGGACAGGGGAACAGACAGCCTGCTGCTCACACATTTGCCTGCATCTTTTGAGTCAAAGGAATGTGTTTCATGAATTTTAAATTGCATACCAAATTGCAAAAAGATTGATATCCAATCTCACGCAAGGCGGCCAGACCAGAACGTCAGACAGGTTGCTGCTATTCCAGTGGCCAGTGTGTGTGGCTAGAGTGCAGCAGGTGGGAGGCACAGAGAGGCGCGCCTATCTGTGTAGAGTCCAAGCCACTTGGCGACAACGCATCGTCCGTGTTCGCGTCTGGCCAGTGAGGCAGGCGAGGCAGCCAGACGAGGATGGTCCCCATTGATTGGCATTGGTTCGATAGCCAGTCGGCTACCCGCAGGCTATTTACTCTCCTCCCTCCCTCCCTGCCATCCCCCACCAGCGACTGTTGGCCTTCTGTTCTGTGCTGTTGCTTGCGCACACACATTTAAAATGTATGCCTTCCGTTTGCTCATTTCAAGCGTTGGAAAATTGTGATTTGTGACTTAATGTATTTATATAAGTCAATGTGGTGGGCAGGAGAACTGAAGGACACGAGGCAGATGCTGAATGCTGAATGCAGTTAGTAGTAGCTGTATCTGTCCATCTGTCCAACTGTTTCAATGTACAAACTAATTTCATATGTAAGTGGTGTAAATATAATTTTCTGGACGTGTCTGTCCCACTCTACACTTCCTCTGTGTGTGTGAGTGTGTGTGTGTGTGAGTGCTTGCCATTGGCATTAATTTGTAAAGGTTTTTTCTCCTGCTTGTTGGTTTTTGTTTTTCTGTAGTGATTTTGAAATGGACAAATGCCAATATGTTGGCGTTGATGGTTGTGTCGCGTTGAATGTGATGACTGTGGGAAAGTACGGAATACGGATTGCAATGAGTTATTGTGGCAGATAAAGTTGACTTGAGTGACATGTGTTCCAATTAAAACTATGTAGGTATTAGGACTGAGAGCGCTTTTGTTTTTTATTTATTTTTTTTCGTTCAAAGTTTTGCAATTAATTTGCAAGTTTCAAATTCTACTAAAATTGATTGAATAAGTAGTTTTTTACTTGTACATTTGAAAAACTTGTTTATAGATTGAAATGCAGGATCAATCTAGATGCCATGATTAAAATAAAAAGCTATTGTTTTTAAAAATCGGTTGAGTATTGCCAAAGTTATGGCAACAGAAAGTTAAAATCGATTTTTATCGATTAGTATAACAATAAATAATAACGGAACTGTTTTGAAGCTTATTATTTTAGCTGAAAATTAATGCAGTACTAAAGTTTTTTAACTTTTTCTTATCAATAAGATCACTCGAATTATGAATTCATAGAGCATAGCATTTCACGCTCTTAAAGGAAACTTTTTCTATATCAAGCGACATGTGATGTGTGGCCATAAAAGCAAACTATCGCTTTGCTTTTTAGCCGCATTCCAAATAAATGTTGGCACTTGTCTAAGTCAAGACAGAGAGTCAAGTCAAACTCAATATGCATAATTGTGTCTGCCAGGCATTACTAATTGATGTCCCGTTCTGGTCATGTCCAAACAACAAACAAAGCGCAAATCAATCAGCTAACAAGCCAAAGTAAGCAGTCAACGCAGCAAACAAACAACAATCAACAACAACCTCAAGCCAAAAGTAAACATTATCGCTAAAATGAATCTCAAAGTGAGACTTCGACTTCGACTACAACTTGGACAAGTTGCAGAGAGGTAGTTAGTAGTAGACTTGTATGGGCCATCATATTAATTATGTTTATAATTTGCACAACGGTTAACACGCTCTATTAATTCCGGCTGCAGTCGGCTGAGTTGGCTGGCAAAGCGTCCTCTTGGCCAGGTCGATAAGCGCTAGCCGCAATTTACACACACTTTATTAACGTATTAACGCATCAAGCACAAAAGTTAACTGTTCTTCTTCTTGTTGTTGTTCTTGTTGTTGTTGGCCAACTTTGTTTAAAAAAAAATTACAGTTAAGCCAACCACCGACCGGATGTGCAATGACGAGAGGGTGGCTGTGCGGGCGGGGGGTGGGGCGTCGAAGTGCAGCGCACGCTTAAATGCACTTCACTTCCTTTTGATTGTAATTGCATTGTAATTGCAAAATAACGGTACTGCGAACAAATACCCCCCCTCAAACTCCTTCATTGTAGTAGTCCTGCTGCATGGTTAACATCCTCAGCGAAGCAATTTGCTCAGGCGCCGTGTAATATACACATTTGCTTTATAATATATTATAATCATGATTATATATGCATTGCATGCGATCTGCCGCGCCATAAATCGCACCCGACCCGAGCCGAGCCGAGCCAAACCAGCCAAAAGCAACTCCCCCACACTATCCGATTATGCTAGTATAGTATAGTGCAACAAAACGACTATTCGTTGTTGTAGTATCTTGGCATGCATAATTCATTGCAGATCAATGGGCAACCAGATTGCAACTGCAACAGACGACGACTGCGGCTGGCCACACAAAATGCTTTGGCAAATATGTTCAAGGCTGGGGGCCAAAATGGCACAACAACTGGCTACCAAGTTTGGTGCGGTTGCCGTGGTGCACTTGCAAGATCGGGCCCAAACCGAAAAGGAAACGTGCAAAGAACTATGCAAAAATTATGGCTCATAGCGCACTTCAATGGAGCATGAGGATGTTCTTCAATGCTGTTGTTGTTCGGCACGCCCCCTTCCCATTCCCGCTTCCACACCGTTCACTGCCATGGCATTTAGCCACACTAAAGAGGTTTCAATTACGGCCAGTACCAGCTACCAGCTACCGGCTACCAGCAACGGCTGCCAAAGGCTGCCCAAAGTCGGCCCGAATGGCCATCAAAGCGCTGCTGCAAAAAAATTACAGTAATTCACATCACTTAGAGCGCATATTAATGGCCATCGAATGCTGGCAACGGACTATTGATGTATTGAAGTATTTCTCTGCGCTGCAGCATTTTTGCATATACACATCGGTTGTGTGTGTGTGTGTGTGTGTGTGGTGCACGTTGCTAGAGCAGACGCACCCTGCGGGCCACTTAAATCGACTTAAAGTTCAGCTGCAGCTAGAGATGGACACGTGATTATTGTCGTTCACAAAGCTCTCGATTTTGAAATAAGCACTAAAAATTGGTTAGAAAAAAGACAGAAGCTATAAATCATTCCATTAATACGTAAATGGATGGACTAATAGTTTTGCCACATGTGTAATTTGTGGAAGACAGTAAAAGTAGAAGAATAAATCTTACTGTTTATTAGAGAAGCTTTAACGATTGCCAGATTGTTTCTTTCAAGTATTGTAAACTAGAATTAATTCTTAACCATTTTGCTTTGGAACTTAACTAAACTATAATGTCTAAACTAAAAGGGAAATCAAAATAATTTAAATGCACATTGTTAGTCCGATGTTTCAGATTAGCTTTATTTTAGGTATTTTTAGTTTACTCACAGCTAATTGTTTTTTAACCATCCAAAATAGCAACCTTGCTTAGTATCAATTACATTGAAACTTTAATTGATTGATTTTTTATAATATATACTTTTTGTAATTTGTATAAGAAAACAATTTTAATCAATGCCTTGCTGAATGTTTTACATTTTAGCATGTTGACATGCCACGGCTGTCAACAGCTGACAGGCCAGCAACAGCTTGCAGCTTACAACTTGCAACTTGCAACTGGAGCTATTGATCTGTTGCAGTGGCCTCCACTGGCGACTCATTATGGCCCGTTGACGATGACCAACTTGGGCAAACGGAATGAGCTGCATAGTCAATGCAGGCGATGGTCAAGTCTCTGTTTCTGTTTCTGTTCGAGTCTCTAGACTCCGTCTAAGTCGAATGAGATCTCTATGTGTGCTGGCTGCATTGGCAATACAAAGCGCGTTTCGATCGTTTGCTGGTGCTGCTGATGTTGCTGTTGCTGCTGCATGGAAAATTCCTGGAAAATGTGCACATTTCATCATCATTTTGAGACATGTGCTCCATTTTGCTCCATTGCCGTTGCCGGCTGCGTTGCCTTAACTGACTGACATAACTAAGTGAAGATGAATGCGCGTTGCCTGCAGCGCACAGATATCAATCATATTTACAGAGATACAGTAGCGCTGGATACACAGCCTCTGTGTGTGTGCATGTGTGTGTGTTTGGACCAGTTGCTGGCCATGGCCATGGCTGCAACCGTGCCATACCGTCTGCCATGGAGCTGTGCACCGGACCATAATTATATTATGTGGCATGAATTATTAGACCATATTGGAGCGGGGCTAATGCGTTTCTGGGAAATGCGCTCCAAGAGAGAGAGAGTGTGTGCGAAAGAGAGAGAGAGAGAGAGGCCTGAAAATGATATTGCCTTAATGATGATAATGACTGCATTGGTGGCAGCTGCTGTTGCAACACTCTTTGCTCCATCGTTCTTTAGCCGTTTTTGTAGCACGGCTCGCGCCCAAAATTGGTCAATGTAACGTTAATTAAATCAAAGTGTAGCTTTCGTACAGCAAACGGGGAGTGTGTTGAGGGGTGGAGTAGGGGAAGGGGGTTCGAGCCATGACAAATAGATACAAATGGCTATTGGCACGTACGTGTCGTTTGCCATTAGCCAGTGCGTCTGTTATGCGCAACACTTGACCATAGACCATAGACCATAGAGAGCAAAGAGTTCCATCAGCTGGCGGCTAAACAAACAAAGCGCTGCGGCGGTTGGGGGCGTGTCTGTTGCGCTACGCCCACAAATTACATGGAACCGTGAAGACGACGATGAAGAAGAAGTCATTTGTGTGTTCGGGGTCGAGGGGTAAAGCAAGCAGAATTTGCATGCATTGCGATAATGACAACTTCAACTGCAACTTTGACTTGAGCTTCGTTATGCATAATTAGATGCGTGCTGCATGTGTTTTATGGGCGTGCCACACGCGCAACAATCTAGCGCAATATGAATGAGAATGATTATGCGAACGCGGAGACACCAAATGGTGTTATAATTATGCAAGCTGAAAAAAAACCCATCATTATAGAAAACAACGACTATATTTATGAAAGTTATACCATATTTGAACCCATAAGTTTCATCAGCATTGATGTTAACACATACACCTGCCACATGGTTGTAGAGAGCACTGAAACAACAGAAGAATCATCTTGGCTATATAAATACACACCTGGCCAACATTTTCACCTGTCAAGTTGCAAGACAACTCGGCTAGTTCTTTCCTTACAGTTTGACCTCTCTTTCTCCCTCTGCCTTTGTCTTTCTTTCTAGCTCGTTCTCTATGCGCCAGCAATCAGTGGCAACAAATGTGGCCTGGCAGCATGGAAAAAAAAAAATATTTATAAAATCCAACAATGCATTATCAAGCGGAAGTGCAATTATTCAACGTGCCACAATTTTGCGGCAAACTGGGCAGTTGCAGTTGCCACTGCCACAGTTGCCGCTACTGCTGCTGCTGCTGCTGCTGCGTATAAAACCAGCAATTTCTAGCGTCAGCAGCAACAACAGCAACAACAACAGGCCAAGGCTCTAATTAGTTTTGCAATTTCCACGCGTTCGCTGCAATTGCAATCGTCCGATTGTTGGCCGCGAACCGAGTCCACTCCAAACTTGGCCCAAGCTGTTGCTACTTAGCGTCGTCGTCGTCGTCGTCAGTTGGCAGCTCCCGGAGACCCTAGACAAATATGCAATTAACAGTAGCTTGGCATAGCTGTTGCTTTTGTTTTTTCTTGCACCATTTCTGTATCGAGGAAATCAAGGATTGAAAAGCAGCAGCAGCAGCAGCAGCAACAGCAAAACCAGCGGCAGCCAATCGGGCAATCATCAAAAGCAGACCAACAATCTGCCACTTGGCCACGTTGATTGCAAGCTACCAAAAGTGCCGGGCAAATATTTAGACATATAATTTGTGGGCGTTGCCATTGCTGCTGCTGCTGCGACTGCTGCATGAAGTCATTGTACTACTTCTACCCTATACAAAAATATTAAAAGAGAATTGCGACTTCAATTGCCATGTAAACTACTCAAATGTAACTGACAACAACAATAGCAGCCGTGGCAGGCGGCATAAAAAGGTGCGTTTGCATTTCTAATGAACATGCTACGCACTTCCGCTTGCCACAACAACACACACAACACACACACGGAATGAGTGATGGCAGTTTGTAGGCCCAGCCCTGGTTCGCTATCTCGGCCCCTCAGTTAAATGTTTGAGTTTGACTCTCCTTCACTGTCATATTTTGCAATTGCCATAATTTTCAACTCTTTGTTGCGTTATGCGTGGCTGCAGCTGGCAACTCTGCTGCTTAAACTTCGCTGCATAAATCTTTCAATCTAATTGCCCAAAAGTTAACACACACCAGATACTGAAAGACTACGATTCATCTGGCCGTTATTAATTATCAGCATAATTAAAAAGACAGAAGTCGCGACAAAGTCGAATTCTAAGCATGGTTGCCACCCTCATACAAATTAATAAACAGCAAAGTATGTTGCGATTACGGCAACAATTTACAAATTAGTGCCACATGAGGCACAGACAAACGACACAGCAAATAGCAACCAGTCCCAGCAATTAGGCGCCACTCAGTTTCTGGTGTCGCATTGGATCTTTCCCCCTCCCTCTTAATCGTCGGGCCAGGCAGCACGCTGACCCCCCAAACAGTCGGCAGCCGCATAAAGAAGGCGTCGGCATTAGCGCCGACAGCGACGCTTAGCTGACCCCTTTAAATACACTACGTTTTCTAGCGATAAAGAGTCTTTGGACTAGTTCACTAGGCACAAAATGTTGTTTAATAAAAAATCTAAGTTCTATGATTGTAGAGTATTTGATAGTGTATTAGAACATTAAGTAGTGCGTTAAGCTACATCGTTTTCCAAGTCATTAAACTGAATTTTCCATTTTAACGATGACACACCAATCAAAATTTTAAATTGCCAACTGAAGCTGATAACATAAAGACGACGACGACGGGCTCTTTTGAATTAAAAGTTGACTGTAAAAGGCTTTCAACACTTTCATAAAAAGACACACACACACACACACACGCACAGTCATTTTACACATGTCATTGACATTGGGACTGAGAAGTGATGTGCATTACAATAAATTTGAATAGCTCATAAAATGTCATTGTCCAATAACAAAATGCAATATTTGTCAGCAATTAGGCAGCAAAATCAACAAAATTAATGTGAAATTATGTAATTTGTAGAGAATTCATTAGGGTGCTGCTGCTGCTGCGATTGGCTTTTACTGGGATTTTTGGCTATGCATTGTCCCGCATTTTGAACTTTCTACAATACTTTGGGCTGCTTGTTGTAGGCGTTCATTGCGTTTAATTGTAGGTTCAGTAACCTTTTACGGCACAGCGGGTGAGCGACGCGTCGTGTGTTTTTTTTAGACCCAATTCCAGAGTAAAGCTTCAACCTAGGGTCGTTTGGTCAACCCTCATCATGTGGCACTCACTCACTCTCTCTCCCATTCCTTGCTGTGGCAACATGCGAAATCCCAACCAGGGGCCTAACCAACAACAAGCGTTCATGTCATGCCCAATGGCCAATGTGTAGAAACGAGGGGGGTGGAGCAATGCTGCTGACCAGCGGCCCGCGTCTAATGCGGAATGTCAAATGTCAAAATATATGGTGAAAATGTGTCAACTTTCTTATCTGATTTGGTCACGCTGCTACTTTATAACGCCAAATGTACGATTGTGTGTCAGTGTTGTTCTTGTTGCCGCTACTCATGTTGCTGTTGTTGTTGCTGCTGTTCGCTGTGCGTGCTTCAGCGCACAAGGAGCAATGGTGCAGATGGCGGGCGGGCGGGTGGTGAACGAGGCGTTGGCGGTCGAGACCTGTTTAGAATTCAATTTTCATACAAAACTAACCAGCCGCGGCCCTGTTACATGTTACACGTTATATGCCCGCTCCACAATCCAACTCCCATTCCCAATCCCAAAGAGAAACAGAGAGAGAGAACAAAATAAAAAAAATAGCCAAACCCACTCCCATTCCTTGTCCCAGTCGGAGCAACTATATTGTGAGTACTTTGGCCTCGAACATAAGCTAACACAAAAGGCCTTAGAGAACGTTAAAAAAAAACACAACTAAAAAGGGAGAGACACAGAAGTCTACGAAGTTTAAATACCCTTTTGATATTTATTGCTGAAAGTGAAGGGAAGAATTTGGGAGAAGAAATATAACTGTTGATTAGAAAAGAATTTAAAAAATTGATTCTCTGAAGAATTTAGAAAAAACAATTAGAAACTTTTAAGACCTCTGATTTACTCATCTGCATAAAAAGAATTGACAATCGAACAACTGTAAAAAGGTTTACAAATAAGTGCAGCATTATCGACACTATTGTTAGTGCCTATAAAAAGAGTATACAAAACGCATTTGTTGCAAGTAGTAAAAAACTGTTGGACCGACTGCAAATTAGAATATTTTTATGGGCGGCATTTGGTGGGGCGTTAAATTTATGTACGCAAGTGTTTTTCATTAACTGAAGAGCGACTTGAAACCATGGTGGTGGTGTTTAAGTGGTTGGCGGTCCAAGCTTTGATCTCTCAAAGCCAAACCGTTAGCCAACAACGAAGAACAAGTGCTCAATGATAATAACCTGGCCTTTATAATATAGAGGCGTTGGGAAGGAAATTAATTAAACATAAAATTAATTGATAATAATTCCCGGCAAGCAACTTAATCTATTGGCAACATCTTCAATTTCAGTTTATGCCAAAAGATCAACTGACAATTTTGTTTTTACTAACTCGTTAGGTTGGCCAATGCCAATCACTCACTTTACTGCAGTTGACGGCTGCCTGCTGCCAAATTATGTAGTACTAGTACTACCAAATGCGAGCTACTTACCGAAAAAAAAATTTTAAAAGTCTAGCTACAGTTCATTCCACAGTTCAAGTTAAAGTCACAGTCACAGTCAGAGTCACAGTCAGAGTCAGAGTTAGTTGGGCATGCGCAACACGCGCCGCATCGGGGATAAACGTCACAAGATGCAACGACAACAACGACCCAAATGAACTTTGCTTTAACCCCAAAACGTTTGACAAACAAAAAACAACTCAGAGATCTGCGGCATCTAAAGCTGACAATCTGTACAACTGAGTCAGAGTTAGAGTCAGATTTAGATTCAGAGTCTGTGTGAGCCACTTTGTAAAAATGATGTGAACCAGTTAAAGTGGTGGTGGAGAAACCGCTAGCTAGCTGAGACAGACAACAGTCGAAACGACCATTTAAAGTATATTTTATCATTCATTCAGCTGCATCTGACTTGGACTTTTGGTCGACTTGCTCATTATCATACAATGACATTTTCGCTGCGGCAACTGTAAAAAAAAAAAGCCGAAGCCGAACCCGAACTAACTGCAACATAGACTCGCTTAGTAGCTGGCAGTGCTATCCATTTGTTTGTTTCTTGGTGTTGTTGTTGTTGTTGTTGGTTGCAACTAAATTCCTTGCTGCCATTTCCTAGTTAGGTTGTGTTTTGACTGCTTTTAAGTATCTGCAAAAATTTCGTATGCATCTGATGGACAGCAACAAACGGGGCCAGCCAAAAGATCAGAGCGGTTTCTCTATACCTATTTCCTAGTATACATATGTGTGTGTGTGTGTGTGTGTGTGCCTCTGTGCGAGTACTTCTGAAAAGTTACAAGCATTTAAAGCCCTTTTGAACCCATTGCATTGGCACGTAAGTAGCCGCAACAATTGCATACAGAGCAGCACAAATCGATTGTCATGTTACTAAATACTCTCCTTTATGGGGTATATTACTATTCTTGTTCGCATATAAAATAATTACATGTGATGTTTACATTCATCGATAAGCTGTTTTCCAAATTTGATGCGAGTTCTTTGCGTTTGATTTCCAGATAAGGTTGGTTAAGACTTTGTTCTTTAATAAGATTGGCAAGCGAGTTGAAGATTCGACTTGCCAAATATAGTTTCGCTACTTGTTGTTGTTGTTGTTGTTGCAACGACATATCTGTCGTAGAGCGCTTTACAAATGATCAACACAGATACTAGCTGACTGGCCGGCTGCTACTGCAACAACAGTTGCTATTGCTGCAGGCAAGCAACGTTGCAAGCGTGCAATATGCTAGCTGTTGTAGTTGTTGGTGTGTTGCATTCAGTTTTCCCAGCGTAACGTTGCTTCTTTTTTTATTTTTGTTGTTTTGCTGCGACGCGCGGATCTTAAGTAGTTCGTGAGTTGAATAACTTTCAATTGAATTGTAAAGTAAACATTGTAAGTCTCGGACACACCCCAGCAGCAGCCTTTTGTTTTGTCCAGAAAGAAGAGCAGCACTGAGAAAGAGAAAGAGAAAGAGAGGAGGAGTAGTGGGAGTCTGTTGCATCGTGCTGGAACAAACAATTTAAGGATTGACCCATGTTTGTACGTTCACCCCAATTTTTTCTTTGTGCCTCGTTTGTTTTTCGGTTCGGCGGCAATCGTTTAATTGTCATGCATTTGGTGCATTTTTCTCAGTTGGCCCGCATGCAACCTGCGTGAAACTTAATATGGTCTCAGCAATTTTGATAAGCATAAAATGCAAAACCTGCTGCATAAATATCGAATTTCAGAGCCGTCGTTCCGCCGCGACGACGATTGTCAATTGAACGCAGCCAGTTGCATAAACATGGCAAAGAAATTGTCATGATCAAAATGTGATATTAAACGTGGCGTTTCAAAGTGGTAGTAGTTGTAGGGGCAGTCCCCCCTCTTAGCCAATGTATTTGATTTTATTTGCCTAAAAATTATCGTTGACTGGGGAATTGTTGTTGCTGCCTGTCTGTCTATCTGTCTGTTTGTCTGTGGTCGTCGGCCTGTCGCATAAATAGCAATTTTCTGGCATTTCATTTGACATTTAATTGAGATCGTAAAACTTTGTAAAGCTCTTTGTTGGACATTAACTGTCCCTGGCTAATGTAAGATCTTTTGCTGCTTATCAATGCACTCGCGTCTATAACAAATTTGTTTGTCTCCAGACTGAACCGGTTCTCCGCTCCTCAGTCCTGCTCCTCCTTTGGCGAGCCCTTGCTCATCAGTTGGCTGACCATATTAAAAGCCTGACAGGCTTTTGCCAAGAGTAAGTGGCTCACAGTAGCAACCACGCATCTGCGTGGACATGAACGACAACAACAACAACAGCAGCAGCAACAAGTTAAAATAATGTTGATGTTGATGTGGTGTTCAGTGTTCCACAGTTTGCCGCTGCAGCCCACACATCCGTCGATGGAGGAAGAGAGAGCGCCACAAGGCATAAACGTTTTGTTGTTTTTAATAGAGCCAACCGATTACAGGCAGCAACGGCAGCAGCAACAATTGCCTCGGCTAGGCCTTTTATTTTTTTTTTTTGTTTTTTGCCTGGAACGCGACGAGCGCGCGTAATCAATAAATCTAAAAATAATTCTACCAATACATGTCAAAGCCGTAATAGGGAAACCATAAATTCTTTGTTGTGTCCAGCTAAAAATGTCCAAGGCACGACGGTAGCAGCAGCAGCAGCAGCCTGTTGCATGTTGCTGTTGCTGCACCGAACGGCTGCAACTATTACCAACTGTTGTTTTGCTGGCAACATGCTACGTATTGGCCATAAGTAACGCTGATTTGGCAGTTAAATGCCGCCGCTGTTGTTTCTCTTACTTGTTGCTGTTGTTGTTGTTGTTGTGGGCAGCCGGATATGCAGCAGCAACATGTTGCTGGCAGCCAAAACTGTTAAATGTGACACTAATATCCGGCTGTGTTGGCCATTAGAAAATAGAGGCCACTCATAATGAGCAACTGTTGCTGCAGGTCAAACAACCATAACAGCAACAAGCAACATATATTTTTTTTATAAATCTGTCTGTTGCTAGTAAAAATCTACATATAAAATCTTATAAAAACAGAGCAACTAGAGTGCATGAGTGCAACATGTGGCACAGTGGCTTAACTTTTAGTAGCCCTCAAGCTCAGCTGCAGCTGCATGGAACAATATCTGCACTGATATCTGTAAAGCTGTGCCACATGTTGCCCGCAAGCAGCGGCAATCATTTGTCCCTTTGTTTGTCCTTAACAACTGCTCCATATACACACTGTTGTTATTGTTGTTGTTGTTGGTCGAGCATGGCAGTTGCAATTGCAACACAATGACATTATTGGCAACTCCTACTGCTCTCCGTTTTTGGCTGGTCAGTTGGCCACGTTGGCTACATGCAAAGCGCCACACGGCGCTTGTTTTTCATGCCACGGCCTGCCACTCCAGCAACAAACAACGTGCAACGTGCAACTAGCAGCAGCAGCAGCAGCAAGATGCATGCACATCCGAGTCTGAGTTTGGTTCGTTGTTGTTGATCTTGATACTGTGTCATGATTTATTTTTAATAGTTTGCGCTTAATATGCGCCAGCATCCGCCAGAGACGAAGTCTCTACTCAGTCTCTCCACTAAACATAGCCTGCCTACCTATGGAAGTCGTCGTCGTCGTCGTCGTAGTTGTCTAGTTGTAAACAACAACTGGCGTTGCAGCAACAACATGGCCAACATTGCTTTTTGTCTTCATCTGTGAGGGAGCAGGCAGGCAGTCAGCCAGCCAAAGAGTCAGCCGTGTGCAAAGTAATTGTTGGTAACACCTGCTTCTTCGCGTCGGCGTTGGTGGCTAGGCCAACCAGGCTGATGTTGCTGAGCCAGAGCCAGAGTCAAAGCCAGAGTCAGAGCGAGAGCCAGAGCCGGCAGCAACCTTGGCACAGACAGGATGCATGTTTAATGCGCCGTCTGTTTTTTTTTTTTTTTTCTTCATTCTGTATTCTTCTGTGTGTGTTTTTTTGTTTTTGCGCTAACTGCTGCTTTGGAGCTAAGATACTCCACAGCGTGGTAGTTACATTGATTCGTTGTCAGCATGGCATTGTTTTTATGAAAGGTTGCACAGTTGCTGCAGCTAGAGCCAAAGCTGTTGTGTGTGTGTGTGTGTGTGTGTGTGTGTAATTCGTTGCAATCATTTTAAAACGTCAAAGTAGCAGCAGCAACAGCAGCAACAGTAACGTGTTGCTGCCAGTCCGCAATCAGCGTCATCAATAGCTTTAAGAGATCTGTGGCTTATAGACAGAGCCAGGCTATGCCATTATTTCTCCATTATATTGACATCAATTTCTGTTGTTGTTAGTGCTTTCGTTAATTGTTTCATAGACGTTAAGTTATGTTTAGTAGCCAAAGAACTGACGCTGTTATTTTGAACTGCCGCTGCTGCTGCTGCTGCTGTTGCTGCTGTGGCTGGTAATTTCAATAATACAACTACAAAACGAAAAGCAGACAGCAGCAGCAGCACACAACAACACACAACAACAATCACAACTGCAACACACACACAGAGTAACGACAATTGCCTTGCATGGAGTGAAAGGCTTCAATCAAAGCGAGCAACACAATCAGAGACACAAACGTAGACAAGGCGATTGCTGCTGCTGCTGCTGCTGCTGAAAGCGGACGAAGCTGTACCGCTTTTATATGTACATTTATTTTTCTGCTGCTTTTTCGGCAGACAATGGCAATCAGCAATAGCAACTAGAACGGCCAGCAGCAGCAACAGCAACAGCAATTGCACATAATAATGCCCAAGCGAGCAACAACAACAACAACAGCAGTCGCGTCATGTCATAGTCACGTCAACTCAGTTTGTGTTAGTTTTGTTGGCCAAAGCCAAAAAGCTCGGGCCGCGTTTTGAGGCTGTGCAGAGGAAATCACAGCATGATTCATTCGCACAGCGCGAGCCCAACGAAATAAATACAAATAAAATGCAAACAAAACAAAAAACAAAACAAAAAAAGGAAAGAAAAATATATATAAATCCAAAATAATCACACGATACTTGAACGGGAGTGTGCCCAACAACAACAACAACAACACCAAAAACTAAAAGCCAAAAGAGGGCGAACCAAGCTTTGATGGCTGACGGACTATGAGTGTGTGTGTGTGTGTGTGTGCAGGAGGGGCATTGTTGTGTGTGCGGTTCTTGCTTTCGATTTTATTTGGGCGGCGCGCGCCGAGTGCAAAAGTCAGGCGCATGTCACGCGTATTTAAATCAATTTTATTTTTAATCTGCAAAATTGGAGCTGTTCTGATTAGAATGGAAAACATAAACAATTTTATTAAAATATATGTTGGTGCAATCAACAAATAAATTTTTTTAACTGTTGTCTGCAGTACTGAGAAGTTTCAGAGAGGAAGTTTCAAGTTTTTAAATTTTAGAAATATTAATATAAGTAAATTCTGATTGGTTCCGTTTAATAAAAATCTGCTTATAAACTACGAAAGAGATATAGAAATTGGTGTCTTAAATGGTTAACTTAAAAGCTTCTAAGTTAAAAATATAATCAGCTTGTACACATATTAAAGTCGTATATAGGAAGCTCAAATTATCCATATAATAATAAACTTATGTGTGAGTTTTAGCAATTTGTTTCGAGCATATTGTGAGTTAAAGACAACAAAAAGTTTGTTTGAGTTTTGCATGTTGCTCTTTGCTCACCCCGCAACTCCCTCACCCTCGCCCCCAAATCATTGGGGCTTTTTTTGTGTTGTGCGATTGGCCCGTGGGTGTTTTCCTTGCATTAATCAACTTTATGCGAATTTAAATGTTGTTGCCTTTTTTTTGTGTGTGTTTGCTGCCTTCATCGATAGCAGCAGCAGCTCTTTGTTGTGTTGTTGTTGCTGCTGGTAAAATTAAAACACCAATTAAATGGCCAAAAGCCAAACCCCCTTAACGCCTTCACCAGCCCCCACCACCTCAGAGAGCTCCAGAGCCTGTGCATGGCAAATGAGTTGCAACTAAAATTCAATTAGCTAACAAAATTCCATTTCGGACCACAACATGGACAACCCAGCCAAAAGCCACAACAACAAAAACATTGGCTAAAAACTTATAAACACTTTGGTCTAAAGCGAAGCGGTTCACTCCCCCCCCCCCCACCAACTGTTCTCTTTTTGGACAAGTTAACCCCTTCCGGGGCTAACAACACATCAACGCATTTTGGTCAACAGAATTTTGGGTTTTGAAAATTGAATTAGATGCAGCAGACCGTGTACCAGACAAACAGACAGACAGACAAACAGACAGAGAGAGGCTGCAGGAGACAGAGACAGCATTTCATCAAGCTTGTCAAAGTTTCCTTCTCTTTCTCTCTTCCATTCTCTCTGTTTGAGTGATGCGCCTGGCCGTCAATATTAACTGCATTATTGAGCATTGCGGCCTGCCACAAACATGTAATTGAATTGCACCCTTCCGTCCATTCGTCCACGCGTCCAATCGTCCGTTAGTCAGTCATCGCCCATCGCCCATCGTTCCCCAAAGCGTTTGTTATTTTTGGGGTTAACCCTTTACTGTTGCTGTCGCGGGGGTTGGGGTTTGATTTGTGCTGCTGCGTTTTTGGGTTGCGCCACTCGAAATGATTTGGTTATGCTAATGGTTAGCGTACGCCGCACCCCCACACCCCGTCCCGTCTGCACTCATTGCGCGAATACGCAAAATTTAATTGCTCATCGCAAAATTGTGCGGTTATAACGCTAAATTTAGAAATATTTTCCTCTCGCATAAATGTTGCACCAGCCAGCATAAAATTGATAGCAAAAGTTTCAAATGTTTTGCCACATGCTGCGCATCTTATCTTAAACTGCAACTAGTTTCAAGTTTCTTTCAACCGGTGCTCTAAACGCAATATAAAAGCCATTGCCATCAACATTTAAATATCTCATGAATTTAATGTAGTTTGTAGTTGCAGTTTATTGCAGCTAAATCCTGCTTGACAGTGTTGCACATTTTTGGCATAAATATTCCATTCATATTATCGTATCGTATATATTGGTAGTATAAGGCAAAATTAAGCCAATTGCATTTGATGCATTTACCCAAAAACAAATTTCATTGTTGATTTATTGTTCTTCTCTTGTTTGTGTTTGTTTTGTTGTTGGTGGATATTTGTTGTTGCTGTTGGGTCCTCGGGCGGATTTTCTATACGCTTTTCATTTTGGCCAATGAAAATGTTTACGCCATTCAATTATTATTGTTGTTGTTGGTTCAATTACAAAATACTCTTATCAGAGAGTGTGTGTGCAGGGAGGGAGGGAGGGAGGGATGCAAGGCATTAGTGCATTGTTGTTGTTGCTATAATTCCTCATTGTGGGTTTTTTGTTTAATGATTGCAATTGTGACAACAATGAAATCATTTCAGTTTGCCATTAAGTCATCAATTTAAATAAATAGAAATTAAAATGAATAAATATTGTGCTTATGTGGCTGCGGCAAGTGTCACATTCAACAAAATGTGTCACGAACAATGCAATATTGATAAGCACGTGTTAGGGTTCAAATTCAGGGGTCAACGAGGAAGCGAATGACAAGTCTCGGCTCGACTATTTCTATTGTCTAATGGCAAACAGCTGCTAAGATAAGAAAACTCGCAATTGAATACTTACCCACCCCCAAGATACACTGTTCGACATAATTAAAACGAGCATACATATATGTAGGCATATTCATTTTAATATTTACATGGTTTTGACTTTCAAGTCTTACAACACAATCAAAATACATTCTTTGTTCACATTACAGATCGCTTGGTGCACTTGCGTATAGACGCACAAATTCAGGCTGAGAATTCTGTCAAGAACAAAAATACTATGTATCTTGTAAATATAAAATTCCTACTTTAACTTACATCACGCATTGGCAACTTGGCTAGAATGCCAATCATAGCTTTGCCTAAGCCTTGCCATCGTTTTGTCTCATGTGTCCAGTTCTTTACTTCATTTGTGCAAATGTTCATGATCTCATTACGTATACGAAATATCCACATTTTCTAACAATTTGGAATTTGTAAACAATTTTCTGGTTTTTGGTTTGCTTATAATATATATGTATATGAATAAAAAGAGTGAATATATATTAAAGAATAGAGCTAGTTTTTGTTTTGTGTGAAAAATAAAGTAAGAACAGTTTGAATGTGAATAATTTAAATCATGTCCATTAACTCCAACTGGAAGTTCACTGAAAAGCTTGCTTAGTTTACAGGGGGAAACAAAAAATAAAACAACTTTGTTGAGTGTCTGCTTGATTCCTGACTTAATTAACACGACTCCATCCATCCATCCACATACCAATTGGCTCGTTCTATCTTTAACCTTGCCAGGCTCTCTGCCTCTGTTTTTCTGTCTGTCTGTCAGACTTAATGACTTAATTTTAATTTGCAGCAGCAAATAATCAATTTGAAACTGTTGTTTGTGCACAGTCTGACGCTTGATGACATGATGCAGTGTCCAGTGTTCAGTGTTCACTGTCAATGTCCAGTTTCCAGAGTCCACACATCCTCTGCTGCGTTGTATGTTTGCGAATTACACGACAAAAAACAAAAAAAAAATCCAATGTTACTCAAGTAAAATGTTTACTTTTGTATTCACTCTAAGTGTGTGTGTGTGTGCGAGTGTGTGACAGAACAGTCATGGAGGCAACTGTACTCGCACCAACTGATAGCGTGGGCTCATCGATAACAACAATCGCTGGGGAGCATTGGACTGCAGATTGCGTACTGGATGGAGACTGGAGGCACAAACTGTGTCGGTTCTTCTTCATGCCACTGATAACATTTGGCAAACGCCAATGCAAACGCGTATTAAAAATGCCCAAAGAGGCGGCGGCATCATTCGGTTTTCACATATGGCGATGCCACCAGTGCCATGGGTGCAATGCCCCCTGGCCGTTGACTGACCAGCAGCAGCAGCAGCAGCAGCAGCAGTTGTCTCTTCGTTCTTTGGCCCATTCATTTGGCCTGGCAAACATTTGCATTGGCCATTCTCGGTCAATATAGACAGATTTCCATGCAAATTTAATACGCAAACATTTCGGGGCGGCCCTAGCCAAATTGAAAATCTCATCTGTGCAAAGTGGCAGGCGACGGTAACAGTTCCCCCTCTTCCCGTTCACCTGCTGCTAACATTTTGAGCAGCTGCCTAACGGTAAGGCAATCAATTATTGGCCCGTAAGCGCGATTCCACATCCGCATATGCATCTATCGCCTTTTTGCGCGCTTCGCGTTGTCGCGCGCTGCCAATTTAAAATACAAACAACACGGTCCAGAGAGAGAGAGAGAGAGAGAGAGTGGGAATCGACTTCTCGACTGACTGCATCCGCTTCCGCCAAAAGGCTTCAAGTCTTGCCTCCCTTTGGGTTGAGGTTGATTCTCATTGCCCTTGGACTAATGCAATGTTAAACAGAACTTTAGTTGAAACAGCAACCGAAATGAGCTTGTAATTGCTAGACAAATGGAGTTTGTTTTTTTTAGATCAATAAGTTTCTTGCCTTTCCTCAGCTCATTGCCATTAGCCAACTGTTTGAGCTACTGCTAGCTACCCATAAAAATCAATTATCGCATTTCATTGCTGATGCCACAACTCTTTCTCTCTTTCTCTTGCTGCTGCCTACTCAAGCGCTATGCATTTAAATATGTTTCGTGTGAACACCAAAACGGTTACACAGGACAGCCCCTACTTGACACCAGACGCAGACGCGGACGTGGACGCTGAAGCAGACGCGACTCGGGGACCAACCACACACACACACACGCACACACACAACGATAACAACAACGATAACGACAGCGACAACGACAACTTCCGGACTTCCTCGTTTCACGTCTTTTGTCGCCGTCGTCGTACTCTGCAAATTAAATGCAATGACAAATGCACTCCGTCAAATTGAAAAGGGATTTCTCTTATTAATTATGACGCCGCCACAGCCAGGACAGCCAGTACAGCCAGGACATCAGTAAAAGGGTTGATGACGATGACAACATGTCGTATGAGCTGTGGAGAGGGAAAAGGGTTTGGGAATACGTCCAGCCAGCCAACTGTCGATTTTTTATATAGAGGAGCAAGAGGCATCTGTGTGTTAATTTCTCTCTCTCTCCCTCTGTATGTGTGTGTGTAATGCACATTTAAATAATAACTCTGCGGTTGGCCGCAGCATGGCCGCCTTTTGTCGTTGTTTTTATGCAATTTTTATTATATTTTTTTTTTCTGTACTTTTTTTAATACAATAAATGACATCAGCTGTAAGCGCCTGCGCAAATTGCTTGCCCGGACTTAATCCTTTATAGCCAGCCTCTCGTTTTCAATTATTTAAAATGGATTGCCAGCAGGAGGGGCAACTGTTCTATGCACTCTCAATGTATGAATAAATAATGATTTTAATTCAAATTGACATTCATAGCCAACGGCTGGGCAACGCCTTCAAAAGATTTTCACGTATGTTCTGCATTAAAGTCATAACTCACTACAAAAAACGAAGAAGAGTTTGCTGCAGCTGAAAAGCTTCGTGGTTCCTAAATGTTTGAAGCTGTTTGTTGAATGCCACTCGAACATTGCTTCATCATTTGAATTATTTGCCCCTTCGTCAACCTGTCATGTCAACTGTAATTAAGCGATTAAAAGTATATTCAAAATTGTGTGTTGTGTTGTCTGTCTGTATTTTTTGTTGTTTTTTACTACTTCTTAACATGAGACTCATATCTTGCGTGCTGGCGAAAGATGAAAGTCTTTTTTTTTTTTGTTAAGGCCTCTGTGACAGCATAATTAAGCCCGATGTTGTAGATATTGTTGTTGCTGTCGCTTGCTACATTTTCCTATTTAAAACGCTGAAAATGCTTTCAACAAATTTCTTTACCACATTATGCAGATGAGTAAAAGTTGTGTGTTCGATGATGTTGGCACTGGTCAAGTTGGCTTTTCGTCGACCCAAAACTAAACACATGTGTTAAGTAATTACACTGAAAAAAAATTAACGATCACAATATAAATAAGTTGGTTAAATCAATTTTTTTATATTTTAAAACGAGCATATATTTTGTGGCAAACTAACATAAATTTCAAACAAAAATTGACAAAATGAGCAACATTAAATTTGTATATGTGCTCTACAAATTGAAATAGCGTATTCAAAAATATTTTACTATCGTTTGAAATGAGCTATAGAATTTGTGTGTTAAACATTTCTATATAAATTGGATTGTAAAATATTTGGCACTAAAAAAAGTCTAAAAATACATAAATACAAAATAAATAGAATGCATTATTATAATTATTAATGACAAATATTTCAAGGAAAAAATTGAGTTATATAATAATTAATAAATAGATTTTAGACATTTTTCTATTTTTCTTAATATGAAATATTACGGGAATAAATAAAAATAAGACAACATGATTTAAATAATTTGTTAAGATGTGTATATATTAAATATTCCAGAAAAAATTCTTAAATTTTTAGCTTTTTGTGGTAACTTTTTTCCTTTGTAAATGTTTTTTTTTTGGTCAGTGCATAATTGCTATATTAGCCGTGGCTGTTAAAGCTGCTGCCCTCGCCCCCTCCCCACTCTTAATACCCGACTGCACAAAATTTGCCTAATCCCCCCTCAAAGTTCCCTCCTGCATTTGGTGTAGTTATTGTTGTTGTTGCTGCTGCTGCTGTTCTGCGGTAGTCAACACGCCGACAGCTTTGTTGTTGTTGGCCCGATGTCGTGATCAGCCAGGCAGCCAACCAGCTAGCCAGTTAAGAGTATATATACATACATATATATATATATATACGTATATTTAGTCATAGTCATTCACTCAGGCGACTGAGGCGAGCAAACGAAGCCAACGAACGACACAATGTTTGGGTGTCAAATTGATAATCGCGTGAGTTGTTATCACAACAACGTCCAACACACACACACAGCGTATGTTGTGAAAAAATGCATTAGCTGTCCGTCGCCACATTTTAATGCAATTTAAAAAAGAGACAAAGGGGTTGCTTGACTGAGTTTTTAGCCACGTTAGCGCACAACTTACCAACTTACCAAGTTGCCAAGTTGCCAAGTTGTTTGGCTTTTGTTGTAACCCAAATATTGCATTATTGTAAAATATAAAGAAAATGTACCGTTTGTTCGCATAATTTGCTATCGCTGTCCGTAAATCGCTGGACATGGCCAAAGCCCATTGAAGCGCGCTCGGGCCAAAAAACACTAAAAAAAAAAACCAAACTGGCTAACTGCTGGTATTACTGTGGTCAGTTTTTGCAGCCTTGTGCCAAAAGGGGTTGGCCAAAATAAGTGTTGTTGTTGTTGTTGTTGTTTAAGGGCGCTTTGTGTTAAGCGCGTTTGTTTGCTCACATGTCCGGATGAAAGGTGCAGATAAAACGCAATTACATGCGATTATCACGAAATATGTAGTGAAAATTATGAAATGTATAATTTACAGTTAAAAACACAACGAGCTGCTGCTGCTGCTGTGTAAGTTGCTGCTGTTGCAGTTGCAGTTGCATGTCTGTCAGTCACTCTGTCTGTTTGTCTATCTTTCTGTCGCCTGCCGATGCACTTTTCAAACATTGGCTATTGTTGCTGTTGCTGTTGCTGTTGTTGTCTTTTGGCTTTGGGGTGTGTGCCAAACCATAAAAATGTTGTTAAACACACACACCACACTCTGGTGATGGGGAGAAAAGTGGTCGTGCGTGTGTCGCATTTGGATGTTGCAGTTGTTGCAGTTGTGTGCATAAAAAGTCAACAAAATTGATTTGAAAATTGCGCGAACAGTGAACTTAAACCACAACAACAACAACAACAACCGATGGGTACAGTAATGCACACATTATGATGACGACAGCAACAACAAATACAAATACAAACATAAGCACAAGCACAAACAAACATACAAACAAACATGTTTAACATGCAGGCGCACTAAAAATATGAAACATACGCGAAAATGACTAGTTGCAAATATTTTCTTCCTCCAGTTCCAATTCCAACACACACACACACACACACACACACCTCGTTTCCGTGTCGTTCTGTGTGCTTTTTTATGAAGCTCGAAATGTTTATTTTGGCTTAAATGTTTTGGGTGTTGTTAAAACGCAAAGTAATGTGCAAATAACGGTGACCGTGCCCTCAGAGCGCGCGCAATCCATCAAGTGTTAATAAGCGGGCTTCAGTACCAGTTCCAGCTCCAGCTCCAGCTCCAGCTCCAGCTCCAGCTCCAGATGGTAATGCCTTGGTAATGCATATATTAACCCAACCGGTTGTTGTTGCAACAAGTTTATAGCATGGCTCAAAAAGAAATAGGTTTATGCCATGCGATGAAGTTTTCTTAAGAACTGTCTGATCAATCTTATGATTTCTTACTCTCAGTTACAGATTTTTTGTGACCACTTTATTTCACTTGTCTCCGTCACTTTTCCTTTAGCTGAAATCGGTTCATTAATCTGTGTCGCCTGACCGCAAATATATAAAGTATATAGTGTATGTACACACTGCACAACAATGTTGCTGATGTTGTTCTATTTTAAGAGGCCTACTCACATTTTATTGATATATGATAACATTGTCATGGCAGGGCAAATGCATTTCATTGAACCACTCGGTCAGTGTGTGGGGGTATTAGCTGGTAGTAGTATTGGGGGATGGGGGCTTGTTCCCGCTAATCAGCTTAGGGGCAAATGCGAACCACACTCTCTTCTTCCGCTCCTCCTTCTCATTCGACAAACTAGCGCAGTGCGTTCAGCCGACTGCTAAATGGATTTGGCCGTTTTAATTAGCAAGAAAATGCGGCAAATGGAAGTGAACATGGATTGGTATGCTAACTAACTAACTTACTAACTGACTGGCTTACAACATTCACCTCTTAACGTTAAATGCCAAAAACTATAAACTTAGTCATGATTTTTTGTTGGCACTCGTTTTATTTTTATTTTTGGTGTGTATGCATTCTCCTTTTTGGCAGCGTTTGTCTCACATATAAATCAAGTTTTTGTCATGCAAATTCGCTTAAAATAAAATATACGGCAGTGAATTTCGAAACATTTATGAACGGCGCAGCATTGACCTTCTGCCTCATAAATCACTTTGATTATTATTTAACTAAGACCAAACAAAATGTTGTTAAATTTTTTAGTTGCTGCTTATCAGCACCAACAACAGCAGCTGCACAGGGTTTAATTTAAATATACATACTATTTATATGTAGTATGTTAAAAGTGTCATAAATTCATTTTGCAGACAGAAAGTAACAGCTGCAACCGAATATCTATAATAATAAACAAGAGTGCTCAAATTTTGAGAAATTCTTTTGACCACACGACATGTTCAATATAGAGTGTCATAAAAAATAATTGCCTTCAGCTATTAAATAAACTAAAATAGATGTTGCTCAGGGGAAACATTTGATAGAAGTATGCAAAACTCAAAAACAAAAAAAATGTACTATTATAATTACTTATGTTTCCGATTGTTTCTATTTTTGGTTAATGTTAAGTAATTTGAACTTAACCTTTATGATTTCAGCGTCTCATTTGTTGCTTGCTTGTAAAATGGTCTATTAAAAACACATTATCAAGCCATACTTGTCATGTTCGGATGTACATATGTACAAATTATTATTTGCGTGGGTTGCGTAAACAGTTTGCCAAAGTTGCATACACAGCGATCGAAAGATGCCAAGGCAAATGCCTTGAACACGCCACCAAAGAAAAATATGACTAATTTCTTCGATGATTTATGTTTAATATTTTTTGTTGCGAGAAAATCCAAACGTGGCGATTGGTCAGTTAGATTTTTAATGTGTGCAAAGTTATCGTCTATATGTACATTAATTTATATATATCGCCTGAATGTGTCACACAAACACACACACACACCCCATACACTATATATAATAAATCATAAATGTTCATATGAATCTTAAACAGTTGTCAATCAGCTGGCAGCGTCATAATTTACAATCAGTTTGTTATCCAAGCTTGATTTTTTAAAACAAAAAACAAGAATCACAACAGCAATGTGTGAATAATTTTTATTTTATTTAATACTTTAGACATATATATTTCTAACATATTTTTTCCGCTGTTTTTATAGACGTTTAAATGAATAATGTTTTCGTTTGTTTCGCTGTCGCTTTTATAATTTTATTTTGTATTTTGGTTTATTTCTTGTTTGCTTAATTTTGTTGAAGTGTTCATTTTGTTGTCATGTTGTTTCTATGCGCCGCGCTGAGCTGATTTACGGCGCTCGGATGCCAAATCTTCCGCCAACTTGGCCAATTACGAATAAATATTCAAACAAAAGGAAACGCATCTGACTGAGAGTTTTTAGCAAGAGAATTTAGAATCGATCGCTTTCCTTAAACTAGTCACCTTTATTATAATTTTCGTTGGTCGTTTATCTTTAATCTCTCGAAATTTATGGCGGAGATCTGTTCACATTTAAAAATCAAGATTTAATAGCTGTTTCCTTCCATATGAGCTGTTCCCATGCTAGCCAGCCAGCATCACCAAATTAGCCAACTCATTTTGTTTAGCACAACGCCAGCCATAAATAAAATTAATTAACTAACACACAAACGTACAGAATGACAGATAAAAATGAAGAAAAAATACAGCGACTAATGTTTGCAGTTTTTTATTTCTTTCTTTTCAAAAAAATGTATTTTATTTAAATATCAATTTTATAAATGTCTTCATAGTATAAGCCTTATCTGATTAAACAATTAATTAGCATGGCTTTGTATTTGTATTTCCCCTACTTTTGCTGGACTGGAAAAAAGAAGATACAGTCTTACTTTATTATACTCAATACAAATCTGCATAGATTGTGATCAGAATTGACGCAGCTAAATTAAATAAGCATTAAAAACGGTGCGATGATGTCGACAGGCGGCACTTCATCATCTCAAATATCAAGCTTAAAACTCACAACTATTCATTTATTTATTTGTATTTTCGATTTCAGGCGCTTTTGACACGTGCAGAAAGCAGGCAAAGAGTTAGGACTGGAACTGGAACTATTAAGAGTGGAAAGAACCGTTTGAAGCGTCGCTTTTGGATTTCTCCTCTAAGTGGTTCAGCAAGTTGACAATTTTATATGAATTTCAATAAAATCAAATTAAATACGCGACAAAAATGCTAATTATTTGTACGATACGATACGAGGGGAGCGTCTTCTTTTATCTATCCACATAAATTGTCAAAGAACTTGTAGGCAGAGACTAGAAAAACCTACTAGCGATATGGTAAAAAGTAGTAAGGAAAAAAAAATAATAATAGTAAACGACAAACTTGGTAGTAGGCGCAAAAATAAAAATAAAACTTGATGGAGGTACAAAAAAAAAAAAAAAAACATACTCAGAAGAAAAATAAAAAATTGTAGTTAGGTGTGGCATTTCAAATGGTTCGACGCCTCTCGCAAAGTGACGCGGGTCGCTTATTGTTGTTGCTAGTTGTTGTTGGCTGTTTGCCCGCAGTAGTAGTAGTAGTAATAGTAGTCCCAGTCCCCAGTGTGCGAGAGAGAGAGAGACTTCAACTTAAGGAAAGACTTGGATTATGAACGACTGAAATATGCAAATTTATCTACAAGTCTCACATATGAACTTATAAATACATATATACATATATATATATATATATATATTGTAGACTCTCGCATATGTATAAATTTGTACAGCTTTGTGTTGTTGTATTTTTTTTCTAAATAGCTTGAGAGCCACATTTGCATAAAAAGGGTTGAGTAGCTGAAGATTAACTGGCAGCAACAACAACAAGCAGAAGCAACCAGCTTCGGGCGGGGCTTCTTTAGGCCAGGGTGGGGCTGGCCAACAAAGTTCCACAGTTCCACAATCCCCCAGTGAACTAAAAACTGGATTTGAGCAATCAGCATTTGATAAAATTAATAAATAAACTAATATCACAAACGAAATAAGCTTTAAAGGTTTTGTTACATTGGGAGTATACAAAATATTTGTATATTTATCAGATCAAGATCATTATATGTGTTATTCATATTCAACTGTTGACTGTAAATTCTGCATTGCTTTTATATTTATATTCAATATTTGTACTTTATTATGCAGATAAGCAATCACAATATTTATAGTGCAACTGCACACACACACACACACATTAGAGAGGTGTCCACTCAACGAATGCAATAAATTTTCATGGTGTAAAATGCGTCTCTATTGATAAATAATGCATATTCCGAGATCAATATTGTAGAAACATTCTCGATAGCCAACTGGAGACACCTGTTGTACTGTTTGCTTCCTGGTTATGGGTTGCTGATTCCTGAGCCTTGAGTTCATTGGCATTTGAGTCACATGTGGCTCACGTCCTGTAAAAAGCTGTCGTCATCTGTTCTGCTCGGTTCCGTTCTGTTCTGTTCTGTTCTTGTTGCCAGCTAAAGACAAAAGGACGTTGTTGTCAAAAGGTTGATGACACCAAGGCAACAAGAAGAAGGCGTTTAGCCAATTGCGTTTACAGTTGCTTGAACTAGTTCCCTTTTGAGTTCACAGTTTTAGAGTCAGAGGCAGAGGCAGAGGCACGTGGCCAACAAAAAAGGGGCGCAAACATTGCATAAGACTGGCAGCTGGCCAGCTAACAAACGTTTTTTTTTCTTCTTCTCTCTTTTCGTTTGGTGTTAGTGTTGTTTTCGTTGTTGTTGGCAAATCATAAAAATATTTATGTAAATTAATCATTTAACCCAAATGGACCGACCGACAACTATTCGATGCCTGCTTGAAAATGCGCAACACGCGCTCTGCCCGCTAAAAAAGTTAACAAAAAACCGCACATACTCAAACAAATTATGGCGCACGGATTAGCATAAATTGTGAACCAGGCCCAGGCTGATAGGCCAAACTGAAAAAGCCTGACCTGCCAACTAGTCGTCAGTTTGGCTGCCAATCCACAGATCCAATCGGCTCCGATCGCCGATCAACGATCGTCTATATATGGTCTCTGGGTCTGATAAGCTCTCCCTCTTTGTAGTTGCCACGAAATTCCAACTCATATTTATGTCGAAATCCATCAAAGCTTATGTCGCCACAGACATAGACATAGACATAGACATAGTAGTAGATGCAAAGACCGTTAGGCATATATACAATATGGCTTAAAATCGGCTTAGATCGACAATGGCAAACAATGACCAGCTTTTGACTGGCCGAAATCCGACAGTGAAATAGTACAAGCCACAAATGTATCTATCTGCTATTTTAATGAATTACAAATGAGTAAAATGATTTCTTATTTTCGGCCAAGTTGTAGGCGTACCATTCAATTTACTTGTTACTATTTATTCTGAGTCAACGCAGGCATCTAGTATATAATAATAACATGGGTAAGTATAAGTATTTACTTGTAAAACGGCTGGATTGGAAAATTGATTCTTGTAATTGGCAGTGTCTGACGTCAGCGTTAATTACATAAAATCTTTGTGGGATCGGGCAGAATAGAGCACGACACAGAAACACAAACTCGGAATTAAATTCGAGCTCGAGAACTGAATCACTCAATTGCACGTGGCTGATTTATAATAAGCCACAATACAAAGTATGCAGTATAGTATGTATTTATATGTGTGTTGGGTGTCGGCTTTACTTTGTGTATTGAGCACATTTTGAGCACAGCTTTTGCCGAATAGCCTTGACCGTCGACACTCTAACCAACTAACTGAACTAAAGCCCAACTCTAACTGGGTCTTAACCAACAGTAATTAGCATATTTTGTGCTGATATGGGTCAGCATTTGTGCTGACAAACTGGGCTGGGCTGGCTGGAGAATGAAAATGGAATAAACTCAACAGAGTTGAGAAGAATTTTGAATGCCATTTGGGGTAGTTTCAACATGGAAGCGATGCTTTGTAATGTGTTTGTGAATATGGAATGCTCTTCAGTAGATTAGAAATAAAACCCAAGAAAATGACACAAAATAAAAGGAAAACACAATGTTTATTTGTTTATTTTAAAAATGTTTTTAATAAAAATTATATATTTTCTCTCTTCTATTTAGTTTTTAATAATTATTTATGTATTTTACATATTTTTATTGAATTTAGTTAGATATTTAAAGCTCACAGCTTATTTCGTACAGTGTGTTGCTTTAATTTTAAATACATATTTATAGTAATAACTACATACTTTTACATACATATAAAACTCATCGTCATTTTGGTTCGAAGTCAGTTTGTCACTCTCCGTCTGTCTGTCTGTCTGTCGGTCTGTGGCACTTATCGGAATCGAAAGTGGATTGGACTTAGTCAGCATTTTGGTCGTGTCAACGATTAACATTTAACGAGTTTCGAGTGGTATCCGACGAGCTCTCAAGTTCTCGATTGTGGTGCCCAGCCCAGCGAACCAATGCGCATTGTTGTATTGTAGGGTTAACATTTTGGCATCAGACAACAACAACACACCCATTAAAGTTAGTTTGTTGCTGGCCAGCTGTATCTATCTATCCATGCAGTAGTTGTCATTTAGTTTAGTATTTACTGTCACGCTCTCAAGTGCACTTCAAGTTTCAAGCTTCAAGCTGACGATGGGCTTAAATACATATCTAGCTGGTTGGGGTTTGGCTCACATGTGGGCTGGGCCACAGATTAATTGTTGCTGTTGCCATGCAATTAGTTAGCCATTTATTAAATTTACTTAAAGTTTACACCTTTAATAGCTTTCCTTATTCAATGCTTCAAAATGCAGCTGCTTGAATTCCTCTTTTGACCAAGTTAAGCTGCCGTTGTTGCCATTGTTTGTCAACCGTCAAGCGGCTGTAAAGTTGACTAACTTAACAGTTCCAGCCCTCCGATTCCAGAGCCAGTTCCGGCTAGCCCCCTTCCAAAAATATGCCAACAGAGAGTGAAAAAATAAAAAATAAAGAGAAGCATAACGAAAAATTGTCTGAGGCTGGCGACAAAAACGCCGCGTCAAAAGCAAACATTTTGCGCGGCACAGTTTTGATTTATGAGCTGAAATTAAATTAACTGCTGCAGCTACAACAGCAACAACAACAACAACAAGAACTTCCAAAGCGTTGAAATGCACAACAACAACAACAACGAGAAAGATACAATGCCTCAAGTCCAAGTTGGTTGTCCAGTTCCTTCAGTTTGCTGTCAGTTGAACAGCATGAAAAAAACCAACTAAAAAAAATAAAAAGAAATCAACAGAAATTGTTATTATTTTGTTGTTGGTTTTTTCTTTGCTGACGCGGCTGCTGCGAACAAAAATTGCAAGCGGCAACATTTTCGGAACCACAAGGAAACCAATTGCCATTCCCGTTCTCATTCCCATTCCGACGATAAAGTGAAGTATAGATAAAGTATATACATATATATATATATTTTTATTCCACTCGCTTATCGGCATAGCGCACAGCACAAAATAAAGTTGTATGCATTTTGCTTTAGTTCATATCAGTTCATGCAACAACAACAACAACAACCTCTCGTTTCTACTTGAGGCGTATCTATAAAATGCATATCTTTTGCTTATGTTTTTTTTTTTTTTTTTTGGTTGGCAGCACATGTGCGATATATACTATATATGTATGTATATATGTACAACAACATGCTCTCCCGAAAGCTGCAAAAAAATAAATAAAATGTGCGTGTGCAATTGCTGGGGACTGGAACTCCTCTCCTCTCCTCCGCCTCTTCTTGTGGCACTTGATGTTGTTGAGGTTTCTGGAGTTGTGTGTGAAGCTGCTGCTGTTGTTGTTATGTTGTTGTTGTTGTTGTGCCCTGTGCCTGCTGCCATCACAGAGAGCAGTTTTGCAGTTTTATTGTTGGGCCATTAACTCGAGAAACTCTGCGCTTGGGCTTTGGCGCGTTGCACTTTTTGAAAGTCTGTCTCTCCAGTACAGCAATTTTTGTAGAATTTTTTTTTTTTTTTTTTTGCTTACATGCTACAATTTATTTTTATTTTCCTCTCCTTTTTGTCAAGCGGCCTGCCTGACAACGTTCATGCCGCAAGGTTTTTGACATTGCAACATTTCGAAGGTCTTTGGAATGGCAACAATTGAACTTTTTCAGATCATCAAATATATCACTTTTTATACGCATATCCAATTTCTAGCGGTTTTAACCGCATCAATGTGTGAACTAACATAACGTTACATAAAGAAATCTCATTAAGTTATAACAGTTCACTCTGTCTCTCTCTCTCTCTGTTGCTGTCTCCCTGCTTTTAGCTGAGAATGTAACCGTTGAGTGTAATTACACAATTCTCTTGTTAATCAACCTTTTCCATTAACTGTTGTTGTTTTTCTTGCTGCCGCTGCTGCTGCTATAATAAATATTCCGCATAGCAACAGTACATGACTTAATGTGCTAACTGAATAGTATGAAAACAAGCCCCAAATGATTATGGCTACAAATTACATGGCATTAATTCAAGCGCAAATACAAAAACCTCTCGAAAGGGTCAACAAAGTTTGTCTAAGCTTAAGTCATTTTTGCTTGTATAAGTTTTAGAAGTAATTTACTAAGAATGATGAAATTAATTATAAAAAATACTTTCATAACGGAATTTTACCATTGAGCTATTGGAAAATCACATTGTCAAGTTAACAACATTAATTTTTTCTTGGCGATTTTCAAGCCTTTCAACAGTGAGTTCTCAATTTTAAAAGATTTGAATAAAATGTTAACCTTTTTTTTTAGCTCTTTTTCTGCCACTTTTGCCAGCTTTTATCAGCACTCGACATTCAACTAATATTTCATGCGATAAAGTCACTTTATATTACTGATAATTCTTGACCATACTTATTACTTATGTACGTTTTTTGTAAGCCTTTTATCTCTTATTGAGAACTTCTTGTGTTCAGTTGCAAGTTCGTGTTGCGGGGGTTGTAAGGTTCTACGTGTGTTGCACGAGTTCGAAAAGTGTGTTTTAATGGTCGTTTAGCACTTGTTATGTGTGCTGGGCCCGAAGCACGTAATTTTCTGATTTGCCAGCAACTATTTTTGGGGCGATTTTGCACTGCGCACGTAGTCAGTTTTATTTTTTATTTTTTGCATACGAAAGTCGCTAGCGTTTTTAGTCGCACTCTTCATTTTTTGTTTTTTATTACTTTTTGCACTGTGTGTGTTGTTGTGTTTTGGTCTTCCAAGAGCACGGTATGAAGTTCCTACGAGTATTTAAATTGAACGTAGGAACTCTATACCTCGCTGATGGCAAAAACCAGGTAGCATATTTTTGAATTCTTCTCTTTTGTATTTTTTTTTTTTTTCTTGAGCAGCATTTCCTCTTTTCTTCTTCCATCATCAAGTCAAATAACAGCTTAACGAAAAAAAACATTCAACATTTTTTTTTTTTTTTTGCGTTTTTCGTTCTTTGCTTTTTGGGTTTCAGTGCGCTTAGGGGATTTTTTGATGCTTTTGCACTGCTTTTCGGCTTCCTCTTCTTGTCCTCTTTGTTCTGTTTGCTGTTGTTTTTATAGTTTCGAGTCACTGAAATTAATTAAATATTCTTTTTTTTATGCAAAAATATGTTAAAAATTGTACGAGTTGAACCTTTTTCGGTAATTTATGCATAAACTTTAATGGAAAATTTTGTATAATTTTATTAGCATGTTTTATGACTTTATGCGGAATTGTAAATTGATTGTTTTTGAATTTGTTGTGTTTTATAGTTTATTTTGTGGTTTTTATGGCATTTAAACTACGAGTACGTGAATTTTGGATTTTAATTGTATGTAAGTATTTCCTTTATTTTATGGCGTTTTAAGTAAAATATTTTTTTGATTTGGTTATATTTTGTTGTTGGTTTCTTACAAAACTTTCATTTAAGCACTTTTTAAAGTTTATTTGGTTTTTTCCATTTGGCATTTGAATTATATTAACTGCTGTTTTTTTGTACCTTAGATTTGTTAGACGAAATATTTGAAAACACGCAAAAAACGTCGCGTCGGCAACACGGAGCGATTTGTAAACGTTTAGTAGCAGCTCCAAAAGCGAACTGAGAAAAACGCAACAAAGTCGCACAGAAAATAACTCGTACAGAGCGCGGCGCCGACTGCGGCTGCGCGGCGGCGTCGCTGCCGCTGCTTTGGCCGCGGGATCGCCATATATGTGTGTGTGTGTGTGTGTGTTTAAGTGTTTACTGCCGTTGCAGCGGAGAAGTTGCTTATCTCTGCCTCTGCTGCTGCTGTTGCTATCAATCGATAATCGTCAGATTAGAAAACGTCGACGTTCACTTGGGCACGTAAGCAGCAGCAGCAGCACTAACGTCGGCAGCAGCAATAGCAGCAGGCCCCCAATCGCAGTCAGCAGCAGCAGCAACAGCAGCGCTACAAGTGCAACTCACACACACACAAACACACACCCACACGAATGAAGGAACGAACGAGCGATCAAGAAATTCCAGTTAAGCAGCAGCAACAGCAATGTACAGCGCCAGCTTCGTACCGTTTTACCGTTAACACAACTGAACGCACTCGCCGTCAGTAAGCGACTGAGGCCACAAAGCTACAAAAAGACCCGAAGCCGAAGCCGCTTGTCGGTTTGTCGCTGCCGCTGGTTGGCTGGTTGCTGTCGCTGCTGCTACGTCGCTGCGCTGCTGCTGCTGCGCCACTGTTAACGTTTCTGTTTATGTCGCTACTGCTGCTGCTGCTGCTGCTGCTCTCGGTGGTGGTTTGTTGCCCTCATCGAGTGTGTTGAGTTGAGTTTGAGAGGCCGTCGTTGTTGTTGCTGCCGCTGCAGCAAAATGCCGATGCAGCGGCTTCGTTTCTTTTTCTATGTGTGTGTGTGTGTGTGTGTGTGTTTTTTGTGTAGCTTTGTCGCTCACGCAAACGCAAATATGACGCAAGCGAACGGCAAACGGTGAAAGCTGTTTTTGGTTGTCGCTTTGAAGTTGTTGTTGCTGCTGAGCTGCTGCAGTCACTGCTACTGCTACTGCTGCTGCTGTTGTTTTGCGTGGGCGCCTCGCACGCGTTGCCAACTCAATTAATAGCAAAAGTATAAAGCAACTCTTAATTAATGAAAATTAAATAGTTACCGAACGCACACACATACAAAAAGCGCACACATTTCAAGGCCAACAGCAGCAGCAGCAACAGTAAAAGCATTCGCAGCAGCCGAGAAAACAAAAACAACAGCCTAACATGCTTTCGCGAAGGGAGTTCGATGATCTGTTTACGATTGTTTTGCGCGGCATCGTCGATTTCTTGTTGTTGGTCGTTGCCTTCTCACGAGCCGCAGCAGCCGCAGTCGCAGCAGTAGCCGTACTCGTAGGCCTATACAACGCTCGCAGCGCAGCGCAGCGCAGTCAACGTACGCTGCCAGCATTGCGTATGTACAGTAGCACAGGCCTCAAGTGTATTTTCACACAGATAAGCACACACAGGAATATATGAGTTTGTATGTACATAGTCATAGACATGTATCTAGATACGCGCGCGTGTTTCTCTGCTGGCTTTTGGCGCTTCATTTTGTTTCGCTGCCGTCGCCACCGCCGATATTTGGCGCCTTTTTTGTTTCTCTCTACGGCCGCTTATTAACACCTCAAAGCCGTTGTCTTTTTGGATGCCTATTCATTAACAAATTTAGCACGTGTGCGCGGCAGGTGTCGCTTTTGTTAGAAACTCGAAGCAACTAAAAATATTATTTTGGTAAGAAGCTTAATAAAACCAAATTTGGCGTTGAACAACTGTAGATATATTTATCTATTGCTCTCGCTTGTTGATTGGGAAGAGCTTCTCGCACCTTAAGTAAACAACAACATATAGCAGAAACAACGTCTATAGTCTGATAAGGAATTTGGCGAGACGGAAAAAATTTGTTTGGCGCCTTTTTTTCTTCTTTGCCGCCGCTCTGCAGTCGCTGATTAACACCTCAAAAGCTTTGAGTATTTGTTTTTTTTTTTTTTTGTCTATTATTTAGCGGTTTTTTTGTTTGACACGTGTGCATTGCATTTATAGACTTGAAGGCAATAAAACGTGTGAATTAAAGTGGGAAATAAAATCTTTTAAGACTCAATTCATGACACACTTGAATGAAAAGAGATTGTTCTTGTCCTTAGAAAGAGTATTTGATCTTCGGGCAATATAAAATGTATCTGTAGATGACATCACACACATTGCACAATTATCTTAAAGATTGTACAGAAATAATCACGCTCACATTTAATTCAAATTGAAGTGCAATCATATTTATGTTACTTATTTTTTATTTTTTGCTGTTGCTTTTACATGTTCTTGAGATACTTTTTTGGTGTGCGGATTTAAGTTTCTTTGTTTGTTTGACGGCCTGTCTGTCAGTCTCTGTATGTGTGTGTGTGTGTGTGTGTTTGTGTGTGCGAAAGTTTGCGTAGCTCTCAACTCAACTTTTTGGCTGTGAAAAAAGAAGCATAATGAAATAAATGTTAACAATAACACAGAAACAAAAAACAACAACAAAAAACTGAAACAGACACAACAACCTGTTTCCAAGCGAATAGCATCTAGTATCTATATAGTATAATTTACACACACACACACACACACACACATGTGTATTTTGTTTTGGGGGTTTGATTTTCGCTTGGTTGAGTTGCTTTGTTGTTATTGTTGTTTGATTTCTGTGCGTTTTTTTGAAGGTCAACTTTTATTTTATGTGTTTTTTGTTGTTCTCTCTGCTGTTTTTTGTTGTTGTTTTTCACTTTTTGTCTGTTAGGTTTAATGAGCCGTTTGCGTGGATAGGTGGGCTGATTGTGTGAGAATTGGGCTCTCTTTCTTTCTTTGATGACTTGGCTTGTTAATGGTTATGTAACGGTCACTAAATAAACACACAAAAGCCTTTACAAAGCCAACGCCAAGAAGAAGAACAATAGAAATACCTGTGGTATTTTCCACACACTTAATAAAAGTATCAAATTTAGAAGATTTAGTAGCTAAGGCCGTGAAATGTTCTTAAAAAGCACATGAAAGCTCAAAGCTCTGCAGTAGATTTAGCTGATAGAAGACTTAAAGCTTTTCAAAATTAATGAAATATACCATAAACACCATTAAATCTTTGTTTTAAGGGGTTGCAACAGTAATTTTTGACGAGAATTGCTTTGAAAAATTCGAATAAAAGGCATCTATGATAAAGCTATAATTTTTAAATAAATCATTACTTTTTGGTAAAAGAAAGAAGCTTTCAAAGCTACTGAAAATAATAATGTGCTCAAAGAAAAAGAGCTTTTTGGTTGGAAGAGCATTCTGTGTCAACTCTGACTTAAAATCTTGTTCTCTAGACAATTACATGTAGAATTAAGTAATTTATTTTAGTAATTCTAGTAAATAGGTACTATCATAGACCAATTTTAGTCGTCACTTTGCTGACAAAGACAAATGTGACTTGTCAACTTGTCTACAAAAGCCGAACCGATTAGCGCCAAATTGTGCCAAGTCATAAAAAGCGTGAGGGAAAAAGCGAAATTAAAAGTGTAGCCAAATTTCTAGAAATAAACCCCTATAAAGGGGGCCAATGTGTCAGTTAAAAAATGACGCAATTTTCGTAGTCACATTTAATTGAAATTATACAAACCCAAAAAGAAAAAAGAAACTAAAACTTGAACGAAAAATTAATTTTCTTTGTGCTTTGTGACCGAAAAAGAGAAAAAGATGAACATAAATTTGAAATTTATGGCTGACACTTCAGCGCACACACACTCACACACACACTTGCACACCTTGATGTGGCCCAATAGATTTATGATTATACCTATTCATACATCAACAGTTCTTCTTCATAATCTATGGACAGGTTTTTTTTTTTTGCTGTTGTATTTATTATTATTATTTATTATTTATACTTAATATGCTTGCGGTGTTGTTGTTGTTGTTGTTCAGTAACAAAATCTCTCAAAAATATATTATAATTTGTTTTGTATGCTAAAGTGTAGGGCGTCGTTATGTATGTATGTTTATGAACCCCCTCCCACCATATACACATATAAACATATACATATATAAATCTCAATCTCGACGCGTAGGTGCAGCCGAAAAAGCCAAAAAGCCAAAGCCACAACGGCCACACATTTTCATTGCTCGTAACACGCCCCGTTCTTTTTTTTTTTTTGTGTGGATGGTCTTCGGATACCCCTTAAAAACAATGGCACATTTTTTTGTGAAAACTTTGACCACAGGGTATCTATTTAGTTCATTACTTGCTGCCAAACCCCTTACTAACTTTATATGATTTTTTTTCGGTTTCTCTGATTTTCTCAAAATTTGCTGTGTGTGGCTATTATGTTTTCACTTTGAATATAATTCTTGTTGATCCACTCCATGAATTTCAATGGAACGACAACATCAAACATATAAATCAGCTGTGAAGAATCCTACGCACCAAGCTAATGACATATCTATGATTATTATTGTTATATTATAAACTTGGAACTGGGAACAGATTGTCTCACAGTTATCAGTTATCTCTCTCTCTCTCTCTATCTGTGGTCTGACATCATTTAAAATTTGCAACGGTTGCTAATTGCTTTTCAATTGCTTATCGTTCAGAGCGTAGTGTCAAATCTACACGCGATTATATAGAAATACATATACTCTATATATATACAGTACCGATAAGATTGACGACCCTCTCTTTTGAACTGCGCACGCCTTCGTCTATAAATAACCAAGCGCTAAAAAGTTGCGTTTACGAAAAAAATAAAAACTCGATGGGAAAAACAACTGTTTCTACAGTTTGTTTGTGTGTCAGTTTTAGCCAAGTTCTTGGCCAAGTTTTTGGCACAGTTTTTCGAGCGGTTGCAAGTGCAAGCGAGGCAGACATACGGCAACGCCTACAAAAACGTGTGTGTATGTGTGTGTAATACACAAACATGGCAGTCAAGCTGTTTGAGTCCTTAGCACTTTTATGGCCAAGAAGACCAAAAAAAAAACCACCACAAAAAAAGTCACAAAAGTTATGAACTACCCACACACATATGAGGGTGTGTGTGAGGGTTTGTGTGGGGGTGGGTAACACACATGTCCTGAGCGCAACTTCTTTGACTTCTTTGTTTTTGTTGTACTATTTTAGCTTCCTATTGATTATTGTCTTTAGTAGCTCTTTAATGCGTTGAAGCGAGCCAAAGCAAATGTTGCCTTGACCTTATCGTTATCCTTTTCTGGCTTTAGGTAAACCCTCAAGCCTCTCTGAGTTCGATTTTTTGCTGCGTTTGCATTGCGTGACTATTTCATATTCACCTCTTGTTGTAGTTGTTGCTTTGGTGGAAATGTCTCATAAAAATGATTTATGGTTAATTGCGTGTTGTTGCTACACAAAGTGTTGCCATACTCAAAAAAAAAAGCTAGTTGCTTTTTGTCTCAAGTATGAATCTCACGCTTTAAGTGCAATATTAACAAAATCTTGTGTTTTATTAGCAAATCTTTTGAGAAGAGAGCAACAGAAGAATTGCGAAAATAAACACTTGGCACAGCTGTAAAGCTTCCACTTCCACTCCCATTCGATCAATTGATCGGGCAACACGAGCATGTCAATCATATACACATACATATATGTATGTATGTATATATGTATGTGAGCACTTGGAAATCAACATATCATATACATACATATATCGAAACGATGCCAAATCGAGCAGCATCAACAAAAGGCAAATAAATTCAGCTGCTTTGGTTTCTTTTTTTCTTGTTGTTGTTGCTTTGTGTTGTGTTTGTTTTGCAATTGAAAGTCAATTGAGCGACATGGCTATGCGGAAGGGGTGAAGGGCGGGGAGTGTGTTGAGTTTGGGTTTTTGGGTTCGCTTCCTTCATGTAAATGCAAATTCACGCAGCGCCAGCGGGCAGAAATGCCTTTTGAACTGTTTCTCTGGTCAGAGAAAGGAGCAAGGTGGTGAGTTAAAGAGAGGTGGAGAGGGGGAGAAGGAAAGAAGTAAGAGGCAGCTGCCTGCATGCGTTTTAGCAATTTGCAAATTTACAAGTTCTACATACTGTATGTAGGAAGCGCATGTTTAATATCGAAAATTATGAAATGGCCAGCTGCCTCTTGTTGTTGTTGTTGCCTTCAGTGATTGCGATTTGCAGTTGCAAGTGCCACCACACGGTGCAACATTTGTATGCAAATTGTGTCTGGGGCTGGCGTGGAGTGCACAAAGTGCAACATGTTGCTGCTGCACACAAGTTGTTATTGTTGTTGCTTGTCGTCGTCGTCGTCGTCGTCTTTTGCCTTGCGGTTGGGTTTCTTCAGTTGCTGTTGCTGTCTGTTCAGCCTGCAAATAAAGAACGCATTGAGTTTTTATTAGTTTTTGATGATGCTCATAAAACGACGATGATAAAAATCTGTTTGCTTAAGTAAAGTGAGGCATTTAACGAAGAAAAAGGCACACAACCACAAGAATGAGAGAGACAGAAAGAGACAGACTGCCAAGGAGGTGGGGAGGTGGGGTTATGGTGAAGGGGTGAGGAGAGTAAGCCACTTTGCATGGTAAAATTGTAACTAACCGTTGCTAAATGCTATAAAAATGTCGCCAAGTGTTGAATTCTTTTTTCATTATTTTATTACTTTTGAGTGCTTAACTTTAACGATCAAAGTTTGATTGTTGACTGACTGTCTGTCTGTCTGTCTGTTATTAAAAGGCGACAAGTCAAAGAGTTATGAAACTCTTGCTTTAGATATATTCTCCATACAAAAATCACTTACTGACCCCCAAAAAAAGGGTCTCTTCTATATAATGATGATGACCGCTGCATGTCACACATCGTAATAATTATACTCCAGTGTAAAAGGTGTAAAAGCGCCCATTCAAATGCACTCAGAGAGAGGAAGAGAGGGAGAGGGAGAGAGAGAGAGATTGTGACTTCTAAAACAATTGCGGTAATAGTCGAGCCAGGGCTGCAATGCAATAAGAACTAAAGCATTAAATGGACTTTTAGCTAAATTAACAAAACGCACACAAACAACATGCAATCAGAGAAAAAGCTAGAGAGAGGGAGAGGGAGGTTGAGTGAGATAGCTAGAGAGGCTAATCGCTAGACGCGACCTCAGCTAGACGCGCCCCCTTTCCAATTGTATCTGTATCTGTATCTGTATCTGTATTTGTGTGTGTGCTCGTCTAATGACACAACATTTCATTAAAAATAATTTCACTAAACATTTGACGTATTACGTCCAATTGGCATTTCTAATGACAAACACACACACACACACACACCGAAACAGAGATAGATGAATAGAAATAGAAATAAATGTGTATACACATAACGGCACTAATCGTCAAATGTGTATTTAGTTTTGTTGTCGCGCTTGTTACACATTCTCTTGTTGTTGTTTTGTGTGTTTTTGTTTGTTTGGTTTTTGTTTTGTTTTGTTTTGTTGTCGTCTCGCGGTCTTATCAGTTTGTATCGCTGTTAAAACGTTTTTAATTTCCTATCGCTGGCCAACAATCATTTAATTATAGTGCTTGAAACGTATTTAGTTAGCTGCAGCAACAAAATACAAAGGCGTCGCTACTAAAGGGGAGAAGGGGGAATGCTAAAAACAAAAGTGAAGCTGAGCTGAAGAAAAACTTTATTTACGCACAAAGCTCTTTTTCTTCCTCTTATGAAAGCAGTAAACTGCTTGCCCCTCTTGGCGACTAAGCCACTGCTTTCCATTGAGTTGGCTTTTGTTAGTTTTCAGTTTTCAGTTGGACCAATGTGTGATCCAAAATTGAGTTTATTGTAGATCGCTATCTCTCTTTTTTTTATTGTGAGCTCATGTTTTCCCACTGATTAAATGGGCCACTCACTGAAAACCAGTTGAACTGAAAACTGCTGCAGCTGCAACAGAAACTAAACACAAATATTGCCTGGCTCCATTAGGCTTAAAGCAATCATTCAGTATTTGCAGATTTTTATTCAGTGTCATCAGCACAGAGGGGGGTGCAGGACAGACACATGTATGTTTATGCCTCAAGTAGTTGTGTGCAGCAGAAATTTTACTATTTGCTGTCAATCAATGTCAGTGCAAAAGCCGAGCCATAAACAATATCGGATTTCTGGCCACAGAATACTAATTAAATTACGCAAAAAAGGCAAATGGCAAAGCTAAGCAACAACGGCCAAGCTAAAAGTGAAGTGGAAAGCAAATGCAAGATTTTTAATGTTCAGATAAGCATACAATAACAAACACACACACACACGAATGTATCTGCCAGATACAGTTGCTAATAATAATAATAATAATAATGATGTTGTTGCTGCAGTTGCTAATTTTAAATGGCAACAACAACTTTTGCTGCACTGAAGTTTCTCTGCACTTGTTGTAGTTGCTGTTGCTGTTGCTGTTGCTGCTGCTGCTGCTTGTAATATATTTTAATTTATGCTCGGTTGGCAATACTTTTGGCCAGCAGCAACATCAACGGCAGCAACAGCAGCAACGCTACATTTCAGGCACGCTTGAAAATTGCGCGTAAATAAACATTAATTTTAATTTAATGAATTAAACACACACACACACACACACACAGCAGTGGAATTTGAAGAACCCTTCCCTACCCCACCATCCACCTACTACGAGTTCTGTCCCTGCTTCTAGCTGCTGAGTCATTTTTTTATGAGTGCTCTCGCCTTGGCACAAAATATATATACGATTTTTTTCTTTTCCTTTGCTTTTTTGTGTTCGGCTTTTTTTTTTTTTTTGTTTTTTTGCTCGTTTATAGAAAATTACAAAGTGTGGAATTAAGTCATTGAGAAGAGCACAAAACGATTGAGTTGAATAATTTTCCTCCTAAATATTTGCTATTTAATCTCAACACACACATCAAAAACAGTTACACTTTGCAGTTGACTGCTTCAATAAGCCACTTAACAACAGGAACAACAACTACAACAAACAACAAATAATAATAATAATTATAATCAACTGTCAGCATGTTAACAACATAATTAAATATGCAGCTCACCAAAAACTATTCACAATTAAATTAGCTAGAGTTTGTATACATTTTCGGTTGCAACTAAAGACCGGGTAGCGGGGGGAGAGGAGGCATGCCACTCACATGCAACACAGAGTAGAGTGGCTTTTGTTATCAGGCATGCATCGCCAGCTTGCCACATTGCCAGGTTGTTTGTTGCAACTATTTCCTGTCAGATTTTGCATAAATAATTTTTGATAATCAAAACACTGTGCGAGTGTGTAAATGTGTGTGTGTGTGTGTGTGTGTGTGTGTGCGAGGGGCACAAACATAAATTTAATTAGCCACATATGCTGCATTTAATTAGCAGTAAGCTCATGAGCGCTCAGTGCGTCTAACTGTTGCAACAGCAACAGCAACAACAACAACAGCAACTTGCAGCTTGCAACAGTTAGTCACACTGCCTGGCCAAAGTTGCAGCAGTTGCAAGTTTAATTGAAATTCACACGATGCGAATGTTGCCAACTGCGTTGTTGTTGTTTTTCATTTTAATTTTTATTATTATAATTCCTTTCTATTTTGCTGTTGTTGTTGTTGTTGTTGTTGCATAAGCAGCCTGTTGCTGCCACAGCGAATGCTAAGTCGTTGAGAGAGGAGTATGGGGGCAGTGGTGCATCTTGGCTGGTTGCCTCTGCGCGTATGTGGCATGCATAATTAGCAGGCTAGATCAAGAATTTTCATTTTCAAACAATAAGTTTGTAATCAAAGCACACACACACACACACACATTCACCACAGAGATGTATCTGTGTGCCCCACTTGCTTTTTATTTCTATCTTCCTCTATTCACATTTTATTTTATTCTTTTAATGAGCCATTAAGCTTTAGATTTCTGCGTTTAGATACGCCCAGAAGTTTGTCGATCCGAGCAGGAAAATGCTTGAATATGATATTCAATTCATTTCCACGAAACGAATTAAGTTATTAGATACGGCTGAGCTGGAAAACTCTGAGCCAGGCCATAGAATCAATTTGTGAGATTATGCATTTATACATTAAAATGCGTATTAAGTTCTCGGCAAGTTAGATAGACGATCTCGACAGAGGAAACAAACTACTGCAACATGTGGCAAGAATGTGGGCGTACTTTTCACATGCAACTCTACGCTGTCTCTCTCTCTCTCTCTCTCTCTGTGTTTGTCAACTGGAAACAAACAAAAAAGAGTTGAAAACTTCATTTAAATAACAACAATAACATTATTATATGTTGATTTTCCAACTGTCAAAAGTTTTGTTTATTTGTTTTTGATATCTTCATTTGTTTTTTATTTTTTTTTGTTCGTTGTTGGTTACTCATACACAAAGACTATGACTATGTGTTGATTTAAGCCAATTTTAGATATTGCCCAGGCCTTGTTTAGATAGAGAGCGAAAGAGAGAGGGAGAGAGAATAGTAGTGAAAATTGTTTTTGCGGTTCGCATTGCATGTGAAAATTTGTTCAAACAATGATACATATAGAAAAATAATAATAATAAAAAATAATCAACAACACAAATACATAGTATAACAACAACGAATCATATTACAAAAGCAGTTAGACAAATAAACAAACAGTTTGTCAGAGAGGGGGTAAGGGGGGGAGTAGATTGTATGAGGCAGACTGGTTGACGACAACTGACGCTGAATTATGGAGCTCCGTGCATGAAAGTCATGCAAACTGACAGGCAGACAGAAAGACAGAGAGACAGAAAGATAGACTGACTATATTAGGGCGATGTGGCAAAGGGCTGAAGAGGGGGGGAGGGGGTAGGCAAACACACAAGTAATAATAAAATAATAATTGTTTGTCAACATTCGTTTAGCATGTGCGTCGCTCATATGTCTCATATATGTATGTATCTAGCTATCTACATATCTATATCTATCTGTATATGTATTTCACAAAAAAGGGGTGTTTGTTGTTGCCACAATTGACAATTGTCTACATTTTGGCATGAAATGTCATGCACAATTGTACAGTAACAGAACATAGACATATACATATATATATAGCGAGAAGCGATTCCCATTTAAACTGCGTTTTGCGGTTTTTCCACCGGACTGAGGTGAATGCCACAAAAAAAAAAAAAAAAGTATAACAAACTCGAGAATTGTTTCAACTGGCATTCAGCACGTCATTTGCTTATTCAATTTCACGACACGCTGTTGTCGCCACACACACATTGAAGTAAGTCTCGCGTGCGTCACATAAAACAGCATATAGTAGCATAGTAGAAATATTTCTCAGCCCAGCACTGCGATAATTGATGATAAATGTTGTATAATTTGACAAAAACACCAGCTGAAGAACAAACGAACCTCAAAAGAACAGAGAGAGAGAGAGAGGAGGGAGAAGAAAAAAAGTGGCACCCGCAATTATCGGCTAGAAAGCATTTCCAAATAATTACAACACGTCACATGATAATAGAGTAGATGCAGTTTAAAACATATTATTCTTATGAAAAAAAATAGTAGAAAAAAAATATACATTTAGTGGGGCGTGTCTGCGTAATTATGTAGCCAGTAATGGGCATATGAATACCAAATGAATACTATATGAATACCATTCGAAACTGAAACTGAAAAGAATTGCGTGAATAAAAAAAAAATAAAAAAATACTATAAGTATTAGCTGCATGTTGAGTATTTGTATCAGAAAAGCACACGAAATTATTTTGTTAAACTTAGAAATGTATAAAATAAGCAAAAGTTGCAAATATAACGTATACGTCATGTGCCAAGGCAGAGCAAATTTTATTTTTGCTGCTGCTGCATAGTGTCGATGAGTAATTGCCTCATAAAAATTATGTGAAAATTAATTTTCAGTGTTTTTTCGGTGCAGCCCTCCCCTTCTCGCCTCACCCCATTCCCTGTCCGAGCTATTTATAAGCAACCAAAAATAAAAGCAAACCACACATAGAGAAAATTATTGAAATATGAATGCAGTTTGGGGCCGCTTTCGTTGTTGCCGCTTTCGGGGGCACTTGTCGTGGTGGTTCCACCTGCCAAAATTTCAAAAATACACACACGCACACACACACACACACACACTCGCTTGACACTTTTGGCCAACAACAACAGCAACAACAACAACACCTCTTCTCTCGTGGCTTTCTTTCTTGTTCATTTCACTTTTGGGGCTATTTTTGTATTTTTGGATGCGCCTTCAAAGCCCGCGTGTTACGTATTAAAATTAGTATGCAATATTTTTGTTTCAACATGTTTTTTTTTTCTTTCTTGCCTCTTTTTCTTCTTCTTCATCCACTCGCATGTTTATTTCTGATGCGTTGAAAATAAACCGTAAATAATCGCGTCGGACGCTCGGGCGGGCTTTACAATCAATTCACTTGCAAACACACCATATATATGTATGTGTGCATGTGTGGTGTGTTGTGTGTATATATATAGGTATTTCGATCTGTGGTTATATTTATAACGAGTTGCCTGCCTTGCACTCGTCGCAAACAAATTTTTGAAAATTATTGGTAATAAAAATCCACCTTCTCTTTTCTTCTTCTTCTGCCTGCTCCCCCTTCTTCATTCTTCCACGCATAACGCATCATAAAATCTTGATATTTAATATATATACATATATTTTGAGTGCTGCGTCTCTGTCCGTCTGATTTTGTGTGCTTTTAAATATTTAAAAATGAATTATATAAATATGCATAAGTTGAAGTTTAAGTGGGCACCGCTGACATTTAGCTGCTGCTGCTGCTGCTGCTGTTGTTGTAATCATTTTTATTATTATTATACAAAGCTCACAGCAAGAGGTCTCGCCTTTCTAGAGATAGACCACACACTAATGCCATAGATGGGCTTTAATATTCATGCAATTAGGCTTTCATTAAGCTTCTTAAGTGTTGCATACGTGGACTTTAACATAATACTATAATTTGTGAAGTGGTTTTAACATTTTTTAGTAGCTTTTGCTGACTCGCGATTCATTTCCTTGCCATATAATTTAAGTTGCTTACTTATTCAGCTCTTTCATTAATTTAAAATATATAGTACTACACTTTTTTAGCTGTACTTCGTTTTGTTTGATGACAAATTGTCACGAGTGCATTGATGCAAACAACTTAAATGAAGCGACATGCTGTTGAAATGTCTGCGCCGCCTTAATTCAGTAAGCTCCCCCCTCCCGCTACCCCTTTTACCACTACTACTTTGTTGCATGCTTGTGGTAGTTGTAGCTACAAAACGAAGTACATTGCGTGCACTTGCAGATACTTGAGCGTCAACGTCCATTGTCAATTTTTTGGGCTCGTCTGTCTTTTTTTTTTTTTTTTTTTTTTTTGCCTGCCATTTTCAGTTTGTTGTTCTTTCGTGTTCGGTGGCTCATCATAATGAACAATGTGAATGTGAACGTGAATGTGAAGAGTTGAAAACTAATATGACCGGGCCATGAAAGGAGCACCACATCCAGCTGAAGTGACTAAGCCCGCAGAACCCAGACTTCAGACCCAGCCCCAAGCAACAATGCTTTGGCTACCTCTTTAAGTTCTTGTTGTAGTTGTTGTTGTTGCCCGACTCTCGGATTACATCCCAAAAAAAAAAACAAGAAAAAAGTGAACATGCGAGCGTCTTTGTTGCAATTGAAAACTGAGCTTGACATTTGTTGTTGTCGTTGCTGTTGTTCTTGTGCTGTCGTTTTATGGATTGCCCGAAAAATTGAACTTCGACTGGTTCAAGCAGGCTTTAGCTGGTTACCGTTAGAATCCAGGCATATATCTCCTAAGTTTTCTTTCATTCTGTCTGAGTAAAGTTTGGTTTTTTGTTTTTTTGTTGTTGAAGTCTGTGGCATTTTTAGGTCTTCCTGGAAGCGTAAGCAATATGTCGCTGCGGGTGCGGATTCCAATTCGGTACGTTCTAAATTTTCTGCACAGATCGGTGTGTGAAGGGGAGGGGGGAGAGGAGAGGAGAGGAGAGCGAAGTGGCAATTAAACGAGCTGGTTGTTAAACAAGAAAACTGCAAAACTGAAAACTGAAAACGAAACCGAAACTCAAATGAAATGAAAGCAACTGAAGCGAGTGTGGCAGCATGGCAGCAATAATTCAATTAGCACTGTTTCGTTTCATAAAAGTATTAGTTGATTTTTTTTAATTAATGTGCAGTTATCATGCAATCCGATTAAGAGGCGACTCCACTCCACGCCACTCGACTCTTGAATCGAGTCTCAAGTTGTCGTCGTAATTGCAATGAGTGTTTTTGTTATTTGTTGTCCAAGCGAGTTGCAGTTGTTGTTATCTGCCAAGAATGCTAATTATAAGATAAACCGACAAAGAGAGAGAGAGAGAGAGGAGGGAGGGAGAGAGAAATAGTAGTAGACGGTTATCTCGGCATCTCTAACTTGGCTGATAGCGCACACGCACAACTAACTGTTGAAAACAGACAGATACACTCGAGTGTTTTCTCTCCCTCACTCTCCCAATCTATCGTGCAATATTTATTTCATTCGCGTGTGTGTGTGTGTGTGTGGAAATGCAATGTTTATTTAGGAAATATGTGTTAGATAATATGTTTGGTAACACGCTCGAATATATATTTATGTGCATATATGTATCGAGTAACCAATGCGGTTGTCGGCTAACGAATGATTTATAGAGTTAAAGCCATTTTGAGGTTTTAAGACGGTGTTTCAATATAGAACTTTACGTAACTAACCGGAACGCTAAGCAAACTTAAGTTTTGCAATTAATATTGTTTGCTGTTTTAAAGTGCTTTTGAATCCTCTCTCTTTTTGCACAGCAAACATAATTCAATAACAGTTTAATGTGAATATTCTGCATCTTCATCTTCATCATCAACAGCCGCCAAAAGCCGCAACAACCAAATGCATTGTGAGAATGTGTGTGTGTGTGTGTGTGTGTGTGCCACGCCTCTACCATATAGCATCATAAACTACTTGAACACTTTTCAGTTTTCTCTGCCTTCCCTTTTTTTTTTTTTTTGTTTTTTCATCGTATGTCTCTCTGGTATCTGTCGTGTGCATCTCTTGAACTATCAATTTAAATGTCAGTTTAAATTGTAGAATTTTTCATTTCGTGGACTTCGTGCATGAAAACTATAAAATGGTTTTTATTGTTTTACGTTTGTTTCTTGTTTTGTTGTTCGTTTCGTTTCATTTCAAAAACTTTGCTTAGAGAGTTTTTAAGAACGAGGCAAGGCTAAAAGAATGTATATATGTATGTATGTAGACATATGTTCATATAGAGATGTTTCGCTGATATGCGACGGGTGAGAGGGAACTTTTGGGGCACTTTAGGCCATGGCTGACTCTGACTTGTTTTAGATTTTTGTATGGTTGCTCTGTGTATGGGGCTATGGGGCTGGCTGGCTGGCTTTCAACATTTGACAGCAGCTGTCAAAAAAACTTGAAAGAGTTTTGCCGAGACGTAGACCGAGTCCAAGACTTTGCGACTTGACTCTGAGCGTCCAAGAGCCCAAGTAAAAGTTGCGATGTACTACACATACACATATATATATATATATATATATATTTTTGTTCTCTTTGTTATTGCCACTTGGGGCGTTTGCCCCCTTTTTTCTCATTCTTCTTTATTTTCATTTTTGGGCAAGTTACCAAGTTGTAGTTTTGCTTACCTTTTTGGTAGGTTCGAAAGAGCGGTAAAGAAAGACATGCCAGTCATCTGAAATGTAAGCAAAACAAAAGAATGTTGTTAGAAATGTGTATGTTATCATAAAGCTAAGTTTTTTATGCAGACAGAGAGATCCAAAAATCAAACACTGTGCAAGAGTTAACAGCTGTACATTTTCATTAACTTTTTCAACTTTAGTTGTAGTTGTATTTAGTTCCTAAAACCATGTTCAGAAAGCTTTAGTTTTTAAGAATCTGATAGTTTTTTGAAGTCTTAGCTATTTAAAATTTTTTCTAACCAAAATCGCATTTTTAACTATGAATGAAGTATTGATTCTTAATTTAGATCACGATCAAAAAACCATGGAATTTAAAAATCAGATGATTTTTGACAAAGTTCTTTCAAATCATAGTTTTGAGCTGACTTAGAAAATTTTCTTTTGCAATTCGAAGGCCATATTTACTTTAGCCTTAAACTATGATAATTTTTGACAAAGTTCTCTTATAAACTCAAGTTTAACAGATATCTATCCGCTTGTTTTTCTATCCATTTCAGCTTGAAGAAATCTTAAACAAACATTTCGAGAGAGCAAATAAATAAATAAAAAAAAAAAAACAACTATGAAATGTTAGACAAATCGATTTCATTTGCCAACAAGACGTTTGCTATTAATTTGTCTGTTGTGTGTTAAGGTTTTGAAACATCATACATCGGCAATTATCAAAACTATTTATGACTCGACTTCGAATAAAGTCCGGTTTTTGTTTTGTTTGTTGTTGCATCGATGTCTTAGCTCATCTCAACTGGGAACGATTTGTTTCGCTTTGTCAAATGCATTTTTATTAATTTCTATAGCTTCTTTGTTTGGTAATTAAATGGCCGACACTAATTGCTGCCACCGTGCTGATTTTTGGCAAATGCTGGCCGTCAAGTCAACAAGTTATCATATTTGGCATTGATTGGAATTGGTTTTGACTGTCGGTTCACAATGAAATTAATTAACTTGTTGTGTGCAATTAAAACGTCATTAAGTTATTATCGGCTTGGCATTATGAGAGGTTTGTTTTGCCAAAAATGCAATGCAATAATGCCCTTGACATAAACAGGGGTTTAACCAACGACAGGGGACAAGGGACAAGGGACAGAGGGCAATGTGCCAAAGTCGAAACATTTAAAAAGCAGTCAAAGAGTCAAAAGCAACCCCAGAGCACACGTTGCGCCTTTGTCTCTTGTTGCCTGGCTTGTTGTTGCCATTTCAAATTGCCAATTATCGATGAATTTGCAAAAATACAAACACACAGACAGAGAGACAGACAAAAGGGGCGCGCCTGTTTGGTAGCAGCTTAAGCGGCTCACAGGACGCTTGCCTTGTCCTGCCTGTCAATATTTTGCTAGTTCGTTTTTGGGCTGGGCCTGTTAGGGTTAGCTATCCCTCCTTCTCCCCCGTTCACCGCCGTTCTCGTCTTTGTTGTCGTCCTTTGCTTTTGCTGAATGCCAGAATTATGCAAATCAAATGGCACATATCGATGTCAGTTGCAATATTATTGCTGCAATTCAGCATTTTCAGCAATGTCGAAGCAATCAACGACGAACGAATGCAGTCTATTGAAAGGGGGCGTGGCTTTTGGGCGTTGTCTCCTCGTGGGTAATCCTTCAAAGGATATATACAGAGAGAGAGAGAGCCAATTTGATACGGTTGCCAACAGCTTAAAACGTTTCAAACCGTTTCATGACCGTTACAAACTTTTCTTTACTTTCCACTAAATTTGAAAGAAATTATTAATTGAAATCTGAGCTAGACGGCAGCTGCTTTTAACGCGCCACACCCCAAAATATATATATATATATTTTCTTGGCTAGCCTTCTTTTGAGCGTTTTTTATTTTCTCATGTGACTGCGTCTGTCAAAAACTTTTAAGAAATACACAAAAAAAAAAAATGAAAGAGAAAAGGATTTTTAATGGAGAAACCTAAGCAAACAGCGATTTCCTTTACAAATCGAAAAAGAAATGAAAATAAAAGTTGAAATTAATTCAGCAGTAAATACAATTTACCAAACAGGCTTCGTTCACTGCTATTTAAAATGCAAATTACAAATCCTTTAGCGGGATCTCAATCTGAAGCTGGCAGACAGCCCTTTCTGGTCGTGGTCTTAGTTAAAATTCCGCTCACTGACACACAAATCGAACCCTTGTAAACCCTTGCTCCTACCGCCCTCCCCTCGTGCTCGTTGACTTTGCTCGCTCGAGCTGAACCCCTCGAGCCTTGAGCTGATGTCATTGTCCTGGCTTGGGATGATGTTTGGTCCGCTTCTAATTTGAATACAGCTTTTTATTATTTTTTGTATCTCTCTATTGCTCAGTGCGTGAGAAAATCGTCAGCATATTGATTTGATGATGATTATTAACAGTTATGCGCATATTTAATTGCTGTCTCTCTCTCCCCCAGAGTTGCATTTGCATTAAGTTGAAGTGCAAATATGCAAACGGCCGCAGAATTTGTCAAATATTTGCACAGCACCCGAATAAAAAAAAACAAAAACTGATTGACAGACAGCTATGAAATGGTATTTAACTACTCTTCCTCTCTACCTCTGTGTCCCTCTCCCCGCTAACAGCTGCCGTTCACTTCATTTACATGTCGCGCAGCTGACCCTTGTCCCCTGGTTGTAGTCAGGAGTCGGGGGTTCGGAGGTCAATGCTGCTGCTGCTGCTGATTAGCTCAAAATAGAGGCGTAATTAGGCGACTCAGAAAAAGGTCGGAATTGTGAGTAAGGATCAAATGGTTTTTATAGAGGTACTACTACTATCTAATTTAGCCTTAGCCGCCTTTTATATGCTTTCACATACCAACAATTCCCGTTCCAAGCATTTACCAATTCTCGTTCCTACTTTGTCTATGGCTGGCTGGCTTCTGACTGCCCCGCTGTGCATTTGGCAGCGAGCGAGTCTTGTTTTGCCAGGGCGTTGATGAATGCCCCGCCATGCCACAGAGACACACACAGAGGGAGAGAGATAGAACGCACTTGCTCCCAAAAAAAGCCAAAAGCGTAAGCCAAAAACCCTTCGAGCTGCTTAAATTCCAAACCAGGAAAACTGACTAAAAGTTGCTGTTTATGTTTATGTTGCTGCGTTGCTGTGTTGCTGTGTTGGTGTTGCATGTGGCATGTTTGCTTGTTGGCTCTTTGGCTGCGGCATTAATCAGTTGCCAGAGCCCGGGGGCCCTGCCCTTCCCTGCCCTGCCCGTCTCTCTGTCTGGCTGCCAAACTATGCGCCATCCATGCACATGAGCAGCTCTAGCTCCCATCTATCTCTCTGTTGCTCTGCTGTTGCCTTATTATTTCACTGTAATTAATAAAGATTAAGCGCTGTGACACAGCCAACACAAGCAGCAGCAGCAGACGGTTAGAGTGTGGAGAGGGGGGGGGGGCATACAAGTCAACAGCAAAGTCTAAGTAGACGAAAGGCAGCCAAGTTCTTTCCACTGCAGTTCGGGTTGAATGTTTGAAACATTTTTAGTTGTTGCCCTGTAATTTTGGCGTTGACTTGATGCCATTGTTGTTGTTGTTGTTGCTGTTGCTGTTGGTGGTGTTGTTGGGCAGATGATTATGCACTTGACAGTTTCAATATTTAAAACATAACAAGCAACACCAGCAAAAGTGTGAAGATTAATGAAGCAAAGTTTTCGAGAAAACGAGCTGACAAAATCAGATTCTTCTTGGAATCTATCTTTAAAACTAGCGCAATTTCCAAGATGAAAATTTTATTCCTCTATATCATTTATGATAACACTCAACATTCCTGCTTCTATGCTATATATCATTAATTTTTTATGATTTTTCTCTATCTGGCACTTGTCTTAGTTTCCTATAAATAGATTTCATTTCACTAATCATAATGCAATCTTAGGTTTAATATTGTGGCATAAAAATATCGTAAAATCTTATATAGCCAATATAAATCGTGATCTTTTTGTCTTTCGGCTATCGTGTTGCACATTTTGCATAAAACTCGATATCTACACACACACACACACACGCACACATGGTTGGGTAATAAACATAAACTAAGATTAATGCATTCATATATCACTCAATATAAGACGAAATGAAGCATTCAAAAAAAAAAGAAAACGTTGAATACAAAATTTGACTTTAATAACTGCGAGAAACATTATGAAAGATATTTCAAATTGGGTCACAAAGTGCACTACTGTCAGTGTGTGTATCTATGAGATACATGGAACCAAAACGTTGAAATCGACTTGTCGTCTTTATCGTTGTCGTGTGTGTGTGTGTGTGTGTGTGTGTATTGGTGTGTGTTGTTGTACTTATAGTTAATTGCACTGGTAATTAATAATGTTATTTATTAGACGGGGGAATGCTTTTATAGAACAACGATGACCTCACCCAAATGTGTGCGCCGACTCGTGCCCATCTTTGAGATACATTTTCCCGCTCTCCTCTCTCTCTCTCTCTCTCTCTGTCCTGTGCTGTGCTGTATGTGTGTCATTAAGTAAATTAAGTAAATAAACATATGCCAGCCAGTGGCCCAACAAACACTGAGCCATAATTAATTGCCAGTCAGTCGAGCTGCGACTTACCCCCAGCAAAGTTGCCACTGCCACTATGCCACTTTGCCACAGCTGCCCCTTTGCACTCTCATCTGCTGGCCGAAAGCGCGTTAGTTGTTGCGCCCTTTTGCCGTTCACAGTATCTGGTTATATGTTGTATGCGCATTTCAACGCCTTCATTTGCATGCGTTTTATGGCTTAATAGGTTGGCAAGGACCAAGCTGCTTATCTGTTCAACATTTTCGGCCAATAGATTGCTGATAGCAACAGCAACAACAACAGCAGCAACATGCATTTGCATTTCATTGACGCCCAAGAAAAGGGTCTTTTATAAAGCCCTTGAGGCAGCCACTCAAACCAACAAAATGTAGAAAGTTGGCTTTTTGTCTTGTTTTCGGAGCAGCTTCCACGTAATTGCGTGAAGGGCTCAACTTGTTGTTCGATTGTTGTGCCTCCTTTAGGCCACGTTCGCGCACTTAACTTACGCATATTGCGGCACCTCATCAGATCTGACCACTCTGAGTGGACCATTGGGCAAATTGAGACACAACTCGACAGAAGCGGTAGGAACCAAAAGCGTTTAATTTACTTTTATTGTACTAGCACGATTTATTGAAATTGCTTATCGATTGTTGTTGCGAGCGTCATAAACTTTATGTATATACCCTGCATTGTTATAAAAGAGAAAGACTTTCGACTCAGGGCTAATGGAAAAGATCAAACTCTTGCAACGTTAATAATGTTCAATTTATGATCATATTGTATAGCAATTTATTGACATGTTTATAGTTTAAATTGCTGCTGTAAGAATAAATGTTGAATAAATATGCTATTTATGATAATCGCGATTTAAACTTAACCAGATTGCAGAACCGGCTTTTAGGATAAGCACAACTTTTAGTTGACATCGATGGTTATATGTATTTATTATCCGACTGAATAACCTTTAGTTTTTATGGCTTTGTTGGCATTTCAAAACTGAGCTTCAATTATGCTAATCATCCGATTGAGAATCATCGTGCCAATTAAATGGATTTGGGCACATTATACAAGTTATATATACATATGTGGCGCCCTGTGGCAAAGTGTCTGGTCAAAGTCAAACACGTCAGCACATTTGTCAGCCAAATGTCGACGCTCGTGCCAGCCCCATAAAGCTGTATATATCACTACCAGAATAGAGTATAGATAGCTGGAGTTTTGTTGTATTATCTACGATATCTACTCAGCGATCGAAAGGCAATTGCAATAGAGCGTTTGTAATCTGAACTATTTTGCATATTTATAAGTACGTTCAGAGTCTGTCGGTTCAGTCCAATTCTATGTTAATTTCATGGAGCTATGAAATTAATACTTTTTATCGCTAGCTCAATCGCCGCGAACTTGTAGCTCACATGTTAGCTGTAAATTAAGTTGACAACTTGGCGCTGCCGCTGACGCAAGTTTGAGAGCTTAAGAGCCAGGCCAACAACTGCTAAAGCCAGGCCATGTCTGGTTTTTGGCTTTCGCGTCCGTTCAGGCGCACAATTGAAATTAGATTGTTGCACTGATAAATCAGTTATAAATGCATAGCCAAGTTAGTTGTCCGGCTTAGATGATGACTTCCAATGACGTTGCTTGATAGTTTTCTCTCTGTGTATGTGTGTATTTGACAGGGCTGTCAGTTAGTCATTTCGTCAGTACTGTAGTTGTTGGGTACACTTTGGCTACGCAAATAGTAGCCGCTATTTAAACGGGCTAAAGCAACTGCCATTAGCTATGAGCCAGAAGGGGTTTGGGCCTGTTCCAATGTTTGTCTACGCTTCGCTGCCTACACACCAAGCCAAGCCAAGCCAAGCCAAGCCAAGCCAAGTTAAGTCAATTCAAGCCAAGCCAAGCCAAGCCTTTTGCCACCCGGTTCGACTCCGATTGCTGCCGCTGTCTTCTCTATTATTTAGCAAATATTTAGAATATTTGAGCAACAAACGGCTCCTCCAACATGACACTTGGCTACCGCTCGCGCTTAAGCAAACAAATCGTTTGATGGTGGGTAGGGTTAGGGGTAGGGGAAGGGGCAGGTGTGGTGCTGAGTGGATATCGAACTGAAGAACTATCGTACACGTCAAAGTTTTTCTCACTTCTCTATTTTCTTGTTTAAATATTTAAGAGCGCTAGCTTTTGTTTGTGTGTTTGTGCATAATGCACGCCTCTTGGCCAAAAGCGAAATAAACTTTCTATAAATATGGTAAGAGCCGAACCTGAAAGCCACCTGCTGTTGACTAACTGGCTGCCTGACTGCCTGGCTGCCGTAATGGCCTTTAACCTCTCTTGGTACGAGTGGTCAGGCGCAGGCATTTGGACTACACAGTAAGTGAGTTTTAGTTGGTATCTGCATGTGCATATATTGGCCAGACGACGACGACGACGACGACGAAGACGAAGACGGCTTGTTAACAAGCTTGTTAATAAATTACAAACAAAATGGCCATAAAAAGTGCCAGGCATAAATCAATGACGCCTCCTCTGCCGCGTGGGCTCCTCCACTTCTCGTCCCTACCAGCACCTCAGCTTGTATACCTTTTGCTTATGATTTTAAAGCCAGCTCTTTGCCTATGCATAAATAAATAAATAATAGCAAGTGTGGACACAAAACAGACAACAGACAAACAAAAATGTGATAGAGCAAAAAAAAAAAAAAATTATGCTAAGCAACAAATATTGAAACGAAATAAATTCAAATTAATCAAATGACGGCAGGGAAAATACTTCATTAAAATGCGCGACATGCATAAATCAATTCAATTAGTTGGCATTATACGCTAGTCTTTAACTTTATTTCTTCTCTTTTTGTTGCTGTTGTTGTTGGATTTTTAGCAAGTTTTAAACGGGGAGCGGTTATGCCAAAAGCGGTTTTAAGCAGGAAACTGACTATAAGTTTAAGGTTGAAAGGTCACAGAGTTTTACAGTGGCCAACTTTTTGGGATGACAGCAAGTTAATTGACTGCTTCTTCTTTTTCTGGGGATATATTGTCAAGTGTTATTGCAGTTCAGTGTCCGACAATTGCATATGCCATTTACTGGATTCAACAGGCCGCAAGGCACAATTTTATGAGCCTGCTCATTTCGTGTCATAAAAACACATTTCAACACTTCTTTTTTTTTTGTTTTCTTTTCTTCTCCGCTTCCTCATCTCTTTTTAACGACAAGTGACTATAAAAGTGCTTGGCAGTATAATGAAAACTTACCAAGCATTTGCAGCTTGTGGCCCAAAGGCGTTGGCGTTTTGGCTTTTGCGATGGCGACGTCGATGTTGATGGCGACTGCAATAAACAGAGTGGAGAACACAATGTACAAATTATAATAATGATATGTATGTGTTTATGGTGTATATAAGCTATAAGCTATATATAGTAAGTTGGTCTGCTGCCACACGTTTTATGAATTTTAAGTTTTGTGTATTAAATTAGCTAAAATTATCTGAAATTTATAAAGCCACGCACACTAAACAGACGCCATGTCATGTCAGATCATTAAGAAAATATGGTCAAAAATGTTTCAATTAAAAACCAAACTAGATGAACGCATTAAAACAGAGCGAGAGAGAACTGAATGAAAACTGATTGTAGGCGGACAAGTTTGCTATAAATTGTGTAGGCTACTTTACTGTCAAGTCATTAACAGCAACAACAATACTGTGTGGCAAGTGAATCATTAAGAAACAAAGGCCCAAAGTGTGTGTGTGTGTGTTTTGTTTCAGTTTTTTATCTACCAGAAAGAAAATATCTAAAATTTTATTTTATGACAACTTTTTGCTTGCATTTTGCTAGCTCTTGAAACAAAAACTTTTCAGGTGAGCTTTTTAAATTATTTTTTTTGTATGGCCAAAAAATTTAATTTTATAAAATCTAAACGTTTGATTGCAATTAGCTTTTTATAGAAAACTTTGTTCTGTGTAGTTTGAGACACGTGCCCGAACAGTTTATGCAAATTATTTTGATGGTCCATAACATTTTGTAGCGCATTTAATTTAAAAAGTGATTTTTATATCTTTTAGCGAGTCATAAAACAAATCAATAAAAAAAATATGTGCAATAAACTGTTGCGGATTTGTGTGCCTTCCAATTTGATATTTTCTAAGCTCAGTCAGTTGGTGTTAGGCAATTTAATGCATTGACAACTGGCCGAAACTGGACACTAAAATCTAACCAAAATTTACGGCGGCTAAAAACGCGTTTGAAACGCGTAAAAAGTCGCTTACAATTTTGAGTGTCTAAAAATAACGTAACTAATTGAAACTTGAGTTAAGTCCATGAAATATGATCAAAACGATTATAAATAACTCTTTTATTTCAGCCTGCATTCGTTTCGTGTATTTATTTACTTTGAATTATAGCCAAAAGTTGACAGCTGTCGAAGTTTCGTACAAAAACAGTGTGAAAACGCAGAAAATCGATTTAAACTTAAAATTGAAATCAAAAAAAATTAAATTCTGTTTAAATTAACATTCAAAGTTTCGTTCTAATGCAAAATAAAATTGAAAATCATCATCGGCTTTAACAGAAAGTAAAAAAAGCGAAACTTTTTATTCTTGTTTTTGTCGTCAGTGTGTGTGTGTGTATGTGTGTGTTGTTTTTTGTGCTCGTCATGGCCCAATGGCTTGTGTCAAGGCACAGACACCCACAATGATGTCGATGTCGGCACACTATAATGGAAAAATAAATCTTCAGCAATACTAAGAGCAACAACAAGAGCTACGAAAAAAAGTTAAAAGCCATGTAGCTAACAAAGTTTTGAAAAGGCGTTAGATTCGTTGCGGGCTCGCGCGTCTCGCGCGCGTTTTTCAGTTGCGCACATCAAAGCGTCAAAAGCCGCTAAACAAAATGCCCACACTTGGCACAGAGTGTGTGTGTGTGTGCAACAACAATACACAACAAATGCCTAATTGTCTTGGCGGCACTCGTAAAACCTACAAAATTATTACGGCTGCAAAGAAACCCAAAAAAAAAAAAAAAAAAAAATAACGCGCCACTTCACATGTTAAGATCGTTTGGATCGGGTTCGCAAAACACAAAGGAGATGAGAAGGGTGAGGGGGCGACCGTCTAGGGGCTACGGGCGACAAAAGTGCCAAAGGGTAAACTAATGACAGTTTAATTTACTCCCATTGCGATGAAGTGTAACGACTCTCAAAACTCAATTAGACCCGGCTAGCAGCAGCAGGTAGCTGAGTTCAGCTAAGAGCTAAAAACTCAAATGGACGGTATGAATTGCCGCTTTTGGCCAAATGCGGCTCTAATGCGATGGCGATGGCGATGGCAACAACAGTTGCAGGTGCAACATTTGACTTGAAAAATGCATAATTTGTTGACTTTATGAGCCGTACTCGGGAGAGAGAAGGGATCGAGACAGGGTTGCTTAACCCTCGCCTCATCTCAATTAAATCGCCTAGTTTATGTTTATTACGCGCTGCTCAACGCATATTTTTGTGCCATAAGTTTTTGCGATAAGAACTTTTACGCAACGCGTGTGTATAGGCCAAGTCAGTATGCAAAAGGTTATGGCCATTAAAGTTGCTGTTGTCTGTGAAATTTATGTTATTAGTCTCGTAATTTTGTACAATATTATTGCATTTATGTTTCGTAGGCGATGCGCCTAATGAGTTTTTCAGTTTGTGCCACAAAATTTATGCATCTGCATTGTTTATAAGGCCTGTAACGGTGGGCGGTTAGCTTGTTGTTGGTTGTATTTTCAGGCCATTAAGTTGCGAGATGCGTTTTTGAAGCGCTTAGGGTTTTTTTTTAAAAAACATTTTTATAGCCATACCGCAACATGATGTTATTGTTATTGGCTTGGTTGCAACGCCCATGAGTAGTTTGCTTTTTTTCCTTGTGGGCGTTAGACGATTGGCTAAGGATCATGGTTAAGAAAGATTCGTCTTTTTATGAGAGCTAATTGGCCATGCTCAGTTTATGGACACGTTAGTTAGGAGTACTTAAGATCTCTAACAATTGCAGCTCTTTCACTTTCTCACTTGCAACCACATCGTGCCACAGGCATCAAAGTCTAACCACAGAGCAACACCTATTCATCAATCGAGCCCAAAAAAATGATTCAAAGCCTGTCATGCTCCAATTTTGAATGCTTTTCAGTGGCTGCTCAGGTGCCTGCTCCCTAGGTGCACTTCCTTATCGATATCGTTTGGCTTTCACAGCACGTCAAACAAAAAGAAGAAGAAGACAATGCGACGCTGTCGTGCCAACAAAATTCAATTAGAAACACACAAAAGAAACAAAGCGGATAAAAAAAAAAACAAAACATGTATTGATGGACAGACAAAAAAGGCATTCTAACTAAATAGCATTCACCTGTCCAGCAAAATATCTTTACACACACACACACACACACTTGTACAGCTGTCAATATGTGTTGGCGCCAAACGAGAATTTGTTCTCTGTCGTACGAAGTAAAAAGATCCATGGCTGGCCATTAAACCATGCCTACCGCCAAATCATAATTCATTTTTTACCCTCCTCTTCCTCTTTTTAACTTTTACTTCTATATTCTACCCGCTGGCTTTATGCTGTGTATTCTTCAGCTATTAGGCACGGCCACTCCTAGGCACGCAAAGACCCATAAACCTGAGGCAGCTGTGGGCACAGGTACAAAGAGGGCTGGGGCAATCTATGCAGCCAGTTTGCACCTTGCGCAACTACGAAGAAGAAGAAGAAGAAGCAAGAAGAAGAAGATGCAGAGGAAGACGACAAACGATCCTCACTTATTCGGTTGCATCGCCCGCGGCGCAAGCAAGGTTCATTGATACTTTGTGACTCAGGTGCTCAATCAAAGTCAATTAATGGGCTATCGGAATTTCATAAAGAGCCAAAAGGGAGTTACACATAAAACCTTCCCTTTATACACAGAGAGGGACAGAGAGGAGAGAGAGAGAGAGAGATAGTTTTGCTATTGAAATGTCAGCCTTTCATATGTGTGTGATTGCCTTGGCTAATTTGCTATGTGCAAAAGATACAGATACATATTCGCAGTGACTGCCAGATGCCGGCCACAGATACTTACATGCACATGCAACTAGTGCATTAGGCAACTTTGTCTCCGTCTTTCGGCTTTCGGTTACCCCCTCCCCACCAAAAAAAATACCAAATACCATCGAGCGAATAGAAAATGGCAAATGCCAAAAAGCAAAAAGGCGACACGAAACTTTATTAGCCCGTTGACGCAAATTAACGGTGACCGCTTCCATTTCGCATTTCAAAGCGTCAAACGGCCCCAAATGCTGCCTTCGCTGCCGCTGCTGCTGCTGCCAATGGATACATGTTTGTCTTTGGGGAGGCAGGGAGCGGGGGGAGAGTGGACTGCAGCACTAGCGGGCACCCCACGGCTGCTGCCAGCAAAATAATTTGTAAATGTCAGTGCATTTTGACAGTTTGCGGTGATGTTTTTCAAATTACAATTTACAACAGCAACATCAGCGACATCAGCCGCAAAGGAAAAACTCAAACATAAATGAAAACAATTTTCGCAAAATGTAAAAAAAGAAATAAATGTTATGCAAAACATAATTTTTAATTTCAGTTTTTATTAATACTTTTGCTTTTCGTATTGTAGATATTTATATATATTTACATATATATTTTTGGCACGGTAAGTCTCTCGATCAAATATGTACAACATTTGGAATGTAAATGGATTTGAAAGATTGCTTTTGACGTGTGACAAGAAAACTCTCAACACAAAATACTTAAGCTTCAACTTGGAGTTGGTTTGGGACTGGCCACTTTCACCGGGGACAAACAATCTGCAGTGGACCAAATTCTTACCTTAATTTAATTAGGTAAATAGCTAATAAAAGGGAGAGGTAGGAAAGGAAATAACAATAAAATGGGTAAATAAACTTTGGGTGTGGTTGAGTTGCAATTGAGAAGCCCAAAACGAGTCTGTGAAGGGCTTTGGAAAAGCTAACAACAAGGCACGCGGGAAAATGAAATTGAAGTTATTTTAGAGCAGATTACAAGGCAAGCGGGGGACAGAGAGGAAGGTGGAGCGACAGACCAAATGCCAAACAAATGCGATAATAGTTGGTAAAGTCAATGGCTAGACAGTTAAACTAACAACAGAAACAACAAGAACTGAAAACAACAGCAATGAAATTGAAGAAAATTATACTAAATTGGCTTCAATTATTGTATTAATTTGGGTTCCGTGTTGCTTTCCGGCTTATCCCTTTTCATACACATTATTGTTGTTGTTGTCTTGTTTGGCGTGGCTCTGACTGAGACCGCCTGGCAACTTGCAACATTGTATTGCAATCATTTTGTTTATTTCTAACTTGGTTTTGGCCAAGTCTCGAACTTCATCATCACAGATCCGTTGTTGCTGTTGTTGGCTTAGTTGAGTTATTTCAAAATTATATTAGACAGGCAGAGAGCGAGATAGATGACAACTGCAACCTCTCTAGCATTAGTTATTGCTCTTGCTCTTGCTGTTGGCCTCTGAGTCGTGCAGGAAACAGCGCCATGGCGCTGGTCAAAAGGAAGCTGACGATTACGTTTCGTATAGGCCATGTTCAAATGTATATGGTAGTAGGTATGTACGTGTATGTCTGATTACTGGTTTAGGTATTACTGCCAACTTGCCTGGGTCTTGGTCTTGGTCTTGGTCGGGGTCTCTGTTTTTGTGCGCATGTGTGCAGCGAGTTGGAATCAAGTCCAAGTCCAGCCAGAGCCGGAAGAACTTGGCTGCTTGACATTTATCTTGAAACTGATTGTTAGACAGCTGGCAAGCAGCAAAATAACTTTTGAATTGCTGCCTTTTGAATGGTCAAAGAAAAAGCAGAGCTTACAGAAAACCTAAGCAATTGTTATGGGTTTAACAAGCTAATCAGGTCAAAGGACATATTCATATTTTTAGCTTATGAAAATTCTATAAATTTGTAGAATTGAAGCAATATGAATTAATTGTAGAATTAAATAAATTAAAATTTAAATTTATTATAATAATTATGTTTTAGTATAAGAGCAAATTCTATATTTATTTATTTTATCAAAGCACAAACTCACCGATTTTCCATTGTCAGTGGCTGCCAAGTTTAAAATTTAAGAAGTCGACACACGAAAAGTTAACAATGCCAAAATTTGTGTCGACATCGACAGAACAAATGCAAAAGTCGCAAAGTGCAAAGTGCAAAATGCACAATGCAATTTCCTCTCGAAATGTTTTTGGTTTCTTGTTTTTCTTCGTTAAAAAAAGGTCACAAAAACTTTTTGCCGTCGCCAAATTGGCAAGCAGCACGTTTACAACAATTTATGCAGTTTTAGCCAGTTTTCAATTGTTTCAGTTAACACACAAACACACTCACACAAAAACACACAAACGCATAGTGCTATAAGTACGTTATATTTTATAGACCCGCTAGGATACGTATATGTATATATCTTGTTGTTGTTGCCTAAGGAGCACGCGTGCAAAAATGTTCTAGTTGGTTAAGAAATAATTCACTGGTTTTGGCTGCCGCGCGGCACGAACGCCGAAAAGCGAATGCGGCAACAGCAAACTGGGTTGCTAAAAAAGCGACTCGGACTCGCAATCGCAATCCGAATCCGACGTCAACGGCTACGTTAGCTTTGGGTCTTGCTTTTGCTGCTGCTGCTGCTGCTGCTTTTGCTGCTGCCTCAGTTGGCGTCGTGAAGCGAGTCGAGACCAATACCAATACCAAGCAATGTATTCGCTGTATGTGTGTGTGTGTGTGCAATTTTGCCAGCAGCTGCAGCAGCGACAGCAAACAGCAAACAGCAGAAACAAGCAACTGCAACATGTTGCCCGAAACTTTTGCAGCTTTGTCGCCGCCAACAGTGAACTCACCACAGTTGCTGCCTCTGTTGCTGCTGTTGCACGTGTTTTTGGCTCAGGATTAGCCCTAGAATAGTTGTTGTTGCTGTTTGTGGGCTTGTCGCCTGACTGACATTTCCTTTTAGCTTGGATGCACCTACGTGTGGCATGCAACAGCAGCAACGGGGCGGGCAGGTTTCACTCGCTGATCGAAGTTGACATTTGCCTGGCGCTCAAAGCTCAAAAACTCAAAATGCGCATGACGGCGCACAAAGAGGGGAAAAATTTGTTCAAGCCGATGAGAAAATGAGTCGAGTGAGTTTAATTTGCTTTGAGTGATTCTCATTTGGCACATCAGTTGCCAATTGGCATTGTGTTTTATACTTTTTTTTTACTGAGCGACACCCACTCTCGGCAGTAACTGCAATTATTGTTGGGTGGGTGTGTTTGTGTGTGTTTTGTTGTGCATGCAAATAATGGCACTAAGCGAGATGAATACGAGATTCTCGATTTATGTGAGACTTGAGACTCGTTTGGTTAAAAATTGCGTTGGCTGTTAATTAAATGCCAAATGCAAATGGGAACTTAAGTTCAAGCTTTAAACAAATTACTCTGGAAAATATTAAATAAATAAAATTAAAGTACACATACTATGGCCATCAATCAATTTGTGGCAAGTCTATACTGGCAGCATCTGCTTTAATCTGTGGCAGACAACATGGCGTATGCGTTACCCACTCCCGCCCATCCACAAAAAGCACAGTAAAAGCAAACTTTTTCTGTGTGCTTGTCACAATTTGTGTGGTAATTTGTTTGCACTGCTTTTTTTGGTTTGGCTTTGAATAGCAATACCAACAATTTTGTGGTCTACTTTTGCAACCACACACACATCCACACACACAACCGACAAACAGGCAAAAGTTTTGCTGAAACCATTAGAATTCATGGCAGATAAACTATGAGGAAGGCACCGATTTACTCAAGGACCAACAACAACAACCACAACAGAAAAAAAAAACTGCTGCATGAATGAAAACTGAAACTGAAACGATACTGAATATTCTATAGACTTAGGCATGATGTGAGTGTGTGTGTGTGTGTGTGTGTGAGTGTGTGTACGCCCACAAGATTCCCTTGGCTAATTACATGAGAGAAGCCTTGAGGCAACACTTGTTTGAGTTGCAGTTCCTCTTCGCTTATCTTTATCACATAATCTCGGATGGTAAGGAGTTGTAGTTGACCACAAAATAGACAAGGAATTTATTTGGTTACTAATCAACAGATTTTCAACAAGTATTTATGGCACTTCCCTTCTGTTCTCTGCAGAACACATGTTTCCATTTTCACATGCAGCCACAAGAAAACGACAAACAAGGGACAGGATAGGGGATAGGGATCTGTGCAGACAAAAGGGTCGCACATATATTTATTACATCATACAAGAAACCAAGCAACAAAAAAAACAACAAGGAAGCACAAGGCGCAATAAGCAATCACAGAAGGCTAAACCCACGCGGCTCTCTGACAAAAAACAAAAAAAAACCGAAAGTGCCACGGTAGCCTATAGACCTACTTACAGACCAGACCCCAGAAGACAGTTGTTGTTTGTTGGCTTAAGAATACAGGGGCTCGTTCCTGATTCCGACTGTTTTTGTGTGTGTGTGTGTGTGTGTGCTGGCCATTGTTTCGCTTTCATTGCCTTCTCGGCAGAAGCGGTAAGGGGGGCAGCGACAATAAATCAAAGACATAAAGTTGAATGCACCACAACGTGGCAAGGCGACTGTGTGAGTGAGAGAACGAAGAAGAACGGATGCAAAAGTCGTCGGCTTGGGAACCTGAAGTTGATGCTGTTTAAGGTTGATGTTGATGTTAACCCTTGCCTACCTCAATGCCAGCAACAACAACAACGACTCCGACTCGCAAGTCCGAATCTTGAAACGCAAATCTGAGTCGCAGTTGAAAATACGTGAGTAAAAAGAACACAAATGAATGAAGGCAGGAAAAGCAGTCAAAGCAGTCAAAGGCAGCAGCTTGAGAAACGTCAGCTGAGCGATGAGGTAAAAAAGGGTTCAACAAGGGGCAGGGGAAAGGGGAGCAGTTGTTCGGGCAACAAGATGAAATGATGATAATCCCCCTTTAATTTGTTCTGTCTCTGTCTCTCTCTCTCGGCAAGGACGAAAGGGTCTTAAGCAGCAGTTAGGTTTGCTTTGCATTTCTAAGATAAATTTTGATGGCAAGCTCAAAGCGCAACGAATTTTTAGTAAAAGAAAAAGCATTTGCTCGATTAAAAGCAAGTACGTTGAACATTAACCACAGAGTAGAAAGAGAATAAAAGAAGAAAAAGGGTTTGGCTGTGAAAAAGAAATGGCATAATTTGCTTAAGAAAAGTTTTCCAATTTATAAATGACAAACAAAGCGAGAAAAAAAGCTCGGCATAATGAGCGAAAAACTTGGAGACAACTTTCCGTTTGCCAAATGAACGGCATTTTTCTTACTCCCCTTGCAGGAGTTTTATTTTTTCTTTCCTCTCTAATTAAAGTGCCGGGCTATTTGCATAAAGGAGAAGGAATACGGAATACGCAAGGAGACGAAAGAAATAAGTGGACAAAAAGGAGCAGCCGTTTAAGCATTAATCAAAAAATCAGCTGAAAATTAAAAGCATGGCAAAAGGTACAGCGTAAATGAAACAGCAACAACACAAAGCGAAAAAAGGATTATTGAGTGGAATGAGTGAATGGAAATGAAAGAGGAAGAAAATGTCATTTGGGGTGGAATTGATTGATAAAACGCTGACAAGATGATATTAATTTTGTAAGAGCTGTTACTTTGAATGCACATTCTGTAAATGATAAGAAGAAAGTTGTCGGAATTGTAATTAGTTTGAGTACAGTAAAAATAAAAAATAAAATCCCAGCATCATCCGATTTTAAATGGGTCACCATCAACCTGATGCATGCAATAAATTAATGCGCATACATATGTATGTATAAACACACATTCACACACGCACCTTTATTTTCGCAGAACCCGAAGAGTGAGAGACCCCATCATCATCATCATCAACAACCACATCCACATCATCATCATAAATATACATATATGTAACATTTCACTTGCTATTATTTTTATACTGCCTTGTGCACAGTTGTTGTTGTTCTTGTTGTTGTTTATATTTACGAAATGAACGTATTTTTCGTCTTTGTATTTTTTGCGCTCTTTCGCTGTGGCTTTTAATGATGAAACATTTCATTGCCATTCCCCAAATGCTGTCAGTCAGTCCAGTTCTCACTGCTTCCGCCTCAGTTCCCTCTCCATCTCCATCTCAATGCCTTGCATGCTGCACCACCCAAAAATAAACTGAACGAGCTGAACAAGTGGACTGGAGATGGGTTTGGGGCGGGTTTTAAGTGGTCCTTGATAAGCGGCTGTCCATCGTAATGCGCTTTACCCAAAAGTACATACACAGAACCGTTTTTTGTTTTCGTTGTTTTTTAAGGAAAGCTTTTTGCATGGAATATCAATATTGAGGTAAAAAGAATACAAAAATAAAACCAATTTAATTCGATAGTCGGTTGGGAGATGTTGTTGTTGTTGTGTTTGGTGGCGTTAAAAATACCACTGATTTAATTTATTGAACGATTTCAGGTGCAGCTTCCATTAAGAAATTAAAAGAGTTGCTAACATGTTGACATTTACGGCTGAGAAGGTTTTGCTCTCATATGTACAATCTCCCAACTCGGATTAAGTAATTAATAAATGCAGCATATTCAATAAATATTGATTTCAATATTAATAAATTAACATTTGAGTAATTAAAAACTGGTTGTTGGCACAAGTAAGGATATAACAATAAATAAATACAAAATAAAAATTGTAAAAATTTTAAATAATCAAGTTGTTTATTTTTTAAACAAGAAAACTAGTGAAAAAATATTTGAAACAAAATTAATCAATAGATTTGGTGTATTATTTAGGTATTAGCTAAGTCTTAACTAAAACAAAATTAATGTTTTAATCAGTAATTTAAAAAAAATAAACAGCACTTTAATAATCGCATAAATTGCATTAAATAAGTCCCTCACTAATGCAAATTAGAATTCTATTTTAATAACATAAATTAAGTGCTTCAATTAGCAAACTCAATATATAAACAAATTCCATAAACAATTAACATAAATCAATACAAAAGAATAAAAAATAACTAAAACACGTGTTTTAATTATTATGCAGATGAATTAAAGACTTACTTGTTCAACAGTTTCTGCCACATTCTGTGCTTGAATTTTGACCCAGCAGAAGTTGTCACTTGTTTTAAGTGTGTGTTTGTGTTTGAAAATTTATGATTTTGTTCTCAACTTGCGCGCCATTTAATTTATAACGATAATGTTGCACACAGCTTTCCCCCTCCCCTTAACTCTGTCAATGTCACAGCAACAACACGCGCACAAATATATTCACCAACACATACGCACTTTTTACAGTTACAGTTAGTGGCTAACCAAGTTGAAACTGACCAGACAGCCAAGTTCCACGTTCCAGTACCAGAGTCAGAAAGCCAGACAATAAAATTTGCGCCATAAATCAATTTCAAGTTGCAAAGTCGTCGCTTGTCGCTCGTTGCACGGCTGCTGTTGCTGTTGCCGTTGCCGTTGCCGTTGCTGTTGCAAGTGTCAGTTGTTTGGCCCGTCTGGTCTGGCTTACTGGGGCCTTACTGTGACTGACTGTTTGGCTAACTGGCTGCTGCTGTTGACTTCGTCTGACTAAGATTTATTTTGTCGCGCTCTGTGGCAACTGGGAACTGAACTGGCAACAGCGGCTGCTGTTGTCATACTGCACAAGGCCAAATGGCAGGATAGACCACGGAGCCTGCTCCCGAAAAACTTGTAGCCGGCGCAACGATCCACGCGACGTCGACAGCGACAACAACAACACACAGGTCCAGCGGTCCACCCCAAAAGGGGGTGGTAAGGCATTGGCCATGGCCCTGCCATCCATCCAGCCAGCCAGCCTTGTTGTTGGTGGTTGCGCAAACCACCAAAAAGAATGAACGAAAGAAACACACACACACACACACACAAACACGTATATATATGCAAATTAACGGCAGTATGTGTTGGTGTTGAGAAAATAAAAATGGAGCAGCCGCAGCAACAGCGACGTCAACAGCGACGTTAACCGCAGGAAGTCGCTGCTGACGTCAACTGAGCGATATATATTTTTTCTAATGAAGCGACTGTTTTGAGTTGAACTCAAAGCGGGGAAAGCCCAAAACAGAAAAGCTACAAGTGCATGAGAAATATAAGTACTGAAAATTGAGTGAATAGTCTGTCAGAAGATACAATAATACATATATCTAAGCAGCAACTAAATCAAAGCCACAAGGGAAGGCGTCATGCGAATATAAAAAATCCATATACTCAAGTGTTTGTGTGTGTGTGTGTGTGTATTCACCTAGCAACAGCGAACTCTCAACGCCAGTGGCAGTGGCAGAAACAGACGCAGCCATCAATACACGTGCCGCACTTACTATATACAAAATTTATGTGCAAACGCCATGCAACGAAAAAAGAAGAAAAAATAAAATATAAGGGAAAAACAGTACGATTTTTTTATTTGCCACCCTGCCACACAAAATGAGGGTGACTCGCCAACACACACACACACACACACACACACACACAACCACCCACAAAAACCACCGGCATTTGAGTCACAGTCAGAGTGGCAAAAAAAAAAAAAAAAAAAACCGTACAAAAATATACTAAAAATCCAATATGGCTACAATTTGCCAAAGCGGCCGGAGAGCGGCAAAAGGCAAAAACGTCGCGAGAGCGCGCAACAACAACAACAACAACGAGGAGAATGGGCAGAGAATGTTGGGAAATAAAAATTGTACATGGAACTTTTATTTGCCCTGGCAACGAGCAGCAGGGTGTTGGGAGGGGGGGAGGAGAGGGCCTGTTGGGTGGGGGTGGGCGTCAAGTGGCGCGCAGAAATTTGTATCTAAAAAGAAAAGGAAAAAAAACTCCGCCCCCTTTTTTTGTTTTTGTTGTTGCTGTTGTTGCTATTATTTAAGACGAGCGTCTGCGCGAAGGTAGCAACGTTGGCGCAACGCCAGCAGCGTCGTCAGCAGTGGCAGAGAGTGTCATCGTTGCTCTCTCTCTCTTCCTCTGTTCCTCTCTCTCACTCACTCGCACTCACTCGCACACTCGCTCTGAGTAATTAAATGCTTATTAACGGTTCGCTGAGTCTGTGCGCCATCTAAAAACTCGTTAGCCTCGATATAATTAAACTCAGTTGCTTTGCACTCTGAGCTCTCGCCTCTGTGACAGAGAGTGAGTGTGAGAAAGAGAGAGAATGTGCAATGCAACAACAACCCCTGTAACTCACACTCCCCCTTGCAATCATGCAAGCCCGCCCTCCCTTCCCCAGCCCTTCGATACGTAATGCAAGTTTTTAGCCTGTTCTTGTTCTCGTCGTTGTTGTTGTTGTTTTTGTTGTTTTTGCGGCTTCTGCTATATTTTTTTGTTGTTGTTTGTGTAGTTTTTTTTTGTTTATTGCACTTTTGACGCCATTTTGAAAATGTAATTGTGTGCATTTTAGCAAGTGATTGCTGTAGGCAGTAAAACTAGAAGATTCTTCCTTTAAGTGTCACATGTCAGCAAAGTTTTTTTCTTGCCATTGTTGACATTTATTTAATTAGCCAAAAAGTTAGTTGAGAAACGTTTGTCAAGATCCAATCATTAATCTCTATTCTAATCTAGTTTTACCTTTTTTTGGTCATTTGTGTTTATTTATTGCCCCTGCCACGCATATGGTAAATGTAATAATTATTCGCTTGACAGAGCTTGAATAGTATTCAGTTTTCAGTAAAACCAAACAAATATATATCGCATGATAAATTTACAGCAATTTTAAATTAATTTAATTAATTTCAGTCCAAATCGAGCCCATTAAAAAGTCATTAAAAGCGAGACAATCGCTTTGACTTTTTTTTTGTGTTTTTGTTGTTGTTGTTTTTGCCGTTCATTGGTTTTGTTTGGACTGAACGAAAACTATTTAATTCATTTTCTGCTATTTTGGACTTTTGTTCAATATGCTAAAATGTTTTTATATTTAATTTTATTATAATTTATTATTTGGTCTATTGTTATAGAAAAATGTTTTACAATTTAAGAAACCAATTAAAAATAGGTAATAAAATATTTATTGCTTTATTTACCATGATTTTAGCTGCTCATTAAATATTATTGCTCACTTTATATTTGCATTGGTAAAAAGTCCTTTGAAATGACTCATTTCAATTGTACTTCAAGCACTTTCAATTTGCATTTTAACGCTAAATAAATTTACGCAATGTCTCTGAAACACACAAATACACACACTAACACACACACACACACACACCCAGATTCGTTTAACCCTTTTGGTCGACACGCACTTTTTGCCACGGACACGGACTCTTTTGGGGTTTTTCACTGTTCGAGGCGAGCGACGCCGGCAAACTGGCTGTTGTTGAATGTTGAATGTTGCCGCCGTTGCCGTCGCGGAAAAACGCATCAAAATTTTGTTGACCGCCACTTGAGAAAAAAGAAGACAAAAGCAAAAGCTGCGTGCCCATTGTTGTTGTTGTTGTTGTTTGTGCTCAGCTCAAACCTTGTTCGATTTTCGGAACACACACACACACACTCGAAAGGGTTGAGCGAAGGGGTTAAGGAGGAGGTGGAGGATACACAAAACACAAACAAAGGCAACGACGCACGCACTAAAAACAACTCAGCCACTGACTGTGGGAAGGGGGGAAGGGGAAGGGGGTGCTATCGCTTTTCCTGCCTTTCCAGCCTTTATTTATCCTTTGTCAAAACGGCGTCGCAACGTTTGAGTGTCTCCCGCTCTCTGAGGCATGTGGAATGTGTGGTCAGCGTAAAAGTGTCAGCGTTTAAGGGTTAGCCAAAGGGTTGGGTTTACTTTTTTGTTTCTGAGTTGTTGCTGTTGTCTTCAGGGGTGGGTTTCAATACACAACAACAACAACAAAAAAAAAAACACTCAACGTCCAAGCGGAGAACTCACTCGCAAACACAGTACGAAAGTGCAAAAGGGGCAATAATGCCGTATGCTGTCATTTCACTCGTCGTCGATGTTTTGCGATGTTTTCTGTTTGGTGGCTGTTGCTGCTGCTGCGCTGCTCGCACGCGTGTCTCGTGCGCTCCGCCTACTTTTTGTTGTATTGTGTTTGTGTTTTGTCTCGCTTTGAGTGAGTTTCGTTTGTGTGTTGAGTGAGAAATCGCTTGGCGGGGCAACTGGCTATGATTTTGTGTTTGTGCGCGATGTTTTTCTATGCGTTGCTGCGAAACTGTTCCCAGGTCCTGATTTCTTTATGTGGTGTGTGACTTTGCTAAGTGATTTCTGTTTTTTTTTACACCCAAGTGAGCGAAACATTTATCTTTATTAGCGAAAACACAACTTGAATTTCATTAGCTTGTCGAATGTTGTTGTTTTTTCTGAAAATCCCGTAAAATGTGCTTTGACAGTCTCGCCTGGGCGCATAGTTTAATTTAAAAACTGCTTGTAATTGCTGCTACAAATTAACATAATTGATGCGTACACCAGACACAAGCCAAGCCAAGATTACTGTCACTGTCCTCCCCCTTCATTCCCCCCTTTGCACAAAAGGCGCAGCAGGTGGCCCAGCCAGTTGAACAGAAGCAGCCCCATCGATTACCATTTCCCATTTCACTACGCAAATGCTGTCAAAGCTTCGACTTCCTCTCATGTCCCGTACTTGTGCGTATTTGTGTACATATTTGTTTTTGCCAAATGCCAAATCCAATAAACATTGAAAATCGCATGCTGGCCATTTTCATTACGGCAAAATGCTAACGCTAACGCTACAAACTTGCAACCTCATTGCATGCTAATTGATTTTTATGTGCAGCGAGTTTTTCGCTTTCCGCTCTGTCTGTGGCAACTGAACGACCACAGAGGGGTACGAGGGTGCGGTGTGCTACACAGCAGTGATTTCAATTGCTATCCCGCAGTGATACATTTTTATTTTAAGCGCGGACGCCATCTACAGGCAAAAATGCGAGGTAAATAAAGTCCTGGCGGTGAAATTGGTATTTAATGTGTGTTTGAACATCGTTAGAATGGTGGTGTGAAACTTCTCTAAATGTACAGTGGTACAAAATTTAAATGCCTAGAACTTTTCCATGTGTCAGCCAAGAAAATTTCCATACAAAATTGTGTTTATCAATTAAATTTTCTTTATTTGCATAATACAAATTTAAAACAGTTTTTTTTTAAAATTAAGTAGTACATAATTTAAAATATTTATTTTTATCAAGTTTTCTTATACAATCATTTATATTTTTACTTAACTAATAATACTCGTTTATCCCTTAGGTTATAAATAAATAAATAAATAATCCATAATTTAAAACATTTATTTTTATTCATAATCTTTAACTTTCACATATGTATAATTATAAAACCAGTTAATCTCTTAAGTAATATTAATATAATAAGATTAGTTTCTCCATATGTTTGCCCATAGTTTCTGTATCTATTTTTACATTGTACGGTTAGACAGTTTACCTTTGCAACCCTATTGAATGCGCAACCCTAGGCATATTCATAACTTAACGCATCATTGACGCAAAACTCATCAAAATCGAACGGAACATTTATATATATATTTTTTTCATCGTTGTAGTCGTTGGACAAACCCTGTTGGCTTACTTTACCGTTAATCAAGTTAATACGCAGTGTAAATCCGCTGCATTCGACCAAATGAACCGTTATCAATTACGTAACGGGTGCGTGAAACGCATCCTTCGAACTTTCCAACCTTCGCCCGAACCATTCCGCAATTAAACGTTGTAATGCAAATGCCAGCAGATAAAGTGCATGCGATAGGAGTCCTCAATAGCAACAACAACAAGAGCGCATAGGGTCGAAGGCGAAGGGGTTGATAGAGCTGCGATAGAGTTGCCCCTAAGACCTTAAGGGTTACAACATGCGCCTCCTTAAGGAAAGTGGGCAAAGGTTGTTGAACTGTACCAAGTAAGTTCTTCCTCATCCAATTTATCTTCTTCTTTTGCGATTCGAATAGAAACCCTACTCAAAGTAACGGATGTGTGAGGAATGCAACATTTGATATGTTGTGTGCTGAAAATAACTAAAATATGTATAGAACAAATATGAAATATGATAGGAAATGACAGTTATAAAAGTTTATTTTTATTGATGTTAGAAAAAATAATTTAAATACAAGATTTCAGTTGTTTATTAATTTCCTTATAAATAGTTCCATTTTTTAAATATTTCACTTTGTCACTTAATGGTTCTTCAGTTATTTTCGTTGGTCGACAGCCCTCCAAGAGCACGGTATTAAGTTCCTACGATTATTGCAATTTGCACGTAGGAACTCTATACCTCGCTGATGGTAAATAGACTTCGTTATCTTTCAGTTTCAATTTGGAGTTTGAAGAGATTCGAGTTTCACTTGAGCACAATGCAGCTCACATGTCTACTTACCAACAACAACAGGAACAACAACCACATCAGAGGTAATGCGTAGTAAGCTTCTCCCACTTGGTTGTTTGACTTGTCAATTTTAAGCTGCAATTAAAGTCATAAACGGATTATATACAGCAATTTTTTTGTTGTCGTTCCATTCAGATATTGGCATTGGCTTCATAACGCAATTGATTCAATACTTTGCCAAAGTCGCCCGTCTGTCTGAGCACTCCAAAAAAAGAAAAGAAAAGAAAAGAGAAGCAAAGAATAGATACAGTTGTTTATAGATAGATATATGTATATGTATATGTGTGTATGGATATTTGAGGTCTGGTCTTAAAATTTTATACTTGCACATTAGCCGCCGGCTGCCGTTGGGCAAAAAAAAAAAAGAAAAAGGGATAAAGGAAAAAGGGAGACACTTATGTCTTATGCACATTAGCCATAAAAAGATGGAAAGCGAAAGATACGGCGACTTTTAAGCTGCCTGTCTGACTAAGTACAAAGTTAAATGTGCCCTAAAAGCATTAGACCACAATATTGCAGTGCACTTAATAAATTGCCAATCTAAACTTGAACACGAACACACATGAAATTAAAACAATTCCGATTGCTGATTTCTAACCTTGGATTAACTCGATAATTTTCCACCCGCTTGACAGACAAACCGACTAACTGACTGACAAGTCTTATAGAGCAAGTCCACACCCCCTTCCTACAGTCTCGCTAATTACCCGCTGCAACACAAAAAACTAATCAACTTGATTGATTTATCTGACAGTGCTGCACAAGTTGACATTTTGAAAAGGCAGCAACAACAGCAACAACTCTTTAACGCCCACAGCAACAACAACAACAACAACAACAACAAACAACAATCAGGCAATGTTAGTTACAAAAACACTTTGCTGCACACACAAATTATCATTTCAATTATATGCAAAATAAATGCATTTGATTGCCAAGTTACTTTGGCTATGTGCTACAAGTATCTGTTAGATACATTCGCTCAAAAAGTGTTAACCACACCACACACAACAGCAACAGCAGCGTGATTTGCATTTAGTTGCTGCCTTTTGGGCTTTGGCAAAGTCGTTTTCTTGTCTGCTCGCGACGTAAATCAATTGAATTGATTTGGTTTTTCTTTTTTGTGCTTTACGGTAGCAATAAGAAAATTGCCCGCCCGCTGTGTCAAAGTAGAATTTTCAACCATGTGTGAGTGGAGAGAGCTTTCTGATGCAGCTGCGTCCTCAGCGTCGTCGTATAATGGCGCCATAACTTGTGGCAAGGGAAGGTACAGTACATAAACTGGTGGACAGTGCCGCTGATTAGCATCAGGCATCAGGCTGGCTAAAAGGCTGGCCCGAACCATTGAGCGACGACTGCCTTTGATTGACAGTTTTGCATACAAAGCGCCAAGCCAAACCAAACCAAACAAACAAAACGAAATTCGCACATAAATCGCCTGAATGCTCGTTGCGATACAACTGAAAAGATACTCGGGAAGCTTACGACAACAGATGTTTGCCATTGACTGACTGACTGACTGACTGACTGACTGAGGAGTTAGCTGAGTTTTTATGGCTGCCTGTTAAGTGTTGACGTTTGTGCTGCCTGATTAGCCTCAGTCTTGCTTTATGAGCTGGCCCAAAAGTTGAGCTTGCAGTTTATAGTTTTGTGAACCTGCAGCAGGATTTTTCACTCAACATTCGAATGTTTGTTTTGCCGCTCACCCGACAAGCGCGACCCATTTCACTTTGACTGGCTAAACGACAGACAGCCCGACAGCAATCTTTCACTTAGTGAAAGAATTAATTAAAAGGCCAAATTGCAAGAGGAAGCAAAAGCAAAAGCAAAAGCAACAGCAACTGAAAGTCCGAAAGAGCGTTGAAAAAAATTAATTAAGCTCAAGTAAATTAAAATGTATCAAGCTTGGGTTACGGCTGCCTGTTGCCTGTTTGCTGTTGCCTGATGCACGAGCCACGCCCCTCAAGCGGCAAATGTGCAACGCCTCCAAACGGTAAAACGTGCTCTGAAATTATTATCAAGTCGTTTGTCGATTTTGGCCCTGTGGGAAAAGGAAAGATATAAAAAGAGAACAAATTATTGTGTGTCTGTCGTGGCAAGTTAATGTTTATATTATTTAATTACTCTTTCAGTTCCAGACTCGTTTGTCGCTTATTTGTAGGCAGTTAGGCTTGGCGTTCTGCAATTTTGATGAGTTTGCTGCAACGAGTAACAACAAATAAAGATAGTTTTTGATTAGAATTCATATTATAAATGGTGTTAGACAGGCTGAATGTCTAGGCGCCAGACACCAAGCCAACAAGAAACCAAGTCAAGCATGTCATATTGCGAAAAGTGAAGGTTTGGCCATGGCGAGTGGGCAGCTCAACTGAGTTGAACTCAACTTAAGTGAGCGAGGCTCACCTGCTGTGAGCTTATACCTATAGTATATAGTATATAGTATGGCAGTGCTATTAGTGTAAATGTTCACTTTTTATGTTATTGCAAAGAGCATTCGTTCAAATTGACTTCCTTTATTCATTGCACTTTTACAGCATATTTGATTTTTATTTAAATCTTTTTAAATTGCAACTTTCAAATATATTTTAAAATGACACGCATTCATCTTGCAATAAAATAGTAGTTATATCTATCCGAGATGCAATTACCTTGTTAGTCAAGCCTTTCATTTAGCCTTTCAAATCAGCAACAACACTTTACAGCTGCTGTTTGTAGTATCTATGTATCTGCTCATCTGTATCTATGAACGTTTTCATTATGTGGTCATTATTTGTTGAATTTTATTGCTTTTTAAGCGCATTTTAATTTTTGCCTTTCGCCAGCACAGACCACAAAACGAACAAACGAACAAAAAATAAAATAAAATTGTATGAAATTAATAAATAAAAAATGCATGGATGTAGCTCACAGTTGGCTACGCAACGGTGTCATCTTGTGTCTCGTAAAAAATGCATAGCACATACTGTCTGTACTCTACTACGATGATGATCAACGGGCTGACAACTGTCGGACGTGAATGTGGAAGGACGGACGGATGGATAGACGGACGCATGGCGACGTCGATGGCGTTGTGGCGACGACAAAAGCTGTCCGTTTTCCATGTGTCATGTCCGACTGTCTACTGTCTACAACAAACTGAGCTCGTGTCTTTTGTGAAAGGCAACCAAATTACGAGCACACATTAACAGATACACATGCCGCACACACACACACACACACACACAGATATAAATATGGTATACATAAATCTTTAAATGCAATAATGCAAGCTAAAAGTTATATTTTGGATGAAAGCTATTCTAAGCATCCTTTCTTAGATATTAAGTTGATGAGTGGTGAGTGATTGATATAAAAAGTGCAAAGCTTTTGCTAATGAAAGCTTTTATGTGCTAAGTAGTAGATTCTTAAAAGGCTCTCTCCTTAAACAATCACTTTCAGCTACTGTCATTTGTGATTAAACAGTCTGCAGTGTGTAATTTAATGGTTAGAAAGGATTTATCTCCGGGCTTGGCTGCTGTTGCTGTTGTCGTGTATAAAGTTATAGATTTGTAATTATTTTGCCACTGACAATTTGGTGCGGCTGGCCTTTGACGCTGATTGATTGCGCTTGTAACTAATCTGTACATTTATTGAGTTATCTGCCTAGCATTTATAATTTCCGACACTGGCCTGGCCGGGAGACCGGGACAGGGACCGGGCTGGGCCATTCCAACAACGAAAAGCTGACCAATTAAAAGCAAACGGTTTTTGCATTGCAATTAAACGGCATTTAACGGCAACGGCAACGTCGACGGCGATGGCCAAAAGCTGTGTGTTCATGCAAAAATCGCTTCCTCATTGGCAGGCAACGCACATTAAAATTCCAACGGACCAACATAAATTTTCGCACTGATTTCTTTTGGGCTAGCTGCGGGTTGGGGCGAGGAGCTGTTTGTGTGTGTGTGTGTGTGTGTGTTTGACCAGTTCCAGAACATGTTGTGCCAGCATTTGGACATTGAACATGGCCACGCAGCACGCAGCTTATCAATCGTGCCACTGCATTCAGATGCAGATGCAGATGCAGGTTGCAGGTTGCAGGTTGCAGAGTATCGGGTACTGGAATACTGAAGTCCCTCCCAACAGCAGGTTACAAGCAGTCAGCTACAAGTTTGCTATTAATTTGCCAACGCTTCACACCTTCCCTCCCCCCTATGCAGCGACTTGGGGCAGGCTTTTCAGCAGCTGCCTTGTTGAGTTGTCAGCTGGGCTGGGGCAACAACACACAGAGAGACGGCAAACTTGCGGCCTGGCGCATGGTTATTAATGAAGTCAATCAGCAATTTTGACAGAAATTTATCTATAAGCGTCGGCATTCTGCCAGGCAACATGTTGCACAGTCACACACACACTACAAGTTGCTAATTTTGCGCGGCGTTGAAACATGTTTACAGGCAACTTGGCAACTTGGCAACCTGGCAACCTGGCAACTTGGCAACTTGGCTAACTGACAGCCTGGCACTCAGTTCCGAGCCCAGCACTCTTTTATTTATTTAATTTTATTTTATGTTAATTTGAAACCTGTTTAATTACCAAGTGGCTTTCGTGGTAAAGTACAACGGCTTCAATAAAATTGTTGGCAGACAAGACTTTGCATTCAACTGAATGCGCTTCAAGCTGCCACTAAGGATATTTGAACTATGAGGCAAAAAAAGTATCTGATAGAGGAACTTTTTTACAGCTCATTCCCGTTGCCATTCTAGCCAAATTACTTACCACATGCTTGTGGCAATCATAACTGCCACTGTCAAGCAATAAATTTTAGCCCAGTTTTTTTTTACTTGTTCAGCTAGGCAAATATATACAAACGGTATATTTAATTATCGTCATTTGTTAACTTGCATATGTTTTTTTTGTCTGCCTCTCTACCAGAGTTGATTCTGTGTAATGGCTTTAATCAATTAACGTTTTATGTTGACCAAATTAATACTGATAGGAGTTTGGCTCTCATGCTCACAGGAAGTCCAACTTACAATGTTGTCTTAGCCAATTAACTGCAAAGAGAAAAAAAAGTTGTATCATAATGTTATTGATTATTGGCTTAATTCGATTTGAGTTGATAAAGTTAAGGAAATTGATTTTGATTAATAATTAACTTCTAATGGAAATAATGACAAACTTGCATTTAAAGCAACAGGCTTTTAAAGAAGACCTATTATTTCTTTTTTTTCATGAAATTCTTCATTTCTTTTAATTTACATTCTCTGACTCCATTCTCAGCCAATTTGCCGGCATTATTTTTATTGTTTTTATATGTATTTGCGTCTTTGCCTGCCGCATTTTAATTTCACTTTTCTTGGCAAATTTTCTTTTGCTTTTCCTTTTGCCATTTTCTTTTATTTCTACGCCCAACGACGACGATGACGACGTAGCCGGCAAACTTTTTAATGTCGCGCGGCTGCTGCAGCTAATTTAGCTGACGGTTAGGTGGGTGGATGGGTGGAACAATGTCTGGCAAGAGCTGAGCACAGAGGGGCTAGGGGGTTGCCTCGACTTGGCGCACAGACTTTGCCAGGCAGTATCTTTTGGTTTTGGCTTCATTTGCGCGCCTTCTTCTTGGCATTCTCTTCTCCCTGGCTGGCTCCTTCGTTCTGCAATGAAATTAAAAACAGCAAGGAGTCGTTGCACACACACACACAATGACACAGGGCAGACGCCTGCAGCTTTCCAACTTTGCTGGGGGTGTTGGGTGCTGTGGCTTTTCCCTGGCTCCCGCAAAAACAGGACTAAATGAAAATGAGTGAAGTTTGCGTTTTTCGCACCCACAGGAAAGATGAACGAGGCAGCAAGGCAGCCTTGAAGAGCACCTCTTTGTTCATTATGCACTTCCACATCATCATCATCATCATCATCATGAACTTCAGCGTCATTATCATTGTCCTCGTTTGCTTATTAACCCAGTTTCAGTCTATCGTCTTGGCTGCCGGCAGCGTCTTGCTCTCCTTCTCTTTTCTTTCTCTCTCGCGCTCATTTGTGTGTGGGTGGGTGGTCTTGGTGGTGTTTATTTTTTGTGTCCTTGTTTTAATTTTAATTTTTGTTTGGTCTACGGTTCGTTCGTTTTTTCTTTGCTGCTGCTTGTGCAGGTTTTGGTGACGTCGTCGTTGCTTTCCTTCTTCATTTTTTACTTTCTTGTTGCTCTGGTTTATGTCGTCATCACTTTGCCTGCCTGCCTTCTTTTGTTTCTAGGTCAAGAACTTTGTGCCGGCTTTGTGACTTGTTTAGTGGTTTTGGTTTTGGTTTGTTGCTGTTTTGCCATTGAAATTTCTCATTTGCGTGAGTCCGAAGCGAGAGTAACTTCAATTAGTGGGCGTTTGTCTCTCCATGACGTATACTTAATATTTAGGAATTGATTTAATGTAATTCACGCTTTGACAAACTGCGAGACAAATGTCATTTGTCCATCGTTTCAATACATAAGCAAAAAGCGAAGTACATATATACTCCGGGAATTGGAAGGATAGGAAGGATAGATACCGTTGTCGCACTTGATGGGCAACTGTCATGCAAATGACATCACGCACTATAGTCATCAATTTTGTTGAAGTCGGCAAGATGCTAGCTAGCTACATAGCTAAAGCCAAATCCCACCGAAAAACAGAAAAAACCCCCCACCAAAAGACATAACATAAAAAGAACTCAAGTAAAAATGGAAAAACCTCCCACTTGAAGCTTAAGCAGATGAGCAGAAAGAGACGAAGAGTTTGAAATATTCGCAAATGCGAATCCTGTCGTATTTGTCACAGGATGCACACACACACAAGCACACACATACATGTATATATGTATTTAGATTGTAGTCTCTGAGCCAAGCAAGACATTATTATGATGGAATCCTATTTGTTACAAGGCAAATGGCAAAACGAACGTAGCTGCCAGTGCCAATGACAGCCGAGACGTGGCGTTAGAATACGGATAAGGGGTGGGGAATGGGTAATGGGGGCTGTGGGTGTTGTGTGTACTCCACGTTGAATAGGAGGATTGTGATAAATGGAAGGGGAGGAGAGATGAGCTCCCAAGTTGCGATGCGCACAGAGTAAATTATGCTAATGTCTAAATAATGCATATTCGATGATGTGGGTAGCGTCAAAAAAGCCATATACACACAAATCTATGTGTATATCTTAAAGTAAAGTTTTAAAACTTCTGCATTTCGATATACAGATTGATTTTTAGTGCGTGGACAGCAATAGCAGCAGCAGCAGCAAACCACAAAAAATGTGTGTATAAATCACATTTATGTTCGCTGCTTCAAGTGCCGCAACTAATGATGGACATAAATTTACGGTTGCCGGGACTAGAAGACGACGACGCAACGACGACGACGACAACAGCCAAAAGCAGCCAAAATTTTGTAAGCAACTTGTAGTGGGGGGGTGGATTGGGTTGGGTTGGGTTTTGCAGTGGAGGTCAGACGCGACTCTTACTCGAATGTGCGCACAATTTCTTTTTTGGCTGCTTTTGACGCCAGGCCAATATGCAGTAAATCTGCCAGAATGTGCCTTTTAGATTTGGCAACACAGCAAGCAGCAGCAGCAGCAGCTTCCTTTGAAATGGGTTACATATTTTATGCTTAATATTTTGCATTTTATTTCGCTGATGCGCGAATACGAACCCAGGGAGAGACGCCGAGGCCAAAAGCTAAAGGCAAACGGCCTTTATGGCATTCAGCGAAAGAAAAAAAAGGAAACTGTACTTGAGCCACAGTTATAGTTGTTGCTTTGTGCGCTGAAAAGCAAAGGAAATTGAAAATTTGTTCAATCCAACAAGGCGAGTTTGTTGTATTTTGTTTGAAATGAAAGCTCTTCACTTGAGTCTTGCCTCAAAGGCAGTGTAATCAAAATGCTGTCCAAATGTTAGCTAGATTTAATGCAAGACATGTTTTAGGTTTGAATCGCATATTCAGTTTAACACTTGCTACATGCAAAGTACTCAGCTCTAACCTCAAAAGTAAAATCGATAATAACAAACACGATTTGCTTATCACGCTGACTGCAGCAACCCTCAACCCTCAACCCTACACATTTGTTATACAGGGGAGGGAGGGGTCGTTTCAATAAAACGCAAAACGCAACTTGAAGTTAATTTGCATATTTGCCAGAAACACTGCCAGAACACGCACATTGCAAAATGTAAAGAGTCGAAATGCAAAAACTAATAAAAAAATAAATTTGTACGTAGGTGACAGTGAAAACTGGGCAAAAGCCGGCAGGGTGTCCCTTTACCCGATGCCCTCTGTCTCTCTGACGACTGACGTTTGCAGAAATTTATGCAAATTTTTTGCGATCGAACACACACACTCTCACACACACACAACTCGATCGGAGTGACTCGGGCTTGTTATTGATTTGCAAACAGGAATAGCAGAGTACAGAGCATAAAAAAGGTATACCCTGTTAATTTGCATAATCGGCAGGACGAAGGATTGCGCCAGCCTGTTTGCCGTCTATCTTGTTAAAGGATTTGCAAAAATACGATTTTACTTTCGCCCGTTCTCTCTCTTTCTAATAAGCAAATTGATTGCATTGTTGACTTGTTGTGTCTGTGTGTGTGTGTGTGCGTGTGTGTGTATGCATTTGGTTGAGTAAATATTTAGCCATTGAGTAGCTAGCTCTGACAGCAACTGACAGCCAAGAAAAACCTAAGTGAAAATATTTGAAAATTGGTTTTAGCGGCGCACCTGACAAAGGAAAACAGCAACGAAATCCATGCAAATACAAATACAGACAGACAGACAGCAGCTAGTCGAATATCGAATGCTCTTCACACTCTACATCATAACTGTTTGACTTTTGCAAAGGGCAATGCTTGTTGGAAAGGAATTCATGTATGCACAGATATAAATTCAATTCACTTCAAGATGCGCGACAGCAAGACGACAGCTGCACAGGATGTGGCACGGAGTGGTGAGGAGAGGAGAGGAGAGGAGAGGAGTGGAGTGCCGAGAGTATGATGGAGGAGCGCACTTGGCAAATCCTGTCAGGCATTTTCTACATTTTGATATGTACTCGTTGTATTTTTCGTTTGCCTGCTAAAAAGGATTACGCTAACACAAAGAAGTCGCGCAGACAGAGACAGAGAGAGATACAGAGAGATGGAATATATGTATGTATGTGTATGGAATATTTGGATTTTTGCACATGCCAATATGAAATGCAGACCCACCCAGTTAGAACCACACCCGCCCGGATTTTCATGTGTGTGTCCCACGCTTTTGTCGCATTTTTTTCTCTCCTTTCTTTTTTGTTATGTCGTTGTCGTCGTCGTCGTCGTTGTCGCTTTTCGCTTTGTTCGCCAACGCAATCACCCCCCGCCATGTGTGTGTATGTTCGTGTGTGTGTGCGGTTGTTGTTTGTATTTGTACAGCAACCATCAAACATTTGCTCATGTCTCTTGTACAAGAATAACGTTAAATTGTAAGCTCGTGTGTGAGTTTGTATATTTTCATGTGTGTAAATTTGCAAAAGCCAAAAGAAAATGGTTGATTGTAAGGGTGTGGGTGGCAATTTCCACTTTAGTTAGCGGGTTGAAACGTTTTAGATTGAACTATGGCTGTCATAAATGGCTTTGCATCGCATATCTAAAACGGCTTAAGTGCAGATTGATGGTATGTAGCATACAAAGAGCCAATAAATACACACAAAGACAAACAGAGAAGAAAAGAGATGTGCAAATAAATGTATAGAAATATGCACGAGACAATATTGATTTTTCTTTGTTGTGAATAAAATAAAATATATATTTTTATATATCTACGAGTAACATGACAACGCTATCAGCTGCCCTTCTAAACTTGTTAGTGTACCCTTTTCTTAGCTACTAAGCCTATAATTGCCAGCGGATATTTTTGTGTGCTCGTTCGACAAGCACTCAAGTACTCGTTGTGCAAAAATTGAAATCAGCAATTGACAGCAGAGTCGCACCGAGAACATGATTTGCAAATAATGCACTTGAATTTGCATAAGGTTTGCCAAAATATGCAAAACAATTTATGCAAATTAGCTGCAATTCTCTCTCTCTCTCTTTGCAATTAAATCTTTTAAAACCCTATTCATGCACAGCTGTCAGCCTAAGGGGCAAAACAAAAAAAAATGTGCTAGTCAGACCCGTATTACTCTCAGGTAGACAGAACAAAAAAAGCTCATTTGCATAAAAACCGAAATAAAGTACAAAAAACGAGAGTGTGTAGAAAGTGAAAGGGGTAGTCTGGGCTTACCCCCTGAACCCTGACCCAGCCGCCGCTCATTAACATAAAATTAAACAAAACAGCCAAGAAAAAAAGCAACCGAATCCAATCTGAAAACGGGAAATTCTGATGCTGTCTAACAGCAGCTGCCAAGTTCAACGAACTGCGCCAAGTTGTCTCACTAACCCAAATTAAAATTATGTTAATGAACAAGAGAGAGCAAGAAGGGAAGAGAGTGAGAGCGAGCCGGCACTCAAAATCACGGCCAAGGACGACGGCAACGTTTTTCTCGTCCTGTGTGCTTTTCATTTTGCCTAATGAGCGCGCGACTGCGACGCAGCGTCCTTCTGCTGGCTTTGCTTTTGGCCCTGGCCCTGTCTGACTGCCACTGCCTGCTCCTGTTACCGATGCTCATTAATTTTGCCGTCGCTTTTTTGCACATATATTTTTGCATTGCCCTCCATTTCCGCAACGCAAAATTTCTCCTCTTGTTTAATTTTCGTGTTTCATTTTTCATTTTGTACCGCGCTCATTTGGTGACGTCACAACATCACTCTCGCTCTTTCTTTATTCGTTTGCCATCTCTGTCAGAGGCTCGGCCTGTGTCTCTGCCTCTGTCTATGCTGCCGGCAGCGAGTGCCTTCGCATAATTAAGATCTTAATTTATGCAATTATTTTGCCGGCTGTGTTGAGTCCTTTTTACTCAAATGTAGGCCAGACGGCCTTGCCTTGTTTTGGTTTTGATTTTTTTCGTGATTCCTTTTATTTTTTTTTGGGATGTGAAGTTATTTTCGAACGTTTCGTTGATGGAAGCGGTTGTGTTTTTATAGCTCTTAAGAGAGTAAATGTAAATTAAGGAGGTGTTTAAATAATATACAAATAAATTGTGCACTAATAATTAAACAAAATAATTAGTTAAAGTGAGAACAGTTCGAGAAAAGTTTAAAAAAATAAGCAACTGAATATTTTTTAGCCAATTATTTTAAATGCAGAACGTTTCAAAATATTATTAAATGTTTTATCATAAAAACTTCTTAAGAAATACAAATTAACTATAAACTTTAACCAAAAACTCAAATACTTCCAATAAAAAATTAATAAATAAATTTGAAAATCCTTTTTTCACCGCAAGGTTTTAAATTATAAGACATAAAACAAAAAGAAGTAAAATCACTTGTTTTTAATACAACACTTTTTACTTTGATTTAAATGTGAAAAGTTTTCCCGTTAGTATTGTTTTCATTTATAATTTTTGGAGTTTCAATACTGTGGATTTTAAAAAAAAATGAAACCATTTAATTTATAGCTTACCTGAACATAATAAACTTTTGTTTTGACTTTGGTTTCAAGAAATATTTTAAGTTCCAGTTTAGCAATAATTTTATAAATTATTGACTTCACATAAAATTCAGATAAGTTTTATTTTGAATGAAGTTCACTTTGAATTAATAAGTATCTTGTATTATCCATGTCACATGTAACATTTTTAGTTAAATCGCACACAACCGAACCGATACGCGTCGCGTTAAGAAATGATTTCGACTTTGACTCCAAAAATGTACTTTGGCGCTCAGTCAGAGTTTTTGAGCTCAGTTCAGTTGAGTTTGGCGTCTCGCGTTTCGCTTTCTTATCACACAAAGCACACAACTAGAAGCAGAAGCCCACACAAATTGGAATTGGAGTAATCACGCAGAAGAAGCAGGCGTTCAGGCGTCGGCAGCGACGTCGCTCTGCCCAAGAAGCAATTGAAGCGAAGTCACAGACACAAAGCCGCCAAACCTTGAGCGAATCTATCTTCTGTGAGTCTGAGCCGGTGCCGGACTCTAAGGAAGACCGTAGAGTGTAGACCAGGACAGGACAGGACGCACCAGTCGGGCGCAAGGCCCAACTGCTACTGCCCACAGCATTGCTGACTAGCATTTGCTTGCCGCTGGAAGCACTCGAGCAGACCACATTTGCCACCCCCGAATGGCCGTCAAGTGCTGCGCTGCCGGCAGCAACGTCGTCGGCCATCAACTTTGAGTTAAGCGCAGGCGCACTTGCAACACTCTCTTTGAATGTGGCAGCAACAGCAGTCACCCCCTCAGGTGGATATTTCTCCTCTGTGGTAATCGTACAAAAGAAGAAAAAAAACTGCAGCATGCTTCCAGGCGTCGTGGAAAACGCAGTGCGTGATGCGTGCTGTTGCTGCGGCTGCTGCTGCGGCTGCGGCTGCTCTACTACCCCTCTGAAGATTATTAAATCCACCACAGTTTTGAAATCAAGTTGGCGACTAAAGTTGCGCAGCCGACGCTCCTTAAAGGAGCAGCCAGCAGCCCATCGATAGTTAGAAGAGCTGGCGCCTTATCAGGCAGCTGCCAGGCCACGCATTTTGTCATTTTTTGGTTTTTTGCGCACGCAACAAAAGCAAACACAGAGGCGCCACCATGAGGCCAAAAATGGGGCCAGCCAGCGTTATGGTGGGGGGAGGGGGTTTTGTAAGACGGCGCTAAACTGAGCAGCTGAAGTAGAAATGCTTATACGCTGGGGATTTGAGCTTTACAAGCGTAACAAAATATGTAAAAAGAAATAAAGTAAAGCCCTGAGCATGAGAGCTCACAAACACACACACACACACACACACACACACAAATTGAGTATCTCTGTGTGTCGCTCGCGTATCTATGAAGTTCCTTCCGTTTGCCGCAGACATTTGCGCCAAGTGTTCAACGCTGCCGTTGATGAATGATAGATGGATTATGATTTTGTTTGGCGTAAATTGAATTTCGCATATTTTTTACGCTTTTCAAAACATCTAACCCACACAGACCCCTCTCCCGTTGCTTACCCGACCAAATATTTAGACAACGTTAATATTCAAGACATAAATATATATGATTGTACACAAAATAAATAAACTACAATTTAAAGTTGAGGCCTTTTCACCCGCTTCAAGCTGTCAACTTTTTCGATGGCTGCATTCGTTTGCCAACGGAAATCAAGTTAACGAAGTAAAAATGTAAAATGCAACAGCAGCAACAGCAACAACAACAACAACGACAAACGTATTCAACATGCCAGAAGCAGCAGCAGCAACAGGAATAGCAAGAAACAGCCTCAAATCGATGTTGGAGGCTGTTCCAGGACCAAAAAAAAGAAAAAAAAAAAAAATATAAATAACTGCAGTTGGTAAAGCGCAAGCAGCAGTTGATGCTTTAATAAACTGATTTGTTGCCGAGTTAAAATTGTGAAATTCAAGCAATTCAAACATTTTCAATTCTAGGCATCTTTTAATTTAAAGAAACTAAGGTTTTATTTCAAAAATTCCAAAGCAAATGATTTTCCTATTCATCTTTTTTCACATTCTTGGTGAAAGTGGTTTATTCATTTTAAAAGTATTTGAGATTTGACGATATAAATTCTAGATTTTTAATGAACAATTTCCCCCCATTCTTGACCTTGAAACCAACTCCCAACAGTAAACTTTATTACATCTATCCTTTCTAATTGCAATCACTGCCAAAAAAAATTTTAAGTTAACTTTTGTGCTGGCTATTTTTGGTCCTTACATCACAGAAAGTATTTCATGTTCTGCATGCTGCATTCAGTCAACCCACTCGGCTGTGCCACAATTTGTTGTATGCCTTACGTTTCATGAGGCACTCTCTGCCAACTACACGTAAGTAGCAGCACTCGAGCAATGCTTTTGTGTTGTTGCTGCTGTTGTTCTTGTTCTTGTTGTTGTTGTGCTGCATGCAACATACTTTTATGGATCAGCTGCAACTTCAATGCAAAACAAGCCCGACCCGACGAGGGGTAGGTCTAACTTTGAGTTGTGATTTGCCCAGTGAATGCTTCCCAAATTCCCATGCCACAGTCAAAGCCAAAGGAGAAGCTTTTGTTGTGCACACGCACACACACACACACACACATCGAACAGGGTGTAGTTGTCGACTTTTATAAGCAGTACATTTTTATTTCCATCTCATACTTTTGCTTACAATTCGCATGCGTCATAACTCAATAAGCAGCCAGCCAGGCAAAGGCAACCATCAAAAGATGCAGCAGCAGCAGCAGAGCTAACTGTAATCCTAATGAAACTACAACACATATTACGTATATTGCACTAAAGTCTTCTCCTGCTACCCTAGCAACATTTGCATGCAACAATTTGGCAAAAAATAAAAATAAGAAAATGCAAAACCCAAGTAGAGGCAACTTCAGTCAACTCCTGGCACAACTAGTACTCTCATCAGGACTCGGTTTGCACATATGAAAACGAATACGAGGAGCCTCTCATCTCGTCGTCGTCATCTTGTTGCCTGTAGTGGAATTTATTATAAGATCCTCTTTCTTCCGTCCTTTCCTTTCTATTCATTCTTTCTATATGTGAATGCAGAAAACTTGTATGAATATTTTCTACAACATTAAAAAGGCATTTCCAGTTATTTGGCTTATAAAATTTGTGTATAGTTAGGGGGACCGCCCCCTAACTAGTTGGCGATTTTGTGTGTACTCAAGTTTGGCATCCAATAAGCCAAATTCCTGAGCAGCGACTAATGACCGTAAAGCCGCTGGCAAAAGCTAATCAGACGTGGTTTGGGCACTCACTGTGTGTGTGTGTGTGTGTGTGTGTGTGTGACGGCAGGCAAATTGCGTTTTTAGTATCATTAATCTGCCACACTCGGCGCAGACGTCAGCGTCAGGCATCGACTCACTTAGTAGAGTCAAAAGTCAGTGAGATGATATGCTACCCAGTCCACAAAAGGGCACATTAATTTCCTCTGCCTCTGCCGATATATATATATAGATAGGCATATTACCTAGGCAGCGATTTTCCATACCCGATAGCTTTAGCTGATTGCACAAATGATTCAGCTGTGCAGCTGCAAAAGGCCGCGCCCCAAAGATACTCGAGTATTTTTTTTTATTTGGGCCAAAAGTTTAAGAAACGTTTAAAGCCCAAAATGCGTTGAAATACGATTATGTGGCATCCTTTTGCAAAGCTGGGAGGGGCGGGAGAGTCTCAACCAGGTCATAAAGAAACTGGCTGCTAAGTGTGTGCTGTGCCTGTGTCTTTACATTACGCATACGCAGCGTGTTGCGTTATGGCTGTTTGATGTTGGAGTATGTGTGCGTATGTGTGTGTGTGTGTGTGTGTGTGTGTGTGTCGTACTTTATGATGACATGCCAAACATTTATGCAAAATGCTAATTTGAAGCCAGATATTGTAAGGGAAGCAAAGCTGTCCCCGTTGTTGTTGTTATTGTTGTTGTGTGGTGAACAGTGGCCCAGTTTGATTGTTTCTAGAGTAAACTAGTCAACTTAACATGCCATACTTAACAATGATATTTGTGCCACTGTGCAGCTTAAAGTAAACGCCTTCTCATCAGCATAACTCGTCATGCATAACACTGGAGCGCATGTTCTACAAATGTCCCATAGGCTGGCTGGCTGACTACTTGACTGACTGACTCAATGACTCAATGACTGACTGACTGAGGAGAGCTTAATACTACTTGAAACCGGTCGGTCGGTCGGTCTGTCATTTACTTGCTTGCCACGCCTTTTAATGCATGACGCTGCCATTTTGATGTGCGCTCAACTTCATTACACGAAATATTGAAAATGGCTTAACAGGAAATTAAGCAAAAACAGCAGGCAGCAGATAGACGAACGAACGGACAGACTGTTTAATCTGTATCTAAATCTGAATGGTGCAAATCTTAAAGGGAAATTAGCTGCGAGAATGCTTAACGAATGACGTGTTCTCTCCATCTTAACTACCCCTACCATAATCCATTGTCAGTGTCATTGTTGTTGGCAAAAATATTTATTGTAATTCGGCAAGTATTTGTGGAATATGAATTGCGAGTATTTGCATAAATGAAATGTGTATGTAAATGGCAACTCGTAATGCCAATCAATCACCCCAAAAAACGACCAAGCACACACACACACAATATTTACACACATGATTCAGCTCCTCCCACAGTCACACACAAAACCAATAAACTAAATTCGCATGAAAAAATGTGTGTGTTGGGCAAACGAACAACAAAAAAAAAAAAACACACACAAAAAACGAAACGTAGCAAAAATCGTCAACAACACAAAACCCATACATGATGAGATGGAATATGTGAGTACATGTGTGTGTGATTGTGTGTGTGTTTGTGGGGTGTATTGCAACCCTTATCCTTGGCAGGATATTACATGCTTCAACAATGTTGTAGCATTCCCAATAACAACAACAACAATAACAACAGCGCCTTAGCATTCCTGCCGAAAATGAAATTCTGTTTTGCATTTTATGTCGACGACTCCGAAGCCAAAAGCATAAAGATGAACAACAAAACGAGGAACGGGAACGGGAACGAGAACCAAAACCAGCCAGAAAACATGACGAGAACAGAAGGAGAACTCAGAATGATGGCGAACCGAAAGAAGAAGAAGAAGAAGGAAAAAGAGATGTTGCAGAAAGGACGCAGAAAATATAAAAATAAAAAAAAAAACGAAACGAAAGAAATGAAATCTAAACAAAATGCGTTCGAGCGTGTGTGTTCAATTACAATGTGTGTGATTGCTGGAGCCAGCAGCACAGGGGTCAGAGTAGGATGAAGCAACGCCCACACACACACACACACACACACACATACACTGACATAAAATTTTACAATGCGAAATAAGCGAGCGAAACGCTTTTTGTTTGCCGCTGCTGATGCTGCTGCTGCTGCTGCTGGTCCTTGCCCAGGACATAGAACTCGAACTCAAACTCGAACCCAAAGCGGGACCCGGGACCAAGACCCGGCCATCCTTATGCAAATAACAGGGAGCGCGAGGGCACATAAAAATAAAATAATAACAATACAATATTTTTTGATGACAGCCGCCTCAACACAACGATGTTTCGGCCAGCCCTCCCCCGTCCTCCCACGTCCTTCTTGAAGCTATTCTATGGTTTCAGGCTCTCTCGACAAAGGCGCACTCCAAAAAGACAGCACATAAAAGAAAGGTTTAATCGACGCGCATTTCACGAGGCAGCAGTAGCATTCACGGCTTCGAAAGGGACAATGGGTAAGTGGTGGAGACGGGGGCGGGGGAAGGGGAGTAGAGGAGGCCCTGGCAACACTTTAAATGTGTTTTAGTGGAAATTGTGAAAATTTTCTTATGACACCATCATGATGCGTCATCAATTTGAGTTTTATGTCTCGAAAGCTGTGCGAATTTTTTGAAGGCGCCCCAAATGACAATGACTGAGATTTCTTTAAAGAAGCAAAAATTTGAGGAAAACTTAAGCTTAAGTCCTTGAGAGTGTGTGGAAACTAAAAGAGAAAAACCCAAATAAATATGCAAAGTATTTATAATTGCTTACCAGAAATTCTTTTGAGATTGATAAGCATTCCTTAAAGTTTATTTGAGTGCATGAATTAAAACGTCAAAGCCAACCAGCCCCACCCCCAACCCCACTGTCCACATAACGCCTCAGATAACACACATGCAACTCAAACCCAAAAACTCAGATTGTAAATCGCAAATCAAATTCCTCGCATGCCGAATGCAACAATCTAAATAATTATTTTTGAATACAAAATGCTAAACAAACAACATGAGCGAGGCACTCAAAAGGTGAAGGGGGGCATAGTGTAGAAGGCAGAGGGCAGAGGGAAGGGGGAGAGGGTTCTTGTAGCTGGTAAAGGATGCGAGGATACGCTTGACAAGGACAATCATAATAAAAGAAAAATAACTGAACACAGAAATCACATTTGAATAACAATCATGCCGCATGCAAGTTATTTGCGATTGAAGGGAACGGAAGCACTGAGGAGATATAAAAAATATGAAAAGAAATAAGAGAGCGAGAGAGAGAGAGAGAGAAAATACACGCGAAATCACAAAGAATTCATAATAAGCGTCATTGTCATGCGAGAAATGAATAAAAATCAAACGACAACAACGACTGAAAAATAAGAGAAATAATACAAGGTAAAAGGGGTACAGGAATGTGAGAGAGGGGTGGAGGGGTCGCAGTGAGGTTGCGGGAGTTCAAGCAGAGTTCTGTAGGATACGCATAGGGAATGTTGAATTGAATGTGTCGCACAGGATGCGTGTGTAACTGTATGTGTGCGTGTGTGTGTGAGTGTTTCCAAGGATCGTCAACAAACATCATCTGCATATGTGAAAAGGAGCTCAAAGCTGGCGGCGTGGGCTGCATGAATTTTAAATGCCATGGCAACAACAGCAACTCCATGGCGCAAGCAGCTGTAGCTTCAACGGCCATTGTGTATGTGTGTGTCTGTGTGTTTGTGGCAGCAACGGAACGCGCCACTTGAGCCCAGGATGTGCCCGCTCTTCGCTCAGGTTGCGAGCTCAGTGAACCCAATCTCTGCAATGATGTTGCGCCTTTTGTGCGTTGACAAATTGTTGCCAGTCGCTTGTGGCATTTAATTTTCATCAATCCGCCCCCGCACCAACAGTTGCTGCTGTCATAATTGATTTCATTAAACGTACCCCAGAGAGAAAGAGCGCGAGATGACATTCAACAAGTGGCAGAGACGCCCTTGCGAAACTTTCAACTGAAAGTAAAAACAAATTAAGCTGCAAATAAATGAGCCGGCTTTCGACGTCGACAGCAGAAATAATTGAGGGAATTCCCATGAACCAGCCAGACAGAGCCACCACGACAGGACAAAGATGAAGACGAGCGCCAAGCGAAAGCAAAAGCACAAGGAGCACAAGGAGCAGCGCCAGACACTTTGACATAATTTCCCAGTCAGCCAACCAGACAGCCAGACAGACAGATTGAGAAAAGCGACGCCCGCACAAGGACACGACCATAACCAGCCCCAACAAAGTTTTAATTAATTGCGCTCAACTCACACGAACAGACACACACACACACACACACACACACACAGCTGAAAAGACAGCAGCGAGTGGCAAATGAAAATGAGCCAAAGCAACAAAAAAAAAGTTACGGGCAACATTTTCATTTCCACGTACACAAAGCTTAAATGTTTTTTGGCTGGTGTGCGTTGACTTGGGTGGTTTTCAGGGGCGACGAGGTTTGCTTAGCTTAATTTAATTTTTGTATATATAGCTTCACTTCTAGCTTCATTATATAAAACAAAAATAAGAAGAGGAGAAATGTAACTAACTTGTAGGACAACTAGGGTAAAAGTTCTTTACAATTTATTTGCCACAGTTCAGATCCAATTCCATAAAGAAGCTGCATCAAATTATAAGCATAAAATCCTCAATCAAATTCATGATGCGTGAAGACAAAGACAAAACGGCTCAGGTAGAAAGCAAAGAAAATGAGAGATGATGATGATGCCCAATATGGTATAGAGGAATAGGGGCATCATTCGATATGCAGATAATGTTTGGCCATATGCAAAAGAATTATTATGTACGGCCCGTCACACATCCCACATCAGCAATCCGAGCATGAAATCTAGACCGAAACTTACATTTTGATAGCTCTACGTCGTTTGCTGTTTATAAAACTCTAATTAAGTACAACCACAGACACTCGAGTCTATTCTCTCTGTGTTCTGTGTTTGTGAGTAGCGAGCGGTGGAAAGTCAGGTACCCTATACCAATATCTCTACATTGTGTTAACCCTTTTGACAGCAAAACCAACAAACACACACACACACACACACACACACTAACACACTGAATAAAAAGGATGCTCTTGAAACCCTTTTGTTTGTCTCATTGTCTGTTGTGCCATCCGAAGGCGATTTATTGCCGATTTGCGCCGAAAATCGAAAGTGCTATCGATAGTTCTTTGCCATGCAAATAAAGGGTTTAGGGGTTGGGGTAGGGGTAGGGGGTGCGGTTGTGCAACGCATTATTATAAATTTGCCTTTTAATTTACGTTACGCCGATTTCAAACAATGCCAAATCAAAAATCGAACTATGAATATTCATAAGGCACCCCTTTCCCTATCTCCCCCTTCCTCAACAACTGACAATTGTTAATGGGCGAGCATATGTTAAGCTATCTCCGTGTAGGGTATAGGGGAAGGGGGTAGCTCTGTTATCTCTGTGCAATTGCAGAAAATACATATAAAAAAAATTGTTGATTTATGCTCGCTGTTTTGAATTTTATGCCGATTTTTCTTTATGTCTGGCGCGCATTTTAAGAAACATTTACATGCTAGTTTTTTTTTATAGCCGTAAAATATATATTGATGTCATGGCTATTGTGTGCTTAAAGGGTTGCGTGTAAAGTTTAAGTATAACATTTGATTTAACATGTGTTTAAAATGGAGTATTTTTGATCAAAACTAGTCAGGAATATCATTAGCCTAGCTTAAGCTCTAACGCTAACACCCAACAAAATAAGTATATAAAACGCCTGCTCATCAATCAAATGTCAGCGACTTAACCAAAACTCACGGAAATTTTTCAGCCGATAAGCCCCGAGAAGGACTAAGCAGGACGACGCCTCCAGAGGCAGCTCCTCCGTTTGGCCATTCAAATTTGTTACGCAGCCAACGATTGATGTGGGCTTTACGTGACCTGCCAGCAGCGGCAGCAGCTCTAAAGTCGACACTGTCAAAGGGGTTTTTTCTAACTACTACTGCTACTACCTTTTTGACATAATTTATGCGCCTGCGTAAACGCCTTAAAAGACAGAGAGACAGAGAGAGAGTCTGTGTCTACCTGGGCAACCCCTTTTCAGGCGATGAGCCTCGCAGCGGGCATAAATGTTGCATAAATTACAATTTATTGCGATTTGCATCACTGAAACGCTGCAGCGCTGAAACAGCTGCAAATCCTGCCCATCTCCGACTCTCTGGCTTTGGCCCCGTTCAGTTAGTGCGTGAAGTTCGTGAGTGTTGGTTGAGGCGTGTGTGTTTTTGGCAGAGTTTGAATTGTATCACTTAGTAACAACTAACAACGGGAATCGTAATGGAAATGTTAAAGGCGCCACGCATGCGTAAACTTTACGGTCAAGTGGCATTGTGATTGGCCCCCTATTTCTATGGCGGCTCTTCAGCTCTTTTGGGCTCTGCGGCACTTTGGCTCTTTGGCCACTTCACATGTGATAGAGTCCCCGCACATACATATGTATGCCAACACTCCAAGTCAAGTTAATAATATGAAAGAAATCACTTTGCCGCTTTGTGCATTGTTAAAAGTTTTTAAGCCGCGCCTCAAACAGACTCAGACTCTCATGTGAAGAAATAGGGAGAAGACAAGAAGCTCGCATGTGAAGGCAAACAAAGTTGTTTGTGGTAGCGCTTTTGTAGCATTCAACTCCCGAGCCTCTCCCCTTGGTTAGTTGGGCGCCAACAAACTTTGCTGTTTGCAAAAGTTTTCTTCTTTTTTTTTTCAGCAGCAGAAGCAGCAGTTTTTTGCACCATTTCTTTGTTGGTCGAAAGGAACGATGGAACGAAGGAGCAGCCGCTGCGTAAAAACTTTTCACTTTGACTCCACTTTATTGTATTTCTAATACTTTGCCTTTCAGCCAAGTTGGTCTCAACGTTGGCAGCATGTGAACAATAAGTAAGCGGCCAACGCGTTACCAAACTGTGTAAGCAGCTATGAAAATGTGCTGGCTATTGCTGAAGTCTCAGTCTCAGTCTCTCAGATTGGCTGCTACTTCTCGTTGTAGTTCCACACACCCCACACACACACACACACACACACACATACACAAATTGTAGACAATTGAAAATTTTTACATTTTATGACGCTGCGCAATTTGGTAGCTGAGGTTGGATTTAACTTCTTGCAACTTTTCGGCGGCACAGACTTTGGCAAATTGTTCATTCAGGCTGGTGAAGAGTAAGCGTGGCCAGGTAGCTGGAACCAGATAAAACCACACTGATAAGGCAGACAATTGACAGGTTATTTAGAGAGATTTGAGAGTGTTAAGTATTAAATATATTAGATGGGGTCAAGGTAATAAAATAAGACAATTGAACTAAATGAATGAATACTTTAAATAGTAAAATACTTAATGAACTTGTATCGAGTTTTCCTCTATCGTTAGTTTCCATTTGATTGGCGCAAATTGAATTGTTTATATCGTCAAATAAAATTAACTTCAATTACTAAAAACAACAGACAGTTCTCTTACATTTTGCATCACTTTTTAAGCTTTCGTCACAGAAACCCATTAAAACAAACTCCAACTGCCAATTTGAACAAAAAAAAAATAAAAAAACCCGAATTGGAAACACATTCGCCAGAAAGGGAAAAGGGAAAGGGAAAGGGGAAGAGGATCTCTTTTCTGTTGGACTCTTTGACTGTTTGACTCAAGTCGAGTCAAATGAAATGTGATGAATTGTGTAATTTGGACTGAGAAATGGCATTTGCATGCGAGGCATGCCAAAGTGAGCGAAATTTGTTTGGTCTGCACTAAAAGCGCAAAAAGGCGAAAATAAAAACCAGGACACCAAACCGAACCAAACAGAACCGAAAGTGAGAAAAAAAACACGAAAAAGCGTCAAACTGGCAACTGACAGTTTGGAGCTGGCAAAAAAAGCTGCGGCACTCACATCTCATTAATTTGTGATTGATACGCTCAGCCACCCCCTTGCTACTCATCCCCCCTTTGGCATCTGTGTGTTGTGCGTAAAGCGTCACAAATGAAATTGAAGTGTGTTTGTGATCCCATTACAAATAAGCGACGCGAGCTCTGAGCCCAGTTCCTTAGCCAAGTTGTGTGTGGGGGGGGGTTGGTTTCTTTGCATTTGATGGATTTGCACGCGTTGTGACACAAGTCACTAAAATATCTTATTACACACACACCACACACACACACACACATGCTGCTTGGCAGCCATTTTAAATTTATTTTCGCGCATATAGGCCACATAAACAAACAGGACACGGCAAACGGGTCTCAGTTGTCTTCCATTTATTTTTAAACTTCGATTTTTGCTTGACTCAAAATTTTTTGCAAATTGACACCCTCCACATACACACACTCACACTTACATATGAGAGCTTGTTAGTGAGTTCTGACTCTTGTCGTTGTTGCTGCTGTTGTGTCTATCTGGCTGTCAAGCTGCGGCTGGGGCAGCAACAGCAGCAGCTTCATCAATGTTGCCTCGCATGCCGGAAGCGTGAAAATCTACAGCGTTCAGTGCAAAAAGGGAAAAGTTCACAAATGGAAAATTACGGGTGCACACGTGCAATACACACACACACACACACACACACACACACCACCCACCCTGTTGCAAAATATCTCCACCACCTCTCCACTTTGTTCTCTCGTTCGTTCGTTCGTTTGTCATTTCAGGTTGTTTTATTCAATTTCGAGGCAAGCGAAATTCGCACAAAAAAAAGAAAAAGAAAAAAAACTCTTTGAAAATACAACGCGCAAAATGTCATGTGATATGTCACACATGTAGCAGTGGCTGCCACGCCCCCCTCCCACTTCCACTACCACCACACACACACGTCCACCTCCGGCATGGTTTGCCTTATCGGCTGCCATATTAATGTACTGGAAATTTGCCATTTTCCTTTGCAAGAAAAAGCGCTTTTCATTTGAGCTGTGCTGTGTCGCTCTTTAATCTTATTTCAAAATAAAGAGCATGCCAAATAAAAGCCATTAGGCAGAAATATCAACTGTACATATACTTTAACATGTACATACATATATTTATCATTTGAAGATGATATATCTGAATGTCCTTAAGCCATTCAGTTGCAGTGATGCGTGTCGCTTGATTCTAATCACAAACATTGGCAAAACTCAACCAGGCAGCAAAAGGCGAAATGAATCTGCGACAATTCAATGGCCGAAACGTTTTTCATCCCAAACAACAACAAGTCACAAAAAAAAAGGTCAGTTAAGGTCCTCTTCCTTTTTGGCTGACTGTCAATTGGTCTCTTTTCTTTTCTTGCCTTTTGCTCTTTTTTTTCCGCAGCTTTCCTTTGAATCAGCACTGCAATGACTTTTCTTTGTGGCAAACAAAAGAGTTGAGCAAGGATGAGAGATTGGTCAGGAGAATAGAAAATAGAAAAGGGAATGATTGCATCATGTGCAGATTAAATCTTCCCCTTGTTGCTGGCAAAATCAACTTGAATTGTGTCCAGTTTGTAGATGTTGACTGTGAAGTCTTTTAATTAGCAAGGTTTGCCCTTTAATTACTTGGGTCATTTGGAGTTTTAAGCTAAGGAAAGGCAATGTACATGATTTTACTTTATGTACATTTATTCAATGAAAAGAACTTAAAAGTGGAATTATAACAGTGAACGGAAACAATCCATTTGAATAAACAATGCCAGCTCCCTAGAGCTATTGATAAGTAATATTTGTACATTTCAATTATAGGCAACGGAATACTTTGCATATGGCAACATTAATACACATGCAACAATTCTCTTTCCTTCTCTTGTGTCATTTGCGTTCGTCTAAACTCCAATCCACCCACACAAACTAACTGTACTTTACAAACTCTCGAACTGAAACTCTCTCTGCCTCACGCTTTGGCTATTAATTTATTTTTGCCATTTTAATTTCGCTTTCGTTTTCAGGTTTCGGTTGCAAGGCCAACTGCAGCCACGTTTTGTGGTGGCTGGGGGTTGGGGTGTGGGGGTAGGAGGTGTATGCGGAAATGAGTTCGCCAAAATAAAAAAGAACTGTTGCATTAAAACGGGGGCGCAACAGAGCGCCAGGCTGCTGTTGCTGCTGATGCTGTGAAAATGAGCCAAGTTCGTAGTTAGTCAGGGAGCATCGGTCGACGTCAACAGCGGCAGAGCGGCAGAGACTTTGCCTCTTCGCTGCTGCTGTTGATGCTGAGCTCCGCTTGTTTCATTTCATTTATTTCAGGCTGTTGGCGTCGTCACCTTCGCAACCCTAGCTCCTTCCAACCGCCTAGCAGCCTGACTGCCGCGTTATAATTTCGTTGGCCCATTAAAAATGTACTTTGCAACCCACTCGCTTCTGTAGTTGTTCTTGTTGTTGTTGTTGTTGTTGTTGCTGTAACTGTTGGTGCCGTCGGGTTGCGTTCTCGTCCTCGTCCTCCGTTCGTTAGTTTGTTTTGGCGCAAGCCACAAGAGAGCGCCAGTCGGCGACGCCGTTGCCGCCAAATGAATGGGAATGAATGAAACGAAAATGAATAAATGATAATGAGAGCATTCGCAGCTGATGAGGCGCTGGAGCTGGAGCAGCGCTGCCAAACCGAACGAACACCAAGCTGAGAGGGTGGGATGCTGTTGTTGTTGTTGTTGTTGGTGCTGCTGCTGCTGCTGCTTCGCTCATTTTCATTTTCATTTTCATTTTCGTTGATGAGATAATGGCTGTGTCTCTGTGTTTTTACTTTGCCTTTTCCGCCGGCTGCTGCGACGCAGCCTCTGCTCACGATGATGATAATGATGATGAAGTTCTGCCTGTGCGCTAACGAGTGAATTATTTTAAATGTGGGTTTCAAGGTCAAGGTGATGCCTTCGCCTCCTCCTCCGCTACCGCCACCGCCTTGGAAGTTATTGTTTTGCATTCTGCTTTCGCTTGGCATTCATTAAGCGATGTCTGCTGCGTCTGGCGCTTTCTTGATTAGACGCACGAAGGATAATGAAGGAAAGGTGAATAACCTGAATGAAGATGGCAAGTTCTGCAACTGGTGGTTGTTATCTTCTCAAATGTGACTAAGAGTTAATCCACTCAGTAACTAATTGACTTAAGCATCGGATTTGAACTTTGCACACACACAAACGCACCATTTATTGCCCTCTTTAAGGCGCATTCAATTGACAGTTTTATACAATTTATAAATGCGAATTTTCGCACAGCCAGACAGACAGCATGAAAGACTGTCAGTCAGTCAGACAGTCTGACAGTCAGACAGTCGCTTCGTTGGTGGCTGAGTCGAACGACAACGACGCACATCAAAATATGCAAATTGGAATTTCAAAAATACAGCAATATTGTTGAAACGATGCCCTCTCACTCCACTTCTCAGCTTACTCCTCCACTCCTCATCCGCCCACACAGCCTCTGTCTCTGTCCTGATGTACGTACATACATACATACATACATACACACATATAGTTAACCCGATTTTGGGCGCATGCAAATTTCTTGTACAGCCCCCGAGGCAGTCAGCATCGCTGCCAACGTCGCTGTCGCTGTCACTGTCGCCGTCGACGCCTCGCCCAAGGCAGTGAGAATAACAGCAACGGGACCGAGCCACCATTATTCGCCTTTAGCGCTGCACACGCTGCTTCGTAGCCGGGGAAACAGGCAGCAGCAGCAGCAGCAGAGACAGCAGCAGCGACGAAAGCAGCGTCCAGTGCGCAAGCGTCCTGCTGCTATAGTTATTCTCTCTCTCCGTCCCTGTCACACGTGCTGCTAACCAAATACTGCCCACTCACTCGCACAGAAGGTGAGTGTGAGTAGAGTAACCACCACCAGCAAAGGCAACAGCAAGAACAGCAACAACAACAGTTACGTTCCATTTCGTTTCGTGTCGCATAATTGCTGCGAGGAACATTTTGGTATTTGGCACGTGGAAATTAACACTACGCCCCGAGCTCGCAACCGAAGCGACCTAACGCTCAGCATGTAATGAATGGAAATGAAAATGAGAAACAAAGACTACCGAAAATTACCCAAAATGAAGTTTTCCACCAGCCGCAGCAGCAGCAGCGACAGAGGCAGTGGCAGAGGCAGAGGCAGAGGCAGGGCCATTGGCAATGCAGGAAACAAAAATTTAATGACGTAACGTGGCGTCGACGTCGCTGTCAGCAATTAAGCAACAGTTAAATTAAACGGGTTTCTAGTTCAAGGACACGAGCCACCAGCTACAACAACAACAGCAACGACAACAACAATAACGACGTGCCGACGCTGCTGCTGCAGATGCCACAGCGAATGTTGATGTGGTCCTGTAGTACTCTCCTCTGTTCTTGTTGTTGTTGTTGTTGTGGGTGCTGTTTGGAACGGGGCATTGGGAATTGACATTTTTGTTGATGTGGTGTACTCGTGTTTTAATTGTGAATCACAGTCAGAGCGTGTGCCTCCAAATATGGTAGTCAATTGTGAATATCGAACTCATTGCTGTACTTAAATACAAAATAAACCATCATACGGATAAAATATAATTCAAACTCTTTAGTTTCAGTTTTAAATACAATTTAATAAATAAAGAAAATGTGAAAAGTCTATGCTTATTTTTTTAATTTAATTTTTTTTTATGTATTTACACCTCTGCAAGGAATATATAGGTCTAGTTGAACACTTTTTTTCCCCCTCATCGCTCATCGCAATTAAACGCGTCCAGCTTCTCCCATCTCTAATTTCGCTGCGACCTATCTCTCTCTCTCCCTGTACAGACTCTTTTTGCTGTTTACGAGCCGGCAACACGTGCTTTAGCGCTCATTTTCATTTGCGCGCTTTTCATTTTCATTCATTTCGCCCGTTCGGTGCGCTCTTTCCCTTCCTCCTCCACCTCACTAATGACGACAGCGCAGCAACAGCAACAGCTGATGGCGTCGACGTTCATTCATTTTGCTCTTTTAATTTTTGCGCGATTTCTTTTTACGCGCTTTCTTTATTTTTATCGCCAGTTTCGCTGTGCCAGCCGAGCAGCTGTTCATTAAAGCGGTCTCAAATTAAAGGCACAAAAGAAAAGAGTTGGGAAACGCCTGGAAGCAGGCAATGGAAAATTGCAAGTATTTGCGCAGAGCGTTTATGTTGAGTCTTATTTAGGGCAGGCTTTAGTCCTTAAGCTGCACATTGTTGCTTAATTGTGCGCATAAGAAATATCGATTGTTGCCCCGAAAAACAACAGAAGCAGCAGCAGCAGCAGCAGCGAGGACACCCAAAGGACAGCAGCATGAAAACGGCAAACATAAAAAATATACTATGTAAAAATGTGTTTCTTTTATATATGTTTTTTGTTACTACGGCCTCGTTGAGCACACTGGGTACAGTCAAACATATACTCCATATATATATTTTTATGAGATAAAATAGAAAATGTTGTTATCAGGCAGCAACGGCGAAAGGATATAAAGCACACACTGTTACACACACAAACACACACATGTGTGTGTATGCTTTTGTAGTCATGTGGGTGTGTGTGTGTGTGTGTGTGTGTGTGGCACTTGAAATGGCAATAGCAGCTACCCTCAGCCACCCGACTTGGCAGCGTTTCCAGTGCCAACGGAAGATGTCTTCGGGTTGAGTGCTTTTCCGGAGAAAATGTAATTTTCTCATGGCAGTCATCCTCGCTCGTTGCTCGTTGTTGTTGCTGTTGTTGTTTTTCTCGTCGAACGTCGCACGATTGAAGTGTCGGTCGGTCGGTTGGTTGGTTGGCTGGTTGGTTGGCTGTCTGCTTTTGGCCTGGTGGTACCTAGGCGAAAAGGAAACTTAAAGGATGCTTCTTGCTGCCTTGCCTCGCCTCGACAGTTTCCTGTTGCCCTTTTTCGCCAGCGCCTTGTAAATTGCTCATGCTTCTCTTCATGTGTGTTTGTGTGTGTGTGTGTGTGTGTGTGTGTGTGGCATTGTCGTGGCTGGCGCTGTCTTTGTCATTATCCTTTTGGGGGTATTGCGACGTGTCAAAGCAACAACGCCACGCTTGGTTGTGTCTCTTCTCTGGCTGCCTCGTCGTGGCTCAGTGTGCAGTAGCATCCATCAATTTGATGGATAAATATATGCAAATTGTGTATTAGCTGTCCTTGTTGTTGTTATCCTTTAGCAAACAGATACACACACACACACACACACACAGCAGCTCACATCAATAGTCTCTGACGATGGCATGGAAATGAATTTGGCACACGTGTAGTTGAGCACTTTTTGGATGGGCGGGGTAGGGGGTAGGGGGGTGTGGCAGGTGAATTTGTGCTTTGAATTGTGCCCGCCTACACCACATTCAATAAATCATGTTAACAGCCAGTCAAAATGGAATACATAAACAGTCGTTGTACCCAACTTGAGATAAAACCATTATCAAAGTTAAAATTTCATCAACTTATTTAGTTGCACACAATATTACTAACCCTTAAGTCTTGCAAGCCAAACAGCGCTAATTGAATTAAATTCTCTAAGTTCACACGCCTCAAGCGAGAAGTTTTCCAAGGTTTTCACAGTTGACAGTTGTGTAAATTGAGTCGCAGGGCAGCCCTAATGCAAATTCCTTGACACTCGGGGTTGCAATCCTTTCTAGCTATAAAGAAAAATGATTAATATGCAAAATCATGCGCACAAGAAAGAAACCTGAATGAGGATCGTAACAGTCGACACAAAAAAAAAAAAAACGATCAAATGTCGCCGCTGTTGTTGTCATTGTTGCCTCATTTGCATTTGAATTTGAATGCCGCTGGCAATGCTGAACGAACATGGGATATGTCAAACTGTGAAAATTAATATTTTTGCTCGTTTTGGTTTTTGCACTTCGCGTCGTTGCGCAAAATTTATGCAAATTTTTCACTATATGACAAACAAAGGAAGTTGTAACAGTTTTTCTTTTGTAAGGTGTGAAAGGGTTTTCTTTTGTTTAATTAGTACACACAAAGGTGAAAGGGTGAATGCACTGAAAGAAAATAACTGCTGAGCTTGCTTTATTTATGAAATATTCTTGTTTATTTTTACTTTTATTAGGAAGTATATAAGCTAAATATTAAATCTAACTTTTGAACTTTAAAGTCATTTATTTCATTTCAGATGAAGTTGGTTCTGAGATTTTATCTTGAAGTACGCTACCAGCAATCATCAACCACCAAAAGAAGCAAATTCCCTTTAACGCAGCTCTAGCGCCACCTATTGCCCAACCTTGGAAGCATAAGGAACACTTAGACTCGCCAAGCAGTGCAAAGGATGCTGTAGTAAGCAAGCAGTGCGTTTCAACGTAACTCTTGCATATTAAAATAAATGAATTCCAATGAATTATGTACTTTTATTGATAATTATCTTTAAATTGTTGTTTAATGCAAGCAGCTGTGGAGAATATTTAAAAAGTACGCGATAAAAACCTGCTGAAATAAACAATTAACATTTTAAATCGATACGAAAACTATGCATGTACAAAGTAATTTCAATACATTTTGCACAGGATACCACAGCACAAAAATTGTGTAAATTGTTTTGCAGACGGAAATTATTAAAAAGCAATTAATAAACGCACAACATGGACAACAAACTGCCCAAAATGCCTATTCATAATTATGGGGCACAGAGATGAGAGATGAGCGCAGCTCACTTTATGAATTATGTTGTAAATGCCGCACATATTGCCACAACCATGAAGCAACTTGGCCGGGTCTGGGCCATCCAGACGGCTGGCTCTGAGCGCCGTTGTAATTGCAAATGGCTAATGAGAATACCGCAAGTTGATGCCCGTTGTCCAGATGCAGCTGCTACTGCATTACTGAGCATTACAAGCTGCCCGTCAAGTTGGGCATTAATTTTTAAAGTGCAACGCTGTCAGTGGGATGAAGGTGGCGAAGGGCGGGGTAGGGGAAGAAGGGGCACAGGAGAACGGGTCTTTGCGTAGAGTAGAGTGAAGATCAAGTGACTTCGATTTGATGATTGCTCGTTAATTTGCGTTAACGATCGATGGAAAAGAGAGAGAGGGAGAGAGGCTAAAACGAAAAGAAAACAAACAAACAAACGAGATATGTTTAAGCCGTTAAGCAAGGATCGGTGTTCAATCGATCAGTTTTGGCCAACAGCAAATTATCTCCTCATTTTATGGCCATTTCGGGGTGCAAACACGAGCACAACACACAGAACGAGGGATAATCGCCAGTGTAAACATGCAGCACTTTGCGTGCCAATGCCACAACAAACGAAACCCTTCAATCATCCAGCTCTGTTGGCTCTAAGCCACCAACTGGCTTGCTGACTGACTCTCTGACTGGCCGGCGTTAGGATTCGCACTGTTAAGCAAACAAAGCGTCTATATGGTGTGGCAAGAGGGGCAAGTGCGTCGTTCATTTACAAAATGCTGCTGTTGGACGAATTCTCAAGCGCGCTTCACATTCGTTCGCATCAAATTAAATATAATTATTTCTGAGTTGCGTCCAAAATGCAATATGTACATCCATCAACAGAGAGTCTGAATGCCAGCTGAGCGGAGCCAGACTGAACTGACTCGATGGAAACACATGTGAAGATCCAGTTGTTGGTTTCTTGTGTGCTTCAAAATAAAGGTTGCAAAGGTCTAAAACGGGTTTAAATAAAACTTTTCCACATGATTTTTGAGTAGGTCCGAAAAGCTCTTCACTTTTAAAATCAGATTGTTTGTGTTGAAGTTATGGCTATTGGAAGTTCTGGCCCATTCTTATAAGGCTTTTTAGGACCGAAAAATAAAAAAAAAATTTAAGAAATTTTAGTTCTGAACACCCTTTAATATTTTATTTGTAGAATTAACAGCAGTTTCCTGTGTATTTTTTGGTAAGCAATTTCTTCGGCACCTCAACCAAAATGTTGGAAAAAAATGACTTTCATGTCAGAAACAAATTACAACAAGCGCCAAAAAATTAACATTAAAAGCGCATAATTCAATTTTGCCATATACTTAATAGCCCCAGACATTGGTGTTGTGCATTCTAATTATAATGGTTGGCTGGCTGGCTGGCTGGCTGGCCAATGTTGCAAGTTGCACGTTACACGCAAGCCCCAAACTAAGCGAAACTTAAGCCAGATGCCCTTTTGTGGACGAGCTTCATTGGCTGCGTGCGTCGTTATGTCTTCATAAAGATGGCAATCAGGCTAAAAGCTGCAGCCGGGCCATGTAAACTGGGCCAAAACACTTCCACCATTAACTACTAATAATAATAGCCTAGATGGTGTGGAGTTCTACACTCTTGTGAGTGTGTGTGTGTGTATATATTGTATATTTCATAATTCATGTTATTATAATTATTTTTAAACATATTGCGCACTGGTCGACACTTTGCATGATTTTCTGCTCGAATGCTTGCTTAAGGAGAAGAAGAAGAAGGGGAAGGAGGATGGCACTCGAGAGCACACAGACGACGACAGTGCTGAGCAAACGATCTGTTAATAAACACCTACCTACCAACCATGCAGCCATGCAACATGCAAAGTCTCTCTTTTGTCACTCCCCTTTCTCCTTGTGGCAATGCATCCTGCGAGTGCAACCCCGACTGCCCACATACTTCACATGTGTATGCATTATTTTAATGACAGTGCCGCGCACGCTGCTTGTGACGCACGCCTCAGACATTAAGTACGACAACGACAACGACAACGACAACGAGGACGACTTCAACTCCAACTCCAAGTGCAACTGCAACTGCAACTGGAGCAACAACAATGCGCGAAGGACAACAAGATGAGGTAGTTCTGGGAACGGGAACATCGTCGCTGGGCACTTGTGTTAATTGCAAGGCGACATTCACCGCCAAGTGGGGCGGGTTGGGTATCGGCGCGGCAGCAACAACAACAACAGCAACTGCCAAGGCAACTTGCAACTTCGGAATGGCAACTGCAAATTGTAAATTGCAACTCGCGGGTTGCAAGCTGTGTCACTGATCGAAAGCTGGCTCGAATTTTGAGCTTATTATGGGTCAGTTGGCGGTTCGTTGATGATGGATGGGCATCGATACACCTGAGAGAGAGAGAGAGAGAGCGGGAGAAAGAAAGAGACTCATGCAAATTATAATGCACACACCTTTTGCCCGGTTGTAGTTGTTTATTTTGCCTTAATAAGTTTGTAGTTGAGTGTAATGACAGTTTGCAGTTCACTACAGTCGTTGCCCTACATACGCATACCCCAAAATTATCGAAAGGCTTACCTTCACCATAGCCAGAGGCGTTGCTCTACAGTTTGAGAGGAACTGGTGTGACTGCCGCTGAACGCTAGGCGGCGCTGCAGTGCTGTTGATAGTGTTGTATGAGACATATTGATTTAGGGGTTGCTTCGAGTTGATTGGAAGATCAATTGATTTATGTATTGGAAATGAACAAAACATTCGTGTGGCAATAGAAATAAACTAACGAATGGGAAGAATCGAGTACGTACCTTTAAAATTTCCATTCCATTTTCAATTTTTGGCCCAAATAGGTATCTTACTGAGTTCGATAGTCGTTTATAAGCCCATTATTCTCTTGGCCCACCGCTAAACGGCTCCAATTTCGAAAGCCATTAGACTGCGTCCTCTACATTTCAATCTCCTCAGCACTCTGCCGCTAAACGAGCTGCCCCCAAGCGAAACTATCAGTAAACCAAAGCCAAAGCAAACAAATAAACTAAACGTATCTCAGGTCGCTTTAAATGCGCTACCCCTGTGTCCTCTGTGTCCCCTAATGCCCTATGACCTCGGGCACAAGGACTAGACAACCCTTTCTTTGCACAGTGCCCGTATCGAGGCCAGGGCAATCAGTTCTCTCTCTCTCTCCCCCTGTCCTCGCGGCTTGTTTTTTTCTGTCCGCATTTTCTGTCAAATCGTCATGATTTAATGAAAAAATCAAGAGAAAAAAACTTATTTGCATACGGATATAATTTAGCATTAAACGAGCCAGCGACAGGCGGATCTATAAAAAAAAGGATTTTATAGAGAGATTTCCTTTTTTTTTTTTTTCTGTATAACGAGTATTCAGTGGTATTTTGTGAGTGTGTGTATGTATGTGTGTGTGTGTTGTTTGATTGTGCGATAGGAAATGGTTCGACGCTATCTGTTTGTTTGAGATTAATATGCCGTGCATCTGTCGGTTTGTGTCTGTCTGTCTGTCTCGACCGTATATGGGGGATTGTCCCATAGTTGATTTTTTTTTTTGGCCTGTCAGCTCGTTTTCAGTTTTGTGTTTTGAATGATGGTTCAAAATTAGCATGGATACGATTTCACTTTTATAATCAGCGAGGATTCTTTTTTTTTTCAACTTTTCGGCACACATTTAAGTTGGCATTTGTAGGTAACAGATATCATAGAGTTTTTGGGCAATAAAAGGGACAGCAAACTTGTTTGGATTGTGGAGTTGGAGGCTTGTCTAAGAATCTTTGTAACTTTGGCATAACTAAAGCACTGAAATAAATCGTTGAAAAAGTCTGATCCAAGCTTAAATTCTTGGCAACAAATCACACAATTTTCTTATCAATGCCAAGCAGCTTATCTATGTTAAACCTCAAAACACGCCCTCTTCAATGCATATCATTATAGACGAACACTTCAAATACGCAACTTAAGCTGCAGCTGAAATATTTATTATAACTTAAATTACCTTCTAATTACTGCAAACGCCTTCGAATTAGCATTTTCTACCAAGGCTTACCTGCTCGAAATTTGGCCCCCAACCACCCAAAGAGGCAAGCTAAGAGCTCCCCGCTGTGTGTTCTTTAGAAAAAACAACATGCAACGCGGCATTTACATAAGAAATTAGCTTGTAAAATTAATCCGCAATAAGCCCGCCTCGAACAGCAGCCGAGCAGCCAAAAATTACCGTATTAAAAAGCAATTAGCATTTAAATATTGGGCTGCAGACCAAAGACAAAGGCTGGAAACGGAGACGAAGGCGAAGACGAGGAGCCAAGAACCAAGAAAAAAGTTGCGGCATATGGGCGGCATTAAGTGGATCTCTCTCTTTCTTCCTCTCTTACTGATTTTGGTTTGGGTCATCTTTGACTTCTTAAGCTAAACTGAATTGAACTGAACTGTGCTAAGAGAGCTGTGAACTGAAAAGTTGCTTGGAAATTAAATTTCCGTTTAGTTCGAACGGCATTAAAATTAAATTTGCGCTGGGCGCGCAAAATCAAACATGGCCAAATCAGCAATGTTGCCGATAAACAAACGCGTTCGGAAGCCATTAAAAATTATCATTTGCGCATATTGATTAGGACCGAAGTGACGCAGAACGGCGCTTCTGAGTGGGTGGGTGTAAGGGTGTGAGGGTGTGAGGGGGTGGCAGCAACTACAACGGTAAACAACAGCAGGCCTCAGGCAGGCTTGAGTCCTGTGTGTCTCCTGTCTCCTGTGCCCCTGAGACGCACACGAGGCGCATTAGATTAGGCCAACGTCTGCTTGTTATGGAAAACAAATATCGATTCCATCCCTTAAGTTTACACCCACAGCGTGTGGTGGCACTGCCACAGCGTTACCCTCAATGGCTGCCAAACAAAGGAAATGAAAAAAAAAAAACGATGCAAAAAAAAGTCGTGTAAGCTAACAGAAAGAAAAAAAAACACACCACCCACCCACAGGCAGCAGGCACCAGGCACAGTCGCACCCCTGACAACGTCAGACGACGCTGGCGAAGGCGCCGGGGATTCTGACTCCAACTGCGACACAGACGGGTGCGGGTGCGGAGGGGGACCTGGGAACTGGGAACTGTATACTGTGTGTACTGGGAACTTGTGCTGCCTCTTCAGCGCCTGCTCAGCCGAGCAGCGAGCAGCAACCATTAAAATTTCGAAAATCCATCATTGGAAAAATGGTCGAAAAAGAAATAACAGAAATGTGCACACCAACTTCCGTGGCCATGTTTTTTTTTTCTTCGTTTTTGCTTACATTTTCGTATATTTTTGGCAAGTCTGAGGGTAACTGTTGGTGGTGGTAGGGGGTAGGGGGAGAACAGCTCGAGACATTTTGCGAAAAATTTCTATTAAATTTTTCAATATTCATAAATTTTGTTGCATGAAACGCGAGCAGTCAGAATAAAGCAAGCAAGTGGGCAACTGATTTGATTTTCTAATTTGCCGCAGCGACCAAAATACTCAAAACGAATTTGAATTTGAATTTTGGCCTTTTACTGTATGTGTGTGTGTATTAGTCTGTGTGTATGTGTGTGTGTGTCTGGGCAGGCAGCCATGTAAACACAAATCCAATCAAATAAACGAAATTAAGTGCACGTTGATTGGAGGCAAATCTGTTTTTCAGCCTGAATGATGACAATCAGACCTAGCTTTGGGACTGCGATTCCAGCTCTAACTGAGACAGCGACTAAAATCGAATCAGCTTCAGACGGCGCACAAAAAATTGATTTTTGCAAACGTGGCACAAAAATTTCGAATTATTTTTATTTAAATTTTCAAACGCCAGCCACAAAAAAATATGCCACACACAAATTTGCATTAGGCACCTGTAATTTCAGCAGCAGCAACAACAACAAGAACCACAACGGCAATGGCAATTTCCAGGCCAACAGCATCGCTTATCCTGTGGCCCAAGATTACGAAAACGGCTGCCAAGGCGACGGCAGGAAATTTTGATTGTTATTTGTGGAGACAGTAAAAGCCAAAGCGCTTGCCCCAACGAGGCCCCCACAGGACACAGGATACGGCACACAGGACACTGGACACTGGCAGTGGCAGTGGCTTTTATTATAATGCGAGCCCATAACTTGCACCAAGGTAAGGAGCCACCCACACAAGCCACTGTTTGTTAGAGGGGGTAGAGGGAGTGAGGCAGTGAAAGCGAAAGATTGAAATGTGGAATATTTTTTTAAAAACCAATTTTGTTGAGCCGCCGGAGTTGCTCCACCAAAATGCGGCAAGTATCTGCTATATCCACTCCTAGGGGAGTGTGGGCCAAGAAGGTGGCAGAAAAAAATGCTTATAAAAGAAATTGCTTTGTGTGGAATTTTTGAGAATTTTATTGAAGCTGAGCAACAATAATATCAAAAGATAAATACGAAATAAATATTTTGCCAGTTTTTTGCGTTTGTCTTGAGACAAAAAGAATCCGAATATTAAATGGAATTCTTACATGTTCATTATTATTTGTTTGGACAGAAAGAAAGAGGCCTTAATCGCATATTGTTTTCTAATTTGACACCAAACAAACAAATGCTGTCATAAGCACTTCATAATTAGCAAACCCAAAATTGGCACACTTTTAGCGACTGGGGTTGTTAACACAAAAGAAAGCGGCTTGCGGTGAAAGTGAAATGGCGAAAATAGGCGCAAACAAAAAAGGAATTAGCAAACATGACAATGTAAATGTCACAAAAAGACAAACACAAGGGACTGCGACCCTTCTGAATTCGATTTTGCGACTTAATTGCTTTGACATTTGACGCTGTCAAATTGGCAACTGCTAAACTGCAAGCAATCGATAAGCGATTGGCAAACGTCAATAAACAAGGGTTGAACAGTGAAGGGAGGGTTAGAAACTAATACTCATTATTAGCGATTGGGATTTGCCAAATTGTTGGGGCGATGTTTGCAAATTGTAAATTGTTGCTTAAGCTGTTGTCTGGAACCTGTTGAACTCCATTGCTAATTAGCTTATGGGCAATGATATGAGGTGTTGGAAAACTGTTTGGAATGAAAGCAGCTGCAAACATGGAACGGAGGTAACAATTATCGTCCTGGGAGTTTCTCACGCGTCTTTTGCTTCACTTGCATAATGCATGAGGAAGCTGTTTCTCTTTATTTTTTCTTTCGGTAAACGTGCCCTGACTTCAGTCTCATCGCAGGCTTGTCCTCAACCTTGGCCTTTGTCAGTGGCAGGCTGCGTGACAGGAAGCGAATGTCCTGTTGTGTCACTCATATGCAAATTGGCAGGCTGCTTTTTTATACTTCAACATCGTCGTCTACTTCTTCTTCTGCCTATTAATTAGAATAATAATTAATAAAGCAACGTCTCGAGAACGTTGCACGTTGCACGTGCAGCAGCAGCAGTAGCAGCAGCAGCAGCAGCAAGAGTGAAAATCTTCAACCCTTTTAACAACGTTTCGTGGCAGCATAAATTAGTTGCCTCACTTGGCTGTGGCTGCGAGTGTGAGACTGGAGCTGGGGCAAGTTACCTGCCAAAAGCCAAACCAATTAAATTACAACAAACAGCAAATGATGCGTACTTAAACACGTCGACGTGATGTGAAAACGAATACCGAAGGCGGAAAACCAGAACGAAGCTGAGAGGAAGGTCCTGAACGAGTGTAACCAAATATGATTTTACTGTTCTCTCGGTTCGTCTGGCATTTTAGGGTTAATCGAAAACTCAATTTGAATTTGCATATGATTTCTATTTAATTTACGAAAAAAACACACCCATATTAAGGGGAGGTTGGGTTGGGAGTCGAAGTTTTTTTTGTTTTCTTTTTTTTTTTTTTTTTTGGTTGTTTTTTCGGTCTGGACAGCTGTCGAATGACTGGCAAAGTTTAGCGGCATTTTTGTAGCAATTTCTTTGACGCTGTTTTTCGCTGAATTTCTGCAGCCTTTCCCAATGATGTGCGCACACTTCCTGCATAGACAAAAACAACAACAACAACAGCAACAACCGGCAACAACTAGAATAGAAATAACAAAAGTACCGCATCCGCATCCTGTTCAGCTGCTGCCTCAGCGGCTGCTGCGTATGCAAATTTTTCTCGAAACATTTTCGTTTTGTCTGCAACCTTTTTACGAGTTTTGTTAGGTTTTTTTTTGCTGCTGCTGGTACTTGTTTTCCCGTTTGATGGAAAGTAAAGTATTTTGTTGTCCCGACAATATGTAACTGACACTTGAAGGGGTGTTCGAGCAGCATTTGATGCTGTTGTGATAACCAAAAAACATCAACATCAGCCACAGTCAACGAGCAACAATCTCTAATGTAAAAACTCCATTAGCAGCATTAGCAGCAAACATCCGAACATCGCCATAACAGTAGCCCCTTAAAGTTGTCGCGTGTTTGATGATTTACTGAAATATAAGCCTGATTTATGATGCCCAAAAAACAACTTGCCATTGCCCAAAATGTCGTCTAGTACATTAAAAAGTGGCCACACACTTTTTGAAAAATTTGGATAAAATAGCCCCAAAAAAAAAAAAAAAAAAACGTGAAAGAAGGCAAACGAAAAAGGAAGAAAAAACCATCAGCCGCAGCATGCGTTTGAGCCAAATTGATATGGGCCATTAGGGTGGCTGAATTGCTTATTTTATTTCAGCTTTTCCATTTGGATTAGTGTTTGCAGACACACGTGGACGTTTTCGAGATGTGGTTAGAATATTCTTTTGTGGGGTTGTAACGAATTGTAAATAAACTACATAAATCAATGTATTTTAATAAAATATAGATCTGAAAGAATAATACAAAAACACGAAAGCTAAAATCGAAAATTATTTGCTCAAAGTGAAATTCCCAATTTTTTTGTTTCACAAAAAGTGCGTACGAACCATCGAATATGGCGGCGTTTTTAAGCACTTGATGTATATAAGCAGGATGTCTTGCCTTATCCAGAGCCAATGATGAATAACGGTGCTTAGGCGCCGGACATTTGATTAATGATGCGTTTACCGCCCTCGGTGAACGGGACAGCTTGCGCGCGCACACAATTTTCAACGCCATTTTTTTTGTGTAAGTAAAAAGTGAAAATAAAAACGCACACCGCACACTATTTTTCACAATTTTCTGTGGACTTTTTTATGCCAGAGCATAACTTTATTTTATTAGCACTACGTGGCAATCTGGTGGATTTTTGTAGCATTAAAAGACAATTTTTACAACTTACCAGAGATGATTTTTCCCTTACATTTTACATGTACCCTGCAACCATAAAGTTGTTGAAAAGGGTATGTAAAGATTTGTGAAATGGAAGTTTACTTACAAATTAAGAATGCAGAGTTGAGTTTTTCACATTTATTTCACCAGCAGCGTTTTTTTTTTTTTCTTTCATTCTTTCATTGCTTATATTTCAACAGGGTATTCTTTCGTTGATCACTTATACTCTATTTTTTATATATATTTTTTCTATATATCTTGCACTCTGTAGCAGACGCTCTGGTCAATGTTATTTTTTTGTGGCCAATAAAGTGAGCAGTGCGATGTTTATTAAATTCTTGCGGGCAAGTTCATTAGACAAAAAGCTAAAATTAATCAACGGAGCAGAACCGCCTCACCACACCCACATCCACTCAGTTATCCTCGTTCCTCATCAGCACCATGACCATACTGTAAACGGCTTTTGTCAAATGCATCGCAGTGTTCACATTCAGTGGCATCATATTGCCAACGGAGAGACATGGCGTGGTCTGCGACTTGCCTAGCATGAGGAGCATGAAACGCTGCTCTGAGGCGGGCAGGTTATACCAACGGCATTGGGTGTAAATCACAATGGCACAATCATCATTCTATGGAGTACAGAGTATATCAATTAGATGAATAGTTTTGTAGTTCACGATCATACCGATTTATCCACAACGCTGCCTAGACCACAATATAGGTACAATGTCATGAACGAGAAGATCAAGTAGACTGGAGCCGCAGGCCAATCGCCAGCCAGCAGGCAATACATGGTGCTCAAAACGCTGACAAAGGAGCCCATCACTTGGGCAATTATGATGACAAAGAATATGCTTTGCGCGCGATACTGCAAGCTATAGATTTTTGTGCTTCAGATGATATAAGAATCTGTTGGAAGAAAACGCACCTTAGATACTCCTTATGCCAGAGCACAATGCCCACCATAGCAGCACGAAGTTGTGCTTCAGTTGGCTTTTCTTCTCGATCCATCAGCGCATTGAGATCATTTAACTTGCAGCCCAATATGTTCTTAACAAGCGGCACGCTTCCAATAAAGATGAGCAGATACATGTCACCAGCAAAGTTTCCGAATGCCCCAAGACTCAAACTCACAAATTGCAACGCGGACAGCAGCCAATATCCAACAGTTGTATTCTGATTGATGAAAGGCACCAGAAACTGCATGATGAGAATTTGTTTGTTGTAGAAGGCATAATACACCAGCGGGAATCCCGTGCAGCCCACAACGGCACCCAGATAGACAACTACAAATAATTTAATGGTCTTCATCGTAGATTGCATGCACTCAAGTAGGACTGCTTTATAGTCACCACCAAGTTTCTCGTACTTCATGTAGGTGTTGTCCAAAAATGTCTGCGACTTCCGCACCTTATCCCGCTGCCATATGAAGCAGAATAGTTTGACGGAGCCCTGAATGGCGCCTCCCACAAAGCTGATGGTTTGCAGAATGACAGAATAGTCTCCATCGATGACAATGCTCTTATAGATTGTGTAGACGGTGCAAAAATAAAAGTTAATCAGCAATATGAGTATTGTGTAGGTAAAACCGTTTATTCGATAATTGGGATCTGTAACATCCGCTCCACAGATGCTGGCACAAACTCTTAAGAGATGAATGATCCGACGGTAGAGCACCAAACAGCTCACTTCTACTCTCGGCTTAACCGCCATACTATAAATTTAGAAACTGTCACTTTAACCGCAGTATTTATAGGTGTCAGAATAAGGTCAGGCATTACATGGCAGGGTCATTTTTAACTGAATAATTAAAATATGTCATTCTTCTGTCGGTTTAATAAGTGTTCCATCGATTAATGATATATTTTATTTTGCTGGGATTCGCCAACTGTTACAATAGTTGCTGTGCTCTTTGACGTATATTTATTTGTCAGCTAAAAGAATTAAATATAGTGCAAATCTTCATTTAGAAACAATCGCCTATTTCTCGTACTCCAGGTAGGTAAAAAGCATCATGCTAAAACTGTAAATGCCTTTGGTAAGTTGCAAGGCAGTTGGCATCGACAATGGATATACATTGGCTGCAGTTAAAGCCACTTCCTTCTGGGACTTGGCCAGCATGAGAATGACGAGTTTTTGCTCTGTAACGGGCAGCTTATACCACAAACAGTTCGAGTAGATTTCATCCGAAAAACCTTCATTCTAAAATAAATGCATTTTTAGGAACTTTAAAAGTATTGCCAATTTTGTCTCACCGAAGTTTCCACAATTGTGCCCAGTCCACAAAAAGTGTAGAGTACGACAAAAGAATACAACAAGTAGGCTATAGCTGAGGGCCAGACCTTGAGGAAAATGCACGAAATGGTGCACAAAATACCGACGCAGGTTGTCGAAAGCTGCACAAATATGACAACCCTGTAAACTCTCTCTGTGTTGCGTAGAACTCTAAGGAATATGTAGTTCGAAGGCTGTGTGGTTGTGTTAATCAATGGAGAATACTCACCCAACATATTTCTGATGCCAGGCGACTGCTTCAAAGAGTTTTTTGCGCATCTGCTTATATTGATCCCTTTGCACGACCAACTCGTTGAACTCGTGTAGTTTGACTTTAAATATATCCTTTATAAGCGGCACATTGCATATGTACATGAAGAGAAACATGTCGCAGCCAAAGTTGCCAAAGGCTCCGAAGCACAGACACATAATGTGCAGAGCGATCAACATTAGATGCCCATTGTCCGTCTTGTGGTTTATTCCTGGCACCAGAAATTGCATCACCAACAGTTTCTCGTTGTAGACCACATATTGGAATATGGGATGACAGACCAAACAAAAAACAAGCGCAACATATATCCATATGAAAAGCAACATTAGTCTCCAGATGCTTTTGATGCGTTTTTCCAGATACTGCGTATACTCGCCACCCCTTGCCTCGTACTCCCTATATAGGGAATCGTAGGTGGCCTGTATTTCTTGAAACCACTCTTTATTATTTAGAGTGCCTAGCATCTTTGTCAGACCCTGAACCGCTGATCCAGCCATAGCGGACGCCTGTAGAATAACAGTCCAGTCCTTGTTCACAATCACGCCCACATACAGAGTATATGCGGTGCAGACAAAAAAAATGAAAATGGCGGCAAAACACACATAGGTCATAGTCCACATCTTGTAGTTGGGAACTCCCAAATCTGTGCCACAAATATACATACACATGCGTATGATCCTTGTTGCTTTGCGGAACTCGGCATATGCGCTGAGACCCATTTTGAAGAAGTGTTTAGCAACAATTGATATCTCTCGATCCCAGCTAATGCCTTTTATTGGCTAACTAACGTGACATGATATGTCAAAACATTGACAACTTAATGAGTCAAAGAATGGTGTTTTGTTAAACAATCTCACGGTTCAATTAACATTTGTATAATTGCTTCAGTTCTAATAGATTTAATTGCCTTAAAGTCCAAAAGAACTTTCCATGACCATAATATGATTTATACCATTTAATGTGGGGCGGTTTTATTTTATTTGGCCAATCCACCCACTTTGTGTTATGCATGAGCACATTCAACACCCCAACCAAAAGCTGTACGCAATTGATTTAATATACAATTTTTTAATAAAAATCTACTAACGAGAAAAAGAAATGTAAACCAAAAGAAAGCAACAGAAAAACAAGAATAAATAAGCATTTGACTGAAAGACAGCCGACACTTAAATACGCTACAAAAGTTTAAAAGAAAGTTCAAAAGCAAAAGCAAGTAAATAAGAATACTGCTTTCTGAAAATTCAGCTGGATAAATATACACATAGACAAGCCGCATGTCATAATCTTGATACCCTGTCCTTAAGTCTATGAACCTATTTACATAACGCACGAGGCAACACTGCAAATCCTGCTTCTTCTTACGCTTCCAAATCTCGCAACCATTTTTCGTTTCGGCCAAGCAGGAAGTGCAAAAGAAAATGTACAGCGCCTAAGCTTCGGCCCAACAACTAATAAAGGCTATCAACAACAGTTCAAACAGCAGCAACAACATCAACAGTTCAGTCTTAGCAACGTGCAATGGACAATGGAAAACTGGCGCAGAAAAACAAACAAACAACAACAACAACAGCGACATGAAAAAAAAGCAAACTTGCTGGCTGCGTGGCTGAAAATGTTTCTTCATACGCAGTCAAGTGTATATTTTCTCATTTTCTTGCATTTAACTTGAAATTTGCTTTGAAGTTTTGACATTTCATAAAGCAGATTTCGTTTCCCACCCAATGTAGATTTTTTTTCCTTATTTATATACAACCAACAACAAAAAACGTTTTTTCTCTTTTTTTCTATCGAAAATCCAAGCAAACAAAAGTAAAAGCGAAGTCGCAAGAAGAGGAAGAAATTTCAGTTTTAGTCACCCCTGCGGAAGGTGTGGCCTCAGCTACAAAACAAAACGAGAAAAAAACGACCCTCTCAAGCACAGAGGCCTTTGTGTGTGTGTGTGTGTACAAATACCTCCTACCCTGCACTGCTCAGCTCTGCTCACATGAGCCAAACGCGGCGTATACTTAATATGAAAGACACGATGACGACGTTGGCTTAAAGTAGCCAAGGCAACGCCTAAGAAGCTGACGCAGAAGTTCAACGTAGGCCTTTGAGGCGGCATTAGCTGCCTCACAAAATTACTGGCTCGTTAGTTGCCAGGTAGCAGCGACGTCAACGTAAACATCTACGTCGACAGCGATAGCGACAGAGTCAACTTCCTGTATTTCTCTCTCTCTCTCTCTTTATGCTTGCTTGCTCGCTTGCACACGCACATGGTGTGTGTGGTGGTTGCGGGGCAGGGGTGGTCTCAGTTGCTGCCTCTGCCTCAGGACACGCTAATTTCCAGTCACACAATTCCAGTGGAAAGTGCGTGCGTAGCCGCCGCTGGCCGACAGGCGGCGCCACCGTCTAAGCAAACTCTGTTTTTTTATTTTTTTGCTAATTGCCAGCTCTGCTTGCGACTTGTTTCGGCTTGTTTATCTCTAATTATATTTTAATTTGCACACTGTTTCTGTTTTTTTATTTTCACACTCTTTCTCTCTCTTGCTTTCTTGCTCTCTGCCCCAAAGTGTTTGCACTTCACGCGCGGCATCCTGGCGCACATTTTAATTGCAATTATGGCAGCAGAACGACGCGACGCTTGGACGCTTCCCAAGGCTTGTCCTTGCCGCAGGGCGTTGTGTTTGGCACGTAGCAGCATCATCAATGGGCCACTAATTATACCGGCAGGACCCAGGCCACAACAACAAATTTATGCCAAATCTTTCAGTTGTTTGGGGGGTAATTACTTTGTGGACTCAAGGAAATTGAGCGAGTGCACAAACACCGAATTTAAAACAGAAGCAACAGAGAACAGTGGGCTGCACTTCTTAAAGTTAATCAACTCGTTTGGTGCCTCCCCTGAAAACCGCCAAGTCAGGCAACTTCTTGGAGAAATGCTGCCAAAAACTGCACAGCAAACAAAGTCAGAAAGGCAAAGGCTTTGTAGAAACCAGTCACGTACGAGGCAGCTCATTTCCTGGCCATGGGTCACAAAGGTGTCAAACGGATGTTGCGACGTGCCGCGTATGCACAATGTCCGGGTACATTCTGTTCGGTAATCAAAGTAACCCAAGAAACCGCGCCCCAAATTCAAATTCAAGCTCAAGCAAACTTTAAACGTTTCCTAATTGTTAAACTGCCGCTGGCCGACATCCCCAAAAGAAGTGCCACACAATTAAACAGTGCCAGTAAAAACAGCCAAAAGACAAAAAAATAAAGTAAGAAAAGAAAGGCGAAAAGGAAAAGAAAGTCCAAGCAGCGAAAGCAGGGGAAAAGCTGCAGGCAAGCGAGCGCTATGTTAATTAATTTGCCAGGACATCCGTGACGGGGGGGCGGTCTGTCAGAGGGGGGAGGTGGTGGTCTGTAGCAGCGTGTTTATTTTATGCCGTCTCGCTTAAGTGGTAAGCCCCATTAACAACTGCCTGTCGTTTGGCAGCGAAATAATGGCGTTAGATCATCGTCGCCTTGGCCAGGACACAGCCAGCAGGACACAGTGCGTCATTTGAGCGCTCAAAGCTTTCAACGTAAATTGTTGAAAATTAAGAAATGTTTCTCCACACACACACACACACACACAGCTACCAGGCTTCAGTTCAGCTCAACTCTGCCCCATCTTCGTTCAGGTTCCATCATCGTCATATTTCAGGGCTATTTCTGGGTTCTGCTCTGTTGTTTTATGAGCGCCATTTGGAGTTGTTGTTGTCCTTGTTGCTGTTGCTGTTAGTGTAGTTGCCATTGTTAATGTCCTGGCAACCACAAATGGCGACCAATCTGCGACCCTCCACCCACCGTCGATGTTTGGTTTGTCTTTTGCGGTTTCCCTGTGTATTTCTCTTCGGGATGTTTTTCTTTAATTTAGTCCATGGCCAAGTGGCTTCCTTGTGGGCGCGCTTACAATAATTAGATGTAACGGATATTGTAATTGGTGTTAAATTGCGTCAGAGGCCGTGTTAATGCTTGTTGTTTATAGGGCAGCAGGAGTGTGGGCGTGCCTGCAGCTTTTAGTGTAGAAACACAAGACGTTACTTAATTTTTGTGGGAATTTTCGGTTGTGATTACGAAAAAACATGCCTTTGGGGCTTCCTTTGACAGAGCATTATTATTTATTATTTGTTACATTGATTTTGAACATTGCTAAGCACAATTTTATTTTTCTTTACTGCTTATTTCGAACTTAACGCCATGAGAAGCAGACACACACTAAATAAACACGTCCTGAGTAAACACTCATGCCGATCTGCGACATATCTTACCTGACTGCTGTTTGTCTCTCAGCGCAGGAAAGTCTCAGGACCGGCAATTAGCATGACAATGTGTGGGACAAGTTCAGGATGCGGGAAAAAAGGGTTCAAGCTAAAGCACAAACCAATTTTGATGGGCAGACAAAAGAGGCTTGAGTCTTATGACAGGATACGATTGAGTTTGAATTTAAATACGAAAACCCAAACGGTGCTAGAAATTAAGGCACAAAAGCGCAACGCGTGTGAAACGATTTACGAACTACAAAATCTTCAATTCAATTTACAACATCCACACTCTTCTCAATGTAGTTGTCCCGAAGGAGCAAACTTTGCCAGGCAGCGGCCACAAATGTACATAAATCACAGTGCAACATTTGCATAAGTTGGCAGCTCAAACTGAAATCGGCGCCAACAAATTTTTATGGCCATTTTGTTTGCGTTGCGTTGCGTGGCACCCCACACAACACACCCCACCCAGTTGCAAAAGTTTCGTTTCTAACTCTCTAATCAAATTAGCAACAGTTAACCGGATGTGCAAAAATGTGCTACCACTTTCACCTTTGTGCTCATTGTTTGTTGTATTTGTATTGGGCTGCAGTTTTTATTGTGGTGCTGTGGTGCATTTTATTTTGATTTGATTGTTCGCACATCAGCGGGTAGCCTCAGTTTCAGCCTCAGCCTCCGGCTTCAAAGCAAGCCCGCCCAAAATCGCGTTTGCTTGCAAATTTTGTGCATTCGCATTTGCATTTGAATGTGGCTCGCGTGCGAGGCATGAATCATTCATTGTTGTTGCTGTTCATGAGGATTCAAGTATCGATTTGCATTGATTTGCATTTCAATTGCACTTTTTCGACACTTTACAATGGATTATTTTGCAGTTGCATAAACTCAAATCCGCACCGAGCCAAACCGATGCGATGTTATGTGATTTATTTATGGGCTGCATTATATTTCAAGTGATTCGCCCGTTTCTCAATTGCTGCTGTTATTATTATAGATGATGCTGCCGCAAATAATGATTCTTTGTTTCTAATTATTCGCGTCTAATGATAGCCCTTGAGTTGAGTTTTGACATATTAAAGTACATAATACGTACTTATAGAATTAAACACGTTGCTGCATTTAAAATTGATTCAAACTGTCAAAATTACGAGCCCCAGTTGCATTTAAAACTGACGCATTAGCAAAAATAATAAACTATATTATAATCGGTCATCGCTGAGAATATACTTGCTAAAGACATAATCGACTCTATTGAGCCTGTCATTATCGGACATACTGTATTGAGGTTAATCGATTGCAGTTGGAGTCGATATATAATTAATTTGACAAGCAAGCCCAAATCTCATTTTATTTGCTAGCAAATATTTGCAAAGTGCACAACTTGCAGCTTATTTTAGTAATAAAAAAAATAAAAAACGAAGTTACCAATGCCACCACGAAAGAAAAGTAATCGCAGTGCTAGAAAACGGCCATCACTCTCAGAGGATAACCCACCAAATACCAAAGTACGAAAAAAAGAAACATTTTCTATGGATGACGGTGCAAAAAAAGTTAAAAATAATGTCGAATTCATTGCAAGTATGGAAAGCAAAGACGCCTCCAATGCACGTCGTTCGCCAAATGCATTGCCCACAGTGGAATACAGTGAACATGCTCAGCCAAATGAAGACTTGGAAAATCCTTATGCTGGCGAAGTGGAAGTTGGAAACATCTTTGAGTTTGAGGAGCAGTGCCCATTCATGGAAGAAGAAGAAGAAGAGTTTCGTATGGCCAATGAAAGCAACAACCCCAGGGATATAGATGCTGGTGAGTCTAAACAAAATTCCCAAAAACAAATTTTGCAAAAACAAATAATATCAAACGCCAAAACTGAAAAAGCGCTTTTGACAACCAAATCGAAAACAATAGCGAAAGTTAAGGAGATTTCTCATACTTATAATACTCGTAAACGTAAAGCAGAAATGGAAAATATGTTAAAGTTGGAAGATAAGAAGCAAACGGATAAGCAACTGGTTATATCGAGGCAGAAAGTAGCTGCCGAAACATGTGAATCTTCCGAATCAGGCGAATCAGCGAACGTAGAAGTTTATAAAAGACTTAAGTATGCAACTAAGCTTAGCAATACGATGCAGTTCGAAACTCAAGAGCAGGTGGATAAACAACTGGAGCAAGCGAGCGATAAAGAAGACAGTTCAAAATCAGACGCATCAGCAAATACAGTTGTGAGTGAAAAACTATCGCCATTGCTTAATAAAGGCTCAGAAGTCGCCAACTTATCCGAATCTTCCGAATCGGAGACACCAACAAATAAAGAAATGCCTTGTTCTGCGGGGCAACTTCAAGAACGAAATGCAAATGAAGAGCAAGACGTATATATGGAATCGAAAAAGATAGCGGATAAAAAACTGGAACATTTAAAAGATGGAAAAAGTTCCGAATCATCTAGCCCCTGCGGATCATCGGGTTCCTGCAAATCATCTTACACTTGCAAATCATTTGACTCCTCTGAATCAGAAGCATCAGACAATGAAGATGCTGATAACAATAATAAACTGAAAGATTTGCCAACTGAGAATGATACTCTTCAAGACCATAAAGTGGAAAATAAAGAAGATTTGAAAGCTGACAACAAAGAGGATGAAAAACAAGACCAATCGAATGATAAAGAAAGCTTCAATGCATCTGATTCTTCCACATCATCTGGCTGCTCCGAATCAACTGACTCTTGCGAATCATCAAACTCCTGCGACTCATCCGAAGAATCCGCTGATGAAGATGCTAATAATATTAAGAAAATTTCAGCTAAAAACAATAGTACAGTTAATTTGAATGGTGAAGAGCAAGAGGATACGCAACAACAGCAGTTAAAACAGAAGGAAAAAAAAACCATTCAAGAACATAAGTTGGAGAATGAAGATTTGGAAGATGATATCGAAGATTTTAAAAAGCTAAAGCAATCGAATGACACAGAAAAATTAAAAGCATCTAATTCTTTCGGATCACCTGGCAATTCCGAATCATATAGTCCTTCCGGATCACCTGGCTCTTACAAATCATCTGGCTCTTACGAATCACCTGTCTCTTGCAAATCATCTGTCTCCTGCAAATCATCTCACTCTAGCAAATCTTCTGTCTCCTGCAAATCATCTGACTCTTGCAAATCACCTGACTCTTCCATATTATCAGCCTCCTCTGAATCAGAAGCATCAGACAATGAAGGTGCTCATAACAATAAAAATCAATTGCCTACTGAAATCAATAACAGTATTCAGTTACATGGCCTTCGGCAACCTGACAAACAACAGCAGCAGTCTTCCGTTGAAGACACAAAAAATACTGAGCTATCTGATCTTGTCACATCAGAAGAATCAGGGGATGAAGATACTGGGAGCGATAAAAATATTTCAGCTGAGAGGAATAAAACAGTCGGTAAAGAGCAAGAGGATATGAAAAGACATAATGACAGTTCTGAAAAAAATAACATTGATGAGAATACGGTGGGAAATAAAGATTTGGATTTGGAAGCCAAGGATAAGAAACTGGAGCACTCGAATGATAAGGAAAGTTTCAGTGCATCTGATTCTTTCAGATCATCTATCTGCTCCGAATCATCTGACTCTTGCGAATCATCAAACTCCTGCGATGCATCTGAAGAATCTGTTGATGAAGATGCTGATAATATTAAGAACATTTCAGCTAAAAACAGTAATACAGTTGATTTGAACGGTGAACAGCCAGAGGAACCGCAACAACAGCAGTTAACACAGAAGGAAAAAAATAACTTTCAAGAACATAAGTTGGAGAATGAAGATTTGGAAGATGATATCGAAGATGTTAGAGAGCTAATGCAATCGAATGACAAGGAAAGTTTCCAAAAATCTAGTTCTTTCGGATCATCTGGCTCTCACGAATCACCTGGCTCTTGCAAATCATCTGAGACTGGCAAATCATCTAACTCTTGCAAATCATCCTCTGAATCAAAAGCATCCGACACTGAAGGTGCTCATTACAATAATAATAAAGTGCCTACTGAAATCAATAATAGTATTCAGCTATATGACCTTGGGCAACCTGATAAACAACAGCAGCAGTCTTCCGTTGAAGACACAAAAAATACTGATCTATCTGACCTTGTCACATCAGAAGAATCAGCGGATGAAGATACTGAGACCAATATAAAAATTTCAGCTGAGAGCAATAATACAGTCCATTCAAATGGTAAAGAGGAAGACGACAAACACCAGCAAAAGGACAATTTAGAACTTTCTTTGCTATGTGAAGACAATAAAATTAAAGAGTATATAGAGAAGAATGAAGATTTGGAAGCCCACAGCGAAGAGGATCAAAAACTGGAGCAATCGAATGACAAAGAAAGATTCAAAGCAGCTGATTCTTCCAAATCATCAGGCTCTTCCGAATCATCTAGTCCTTCTGGATCACCTGGCTCTTACAAATCATCAGGCTCTTACAAATCACCTGTCTCTTGCAAATCACCTGACTCTTGCAAATCATCTGTCTCCTGCAAATCATCTGACTCTTGCAAATCATCTGACTCTTGCAAATCATCTGACTCTTGCAAATTATCTGCTTCCTCTGAATCAGAAGCATCAGACGATGAAGGTGCTCATAACAATAATAATAAATTGTCTACTGAAATCAATAACAGTATTAAGCTACAAGACCTTAGCCAACCTGATAAACAAAAGCAGCAGTCTTCCGTTAAAGACACAAAAAATACTGAGCTATCTGACCTTTCCCCATCTGCAGAATCAGCGGATGAAGATACTGAGACCAATATAAAAATTTCAGCTGAGAGCAATAATACAGTCCATTCAAATGGTAAAGAGGAAGACAACAAACACCAGCAAAAGGACAATTTAGAACTTTCTTTGCTATGTGAAGACAATAAAATTAAAGAGAATATAGAGAAGAATGAAGATTTGGAAGCCCACAGCGAAGAGGATCAAAAACTGGAGCAATCGAATGACAAAGAAAGATTCAAAGCAGCTGATTCTTCCAAATCATCAGGCTCTTCTGAATCATCTAGTCCTTCTGGATCACCTGGCTCTTACAAATCATCAGGCTCTTACGAATCACCAGACTCTAGCAAATCATCTGACTCTTGCAAATCATCTGTCTCCTGCAAATCATCTGACTCTTGCAAATCATCTGACTCTTGCAAATTATCTGCCTTCTCCGAATCAGAAGCATCAGACGATGAAGGTGCTTATAACAATAATAATAAATTGCCTACTGAAATCAATAACAGTATTAAGCTACAAGACCTTAGCCAACCTGATAAACAAAAGCAGCAGTCTTCCGTTAAAGACACAAAAAATACTGAGCTATCTGACCTTTCCCCATCTGCAGAATCAGCGGATGAAGATACTGAGACCAATATAAAAATTTCAGCTGAGAGCAATAATACAGTCCATTCAAATGGTAAAGAGGAAGACGACAAACACCAGCAAAAGGACAATTTAGAACTTTCTTTGCTATGTGAAGACAATAAAATTAAAGAGTATATAGAGAAGAATGAAGATTTGGAAGCCCACAGCGAAGAGGATCAAGGACTGGAGCAATCGAATGACAAAGAAAGATTCAAAGCAGCTGATTCTTCCAGATCATCTGGCTCTTCCGAATCATCTAGTCCTTCTGGATCACCTGGCTCTTACAAATCATCAGGCTCTTACGAATCACCTGTCTCTTGCAAATCACCTGACTCTTGCAAATCATCTGTCTCCTGCAAATCATCTGACTCTTGCAAATCATCTGACTCTTGCAAATTATCTGCCTCCTCTGAATCAGAAGCATCAGACGATGAAGGTGCTCATAACAATAATAATAAATTGCCTACTGAAATCAATAACAGTATTAAGCTACAAGACCTTAGCCAACCTGATAAACAAAAGCAGCAGTCTTCCGTTAAAGACACAAAAAATACTGAGCTATCTGACCTTTCCGCATCTGCAGAATCAGCGGATGAAGATACTGAGACCAATATAAAAATTTCAGCTGAGAGCAATAATACAGTCCATTCAAATGGTAAAGAGGAAGACGACAAACACCAGCAAAAGGACAATTTAGAACTTTCTTTGCTATGTGAAGACAATAAAATTAAAGAGTATATAGAGAAGAATGAAGATTTGGAAGCCCACAGCGAAGAGGATCAAGGACTGGAGCAATCGAATGACAAAGAAAGATTCAAAGCAGCTGATTCTTCCAGATCATCTGGCTCTTCCGAATCATCTAGTCCTTCTGGATCACCTGGCTCTTACAAATCATCAGGCTCTTACGAATCACCTGTCTCTTGCAAATCACCTGACTCTTGCAAATCATCTGTCTCCTGTAAATCATCTAACTCTAGAGAATCATCTGTCTCCTGCAAGTCATCTGACTCTTGCAAATTATCTGCCTTCTCCGAATCAGAAGCATCAGACGATGAAGGTGCTCATAACAATAATAATAAATTGCCTACTGAAATCAATAACAGTATTAAGCTACAAGACCTTAGCCAACCTGATAAACAAAAGCAGCAGTCTTCCGTTAAAGACACAAAAAATACTGAGCTATCTGACCTTTCCGCATCTGCAGAATCAGCGGATGAAGATACTGAGACCAATATAAAAATTTCAGCTGAGAGCAATAATACAGTCCATTCAAATGGTAAAGAGGAAGACGACAAACACCAGCAAAAGGACAATTTAGAACTTTCTTTGCTATGTGAAGACAATAAAATTAAAGAGTATATAGAGAAGAATGAAGATTTGGAAGCCCACAGCGAAGAGGATCAAGGACTGGAGCAATCGAATGACAAAGAAAGATTCAAAGCAGCTGATTCTTCCAGATCATCTGGCTCTTCCGAATCATCTAGTCCTTCTGGATCACCTGGCTCTTACAAATCATCAGGCTCTTACGAATCACCTGTCTCTTGCAAATCACCTGACTCTTGCAAATCATCTGTCTCCTGTAAATCATCTAACTCTAGAGAATCATCTGTCTCCTGCAAGTCATCTGACTCTTGCAAATTATCTGCCTTCTCCGAATCAGAAGCATCAGACGATGAAGGTGCTCATAACAATAATAATAAATTGTCTACTGAAATCAATAACAGTATTAAGCTACAAGACCTTAGCCAACCTGATAAACAAAAGCAGCAGTCTTCCGTTAAAGACACAAAAAATACTGAGCTATCTGACCTTTCCACATCTGCAGAATCAGCGGATGAAGATACTGAGACCAATATAAAAATTTCAGCTGAGAGCAATAATACAGTTCATTTAAATGGTAAGGAGGAAGACGATAAACACCAGCATAAAGACAATTTAGAACTTTCTTTGGTATGTGAAGAAAATAAAATTAAAGAGTATACAGCGGAGAATGAAGATTTGGAAGCTCACAACGAAGAGGATAAAAAACCGGAGAGGATCAATGACAAAGAAAATTTTAAAGCATCTAATTCTTCCAGATCTTCTAGTGCTTCCGGATCACCTGGCTCTTACAAATCATCTGGCTCTTACGAATCACCTGTCTCTTGCAAATCATCTGACTCTTGCAAATCATCTGTCTCCTGTAAATCATTTAACTCTAGCAAATCATCTGTCTCCTGCAAATCATCAGACTCTTGCAAATCATCTGCCTCCTCTGAATCAGATGCATCAGACGATGAAGGTGCTCATAACAATAATAATAAATTGCCTACTGAAATCAATAACAGTATTAAGTTACATTACTTTGGGCAACCTATTAAGCAACTGCAGCACTCTTCCTCTGAGAGCAATAAAAAAATTTCATCTAAAATCAATCGTGCAATTCATTTATGTGGTGAAGAGCAAGAGGATATGCAACAACAGCATATAAAACATAATGATTGTTCAGAAATGTCTGAATTTCCGAAATCAAAGCTTTTGCTTTGTGAAAAAAATAACAATCAAGAACATAAAATGGAATGTAAAGATTTGGAAGCTGTCAACGAAGAGGATACAAAACTGGAGCTATCGAATAATCAAGAAAATTTCAAAGCATCTAATTCTTCCGGATCATCAGAATGTGCTGAATCTTCTGGCTGCTCCGATTCGTCTGATTCTTCCGAATCAGAAGTATCTGACAACGAACGATCTAGTAACAATAATAATAGTGCAACTGATGTAAATAAAATTATTAAGTTAGAAGACACAAAAAGCTCTATACTAACTGAAATTTTAACATCAGAAGCCATACCAAATAAAAATCCTCAGAAGAAAACAGATACCAAACTGGATCAATTAAAGTGTAAAGAAAGTTCAAAGTCAATTAATTCTTTCGAATCATCTGAGTCGTCCGGCTTGGACCCATCAAATACCAAATATGTTGGAATCAATCAAATTTATAGAACTGGTGTTACTTTTAAGTATGATGCTAAGGCTAAAGTGGTAAGGCAATTCATGCAATCGAGAGATAAAAAATGCCTCTATTCATCTGGCATTTTCAAATCACAAGCTTTGCCAAATGTATCAAGCAAACCAGAAAACTTTATAGTAACTGATATTTTAACATCAGAAGCTTTACCAAATAAAAATCTACAGAAGCAAGAGGATACCAAACTGGAGCATCTAAAGGGTAGAGAGTCTGACATAGACCCATCAGAAATTAAATATGCTGGAGTCAATCAAGTTTATAGAACTGGTGTCAGTTTTACTTTTATGTATGATGCTAAGGCTCAAGTGGTAAAGCAATTTGAGCAATCGAGAGATGAAAAATGCTTTTATTCATCTGGCATTTTCAAATTACAAGCTTTGCCAAATGTATCAAGCAATCCAGAAGCTTTGATAAAAGAAGATAATCCTTATTGTGCAGATAAAGCTCAAGAACATAAATTGAAAAACGAGAGTAAGTTGTTAGACAAACTGAAAAATATAAAATTAAATTGACCCTACTTGACCCTAGTTGATTTTCCATTCCCTACTACAGAAAGCCCCTTAGAGCCAACACAGTTACCAAAGCCGATGAAGAAAGTACTGCAAAGTTCACTAGTTCCTTCTTTGCATGAAAACTTGCATATTTCACCTAAGCTGCGAGATTCCTCTCCTCACAAAAGGTAATTCAATAATGTTGATTTTTGTTTATATTTTAACCACCTTATATTACTTTATATGTATCTTAGCTATTCAATCCCACCATGTCAAACCGAACGCTTAAGTTATTTTCAACCAACGAAAAAATTAATCATAAGCAATCATAGAGGAGACTCTGATGATAGCGATGACAACGATAATAGTGACGACAGCGATGATAGCGATGAAAGTGATGATAGCGGAGACAGTAATGATAGTGGTGACAGTGATGACAGCGATGACAGTGATGACAGCACAGATAGTAACGACAGCGATAATAGCGATGAAAGTGATGATAGCGAAGACAGTGATGATAGTGATAACAGCGATGACAGTGATGACAGCGCAGATAGTGACGAGAGCGAAAATAAAATAAGCTCCAGCACAAATTTAGTACAAATTGCTACAGTGGAGTATACAACGGAATCAGCAGAAAGTAAAAATCCTCCCACCAATCAAAAAGAACTAAAGGAAATACCTAAGCCGCAAAATGATACGCCAGTTTTAGTAAAAAGTCAATCGAAAGAAAGTGAGAGCGATGATAGCCTAGACAGTGATGATAGCGATGATAAAGATGATAGAGATGATAGTGATGATAGTGATGATAGTGATGATAGTGATGATAGTGACGACAGTGATGATAGCGATGACAATGGTAAAAGCAAACATCAATCGACAGAAAATGAGAGCGATGAAAGTGATAAAAGCGAAGATAGCGATGATAGCGATGACAGTGATGATAGCGATGACAATGATGATAGCACGGAGAGTAGCGACAGCGATGATAGCAACCGGTCAAGATCACCTAATATTCCGAAGCCTGCGGAATGTAAACTTACAGCAAGGAAGCAAAAACGAACAACAGTTACACCCAACAGCTCGCCAGTTTCCATAGAAAGTCTTTCCTCTGAACATGAGAGTAGTGATATTTACAATATCGACGACATTGTTAAAAGCAAAGATAGTGACGAAAGCGACCATAGAAAGCAGTCCAGCATAAGGTCAAGAGGCATTGGTCTTTCGGAGGATAAGGCAATAAGCTCACCTAAGACGCCCAACTATTCGCCAGTATACATGGTAAGTATGTCCTCTGAACATGAAAGCGATGATATTTATGATACAAACGACACCGATAGTAGAAAGGAGTTCAGCTTACGGTCAAGAGAACCTGCAATTAGTCTTTTGGAGAATTCAACGGTATCAGCACAATGTAAACTTTCTCCAATCACGCAAAAAGAAACAACTCACATAGCTAAGACGGGCAACAGTTCGCCAGTTTCCATAGCAGTTCTGTTCTCTGAACATGAAAGCGATGATATTTATGATACAAACGACACCGATAGTAGAAAGGAGTTTAGCTTACGGTCAAGAGAACCTGCAATTAGTCTTTTGGAGAATTCAACGGTATCAGCACAATGTAAACTTTCTCCAATCACGCAAAAAGAAACAACTCACATAGCTAAGACGGCCAACAGTTCGCCAGTTTCCATAGTAAGTCTATCCTCTGAACATGAAAGTGATGATATTCATGATACCAAGGACACCGATAGTAGAAAGGAGTTCATCTTACGGTCAACAGGACCTGCCATTAGTCTTTTGGAGAATTCAACGGTATCAGCACAATTTAAACTTTCTCCAATCACGCAAAAAGAAACAACTCACATAGCTAAGACGGCCAACAGTTCGCCAGTTTCCATAGTAAGTCTATTCTCTGAACATGAAAGTGATGATATTCATGATACCAAGGACACCGATAGTAGAAAGGAGTTCATCTTATGGTCAAAAGGACCTGCCATTAGTTTTTTGGAGAATTTAACGGTATCAGCACAATGTAAACTTTCTCCAAGCAAGCAAAAAGAAACATCAAACATAGCTAAGACGCCCAACAATTCGCCAGTTTCCATAGTAAGTCTATCCCCTGAACATGAAAGTGATGATATTCATGATACCAAGGACACCGATAGTAGAAAGGAGTTCATCTTACGGTCAACAGGACCTGCCATTAGTCTTTTGGAGAATTCAACGGTATCAGCACAATGTAAACTTTCTCCAATCACGCAAAAAGAAACAACTCACATAGCTAAGACGGGCAACAGTTCGCCAGTTTCCATAGTAAGTCTATCCCCTGAACATGAAAGTGATGATATTCATGATACCAAGGACACCGATAGTAGAAAGGAGTTCATCTTACGGTCAACAGGACCTGCCATTAGTCTTTTGGAGAATTCAACGGTATCAGCACAATGTAAACTTTCTCCAAGCACGCAAAAAGAAACAACTCACATAGCTAAGACGGGCAACAGTTCGCCAGTTTCCATAGTAAGTCTATCCCCTGAACATGAAAGTGATGATATTCATGATACCAAGGACACCGATAGTAGAAAGGAGTTCATCTTACGCTCAACAGGACCTGCCATTAGTCTTTTGGAAAAGACGGCCAACAGTTCGCCAGTTTCCATAGTAAGTCTATCCTCTGAACATGAAAGCGATGATATTTATAATATCGACGAGAGTGATAAAAGCATAGATAGTGCCGAAAACGATAGTAGAAAGAAGTCAAACTTAAGGTCAAAGGGACCTATCAATCGTCTATCGGAGAATAGAGCGCAATCAGCAGAACGTAATCTTTCTCCGATCGGGCAAAACGAAGCAACGCAAATACCAAAGTCATCCAATGACACCACAGTTTCCGTAGTAACTCTGTTGTCGGAATATGAAAGGGATAGTAATAGTGATATTATTGTGACTAATGACAGCATTGATAGTACAGATAGTGATGACAACGATAATGATAATGAATGCTTAGATTCTGATTGTAGCGGTAGCGATGATGGCACATTAAAGGATGATGACGATGATATGAACGAAAGCAATTATAAAGAAAATCCAGCAAAATCGGAGCTCACCACAATCAAGCAACAAGAACCAAAAGAATCCAAAGAAGGTCAATCGACCAGAAAAGAATGCATTAGAAGTGTCAATAAGATTGTCATAACAAAAGCTCGTGTCATTTATTACTTGCAAAAGAAACTTAAATTTAAAACTAAGATGCTTATGTTCTTGACCTATACACGACGACAACGTACTCGTAAAAAAATTAACGCTAATGGTAAATCTCCCACTGGCAAGGTTTCTTCGAGAAACAATGCAATTACGAGTTCGGAATGTGGGGATTTAGTTAGACGGTGCAATTCTCAAAAGCAGAATACTGGCATAAAAAAGGCCAGGGAGTTTTACGAGGACGACAGCACCCAGGAAATCGATATAAATACTTCTGACGATAAAACTCTAGAGCCATTTATTGAACTGAATCCACAAGGACTTGACGATTACGAAGAGCTCTTTCAAGCTATTCGACAGATTGTCCATAAAGTACCCAATCACATCAAGTACGAAATGTACAAGCTTCTTTTTCCGACGCTTGCAATTGCCTATTTTCGAATGATTCTTAGCGGTAAGATTCGCAAGGGCAGGACATTTGTTGAGAGTTTTCGTCGTTCCCTTGATCACTCCTACACTGCGCGTTTGGATAAGCTGTTGGGAATGCAAGTTCCACTTGAAATCCCACATAAGGCTAGAAAGATCATTACTGACGACAATTTTAAGGTTCAACTGGCCATGTGTAAGGAAACATTCGATTGGTTAAGGCTGCAGGCACAGTCCTGGAGTGTTTCACTGACGAAGACGTTTTCAAAACATTTTCAGCCAATATTTAGCTGTAGTTGCACCAACCCTTGTCAATGTAACTACATTAACTATTCAGTGTTGGAAAAAGTTTACTGGGCTGTACCCGACACACTCTACGAAAATAATGAAAACAGTCCACGTAAGGTGAAACGCAAGCGCACCAAGAAGAATAGGTCTTCTCCTGTCAAAAATATTAATTTGCCCTCAGCGGGTCGACTATATACTCCGATGCCGAAGCGTTGGGATATGGAACGAATCAAGGAGGAGGACGATTATCGTGTTATTATTGATCGCGAGAATCTGCCATCGCACTATCTTTATACAGCAGTTGAGAGTGATGCTACCGTTACCTGTGCCGCCTTCTCGAGCAAGAACACAATGCTGAGCATTGGTACCTCTAATTCCGCAGTACACGTCTTCTCGCTGACAACCTGCAAGCTGGTACAGCTCAAGTCAGCCGCAATTCTCAAGCAGTTGGACACCAGCATGTCCGGCATGGACGAGAGCATGCTGGATCCGAACAACAAAGAGACGAAACGCACACTCTACGGTCACAAAGGACCCGTGTATGGATGTTCTTTTTCATCGCAGGATCGCTTTCTGCTCAGCTGCTCTCAAGATTGTACTGTGCGCCTGTGGTGTCTGCTCTCTTGGAGCTGCGTGGTCATCTATCCGGGACACTGTGCGGCCGTCTACAGTGTGATGTATGCTCCTTTGGGTTATTACTTTGCTACCGCTTCGGATGATCGGACGGCACGCCTTTGGACGCAGGACTCCAAGAAATGTGTTTGCATTTTTGTCGGACATCTGGCGGAGGTTAGTTGCTTGCAGTTCCACCCTAACAGACATTACTTGGCAACCGGGTCAGCCGACTGCACTGTTCGCATATGGGATATCGTCAAAGCTCTACAGGTGCGCATCTTTACTGGCCACAAAGATTGCATTAATACTCTGGCCTACTCCAAGTGTGGTCGCTATTTGGTCTCCGGAGCTAAAGATCGCTACGTGATTGTTTGGGACATTGCCGAAGAGAATATGGTTCGTTGTCTGTCTCATCACACTGGGCCAATTAACTGCATTGAATTTGAGCTGGACAACAGGATTTTTATGGTAGGTGGCGAGGATTGTCAGATGAGCGTTTGGGACTTTGAGGGTATTCTTCGGGAACCCAAGAAACCGCCTCCTGAAAAACAAATTAAAAATCTGAAAAAAACAACTAATCCTGAAACAGAGCTTGAAGAAAGCGAACTGGACGAAGAAAAGTTTTTGGTAGAGTCATACTTCAGCACAGGTACTCCATTTTACGCACTACGTATTACAAGTCGAAACTTACTGCTGGGTGTTTGTGCCAAAAAAATAAAGAAAGATGATGAATCGACAAAGGTTAAAATGAGCTTCGAGTGCAAAGAATGGCTACAGCACTTGCAGCTCCTAATGCTGAGGGCAATCGCTGATCCGGAAAACGAAGGTTTACTGTGTGACTTAACAAAGTCAGCTGTTGAATATCGGCCAAGAGAAAATAACCAAAACTCATTAGATTTGACTGATGTTATATATTCGAACTATAAAAGCGATGAGAGCGATGTAGAGTTTCTGCGTGTTAACATTGATATTAACGATGACGATGGCGATGGTGTTCAAGATGACGAAGATCTTCAGTTAAGAAATTTTCAAGACTTCGAAGAAGTTCAATATGTTTTGGAAAACTTATTTGAAATTGTTCCCGATGATCCTGATGTTCAAGAAAACTTTGAAAATTATGAAGCAAATGATTCAAGCGCATCAGAACCAAAAACAGAAACTAGGTTGAGTACAAAGTTGGTTGAGTTGCTTCAATCATAATTTAAACAATACTTTGAAGATAACATATACAATGTGTGACTGTCAAATATCCGAAACAAAAGACACAACACTCATATTGTAAACCCCACACTAAACTATGCAGATTTTCTAAAAATACAAGTAAAATAATAAAAAAATAAATAAAAAATCTAAAATAACATAAATAATTCCAATAACAATAACGCTGTGCGTCTAACCCCCAAAGGAGCAGCAACAACAGCAGTAACAATTTGACAGTTTCAAAAAGTGGTCAGGCCACGTGCAACGCCTACCGTCCGCCCACCAGTCCGCCCACCAGTCCGCCCACCATTCCGCTTAGCCACAAAAGGCGTGCAAAATTTATAGACGCACGCATTAAAAGCCGCCAGGCACGCTCGACTAACTGCGTCGCATCCTCGTCCAGCCGCGCAGTGCCCTCGGCTTGCCCCTGGATAGTGTCCTCCGCTTGCCCATACCCTTCCCTATGCTTACTTACTTCGGAAAGCGACAGGACAATATATTTACGCAACTTCTTATGCTTTTGTGGTGGTTGTTGTTGTTGTTGTTGCTATTGCTGTTGCTGGATCCACACAAAAAAAGCATTAAAAAAAATAAAGGAACTTCAAGTGCTGTCCTTGGTCTCCTGGCTGCTGTTGTCATTGTTCTTCTTGTTGTTGTTTTTGTTGTTATTGCAGGCAGCATCTTGTGCCTCGTTTGTAGCAGTTATCTTTTGGTCCTGCTGAGCTGGCCGCGCGAAATGAAATTGTTTACTCCACTGTCATGTGCACGTGAGACGTGGACAGCGCCGTGTCCTGGTTCCTTCTCCTTTCTTCGGCTTCTCTTGGCCTCACACTGCTATAAAAAAAAAGAAGAGAAATCTCTTCTATTTTTTTATTTTTGCCAACAAAAAAATAAAATGAAAGAAAATTCAACGTAATAATTCTTTTCCGCTCGGATAAGGTGCACTGGGAAAAGGAACGAGTGTGGGTTAAGGGGTGGGATGTTGCCTGGGCTTTTGCCCCGTAATTGTGCGCAATTTTTGTGGTGTTTCGTGTTGCCCATTTGACGGCAGTTGAAACATCTTCTGTTCAGCATTTTTCTTTCCGTTTTCTTTAGCTATTTTCTTTCTGTATTTGGCAATTCACTCACTGCCTTGCCCTTCTGCCGCTGCCTGTGGGCCAATTGTGTCTGCTATTCTGCTTTCGCCATTTTTGGTCCACACACACATGTGATTCGTACACACACCCACATGAGCAACTGTTATATGCGACCCTAAGCCTCAGCCATTATTCATGGGACTTATTAAGGGACAGCGCGTAAAAAAAAATTGTCGCAGCGAAACAAAATAAACAGCACAGTCCATTTAACCGATTTCAAGAGGGTGCAAAAAAAGCAAAGCATAAAATAAATATTTATTAAGAAAACAATGTTCTGTCCTGTTCTGTCGGGGGCGTGCGTTCTGTTCTGCTGATGATGAGCAAACAACTTGAAGCGCAAGCATTTTAATTTACAATTGTCGCAGGCTGTACTTTTGTACTTCCACTTGTAGTACTTGTCCTTTAACATAGCAACATGCCCAGATAAGAGCTCCTGTGGCGCACTAACCTGAACTTGACATTCTCTAACCAGTCCGTAGTCCTCAGTTCCAAACCATGGCCACCCCAAGTAAGACCTTTCTCAAGTTTTCTCTGCCAGTAGCGCATTTTGGGCAGCGAATGCACCCCGAATCTTGGAACGCATTAAACTTAAACCGCATATTAGCAGGCCATAAATGCAGGATGTGTTTTTGGACTCGGTACTTAAATATGATAAATGCGCGTATTGTATTACATTTGGATTTAGGGCAGTGCCAAAGACAATAAATTAGCCGGGACACACACCGATAATTGCACACATGCTGCGCCTGCGCTTATCCAATGTATTGCTCCCCAAAAAGTAGCTGGAAAAAGATAAAAAAAAAAATAAAGGTTGAAGCATCGAAAATTGAATACTCTTTAAAGCGGATTTTAAATATTACTTTATCTATGACTCAATAACAAATAAACTAAATAAATAAATATTGTACATTGCTATGTCATTGAAAAGTCTTTCTTATTATTCCAGTGTATGTATCCTAAAGTATTAAAAAATTGTTGTGCCCTTCGTGTGTATGAGTGTATGATATGCAACCCGTAATTATTTATGGAAGCGGACAACATGCAGTCGGGGCTCCCAGTTAGTTGTCCAGTTGGCTGCCCAGCTTGGTGTCGTTGAATGCAACGTTTGCCAAATTTACACAAATTCCAATTGCCTGCTGGACTGCTGACTACCGGAGTTGAGTTTGGGCACTGGCTGACTGTCTGCTTTATGAAGATTGGCCCGAAAACGTGTTTTGTTTTCGGACTGGCCAATAACGAGTGGTGGTGGTGGTGGGCAAACTTCTCCGCTTCTGCTTCTGCTTTGGCTGGGTCGATTATTATGGGCAGCGGTGCGCTGCAATTATGTCGTCCAATTAATATCAACACAGCGGGCGGCGGCTGATAAAGGTGTGTGGGGAATGTGGAGAGTGCGGCAGAGGCGGCATGGCACAGTATTTTATGCATAAGCTATTTATAAAATTTATTGTCTCCGATGGCATTCAATGAACAACGGCAGTTGGTGAACCAAACTAAACTACTGAAGCTAGAGGACCACCCGTTGGGTCGTTTTGTGGCATTTGCGATCGCTGAACTTATGCAAAATGGCTTTTGATCGATTTGGCGATTAGAGCCGGCTAAGGAAAAATGCTAAGCAGACGTCGGTTTCGGGCGGGCCGGACATCAATCAAGCTGTCAATATGTCAATATATGTATGTGGCCAGTGCAAGGTGTCTGCATAATTGCAGTGACCGAAAGTTGAAATTTATTGTAATTTCCACACTTCGCGAGAGGACAACTTTCAAGTTGCAAGCTCTTTTCAGTATGCTGCATGTAACTCGGTGTCATTACTTTGATAGACGTTGTTGCACAAGAGGCAGCTGCCACCGTCGCGACGCGTCGCTGCTGCAACGTGACATGCCGCAGGTCGCAGTCCGACAAGAGCAGAAGTTGCAACAGAACAGGACAGGACACACTGCGTGCCCTTTAATTAACAATTAAGTCGCAATTTTATGAGCAGTACAAAGTCGCCTTTTAATCCCGCTGTGGAACGCTTAATGGCTCCTCCCAGTGCTCCTAGCATGCTTATTAAATTACGCATTCAGCTCGTTTCTCACACGTGCATGCATATTAAAATCTTCCTGGCCATTGTGGCTAGTCCGACTAGTTGGGCAACAGTTGCAGCTGCCACACTTGATCCGACCTCACTGATAAGGCTGCTCCACAGCTTATCTAGGGCTTGTGGCCGGCCACTTATCGCATAAGCTGGCTTTAATTGAATTTGTGCCGAATATGCGTTCGTTGCTCATTATTTTGCATGTGCCATTTTATTTTTATTAACATGTTAAGGGGCACATTGTAATTTATATATGGTAGCATGTATTTTTTGGCCAGCTTCGGCTAAAACACATAAGCCTGCCTAAAGGGTTGGCAACTTGATGCGACGCGCTGATGGATTACAAGCAACAAATTGGCCCAGCAAGTACTGCTCTGCACATAAATTTTGATGCAATTTTAATGAATTTAATCACCTGACATACTACAGGCAACAATGTGAAGACTTGTAAGTGCTTTCAAACCAGTTTAAGATTATTGACAAGATATTCCCCAAACAAATTCGATGAAAGCGAATAACATTTCTTAAACGTTGTCCGCGAAAGGTGATGAAAGTACACAATTCTGATATATTCTGAAGGGAGCGAAGGACCCTTAAATTGTTTTTTTATGTTCCACCCTTGGACTCTCTCTGCACTTTTTACTTGTAGACGTGCACAACAGAAACGCCTTAAGGTGTGCTTGTCATTAACGCAGCTTTCACTATAAATTATACTTATATGTATATTAATATGTACTTAAAAGTAATTGGTTTCCTTTAACAATTTCTGCTTTTATATTCTAAGCATGACTTGCAATGATAATTAGGCTTTTGCTATACAATTTGAAAATGCATTTTACATTTACTTAATTATTTTTCATCGAAAGCAAAAAACACAAAAACATGCCAGAGCAGCGCCATGAGAATGCGAATGCAATTGGCCCAACTTTACTAAGCCCAGTTGGCATTGTTTATGGCCCTGCCACACGCACTACTTTAGCTACTACGAACAGGTAGTATAGCCCTTCCCTCTACCCTGCCCCAACCCTTACCCTAGATAGTCAACGCTGATAGCTGCCGTAGTTAGTTTCAGCTTGTGTCTAGTTTCATACACAGTATTTAAATGGTTGTTGCACGGGGCAAAACAAAGTTTCATGCATGCAAGCTCTGAGTTCTGAGGCTAAGTTGAGCTGGCTATAACGCTTAATTATGGGGCGGGCGTTATCGCTGGCAAATCGGTCATCAAATATGCAGCACAACGCGTGCATAGATAACACCGAACGGACATACATAAATTCGCAAAAGATATATGAGCCACAATCATGGAAATGCAATGAATTGAGCTCTCTTTTCACATAATAATCCCTTGCCAGCAATTAACACATTTTGCTTACCGATAAATTGAATTCTATATGTGACATTGGCTCAAAAAACTCAAAAACTCAACATGTGGTGAATAGAGCAATGTGTCCTCTCACCTGTCGCATTCTCTCTCACTCTCTCTCTCTCTCTCTTGCTCTGTCATGCAACAACAAAATCGATATGCGTTGCATGCGTTGTGAGGCAGCTGAGACTCTGGACTGAGCTGCTCTTGGCCACGGTCTCTGATAGCATAACGACATGGCAGGGCGCACAGGAAGCTGAAGCTCAAAACTCTGCTGAAGCTTAAACTGATGCTGGGGCCAAGCAGCGACAAGCGACGGGCAACATGCGCCCGGCATTATAATGCCAGACGCGACACAGACCGACCCCACACACACACACACACACACACACACATACACTAAGGCATACATGTATATACAGACTGGGGGCAACTGCTAAAACGAACTGCTGACTGGCAACGTTAAAACCGGTAAATCTTCATAGAGTTTGTGCTGCGTACGTTGGCTCTGTTCCGCTAAAAGAATACCCTAACTGAGTTCATCTAGCATCGAAACTCTAAAAAAATATCTAGAATTTATTTATGGGCAAAGTCATTTAAACCAACTATACAGTTCCATAAGAATGTCTGTAAAGGACAAACCTGTTAATATAATAATAATAATAATAATAATAATAACAATAATAATTACCTATCCTTAAAGGATATTTCATAGTCGTCTTTACTTTTTCTTTGCTTGCACTGCAGACAACGTTGCTGTAGCCGTTGACGATGAGGGTTTATTTCATGCTTACTTTGGATTTCTTGCCAGCGTCCCCTCAACAAATGCTAAGCGCACAGTAGATCTACCACCATCCAAGCAATCTCAGAACCACCCACCCACCTTGCCACCTTGCCACCCAGTCACCCAGTCACCACTGAATTTTCTCTCTAGTTTGCTGCTACTTTTGCACATTCTTTTCAATTTCGACGACGGCGCTGACTCGTTTGGGTTGGCTGACTGGCTGAGGCATTTTCTTTTGCAAAACTTTTGCAATTTTCTATTAAAGCAATACACATGCACACATGCTAAACTTTGTGGCGGTGGTGCTGGTGGTTGTATTGCCGTGTGTGTGTATGTTTGTTTTCCCATATAAAATGGTAAATTTTCTTTATGTGTTGGCGCATGGCTTTTGTTAGTTTTTTGGCCCGTGCCTTGGCCAAGTGAAATGCCATTTCCTTTCTCTCTCTCTCTCTATTGCTCCGTGTCTTTCTCTTTTTGCTAATTTAACAGTTATTCAGCAAATGTATTTACAAGCAGCACCGCCATGTTTGTTCGCACATAACCTCAAAACTTTATACGCATTTTACCAAATTGCGTGCGCTTTCTTCTTTCTCAACTAGAGACACGGCACCACACCGCACCACAGCGCACCACTCCACCGCTGCCATTGAACCGAGCTGAGCAACTTTTTGCCTTTGACTTTTGCCACTGAAGCGTTGCATAGTTCTTGGCGTTTTGTGTGGCTTTTGCTTTTAGCCAAATTTGCAGCGTACTGCCAACCAACAAATAGTGCTATTAAATCCTTAAAGTAAATGTAACTCTATCAAGCCATTGGCCTGTGTCTAATCAGGCAGCGTGCCTAAAGCTCATTCATGCCTCAATGATGAAATCTGTTAACACTTGAGCGCCACACGCAGCACACAAAGAAATCGTTGTTGTGTGTGTGTGTGTGTGATGTGTGTTTTGACCAACAGTTGGTTAGCTTTAAAGGTTATCTATATAGCTTCAAAGGTTCATATCAGCCGAATACTCTGCATGGTAAGCTATATTAAGTTATGGCTGTAAAACTTGGTCTTTAATAACTTGTTATAAACACACACAAAGTTTTATTGAAATTGCTATGGAATTTCATATTAGATGACGAGTACTTTCAGTTTAGCTTGTGCATGAGCTCACCTGTGTCCAATGCTATTTTATCAGCTGCGTGTGCAAAAAGGGCCATCAGCATTTGGGCCAACAACTAACAGCCAGTCATCGACATGGTCACTGGTTACGGTTCCCCGTTGGTCCTTTGCTCCTTGCCACCCGTTCTCCTTGTCTAATGTGCTCGTGTCGCTGGGCAAAAGCGTTCAAAGCCATTTTCTATTTTTATGTGCGCACAAACTGTAAAAATACAACAAAAAAAAAAAAAAAAAAAGAATGTGTATAAAAAAAATGTGAGAGCAGCTGAGTAGACGTTATAAAAAGGCAGTTTCGCAACGGTGGCCATAACAACGCGGCCAGGAACCAGGCAAGCCATCGGGCCAAGTTAACTGCATTTTAACGCGCATTTCAATTTGGAACGGATATAATTTATAGACGACTGACTGGCGCTCTCGCTTATGTGTCCAAGTCCAACGTTCACATCCTCATTTCCATCCAAGTCCAAGAACCAGGCACGATGTTTGTTGCTGCTTCCAAATTGAACCGTGCGCTTGAATGCTTGCCCCATTCCCATTCCCATTCTCCGCAACCTTCTTCCTTTATCTGTCTGCCTGTCTGTCTGTCCCGACAGCAATATCTGCATGCCATATTTATCTAGATTTTGTTTTGCCAGGCGCCCCGACATTGCCCCGTTAATGTGCAAAATTTAATAATAAACTATTACGACCCAACGGCGGTTAAAGAGTTTAATGTTGTTTAACTTGTAGTTGCTGTTGCCGATGTTGCTGTTGAGGCGGCAAATGCAATTTCATGTAATTTGCAGTTGCCGCAGCAGCATCTGAAGCTGCCGTCCGCCTTAAAGTATGCTTCAAACTATTTACTCGCCAAATTTGGTCCACAATATAACTGCAAGTGACATTGTCGTTGTCTCGCTGTTGTCCTTCTTTCCTCTGCTGATGCTGAACTTATTCTTTTTTATTTTTCTTGCTTTCTCATCTACTTTTCGAAATGTCTGCGTGTTTAAATTGAACAATAACCCTAAGTTGTTGTCGTCGAAATAATATTTTCTGTGCCCTCCAATCCTGATTTCTCATACAAATATAAATGTGCGTCGTTGTCTCTCTTATTTCCACTTCTCTATCCCTCTCAATTCTTTCTCAGCTGCTGTTTGCGCAACAACAGCGAAAATCGCAAAGCAATCAAATAAGATTTGAATAAAAGATTTTTGTCTGTCGTTGATTTGCGAAAAGTACAACAGCAACAACAACAACAACAACAATAACAGCAGCAACAGCCAAGTTGACAACAACAAATTGAAAATAAGAAAATGATGGGCGGCAACTGAGATCCGCTTCTGGGGTTGGCTGGTATAACATACATACTTATGCTAGTGAATGGCTAGAGTGGGTGAAAAACTGAAGATGTTGCAAGGTAGTAAATGTAAGTACAGTTTTGCCAAAGTTTCGAGTAGGAAATGTGCCTATTAGTTGAGTGGAAACACAATCAAAATGCAGTAATGAATAAGAAAAATAACTTCGAGTCTCTACTTTTTAAGTTACTTAAATGTTTGCCTTAATATTTAATTAATTCCTTAAATTTCCCAAAAAGACAACAGGTCCGATTTTAACACTGACCTTGACACTGACCATGGACGTGAATTTATGTTAGCCTTAGCCTTGACCGAAATGCTTCAAAATGCAAATTAGTTCGACCCACAAAACAAAACAAAAACTCATTACAAGTTCTTTTTTTTCAGCCCAACGCGACACTCGCCTCAACGTCCTTATTTAATTTCATACCAAATTACACAAGCAACAGCAACAGCAAAAACAAGGAAAGCGACCCACATTGATGACGTCACCGAAGGAAGGGCAGACACAAAACGTGAAAGCAGCTAAAACCTAATTAGCCAACGACCGCAACGGCAGCATCTAAAGCGTCTCCAGCGTCGCATAATTTTCAGTGTCACGGGCGGCGACCCGAAGCGTCGTTTGTTCAGCCTCAAAGATGACCCCAGACCTCGAGTGGGCCACATTAAATTACGCGGACGCGTCCTGGGTGGCATTTAGGACGAGGCAAGCCAAAAAAAAGTTATTAACGCGGCCCAAAAATAAAAAAAATAAACAGGCTAGGAAAGTCGCACAGAAACTTGCTAAAAGATATATTTTTGCTAGGCAACGAGGGGGTTCAGAAAAGGTGTGGGTGGGGAGGAGATGCCGGTCTGACCTTATTTGCGAAAGTGTTGACCGCAAAACGTGCTGTGAGGAGTGGAGGATGGGAAAGGGGGTGTGGCCGCCATTTGGGTCAAAAGTTGGCAACAGCTGGCGCTAATGTAATTAACACTTACACTCGCTCTTTTACTCTCTCGTTCTCTCTCTCTCTTCTTTTAGTACATTTATCTTGTCTATCCTGCTCTTGCTTTTGCTCAGAATCTATTGCTCTCTGTCTCTCTCGCCGGAAAACAGCGCAATTGGCTGTCACTTGTAGCAGGCACACAGCATTTCAAGAGAGTGGCAAAAGTTTTTAATTAACTTTTGGCGCCTTTGCAGTTTGCCACCAACCCACAGGGAACCGGCCGGCTTTTTGTTGCTGCTGTTCATAATTGTGGCTTTGGCTGCTGCTGCGCGTGCCACAAAACTTTTTGTCGCATGCTTTTCCCTCTCTCTCGCTAGCTCTCTCTCTCTCTGTGTGTGTGTATGTAAATGACGTCCTTGCCCCAGTATGCCAGAAGTTGTAGGTGTGAATTGGCGCTGAGTCTGGAGCCAAAAAGTAACTGGGCGAGCAGCAAACTGTGAATGACATTTGTTAAAGGAAGCAAATACAGACTGAGAGAGAAGAGGGAAGCTTGTAAAGAGAGTGAGTGAACAGTTGAAAGAGAGAAATGGAAATAAGCTGGAAATGCAGCTGAAGTTGACAGCCTTTGAATGATTATGAATATTAAACACAGAGCTCATTTTATTTTACACCATAAACAACAAAAACAAGATAATTGTTTTACCCTAAATTAAGCGTGTTTAAAAACAACACCTGCCAAAAGCACACATTAAAAGTAAAACTATTAAAATGTTTATTAAATGCATAATTACCAGCCATCAATATCAAATTGCAGTGTTAAAGGACAACCCACAATTATCGACAACCCTCCTGAATAATAAAAAAAAAAAAACAACAACTGTCAAACTTGGCAAACTGACAATACAAATTATCACTTATGCCATTGATTATTGTCAATTGCCAATCAATTTCGGAGGGCGTCGGCAAAAATATCAATTGCCAAATGCCAATCGCCAAATGCCACAACGTCACATCAAACGAAGGGGCGACACTGAATGCAATCTTTTGTTGTTGGTAGGCACACAAAAGGCACTCAATAAAAAAAAAACTGGCATTGCCGACACTCTTTCACTCACTGCACTTGACTTGCCTGGACTGAACAAAGGACATAAAGGATACAAAGCCCTGGTGCATGCAACGGACTCTGAATGTTGCAATTAAGCGCAGCACATCTCTCACAAAACGACATCACGACTCAGCAATGTGAACCCCTATTGAGCCTCTATCGATATGCCAACATACCCCGATTGTATCCTTGCAGCCTCACAGCCCTTTCCCCCTTGTTGTTGCGTGCATTTGCATAATTTGCATATAATTCTCTGTCAAACAGTTAGAGATACAAAACAACACCGAAAGTGTATATAAAAACCGCCGCTCATGTTTTTCAATAACTGTATGCAAATTTTCGTTTGGCGTGTGAAAATTTCATACGACTGTCAAGTCAAGACAGCTGCTCCTGCCTTTGATAAAGTGAACTACCAGCAGAAGTAACAAGAATACAAAAAATATCAACCTCAGCTAAGAATTTCGCGTCTGCAGTCTATAAATATTCAAGCGTTGCTTTGACAGCTCTCTGGCAAAAGTTTTACCACCAAGTTTTAGCTCGGCGACAGCTTAAAACAATAAAAAAAAAAACTATGCGCCAGCTTGGGTCAATCGACGTCGGACACGAATAAGCTATATATACATATCTATAAGTAAAGAAAAACTGGAAACAAAGTTTTGAAGTCCGTTTGGCGTTTTTGTTACGCTGATTTGCTAAGGTTGATCTGAGTTTTTGGGCTACATTATTTTAAAGCTTTCATTTAAGTTACTCATTATTGAATAGATATAGATAACTTAGCTTCCACTCCAGTTGAATCTGTGATTCAAGCCTAATGAAATGCCATTCACCACACGCGAAGAAGAAAAAAAAGTGCAGCAATGTTTAGGAATTCCAGAAGGAAGAAATAACTGGGCCTAAAGCCCATTGAGAGGGGGCCAATTAGCACGCCATAAAGTGCACGAAACGAGCAAACGAAACGGCAACTGCCAAACGGTAGCGCCTTGCAATTAGCCAACTTAATTAAGTCTCGGACATAAACAGTGCCTTGAAAGCGTACGGGCGCATAATGAGCGAATTTGCATAATAAAAAGCAAATTAAAAGTGTTTAACTAGCTCTTAAAGGTGCGGCCAACCGAACAGACAATAACATATACACAACACACACAAATGTTTACAGCAGTAAAAAAATAAAAACGCCAACGATGGGAACTGAATTCATCCATTGCCATCTTGTGTGTGTGTGTGTGTGTGTGTTGTGTCTCATGAGAGTGGTTGGATTGCAGACCATGGCAGTAAGTTCAATTTATATGCAGCCACTGGGTGAGCAATTCTGCAATTCCCTCCTTCCCCTTCCCCATTCTTCTTTCATTTGGACTAGAGTAGTTATAGTATCATAAATTTGGGCAGTCGGCCATGTCCAAACAAATGGCAAACTGGCCACAAACTTAATTTCGTATTTGTTGCCAAAAACAAAAAAGGGCAACCCAGCACACACATACGACATACTCTATATATATGCATCTAAGCTACAGCATGCAGTTGGCTTCGACATTTGGGCCAGCCCATTGGCCATTTGGCCAGACATTTGTCTGCAGCAGACGTCGGGGCGTGCATTTTGTTTACATTTGCTAAAAAAAAAAAACAACAAAAAAGAAACTGGCAAGTTCTGGTAGCAAGTTTATTAGGGCGTATGATTAATTGTCCCTCGCAGGCGCCGGTACAATTTGGCCACAGGCAAGAAGGAAACTGACCCCAAACTGAATGACGAGACCCAAAAAGCTTGGCTTGCTTATAAAAAATTGACGCAACTTATTACAGTTTATGATGCAAGCGATGGCCAAGATGTGGGCGTGGCCCTACGGTAATTAAAATTGATGGTGCTTCAAGCCATTTCAAATAAGAGAAAGCAGTCCCTTTAAACCTTATCCTCAGAGTAAATAAGTATTTTCATTAAACTTTTAGCTCCCTTCAACTTTGCCTATAATTAGAGACAGCTTTATTGCTCATTCAGGCAAAAAAAAAAACTTCATCGCAATGTGCTTATTAATTTTTTTGCAATTGTATCTTCTGCTTTGAATGCGATATCTATGATATCCATCTATCCACCTATCTATCTATGGCTACTTGTAACTGTAACTGTATCTGTGCATTATGCATTGCATCTACAACCTGATGACGCTGGAGAGCATTTCAATCAAAACCGCACTAATGAAGCCCATTGAAAATGCAATGCTTAAGCAGCAGCTTCCGATTGAAGGCCCCTCCCCTACGCTACCCTTGGTTCTCGACGCCCCTCAAAGCCACATTTCAAAGCGCCGAGCTCCAATTCCCCAGGCGCTAGCAGCTGCTTTCCGCTTGGCGTCAATTTTAATGGGCGCGCTATATTAATGACATTTTCATTTCCATTGCATTGGCGATGGCTGAACAAAAAAAAAAAAAATAAATAAAAGAGAGACATAAGTATAAGTATCTTTATCTTGTACATTGTATGTGTGTGTGTATCTTGTCAGCATAATTATGAGTTGCAAACCCAGTAGACAGCATCTATCTGTTCCTGTCTATCTCTCTTGCTGTGGGTTGATTTTTGACATTGCTTTTTGTATGAATAAAAGCACATATTTTTTTCTTGTTTTTTTTTCATATGCATGGAAATTCGGATAGACATGGAACTTGGGGGGGCGTGGCAGCCTGGTGAAATGTTGAACTGCAGGCAGTTGTTGTTGCTGTACGCTTGAACGCATATCCACTTGCCATGCAAGAGGTAGCACCACACCACACCACCGCAGAGTAAAACCCAACCACACTGAACCAACCAACCAACCACTGGCAAAATAGAGTTATTGCTGTTGCCAGGTAGTAGTAGTATAGTACCTTCAAGAATTATACACATATACACATATATATATTTTTCCACATTTCTTTATTTCCATGTTGCCATAATTGCGTCGTCGTCGTCGTCGTCGGTTGCAATTCTTTTATCCAAGTGCGCCTCATCAGCGTCGACCAGCTCAACATTTCAGAATATGCCCCATCTCGCTCTCTTTTTTCTTCCCTACGCGGTCATTGCCGCTCTCCCTCACTCTCATCTGGTAGTCAGTCAGGTCCGCGGTAATTAAAGCGAACTGCAAAATTTTGTGTGTTGTTATTTTTTTTTTTTGGGCGCTTTTCAGCGCTGTAATTAAAAATTGCAAAAGTATTTTCTTGTTGTTTTTTCCCGCATACTTTTTTTATTTTTTGTTGTGCGGCTGCTGGAGAACAAATGCTGAAAAGCTGTGTGGGAAAACCGCGTCAAAAGCAACAGAAATGCATTGGACAGCCCCTTTATCCTTTTCTCCTTGACTGGAAGGAGGCCTTGGCTTCATTCCCATTTTTTGTTGTATGTTTTGTACATGGCATTGATATGGCAAAAGTTGCGGCGGATTGTTGTCATTTTTTTTGGGCCATGGAACGGGCAAACCGCAACTTAAAGCAGACTAAAAGCTTAAAGGTTTAAGGAAATGCAGATGAAAATGCTTTAAAAGGTTTAACTACGAGCTCTATTAATTAGAGACTATTCGTAGTAGGTTTTTTGTGTATTACCAAGAGATTTTAAAGCATGCTCTAACCAACTTGGCTGCTGTTAAAACCTCCCGCAACTCTCACTCCAAAAATATTTGGCGGCCAATCAGGAAAAACTGTCAACTAGCCATAAATAAAATGCGCCAAAGAGCCCAAAAACGACAAAAATGCACAAATTAAATTAGGCAGCAGCAGCAGCAAAGACAAAAGGCAGCAAGGCAGCAAATCAAATTGCCTTATAACCAGCTCTCAGCACATGAAACGCTGATCGCTGTCCAATTCCCGCGTGGACAATTGCAGCAATCGCTGAGACAGCAGGAAAAGCAGTAAATAATTTCGTCTTTGCCATATAAAGTTGCACTACGGCGAGGGTGTATAAATAGGTGGAGAGGGTGAAGGGAGTTGGCAGCATCTGTCAATTGGTTGGAGATTGATGCCCCTGGATAATAGCGACGCGAACAATTTGCAGACGACAACACGCCACAGACTCCAAAAGTCGAACACAACAAACAACGGAGGTGGTCGCATGTCGCATGCCCCAGACAAACTGAATGACAACTCTTTAGACGATGTTGTTGCTGGCTGGTTGGCCTTTTTTTTTTTGTTTGTTAACGGTATTTGGTTTTTTAAAGCAAGTTATTTGCCCAAAAATGGTTGAGGCGACAGGCGGCGAAGTGTCGCAGTGCCGCCGACAAGTGACAACGGCGCATGCGTGACTTGCCAATGTGGCATCCACATTGCCGATTGCCGCAACTCAAGATTGCCGTCTGAAGATTGGCAATTGGCCATGTGGAAGACACTCATTGTTGGCCTGGCTGATATGGATATATGGTAAATGCACAACATTGACTGACACTTTGTCAGCTATACGCAGCTTGCGACAAATTTGCCTTGTTGCCCCAAACCAGTGGCAGCTGCAGCAAGATCTCGCTGTGTGTGTGCGTTTGTGTGTGGAAACGAAGAAGGGGTTTACAAGCTTAAGCCGGCAGCTGCATGCTTAGACATGCCTAGACAAAGGCCTCACATTGTTTGTGGCAAGCAGCAGCAACAGCAGCAGGAGGAGAAGGAGTAGCAGTGGCAGGATGCAATAAAACGCAGTCACAGGTGCATCAAATGTTGGTCCAAGTTGCTGTTGCAGTCAACATGTTGCCAAGTCATTAACTTGAGCCTGTTTAGGCTTTTGTTACATGTTTCTGATTACTGCAACAACATAGTAAGAAGCGGAGAGGGGGGCTGCTGTAACAAAAGGCAGCCCAGGACATGGACATGGGCTGTTTTGTTGTCGGTTGTTGTCGGCTGGTATAATTGCAACAGAAACAGAAACACAACTTGAGGGGCAGCTGGCAGCGCCTTGAGCGTTTAGGCCATTTGAAAATTGCAGCCCTACAGCTGGCTAACAGGGTGTAAGCGGGGGGGAGGGTGAAGCAACCACTTTATCCTACTCCTCCTTCAGTGCGCCATTGTGTATGTGTGCTTGTCTTGCTCATGTGCGAATTTTTATGGCCAAGGAAAAACAACCCCCAAGTGGCACATGTATGAAGTGTGTATATGTGTGTGTGTGTGTGTGTGTGTGTGTGTGTGTTTGGCAATGTCAACTGGGGCGGCTACAAGCTGCTAAGTGCACTTGCCCAGCATTTCTTTGCCTTTCATTTGCTTCTTCCTTTTGCCATTTATCTATGGGGTGGTAAGTAGAAGCAAGTACCTCAAACACACACTCCTCCCCCTTAAACACACATGTTTTTTCTATATTTTTTTTCTCCGTAACTGCCATGAATATATAATGAATGCACTGCACTTGAGGCGCTCCCCCTGCCTACATTTGCTAGTGACAAAAGCAGGCGGCTAATTCAAATGACGGGTCTGGGACTCCTCACCACGTTAGATAACTGCATTCTCCGAATGTAGCCAAAGGATCCCCCCTCCTCCTCCTGCCAGCTGGGCAGCATCTTTGTTCGCCATCCGTTACCGTTGCCAGTCGGCCGGAAAGTAATTAAAATCTGCGCTTAAGTGCAGGTCCTCAAAAAGAAGCAAGGGAAAAGGGTCAGAGAGAGGCAGAGAGAGAAATATGAAAAATGAAATATTTAATAGGCCTCTAACAAATGACGCCTTAAAAAACGAATTGAAACGCCGGAGATTGGGAAACTGTTTGACGCCATCTATCGGCTAAACTTTGTACAAATCTGTGCATCCTTGCTAACAAATCATAAAAAAATAAAATAGTAAATCTTTTTATGCGACACACGAGCGCCATCTGGCGTACTTTGAAAACTGTTCCCACCAACACGTCGCACTGGGAACAGTTGCGCTCAAAACATAGCACATCGATTGTAGGGGTTGACGCGTAAAAACATAGCGGCGATATTAACATCGCCACTCAAGCAGGACGCACTCAAACTCAATTTCCCCTCCCTAGTAATCACTCCACTCAAAGCGCTGCTCGCAGGAGCAATGTGGAGTGAAAGAGCGACGCAGTTGAGTGTGAGTTTAAATTGTGTTTGAGTGGCAAAGGAATGAGTTTGTGTTTGCGAGTTGAGCGTTGAGCGTTGAGCGTGGCGCTAATTAAACGAGACTTCAACTATCAACATGAGTATCTTCTGCCTTATTAATTCACGTATTTGTTGAACTGTGAATAGTTTCGCCTGTCTTGTTACATGCCCTTCACTAATGAATTGAATAATTACCATGAAGCAAAGTTTTTAAAATAAAAAAAAAAAAAAACAAACAAGCCCCAAAAACTGTGGCCAAAGAATGCCAAGCATTTTTCAATATGTTACGAGTATCGCAAAAAGTTTTTTCCTTGCCACACGCAGCTGCAGGCAAAAGTTTTTCCAAAAACAAAAATCTCTTCAATGCTGCAAATGAGCAAAAAATGCTTCAAGTGGATTGCAAAGAAGGTAGAGCGGAGCGTTTGGGGACGTTGGGATAAGGTGGCTTGGTCACAAAACTGCGAAAATTGAAATGAAAATTACCCATTGTGGCAGCAGCATTTCAATTTGAGCTGCCATCTTGCACGTGCCTTAGCCGTATGCTCGATGCTCTGCCTTTGCTCTTTACTCTTTCCTTCCTTCGCCTCTCCGCTTTGTTCTCCTACTAATGGTCCGTGGCAGTTCCTGGTTGTGCTCCAAGCCAACCATAATGCCGGGATTTTTGCATTTTATTCATGCCGTGCGACGTCAACGTTCGACTTTATTAGTTATTTTCTGCTCAATTTGTGCCTTGGGTGAGGAGCAGGATAACAAGAAAAATTATTTTCATTTCATTCAACTTGAACACATTAAGCACAATGGAATGGAAGTAGCAAATAATAGAAAAAACTGTATTCAATTGTTAGTTAGTTCGGTGCAGGTAGTAAGCAAAAATCCATTCATTGCCACTTGAGCGAGCCACGTTCCAATTTAGGGCTTAAAACTGGCTATTCGCAATTGAGTTTCGGCCTTGCAGCCTGAGCACGTACTAGACCTGGTTTTCGAATACGAGTTAGGGCTTTTAAGCTTTGTTGGGTGATTTATGTATATTACTTAACTTACTTTTGGCTTATAAGAATCTTTATTCTACCTTTCAATAGTGTATACAAACCTCGTTGCAGGGTCATTGATTTGTTTTTACTTTGTCATTTTGAGCTGGCAAAATCTTTGCTCTGATTAACGCCCAGTGAAGGTCGCCAAGTCTTGGGCCAATTAGCTAGTTACCTTCACCAAATCTGTGAGAACCTTGCAGCTGAGAAACTTTACAGTTCTAACGGCTAATTAAATGGACAGTTCGTTAAAAACTTTACGCACAATTATCAACACTTGGCCAAGGCGTCGTGATGAGGCATAAAAAGTTGACAGACACGCCCACAGTTTACTGCAGCTAATCAGACTATATAAAAGTCAAGTTCTGGCCACATCCGGTACAGTTAGAGAAAGTGGACAATAGAACTTACATTAGAGTTGAAACATGAGCAGCACTGAGGTGGAGACTCCTCGCACATTTGGGGATATGATGAGGATGCCTGTGCGTTTCTACAAAACAATCGGAGAGGATATCTATTCTCATCGCTCTACGAATCCTTTAGTTTCGCTACTGCTCAAGATCTATCTGTATGCGGGTTTCATTAACTTTAATTTGTTGGTTTGTGGCGAGCTGGTTTTCTTCTACAAGTCGATTCAGGACTTTGAGACAGTGCGTCTGGCCATTGCGGTTGCTCCTTGCATTGGCTTCTCCCTGGTTGCGGACTGCAAGCAGTTGACCATGGCACTGCACAAGAAGACGATGGTACAGCTACTGGATGACCTGGAGGAGATGCATCCCAAGACCCTTGCTGCGCAGACTGTCTACAAAATGGCTGACTTTGAGCGGACCATGAAGCGTGTGATTAGCATCTTTACCTTCTTGTGTTTGGCTTATACCACAACCTTTACTTTGTATCCGGCTGTCAAGGCGACTGTGAAGTACAATTTCCTTGGCTACGAGACCTTTGATCGCAACTTTGGCTTTCTCATTTGGTTCCCGTTTGATGCGACTACCAGGAATTGGGTCTACTGGATTACCTACTGGGATATTGCACATGGCGCCTACTTGGCTGGCATTGCTTTCCTCTGTGCGGATCTCCTTCTCGTTGTGGTCATTACCCAACTTTGCATGCACTTTGAATACATTTCAACACGCCTTGAAACTCATCCCTGCAATCCGCAACACGATGCCGAGAATATACGCTTTCTGGCCACACTGATTAAGTATCATGACAAGTGTTTGACGTGAGTGAAGTGAAATAAGTTAAGTTCTATCAAACAACTAGTTCTTTTACAGGCTCTGCGAACATGTCAACGATATGTACAGTTTTTCATTGCTTCTGAACTTTTTGATGGCCTCCATGCAAATATGTTTCATTGCCTTTCAAGTGACCGAGTCCACAATAGAAGTTATTCTCATCTACTGCATCTTTCTAATGACTTCGATGGTGCAAGTGTTTTTAGTTTGCTACTACGGCGATGCTTTGATAGCGGCGAGTTTGCGTGTTGGGGATGCGGCCTACAATCAGAACTGGTTTCAGTGCGGCAAGGCATATAACATCATGATTAAGATGATTATTTTGCGCAGCCAGAAGCCAGCTATGATCCGACCACCAACATTTCCACCCATTTCACTAGTTACCTACATGAAAGTAAGTGTTTTTGTTTAGTATTTTACTAGAATTCTTATAGCTTTTGTATTTTCAGGTAATCAGCATGTCATATCAGTTCTTTGCATTGCTTAAAACTACTTACTATAGAAACTAAGTTGCCTTATTTTTTTTTTTCTACCCCTGAATGAAGCTTGAACTCCCCTAATGATGTCCACGACACACTTTGATAATATTTAATTAAAAATCGCATTTAAAATTAATAAGCTTAAATTGAAACCAATAGCGCCTGAACGAGCACAAACGAATAATGTAGAATGAAAGAAAACAACAAAAAAAAACACAGCAAAAATAAAAAGCACACGGACAAAAACAATTTTTTAAAAGGAATATTACAGCACCAATAACAAGCACAAAAAAATATCTGTAATGGCCAACACAGAGGCGTCCAGTCTCCAAAGAGAAAAAGAGAGAGAGGGAGAGAGAGAGGCAATCTTCCTATTTTGCCACACCCCGGCTGGTAATAAAAGGAACAACATAAAACGCAATCACAATCATCGACAATAATCCGGCAGCGGCAAAAAAAAGTGCTTATTATAAAATTTCACAGTTTTTCAATGAGCGGCAAAAGCGTCAAAAAAGGAAAACAAGAAATAAAAAAAACAGCAATGGCTTTTCAAAATCATAATGGCAGCTAGTAACAAGAGTTTTGTGTACAAATAAGTGGAAAAAAAAAATTACCATTACGATCGGCATCCACGTCCGCTGTTCCTTGTTCGCGTTCGCATCCATGTCCATGTCGGCGTCAATGAGAGCAAGCAAATACCACGTCAGCAGCTCCACAGCCAGCACCACCCGGACAAGCACGTCACGCGCAACCACTTAAAAAACCTTGAGCCACCCACACTCACCCACTCCCAGCCACCCATTACCATTCTCCATGCCCCATTTTCTCCCATTCCTCTGCCATTTTCCTCGTTGCATTTTCCCTTAACAGGCCGTTAGTCGTTATTATTTTGGTCCATTGACGCTGCGGGCTATGCTCCTATATACACTGCCTGTATATATACATACCTCGGCCAACCCCCTTCCCACTCTTTCCCACACTCTTAGTCGCTCTCTCGTTCAGAGTTTGCTGTGCTTAATGCGCCGTTCAGGCCAACGGCAGTGCACGGGCCACATTATATACCACCACCACTACCAGCATCTCCTCCCCTACTCTTCCACCCCGTCCCGGTCCCAGCCAGTCCATCAACATCAGCATCACCCACCCAAGCGCTTGGTCTGCTCATTGCCACCCTCGTTGACGTTGATGTCCCGTATTGGAATCGCGTTCGTCTCGCCTTGTTCGTCCTTCGCCCTTACTCTACGTTCTCGTTCTCGTCCTCGTCCATCGTCCTGGTCGCGCACTCTCGGCAACAGCACCACCAGGAGGGCAATTTTTATAATTTTAGTCTCGTTTGCTTTGAATTTATTTTTATTTTTCTGTTTTCTTTCTTGCTTTTCATTCCTGTTCTTCTCTTTTTTTTTCTTTTTTTTCTGCCCATGCTCGACTGGCTTGACTCCTCCTTTCCGGCATGGCAAAAACGTTCCCCGTTGCGGGCGTTGTTGATTTTTTATATGCCTGCTGCTTCTTTCTAAAACATTTCTTGTCAGAGCTCCGAGTTGTTGTGCACACACACACACACACAATACAGATTTAGTTATGGTTTTGTATTGGTTTCATTTGACGCTTTTTTTGCATACTCACCATCACCATCACCATCGGCATAAGTATTAGTATTACAAAATGGCGTTGCTTGTATTGATTTTTGATTTGTTGCTGCTTTTATTTTGTGTCCTGTGTGTAGGCCAAACAGCAGAAAGTAATGACTAATCAGAATCTATGCTAATGCGCACAACTGTACTTTAAATTGTGTATAGATTTTCTTAGTAAAGTCTTTAAGCTCCTATTTCTATTTGCAGATTAATTAAAAAATTTGAAACTTATATTCAAACATTACGTTTGCAGTTCTTGTTTTTAACTTGTATTTGCAATGTGTCCAACGCTTTGCTAATCATTTATTTATACCCAGAGCATCACTGTCTTTCCTGTGTTTATTCCCATTAGCTGACCCTCATCAGCTTTCATGTTTGACTATCTCCTCCCATATCCCTCCCCCACCCGCTCACTGCTTTGATGCTCACATTACGAGTCGCGATGGCAAAACATTTTTGTATTGAATTGCTTTAGGATGCTGGAAACGGTTACAAAGTGTGCGCAAATACGCAAAATCTTTTTATTTCGCTTGTCAGCTTTTAATTTTATGCTTTCCCAGATGGACCAAGACCAGAAAGCTACAGAATAGGACCATTGGAATGGGTCCTTGCTCTTCTTCTGTATTTCTTTCTTTGTGCTGTTTTGTGCGCACGGACAGCGAATGGACTGGACCAGGACCTGGACCAGGACCAGGTCTGCTACTTATGCGGCAACGTCACAAGAACAACAAACTGTCCGTGCTCAAAAGATGGCCGTCCCCCACTCCCTTCCAGCCCAATCCACTGCTGTTCCCTCCTAGCAACGCTAATGAGATCCAAAACGAAGAGCGCGGAGGCAACTTTCCATTACGTAGAATTTGTTGCGTTTTTCTTTTACTTTTTTCTCGTTGTCGTTGATGCTGTTTCCCCCTCCCCCTCCCGCTCCCACTCCACGCTTGTCCGAGATCTGGCATGTGTCCTTTTTGGCTTGTTAAGAAAATGTCGTTCTCTAATGCCCGGCAAGTTGTGCTTTGGAGTAGAGGGGAGGACTTCTCTTGACGGGTCGCTCTTGGTCGCGTCGCGTCCTTAAATTAGAAAAATGTAAATTTATTTTAATTAAGATAAATAAGTAACAAAATGTTTTATGGAAATTACGTTAACAACGTGGGGACAAGCGGCGGTAATGTGCTCTTGGAGGGTGAAGTGGAGATTGCTTTCGTTTTGGCTATTACTTTCAAGAGGCGACACACTCCAACAGCAGCAGCAGGCAACGACCGCAGGACATGGCCAACTGCTTTTACATGCAAATACACATAAGCAGCAGTCGGCAATGCCAGTGGAGCCAACAACAATTGTAATAGGAGCTGCGCCCGGCTCAAACCCTCAGTTACAAAAACAAATGAAATTATTTTTTCCATTTGTGTATACTGGCAAAACGTTTTTTTTTTTTATGGCTTTGTTGAAAAGTTAGCCATAGCAGCGATCGATGAGTTGAGATTTTTTTTTGTGTTTTATGTTTCACATTTTTATGTATTTTTATTTATTATGTACACATACTTTGGGAGCGACTGTTATCGACACTCATTGGAGCGGTTTGATGGATGTTGTTGAAACTTTTAATTGAAGCCAAGCCTTCGTGCGACGCGTCAGAACCTTTTGCAATTAATATATATTTGCACTTGCATTTACCACACACAATATTCCAAACAAAATACAAACACAAATAATAATAAAAGCCAGCAGCGATTTTTGTTCGATTTATTTATTTTTCATGTTGAAGTTTTATTTATTTTAATTAAGTCGCTTAATTTGTGTTGTTTTTTCCTTTATTTTGTTTTTAATTGCCTGGTCAGCCATTGCATTAAATGGCCCGACTGATATTTATGGCCATCAATTGAGGCTGCAACATTTTTCAATATGCCCAGCACCATCATTAAAAGTGTTAATAAATTTAAGCTGGCACAATAGCGCGGTAATTAAATACAACAAAATTATAATTTATTAATTAAATAAAATACTGATTGGCAATACATATGTAAAAAGCCGAACAAAAGAGTCCCCTTACGTTAAATGGAAAATGGTTCTGGCTTAGACTATAATGCGCATAATTTGAAGGATGATTATTCAGATTTTATACTTAAAACTCGCAGCCAGTCAGTCCACTTTTCAAGCTTAATGGTGTAAATATTTACTCGTAATTAAAATTCAGCTTTATGCACAACACATCAAGTGCATAATCACAGCGCCGTTAGGCTATTCTGGCCAGAATGTCAGCATCCTGGCAAGGCCATTGAGACGATTTTTGAGATGAGGCTCGACATTAGCTGCTGGGTATGGGGCTAAGTAAGCAACTGAAGATTATGTCGCCTCCCCAAAGTAAATGAAACTTGTGCACAAATTACACAAGTCAGTTGACAGACTCTTCCCCCGCTCCCGTTCCCGCTCCACCTATGTAGCTCCACTCCAAAAAGCACTGTGGCTCACTCAAAGCTGTGAGCTGAGCTCATAATTAAAACTGGCGCTGAATGAAATCGCATAAAATGAATTAAACATTTTAGGGCTATTTAGACGTGGAGTGGTGTGTGTATCGTTCTTTACTCTCGGGACAATTGCAGCGTTAAATGAAATATTAATGGTGTGGATATTTGAGGCAGCTTCCTCTAATAATGTAATCCAGACGCAGCTTTTCAGTGGGCGGTCTGTTCTCTCTCTGTGGACTATGATGCTTTTTAATGATTTTTTTCATTCCCTTCTCGTTTTCGTTGTTGTTGTTGTTGTTGTTGTAGTTGCTTTTGCTGTGCACACACACTCCAAAACATTTTTCAAGTGCATCATTATTTGTTGCGAAATGTGCGGCAGGCGTGGTTGCAAAGGTGGTTCAATGCGAGCTGCATTTTTAATCCTGGCACAAGAATTTTGCTCTCTGTACACACTGTTTTTTTTTTTTTTTTTTTTCAATGCCGCAACTGAAGTGCATGCCACGCCCACTGCACTTCATATGCAAACATTTATGATGACGATGACGACGATGTAGGCTGAGTTTCACTGTTGGCACAAAGGTAGTCCTACTGCTTTTGTTTCGAGCCCTCCTTCACTTCTCTCCCATGTGTGGGCCTGGTTGCTTGTCGAGTGCAGTCCTGGTTGCATAATGGGATGTCTGATGAAGCTCTTAGTCGGCATAATTACTTTTTTTTCTACTCTTTTTCGCTGAGGAGCAACTGATATGCGTCGGCCTCTCTGACTCACATATAATGAAATTATTAATTATATGGCAAGCTTCTGCTTCCGATTCCGATTCTGATTACAATTCTGATTCTGGCCAGCACTAATGAGGTAAGCCGTAAGCTTTACACACTGCCCAGAATACTACAGTTGCAATCGAGGTGAGCAGCAGGAGGTGGTTGCCTTTGATCGCAACCACTTGAATGCCAATTAAAAGCGTGTAAATAATTTTCAACAATTGCCAAACACATACAAAGGCCATGCATACATTATTATGAGCCTGAGTTATGGCTACTGCATTAGCATAAGGAAAGAAGGATTTCGAGTGCCGCATAGTTTGACACGGGTTAAGGAATCTAGAAATCTCCGTGCAAAGAAAGCGGCAATCATGAACATAAATCGTGGGAAAGACTAGGCACCGAGCCACAAGGCATAATATTCAAATTAGATGAATGTCACTTCACATACACAGGACACACAGAACATACAGGACACACAGAGAGGCTAAACAGAGGAGGATAATGCGGCATTTGAAAATAGAGCTACAGTTTTGTCAACTGAATAACTGAATAACAGAATATGTGAATAGGTGAATAGGTGAAAGAATAGTTGAATGAATGAAAGGGTGATTGTTCTTGTTGTTATTGTTGTTGTTGTGTTCTCACAATGTGCGCCCAAAGTGGCGATCGTTTTGTATTTTTCTAAGGGGTCGCGTCAATCGCCAGGATCAAAAGCTGATCCTAATGCTGCTGATGCTGTGTGTCTTTTCAAGCTGTCCCGTAACCCTTTCACTATTTTTTGTTTTTTGCATATTTTTCAACCAATTTTAATTGAAATTTTTACCTGAAAGCTGTGAAATCTGGCCATCATCAGTTTGGGTGCTCAGCATGCAGCTGCGTCCCGTTCAGGAAATGTATCTGAGCCATGGATTAAATTGTACAATTGTGTATTTATTGAAATGCGCCAAATATTTTCATAAAAAAAATACCACAATAATTCCTAATGGAAACCGGTTAAACCGGTCACCGTCTGTTACCATTTAACCCTAACAAATTATCAACAGGATAGGTCTATTTAGAGAGCGGAAGTTGGAAAAAGATCTTAAGGTACTTTTCGTAACTTCTGATCTAAGACTTTTATCAGAGCATCCCGTGTGAAAATCAGTTAAGATTTGTAATAGATAAAAACATAAGTTTTTTATTCCTTATTCTATACAAAACTTGTTTCCTATGTCTCTGACTATTTCTAAAATGTTGTTTTAAAACTTTGATTTTGCCATACTCGAAACTTTTTCAATCTTCACAATCTATCACAAAACTTGCACAACGACAGATGCGGGCAGATGAAAATTTCTATTTCACCGCCCCATTTTGCAGCACAACGGCAACTTAATTTACGCTGAAATCCATTTGACTTTATCTGACATTCCAATCAAGCCGTCTAAAAATTTGTAACAACATACAAAAAAAAATTATAATAAAAAGCAAAAAAAATATCAAAAAGTAAAAAAAAGTTGCTTGCAGTCACGTCGTACAACTTTTGCTACACATTTTTTTCAAAAGCAGTTTTTTTCTTCTTTTGCCTGCCTGACTGTGCACCATGGCGATGATGATGATGAGAATGAGAATGGTGATGATGATAGTGGGGTGGCGCTGCGCTAATGGGCAGCAGCCCACCCCTCGCTGATTTCACGTACAAAAATAATTCAATTGTTCGTGCGACGATAGCGCGAGTGAGTGAGAGCAGGACTCGGGAAAATTAAAATAGTGTGGCAAAAAAAACAACAACAAAAAAACAACAGAAAAAGCTAAAAAAAAAGTATATATAATGCCCTGACATGCCAACAATATGTGCTGCGTACTTACACACACACTCAGTAAATGTGTGTGTGTGTGTGTGTGTATGGGTCGTTGTGTTTCCTTTTTTGGATTCTTCTTCTTTTGCACGCACATAATTTCCGGCGCGTTTTTATTTAATTCGGTAGGTTTTTTTTTTGCTGGACTGGAAATCACATGCTGACATATTCTTTCTCAACAACAAAAAGGACCTTTTTTTATCACAAAAAAATGTGTAATTTTGTAGTCAAACTGTAACATTTTTTTCACTATATATATTTTTTGTTTTTTTTTTGGTACACTCAAGTTTTGGGGTGTCTATAAATGAAATTAAAAAAGCGCACAGTTACGCTCTATAAATTTTAATGTAAATGGATTCACTGTTCTTGTTATTGTTGTTGCGTTTCGTTTCACACACGCTTGTTAGCTCAAAAGCGCATTGTTACTGACAAGCTGTCGGATGCGTTTTATGTTATAAATTTTGACTTGTTTTTGTGAACAGCCAGCAATAATAATAAAACAAAAAAACACGTATTTATTTGTGATGAAAAAAAAAAAAAAAACATTACGGCGACGCATAAAATGCAAATGCGTATAAAGTTTATTGTGTGCTTTGAGATTTGGCTTAAAAACGTGAATTTGTAGCACAGCTTTATGAAGCAAAATAACGACTGCAGTTGAAAGATAAAAAGCTGCTGTCTATTAATTTATAGCACACAGCTATAAAGGTTTGATTAAGTACGTACATATAATGGTTAGTTTAATAACATCATAAAAAGGTTAGCTATAAACATTAAAGTCACTGTAAGTTTATAAATATTTTTACATACTCCTCCGCTTTAAAATCACATCAATTGTGTTTGATTAATTGCCGCAAAATTTTCCAGCCCAATGCATTCTAATTTTTAACAGCTTAATTTGATAGGCAACTCTATCAACTAACTGCGCATATCTGACGAAACTTTTCCACTAACTTAAAACCACATTAATCTTGGCATCTCTCTACTCTCGTCTCGTTACGTGTGCAACATCAATCAGCAGCCAATTTGCCTCATCCCGGTTCCAGCAACAGGCAACCCGCAACATGGCCGCATCTTTCTATCTCTCTCTGTCTGTCTCTCGCTCTCTCTCTTTCGCCCTTTCTCTGTTTGGATTTTTTGCACATTTATTGACATACAAATGGGATTTTGACGGCGCTAACAAGTCAATAAAGCAAAGTCATAGACCTCAGTCGACGACACAAGCTGACAGCTAAAATTGTCAGTTTCAAGTGCTTGGGCAAAAAATTAACAATAAATAAAAGTGCGCTACCAACAGCAGCAGCAACAACAACAATACGAATTAAGCCTATTACCATTTTTTTTTTCATAGCAACTCGTAAGCCAAAATAAAAAAACTCTGACGGGTCGTTCGGTTAGGGGTTGTGCCCAGGGTCGGCAGGGGTAAGCCGAAGCACACCCCTCAATGCACAGTTTTTCACACCCAGCGATCAATGCTCACTTTGTTATCGTTGCTGACTGTATATATATATATATAGATGCCGATTTGCGATCGATTATGCGGTCTGCATTGATTCCATTATTGATTATTGTTTGATGTTTACTGTTTACAGTTGAGCCTGTCATTAGAGTTGTGCGTGCGTGTGTGTGTGTGTGCCCCTAGGCAACCCTATGTCTAAAAGTCGCACTAATTTGCTGCTCATAATGACATTTGTCTGTGTGCGGTTTCAGTTTCCCCAGTGCATTTAATTATCGTAATACCTTAATTTGCCACCTGAGCTCATTGGCGACCTTTTTGATTCCTTTTTGCGCTTTGAGAGCGTTTCTCGTTCCCAAAAGGAATGCTAAATGCAAATGCCGCAGACATGAAACCAACCAGAAAAACTTCGTTTCACTCAGCAAAAAAAAGTGTAGAGAAATGCAAGAAAAAAGTGGTACAGTCGCCAGCTTTGTGGTGAATGTTTAAAGCTTCCTTCTGGGTTGGGTTCAGTTGCTTTAAGTTTCGATAACTGCTGTTGGCAATTTTACTTACAGGTCTGGTTTAAATACAGAAAACTCTAACATTTGCAAATAATAATAAGCTCAACATTAATTGCAAGGACCCGCACATTAAATAGATCTGAATGGCATTCTCAGCTTTTGCATTTGCTTTTGCTTCGTATTCATTTTGTTTGCAAATGCCACAGCTTTTTCATTTACCATTCGTTGCCTGCGGCATGCGGATGCAAGGAAAAGTGTGATAAGGGGGAAAGCGGAGATTGTAGATAGTGCTGCTGTAGAAGAATGCCTTTAAAAATTGTGGCATGCCGCCTGCCGCACTCACTAATATTTCTTAATTACGCGCATATTTTGCTGGTTTTGCGTTAGCCACAAAAATATTTTCGCTGTTCATAAAATGTTAGTAAATGAGAGGCCCTTAGTCGAAATGTCAGTGCATTTAAAAAACTATTATTTTCACACAAAGTACAATATAAGCTTGCCGGATGCTTCCTTATTTAATTTCCACAGCAGCCACAGCCCGGACAAGGACGAGAAAATGGTGGAAATGGCGCTTGTAATTCCTTCAAGGGAAATCTTTTCAATTACAATTCGTGCAGATGGTTGCATTTCCTTCGCGAACCCCCCCCCCCCTAACTCTCGACTACACTCCTTTTTTTCTGGTTACTTTTTGAAGCCAGGCAGACAGTGGCAATTTCTTTTCATTTCGCAGCGCATCTTCTTTCGAGACGGCAGCTCCTGTTGACAAACTGCGGGCTGGCTTTTCCCTTTGGAGGCTGCCTCGAGTGGCGCTGCGACAACAACAACAACAACAACCCAAGTGTGTCTACTCGAGACCTGAGTTGAAAGGTGAGGCATCTTCTTCTTCTGGCCGGGAGCTTGCAGTTAATTAGTGGATGTGGTGCACAGAGTTCTAATTGCATGCGACAGCTGCCACAAACTCAGCTGCCCTCAAGGCTAAAGTCAAATCTGTAAATATACTTTGGGGCATTTAGAGCTGTGCATTTTGTATCCACTGCCACAAATTACGTCATCATTTGATGGTGGCCTATGCTGGTGGTCCACCTAGGTCGTAAGTTTCTGCCATCGAATACAAATCGAAAAGCCATTTGAGCGCTAATAAAGTTCAGCCCACAGCTTGAAGCGCCGGCGCAGAGTAAACGACTTGTCCAAAGGTAGAGGGAGAAGAGAACTTAAAGTGCTTGAATAGGAAGGCTTTTTGTTTATAAGATACCCTACAATCAAAGAGAGTCTTCACTAAAAGATAAGACATGTTTTAAGAGTTGAAAAGTTTTTGAAGACAATAATTCTATATACGTTCTTTACTCAACTTCTTTCAACTGTAGCGCACACTCAACTTAAAGACAGAAACTAGCCAACTTGCAACCTATAACTTGCCACAGCTTAGTGTAGCAATAAAAAATTTGTTTATGGCTGACAATGATGGAGCAGATTTCATAATGGAAGCGTTGCTGCAAACGAAGCCAAGTCCAAATCCAGTTTGAATCTCTGCAGATTAGAGCATTTGTCATTTTAGTAAGTGAACGCCCACAGTTTCAAGTTCAATCGGTTATCGGTTTTCTTTTGGGGGAGACGCCCCCCTTTGGATATGGTTTGTACATTAATACAACTTTGAACATTCTAAAGTTAAAAGTTGTGTTGAGATTTTTAGCGACAGACCTGACAAATTTTCGAACGGCGAGAATGAAAAATTGCATATTATTATTTATAACTAAAATTGTTATATTCTGACATAATCCGCTTAAATGTATGCAGCTTTTGTCATAAATTCCAGTGCATTGTTCCATGTCACTAAATCATATCAACAGCAATTTATGCAAACCCACACACAAATGAGATTCGAACACAGATTCAGTTTCAGTTTTGAGATGCAGGTCCAGTTTTCTAGTTCCAGTTTCAGTTTCAGTTTCAGTTACTGTGTTCGCCCAATTAAAATGCAAGAATTGTTAATGCGCGACATTAAAATTCATTATTATTACATACGTTTATTACTATTACGGGTGTTTGGCATGCCAATTGCTTGCCTCATGCAAATGGCCAAGTCAAACGCTTTAAGCCGTTTAGGCAGCTGTACTCAACTACAAGTGACAAGTGCACAGGTCGTAGTGTTTGTGAAAGGGGGCAAAATAAGTGACTTTAATAAATAGTTCCCCTTTTTTGCTGCGCCTCTGTCTTTAAAGGCACCTGAGGCCAAAACAACTCACACGCTTTTCAAACCTCCTACCGTCTGTCAAACGCGTCAAACAGACCAGACTCAGTACCATAGCCAGGCCGCATTGTAATTATTGACAATAATTTCTGTTATTTTTTCTCGTGTTCTCAAGCTTTGGCTGGGTGTCATTAAAGTTGAAAAATGCTTTAACATATTGTATTTGTTGCCCGTATGTTTGTTCACGACCAAATAGCAAACGGCAACGGCAACGGCAAACTTGTTCTAATTTATGGCCAGAGCTCGAGCAAACAACTTTTTCTGCAACACTCATTGTTATTGCTATTAAGTTGTTATCGCTGAGCTGAACGCGCCAGGCTGTAAAAACCCCAAATCTAATCCTTTGACGAGTATCGTTCGTTCATCACTCATCGATCAACCCCGCGGGCTGACCCTTTGGCTTAAGTTTTGGCAGCGATAGCCCAGACTAGATAACGACAGCTGCAAACCCGTTTATGACCACACACACGTACACGTACAGGATCACAGGAGGACCTCTGCTCACAGTTGGCTGCACAACAAAAGCCTTAACCCTTTACCTAAAGCAGAGTTGTCGCTGCCCAAAAAAAAAAGAAGAGAAAAATAGAATTTCATTTTAAAACATTTTTAATATGCACGCATGCGGTTCGTGTTGAGTTCTTGTTTGATTTGCAGTTCATTTCGGGCTGGTCCTGGTCGGAGGTCGGTTCTGGTCAGAGGCCGGCTAGACAGCTGCCCGGATGACTGGCTGGCTACTCAGCTACCCCACTCTACCTCCCTCCCTCCCTTGCCGCCCAACCCGTCCAATAATTACACGCGGCATTTGCTTTGTTTCGTTTTGGTTTTTTTATTTTTTTAGTTTTTTCACTCGCTGTGTTTTGTGCAATGCCACCAGCATCCTGGCATGCTAGCATCCTGGCATCCCGTAAAAGGACGAAGGACGTAGAGCGCGCTTAAATAAGCAATTACCGTGTAGCAGCATCCTGTCAAAGTTCTTCTTCTGCCCAAAGTCCGCAACTACAACAGGGTTTGAGTACAAAGCGAAAGGGTTAAAAAATAAAATGCAGAAAGAGGAAAAAACGCGAGAGAAATATAACAAACAGCGCGTCCGAGTCGCGCTTTGTGCTGCTGTCAGTTTTGATTTGAATCTTTTGGCCATGACATGTGGCCACCAGACTAAAAGCACCCCGCTCTCTGCCCCTTTTCCCACCAAGCCCCACTGTTTTGTTAAATCAATAAGTGTCAAGGCGCTCTTTAAAATTCCGTTTTCGCCTCGCAGGGCGCCAAGTTCAAGTTCAACACTCGATAATTAATTGCGCGCCAGCTCAGAAAATCCCCTTCCCCCGCCCCCTTGTCTCCAAGTGCGTGCCGTCTCATTAATATGCGGGGCACAAAGGGTCGCTGTTGGGTCGTTGGGTCGCCGGGGTCATTGTGCTTTTAATTAGAAAAGCGAACGGGTTGAAAATAAAATAAAATGAAAACTCATTAAGATTTGCCTTCACTCTCTATATATGTATTTAAGCCCTTTTTTTTGTGTTTTGTGCAGGTCCTCTTTTAGCCATTTTGCCGCTGCTGACCCAGTTTTCAGCTCCAGCTCTGACCTTTCGCACTTCGCACCCAACGCCTAGCAAGTGCTAATTAAGTAATTAAGCTAAAAAAAAAACAACAACACTTTCACCCCTTTTAGGCCAACCAGCCAGCTGGACAAAGCAAACCCTGACCCAGGTCAAGGAAGTTCTGCGATTCCCATGGAATCACAGGTGTCCTTGCCCCTCTGCATGTGTGTGTGTGTGTGTGTGTGCATTTCCGTTCATTCTTTTACGTGATTGCATTGCCAATATATGTATGTATGTGCAGATGACCTCGCGTTATTTCTTTTATTTTCTGTTTTTGTTTCTGTTTCTGTTTTTGGCTGACAACAGCTGCGTTTCATTTGAGCCAACAGTTGTTGGCAGTTGGGGCCAAAATGCAGTTGCACTTGCCATCGTATGTTGTTGTTCTTGTTGGTTTTGTCCTTCACATTGGCACACATATACACATACAGATGCAACATCACTGACCCAACACAATGTGCATATTTTTTTATTATTGCTGGCGAGTTTTGTATGAATAGGGAATTGTAGAGTTCAAAGATTTTAGAAAGCTCTTGAGTTTTTCATAAATGTTGAAGTATTTTTACAAGATTTAATTTCGATTTTATTAATATATCGAAAGGTTTTTTAATGTTTAAGCCAAATCATGTAAAAAGGTGTGTGGCTGTATTTTTATTGCCTCAAGAAATTCCATAAATTTCCTAAAACTCAAATGTATTCATATTAAAATGTAAATTATTTAAACGCTACATTTTAAAAATTCCTTAGAAGACACGCGCCAATAAAAAACGAATACTTTGCACATTGTTTGGCCCAAAAGTGATATCAGTCCAGTAGCATCATCATCATCATCGACATCGTCATCAGGTAGCAGGTGGTTTCAACAATCGTTTTTACCTGTCTCGCCGTCTCTTGCCCCTCCTCGTCCCTCCCCGTCCCTCGTCAAACGAAAGCACAATAAAAATGCAAAAAGCCATCGATCAATTTGTGGAGAACGTGGACATTAGAAGCTTCCTTGGACTCGAAACTCAAACTTGATTTATGGCTACTTTTGCTTTCGATAACGGCGATCCACACACACACACACACACACACACACACACACATCGTAATAAATTAGTTTGAGCTGACAATAAACAAGAAAAAGATACACACAACAAATTTGTAGTTTTCAATGTTTAAAGTCGAAAAACAGCGGCTAATGAGCATCGGATGAGGAATCCTTGCCACTCGAGGCCTAAGCTGCCCCGTCTGCCCCGTCTGCCACTGCACCTGTTTTTTGTTACACACAATCGGTTGAGTAGAGGGAGGGGGGGGGAGGGGCACCCGCATAGAAAGCATGCCTCTGGGAGCTGCATTATGTTTGCCGGCTGCCTGATTTTTCGAGATTTTGATGCACTCAAGCGACAGCAGCAGCGGCAGCGGCAGCGCCGTCGGCAGAGCGACAGCCAAAGAGTTGAGGTCGAGGTCATGTTTGGGTGGGTGGGTGAGTGGGGAGGGGTGGGGTGGTGCAGGAATGGAGCTTTTGTGTTGCGTTGGTTGCCAACCGCAAAAATGCTCTCTGACTCAGTTGGTTTTGGTTTTTGTTGTTGTTGTCGATGCGAAAAGCAATGGCAACTAATTGAATGTGCTAAACTCTCTCACACACACACACACACACACACACTCGTATAAACACTTGCATACACACATACATGCAACTGCATTAAAATCGCGTTTAAGGCGCTCATTTCAGCAATTTTTTCTTTTCTGCCTTTGCTTTAGTTCTCTGCCATTTGGCCCGACCTGGGAGGCCCCCTAGCGTCGGGAGACTAAAGCAAAGTTGGCAAAGTGGGTGGGTGGCATGGGAGGTGGGTGATTCAATGTTCATGATGATGATTTCTACATCGCGCTTTGCATTCGTATTGGTAATTACGATGTTAGTGTGTGTGTGTGTGTGTGTGTGTGTGTTTGAGTGACGTCTGTTTGCTGTCCCTGCCTTGGGGTGGATTTTTGCTAACATTTTTTTTCCATTCAGCATTTTTTTTCGTACTTTTTTTTTTGCTGCTGGCCTCTCTCTCACACACACACACACACACAAAGAGGTCGCAGGAGGTGGGCAGCGGAATTTTTTTTTTCTGAGTTTGCCTGCGTCGGAAACCGCCATTTTTTATGCGCGCTAACTACGCCACCCTCTCTTACAGCCCTCCCTTCCACCCTCTCTCCCTCTTACGCTGCTATTGCTGTTTCGCTCTCGCCTCGACCTCAGCCAACCCGCACCCTGACGAACTCTTACCCTCACTGCCACGCCCCTGCCCCGCACCCTCACACAAAATTTGCGCATTAGAGGAAAAGAAAAAAAAAATGTGGGCTCTGTGTGAAACAAAACAAAAAATAAGGGGAAAAAAAAGAGAAATGGCGCTTTTTTTTGATGCAGATAAATAGATAAAAGTAGTTTATACATTTATTTGCCCTGGCAACCCTTGCTTAACAATGCAACACGAACAAAACAATAGCTAAATATATACTAATTAATTAAGTAACATTTAAGTTTTCATCGATTCAAATAGTAAGTTTTCTACTGTACTTAATTTATGTATCTTATTCTTATTTTACGATATTTTTAAGGATTTCTGCTAAAGTTTTTTATTCCAATGAAGCTTAGATATGTTTTTTGTGCAGCGCCATCTATTGTTTGGGAGTAACGAGCACAATTTAAATGCCATCTGTCTTTTGATTGCATAATATAGTGGCGCCACCTTGTGGTCATCTTATGTAACTGTTTAGTACAGACAGCTACCATTGGCACATATCGATAGTTCCATGCAATTAATCGTGCTCGTTTTCATAACGCGTTTTTGGTATTTTTAGCCTGACATCTATCGTTCACATTGGCTTTACAGTTTTTGGACGTGTTTGTACTCCAGTACCTGAAATTTTGTTAATTTCTGAGGAAAGCACAAAGCGACAGTGGTGAGTTCTTGATTAATGCAAAATATCAAAAGCAACATAAAGCAAATATTAACAATAGCAGCAAACTGCGGCGTGTTTCCGGCAAGAGTTGCTTTCGACCACCTGCAACAGTAACGCACAACAAAAATAACAACAACAATAACATGAATATGAATAACGTCAATAAAGGTGGCTATGTTCCGCCCGGTTACTATCCACCAAATGCACCACCAGCTGAAGGCGCTCCTTATGCACCACCAAACGCCCCGTATCCCCCCGCTAACCCTGGCGGACCCCACCCACAGCCTACAAGTTATGTGAGTAACCACATTATTTGGGGGCGTTGCCAACTTGAGTACATAAGTGCCAAAAACATATATGTATGTATGTACACATGTATATGTACATATATGCTTTTGTGTGTATACATGCAATTATCTGTAGCATGACGTCATTTAAAGGCTTGCGTGCTTATCTTTAAAGTCCAACTCCGTTATGAAATTGCAGTACACACACAAACAAACCAATTACTTTTGTTGGCGATTGCGATTTCAAATGTGTAATGTTCGGTGTATCAGCAAGTTGCCAATCTGCTTGTATGTTTATAACTGTTGTTCACAGTTATTTTTAGAATTTACTGGTTTCTATTCAAATGAGTATTTAACTTTTTTTTCTGTCAATTAATTAAAAGAATGCGTATAAGCAAGTTTAGAAAACGCCCCCAATTATTAGTTTCTTATCAAAGAAGTTTAACTAAACATATAATCGTTCTTAGGGCTTCGCACCGCCACCACAAGCAGGAGGATATGCGCCAGTGCCCCAAGGACAGCCCTACGGAGAAGCCTATTATGGCGGTGGACCACCGCCTTTTGGCGCCGGCGGTGGCGGACCGCAGCCCTTTGCCTATCCACCAGGACCAGCTGGTCCAGCTCAGCCATTTGGCTATGCGCCAGGACCTCAGCCGCCGATTGTAGTGCAGCCTGGCATGCCACCGGCACATCCACAGCCCGGCATGGGACCAGCAGGTGAGCAGAGCTTTAGACACGCCTTATCAGATTGCATTGAACACAATCAGAATTCAATAATAGGCATTGACTGAAGGAAATGAAAACAGAAAACAGCGTTCAGAAATCAACGAGTTTAAGCATTGAACACCGCGGTCAATGTACTCTAATTATGATAAGTCAACTGCGAGCCATTGAACCGCACAGAATGCAATGCAGCTGCGTGTCAAGGTAGTTAGAGAGATACTAATGTATCTGACTGGCAGTCTCAAGCGGTAGATTTCAAAGTAGTTTTCTATTCGCACCCAAAAACAGAGCAGTAAATATTTACACTCTACACGGTGTGAGTGAGATTTTGAGGTTGCTATCTGTAGCACAACAAGATGTTGTTGTTGACAGAGCAAACGCGTTTGCTCTTCCCCATTTGTGTATCAGCGGCTCATCCAAAAGCCAACCCGCTGGTTCTTCTTATCATGACGCGGCGCGTTTGCTTTAATTGAACCAATAAAATAATACAAAGCGCTATTTAAAATAAAAACACGTTCGTCGGGCCATGTTGACTACTACGATGATGATTTTTCCGGCGCGACTGTCCACTTGTGTGCCCTGTCCCAGGCAGACGCTTCAGTTTAGCTCGATGCAGCATCGAGAGCGGTCGCATCGACCTGAAATTCAATTAGCGTGTACGATGCCAGCTGCAACCGCAGCACAAGTTCCACTTCCAGTGCCCGTTGCTGTTGCAGTTGCAGCAGCTAGCTCAAGTTACATATCGACATTGGATCTAACTAAAAACGAGTCGAGCGATCAGAAAGAGGCGACGTCAACTGCTGGCGCCAGCAGTGGGTCAAAGGTGTTGCGCTTCATTTGGCACTCACTGTACAGCAAGTACACATACTTTTGCACGAGATCGCAGACTTTGAAACAGTTGGTCTGTCGCGAGGCCAACAAACCCTTGCCCAAGAAGTTTCGTCATACAATGCGACTGAATAAGTCGGCTAAGCGTAAGGGCTACGAGTTCTACATGAGCGATGAGGATAGAAGGTGAGATCTTAATTGGCTGCTCAAGGCCAACTTACTTACAAGAGGTTTTGTAAGGCTGGTGTTGATAGACGTTCCATTGTGATGAAATTATAAATTTGCATGGACTTAAGATATATGTTTATTGGGACTGTCGTAAACGTTATCTCGCGCTCTAAGGCCACATCACATTAGATTAGATATAAAAACGGCGTTGAGTGGCATAAGCGGCACAATAAACCTCTGCGCCCCGGGGTCGTGGTCTGTCTGTCCATTGTAATGCCTTCAATTGAGCATTTCAAGCAATTTGCACAATGACAACGACATTGACCAATTGACACGCTTTTTGTGGGCGGTTAAGCGATGCTTAAAACCCACACACACACACACACACAAATGTGGATGTGATTTTGAACGAACGTACGAAATTGTGAACAGTGTGTTAATTGATGTTTTGTATTCTATTTTCAGGCGACTGGATGAGTATACCTTCAGGAATTCCGAACTGTCCGCGCGGCTTGGAATACCTTACGAGTATCGACCAGCTTTTAGTTAAGCAAAAAGTGGAGCTGCTCGAGGCCTTCACCGGCTTCGAGACCAACAATAAGTTCTCTATCAAGAACGCACTTGGCCAGAAGGTCTACTATGCGGTGGAGGACACCGATTGCTGCACCCGCAACATGTGCGGTCCGGCACGTCCCTTCGATATGAAAGTCTTCGACAATTTCCAGCAGGAGGTCATTCATCTAAATCGTCCATTGGCCTGCTCATCCTGTTGCTTCCCCTGCTGTCTGCAGACCTTGGAAGTGACAGCGCCACCAGGCAATGTTATTGGCTCCATTGAACAGGAGTGGTCCATTTGCTCGCCATCGTTTCGCATTTTGAACCACATTGGCGATACGGTTCTGCGCATTGAGGGTCCCATTTGCACCTTCTCGCTCTGCGGCGATGTTGAGTTCAATGTAAGTGCCAAAGTTCTTTGTAACATAATCAGATTATAATTTATTTCATTTACAGGTGGTTTCCCTAACTGGGGAGAAGGTGGGCAAGATCTCTAAGCAGTGGTCGGGATTAGCACGTGAAATATTTACGGATGCTGATTTCTTTGGCATTACCTTTCCACTGGACCTTGATGTTCGCATGAAGGCTGTGCTGCTGGGCGCCACGTTCCTCATTGTAAGTAAATTGAATATTTGTTTAATCTTAAGTTTTAATTACTAACCGCACCTAAAGTCGTACAGCATTAATTTCTTTCGCTTTAAACTTATGAGTCGTCTGCGACGCAGATTTCGTTGGTGTTAAGGTAAAATTTGTACCAATAAACCCCATCTTACTCTGACAATGCTATATATAAATATTAGCCATCACACCACGATCTTGTATGAAATCGAATATTTAATAACTTTGCGTTTTTTATTCTTTTTAGGATGCCATGTTCTTTGAGAAGTCCGGCAATCGGGAGACTGATCGTCCAGGCATGTTCTAGCCAACAGTTACTGACCTCCTTGATTGCGTCTGTTTCAACTAAGTCCTTGTTGATCGATATATCGAATCCCTGTGAACTATCGCATACTAGTCTCCTATGGCCAAAGCTATCGCGTTCTTAAAATAACCAAATTACTGATTTTGAATTTTTCCCAAATTGTGCAAGAGACAATTTGCAATAGTTCTGTATGTTTGTTTTGTTAAGCTCAGGATATTGTTTATTTATTATTTCTATAAGGCTTTATTTTAGTATTTTGATATTCATATTACCATTATTACTACATACTATTATAAAAATACGACAAATTGCTGTCTTGATGAATTTTTTGTATGTTTACAACGATAAATCAAAATCTCTAAACAGAGTTCTCAATGTACTTCAACTAAGTGTCCATGTGTCTTAATATATATTCAAAATATAAATATGTAACTCGTTATACAGCTGATTCATCAACGCACAGCGCAAATTGTGGAAACTAGAACAATCAAATGTTCGCATCATTATTGAAAGAATGTTTAACATTCGTTTCAGATGTATGTATGTTTATATCCAGCCTACAGAATATTTAAATTTTGAAGATATATGAATGTATTTATTTACACTAACGAAGTAAATATTTTGATTGCTTAATGAAAATATAAGTAGATATGGATTTATATTTATATATTGAAGTATTTAACTAAAGTAAAATAATCAAAAGTAAATCATTGATTGAATCAACAACTGCTACAGCAACATAAACAAAACTATGTATTTATGAATTGTATATTGAAATGTATAAGCATTAAAGAATTTTTCTTAAACACACAAAATGTTTGCTGGCAAAAGTCCCTTTCCTGCATTACAATTATTTGGCAATGCAGTTAATATAATTTTCTTTCCGATGCTTGGAAACCGGCTTATCAGCTAAAAATTCTCTTCAGGTTGGCAATGAAGAGTAAAAACAAGTTTTCTTATACGCCTAAAAATAAACACAGCGCTTTGCACTGTGTGTGTTTACTTAAGTTGTTTTTAGTTACACCAAACATGACTGTGAGACGAGTTCTACTTCTTGCGCTGCTCGCATTTTGTCAAGTAGTAAATGCAAAAGATGTGCAAGAATGTGAGCAGCTAGCACATCAAAACTACGTTTGTCGTGAGATCGAAACCTTTGAACAACTTAGTCAATATGTGCAAGAGGATTGGCAAAGCGTTAAGATTGTTAATGAGCAGACGGCAATTGAAAATGGTTTCAAAGCGCTTCCAAAACTGTCCAATTTGCGTCGATTGGACCTGTCACAGTCGGGAGGACTGACGCTGAGCAGGCGTGGCCTTAAGGATTTCACATCACTGCAGCATCTCAACTTGTCACACTTGGAACTGGAGAAGCTGACCGATAAGATATTTCCCAACAATGCGAGCTTAATCAGCTTGGATGTGAGCAACAATGATTTGATTGCCATTGAACGTAGTCTGTTGAGATCGATGCCAAATCTTGTCTATGCAAACTTCTCCAGCAATTCCATAGCCAGCATTGAGTTGGATGCCTTCGTGGATCTTAAACACTTGAAGGCTCTGGATCTTCATACTAACGAGCAGGAGAACATCACCGTGGGCTCTAATGCCAATCTGCGTTATTTGTCCATTAGCAACAACAATGTGAGAGATGTAAGTTGATCAGATTTGTCTATTTTAAAAGCCAAATCTTATAGATGGTAGCTAAGTTAATTGGCTTAATTTTTTTTTTAAATAGTTTATCACATTAACTTATAACATGTTTATTGTATCTAGTTTCACTGGTGCCGTTTTCAAGGATTTCCACAGCTGCAGGAGCTGCATTTGCACAGCAATTGGCTTGAGGTTCTGGATGATGCCATCTTCAATGCACTGCCCCAACTGCATGTGCTAAACGTGTCCAACAACAACATCTACGAAGTCAAGCGAAATTTATTCCTCGGCCCAGATCCCGATAGTGTTCCCCAGTTGCATTTGCTGGACTACAGCTCCAACAATGTCAAGGTGCTGGGGGATCTAGTGTTTAGCAGGCTGCACCGACTGGAGACACTTAACCTCTGGTTCAATCGGATTAACAAGATCTCGTCAACTGCGTTTCGCGGCTTAAGCAATCTAAAATCCCTTCAGCTGCAGGGTAACAAGATTCGCCAGCTGCCCGATGAGGTCTTTGCCAATTTGACTTCGTTGCTCCAGCTGGACTTGAGCAAAAATCATATTGGACAACTGGGAGCCAATATCTTTGGCAGCTGGTTGTTAAAAAACCTGACCTTTCTGGATCTGAGCAACAACAACATTGAGCAGCTGCATCCACTGGCGCTTGCCTCGCTGCCCTTTCTGCAGCAGCTGCGACTAAGGCGCAACAAGTTGATTTCGTTGGACATTCGCTTGCTTGCCCCACTGCGTCGTCTGCAGGTGTTGACGGTGAGCGAGAATCGCTTGATGGAACTCGATGAGGATCTGCTGTCCACCATGGACAAGCTGACGGAGCTGGAAATCCACAATAACCGCCTGACCTTTCTGCCCACATTGGAGGAATCGCTGTTTCCGCTTCTGAACCGCATCAGCATCGAAGGCAATCCTTGGCAGTGTCTGTGCCTGGACGAGCTAACCAACGGGCTGCACGAGCGGCACATTAGCTACGCCAGGCAGGAGAGCGCCTATTTCAGTGGCCGGAAGCCCCTATGCATAGTCACGCCCATGGAGCAGTGCGTGAGGGATTTGCAGGAGGTGCGCGCGCACGGAATTGTCGAGAACTACGAGCTGATTTGAGCTGAGGTGGCAATAAATCAATCGCACTAAATGCTAGTCGTGTCGAGCTCAATGTAAGGATGTAAGGGGGAATGTGGTGGCCGGCTGGCCTTCGTAAATCACAGACAAATGAATGACCATCAGGCGTAAAAGTTTTGCAAGCCAAAGTATTTGGCCAACTGTCGTAAAACAATAAAACGGAAAGCAGCCGCAGAGAGTGCAGGGAACAACAACAACGATAATAACAGGAGAGGCAAATGGGAAAATACCATAGAACACAGCACAGATTTTCAAATACTTAACACCACTTATCCGAACAGTTTGAAAATGACAGCCACAAGTGTATAAGGGGGGGTGGGCATTGAATGCCTCACATTGATTGCTGAGCGTAATTTAACGTAAGAATTTTTATTAAAATTCTCGAATTGCTTGCGTATAAAGTTTGTGTGACCGACTGCTGGTCATGACTTAATGAATAAATGATTGATTAAAATGAGTGTGTGCGAGTGTGAGAGTGTAAGTCCGGGTGCGTGTTGTTCCTTGCTGTGCGGACACAAAGGAAGGCAACATCCGGTTGCACAGGGGAAAAGTGTAAAAACATGAGAAAACTGAGCTGTGGGAATTGTTAGAAGAAAATCAAGATACATTGCGCAATTGAACGAATGAGTTGAAAATCCGTACGAATAATAAATACATTACCAGGTTAATTGCGTAAAATAAGTGGCATATTTGATTTCCAAAAGGTTATGGCATTAATTAATAATGATGGAGCTTAAATGATTATTAAATATTTATGCAACATTCACGATACACATTGGACATTTTTCTCATTTTGTTTCCCAGCTTATTTCTGGCAAGGCAAACATTCATTTAGTTTCTCGTCCTTTTGAAATATGCCACTGGCACTGTGTGTAAATAAATAGTTGCTGCGCACCTTACAAATACGCACACATTCGTGGGTTGGCAAATAAGTAGTTCAACATTTGCGTATTCACGCAAAATGCATTGAAAGCCAGCACAATTATTTGAGGCATTCACACGCACAGGTGACAAAAGCCTATACCAATGCACGGAAACAAAGATGCCAGCAAAGTTAACGCCAGCATAAGGAGTCTTACAGCTACAAATGCGTGTGCACTGAATGCGGCAATTACAACAACATCAGCACTAGGCAGATGGAGAGGGTGAAGCTGAAGTTAAGAACATGGCATCGTTAGTCAACGGGGCCAACAAAAGTTTTACTTGGCTGCAGAGCGTGTTGGGTATTACTTGCACACCTTGGCAAATTGTGGGTTTCGTCAGCGTTTAAAACTAATTTAATTACATTTATTTTGATTTTATTTTGGGGCCTGCCAAAGTTGTTGTCGGTCAAGACATGTCTTGTTAAAGGTGAAACTTTCCATTTCGTCGCCGTTCACAATTTTGCGGCGCTGATAAAGAGCCCAAGAAAGTCCTTTCATTTAATTTAGGTACAAACTTTGGTTAGACTTTTGTTTGAACAATTAGATAACTGAAAACGGCAGTGCGGGGGGTGTGTGCCTGTGTGTGTGTAGCACACACTTGTTGCACACACCCAGGCAAATATTGAACCCTCATCAGAAGAAAATTGACATCCAGTGCTGTCAAAGACATCACAGCCATCAATTTGAAGTCCTAAGTTTGGTCATTGTTTAAACATTGAGACTTTCCATTTAATGTTCTCATCATGGCACCTGGCGTATGCGTGATATTATGAATTTTCCCATTTTTGTCTATCTGCATTTGAAGTGAGTGTGGCTGAGTGTGTGTGTATGTGTGTATGGCATGTGGCGTGTAGAGTGTTGCACCTGTCTCTAAAAATATATATCCATGACGATTTCTAGAGTCACACCAATTTTATGTTCAGCACTTACCAATTTCCATTTATTTGCGTGCACGGCTAATTGCATTTTTGTGGCCTAAATTATCATGCGCACACATTTGTTAACGAAATATTTGCAAAAACACTTTTATCAGTTTTATACAATTAGCATGACAATTGTATATATACATATATACATTAATGCCGCATTCTATATACACAGCAAGTATGTTATTGCAACAAAATCAGAAATTAGCGCAAACTATGCAGTTGAAACGGATGTGGTCCACGGACTGCACTTCAAATTACAAAATTGTGCGGTTCTGTGGCTTGCTGCATTCATAATTATCCAGCAGTTGCAGGTTTCTGTGTAGGTTTTTCTCGCTGTCTGTCTTTCGGTCTGCTTGGGCTGCGTAATTCGATTTACATGCAAAGTTTTCGCATAATTTCGTTGAGAGTTACGAGTTTTTTGCCTCTTTGTTTTTGTTGTTGCTTATTATGGATTTATATAATACTTTTCGCTTCTTTACGACTTCTCAGCATAAGCAGAATCTTGTTATACTTTAAGGCTTATTGTGCTACAGTTGCAGATTTAAAGGATTATTTTGATGACTGCTGAAAGGTTTGTCTAAAATTGTTCAACCCTATAACACTTTTTGGCCAACTTTGTGTACAGAAATATATATTGTCCAGTACTAAGATCATTTTAATGCTTCAAGCCATTAGCTGTCAGGCTTGCAACTTGTTAGTTTCATTGTTTGCATAACTATTTGCGCTGCCTGCAGCTGCACCTGACACACTTTAAGAGCCATGGTTTTCGATATCTTAAAGGCATTTTACGGGCAGCACCTTGAAAAGCTTTTTGGCGTGTTGCTTCATAGACTCCTCCTAGTTGCAGCTGGGACTTTCGCTCTGTGCTCTGTGCAAGGCAGGGCACATGTGGACTTTTGTGTAATCTCAGATGCTTGGCAAACCAGCTGCACGATAGTCCATGTCGCCAAGGAATATTGCATGTATGCAGTCGGCTTCTGCTGAAGTTGTTACAATGTCATCGGCTGCCGCCTGCAGCCAGCTGCCTGCTCTTTTAATGAAAATGCTTGGCTGGCGCCATAAAGTATGCAGCATGCAGTATGCAGCTGGGGCAATGTTGCCTGCCAAAAATGTTACTTCATCATGCCAGGCAGGCAAGCAAGCAGGCAGGCCTGGGACAAAATACCTTTGCTAATGATTTTTAATGGCCAAATTGCATGGCCATCGTTCAGTTAAAGTTTGAGTAAAGGAAAAACCCTTGAGGTTACTCTTAGCCTGTGTACGCTAGTACAACAATAGAGACATCGCCTGTACAGACCAAGTAGCAAGCTTATCAAAAGGGTATTTGTGCTGCTGGAGAGAAGAGGGAGAAGCTGCTCATACACGTGCAAGCGCACAATTCGATGCGAATTTGCGGTCAATAAATTATGCATGCCACCAACGCAAAGGGAAGGCAAGGCAGGTGGGTGGTCAGTTGGCTGTGGGCCTTAAAAAAACAAATTAGTGGCGCTTACTCAACAAGATTGAGCGTCGTTTGTGGCAACGTCATCGTCATGCTGTTGCTGCTGCTGCTGCTGTTGCTACTCGTGTTGTGGGCGCCAGAGGCGTGGTCAGGCAGGTAAAGCTCTGTTTTTAATGTCACAATTGAGCCCCTTTAAGCTCGACGCCACTGTGTGCCACATGCAGCACAAGACTCAACGCAGCAGGCAAAACATGAAAGAGGAAGAAAAAATAAATTCGAACTTAATTAATGAAAGAGCTTCCGGCTGTTGTACTGTGCGCAACTCCCCCTCCCTCCTCTCATGATGTGTGTGGAACTATTTATAGGCACCACAGATATTAACTGTTGAATATTTATACAAACATATAGATGTGTTCGTGTGTGTGTGTGAAGCTGACGCTGCAAATCAACAGCTGAATATAATTTTAGTTCGTAAAATCGTGCAATGCTCGTAATTTGTGTATCATTTCTAGCAACGGAATGGAAATGGAAATGGATGTGTCGACTGTTGGTAATTGTGGGCAAACGCATCTGTTGCAAATGATATTATGTTAATGTGACAGCAGCAGCTGTTGCGAATGAGTGTATGTGTGTGTGGGTGTGTCATAGGTTGACCCACAAGATACAATGTGGAATGTGGTTGCGTTGGCTGCACGGTCGCTGGCCTAAACATAGCTTAATGTTGATTACTTGCATTAAACATGCGAAAAACGCAGCCCAAAATGCCAAAAACAGTTGCCTTCTCCTGCTGTGTGTGTGCGTGTGTGTGTGTGTGTGTGTGTGGGAAACAAATTGGCGCTTCATTTTAACATTTGTGCGGCAATTGAATAAAATTTAATTGCAAATAAAGCTTATTACGGACTAACAAACAGCCAATGAAAATGGAAATAGTTGCGGTTGCCCATAAACTTGGCTAAAGCCAATCGATGCCCCTGCCCCTGCCCATGCCACCGGCTGGATACAGCATGCAAATTGAAAGTAGGAATCGCATTCAAGTGTGGCCGCAAGCTGTTTACGACACTTGCAACGCCGCGGCACTTGCACACAAAACTTTTGCTAGTAAATAACAACAATAACAAGCGCCACAGTAGCCGCCAAAGCCGCAGCTGCGCCACGTTCGAAAAACTTGGTGGTAAAAAAGTTGGGAAAACAACATTTTGCTTTGATGTCCGCCGTTGTCGCATTGAGAGAACTCCTTGAAGGGGGCTTACAGCCCCACAGAGTGTAAGGCAACAAAGAAAACGCTTGCTATAAGTTGCAATCAGGGCCCTTTGGTTATTGCTTGTTTATAAAACTAAAAGGCTGCAAGGCTGAATTATTAACTCGAACACGGACTTCGTTAGAGTATAAGAAAGTCACCAGCTAAAGTTACTTTTCAATTTAAATTTAAAGGCATTGGCTTTGGCCATATTGCCCTCGATGTCGTTGTCGAAGGGCTAGAGCAAATTAATATTGATTTTGTTATTGGCCAGCTCCGGCTGCTGCTTGGACCTGGCAGAAAGGGTGCTCCTCGAGTATCACTTGGGCTGCCTCTTTGACAGAAAAGTTTCTTTGTATTATTTATGCGCTGTACATGCCCCAAAGCAATAGGCTCTTAATATGTTGTTTATGAAAGGAAGCATGTTGCTTCTTTTGGGGCTCTGCTTTTTCCGTTTTTTTTTTTTTTTAGAATTTATGTGGCAGCTGCTCTACTAAAATTATAATGAAATACCATACACTGAAATGTCAAATGCATTTGGCTAAAGAGCTACCCAGAAATTCTCATAATGTGTTAAGTTTTTGGCATTTTGACTGCTGCCAATTGTGAGTTCTGCTGCTGCTGTTGCTGTTGCCTTTGCTGCTGCTGTTGCTGCCACTTGAGCTGTTGGCAAACAGTCTGGCAAGCAACTTCGCCACTTGAAATGCCAGAAAGTTTACCCAAAAGAGGCCAGCAAACTAATTATTTAGTTTCATTTCGAGCAATGGCAAAACGGCAAACGGCAAACGGCAAAAAGCGGCAAAAACGAAAAACGGCAAACGTCAGCGTAAGCAAAATATCAATAAAACTCCTATCGAGATCTATTTCAATTAACTTGTATAAAAACTTTTTAATTAACGGCACTGCAGAGTCAGAACCAAAAGCATAAGCACTAAACTGAAGCCGGTCTTCATTTCCGGCTTGCCTTACATTGTTGAGCAATATATTGCTGCGTCTAATTGGGCAACGTGCAACAAAACACAAAGCTCGTACACAGAGAGTAAAAAGAAAAACAGAAAAACGCTTGTTATGTAAATGTTGATAAATCAAGTTGAGACTGTTGTCTGTGACAAGCGGACAACTGTTGGTTGGACAGTACAAATAAATAAATAAATACACATATTAAGCAAACAACGCTAACATGTTCATGCTGACCCCATTGTGCTAGCGCCTCTCTACTACACTTCTGCTACTAGTATTTGTATTTGTATTTGTTTGCCATTGTTGCATACTTCGCAGCGACCCTCATCAAAAATGGCGGCGCCCTTTGTTGGGAATTCAAAGTGGGAAGTTGGGGAGCTCTATCGTGACACCTTGTGATTTAAAAGGCAGGTCAAAACTAAAGCTTTGCGCCTCGACTCGGTGATTTATTGGAGCTAAGCTGATTTAGTGCCAGAAATGCTATTAGCTGAGCCCAACACACACACACACACACAGAAGTCAGGGGTCAGGGGTAAGCAGAAGTAAACACACGATATGCTGGCCACAATTACAGTGTCTAGACTATGAGCTGAGAACTCTCTAAGAACTGTCAAACTGTTGTCCACTTTTTATTGTTCTGTTCAGTCTTCTCTCAGTCAAGGGCCCGAAGTTTATTATAGAAATGACAAACGCAGAGACATCTTGAATTGAACTTACTGATGAGCTGTTCTCTCTATCCTGCTGCTTGATAAATTGTGCTGTGCCTCAAACTTCTCAGCCAATGGGCTATTAATAAGATAAATGAGCGACAATAAGTGGCAGAGTTTCCTTCCGCTGCACAATGCGGCGTATGCGTAATTACCATTTCATATGCATTAAGCTTCAATCACAAGCCACAGAGCGTCGAGCGTTTAAGCAAATATTTGTTGAGCTGGCTAAGAGGCGAACGCCTGGCTGACTGACTGGCTGACTGAATGGCTGACAGCCAGCCTGGCAAATGGCAACGCAATGTCATTAAGCGCATTTGTAAAATCATCAACAATATATGCGCAAAGAGTCGTCGATGTCGTCGCAAGCGCGGCAAATGGATTTTATTGTAAGCGAGGCATGAAGAAGAGAAGAAAAAAAAGTGCACAACAAATTGAAATGCGATCAATAATAATTATTGTTGGAGCACAGTGAATACACACAATAATTGCGTTTCCATGCAATTGCTCAATTCTCAATTCCACAAGGAGCTGCCTATCGCACAATGAAGCGATTATCGCAAGAAATTGATGGTCCTCAAATAATATCGAATGCCAGCTTGAACGAGCAATCACAATGCGAATTCAAAAATTGTTTAGTGACATTTATAAATGGAGTGCAATTGGGTGTTATATAATATATATATATAATAAATAGCTATACCAAAGTATTGTAAATGAAATAGTTCTTATGCATATTTAAACTGAAACTTTCAATTATGAGCCCATTGTGCGGCAGCTGCCAGCGGTGGCATCGTTTAAAAGAACATTAGCCCACGACTGACAGTCGTGAGCTGGGCAACAATGCAGCCCGCAGCTTTCAACTTAAAGCCATAAAATAGTTTACGGCAATTGAGGCACAAGCATCTTGACTGCCTCGGATGACCGCAAGTGCGATGCCAACAACGACCTTGTCCAGTTCGTCACAATGAAAATCCAATTTAATTTCACTGATTGTGCACTTTGGTCAAATCGAAACGAGCTCAACAGAATCTCATCGCCAGACCACAAGCTAACCCATGTGGGAGTGCCTGCATCTTCTCAATATACATATACATATATGTAAGTGTAGTGTGCAAGGAGTAGTAACGTAAACGTATGCAGGGATCAGTTGACGGCACATCTAATTATTGTTTACCGTGCTTAAACGCCAGGAAAATTGAATTGAAATCAAAATAAAATGCGACGAAAATCGAATTTGCGTCCGGAAGTTAAGTTGCCGGCCAAGACAAGGAGCCGTAACCGGTGTGTCAGACAGGTCAGCGAGGCCAGGACCCGGAACGGCAACGAACGAACGAACCATTGAAGCTCAGCGCCGACAAATCCTTAAAGATTTCAGATTCAGTTTAGCCCGAGGCCAAGGCAATAAGAACTAAAGGAAGCGTAACCAAGGGACAGCAACAAAGGTAGAGAAAGGCAGCAGCAGGTAACATGAAACGAACAACGTGGTGGAGGGAGCGCAGCGGTGCCAGAGGGTTGCTTTAGTGGAAAGAAAAGTAGTATTCGAGGTCTGTCAAGGTTAGGCTGTGTTTTGCCCTGGTTTACCAACATTGAGCAAATGTGTGTTTGACATTTGCTTTCTGTGAAAAAAAAGAGTCTTTAGTGGTTCCTTATCCTCCCCCCCTTTGGCGCCAGCAATCATTTTATTACATGCCTGTCGACTCGCAACCTGATGCGACGAGGGAAATGCAGCTGGCCAGACCAAAATGGTATCCAATTATAGGAAAACACCAAAATGAACCGAGTCCAACAACTGTCAGATGTTCAAGTTGGCCAGCTTGTTCAGATTTGGGAAACATTTGCATTTGCAAATGCAAATTAAATTCATTCACGCAGCGTGTGAATGAGCAGCAGTTCCAAGAAAAATAAACCAGAATATGCATACATGAATTCCTCTCAAATATCCTGTAAAAACATTGAAATGTGCTTAAGCGGATATTAAGGTTAAACGATTTTCCAGTAAAAAGATACGAGTATTTAAATATGATGATTTTTCTTAGATTTCAGCGCTCCCTGCATACCTGCATACCATTATGTTGTTTACAGGATATAATGGATGTTTAACATGCAAATGTGCACCGGCCAGCAACTTGGCCTAAAGACGTTGCCTTTTCAGGCCTGTCAGTGTCAGAGTCAAAGTCATGCACTGACTGGCGGCCTCTTTGCCCATGGTAATTGCTGTCCGGTAGAAGTCCTTAGCAGCAGACAGGCAGCGTCCTGTTCAGTGACTGCTTCTCGTTTGTGTATCCACCTAAATTCTATGCAAATATTTGCCTTATTAACATGGTGGGGTCGCCCGCCCACAATTAATGAACGTTGAGCCGCACGCGCAATTTTCTTCAGCTGCCTGAAAGTATGCTACAAAATATATAAGCCACAAGTTATGTTAATGCCCTCTAGGGTGTTGTTGAGGGAGGGGAGAGGTCGTTGAATGTTGGTGTTAATTCAAATGACATTATTTAATGCACAGTACACGAAACATGGCACCAAGTGAGTGTGTATCCGTGAAAAGAAAGTGCTTTTCATTAAATGTGTTAAATGTTTGCATAATTCAATGAAAAAAAGTGAAAAATATGTGAATTTATGCACGTTCGAAACATTTTATATTAGCTAGTATTACACAACTTCAATATCTTATAATTGTTAGCTCTATCAGCAATTAAATGCGTTTGTAGTATATGCCATTTAAAAGTTCATAACAATATCAAACGAGTGACGAGAAACACGTATACGACACGTTGTCATTCTTGTCACTTTTTGCTGCTAGTAATTGAAACCAGCATAACAATAGCAACAACAACTGTACTAAAAATCAATAATTTTCATTTAATTTCATACGCAGCAAATTTGCATATTTATTAAATTTTGTGATTGAGACTGATAAACTTGAACTCTTACTGTGTACTGAGTAGAAACGAGATAACAGCCTCAAGTGTGAAACAAAAGACAAACTTTAATTCAACTGATTGACTAGATTTCCTTGGCTGGGCTTTAAGCTAATAGACTTTTGTGGTTTTATATCAAAAGAAACAAATTAGCAAATTGTATAAACAAATAAATTGAAAAGCATGACTTATTGACAAAATGCCTATTACAATTTAAATGTCAATTTAATAATGAGTCATTTACAGTTAGAGGCTGTAAATAATATGCACACAAGGTCGTTTGCGTTTAAAACTGCTCACTTATGAAAGTTTAATGCAAATTAAACTGATAATGAGCAGAGTTTGCCTTAAATGACTCACTGTTGTTCATAGTGGAAAGTCTGAAGAGATTTGTAGGAATCATAACATTAATCACATCCATTTTCAAGCCACGTATTCCATCCCGGATTTAGTGCTGTTCCACACGTATATCATTTTCAAAACAGACATAAATACTTATAATTTAATTGGTGTGGAAGCTCATCAGTCTCTGCATTACTAAAGCTGATGCTCATCTGACATTGATTTGGAATTTCAGCTGCTTGGCAGCAGCAACAACAATTATTGCTGACTCGTCTTATTGTTGTTGTTGTTGTCATGCCGACACTTCAATTTGACAGTTTTATGAGCATAAATGACATTCTGTTAATGTTGTAGTCAGGGTGCCACGCCCATTGCAGCCTGTTTGACGCCCTCGCCGCTTCTGGCATTCATTTCATTGCCTTAAAGTGTCAATTACTAAGAGACATGAACCAAGTTTCTTCCCATAATCGAATAAATACATATATATATAAATATATATACGAATGTGAGTGTATACTTAAATTATAAATTGCTTGAAGGCAGCAACAAAAGCTACAATTGTAATGAGAGCAATTGGTCTATTTATTTTTTATTTATTGTCGATGCTTGTCGTTGATTTTGTGCTTCCCTTTTAGTTGTTGTTACTTTTGTACCTGCTGTTGTTGTTGTTGCTGTTGTTGCCGTTATCGGCAGTGAAAGAAAGAGAAAGTGCCTGTAGCCAGTTTTTTTTTTGGGTATTTATTTACTTATTCGAATTGCCTGCACTGTGTGTATGAGTGTGTGTGTGTGTGTGTGTGTGAGAGGAGGCAAAGAATGTCAATTTCTGGCCGTAATGCTCAAGTAGAGGCCACAGCGGACTTTTGCTTTTCTTTGAAGCTGTGAAACAAGCCTCACATTAACTGATACACACGCACACACACACATACACACACTTATACAGTCGCATATAAAGTAACACGTTCGTCTGCAGCTTTCCCTTCCTGTGCGAGAGTCGCTCATGATGCTTCTTCCACTTCCACTTGGCTCAGCGACTCTGTATTTATTTTAACTTTGTTGAAGATAGATAGGCTTTGTTCGGTTGATTTTGTTTTTATTATATATACTATATTTGATTGGTTATTGGCCCTGTCGCGAAGCATGGAGGTAAAAATGGGCATCATTTAATGACGTCGTTGACAACTTTTTCTTTTCGTAGAACGATTAATATGCATATCAAGGTATGAAAGACTTCTTGTGGCAGACTTTCGCTAATTGAAAGACGTAAGACAAGTTTTCTTAAGCTCTCAGCTCAAGTTCTCTGTCTCTGTCTCTCTCTGCATATTCATTGCAATGCGACACAATTAAATCGAAGACAGATATAAAGATGGGCATGGTCAGGTAGCTGTTGCTGTTGCCGTATTGCCCAACCCAAAAGACTTCGGGCCAAGCGCACAAATTTAGAAAACTTTTTGAGGGCACTTTCATTTACCATTTATTTTTGTGTGTTTGTTTTTTTTTTTTTTTTTGCGCCGGTGCGTATTGAAATTGCTTGGCTCTCAGGTCGGCTTTCGTTCGATGGATGCGCCGCTCATTGAATGCGAAATGAGCAGCACAAAAGTACAGGAAGACACTTGGAACTTGGAGCTCGGAGATTGAAGCTTCAAGCTTGGCACTTGGAACTGGCTTAACGGTCAACAGAATTGCCGGTCGAAGTTGTTGTAGTTGTTGTCGTTGCTGTCGCTGTCGTTATCGTTGGTGAGGATTGTACGTGAATGAATTCATCAAGAAACAACAACAGTTTGTCCACTGGCAATGCACAGCATGAAAAATTGAATATAATGAGCAAATGAAATTCAACAATTGAAACCCAAACCCAAACTCAAACCCAAATCCCAACTACAAATCCGCATCGACAATTTCTGCGGCTTGGCTTAGACGAAACGAACACATTTGAATTTTCAACAAAATGAAATTGCTTGCACGCATTTCGCATATAATCAGGTAACAGCAGCGACTAACTAAAAACCGCTTTGAAAATCGATTAGTTGGCAGCCACACGCACTGAATGTCAGCTAACCTCTCTCTCTCTTATTTTATTGACAATTGTTTTCCCACAACTGCCCCGTGCCCCATGCATCCATGTGTCCACCAGTAGCCCTGCTAATTATTCTGGGCACAAAGCGACGCTTTTATGCATAATCTCACCTGAACCTACAACCACAGCAGCAGCAGTAGCAGCAACAACAATAAAAACAAAAGCAACTTTAACACACGTGCAGGCAGATTAAGCTAACTAAGGTATTTGTATTTCACTTTTTGTCAGAGCCGAAAGAAAAGCGAAACTTTTTTCGAGACGTTGACTTGGCAAGAAAAACGTTTGGTAATCAAATAATTTCTAGCATTTAATTGTCAACGTTAACGTTGTGTATCTACTAGTTAACAGAAAGGGGAAGGGAAGAAAGAAGAAGATATTGGATAGCTTAAACGAAACAGACACGAAAGTAATCACGAGCGCTTAACAGACAATGTCGACAGGAACCAGCAATTTAGTTGTGGATGGTCTGGTACTTAACTAACACTAATTGCTAGTTGTGTTTTTGTTAATCTGTATAATGTGATAAAACATTCAAATATATATAATTATATCTTAATTGTTTGCCAGCAGGAGTCCATACTAAAACCATTTATGCTAAATATAATTATTCGTTTTTCCAATTAATAAATCGGTGGTAAAATTAAATACTGTTTGTTATTCTTTCAATAAAAATATAATTTAAAATAGTATTTTACTTAACTATGTAAAAACAATTAATAAAATAGAATTTCCAATTTACAAATTCGAACGCGATAAAAGTTTTATAAAAATATTTAGTTTAATTTAGTGCCAATAAAAAGCAATTTCGGTTATGTGGAACTAACAACTGCAACTAAAACGAAATGCTACCTATAACACTTCATCAGAATACATGATTAATGCCTGGTTTGTTTCCTTCAAGTCTTGAGATTTTCAATAGTCAAAGTAGGCAATGAAAAACACCAAATATTACTATGTATACCCTAGCTAGCTGCAGAAACTAATCAGCCCCAAAACTTGTGTTTTCATCTTTTCTCCATCGCAAGAAAGTTGAGCAAATTAATTAGTCAAGTTGGACCGCGAACTTCTCAAAACGCCCCGTTGATTTGTTTATGAAAATGTTTACAAAGCCAAACAGCAAAAGACATTTTGATTAGGTGCAACTTAGTTTGAACTTGCCTGGCTTTTTTGGTAGTCGGGCGTTACTCTTAATTGTTTTATGTTATTTTGCCACCCGAGTGGCACTGCCCAAAAGAAAAAGTCCAACTGTATTAAGCCATAAAAATGCTAAATTATATGGTGTTTGAACCAATGCTTCCAATGCTCCCTCGACTAGCGACTTAATCGCTTTAAAATAGTTAAAGTTTTGCCAAGCCAAAATTTGTTGTTGCTGCCTTGAATGAAAGTTTTTTTTTTTTTTTTTTTGTCTGTTGTTGACGTTAGTCCAAGCTCTACTATATTTTTTTTTCTTCACTTTGGCGATTTCTGTTGTTGTTTTTCGGCACATTACATAAAATTTCGTAACATTCTGCGGCAAAAGACTGAAAACGTCTACACAAGTTGAGTTAAGTTTTTAAGTTGAGAAACTCCACTGACCTGTTAAATGAAATGCTTTGCAAAGACTTGCATACTTGCCTGCTGTCTCAATAACAGCAATAACAGCAGCAGCAACAACAATAGCATCAACATCAACATCGACGACAGCAAGTTGCGAAGAAAGTTATAGACAGACCCAGCTCTTGGCTACAGTAAAAACAACTTTTGCCCAACTAGTACAACTACAACTACAATAACAACAATAAGAAGAGGCAGCTATAAACGAGTAGAACACGTTTTACTGTTGGATACGCTGACCGCGCTGCCAGCGCCTCTGTTGTCACATATGTGTATGTGTGCGTGTGTGGGAAAGCTTTGACTTTGACAGTCCGCTCGCTGACTGTTCATTTTCCTTGGCCCACTGTGTCCCGGACATTGAAAATGAAATGCAAGTTAACTTAATTACATTACAGCCTGTCACAGATATGAGTAACTTTTTTATCCAAAAGTATTAAGTTTTGTCTTCTATTATTTACCAATAAAAAAGTTGCCTACTCAAAGCCTAACGATTTCACTTTAATGTGCTTGGGCTCAGAAATTAGCACTTCTCATCTGACTGACGAAGCGCGAAAAATAAAAAAATCGCTCATCAATAAAAGTCGCACATACTTGCATACCATATGCATAAAGTGTATTCATCATTCTGTATTTGCTAAGTACAAACTGAGGGAGCTGGCCCAAAAGGTATGTGTGGAATGGGGTTAGGGAGCGTCTGTCAAAATTCGAAGGCAATCACGTAATCATAAATTGATATTGTAACAAAATCAATAAATGATCTACCTTTACATAGAAGCGATCTTCGATCGCTAACTGTAATAACGAGCCGTTTACTGTGCCAAATACTTTCCCATAGGAACCGCCCACAGTCCAAAATTGATTAAAAGTCAAGTTGGCCAGCAAGCAAGAGAGAAAGACAGTTTGAGAGGCTATCAGGCAGCAGAGAGCGCAAAGAAAGCAATGTAAATGTGTAATGTGGGAGGAGGGGGGGAAGAAGTGTGTCTTGTTGTGTTGTTCATGGCTGTCGTCTACAACTATGCTGGTAACTGAAGATTCCAGCCACGATCAGTTGCAGACGGTCAGTCGTGCGAGACAGTTGAGTGCGCGGCGGTGTGAAAATTACCAGCGACGAAGCTCGACAACAGACAACAGTACATACATATAAAATATAAAAAGCAACCAGAATCACAATCACAAACCAAAAACTCCCCCAGCGAGAAACAGGTAAAAAGCAAACGTTGAAAAAAAGAAAGTCAGTCAAGAATCGCATTGGGCTAAAAAGCATACGAGAGAAGCTCAACCAGCGACAGTCTTCAGCGGGTACTCAAACAGTGAGCAACGATTACTTAAACTCGAAACTGAAATCGGTTAACGGTAAACAAAAAACAAATTTTACGGTGTGTGAAACAGAACAATATACAAAATATTATCATCGCTTATCACCTATCACTTATAACCAAAGGGCAGCTCAATGTTAGTATTGGATTAACAGTGTTCAAAGCTGAGGATTATCATAAAAAAATCGTAACGTGTGTGTGCCATGTATGATAAGCCAACTCAATTGGCATGCAAAGCGATTACCACCACCCCATCCAAACCAAACCGAACCAAACTCAAACTACTTCGAATTGTTGCTGACCCACAAACGGTTCGCATACACAAGAAGAAGAAAGAAAAGAGCCTTGGCAACAACGTCTTGGGCAAGAACTTTTAATTGATTTTCAGAGCTCACAAAAACCTAAACCGACTAAAACTTGGACTCGGACTCGGACTCGGACTCTTAACTGGCCTGGGCCATAAATTGTATCTGCACAGCAATTTAGAGCCATCCCCGGCATTTTTTTTATGTGCTCTGCTCCAGATACAAGCCACACACACACACACACACACACATACACAGCTCGACTCTATTTTCATGTGTGCTCTGTGGTCAGCAATCTCTCATGCCTTCTCTCAGGTTTCTTCTTACAAAACTGACCCACATACACGAGCCAGTGGCTAATTTAAGTGTTTCCTGGCATCGCAGTTATAGTTTACGCTGTTTACACTGCTTCTGCACTTTGCTGCCAAAACAAAACATTCTCAAGTGTTGTTCCAAACAGTCAGCACCAGCATCAGCATCAGCAGCAGCAGCAACAACATGCACTTAAGCCAAGTAGATGCTATTAACAGAGAAATATTCGACAACGCCATTGAGGTTTTTCTTCGAAATTTGAGTGGTCTGCTCTCCAATTCAGAAACTACCAAAAATTGCTATGTTTTTTTTCGTTGTGTGTTTTAAGTTTATGGCAACAGATATCCAATGCTCCTGGGTTAAACAGTTTCTTTCCCAGCTCTAGCTAGAATATGGGGTATGCATACAAAAACCATGACTGGATCAAGTGCATTTGTTGGTTGAGTTACCTGGATTGTTGTTCCGCCAGGTGGTGTTGACGCGATGATAACAGCTCCTAATTCATGCGACGTGCAAATGCATGCACAAACTGAGCGAGATGGATGAAAGAGAGGGCAACGGTGTAGCCTTGCGTGAATGTTGCAAGTGCTTCAGCACTGGGTGTGTCACCTCAAGCGGCACGTGTAGAGATTATTTCTTTTCTACTTTACTTCTTTTGCCTTTGTCTTGGAAAATTAACCGCAACGGCAGCAGCCGGCAAGACAATGTCGCCCCAACAACAACATACGAGCCAAGTTTAAAGCAGAGAAAAAGATGGTAACAGGCTGATATGTAAATCCTCCGGCACTTTTGTGGGCGTCTTCTCTACGCGTCGCCTTTTGTACGGCCAGCATACAATATATATTTATTGATATGATGCTGATATGACAACGCAAACGTAGAATGTGGGAGGAGGAGGAGGGGGAGGGGGAGGCGGCTGATAGAGCTTCAGGCAGCCACGATAGAGATCAAGTGGCTGATGAAGGTGGAGGCTTCAATAATCCGCTCTTCAGTGTGCAAGTGTGTGTGAGAGTGTGTGTGTGTGTTTGTGTGCGGGGGGCTTAAGTAATTTTGCTGGCTGTCATGCAAGTGCACAGCAAACACTCTTGCAATGCCTCCCTCTCCCCCACTCACCATCCCCTCTCCACACTCACTCACTATTTCGCTCTCTTGCATGAATATTAATGTGAAATGCACACACGGTTAGCTGCATTTTTCTATGGTACATTAAAATATATGTACATATAGTGAGAGAGCAGTGTTCCATATGAGTTAGTGCCTACAATAGAGAGCAGCAGCAAAAAACCAGAACCAACTGCTTGACATTGGCGGTAATGGGGGAAAAGGGATGTGGAGAAGTGGAGCTGGATTGTGCCCTCTTATGCTTGTCAAAAGTTTTCCCATTGAAATGCCGCTGTTGCCGCTGTTGTTGTTGTTGTTGTTAGTGGTATAGCATGATGCGTAAAATGTTTGAAGTTAGGTGAGAAAATGGAAGAACATTGAGCAGCTCAAGGAGTATGCAAAATTGTTGTGCCTCAAGGGAGTGGGAAGGAGGGGCTGTTGCCAAGACGTAAATGCAATTTCGTAGACTTCAATAACCAGAGAGTTTATAAGTACCCAACTCAAGATGCCATAGAATAAAAACGTTAACATTTACAGTGGGCGTCAAATGTCAAGAGCTCTCTCTATGAATATTAAATCTGGTTTATATTGTTATACCTTATCACCCAAACCATATCGATGTATTCTTAGAAGGCTCTCTTGGTAAAATTCCAATTTGCAAACAAAGTTGACCCAAGACAGTTTTCCTGGTACAATTAATGTTCAATTTGTTGCACTGTGCACCATCTTCCTGCCACGAATAGATGCTTGTTGCCTAACGCCCGCGGACAAGTTGTGGGCCAGGTGATATGTCATCTTTGCTTGAGTGCCACGCCCAAAAAAGTCGCTTCCTTTTCCCTTTGCCATTGCCACAGCCACTGCCACTGCCTGGGGCTTCAGATTTTAATAAAACGCTGCTCCAAGAGAGTACGCGACGTAAAAGTTTTAATTAAGCAGAGCTTCGTGGCACATCTTCAGTGTCTCATCTACATGGCGACCGCGTGGCAAGACATACGACTACACTTGGACGCCATGAAACAGCGTCGTCTGTGGGCTTATCAGCTAGGCTATCTGCAGAGGCCCTTAGCAAAAAGAACCACTGCAGTTGTTGGCCAAACTGTTTTGGCCTGGCCAAAACCACAGTAGGTCACTGGGTTTTCACTTTATGCTTTATGGCCAGTTTGCGTTATCAGCGCTAAGTTGAACTCGATTTTAAAAACGTTTTACTCATTTTTCAATAAGTGGCCGGACAGCCAAAAACAACAACAACAATAACTGCAACAAATCGTTGTGGCAACGCTGCCACACAAAACTTGTTCAGCGCTGCGAGCGTCAACGTCGACGTCGCTTTCACTTGAAGCAGCCGCACTTGACAGTGCGACAATAACAACAACAACAACAACAAGTGGCAGTAAGAGCCACAACACAACAACAGCAACAGCAACAGTAACAGTAACAGCAACAATTGTTGCGGTTGTTTGTTATAGCCATTGGCTGTTGGCCATGCTGATTGTCATGGCTAAAGAGCCAACAGCAATCGCAACAACAAAAGCAATGCCAATGAGAATGGAAAGTTTAGGGATGGGCCATTATGGGCTGCCATTAAATACCCTAACACTGAACACTAAAAACTTTTTCAGGCCGTCTTACAGTTATTGAAAATTCATTAACAACTGTTTAGTTTTGATTTTGGCGAAATGTGCCATGGAATTAATATGCCCTGCAACGCACTTACTTTTTGTCTGTCTTTGTGGGTTTACCTGCCACCACTGCGGTGGTGCTGCTGGTGGTGGTGGCGGTGGCAACTGGAACGGCGTCAAATGGCGCCTGCAGCTGTCCAAAAAGCATTGTTGCTGTTGTTGTTGTTGCTGCTGCTGTTGTGTGTCAAGTGCCAACAAAATGGACATGTGGACACCGCCCGACGGCAACTTTGAGGCCCAGTTCAAAAACATGTTTACACTCGCACACACACACACACACGCGCACACTCACAGCTTGCTTTCTTTGATGTCTTATTGGCCTTGCTGAGTGACTTAGTGGCCAGCTTGAAGTGGCTTTTGTTCAATAAATATGTAATTTATAAGCCATGGAAAAAGAAAGTGTTGCACTCACAGTTGCAACAAATTGGGTTAACCGCAAAAAGTAAAAGTTCTGCGAAATAATATAGTTTAAAGCTTGCCCCACAATCCACAATGTTCAACTCACACCTCTTATGCTTTTTTTTTTTTGCTTCATCTGTCTTTTGCAGAGACGAACCAAAAATGAAATTCGTGATTTTGCTGTGCGTGCTAAGTGCACTGCTGCTGCAGATTGAGGCCTCGCCGTTGCAGCTGCTCTCGAGAAGCGAACGGGCCGTGGCACGACAGCAGGCGGTCAACAATGATGTGGCACCAGCGGCGGCGGCGGCGTCGCCAGCTAGCGACGATGATGACGATGACGATGAGGATGACGACGACGATGAACCGGATCTAGGCGATTTGGTTGATGACGATGATGGTAGGTTGTCAAAAGACCAAAAACTACTCCTGTACCACTACACTGATATTAAGTAAGCACCTGAGCACCTGAGCACTTGAGCACCACATGCACCACCCGAGAAGCACCACTCCAACTAGCAACTAGCAACTAGCAACACGCAACTAGCAACTTGCAACTTGCAACCACAAAGAGGCACTCAACGAGCAATTATTTTCGCAGCAACAACCACTACGATATTTGCATATTATTATTATGAGACGATGTGTGATGTTATTAACATGAATTTTGTGCTCTCCTTCCCTTTGGGTAACGCAGTTATTTTGCTTTCGGGGTTTACAGATGATGACGACGACGAGGACGACGATGATGAAGAGGAGGATGACACGCCCCAGGGTCAGGCAGCGCCAGCAGCCGCGGCCAGCGATGATGATGAAGAAGAGGATGATGATGACGATGACTACTTGGACAGACTCTTCGATGATATTCTGGGCGGTAAGGCCAAACACAACACAACACAACAACAACAAAAACTCATTAGACTTGAAACATTGACTTGAATACACTCTATTGCCAGATGATGACGATGAGGATGATGATGATGAGGTGGCGCCTGCTGCCAGTGCACAGCAGGCTGCTGCTGCCGCCGCGCCCGCCCAGCCACTTGAGGAAGTTGCTCCAGCTGCAAGCAGCTCGTTGAGCTCGGGCATCTCTGATGGCGTCGACTTGCCTGCGGAGAGTGGCAATGCCGCCAATGAACCCATTGCTGCTGGTAATGCCGTTGAGGATGTTGCTTCCGCTGCGGCAGCTGCACAGCCTGCGAGTAACAGCAACAGCAACAACAATAACAACAACAACGAAGGTGAACTAAATGTTTTTTACGATGAAGATGCACTTTTAGATGGTAGTAGTGGTAGCACCCATAGTTTAAGTAGCACCAATGCAAATGACCAACAACAAAAACACAACAACAACATACAACAACAGTCACAGCAACAACAATCGACACATCAAACAATAACCGCAAATCAAGCATCATCACAACAACAACAGCATATAACAACAACAACATCAACTAAGAACACTCTAGTAAATAACAACAACAACAATAACAACAATTTAGTCGTCAGCACCGCTCCGGCGCAAACAACGTTGGGGGCAGTGGGGCAGCCAGTGGCAGCTGCTGCAGCTACTAGTGTTGGCAGCGTCGGGGCAGCGTCTGACGACGATGACGACGAGGACGAGGACGATGAATATGATGATGATGATGGTGATGATGATATTGATGATGGAGTCGATGAAATTACAGGTGCGCTGACAGGTGACGACGAGGAGGCTGATGACGATGATGATGACGATGACGATGATGATATTATTGGTGATGACGTCATCGAGGCCAGACGCGAAGCACGTGAGTCCAAGTCAACAACAGCAACAAAAACAGCCAAAGCCAAAAAATCAACAAGTGCTTCCAAGAAGTCCAAAAAAGAGCTCAAGCATTAACAAATCTTAAATCCTTAAATCTTAAACAACAACAACAACTGCCACAACAACAATGACTGGGACAACAACAACACAACATTGAAATGACTTAAGACGTTGCTAAAAGGCATTGCCAACCTGTTTTTGGGTAGGAGACAACATGAAAAAACTCTTATGGACATTGCATAACTCTTTGCCTGCACTGACTATCCCTATAATCAACCCAAGAGCAACAAATCGATCAAAACAACCACAGGAATGCAACAAACCTATTTCTAATTTATTTATTTATTTATTTATTTTTGAGTTTTAGCTACAAAATGGCAAAAAGTCAAATCTCTAGTTTAAACAAACACACACAAGAACAAAATGGCACAAATTGCATATTTAAGTAACAACAAAAAATATTTATTTAACAACATTCTCGAAATGAGTTGATTGAGAGTTTGGTGCTAGTCAAACTATCTGCAAAATGACAACAACGAAAGGCATAAAAAAAATGCAAATGCAAATTTTTAAGCTGCACGCACAACTTACCCCTTTCCCCCCTTTCACTACTCCACGCACAATTGTTACGTTTTTATGCCAAGTTATTTACGCACGGACTGTTTCACAAGACCACCACCAACAGCACCACCACAAACAGAACAACAACAAGAAAATGTTTAATGCTGAAGCACAAATTGTTGAAATAATATTCAGAGCAAAAAGCAAAGAAGAAAGAAATGCAAAAATGAATGTGAATAACGCGCCGCGTGGTATGCAACGGAAAAAACATAAAAAAAACATCGCTGAGTCGCCATTTTGGGTAGACATTTTTGTTGCTATCCGTGTCGAACGCATTCACATTTATATCTATATATATATATACACCAACACTCACACGCACACAAATAGCTAAATTTATGTATGTAAACAACAACAACAAACAACGATAATTGTTCATTTAGTGTAATTTACTTATTATTTATATATTTTTAATATTTTCTTGGTCCACATTTACTTTGTAATTAATTTATTTACTGGACACAACAACAATAACAGCAAAAAATAATATTACAGAGTTTATTATATGCATATTTGTAGCGCATATCCAAAGTCCTTCCTCTATATATATATATATATATTATATTTTTGTCTATATGTGTACTTTTCTCTGTATCTGTCTCTATTGCTCACTTTACCTTTCACTCACGCTTTCACACATTTGGCTTACAATTGACATCAAACAATTAATCGTTGGCTACTTTTTTCGGCTTCTTTCTGGCTCGCATAACTTTCCGTAAACGTAAATAACGCAAATTGTAGAAAAAAACCACAGCAACAAAAGACAAAACAAAATTAAACCAACTGTAAATTGTAGCTGAAAGTTGAACGCTTGAAAGGCAGCGCACAATTTGCCAAATTTTCCCAAACAAAACAAAACAAGAAAAAAAAAATATATGAAAAGTGACTTCAATAACGTTTTCATTGCACAAATTGTTAAACTTTTGCGTTTTAGGCTCATCTATTTTGTAATTTATTATTTATTTATTTATTTTATTTATTATTTATTGTAAAAACGAAACCATAAGAAAAACAACATGCAAAGCTGCACACATACACAAACACACGAAAGTTTGCTTAAATAAATTTTTAATGAAATTTGTGTACAACTTTTTGACAAATCAATTGAAAAAACAAAAATAAAAACCTGCATTTGTGTTTTATTTATATAGTGTACTTTCAAGCGTCACTATTTGCATAACTTTCAGGGTATTGGTCAAATGTTCTCCCTCTTTTTCTTGTTCTCTCACTCTTTTTTTTCATCTCTTTCTTTTCTCATTTCACTGTCATCATTAGCAGCATTACTTTAAGCTCTGTGTAATCCATTAAACTTCACATGTATTGCACACCTGCCACATGTGCAGTAATTTTTTTTACCCTTTGTGGCTTTGCACCTCTCCCACTCGATACAAACACACACATACACACAAACATACATATATGTATTTTTATATACACTATCATATATTTAGATTCTGGTGTACTGGACTATGGTGTATTCTATTATAAACTAAGCAATTATCTATTCTAAAAATGGCAAATGTTTAACGGGCGCAATGAACTTAAACAGATATTTGCGTCAATTAACTACAACCAAAGGACAAAGTTGACGGTAACGGCTTAAACTAAATAAGGACTTTCCTGGCAGAATTTCTGCCACTCTATTTTTGTGTACTTAACAAAAGGAGGTAGAGAAGGAGAAATACACTCAACCCAACACACACTAACACTAACATGTAAAAAGCACATTAGTAGCTCATTATTTCTAACGATGGCCGAACAATGTTCTCTTGTGTATGTAACTGTGTAAATGTATTTGGTTAAGGGATGGAAGGACAGCTGAAGTTTGTCGAGTATACGATTTGAAGCAAATTGTTTTGTTTTAACTAACAGACGAAGCTTGCATTGACATACAATTTATTGAGAAAGAAAAAGTTAAATAACTTTTAAGGCGTTTGACTTGATACTTACAAACTATAAATTAAAGGTCAATATCAAACTGCTTAAGCGTTATAAAACTTTTAAATCCAAAACTTTACCATCCCTGGTATTATTGTTCATGGCATGGAGTGTAGCTTTCGTTTATATTCGAGCTTATAACTGCGCAGCTTCAACGTCAATGCTTTTTATAACATTATTTGCTAATCCAAGCATGTTACCCTCTTCTACATACACTAACCCCAGCCCACACATACACACACACGTACATACGCGCACATACGCGCACACTCGCTAATCCACACACATTCGGTGGGTAGGAGAACATTGCTATTGCTGGTGGGGTACTCGGAATGCCTACACATGTTGACACTCACACACATCTGTAATTAGAGACACGGTTGCGAGGCACTGCATGAAAAAGCATGTTGCGAAATTAGCCGCACAGGGCCAAAAAGCCGCAAAGTTCCCTTCACTCGCAAAACCAACCAAACCCAACAACCCAAAAACCAAACAAACACACAAAACCCACAAAATGAACTGATGAAGTGTATTAACATCAAATCTTCTATGGCGCGGGGCAGGTGATCTGAAAAACAACGTCATTGACATGTCAACGGATGCATTTCAAGCGCGCCATAATCATTTCATCGATGCCATATTCTCACGCATAAATCGCATTGTTGCGGACAATTATGACCCGTTTGTTGTTCGATTGGCTGGGCGCTCGGCCACGCCCACATCGGCATATTCCGGCACGAAGACCACAACAAAGACCAAAGGCAATGGCAACCATAAGGCCACCACACACAAAAAACTGTAAGTCCAAAGGGTAAAAATACCAAATACTCTTTACTGAGATAGCCACGCCGCTGCAATTCTCTGCAAGGGCATAAAAGCTGGCAGCAAATCAGTGCAAAGTCAAAGCAAATGATGCAAATTTATCAATCTCTGTGACTTGCAGCAAAAACACCCGCTCCGAACCACGTGCTGCCAGCAGCACCGAGTCAGTCAAATTGCAGCAGCAATTGACGCAATTACAGACAGAGCTTGGCCTCAAAGCCATCGAGCAGAGGACGACGCCAAATGAGGATGAGGAGGAGGAGAAGAAGCAGGACAGCCAGCAGAACGCAGCATCCGGTTCTGGGTCTGGCAAAGCGGAAACTCGCACCGTGTTCAATAGGGAGCAGTCTGCTGTCAAAGCCAACCAAAAGAAATCCACAAACGCACAACAACAACAGCAGCAGCAGGCAGCGGGACATAAACACAACACGAAAAAGGCAGCGGCTGGGTCGGCACTGAAAGCTGGTAACGGCATCTACAATCAGCCAGCGGGTGTAGGTGGAGGCTCCAGCAAGGCGGGCACGGATGTGGAGAAGCTGCAAAAAGCGGAGGGAAGTCTGTCGGGTCTGGCGTCGCTGAAGCGCGTGGGCAATGTGAAGGTGATCAGCGATGCGGAAGGACGCAATTCGACCATTAAGGCCAAATTCACGCTGGGCCCATTGACTCTGCGCGTGGAGAAGTCCTTTAAGCGGGGCAGCGTGCGCAGCGTTAAAAGTGCCACCGCCCGCACCAACGAGATGATCGGACGCATTAAATTCAGTGTGCTGGATGATCGGGCCACCTTGATGTCAATCAAAGTGCAGCAGCCCAAACAGGTAAAGCTTTCATTTACAGCACTTTTTCTTTTTGTTCTTGCTTTGAGCAATTAGCACTGAATCTTTCCTTTTTCTCTTCCTTTTGGTGGCAGGTGGAGGTGGAGAGCAAGGACAATCACGACAGAACACGCGAATTTGTCTGGCGTCGCACGCCAAAAATTGCCAAATTGGTCAATGAGAAACTGAAATTGGCAGCTGAGTCCCTATTTACGCCGCAGGGCGTTGAAGTTGTCCGGCTCTAAAGGACGTAGTTGCTTTCTTCACACAGCCAACTAAGTGTAGCTCTAACTAACGTAATTGTAACATCTAACTATTTATTTAATTTATTTTCTCTTCATATTTATTAAATGAAATATCACTCTCGCAGTTTACAATCAAAATATTCAAAAAGCCAGTTTCAATTAATGTGAAAACATTTGACTTAAGAGGATTATTTCTTTCACTTCCTAAGCTGTGCAAATCAAAGGCATTAGTTGAAAATGCATTCAACAATTTATTCATTTAGGTAATTGAACTTATTGAATATGGATCTTACTTGTTTAATTAAGATGAAAGGCATTTGTGGCAGCTTTTGTGCAATTCCCGATACCATCTTAAATAACTGTATAAGTTTGCAATGTCTGTACACAAACAAAGGTGCAGCAGTTCTCGTCCCTTCATCTGCATTCCAGCTGGTTCTAAAACTATCTATACAGTTCTGGGTATATGTATAAGCTCACTTACAGTTTTCATTAAAACTGCAGGAGGGCTGTGACTTCCATCCCTTTAGCTCGCCCCCACTTTTACCTTGAAAAGCAAATATAAGTGCGTATTTTGTGTGTGTTGCATCTAAGGCGGAAGGACATGCAATTTGTTGTTGTTTGCCATTGTCCCCTCTGCTGCTATCCATCCCGTGTGTTGTTAGCAAACTTGTGCCTTCTTTGTCGCCATCGTGCATGCTGTTTGTATTGTCCTCCTGTCTGACGTTCGTTGTTGTTCTTTGTTGCACCTAAATTGACAACAATATCGTTTCATTTGCTCAGTGAAGTGAACTCATCAGTGCGCAGATCCCTCAAACCTCTCCCCCGCCCAACCTATTTCGTTCAAGGGTCACCACTAGAATTTAGGACACACATTGGCACTTCATTTTTTGCCATCTTGTGCAGCTGCTGCAGCTACAGCTGCAGTTAAGCTTCCATTGGGCAGCTTGATTATATTGACTGGCAGGACGAGCTGGACAATGTGTGTGTGAATGTGCTCGCCTTTAATTTAAACTTGGCTTCACTTCAGATATTCGTTACATTGCAATTGTTGCTTAGTTATGCCACAAGAAGATCTCAGCAACGAATTAAACCAATTCAATTGCCGGAGACTTTTAAAAGGGAGGTGTGGGGTTGGGGGGCGATGCCTGAATCATAAAACTCATTTGCACTTTTGCCAGGCAAAGCGAAAAATACGAAATTGTTGAGTTACAAATTTTCTTGAGCATTCATTTGCATTTGTTATTACTTGGTCGGTTTTTGGCAGTTGCAGTTGTTGAATATGCAACAATGCCCGAGACAAAGTCCACACACAAAATCCAAGACAACGCCTTGTCCTAAAACTCAGCTAGCAGATTAAATTCCATGCCGGAGTTGATTGCATTACCCAAGTGGGTGGTCCAATGCCCTACTTATTCGGGGTGAAAGTTTAAAATATATTCATAAATCATATTAGAAAAATTTCGAATGCTCCACAGAGAATGTAGGAATTTAAACTCTGTTGTTGCAAAAACTTATTTGGGAACACTTAATTCAAACTGTACCCTCTCGATAAAGTATAGCATTTAAGTAGCTTATGGAAAAAGAATATCTGCAGTTCGACTCTTCATAATATTTGGAAGAAAATGTGAAAGTTTTGAGACATTTTGAAAACTTTAATAGTTTCAGACGTGCCACATGCCGCTCATTAGACTAAAATAACGACTAGGTTGCCACACATGATAATTGGTGGGAAAAAACGTTAAGGCGCCTTGGTCAAAAGTTATCAAAACTATGCTCAAGTTCGTCGGGGCAAAGTCAAGCATAAAACTTGCCTCTGGCAACTTGGCAACTTCACAATAACAAAATTCAAGGTTAAAAGGCAGTGGAAATTAATCAAGTTTCATTAGCATACTAAGCTTTAGTGGATGGGCTTTACCTGATGTCATGGCAACGTGCTCCAATCGAAAGTGTCTTCGTGGTTTGCCACAAAAGCGACAACTAATTGCCACATAATCAACAACAACAACAACAACAATAACGACAACGACAATGCACAATGAGTAAAGGAACAGAACAGTGACAACCACAATAAGCGGTAACTATTGTGGGAGGCATTTTGGGCGTCTGCGGCTATAGCTCGGGCACTTGCGCTTTTTACCAACTCAATTTACGCTAATTACTGATTTTCGCCACGGCGATAACGTTAGCGCTGTATTTTCCTAGCTCTTAGCTCTTATCCCAAGAGATATACCCCAGCATAGGTACACACACACGAACGTTCATATATACGTGATGAAAAAAAAAATTACTGTGCATCGTCAACATCAGCGCTCGTTGCCCATCTGCAGCAAATTTCCGAATGCCATGTAAATTTATATTGTCATTAGCTCTTCTCTTACATTTTTTTTTTTTTTTTTTTTAGTGAAGTCACAACATAAATTTTGTTAAAATTCTACAAATTCGCCGTAAAAGTGAAGAGAATGTGTGAAAGAGAGAGTGAGTGATGCGCATGTGCGCTCTTTTCTTCGTTCTCTTCATTCTTTGCTAGCACTGACCTTAAGTTGTGCTGCAGCAAATGCTGTTGTCTGAGGCTAACAGACAGATGATGTTGCTGGGCATGCTTGTTGATGCTGATGAGACACAAATATCAAAAGGGCTACGAAAAGAAAGCTTTAGACTTTACACTTTAGATTAGAGATAAAAGAAAGAAATTCATATTAGGGGTATTGTAATTGACATCACAATTAATATTTAAGGTCAAAATAAAACTCTGCTCATAGAAACAAATATTTACTATGCCACAACATAATCATCCTTCTCAGTGACTAACTCTGATTTAGAGCTAGTAGGCATGGTAAACAATTAAATGGCTAGACGTTGAAAGAGCACAAATCACAGAGCGATAAATTGTTATAAAGAGAAACTGATGGCGGCGAATTGAGGCAATGAAGGCAATCGGCTGTGCAACACGATGACAACGACGCCAGCAAAGCTGTGACGATGCCACAAAGCACGAAGACGAAACAGCAACAAAAACAAACGACAACGACAACTGAACGAGGCTTCATCCTGATAATGGAGGAGGGTAAGGCTCGTCCGGTGAGCTGGCTGGCTGGTTGACTGACTGACTGGCAAGTGGAAGGCCCAAAATAAGTTTCAGTTTCAGTTTCTGTGCGACAACGACGGTGAACGCATGCGAGACAAACGCTGCGGGTAATGCGAGTGCGAGTTCGATTCGAGTTCCGAAAGTAAATTCAATTCCGATAACGAATTCGATAACCGCAAAACACCAGCGGCAAGACAAAAACAACGGCGGATGCCACCAAATAAAAAAACGTGAGACGCGAATAAATATTTGTATGCATCTGCATCAGTATAAAACTGTGAGTGTGTGTGTGTGTGGAATAAAAGTTGAGGCCAACTTCTTTGAAGCGACATATAAAAAGAGTGCCATAGTCGTAAATTTCGAACGTGTGAAAACGCAGGAAAAGCCTCATTGCCTTATTGCCGGCTTGGCAGGAGATGAAATTGAAAGGCCTTTTGTTGTTGTTGTTTCCATTGTTGTTACTGCCGTTAGCTTATGCCGTTTCGGGGCAGTTTAGCTAAGCGCGCGACGCACGCGAATATTTTATGACATCGTTTCGAATTATATGCGATTTTCTTACTTATTTTTTTCCCTTCGCGCCTTGTTCGCAACTTGTTAGCAGTGGCAGGCGACAAAAGACGTAACAAAATGAAACTAATAAAATAAAAACCAGCAAAACGCACATATACAACAAATAAAAAATGTGCTTACGCCTACACAACGTGTTGCCCTTCCTCCGCCCCAGCTCACCTATCTCCCCTTGTGAAGCACACTGCCTCATTAGCAGACAGCAAATTAAGTTGTTTTAAATTTAGACCAAACATTTTCACGTAAAAATAAATTAACAAATTAAAAAAAACAGAACTCAATACAAACACCTCGAAAGTTTACTAAATCGTCTTTGATCTTAAGCACAGCCGATAAATGGTATAACGCGTCAAAACAAATTGTGAACACAACAACCGAAAATATTGTAATTTAATATTTTCTTAGCCTTCAAGGCGGCACAGAAAGTGACAGAAAATAATAGAAAACACATAAAAAATTAACAGAAAAATGTGCCAGCATTAAGTGGGGAGCCGAACGATCGCTAGCGGGCGCACAGTGCGTATGCGCATTGCGTAAACTAATTTGTTACGCATACGTCACATTGTACAACTCCGGAACAAGACTAACAGCTACAATCGTTCTACTGCCATAGTGTTTTTTTGTTGCTTCGCCAAAAAACTTTTGTCCTTGATTGTTGCACTAAGTAGTTGAAGACAGGCGAGAAAAGTTTTGCCCAGTTTTATAAGATAAAAGCACACATCAACAAAAGTGGAGACAAAAAAAAAAAAAACAAAAATAACGAGAGAAAAAAGCCATGTGCCAAGTAACATTTTGCTATATTATCTATGTTTAAGCTGCCACAGAATAAAAGTTCGTAACGGCAAGGAAATAAGGACAATATCCTAACAGAAGTAAACGCTTAAAACTTTTGCTACTCTCTTAACGATATACAAGTAGTGAAATATAGTAATGATATCACAATACTCAATCAGAAAACAAGACTTTAAGTGCAAGCCTTGAATCTGATTAGCATATTTTTATGCAGCGAAAATGTCAGCGACTTGGTTGAATTTGCTTAAAAGCTTTTATAATAGAAGTATAAATTTGTTCTAGTTCGTATTGAAACTTTCTCAGTGATTCAATATAAGCTAATGTTGTTATACTATTCTGCTATTGCGTACTCCCGACTGTCGTATTAAGCGTGGCCATAATCATTAGGTTAAATGCAGGGAAAATCTGCGTAAATGGCTTTCAATTTAGCAACACAAGCAAACAGAATGGAAACTAAACTAAAATAAGCACACAATGCTTCAGTATCAATAAAATATTCATGAACAATGCGAAGCTCTCGTTGTCGCACGGGGAGAGCCACTGAATTGTAGCAATGCGGAAGTGGCCAAATAAGAGAGGGAGGGGGTGTGGAGTGTGGAGGAAAGGGTACGTCATCTAATCACGGATACTAAGCATAATAGCAAGCGTCGCCAAAGGGAGTGGAGCAAACTGCAGACGCCAACAATTACACACAGACAAGCACGAAGAGAAGAAGAAGGAAGAGAGAGAGAGAGAGAGAGAAGTGGACTTCACTTAAGCTTTCACAGCCCGAGGCAACAATTACCAAGCCGCACACCAAGGCACACTCTCACACACTAGACACACATATACATGTACAGAAATAACACACATAGAGGAAGTTGAGTGCGTTAACACTTGGGAGAGACACAAGAGCAACGGCGTTGTCCTCTGTCTTCTTCGGTCTTTTTCTGGTTAGTGTTTGCTGCTTGTGCTCCTGTCTCTAATTCCATTACGGAAGCAACAGTGACAAGTGGCACCCCACTGGGCGGTAAGATGCGCCTTCTGTTAGTGATTGAAGCATCGAAAGCCTTCGTCAGTCATTGTGCCTTTAAGTTGACCCCCCACAATTCCAGAGACCCATTTGCAGCTTGTAATTAGTTGAAGGCACGGTTGCAAATTTGCAATTAATTAGCTTTTAATTAATTGTACACGCCACCGACAAATTTGCAAGTGCCGTGTGAAAAAGTCAATACCAATAAAAGGGCTCCAAACAAATTGCAAGTTTATTCTGGGCTGGCTTATCAAGACAGCCGAAGCTGATAAAAAAGTTTGGGGCCTAAGTTGAAGCTGCCGCAGGTCGAATTGATTGATTTCCAGCTGACACAAAGTGAATAAGCACGAACTCACAAAACTGCCCCAAAAAGAAAGCCTTGGGTGTGCTTAAGATGGGCCAAGCCAACAGTTGTTGGGTTTCAATTTTGAGGCGTGAGAAGCCATCAGGCTCATTCATTTCCCCCATTCTTGTCAGCCATTTGCCCCATCATGCAATCAAATACACATATTTACATAAATGCATATATATATTTATAATGTAGGTTTTCCTTGCTTTTAGTCCATTCTGATTATAATAATGCGTGGGCAGATTTATTTTTGGGTTGGGTTTTCTAGACATGCGTGTCGGTTGTTCTCATAAAATATGCACAATGATAGTTTTTGTTAACTAAAGGCAGGGATATTAACTGTTTAATTGATTTTTTTTCCTTTGGCTAGAGGTGTTTAGAGTATGGGCCTCCAATTAACTGAGATTGGACTGCATGAAAAACTCTCACAAACTCATGTCGCACGAAGGGTTATTTTTAAAATAACTTTATAACTCAATTACCAACTTTTACTTTTCGTTATAATAGAATTCTATTTTAATATTCAAAAATATTGTGAAGTTCATTTAGATTACTATAAATTTAAAAATAAAAAAATCGATATGCTGATGTCATCATTCACTTTTTAAGCTTTCTTATTGTCTCATTTTTGAGTTGATCAATTTGTAGCTTTTATTAGGTGAAAATGTAGCATTCTGCCTTCGCACTAAACGAAGCGAACAGGCTTATAAAAACAATGATAAATTTAATCAATTAAAGTTCACAGAGCTGACAAAATCAATTTGGCGAAGGCAGGCAAAAAATGTTGGAGGCGCGTATGGCAAAAGGCAAAACAACAACGAAATGGCATAAATAAAAGGCTAAAATTAAAAGGAAAATGGAAAAGCAAAACACAAACAATAATATTTGGTCTAGGCAACAATGCGCCAACAACAAGAGCATCACGAACAGCAACAACAAATAGCAAATGAAAAAGGTTAAAAAACAAACGAACGTTAAAAGATTAAATTGTCTGCCGTTGGAATTAAGTGTTTTAAATGTCATTGCGAGTGTTTAATTCATGGCGAGCAGAAAAACAGAGAAGTTGTTATTGTTGTTGTTTGTTCTCAATGTTGTTGCTGTTCGAGTGTGTGTGTGTATGTTTGCAATTCGAATAAAAATATCATTTACAGTGACGGCAAAAAGTAAATGAAAACTACAACTACTACTATACAGAACGGCTAAAAGTGCAGCTATAAAAACACTTAAGGCTAACAAAGTGCAAATCGATAGCGAAGGCGAAAGTGCAGGAGCAGGTGATAAAGAATCACAAACAGACACAATCCAAAAGAAACACGAGACCGAGAGAGAGAGAGAGGGAGAGAGGAGAACCGAAGAGAAAAGCAGACGGCGCTGGGCGCCCATTCAACATCAAAATGCTGACCCTTTCGACGCTGCTCTGTTGCATGATGGGTAAGTTGTAAGCTGGGCCAGGACACTTGAACGTTGTCATAGCCCCACATACATACATACATTTATACATATATATATCCTGTTAAAGTATGCATAAGATTATCTGCGATTGCAGGCGACAACGAACCCAAACGACCCCCAAGTTATTATTGTTGTCGTTGCGGCAGCGGCACCCACTGCGAATCCTTTAAAAAACATTTGTGTGTAGCTCAGGCTGCGAAAATCCTGATTTATGCCCGCTGCACTGCGCTGAACGCTGCATTGTCGTTGTTATTGTCGTTGTCGTTGTCCTTGCCAGCGACATGGCCAATGCCAACCGCAGCAGGAGTAAGAGGCAAGCAAACAAAAATGCGGTCGCACTCCAAATCAGTACATCCCCCTCAGGCATATCGCATAACGGCAGAGGGTAAGGGGTGACAGACCTTTATGCTAAAGGGTCCTCAGATATTGCTGCAATTTAAGCTTTAAGCTAAAATTTTAAACGACAAAACACAAATTGCTCTCTGCACATAATTATGCATAATTGAAAAGCGTAATTACGCCAGCGAGGCGAGCAGCGATTTTATGGGGCATTGCTTCAAGCTCAATCAAGCGTTGTAACAAAATAAACAACGGCAACAAAGAACAACAACAACAACAACAACAGGCAGCTGAAGCAACAATGTTTATGACTCTCAGTTCCTTTTAATTGCTACCAGATGCAGGCCAGCACTAAGATGCCTTGAGCACGATAGCCAAAGCAACCTGTACACAACATCATAAATCGAGGGGAAAATATGAATCCTTTTTTGTTTCATCAAAAGCAAGCAGAGAGTGCAGTTGATGCTTTGAATGAATATTATTAATTAACTAATTAAAGCAGACTTAAAGCATTTGATGTTCAAGCACTAAGTGTTACCATCAAAAACAGAAGCTCAAAGTATATCTTAAGTGGTTAGAATCCATTAATCCAACCAGATGAGGGGCCTATAATTACGAGGCAAACAATGCATAAATATAGTTACTATATTTATGTAGGTTTTCTGCTACTTAACTCTATGAGCAGGTTATTAAAGCCTCCTTATACGTTGCCACTTAATCGAAGGCGTACTTCTTTCTCTGCTGCTCAGCTGTAAGTTGTTCTGGTCCTCATCTCAGCTTTGGTTCAGTTTGTTTTTCTTCTACCCACAAACTTAGCACACACACTTTGCCGCCAGTTTTCCTTCGATGGTTGCTTTGTGTGCCTTTTGTGCCATGTGTTTTTATTGCATTAATTTTTATGGTCGCTTGCCTTGAGTTGTTGCTGTTGTTTCTTTCTTTTTCTTTTTTTGATTCTTTTGTTTTACTTTGCGTATGCCCCAAAGTAATAAAGTGAATTGGTTTTCTCAAATAATTTCCATTTTAAATCCAGTCAGCAAATCCGCACAAGCCACACCCGGCACTCTCCTCTTTCTAGCAGTTGGCCACGCGACGTTTGTTGCCAGCTTGCTGTTGTTCTTTTCGTTGTTCTTAGCGATGTAGTTGGTGTTTTTGTTGTTCTGCCAAAAGTGGCTTCATTTTCTCGCATAAAATTGTTTTGTAAAGTTTGTTGAGATTTGTTTGGCGACAGCATTTGCGATTGTTTTTGTTATCCTGAATTCCTTTAGTTTTTGCTTTCTACTTATTCCATTTCTGGTGTTGAATTCTATTTGCATTTTTGTCCAATGCGACTCCTGCTGCTGCTGCTGCTGCTGCTGCCGCCATCAATGTCAACGAGGCCTCAAAATTTAATTGAAATTTAGTGTAAACACAATGACAGGCTGTCGATTATCCTGCAGCCGCCCACATCCAAGTCGATACTTCCGCGAAATCCTTTCTCGCGCAAATCCTGTCAGCTCTGGCTTGGCTTCCAATTTGCCAAACGCCTTTTGTATGTCAAAAACTCGAACAACTCAAAACACGGCAAACATTTCACACATGTCACCGAGCCAGTGAAGTTGTTGCCCTCCGCTCTATCAAGGATGTGCCTAACCCTGCCTGACCCGCCCGGCTTCTGTCAGCTTCTCCAGCCTTCACTAACTTGGCTGTCAAGGTAACACCAACAACACACTCAACACACACACCCTCGTGAGTTTTGCAAGCAAACTCCAATTGTTTACTTATTTACTCTGTGCATATGGAAATGAAATGGCAAATAAGCGAATGAAAAGGAAAGAAAAATTACGTTGACTTTCCCAAATGTACATAAACGAAACATATATACATCCAAGCAAACACACATGAACATACAGAAACACATTTAAGGAAAGGCAAACGCTGACGGCAACACAAGCACAAGCAACAATAAAAACACTGCACTGATTTTGTGTCTCGGCTCCCCTCCCCCCAAACACGAGATCTGACTGTGCCACACGTTCGCATAAAAGTTAAGCAACAGCTTCTTGAACTAATTTGTATTGTCAATATTAACCTTATCTTACGCACTATATAATTTTAGAAGGTATACGAAAATGCTGACTATAACTCAAAACTTTCACAAGACAGGTTACTTTTCTACCCAAGACTCCAAGAAATATATTTAAACTTTTTTCTGATTTTTAATTGCTTTGCGTATTCAAATCTTAAAAGCCGATTGTCACTTTGTACACGCCATTTAACCATTTTATGGCTTCTGTTTTACTTACACCCTGGCTTTGCTTTACTGGGTTTATTTTATTTTCTCTTTTGTCTTTCTTGTTTCTTTTTTTTTTGTAGCATTTTTGTTCGTGTCTTGCAGCATTTTCAATTTCTCTGTACATTTCTTTATTTTACTTATCAAAAAGCATCGCATTCAAATAAACACAAAGAAGACATAACAAAGTAGCTAGAAGGGCAAAAAAATACGAAAGAAATGAAAATAAAGGGGCATGAACAAATTGTTTACGGATGTGTTTGCGTCCTTCTTCTAATCTTTGTTGTTGTTGTTGTTGCCACAACTGCCATTGCAAAGAGGAAATGGGGCCAAAGAAGCAAACCCAAAAATGAAAAAGGATATAACAGAAATTCATAACAAAATACATTTCATGGCAGTGCGAGCAACTTGTTCATCCTGTTCGGTGTCTTCCATGCGTGTGTGTGTGTGTGTGTGTGCGTTTTTTATTGTGTGTGTGTGTGGCCAGAAAAGGAAATTCACTTGACTTTTGGCTACAATAGTTTACTTTTTCTGTGCTTGTTGTTATTATTATTATTTTGGCTGTTTTTGTTTGAAAGTTGCTGAGGTTGGCTAAGGGCATAAATAAGCTAAGAGTCTGCTGCAGTTGTCGCCGCTTGGAAGCTAGACTGCGTTTTGGCCATGGCCAACACACTAAAAAGTGCCCAGTAGGCAGAACACACACTCACACACGTCTGTGTGTGTGTGTGTTGATAGTACTTATTTATGGCAATTTGTAGTAAGTGCTTGCCAGAAACAGGGCATCTATATTTATTAGGGAATGACAGCTTTGTCCACACAATGTATGAAATGAAATAAAAACTACAGTCTACACTTAAAGTAACACGACACATCAAACACACATTTTTGTAGCTCTTATAACTTATGTCATTTCTTGTAACGATATTCGAACTCGCGTTTTCAATGGCAGTCGAGGGAACGTCACACAGCCAATTGTGGACATAATTGCAGCTATACAGGAAAATACTAAAGCTTATAACAGCAAAACAACAACAGTAATGTCCTTAATCCCAGTCCTATTCGAATACCAAAAGCAGGGACAAAACATAACGACCCTGGCTCGCTTTTATTATTCCGCTAAATTGATTTTGAATTTAGTTCAATGTTTATGGTCAAATGGTTGCGTTTTTGTGTCACCAGCCTTCGTGTGTGGATATGGCAACAAAGTCTCACATCCTTATGTATGTTTGGATGCATGTATGTATGTGTGTATGAGAATGTGGTATCTATAGGTTGGCATACGAGTAAAAGCTGCTTCAAAGCCTTCACCTCTCTTTCTGCCTATCGCTCTACGTTTGGTAGCCAGTCAGCAAGGTGTGGCTACAATTCTTGCTTTGTGTGCCTTATAAATCATTTGTGCTTCGATGCGTAAGCGACAGCAGCCCCTAGAAGTAGCTCCAACCCCTGAAAGGGATAAGCCGCTGGGGCCGAAAATAAATACACCTATGCCAGGAAAGAATGCCCGAAACGAGGTAAAAATGGAAAGCGTTCGAAAGTAATCCCCAATCGATTTTCAAGCACATTCAATGAGTTTCCGGCCGCCATTTTGTGACTCTAAGTTGCCTTTTTGTGGCAACCTTTTTTATTTTCTGTTGTTGTTACTCATTTTCTGTATTCTTTTTTTTTTTGCATATTACTCTTGCATATGCTTAGGACGCTCTCACCATGCCGCTACGTAAGTGAGTTTATACATTTTTTATTTATTTCATATCCATTAAGTTCAAAGCAAAATGTGTCAGTGGAGGCGTCTAATGTATTGGCTGCTTCGCACCAAGCTGGGGGTTTGAGGTTAGGGATGCGTTCCGGGCGGCTCTCTGGGCGCTCATTGATTGCCTGGTCGGGTCTGGTGGGGCGTCGGCGTCGGCGGTGCGGTCTTGGTCTTGTCTGGTCTGATGGTGTGGATGTTGCGATGGTTACAGCGTTGAAATTTCAATTACTCAAGCAAATGATAAATGAACTAGTAGCCGCAAAATTTTCTCGCCTTTTGTCTGCCAGGCGAACAGGCTAGAGAATCCATTATGAAGACACGCCACAAGCCGCCCACTAAGTGTGTGGGCGTGTCACTCACATGTTCTGGTGTTCAAAAAGTGCAGCCTGTAAAATGATTGCTCAACTTCTGCCCAGACTAACAGTTTGCTCGGACCAAATATGCAAAAGCCTCTTCCGGGTCAGCATGATAGCAGTTGTGGGTGAGTCAGTGTGTGTGAAGAAAAGTGTAGTTAAATGTTATTTGCTGCCTGCAAAGTTGTCGTGACTTTGCAAGTTTTTGGTAGCAGGCAGCTGCTCCTGCTGCTTCTGGCTGCCTAGCCACGTTGGCATTCAGTTAATTAACAGCTAAAATATACACATGTGTTCAGGCTTTAAATTAAGTTAATTAAGTGACGCATCTGGTATGTCAACTAGGCATTATGCATACACATTCACAAAACTTTAAGTACACTCACAAAGACACTCGGCAAGCCGCACAAAATTGTTGATCACTTGCTGTTTGAAATTCATTTCCGCTTTGCCAATTCATAGGTGTGTTACTTGTTGTTGCTGTTTGTATTGAGTCCTACAATATATCAACGGGGGTTTTGCCAGTCACTCCGTCAGTCATTCAGTCAGTCAGTTACTATAAACATGCATCGACATCAACTTAATTGCATTTCATTCATTGCTAAGCAGCAGCTGCTGTTGCCTTAGCACCTACTACATATATTGTACCTTTAGGTACGGCACAGAGACGGATGAAGGGGCCGGTGTCCGGGAAAATGGTGTGAAGTTTCATTTCACTTCAGTTCCATTCGCTGATGCGGGTGTTATAAAAAAAAAAAAAAAAAAAAAAAAAAAGAAACCACATACAAAATTGTAATGCAATGCTGAAAGAAGGAGCCGGGAAGCTGGGGAAGTGGCCCATGAATGTCGAGAGGGAATGGGGGAATAAAGGGAGGCTGCCACTCAAAAAGGCAGCGAACAGATGCCCCACAACAGTCAGCAAACAATGGGAGCAATGGCTGAAAAAACGGGTTAAACATTCATTCATTTTTCGAACACAAAGAGTCTAAAACCTTTGCGTGCAAAATGACTTTCAAATAGTTTTAAAATTATATCAGAAAATTACAATTTTCAAACAATTTGTTTGTGACTGACATGCAGATTAACTTGTGCTTAAAGCAGTTTAGTCATAGGAATAACAGTTTTATTGAAATTACCTCAATGGGTTTATGCCATATTTCCTTGCCTTGATTTTTTATGACGTTCGCTTCGTTTACTAGAATATCCAACGCTACCCACTGTTGCTCTTAGTTGGCACTAGGCACTTATACCACTCACTCTTTCAATCTCTCGTTTCCTTTTCCATTCAACCAGCGCTGCTCATTGCTTTTGGTTTTGACGCGCGGCGTTGCCGGAATGGCTAAAATTGAGACGTCACCGTCATTTTACCGCAGCAAGCGGAAATACTAGAGAAAAGAGAGTAGGGTAAAAAGGAGCACAAACTTTTTAATTGAATTGTATGCTGCAGAGCTTCAATTGCAAGTACGCTTTGACTTAGGGTTAGAAATCGGTCTGCAATTCAGCTTTGGTTTTGGTTAAATTCAATGGTTCCAGCGACATGTTCAAGCTGTCTACAGCTGCCGGAGTTGTTGCTAAAGAATCCGCTTCTGTTTTAGCGCATTTGGCACGTTTTCCTTGTTATCGACCCGAACCACGACGTTTGCTGCTGCTCAAAATTTAGATGCCACATCCGCTTCGACTAAATGCGCGTGCTTAGATCCAAAACAAGTAATGTAAACACTTACGACCGCACAGCGGCTGCTCTAACTGGAAGATCTGCCAGGTCTCGGCAATGGTTGCTGTTTTTGGCTTTGTGTTTTTTGTTTGGCATTGCTTCCCTTCTGCCCTTCTGTTGCTTTTATTAACACAAATATTAATTTTTGCGGCGCTGCATGTGGCATGTGGCATGTGGCAGTCTTGTTTACACTGACGCCATCGCCTCAATCTCCCTATTTCTGGCACGCCCAGCTCGTTTCGTTGCTGTTTGCGTGTATCTCATTAAAGTCAAAGGCGCACAGCACGCACTTCAATTTGCATGAACAAAGCTCGGAGATGTCCCTTTTTTTTGGGCTGGGAAACGGACCTAACCAGACTTTGCCAGCCTGGACTATGGCTTCATTTCTGGCCATTCTTTTGTATAATTTAACAGTCTCATCATAAAACTGATGGCATACCGTCAAATGCATTTGGGGGCTCTATTGCTTAACGTCGGAGCGGCGGCAATGAAAGTAACGATGTCCATCAGTACAAGACAGAACAAACAGAAAACTTTACAGCAGCAGCAAATTGTGGGGGTGTGGGATGTGTGTGTGTTTGTACAAAATGGCAATCGCACCTGACCCAATTCAGCGATGATTTCAGCTGAACAAGAGAGGATGAATGAGCAGGTGATGTGAAGTAAGAGAAGGCCACACTTCAATACACTTTATCAGCAAGTAATTATCAAGAGCCTTATCGAGCTGCTTGTGTGCAAAGGAGATTCAGAATCTGCTGCTTTTTTGCTCCACACGATTTTTAATTTAATTTAATTCGCATGAGATTTCGGGGTGGGCAGCTTGAAAAACACTTAAAAACCTTTCAACCGGCTGAAATGAATGCAATAAATAACCTAGGTCTTACATAAAAAGCAGATAGTAGTTACAGTTGAATGATATTGTTGTTTTCCCCTTTTTGCCAGGCCTTTGTTTTCTTAGCTTATGAGCAAAAAAGATGATCTAACATTTTCTCAGCGACATTGTGAAAAGTGTATAAGAATGGTGTCATACATCATACACACACACACACATCCTGTTCTTGTTCTTATAGTTTTTGCTTGTGCTGCAAGGTTGCAGCAGCACAGCTGCTTTCATCTAGGACTTGCTCTTGGCACACAATTGCCGAGAAATGTTTTTTTGTACTTCTGGCTCTGGATGCAGCAGCAGCAGCTCGTTCCGAGAAGCAATCTCTGCAGGCGGCATTGCGATACATGCGAGCGTCCATTGCACGGCTGGCTGCCTCTTTGGCCGCATCCTTTTTGCTCAGTTGAAACGCAGCTTGGGATTTCCTGCAGTATTTTTAAATGCCTCTCTCTTTCTTTTTTTTTTTTTTTGTTCCATTCATTCATCCCAGGGCTGTTTTAGTTAGTTTGCCGTGCGATTGCTTGGCAAATATTTTCTTAATTAGTTGGCACTGAGCTGCCTGAAAAACTTGGCAATTTCACTTGGTCTTCGGTTTCTGCTTGTGCTTCTGCTTCCGTTTCTTCTTCTTTTCTGCCCGGCTGACCAACTGTCAAGTGTGAAAAATTGCAGCTCAAATTGCTGTACAAAATGGCTTTAAGAGCTCGTTAAAAGTCACGCAGCGTATTGTTTAATTTATGCGTACGAAAACACAAATTATATTAATTACGACTGCATTGCAAGGGGGGTGTGGAGAGGAGGTCAAAAGTGCAGTCCACAGCACGGAGTGTCAGGCAGCTCAACTAAAAATACCCAACAAAAGCAACAACAACAAGCAAACAAACTCTTAACTTTGGCCCCTGAATTTGGAGTAACTTTCCCCCAAGTGCGACATAAAAAATTGCATAAAATTTGCATGTCAAAAGTGCGTCGACGTTCATTCCCACAACTCGACTCGTCCTTGTGGCAGGACTCGCCTCTCGTCAACAGTGTTGTGTTGTTGGCAACCGTTCTGGGCTTTGGCTCAACCACAAGCGGTAAAAATTTTGCAATCAACATAACAATTATGTGGTGTTGTGGCAGCGTGAAAGGAAACTGGGGAAGGCGAAACAGATTGTCAAATTCTTAAACGGAAACATCTCGCCGCACAGATTTGTTTCTTGTTTGCATATTAAAAAATTCCCCTGTGCCATATGCTTTAATAGTGCATTTAAATTTTTAAAGGCCCAGGCAGCTAATTACGTGTGGGCTGTTTATACGATTTACTTTATTTCTTGGGCACGGGGTGTTTAATGCCGTGTCGCATAAATGTCGAAATTCTGTGGCTGCTGCGCCACATGTTTGATTTGATGCCAGACAGCGCGCTGATAGGGACTGTTCACTGCGAGTAAGAGAGGGAGAGAGGGGGCTTCATTGTCTCATTCTGTGCCCGTCGACTCGTCTGGCTGCCTTCCGACTAAACAAGATAAGCGAAATGTGAACAACACGCACAGAAAATGTCAAAGCGTATTTAATGAGATACCTAACCCCAACCACTGCCCCTGATGCACCCTTGAATGTTGGCAGAAAATCACAAAATCGGTTGGCAAGAAATCAGATTGAGAGTGGGGGGAAACCGCGGCGGCGACAAGGCAACATCGACGATGTTGTGGCAAATACTGACGACGACAACAGTAACAACAACGAGCTGTAGATAAAGCTAAAGCATATGCCGCGATGCGTGTCAGAGACTGTCGACTGTCTGGTTCTGCATATCGAGCGTGGCAGACACAGACACAGAAGGAGAAGCCACCAATGAAGACACTGATGGAGTCTATGCCAACTTGACAGCAACTAGGTGGCATAGACAATGTGCTCGGCCACATGCCACACAAGCGAAACAATTTGTTCACGCTGCGACCTTTGGTGTGTGTGTGTCTGTATCTGTGTAGGCCTGTGTGGTCTCAGGTAGATAATGTCAAGTCTTGCGAAATGTGACCTTGAACCGTGCCCGACTGTGGGCTGTGCTCAAATTTAAATTAGTAGGCTGATGGAATTGTATTTACATTTGTAATGGAAGTACATAAAATCACAGCGAAAGCCGCTTAACCAACATCAACAACAAACAAGTCAGCTGCTTTCACGAATTAACATTTCAAATGCCCAAAAACATTTCAAGTGCTATTCACAGCTTTTATGTGTAGTTAAACATACGTATCTAAACAAAAGCTGAAAAGTTTTCCAAGCATTTGCCTTAGACAAACTCTCAGATATTTGGCTAGTCTTGGTTCCTTTCTCTGCCCCTTGGCTAACACATGCTGGTACATATTTGCTTTGTATAATGCCATTCTCTGGTTGCACAACGCTTTGGCCACAAGACTTTTCATTAGTGCAAGTGCAGCATACCTTACACATGTATGTAACACACGCATACACACACACCCACACATGAGTATTCAACACGCGCCTTAAGCATTGCTGTACGTGCCAAAAGCCATTGCATAAGCGCAGGCGGACGACAATGCAAAATAAATAAGGTAAAAAGGGATGCCAAGCACAATATTTTCGTTTCTAGCTCCCCAGCGTGCGGAAACGGCAAACAAATCTCAGGCTTCGCATAGAAAAACAAGAAAGAACAACTAACTTTTTACTGCGGATGACAAGATACCCTTGCATAGACTCTAAGATAGACCAAAGGTTAACACTTCTAAGTACTATGATAAGGTCTGTCCAGGTTCACCTATCTGCAATATATTGAACTATGGTGTTTGGACTTGCTTGAAGCAAGTTATTCAGAACGTACATAAGTACGTAAGACAAAGCTATAATACTCTAGGCAAGGGTATTAGAGAAGCTTACTGGCGCCATGTGCTGGCCATAAATGTGGGACAGAAGTAGTATATTCATTCAGTACAAATAGATGATATTGGCATTGCAATGCGTTTAGCAATCAACTCACGACTCTGCAGATGAAGTCGTGGCAGTGTACTGGCAGTAGTTGAAGCACTGCTGAGTTTGCTGCCACGACTTTGGTTGCCATTTGGCATTGCGCATACGCCGCGTTGCACATGGAGCAGTTGATGGTGATGGTGCTGCAACCAGTTGGCAACCAGTTGGCAAACGGCAGGCAAACAGCAAACTGGCAATGGGGCGTGTGTTAATAATGCGTGACATAAACTGAAGCTCAGGCAGCTTCTCAGTTGGTTGGTTGACTGCTCGATGCAACTTGGACGTGACAAAACGAATTGAGTTGAGCATTTTAAGTGACAGAAACGAGGCGAAGCTAAAGAAGAAATGGCAGTCAGTATTGCGACAATGTCATTGTTTTATTGACATCCCCATCCGCTTACACACTCACACACACCCACACACACAAAAACAATAAACTTATGCCTGGTTGCCTTTTACATGCATAAAATTTAAATTATTGCCTTAAAAATATGCAAATAAATGCTGTTGGGAAGGAGCCAACAAATATAAAACTCCCTCTTACACTCTGCATAATTTCAATGTGTGCGAATGTGTGAGAATTTCAATTTCCGCTTAAGCACACACACACACACACAAGCGTGTGTGTATACTAAGCTCACTGCCAATTGCCGCCAATCAAAAGAAAACCAAAGCCGAAGGACGCTGTTGGCAACGCGTTGCTGATTTTTGAGGAAATTAAATGAAATTGATTTTAACCCCAAGTGTGAGAGTTCAGTATGTATATATATATATGTGTGTGAGTGTGTGTGTGTGAGTTTAGTAGTTTAGTATCCGTATTGGCATACAAAATAACTTTGTATGTATTTCACTATTTAAATATGCTCACAATGTTTTAAATTGAAATTGACATTCCAAGGAGTCACAAGAGACAGAAACCAAGATATATAGAGATACAGTAGAGTAAAAAAGAGAAGAGAGATGCGAAGATGGGGAGGAGACACATGCTCTGAAGTTATACTTGAGGTTGTGTCCTTTGCATCGCTTAATCTCCGTAAAAATAATTACAAACTGCAATTATTAGCCTTGAATGGGGCGGTACAGCAAAAGCGATACCAAAGCAAATCCAATTAAGTGAAAAGCGAGTGTAAGCTGAAGCTTTTCTTTTCTCCTCCTCTCCTTCTACTCATTCTCTATCTCCATTAACATCTATCTCCCCTGCAGCCGTTCAGTTAATGCGCGCTAAATGGCAACAACTTTTCCGGGAAAATTGCAGTAGCTGGTGGAGACACAACTTCCACCTGCGGATGATTTTTACAGGGCTCAGATTGCAGTCTGTTGTTAGATGTTTTCTTTGGTTTACTTTGCATTTTATTTTATTTGCTGCTTGACAATAAAGCTTGAAATTAAATTGGCTTCAGCAATAAAACTAAAAATAATAATAATAATAACAACGGTTACAAGCATCTAATGAAACTACAAATTATTGCCATCATAAAGAGAGCTGCTTGCAGACATGACTCTGGAATTGGTCTTTGCAGTTGCTTACTTTTGCCTGTAACTGTGGATTGTCACTGTTGCTCCATTGCTGCTGCTCAATGCCTGGCGGGAATAAAAATGACAGAGAAAAAGAGAATGCAAGAGAGACAAAAAGAGTAATTGCCAGGAGAGGGTAGGCGAAGGTTTCCTTACTTTGGTCCATTCATCTTTGCGTACTTCTTATGCGGCCCTCGTATTCTGTTGAGCTTGAAAACATTGTGCCATTTAATGAAAGTGAAAAACTGTTGCCGGTGAATGTCCATTCGGTCCTTGTAGTCAAAAAAACTATTTCAATTGAGGTAAAAAATGAACGGAAAGGACATGGCGGCATTTTCATTTCTCTTTTCGTCTCATCTTTTGTTTTTTTCTTTTTGTACTATGCTTCTGTGTCTTTTCATGATTTTCAGTTGAGATTCAGAGAACAGCTTTTCTTTTTTGTTATGTTTGCTGTTTAAATTGCAGCATGAAAAGAATTTTTGCGTTCACATTTCAGCTCTCATCTTTCTTCTCCTCGTTTCTTTTTCCTTTTTAGTTTTTTTTCCACATTTTTATTTTTTTATATTTTTGCATTGCGGGTGTCAAGTGTGGCAAGTCGAGGCGGCGAGCTCTTCACTTGAGCAGTTTGTATACCTTTGCCATTGATAGTCTCGAAACAAGAGTCACCTTTATTTTCATGACATTTGAACCAATAACGGTTTGTTGCTGTTCTTGTGCGTCTGTTTTCGAGTTGGATTATGTGCTAAGCTGTGTAGCCTTGATCGAGTGAGCAAGAACAGCTGTTCTTGGCAAAAAAAAAGAACAGTTGTCGCAGTAGTACTCTCTCTAAGCTTGCTAACTATAAAAGCCACCACACAATGGCAATCAACTAACAAACAGTGAGCAACATGCAGCAGTATTGCAAGCAATTACTTGCAGCAGCTTTGTTGCTGTTGCTGCAGCACGTTAGTTGCCAAAACGAAACCACAAACTATTGCCAGCCAGGACTGTGCCCTTCTCTTAAGAGTCACATTGGCTGCAAGCACAAAGGGGTGAGTAGAAAATCTATTACTAGCTAATCTAGTTTGTACCACTATAAAACCTTAGGAGATGGCCAGGGTCTGTTCGCCAAATGCGCAGCTCCTGAATCTTACCCAACATCAGCCACTAATTCTCAACGAGCACAATCTGCTGCGTAATGTGCTTGCCTCGGGCAAGTTGGGAACCTTCAAGGTGCCCGAGAAGATGGCCACAATGCAGTGGCATGATGAATTGGAGCAGCTGGCCCAGCTAAATGTGAAGCAATGTGCGCCGGTCTATGATCAGTGCCACAACACTCTGGAGTTTTCTAACTCCGGACAAAATGTGGCAATGAAAAACATCTCAACTGAAGCAAAAGTTGAGGACCTGGTCAAGGAGACTATTGATCGCTGGTGGGATGAGTCCAAGAACATAACCCAACAGCAAGTCGAACAATTTCCCAAAGATCGTAAACTAATTGAGTAAGTTAATTACGAGCTTAATGGAAAATTCTTATCGATCTGACACTCTCTTGACAGGCCCATTCGCAACTTTGCAGTGATGGCGCGCGATAACAACACTTATGTGGGCTGTGCAGCCATCACATTTGCCAAGGGACATGAGCAACTCTTTCTAATGGCCTGCAACTATGCCAGCAACTTTGTGCCAGAGCGTGCCCTATATAGAGCGAAAAGTTTGAACTGCCAGAATGGCTTTGACAGAATCTATTCAGCGTTGTGCAAGGCTGGCGAGCAGTACAGAGATGTTGAGCCCCTGGAGCCCAACAAGAAGGGAAACTAAATAAAATACATTTATAAATACAAACATATTTAACACCTATAAATACATATACCATATTGTGTGCAGACAGCAGCTATATACTCTTTAAAACCATATTCAACAGCCTGGTCTGGTCTATTTAACATGTTGATTTGTGTGTCAAGCTGTGAGGCAGCCATATATCATCGCCATTATGACAGCCTCCCCCACCTAGGAGGCGTGGCTTGCTCATCACCATTCACATACCATCATCATCATTTTGAGGGCAGTCGCTGCAAAATATGATACTTGTTGTTTCTCAGGCACGACGCAACGTCGACAAGTTGGCATCTAATTTTAACGTCAATATACGAAATGTAAAAACGTGTCTTCATCAGCGCGCCACAGCTCGTAATCTGCTGCTGTCCTTGTCTACACATTCACCAGTCCCCCACCACACTCTGCTGTACATCTAGCTTTGCCCCCACGAAACAGTTTTAAGTGCCTATTAATAATGTTGGCCTGGCCTGGCTGAGGCAATTTTTTTCTGCTGTTGCGGCTGCTGTTGCTGTTGCTGTTGTCTCCCCGCTTGCTTTGCTTTGCTTTATTTTTAGTGAACATCGTTAGCAACAACCATCCTCTTGCGTTCTTCTGCGTTTAATATGCCGTTATGTCGTCAAATCTCAGGATCATTAAAAACAACAACAACAACGCCAGCAACTCAAGTAAAGAGCACTCAAAAGTGATTCTACTGCCTTGCTATTGTCACATTTACGGATAATTAATAGACGTCCTAATGTCGTCTACATAAAATATGCATTAATTAAATCCAAACCTGGACTTGGCCAGGTATCCAAAAGCCCAAACACACAATGCATGCCAATACAAAACAATTTAATTAGTGCATTTCATGAAATTGCATTCTTCTTGTTAATTATGTTGTAAATTTGAGTTGCTCATTTGTTGGCAAATATAATTTGCGATGCCAATGCTCATTAAAAATATGTAAAACCATAGCCAACACATTTTGTGATGTGCACAAAAACATTCTAATAAAATATTTAATATTTAAGGGTAACGCTACTCACATCCATAAATTAAACTTTACACCGTGTGGCATTGCACCGCCATATGTGAATTTTATGACATAATTTCTTTATGGAAAAGTTTCGTGTTCGTTTTTTAATTGCACACTAAAAGCTAATACTATATTAAAGAGTTTTATGCAAATTCCGATTATCATTATATTATTTTTAATTGCTTCCTTAATCGTTTTTCGATATTTACAATACCAAAACCAAACTATATAAAGCTTAATTATTTCATGCTGTCTATATTTAAGTTTACTCGTTGCCTATTTATTTATTTATACCTACATAAGTATCTTCCAAATTATGTGATGTGGTTGTTGTACAAATTATATGTTGTATGTTGCAGTAGCAAGGGGGAAGAAAAACGTATATTTATATGTTTTGAATGGGGGTGCTGCGACGCGTCGCACATTTTATTGTTGACGTGTTTTCGGGGCCTTTGGTACGCCCGCTCGTAAAATTTAAATAAATGCGCGAATTATAGCAAACAAAATATGGCATTGGTTCTATTTTGGTTTTTTGTTGCGTAAAATGTGGTCGAGTTTAAACAAGTTAATATAATAATAGATGGAAATGAGCATAAATTACAGAAGCGTGTGTAGAGGCTGAGAACAAAGCATACATAATTTAGTGTGGGCAAAAAAAAAAAAAAAAAAATGATATTTGAATGTTTAATGAGCACTCAAATGTGTCAACAGGCTAAATGGAAATTTATTTAATTACGAGTCGGACAGTTCAACACCCCAAGCCAAATGAAAAGTGAGCTATCATAACTTTTAAGCTTGCGACGAAATATCTTTGAAGTTGTTTTTCGCCTGTAAAATGTATCTATAAACAGCAAAGAGCATGGAAAATGTCTACAAATGTCTAAAAAGGCAATCAAAAGTTGACCAAAGAAATTTGCGCTGCTAACAAAAGTTTTGATTTATGAAATTTACGCTAAAAATACAAATGTCATTTGATGACAGTTCTTGTTAGAGCCGTATCGTAAACAAATTCTCGAACAAGTCCAATAAAATCCGTAAGGGACTTTGATTTATCATCCAGCTGGAATTCCCTGAATGCTGCGACATTAAAGCGGCCGCAAATGTATTTTTTTTTTTTTTTTGTTTGCCTGCCCCATGCAAATGTCAAAGAGGGCATAATAAATAAGCCAAATAAAACTTTGGCCATGTTGGTGATCAGCAAAAAGGATTGTCAAGTTTTTTTTTTGGCAATGCAAAATGCAAATTACGAAGAAATTTGGTCAACCTTGGGCTCAAATAGATAACTACCACTTATACACATGTGAGCATGTGTGGGCCACAAACATAACATTTGGACCACAAAACATCCCATTGCCGGCTCATTTATTTTATGGCTGCGTCGCTTTAAGTTATTTCTCTTCATTATATTTTATATGCAGCTAGAAAACCAACCCAAAAATAACAGCCGACGGGTTTTTGGCAATCAGCGCAAATGTTACGTTTGTTTGCCCATACAATTTTATATGCCTTGAACATATGTGTTTGGCTGTGTGTGCACAAAATGTCAAATGGTCGCCTAATCTGGCTATCACACATACGACCCGTTGTGCGTTGGGCCGCCAGCTCATTTGCAGTTCGTCAGTTCATTTCTGGAAGCTTAGCGTACAGTTCATTAGCGCCTCCCAAAAACTTGGCTTATTAATCCTCAAATCCTCAGCGGCGTAGGCGCCAAGACAAAAACCTCAGAAATGACCCAAAGTCGCCAGTTGACTGTCGACTGTCGACTGCCGACAGTTATCATTAGGTCCTGGCATAAACAGCAAATTAAGTTTTACTGTTTCACATACATACTATATATTCGCCACTTACCAGCTAGTTTGAAGCACTCTGGTCTATGACGCGTTTTGTGAATTTGTTCTGTTGTGCCGTGGCCTGTGTAATTTTAGCTGGTCATACTATTGACATTTGATTGTTTGAAATGAGCTGTGTGTGGGCTGCTTTCTAAGCAAATGAATAAAACATTACTATGGGCGGTTAATAGTATCTTGATTGGCCTGCTGCAATAGGTATATTACTATGACATTGAATAGCAAACGTATCAAAAACCTACTGATACCAATTATTTATCGTGAGAGTGCTAATAATTTAAAAATCATAACGGAAACTGACGTGATAATTGTTACAAGTTGTTTGAATATTCATCATCGTATTAATATTTAATATAAAAAGATTGATTTATTATTGATTTTAAAGTATTTTCACTTAACGTTTGGCTCTAATCACTTTCATGTTTGACTTGCTGCCTGCTATTTATTTTGACTAATTGTTTTTTGTTTTTAGAACGCTCGTAGCTCAAATTGTGCGGCAAACATAATTCAATTAACGCCTGGTCAATGAATGCCAGGCAAATACACAAACATACTCCCATACTCTACACATATACACATGAACAATCGGTCGCTCTGATTGACCGTCAATCTGTGGGCCTGTTCGTCGTTGGATGGCCATGCAAATGGCCGGAAAGTGACGCTTAACAATTTTGCAATTTCCGCCGTCGAACAACATCAAACAGAAAACTCTTCACGCTTTTAACTTTTTTCATTTTCCCTCTCTATCTTTACTGAGTCTGCCTGCCTATTTTTTATGTGTGAATTGTACAAATATTTTTGTTACAAATTGTGAACTTCACGCCTGAAAATTCATTATATTTATTCGCAGTTCTCCACTGTATATTTGAATGTGTGAAATTGAATGCAAATAGAGTAAAGTATTAAAATAATGTGATTAGTGCTTTATTTTTATGTTCTTTATTAGCCGTGAAAGAGAGACTAATATTAATATTTAAATTAAATTAATTGGCAGCTGTTGTTGCTCTATGGTCATGTCCACTGTGGCATGTCAAACAAATATTGAATTTTAATTTATGTCCAGCTGAAAACCGTTGCCTCGACTACAATCACTTTTATGCTTGAGTAATTGCAAAATCTAATTAGCATTTCGCTGCTGCTCGTCGCTCGCTGCCACGCCCACAGATGCCATGACTGAAATACTAATTGCTTAAATAAACACGACGTCGAAAGTACATTAATAAACATCAACATCAAAAATAGAGAACAAAAATTTAAGGGATACCATATTCTTGCTTTAAAGAACCCGACATGCAATGAAGCGCACATGCATAGCAAAGGCGACACACACACAGCTGGGGTCGGCCACCCTTTACATTTGCTTCCGTTTCCGTTCGTTGCCGGTGCACATTATTCACATGTTGTCGTGCTGTTTGTGACCGCCTGACTCTCCCTTGCATGCACTTAATAATAACCGAGCTCTGGTCATCGACATCGACTTGGAAATCGGCATCGACAGCGGGTCATAGATAATGCGATGTATCCTTTGGCTTGTATTGTCAATTATGCATATTTAATCAGGCGACATGTTCCTGGAAATGTTTAGCCTATTGATTTTTCACCTTATTGACACACATTTGCATGCAAGGAGCACAGCGGGATAATTAACTGCAACATTTTATTAAGCTTAATCAAATATACCATCATGTAGTAGAATAGTACAAAATATGTTGCTTGGTTTCTTTCGTAAAGTTGCGTTGAAAGATTTGCATACAAATTCAAAATGGATTACAGTCGCAGTTGAATGTAAGCTACAAACACACTACTCAGATTTTCTCTTCTCTATTTGCTTTAGAGTATTTCACCGAAGTCCCGTTGCTGTTGTTGCATTCAACAGAATGTACGCAGGCAGCCGCACACAAGTTCAATTACAATTTGATTTGCAAATGACTTGAGAAACATGACGAGCAACTCAAGTTGAAAAACTCAAAGATCCGAGTAAGACCTTGTTATTGCGAGGTACGCACAAAACTTGACTAATGCGCCAAGTGGATATAGACTTTAAAGCCATCACAATTTGTTAATTCATACACTATTAAAATCTTTAACTATTCAGAGCTTTCTGCACTTGAACGCTTCAACATTTCCAGAGTGCAAAAAGTGCAACATTAAATGGGCGTTTCACATAAATAAAACCGTTGAAAATTGGGTCAAAAATTAACTACACCAAATTTAAATCAACTGCGTGGAGGCCCACAGGACCTGGCATCGGCATTGCTGCCTGTCAGCGAGTCCTGCCACCGCCGGGACTCGTAAAAAATCGACTCGTTGCCGATGCCTGCCTGCCGTTCTGCTGCCTGCCTGCTTGCAAGCCGTAAATAAAGCGCCACAAACATTAATAACTCCCATTGGGTGTGTTAACAGGCAATGACCAAAAGAGGGCAGACCTGGCATGGATTTGGACTACGCTTTTGTAGTTGCCCCTCTCCCTGCCAGTCTGCATAAATTGCAGTAAAATTGGCTCAAAAAAAAGTGCCAGGCATTGTTGCTGTTGCTGTTGCTGTCTATGAAAAACGATGTGCAACAAAAGCAACAAAAGCCGTGCGGTAAAAAATTGCGCATACGTCAGGTGCGCCAGTGGCCCGAGAGTGCTGCTGCCGCTGCTAGGCAAGCAACGTGTAATGCATGTAAGACAATCATTTTGACAAGGCAGCGGCAAGCAGCAGCAGCAACAACAGCTTTACTGTGTTTACACTCTTCCACACCCACCCAGCATCCTAGACACTGTCTGGCAGCCCTGCCACCTGCCACCTGGCACCAAGTTACTCATTGGCCTGTCTTTCGCCTGGCTGCCTTTTGATTATTATGCACTTTGATACTTATCTTTAATTGAGGTAACATTTTCCCTGAGAGCAACTGAAAGCATTTTTTTTATGCTTGTACGTTTTGCATTTTACGCTACACTTAACCGTGTATCATTTTTACCGTGTTCGCTTTCTTTTTGAATTTTACTGAACAAATTTACCAACGTTGATTGGCATCATTTTAATATAGTGGGAACTGTTTAAGAAGCTTACTATATGTTAAACGAAGTAAAATCAATACTTACTAAAATTAAATACTTACTGAATTTATATTAAAAGAGCATTAAAGTTTCGATGCAATTACATTGCTTGCTTTACTTAATACGTTTGCTTTTTGAGTCGTTTTTTCTGTTGTTATGGAATTGAGTTTCCTTTTTAAATATTGAAGACCATTAAACAGACAACCGTTTACACACAGAGACTCACCCCCGCCCCCCACCCACACACACACACACAAAATAGCGTACTAAGCGTTTTATGGCCATTGTTGCCACTGCCATTGCGAGTGCAGGGTTACATGAGCTAAGCTCATACTAGTTGAGGCAGGCGTACGTGCAACGCAGTGCACCCTTGCCCTGTTGTTGTAATCGTGTGCACCTTGCACAAGTTCGTAGGAATCGTTTTGTCGTTAGACGTCTGCAGCGGATGCCAAAGCTAATTTTGCATGAAATGAGTCCCCAAGCTATGCGTCAATGATTCATTATGAGTCGTGGCGAAGGGGCCAACCCCGGCACCGGACAAAGCCACAAACTGCACAACACGGCATATGCAAATGAGCAATGAGTGCGGCCCCTTAAAGGGTTGACTCTCTTGCCCTGTTGTTGTTCTGTTCATCGATGTGGGAAGCACTGACCGAATCAATCATAAATTGTCAACGGCTGCGTTTTCTGCACTCCACACTCAAAATCAGTTTGTCGTATGCGTAATAATGTTCGAGCTGCTATTGTGTGGAATGCCCATGGTGCATGTTTGACAGCAAACTTAATTGATTTATAGTCGAAATGAAATCTCGTTAGTGTTTGCACACACACACACACACACACACACACAATAGAGATATCTATGAAGCGTGTAATGATTGTCTCTTTAATTAGGAGCATAAATACTGTTATATGTGCCTTGACCTTTATTTCAACTGTAGTCTAGTTTAAAGCGCATGAAGGCAAGCCATACTTAGCTTTCTGACTGCATTTCAATTCAACCTTCCAGTTATTTACCGGTTTTATAAATGCAATACGCATATGCTCAACACCAGCCAGTGAAGCGCTGCTGCTGCTGCTATTTGCATTCACTTTAAGTGGAGTGTTTGCTTTGCACACTCTCTCTTCAACCCACTCGTCTGGCTGGCTGGCCGGCCGACCATTCGGCCAGCAGCACATTTTAATCCTGTCAAAGGTGCTCTTGTAGTGCTTCGGGGCCAGCACTCTTAAAGTTTCATGGAATTTAGTAACAGCCTAGCTGCACGGCATACAGCATACGAGCTGCCCCGGGCTCGTTGGCTAAACGACACTTGGCTGCTTGAGTAAACAAGACTCTTGATGCAAGCAAGTAGCACAAATTTGATTGGCATTGGACCACAGAAATGCAACGCTTTAAATCATTCTCGAATTTTGCTCTTGAGAGCAATGCAATTTGAGGTGATCAATTTAGTTTGAAAACTTTATAAAGAGAGACTTTAGAAGTTTTTGCTTCACAATCATGAATATTAAATGTGTGTCGTTTTAATTCAATTTTTTTATATGGAATTTTGGTAAGAGCTTTGTGCTTTTGCTTTTTCTATGCTGCTCCATATTTATTTTGTTTTTCCTGCGGCTTATGGCTTGTGGTTTTTCAATTGTCAACTCCTTTCTGATATTTTTGTTCAAACTTTGTTCATTTGTTATGCTTGTTTCAGATGTTTCCGTTGTTTTTTGTTAGCTATTGTTGCCGAGCATTACTTCAGCTCTAAAAAAAACTTTTACTCTGTGTTTGTTTTGTGCTTTTTATGACGCCTCTCAATTTGACATGACCAACTTTATGAGCCTCTCAATTTGCCAGCCAGTTTTTTTTTACTTTTTTATTATTTGTACCGCTCTCAGCCTTTTGGCCCAATAAAAAAAACTCCTGTTTACAGCCGAGCATAAACACTAGACTACTTCATAGTCAGCACTCTCGGTACATCATAAAAGCTATTGCGTTTTCGTTACGCGTCGAGTAATTAGAAAATTAGCCCCTGCAAGCGGCCCATAAATGAAATGCACAGCAACCAGTTACAGCAGTAACAATAACGACTGAAACTGAAACAGAAACTGGGACTCCATAAGGGGCTCACTTGACGAGTCAGCGAGGCACATGCAGCTGCCTGCCTGCCACCGACACTTGAGCCCCGGCACAATGAGTTTGTCATTTGCGCACTTTTAGTTTAAGTTACACACAAACACTACAAACATAAATAAAAGTGGGTCCTGCGTGTGTTGTGTGCGAATGTTGTGTCATCCTTTCAATTTAACGACAATTAGTATGTATTAAGGTGGAGTTTTGGTATAGCCGTTTCCTGTTTCCTGTCCTGACACATTCTTGAGCTCGTGTTGGCGCCATTAGCAATGTCCTTGACAGGGCACGCCAAGTCGCTAAGTCGCCAAGAGTCGTTGTCCTGCAGGTGGCTTAGCTGATGTTATTTAACTTCATTCGAGTATTCAGCCAAAATTGCCATCAAGTCTCGCGTTCTATAACACTGCCGGCTATTCGCAAAGCTGCCTTGATGGAAAATAACGCATGAAAAAAAATAAATATTTTTTCATTATGTACACTGAGTGTATATGTGTGTGTATGTATTTTGATTTGTGTTTTATCTTTTTTGCAGGCCTAACATTGTGCTACCAGCGGCAATCTGTGAACAACAACAACAACAACAATCACAATAATGCAGATTCAAAGCCAACACATTTGCCACCATTACATTATCCGCATGGCCACAAATGGAATGAGCCCTATTTCGATCTGACAATGCCAAGGAATATAACATCCCTTGTGGGCAAATCCGCATATTTGGGCTGCCGTGTCAAGCATCTGGGCAACAAGACGGTAAGTCTCTTGCAAAAGATGAAGATAAGCATAAATACAAATCATGAGATAGCTATCTAGCACATATGTAGTATATATATAATACAATAACAGCTTGCTTTATTTCAGAGACAAAAACGTAAACTAAAGAAATAAAATAGAAAAAAAAGAAAACATTTGGGTAACCAAAGACAACAACCGCTCGAGTTCTTGCTGCTGCTGCGGGGGCGTCTGTTTTAATAATGTTTATTTTTATTTACATTTAATAAACAAGAATGTAGCGACAAGTGTTGGCAATATGCCGACCATCACAGATAGTTGCTATTTTATATTGGCATAGGACACATATGTGTTGTGCGTGCCTGTACGTGTGTGTGTGTGTGTGTGTGTGTGGGCCATAATAGCAGACGCTTATTAAATTTGCTGTCAGTTTATTATGTAATACGTGACGTTGAAACAATGAAGCCAAAAGGAAAAACGCCCAACACATGTTGTCCATGTACCCTGTCCAGATATTGTCATTATTTTTATGGCGTCACTTGATTTTCAACAGCCTTCTACAACAAAGCCTGACATATGAGTTACTTCTGTTCTGTTAGGCAATTAACGTCTCGATTCCCGAGTTTCCACTTTGGGTCCTGGAAGCACTTTAAGTTTTGTATAAGCTCGTTTTAAGGCTGACAATTGGACAATTGCTTAGCACGCAGTATTGAATTTCAGCAAACCAATTAAATTGGTTGCCATAACGGCGCAACGTGTGAAAGGGTGAGCCTGTAGCATAATGGAGTTCACCAAACCAGCAGCAGCAGCACCCAACAATCTCGATTGGGCCAGTTGTTTCGAGTCACTCAGTCAGGCTGTCAATGTCCTGTCTGTCACTGCAGCACAATCTGTCGCAGAGTCGAGCACAGGACATGAGCCATAGCATTTAACGTAAGTTCGATGCGATTTAACAATCACACACATCCGTAAACACAAATACAACATACGGTATGTTGTGGTTCACACTTTAGCAGTGCGGAAATATTTGCACACATGCGAAATACATATGTGGCCAGACTGCCTGCCAGCCTAAATGCCTGCATGCAATCGTGAGAAACTTTGCAGGTGCTCCTAGTTTTAGGGGCGGCAGAAGTTATACAAAATGCTCCAGCGTTGATTACGTTAAGCGATTTAGTGTCGGTCTTGGCACCCTGGACTGGGGTCATAGATTTCCACATAACCAAATCCGCTTCCGCAATCAGTAAACTACAGACACACTCACACACACACACATTGAACAGAAAGGGTAGGAATTTCGGGGCAAGCTTCTCTAGTTAACTGGCGGCTCGTTTTTGGCCAACGGTAAATTTATGTTGCCAGTGCGGCAAAAACTCTGACGAAAAAAACAGTTGTTTTCTTTTTTTTGTGCAGGCTTCGGCTGTTATTGCAGAATTAGACAGACGGCAACTGGAACTGCACAGATGGATGCCTGGCACAGTTGGCTGACTCTGACGCAGTGTCTGTCTATATGCCTGTCTGTCTGTCTTCTGTATGTCTGTCTGTTGTCTGTTTGCCTGTCTGCCAGTGTGTTCATGTATGTGTATGTGTATTGGTTATAGCAGCAGTTGGCCACCGCATAAACAAGGCGCCCAAAAACTTGCCAAAACAGCAGCAGCTCTGCAAAACAAAAACCAAAAAAAAAAGAAGAAAGAAACATGAAAAATTTACAAAATGTAGTGGCCAATGCGGAAAAGGAATTTCGAGGTTGAGAGCACGGAAGTATCATTTTCCGGCGCTGTCATGCGTGGCGCACACTAATTTTCAGTTATTTAATATTTAGATTGCTAGCTCCATGAATTTTTAGCCTGTGGCTGGCTGGCTGGCTGGGTGGCAGCAGCCGACACTGAGGCGGTCGCCGGGGCTGACCTAAACATTAGCTAGCAAATTGACACAAGTTTTTTCTTGGCTCAATCAAAATGCAAATCAGAGCTTAGTGGCCACAGCATCGCCACAAAAGGCACTTAATGATGTATTCAAATGATACTTTTCATTCTCTTTGACAGATCCGTAGGATAAAGTTAAAAAAAAGTCAGTTTAAATGTGTAAATTTACTATAACTGTTGGTGGACTTTAGGTTACTGAACGAAGTATATAAAAAAACCAATGTTGTTAATAATCTGATCAGTTTGGTCAATGCTTTACAGGACAACTTTTGTTACATATTTAAGTGTAAAACTTTATTTTCGTCGTTTAATTTATAGGTGGCCTGGATACGGCATCGCGACCTACACATACTCACCGTGGGCACATATACATACACAACGGATCAGCGTTTCCAGACCTCCTATCATCGCGATATTGATGAATGGACATTGCAAATCAAATACGCCCAGCAGCGAGACGCAGGTGTCTACGAATGCCAAATATCAACGCAGCCGGTGCGCAGCTATTCGGTCAACTTGAACATTGTGGGTGAGTGGAAACCAAAAAGTGTGTCATGGTGTGCACTTTATGCATACGCGCACACACATATTTTCCATAAAACATACAGACATTGACCGAATATTTATATACACGTATGGAGCTGACGAGCGAGCTTTTGGCTGCTGGGCTTTTTGCATTTTTCAACTTTCCGCTGCAGCCAGCGTATACGTATACGTAATATTTCGACATGTTGAAAAAACACGACATGAGGGGTATTTATATTTTTATTATTTGCATATTCATGCAATTTGCAAAAGTGTAAATTATGCACACTTGACAAACTCGCTACAAAAGTACACAAAAACAATATCAACAACAACATTGAACAACAACCAGCAGCAGCTTCATCAACAGCTGCGAATATATAAAATAGCAGGACATCAGTTGATGGGATGACGAGGGGGGAGATGGGCCTTCCAAAAATATGGGAAAAATTTGAAGTGCCAGCGAAAATCGGAGAAAAGCTAACGTGGCTACAGCGGATATGAAATACCATGGATAAATCTATAATAAATTGGGATGTGCCCTAGTGCGAAAATTGCCAAAAATCTGCGAAAATTATTCAGAATCCGGCTTTTCCATTTTGATATCAAACAAGACCACAATAAACATCTGGGCCCGACGACGTGAAAAATGCAAGTGTTAGATATATGAGATACACTTGGTTGGAGCCCATTTAAAATTGATTTTTGATTATTTTTACATTTTTGCTGTGTTTGCAACACTTGAAATTTTTTCCATTTTGTTGTAAGATATTTTTATATTTTTTGTCTGTTTGTTTAATTTTATTTTTCATGTTTACTTTTTACTTTCATGACTTATTTTTTTGGTAATGTATCTTGCACACCAGATATTATTGATGAGGAGACGAGCAGTCTGATGCAGCAATATTACAACGATGACGCATTCTACATAGCCGCGGATCGAGTTTATCAGTCAAGTGACGACGAGTTTGCTGGCATGTTTGGACCCATTCAGACAGTTGCGGGTTTGTTAAGAAATGTGACATAACTCTTCAGCACATTTGTCTGACACGAAATTCAGATATTCAACCAGAAAATGCGTTAGCTAAGAGTTACTGTAGTCTGTTAGGGAGGGGGGAGCTGTGAACTGAAGGCTGACAACCATGTGCATATATTATTTTTTAATATTTTTTCCATATATTTCGTGTCAGTTTTGTACACTTCTCAGCCAAGTCCTTCAGCTGGCTGCAGGAGATGGGGAAGAGCCGTAGAGTCGAGTACTTGTGGCTGGGGCAACGTTTTTCTGGCTCATAACGAACAAATTGCTTTGGAAAATACTTTTTCTGAGTAACTTTGTCAGCTTGTTACTTTTCATATTTTACCTTGCGAATTTTTATTTTATTTTCAGCTGTGCTCAACCATTTTCATGGAAAATGTTGTGGCACAAATGTTGTAATTTTTTAAGTTGCTGTCAAATTTAATTAATAACCAAGCAGTTGTTGTGCAGTTTGCTTGCAATTTAATACTTAAGAATACATTTAATTTAATTTAATTGTATTAGTCATTTATGCCGGTAAGCGTCTTACAAAGATGTGGAAAGTTTTTACTGACCCCGTGCGGACAGTTCTTACCTAAAAATGCGCCACTCCGATAAGGCGGCGCATTCGGAATATATTTTTTATCATAGTAACAGATAAGTACAAAGCGACTGGAATCTCGGTCGTAATCCTCAGCTGCTGCACAGCCTACGTAGTTGCTATTGTCATTGAGAATGTTTCTGATCTCATGGACTTCAGCCCCAATTAAATCACCTTGAGCAAGCTTGTATACCTGATGTGTCCACTGTTCCGTTTGGTCAGTAAGTGACTCAGCGTGCGTTGATGGCGTGTATTTGGACAGAGAATGTATATCCAGCCAATTTAAGCCATAGTTTATAGCCGGGTCAGATATGTTGGGCACAGCATTGCAGTGCATAGATATTTTCAGCAGGCATCGCTTGACATGGTACTCGGCTATCAGTGCCAGCTCCCAATGCCATACTAGCTCCGGCATCCGACTAGCTATAGGTAAACCCATGATGGCTCCCGACGCCACATCCTCACGATACTTGTTGTGCGTTTTGAGCAGATAGTCCCTATACATTTGCATATTGATCAGCACACGAGTATGCAGGCAGCTTTGATGAAAAGTCTATAGGAGATTCAAATAATGATAAATCTGAAAACTTCTCAAGTCTTACCAGATCATTGTCGCAGCCTAGATGCTGCAATCCATTGCATTCAATCAAATTGCAAAAGTCTACAGCCAGACAAGAGTCTGTGGCCCAGCAGAGCAAACAGAAAGCCACTACCAATTGCATGCGCTGCATTTCAACCACAGACCACAAGCTAACTGAAATTTGTGTTCAGATGTGAGTGGCTTATATTGAGAACATGTGATCCAATTAGTAGCAAACAGGTGTTTCTACCATCAGGCAGCTTTAGTAGATTCTTGGCGTACGACGCTTCGGAAATCAAGTAATTCCCTTTGAGTCATATTACAGTTTTTGTTATAAAATTCAAAGAATTTAGTTTGAAAGGTTTTAGAAAAGACGTTAGATTTTACAATTCTTCTATAGCTTATTAGTACACTCAGAAAAAAACGTAGTTCAGATAACCTAGTAAATTTAACTATATTCGGGTAAAATTTCATCTTAAACATGAATATGGTAAACTTGACTAGTGAAAATGTTAAATCAAGAATTACTATGAAATAGTAAAATTAACATTTTTCATAGTTAAATAAATGTGTTGATATGTAAATATTGATGCACAAAATTAACAGATTCGAATATTGTTCATACTAAATTTGAATATGGAATTTTTTCATTTTAACATCTCAGAACCTGAAAACCAAGAATCGCACCTCTTGATTTTAATACACTCTAATTTAAATTATAAAAATGCAATAAAGATTAAAATTAGTTACTTTCAAAACTCACCAAATACGAAATATGATAGCCTGCGTCGGGATTCGAACGTGGATCTCCCGTTTACTAAGCGGATGCCTTCACCATTGCGCTGTTGCCGAACACATTTCGTATGCAGTTAGTTTTGACTTAGAACGGAAAAGCTTCGGTGCGGAAACAAAATGCCTGCTCTTTGGCTTAAATGCGGAACATAGTAAATCTCAATATGAAGAATTTTAGAATTAAATATAATTTATTAAAACGGACATTTAATTTGAAATGTTAATATTTGAAAATGAGCGCATAGTTCGATTAAATATGGTTCAACGTTAAAATGAACATGCATTGTCATTTTGAAGTTTACGCATTTTGTTTTAAGGTGCAGGCACTTAAAAGTAAATACGTTTCATGTTCATTTTGCGGTTTAACTATGTTTTATTTGAATCAACATTGTTTATAGTGATTTTTACTACGTTTCATAGTTAAAACTCGCATAGTAAAATTTACTATTTTCTTAGTGGATTAACGTGGCGTTTTTTTCTGGGTGTAAGAGTTAACGTATCATCTTAGTCACTCTTTGCTCATTTCGTAGTCAACTGGCGAAAGACGTGCATTTTGCTGACGTTTCTCGCTAGGACTATTTTTGTAGACAGACACACAAATGACGCATACTGTGTGCTGATTGCCACAAGTGCGAGAACAATGCCAGGTTGCAGGTTGCATAAGTGTGCGAGCCAGAAGCAAACGAATGCCAATAGCTGGCCTTCTAAAGCAGCAGCAGTGACATAGGGCCGGAAATGACCAGTTTACAACCCAGTCTGCACACAAAGCTATCAATTGAGCTAGGATGGGTCAAACTGGGCCAGGTGCTAGCAAATTCTAAGTTTGTACACTGTTGTGTGGGTAGTTTACTGATTGGAAGCCGAGTGACGTGGGTTGGGAAATTGTAACGATGATTTGCTGGTTCGATTGGGCGACTAGTTCCCCTTTCAGTATCGTATATGTATGTATGCATACACAGATTAATGAAACTTGTCAACTACTTATTTTACAGTGCCAACAGCAACGATACTCGGTGGACCCGACCTTTATGTGGACAAGGGCAGCACCATAAATCTTACATGCGTCATTAAGTTCAGCACGGAGCCACCAACACACATCTTCTGGTATCATCAGGATAAGGTGAGCATCGTATCAATTTATGAAAATGAACACAGAATAAAAATAAAGAGCGCCTTAAAAATAAATTTAAATTCTTTTGTGAGCGCCAAATTATCTTGCAATAATTGAGTTTTGCCCTCGCACACAAAGGGCGCTGAAAAATCAGAGCAGCCACGCCCACGTTTCACAGCACATGCACTCAAACTCAAACTCAAAGTGAAACTCATACTCATACTCAAGGCTCAGGCAATTGCCGCTGGATAAACGTTTCAACTTTTACGAGCGCTGGGCGCGACTTGTGTTCACGCTTTTGTTTACGCTACGTATACGCAACGTATTTAATTTTAGCTTTTATGATTATGAGAAAACATGCTTTTGCATTTAGCTGCCTGCCTGCCTGTCTGCCTGCCTGCCTGCACGCCCTTCTGCCCTTCTACAAATTTCTCTTTTAAGGCAAAGTTAACTGTGAAAATGTTTTAATACCCATTCACACACAACACACACATTTATTCACACACAGGTGCTCAGCGAAGAGACTGCGGGTGGTCGCTTGAAATTGAAGACCATTAAATCGGAGGAGACCAAATCAATTTTGCTTATCTACGATGCGGATTTATTGCACTCAGGCAAATACTCATGCTATCCATCGAATACAGAAATAGCCAGCATACGCGTCCACGTGCTCCAGGGTGAGTATAACTTGAATAATGCATCTAAATTCCATGCGGTCATGTGGAGCTTAAATGCCCAATAATTGGATGCCAATGGTTGGCAAATAAACAAGAAATGGAATTGAGAAAGAAGCCGGCAACTTGCAGATGCAGTTGAAGGGCTTTTAAGTCTGATAACTGCTTTTAAAGTATTTGCATATACAACTTGACCTTTTTTTGCCCAAGCATATGCAACTGAAGGATGGAGGACACACTCAACATTGCGTTGGGGGCGAATGTTGTGCAATTTTTTTTCATAGCTCGACAAACTTTATGCATTTTTAAACAACCACAAGTTTGGTGAACTAACCACACACAACAGGCATAAGTACTTTTGGGTGGCTTGGTGGTCGGTTTGGGGTCTGTTTTTGGGGCGTGTGTTTGCAACAAATTGTAACTCATTTATGCCATGTCTGCATTAATTTTTCTTCTTCTGTGTTTGCTCATTTTGCACAGGCGAGCGACCCGAAGCCATGCAAACGAATGCGGCGCCAGCTGCTGTCGCATTGGCCTGGACCTGCCACACCAAACAGGCAACGCAGGCAGTCAAAGTAATTAGCACAATGGTCGCGGCATTTGTATTGTTGGAAGCCTGCTGCAGTCTTCTGCTCCAGGGATCTGGTGGTGGAGCTAGAAGAGGTGGTGGAGGAGAGCTTGAGAGGGCAGAGGCGAACAGCGACAGCAGCAGCAGCAGCGGCAGCATCTGCGGTAACCGTAAACATGGTGGCCAGCCAACAACGTCAACGTCAGCCGACCATGTCAATACAAGTGGGACAACTGCACGGTGATAAATTAAAGCTGCAAAGTTGCAAGCACCACGGAAATGCCACCGCCGCCGCCGCCGCCAATGCAGCAGCCAAGTCAGCGAATGTAACTAAGTGGCCAGCCCACTAGAGAGCAATCAAGATGTGAAGCTTGGCTGTCGCACAAATGATGCAATGCAGCAGCAGCAGCAGCAGCAACAGCAGTAGTTGTAGCAGTAGCAGCAGCAATGATAGTGGCATGCCACATAATACCACCCAAAAAACTGTTTAGCTAATTATGCTAATGATGAGCTACTTTAGATGACGTTTCCTTGAAATGCTGCCGTTGTTGTTGGTGCTTCTGCAGCTACTGTTATTGATATTTCTCCTGGTATATACTCTCTAAGTTGTAAGTAAGTGCGTGTGTAATTAAGTGGGTTGAGTCTAGCTGAGCTCGGGGGACAATACCAGCAATGTACATAAAATAATATAACAGCACTAGAGACATTAGCTTAATGTGGCAGAAAAAGCTACACTAAATTCAAGGTAAAAAACATATAAAAAAATTTAATTCATACAGTAACATATATTCGATAGATCTACAAACATAAGCAAAAACTTACCGAAGGATTCTTAGTTCTTATAGGTCCGGTGGCAATACTTTGATATATATTGAAAATATTTACGTAAATTTAGCCAACTTGTATATATTGTTTAATTTGTGGGTTTTTCTAATGTGTTGTTTTATAATTAGCATCAAGTAGACTAAGTCTTATGATAATCAACTGTATCTGATAAGCAATGTAAATAGTTATGATTATAAACTCTAAGGCAGTAAACTTCGATTATGCATTTTTATAGTATATACATATTTAGTATGTATATATGTTTTTCGCAATGTTCCTATTAGCAGCTTTGAATTCTTATAGGTTTTCCTAAGCCAGACAAAATTTCCAAAAACCCAGCAGTACAAATGCTCAACGCTTTAGCTCTTCCAACTTAAATCATTAGTTTTCTTTTCACTTTATACTTTTTGCATTAAATGACAATGTGTGCGTGTGTGTACATTTCGTATACAAAATATGTCTGTTGGGTTGCTGCTTTTGTGTTCAAAAGAATACGTAAATTGCAATGCTTATCTCTTTTCTCAAGAATGTCTTTCGCCAGCCTTGAGTATCTCATAAACTAGCAAGGATATTTGCCCAGCACCAAACTTTGCAGTTCGTTGCTCGACAGTTTGGAGTTGGTTAGCGTTTGGAACTTCTTTTTGAGCATGTCCGGCCGTATTTCCCAAGAAAGCTGCAAGTCACTTTGCCATTCTGCCTGTCAACAAAATATTTGCATTTCCATTTGCCAAGCTGTCCACTGAGGTGAAGCGCCCAAGACTTTAGTTAGTCTGAAAGCATTTTGCTCGGTTTCCGGCTGGGTCGATAACACATGGTTGCACAGGTACTCCATTTCCCAGGGTGCCAACCTGCACCTCCCACAAACAGTTCCCTCTGCGCTTGGCGCCGTTTAATGTTTCACATTTAAAAATGCATGCGACTGTCCACTTTAATGGCTGGAGGACTATTAAATGTTATGACCATTCGTTTGCCAGGGTGGGGCATTTAACTGATCAAAATTGTAAATACAGTTGCATGTATTGTACGTATAAATTAACACTGCTGTATTTAACTAAAGAACGTAGTATGTACACTCACAGAGAGAGAGAAAACCATATGCAGTCATAAATATTAATATTAATAATTAAATATTATAAATGTACGCCAGCGAAATTAGTCGCGACATATAAATGAATGTTTAATGAGTAAATGAATGTTGCTATAAACAGAACACGAAATACCGACAAAATAATATAAATAACAATAATTGCAGTTAAAAGCAAAGAGTACATATATATTATGTGTAATTTGTATGTATAAAAGTTAAGTTGAGTATTATAATCAGACATAATAATAACAATAAAACCAAAAAACCCTAAAAACCCAAAAAAAAAAAAGATGAAATAAACTACGAGCGTTTATAAATGTCACGTAAACGATGATCATGATGATGATATTTTGTTGCAAACAAAATGAAAACACATTATAACGGATTATAAAGTTGTTTTTAATGTTTAAGTGAGTAGCGCCAGCTGAGCGTTAATAAGCATTAGGATTAAATACGTTTATAAATAAAAGCGGCAAACATTTAAATAAAGTTTTTAGTTATTATGAAAATGATAAATACAACAAACAAACAAACAAATAAACTCTATTCTCTTTCTTTACATTCCACTGACACTTTGAGCGTAGGGCTAAAAAAGTTATAATAAATTGCATGCACGTTGCGTATGAGTAATACAAACAAAATGGGGAAAACGACTGAAGGACCAAACTCAGGCCGAGCGCGCTGTGCCTAGAAGATTTATGCAAATATTTGGCTCAGTACTATTAGGATTCATGCATTTACCCAGAACAACATTTTAACGGGCCGTACACAATAGACAAACCGAAACAGGAGCACCGGAGAAGGGGTGCCTTCTATTATGGAGCCTTTTTCATTTTTCTGCCTAATAAAGAAGCAGCCGAAAAGTATGAAAACTTTTGACTGGACTCAGCGGGAGGTCGGAGGAGCATAGGACACTGTTCAGTGTTTGTAGTATGCGCATAAAGTGCTGTCCCCTGTGTTTCCTCCTGCTCAGCTGAACAGGCCATGTGTGCGGCATAGCGGTAAGGCATTAAAAGCCGTTAGCATAAAAGTTTATTATATGACAAGTAAGTACATATATTTGTATTCAGCTATGTGCTGAGCTATACTCCGCTCCACAAGGCAAATAACGACAATATCATGCCAAAAGTTTAATAGCGCAAAACGCGTCAAGGCGAATTGGCTGGAAAACGTAAGAACAACCAAAGAACACTCTGCGCATATGAAGCGTAAAGTTTTTGCCGCAACGAACAGGGAAACGGAAGCACTGAATAAAACAAAGCACAACGAAAGTAGTGTACTCTTTTATTCCATTTGCTGAATTCCATTAAAGGATTTGATACAAAGAATCGAAGCAATTGTTTAGAAATCAGCTTCTTGCCCATCGAATTTTTTGAAGTTGAAGTTGAATTTCAACATAACCACAAACCGTTGCAAAAGTTCAAAGTGTCTTAAATTACCAATCAAATTTATATACTTCTGCCAAATTACCTTTTGGAATGCTCTAAGAATTCTTTAATACACAGTTACCAACTTAGATAGAGACCATTTTTGGCTTGGCAATGGCCAAATTTTACTGTTAATTGCACATAGCTCAGGCTTCAGGTCACAGCTGTTTCCAGATAAAAGCGAGCATGTCTGAGGAATTTCTGCCAGGTGGCTTGGCTGGCAATTGACAAAGGCAAAACAAATTATCATCATTGTGACATTTTCATTTGTCAGCGTAATTTGCTTTGAGTCGCATTTTTTTGTGATGAAACACGCCCGCGCCTAAAAGCACACTACAATTTGTGCACCTTTGAGGCGCACAGCCGAGCCAATGAAAACAAAAAGGCAATTTGGCGAAGAATTTACTTTGTGCCTGGCTGGCTGGCTGACTGGATGCCTTTGACAGTGGAGTGATGCGTTTTTCTTATGTCTGGTAATGTGCTGGGTGCCTAGGGTATTTGCCTCACATTATTTTTGTATGTATTTTTAATGTGAAAATATGATTTGATTTTTTACATTTATTCCTTTGCATTTCTCGATGGCAATCTGCAATTTATTGAAGCTGCTGCTGCCAAGGCCAAAAAAATATTCGACTTTGATTCCCTTTTGAGCTGTGCGCATATATTTTCAACATAAATCAGGCGACTTATGTACCACATGCAAAACAACAAACGCAAAGCAAACATACTAGGGGGTGCAGTCTGGGAAGCACAGGTTTTGTATTAATGTTCGTGTGTCGCTGAAAATCCACTACATAATTTATTGACATGGCATTGAAGTGCTCCCTGGCAAGTACTGTTGTTGCGACAAGCTGCCAAATGTTGCCCGTGCTTCAGCTGCCAGTTGGAATATTGTACCATATTTGTTGCTGCCATCCGCCTGTATCTGTATGTGTGTGTGTGTGTGTGTGTGTGTGTGTGTGTGTGTGTGTGTGTGTGTATGGGTGTGTGCGGCAGGCTATTTGGGTCTGGGCAGCTATCCAGTGAGTTGTCAAAGCAAATGCCGGTGGCGTCTGCCTATTGTATGCTCCATAGCGTTTAAGTGCTGCAATGGACGTTTCGATGCATTCACAAAGCGGTTTATTTAAATGATTCAAGGTACGACCGAGAGGATTTGCATATTTTTAGAAAGTAATTCCAACAAATATTTTGATTTAATATGTCATAAAGATGACTTGAATGAGTTTGTAAGAATTTTTGTGAAATTATTTGGAGCCATAGTTTCTATTTCCCAACAAATAGAGCGTTGAAAGGTCATATAATCTATGCTAATTTATTAAAATTGTTGAAAGCTCATTTGTAACTTCTTGTCTCATTAAAACACTGAGACACGCACGTAAGATATTTTATAATAATTATTTTAGCTTTCACTTGAACTGCGCACCACGCTCCTCGTACAGTTTATTTTTTCACTTTTGGCCAAATTGTTTCGTATATAATTTACACATGTAATGAAATTTTTGTGGCTATTCGTGCAAGCGAAATTAACCTAAACCTACCCCAGTCCAGCAAATACAATTTTTTCGGCGCCACTTACTTGGCAATTTTTCATTTTTCATAATAATTATTTTTTACATGGTGACCACAAAAAAAAAAACCAAACCAAAACTTTGTGGCTTGCGCATAATTAAATTTTTACACAAAAAAACAATGTATGAGATGACTCTATGGTGCATTGTAATGCGTTTTGATTAGAAAATCGTTTTAAAATCGTTGAAGTTGTTGTGTTTTTGGTTTTGTCTATATTGTATTTGCTTTTATTTTCATTTGCGTCGCGCCAAATGTGGTCAGTGTTGACCGAATCCCTATTTGCATGAATGTTTGTATCAGGATTATTACACACAAACACATAAACGCTCACACACATGCATAGTTGCACAAATCCTTCTAGCTGAGGATTGGTTTTTGAGCATGTTCAACATTGTTGTTGCTGTACTCGTTGTTGTTGTCATTATACACGCTCATAAATGGGCGCTTGAACCAAAAATTGTTGCTTACTTTTTGCACACTTTGTACTGTCACTCTTGCGGTCAGCCTTGTCTTGTTGTTGCACTTGCTCACTGCAGCCCTAATGCAATTTGTCATTTTCAATTTTTAGCTCTACAGGATTTTCCTCTCATATGGAATCTTTCTGGCATTTTGTCGCCATAAATCAGAGTTGCTCTTAAAGTGCAGAGTAAATATAGTTTTGAATCAATAACTTTTGTACGCAAATTGTTTGTTTTTATGCATTTAAAAAACATCTCCGATCTCTCTGAGTGCTGGCTAATTGGCCCATTTACTTGGCTCAGTCACTTTCACTCGGTGCAATCATATCTCAGTTGCTGCGATTGTATAAAATGCAATTTAATCGAATATGTACGCATACATTTAATGCAATTTATGCTGACCAAGCGGTATAAGGACCATTCTTCTGTTTCATTTTTGGGCACTTAAGTTAAATACGTTTTTATGGCTCATACACTCGATGCCAAGTGAGAGAAGTAAGCCAAAGTGAAATCCTTTTGTTATTATTTTGTAAGGCGATTTTCTGTTGCATACTTTTGTGCGTCGAGGCGCTCAAGTTGTGACTTTTCGCACATTCCACTCTCTTTTTTTCCTGTGACATCCTTTCGACTGCATAATTTTCTGAAATATTCCCTTGGTTTTATTTTGCATGATTTACTCTGATTCCTCCCCCACCCAATGCCCCGCACGTCCCAACATCATATACTCATCGTCGCGCTTGTCTCTCATGTCTCTTTGTTTGTTAGCGAGTGTGCGAGTGTGCTAGTGTGTTCGTGTGTATGTGTGTAAGCTTGTTGGCTGCTTTGGTCGTGCTTTTGTAGTTTTATCACACACTTGACCCATAAATCAAACATGTGTAAATGTTTTCACTTTATATGCACACTCATACATATCAAATATTTTCGCCGCCTTCTATGCATGGCGTATAAGTCGCCACAGAATCAGGACTGGAACGAGTACAAGGTCCTTTCTTCTTCTCCTACTTCTTCTTTTTCGTGCGTGTAAATGAAGCAGAGAGGCGTGTAAAATATGCCGCAAATAGCTGACTGCCTGTTACATTCTAGCCATTCTAGCCATACGGGCTATTTCACTTGATTTTTGCTGCTTTCTTTTTCATTGTTGGCCGCTTGCCAATCCCTTTTGACGAGTGCCTGGCATTTTGGCGGCTTGTCATGCTGTTTGGTATGATTTTTATCGGCTTAGTGAGTGCGACTGCTATAACAATACAATCGCAAAAGCTTATGAAGTCGTCTGCAACATTTGCAGAATTTTTAGGCTTAGAGCACTTTAAACATCACTTACCACTTAGCAGAAATATTGTTCTAAATTGTTTTCAAATGGCAAATAAATTAAACATTATTCGACATTAGCAGCCATTATTCGTTTGACAATTTTAATGAGCATAGACTCATAAATAAGGCTGACTAAATTGCGTACATTAGAAAGCTGATTAGAAGCGTAAATTTTGATTTTATATTGCTAATTGAAATGTGTAACTGAAATTTATTGCATAAGTTACATTGGATGAACAAGAATATATTTCAATTACATTGCATAAAGCTTTTTGTTCATTTTATGGCCCATCACATAGATTGGTAAGCTGAAAGCAGAAATCTGCAACATCACGTTTGTGTCATACTCATTATATATAAAGCAGAGAATGCAGTGTCTGGCATTAAAAGTTGTGTGCACTCTTCCTGATGACCTCCTGGTGTGTGCAAACGAGGTGGGAGATAGGTGGGATAGCAAATGAGAAACAGATGAGAGTTTGGGCTACAACTTTTTCCATTTTACGCTTGAAAGCCTTTTAAAATGTAATTTTTGCCTAATTAGCAACAAACAAAGACTCGTTTCGTCTTCTCTCCTCATCGCTCCCTCGCTTTGTGTTCTCTCTCCGATTTTAAGTCTCGGTCGCTTGTCTAAAATCTAATTTGCGCCTTAGCAGCTGCTCAGTCCATGCTGAGGCCAAGGATAAGAAAGCTGAGCTGAGCCGAGACAGCAGACGGTCGAGCTATTGTGACCTTGAAAGGAAATGCCTTCAGTGGCGCTAACTTGAGGCATTAGCGGCGACAAAGTGCTGGCACTCCCGTGCGGGCAACTCAAGTGATATATTAGCGGATTGTCTCCTTGACTTGCTTCTTCCATTCATAATCCTTTGAGGCATATCTAGCATGCGTTTCCATAACAGCAATGAGAATTTCATATTCGCACGTAAACAACACATTGAGTGGCGGCCGTCCCCCCTTGTTCTGCCACGCCCATGTTTCCGCGGCTGCTAATCCACGACCAGCTTGCTGGAGCATGCCGTTGGGTAACTCTTCTCACTTGGTCACCCAATATCGTGCTGTATTAAATGAAAGAAAACATTTTTTTCCGCGTGACTAAATACCTTTCACTTGCTGTCAGAGGATGCCACGCCTCCCATACACCAAACCGCCCACCACTTGGCTATGTCCTCTCTCTTTATTAATCGCGTGTCGAGTTTCATGCGTTCGTAATATCAAATAGAGTTTTAGTCGTTTTTGTTTGTTGGTTGTTTTTTTTTATTGCACAACATTGTATACATTTGTATTCTGTTCTAGTTGTTGCTTTTGTTGGTGCTTTCAGCTGCTGCCTGGTGAGCTAATTAAAAATTATAATTAATTGCATTTGTTTTGCACACAAGTCGCCTGCCAGCCTTACTGTATGGATGCGTGTGTGTGTGTGTCTTTCGGGTGTGCCCCAGCATATCTTGGGAAATTCATCTAAGTTCTTGGTGTTTGCTACGCTCAGCAATGTTCCGGCTACGTTCCGGGAGCAGCACATTAAGCTTATTAAATTCATAAAAGTGAAAACGACAACGAAAACGTAAAAGCAAACGACTTTCACCATTTGTACACACATGCATTAAGTTATTAAATGTTTGTTTGGCTTTGTACCATAAGCTGAGATGTTAAGCGGCGATTAGTTGATGTTGTTACCGTTAGCCTAAATGCTTATAAAAAATAATAATTAAAACACCGACTGTTGACATTGAAGTTTGGGTAGGCATTTTCCCTTCTCTATCTATGTTTTGTCATCTTGGCCCGGTCATAAATATCCATAAATTGCGTCGGTTCTTCCATAACTCATTTCACCTGCCATTCACTGGGTAAGGGATGCTTTCATAATTAATACCAAGGCACTGACAACAAATTAATAAGGGCAAATTGATGATGATAGTTGAAAGCAGCATACCCTAGCTCGGATAGCAGATGACATCTGATAGCATAACATTAGGTAGACATGCAGTCCGAAAGTTTTGACGCCATACACAAACATTCCCTCTTTAATGATAACTTTATATTACATTTTATGGATTGAAAATGTAAGGCTTTAATCAGTTGTATATGATTCCTTTGTACATTACTCGAGCTCGTGTCATTTATTTATTTTCAAGGCGATTTAACATTACGTTAAGCAACAAAAAAAACATGCCGTCAGCATTTATTTAAAACACAACACATTTGAATGGAACACAAACACAACAATGCGTTATTTCGCATTGATTTATGCTGCGTAAGTGTGCTGATCAATGGCAAATAATAAATTAAATTACTTTAATTACACATTCCTTGGACAGCTGCAGCATTAATGAGCGCCTACTGTGCAACAGCAATTAACAAGAGTCATAAAATATGAGATACAATTTACAATTGCTGTCCAAACTGAATGACGGCTGTATGTGACAGTTTTTGTTGTTTATTTATTTTTATTTTATTTTTGTTATTGATTATTGTTGCTGCTACTTATTGCAATGCAAGCTTTCGACGCCTGACGTGCCTTTGCACCTTGCTGGGTGAGAGAACAATCACAAATCAATTAATTTCGTTTAATTATTATTATTTGCAGCTATTATTATATTATTGTAAGAAAAAGTGCTGACAGCAAAATGAGCGCCAAAGCATGGCCCCCCTCCCAATTCATTTCCACTTTCATAAACACACCATGGCAGGAATTCAGAAATAACTAAGAAAATGCTTACATCGCCCTTTTGTTTCGTTGCGCCGTGTTAATTATTTCCGCTGAGGCTGTAAGTTTTATTTATTGTATTATGCGTGAAGTGTTTGGACCAAAGAGTGAGGGAAAGAAAGAGAGACAGAAAAAGTATAGTATAGACAGACAGGAAAGATATTGCCATGAAATATTCATGCACTTTGCTCAAATTTTGACGTAAATTGTGTTTAATTGTAATTAACAGTTCGCACAGTTCTGTGGAAATTGTATTTCCAGAACGCTAATGAATACAGGACTGTTGCCAATTCTGTTATTATTCCTACTTTTCGCGCATCGCATAAATTAGCACGGCGAAAGCACAAAATTAAATAGCAATTCCTAGAAAATCAATACAACGACTCATTGTCAAGTATGAAACTTTGCTGCATACTCACAACGAAATCGAAATCGAAATTTAAATTTGAAATGTGTTTATTAATAAATCATGAATATATATTTTTGCTGTGCGGGTGAAAGAAGTTAGGTCAGCAGCTGTTCGCTGATTGATATGCTCATAATACACATAGCAACGACCGGGATTTTCTGGCAATCATCTAACAACAAAATGAACGAACGAAAATAAAAAACAGCCAGCAAACTCAGTATCGTAAGGCAGTTTCGTAATTGACGTTGATCGACAGTTGCCATTTCTGTGCGAGATTGAAATAATTTATGGGCTCGTCTTGAACCTTGCGTCTTGCCTGCCTCGCTGCCTGCCTCGCTGCCTGCCAGCCCAATCATTTATTCATTCATTAATTTTTGTTTGTTTTATGTTAATGTATTTATTTCTTACTGCCTTTCGGCTACCCAGCCAACTGGTGGTTACACGGCCACCTGGCGAGCTAATTACGCATGCCTCCATGTACGCATAAATTTTCGATTTTTTGGCCAAAGGAATTAGCTGATAGCGGGTACACTGGCTGGTGACATTTGACATGTTGCTTTTTGATTGGCACACGCAATAAATGTATCGTGAATAACTAAAATACCTTCATATTTGCTGTTAATTTGCCTAATTATACCTCGAATTGAATGCTGGCAAACTTATCACTTTGAAAAAAGGCGTTTTTTTGGTCGGCCTTCGCATTTTTTGCGTTGCGTATTGCGAACTTTAATTAAAACACGTACAAAACGCAACGCCAGACGGGAGAAACGGGAAGATGGGTTGGCAGCAGCAGCATGCATGCAGCAATTAAAGCCAAATAATGGGCCCCAACCAACAACGCATACAAAATGGAAATGAATGGCGCAATGGCAAAAGGCTAACAAGGCGACGACTACCGGCGACAATGGTGGTCCTGGTTATTGCATTGCGTATACGCCTCGTGGCTCCGTTATTTTCCTACTTTTGCATTTGCCGTTGTCCATTGTCCACATTTATTGTCCTTATTTTTATTTTTTTTTCTTTCGCTTTTCCTTTATTTTTGCACGGCTGGTCACGCGCACTAAGGTCGCGGCATGTGCCCCGAAATGTTGCGCAATTGCTTCGACAGTTGCATGTGGAGCAGCTTGGGAATCGGGGGATGCTTGTGCTTGCAAAAGATTTTCGACAGAAGGTTAAAGGAGAAGAAGAAGAAGACAGAGCAGAGCTGAAGCGTCACTTAACCTTGCTTAATTATGCTAATTTATGCAAACAATCAGTGCGCAATAGGCAGACAAGTGACAATAAGAAAAACAACAACAGCAACACATTGAGGGGCGTGCCGGAGACCCAGATAAGGGAGAAACGCACACACACACACACACATACACAAACACAGACTCACGCGCACCTACATGCGAAACAATTGACTTGAGCGAACACAAAAAGATACAAGATATGTACATGCAAGCTGGGGCCATTGTTTAACAACTGCAGACAAAAGCATCAAATTTAACTTATTTCATAAGTGTGTGCGTGGGTGTTCATGTGTGCTAGTGCGTGTGTGTGTGTATGCTTTAAGTGTCTTGTTTTACAACGACAATGATAACACATACAAACATGTTGTATTTAAACAAACATCTTGATAAAGCAACCAGCAACAGCTCAGCATGTCAAACTGATGTTGTTGTTCTATTTGTTGCTTGTTATTGTTGCTTGTTACTGTTGTTTCTTATTACTGCTATCTGCTGCGGCTTGTCTGACATTTTATAATTGAAATTCTGTTGCAGCCTATTTTCTGGCGCTGAATGCATTCGCAGTCAGCGCATTACTCATACGCCACGTGAGCACTTAAGGAAATTAAACTAACCATTTTGTGCTTAACTGCGTATGTCTGGCATTTCCTTCAGTTCGTTTGTATGTAAAGTGTGCATATGTGTGTGTGTGTGTGTGTGTGTAAGTGTGTGCGTGCGAGCGGCGACTTTACGAAAGCACCATTTCAGAAATTAAAAAATAATTTGTAGCATGACATTGGCTTCATTACCAACATACACCTCACACTGAGCAGCAAAAATGAATATACATAAATAACGGTTTCTGGTTAACTGTGGTTACTGGAATTTTTATTTAGTTTACTCTTGCTAATTGTTTTATCATTCACAACAACAACAAAACATTATGCAGCACGAAAAAAAGTCTAACTTTTTAGGGTTGTTTGCTATATTTCATGTTGGATAGTATAAATTTATGAGCCTAAGTGCTACATCGTGTAGTTGGTTGTTTTTTGGCGCGTTGCTTGTCCTGATTTTTTGCTGGCAAAAAAATAAAAGGAAGAGAAAAACACGCTACAAACGCACAGATACTAAAAACAACTTGTTGCACGAAAAGCGGTTTTCTTGTCTGTTTCTGTTTCGGTTTCAGTTTCAGTCTCTGTGCTTTTTGTAGAGGAATTTTGAGCTCAAGGTGAACGTAGCGCATATTAAAGTGCAAATTTGTTTTATTTGGCATCGCAAGTTGCATGAAAAATGAATGAAGCCGGTCGGCAGCCGGCAGTCAGACAGCCAGCAGTCAGCCACCTCAACGTGGTTTGGGAGCTGCTGGCAGACCGAAAATTTCATTGAACCTAATCAGTTTTCAGGCCAACAAGTTGGGCACGTGGCAAGCATGTAGTCAAGCCACTAATCCCATAAATAATGCAAAGCCAGAAGTCCCTTGCCTTGGCTTGTTTGGAGACAGCAATGGCCACTGCATGGCTGGCCGGAGATGTGTGATGGTCGATGGACATTGTGCTTTGGAGATATGTCCAATCATTTCAAGGACATAAATTCACGCAAATGTTTCAATCAATTTTGCGCTGCTCGGCACAATACAAATTCAATTTGACCCACAAATTGTTGCCACAGCCCAAAAGAAGACCATTCTATTCAGCCTCATTTCGATTTCGTCATGTTGTTATTGAGCCATCTTTATGCGATTACACAAGCAACACAGGACGCAGAACAGGACGCGACAGGACAGGCCGGACTGTCAATGGACACAGTGCACACAAAGGACGAACCAAGCGCCACACTAAAAAAGACAGCTCACCGGAAATATGTAACGATTGAATGAAACGGATGGCTACGACGCTGGGCAAGCCAACAGGGACATGAAATAGCTGCTACGATGCAAACGGTAATAAATGACATGAAAGACAACGAGGCGAATTTCTTTTGAGACGGCAGAGCCTGCATTGAGCAGGTCGACTGCTGTCAAAGCGAAAATGCAAAAAAACGCTTAGTAAATGCAAATAAGGTGACGCCCCTGTGCCACGCCCATAGCCACAACATGTGCACCACCGTTGCAGTTGCTCATTAAAAACTGACTAAATTGAGTTGTAAGCCAAAAAAGAAACATTCGACAAAATACAAGTTGGCAATGCGCTTAGACAGGAGGAGTTTCGCAATGACTGCCACTTGCAAATGCCTGGCTCAGATTTATAATGTTGTCCTCGACATCGTCCTCGACAGCGACAGCAACGACCCTCGAGTCGTTAAGTGCACGCGTTAACCTCATTTTTTGGTTGCGCTGCAGCAATAAAAGAAAGTTCTAACCGTGCAAGTGCAAGATTTGCTGGGAAGTTGTACTCGTAACTTAATCAGACACCACCAACTTGAAAATTAGAATCTTCTTCAAAGAAGTCAAAGAAGTACTTACATATATGAACAAATCAACCATGTATAGTGTAGTATCTTCATTATAAATTTCTTACCTCTTGAATTCATTAGATAAGGGCGAGTAGCTAAAGTTATTAACGAACGACAAGTATTCCGCATGTTAGTGTTTTATGACTGCAGCATAACTAAAAAGCTGTAATCTAAATGGGAAAAATGAAACATTAACCGCTGGGCTTTTTGTTAAATCTTTGTCTTAGTCTGGGTAGCGATTGGCGCGATTCAGGTCTTGGATAGCTATTGTCTATATGTGTCAGACAGCAGCAACAATAGTCGCGAGTTTTCTTTGTCTTTGCACATGCATTCTTTCAGCCACAGCTACGATGGCCCAATTGGACCTGAGTCTGGGCTTTTATGTCGCTGCTTTTGTCTATTGTTGTGTCTAATACGTGCATTGTTAAAAGCTTGTGAGCTGCATGGTAGAACACCTGCAAAATGTGTAGATAATGTCTGTGAAATGCAACTTTTTATATGAAAAACTAAGTAAATAGTTCAGCATTTTTTGTTTGTCAGAAATGCTATTAAAAATACTTTATTGCCAGCACTAATCCAACAATAAAAGCAGAAGAGAAATAGCTGAGAGCTAAATAGCTTGATTTTTTGTATATTGCCAGATAAATGAACAGTAGCTTTACAAAACAAAAGATGAACTGGAACGCAAATACGAAGCACAAAAAGGCCATAGAGAATTGATGAAGCAAAGTACTGAATGATGCAAAGAAAATCGAAAGCATTCATAAACCATTTAATTTATTTGAACTCAAGGCCCCAAAGCAAATTGTCCTTTACAGAATACGGCATGCTTTAAAATGAGAAATTAGAAATACCTTTGATATTTTATTCTGCTATAAAGCTTATCGTAATCAACTAACCAACGAGTAATTTCATAGTAATTTCCAAAGCATATTTTAGCCCTACAGCTATCATTTCCCTTTTGGCCCAAAAGTAGCCAAATCCATCGTTCAGTTGGCCTTCTTCACAATATATATATACAGCCTCTGGTTCGCTTTCCGTAAATCGCTTAAAGTTAATGACGGTCCTCTGTTGCTCTTGTACGGCTACGTTTTCTATTAAGTGTGGCTGCCAGCTGCTCATAAATTTACAGCCACAACGGCAAACTCGCTTACAATATGAATTGATTATACTTGCCTGCCGGTTACCACGATAGCCAGGCAATATCAATAACTATCTAACGCACTCATATAACACCTCAATGGAGCGAACATACATACACACACACACACACACATGAATAGGGTGAACTGTAACCACAGACTAGTAATTTTTTATTTCAGTTTCTCAAATTTACAGCAAAACTGCTTTTGCCGCTGGGTTTTTTTTTGTTTTGGTTATGTGTAGTTTGTTGTTGTTGTTGTGATTTTGTAAATTTAATACAACGTGAGTTTATATCAATAAACCGTATATGTATATATATGTATATATTTTGAGCATCATCAAAACTTACTAAATTAAAATGGTCAGTGGGGCATTTTTGTTTCACTAGCATTTACGAGAATTTTCAATTTGCGTGGCATGCTTTTAGGCGCGCACGTTTCGTCCATCTTCTTCCTCTCTATCTTCATTTTGTTCAATATATATATATATATATATATATATATATGTGAATGTTTGTGTGTTTGTATGGCATTTAGTTTTTGTTTAGCCACAATTTTGGACTCGAACTTGGGGTGGGTGGGTTGGCCTTATTTGAAATGTTTGTGACCGTCGTTTGTGTTTGGAATATTGATTAAATTGGAGCGCTGCCCCGAAACAAAGGGCAGCAAAAGCCGAAAATGAAATGAGAAACAATTGCAAGCTTGCATTAAATGCTGATTGCGCAAATAAAAGCTTGAAACAATTGCTCCAACTCTGGGGTTAAATTCCCAGGCAATTTATTAAACACGTGTCGCTTATTTGTTTTGAGCAAAGTGAGGCAATTTATTTCGTAGCGTCGTACTGGCATCAAAATGCGTGGATAATTAAGCGAAAATGTACAAAGTTTAAAGTTAAACGATGAAAAAAGTGAAACATTTGCTAAATCATCTGTTAAGCCGTAAGCCTTTGGGGCGTAGACAGTGGACTCCCAACACACGGACGCACAGCTCTTAAATGGTCGTTTCTCTCCACTTTGAGGTACCCATTTCGTTTAGAGGCGCTCGTTGGGCGCATCCTGCCATTTAGCCAGCCTTTCAACAGCAACAGCGCCATGGAAGTTGTTTGTTAAACTCAGACGCTGTCTGCTTTTGGCGCCGCTCTCTCTCACTCTCGAGCTCTCTTAGCACCGCTCCATTAAAAATGCATTTATCATTTGGCATTTGAAAAGCTTCCTTCCTGTTGCCAAGACACTGACACCTAAGCCCAGCACCGCAGTCTCTTCTATCTCCAGCTTTAGTAGACTACACTCTCTCTGCTTTTATATTCTCAAAATTTTAAACAGCTGTTTTGTCACTCTTCTATTTTTCTTTAAATCAGTTGGGTGTAGCACAAATTGTATTTCTTTTTCCCCAAAAACTTTACAAGTGAGCTAAGAAATATGCGCAAATTTAGTTTGCAAAACTAAAAACTACACACACACATGTCTGTGTCGTACACTTGAGTTGAGCGCAGCTTGGGCATGTTTAAGCGTTAAACTGTTACTTCCACATGCGCGGGTACTCAGCAGGGACGGGTCGGAATGTGGTTGCGGACGGACGCCAGCTGGCCATCAATGTAGTTTTAACTAAGAGCCAAGACAAAGGCGGCCCCAAAGTGTTCATAAAATGTTCGAAGCCATGGACGAAGCCCAGTTCCATAGCCAAAGTGAAAGCGCGCCGCTTCCTGTGCCCCTGAAGTAGGTCAGCAGCAACAAACATATACAGAAACTCACCCATACACAAACCAAATGGTGCCGCATTGTAAATTGGGGCCAACGACAGGTAAAAGTTACCGCCATGAAGTGCAAGTGTGTGTTTTTATAAGAGTGTGTATGTGTGTGTGTTAGGTGTACATGTCCTGTAGTTGCTATTCATGTGCAACCGCATTGCAGCGTCTGCATAAATTTCATTAGATTTTAGCTGAGAGCTCCCTTAGCTGTATCCCATTGTTTCGCACGGAACAGAACTTTATGTCAAATCAATTGGCTTTCAATGTCCCCCATAAAAAAAAGAAGTGCAGAGAAAATGAAAATAAAAAAGAGGCCCACACTCTTGTCAGTACCTTGCTAATGAAGTCATAAAGAGCCATCGACAGCTAGATGTCCGTGTGTGCCATTAAACGCACCTTTGGCCGCCTAGAAGTATGCTAATAAACGTAAAGCTTGCAACATCATGAAGTTGATCATAAAAAAAATAAGCACAGCTGTGTGAGGGACTTTGAAATGCCCTTCTGACGAGGCCGTGGGAAGCGGAAGCTTTCAGGAATTTCATATGATGGCCATTATTTGAACATTCACTTTTATAATTCTATCAGTAAGCAGCCTAATTAAGTTCTTTATTTAGGTATTGATACACTCCCAAATGCACATTATTTTCAATGGTTCTTGGCTTTGGCGTTAATCAGCAAAATAAATGTTCTGTGGACTCAAAAGAGTGTGTTCCATTAAATTTTATACACTCTCCGACGCCCGCTGGTTGCAGACCATAAAAAGCAAATGCGGCCAAGTGGCTGGCAAAAAGCATTTGCTCGCTTCACCGGCAACTTTACGTATTACGCGCAACGTATACGTAATGTGAGTTGTGTGGGTCAAAGGCCAAATGCAAAAGGAAACCGCCAACCGCTTTGAGCAGACATGCGAGCAGCAGGCTTATACTATATACGTGACATGCTCCTGCTCCATGGTGATAATGGCGATGCTTCAGTGTCTGGATGGCTGTGAGGGTGTGAGGAAGCGACCAGCTAGCTGCAAGATGAAGAGAGTGGTGGCTTATGGTTGACAGACATTCTCTAATGCTAACGGGCCATCTCTGGCTTAGAGTAGACAAAAGTGCAATCTAAAGCGTTGCACGCTAATGCACCATTATCAAAAGCTGCCCGACACGACTCGTAAATCTTCACTTGCATCTGACTGCAAAGCTTTAATAGATATTTATGTGTGTTTGAATGTCTGCGTGTGTGTGTGGGTGTGTAGTAAAGTGAAATGGCCGAGGGCTGCGAATGAGCAGCATTTGTAGTTGATCATAAATTATGATAAATTGTTGAGCTATTTGCAGCTAAACAAACTAAAAGCCTTAGCTTGAGGCGCTTTAACATACCAAGTGCAACAAATGTAACTTAAAGCAAAGCCAAACAAATTGTGGCCTAAGCACAACACGAACACTTTGGCATATATTGTTGCAAAATAAAAGGATACTGAAACTACAACTAAACTCTACCAATCCACAAAATGGCAGCTAGAAGTTTCAGTTTATATACCTTTTAGTTTGATACCCTGTTTCCCCCTGGTCAAGAGGAATATAAGCCAGCTACGGAGATATAGAGATAAATTTCTGTTGAACATCGCAATGCATCGCCTTGATGTAGAGTATTTTCTGGCCTACCCTTCTTTGTTTGAATACTCCAACCAGGTTTTTTTTTGGTATTTGGGCTGCAGGAAGCCTTAAAACCGAGCGGCGCATCAAATTTATGTGCTGCGGAAGTGGCGACTTTTAGTTTTTCCAGGTGTTGGCAGTATACAACAAAGTAGAGAGAGAGAGAGAGAGAGAGAGAGAGGAAGAGAGAGATACACAGAGTGAGGAAGAACGTTTGAGAAAGTACTCTTGACGGTAAGTTGAAAGCAATCCGACTGCGCTTTGCACTGGCTCTGCAAAAGGCGATTGAAAAGTCGCGACTGTTTTTGCCATCTTTGTTTTAAGCTCGCTTTTGAGTTAATCTCCCACTTTACGGTGGAAGCGCATTACGCATGCATTTCAATCAAATGAAGTCGCATAAAATAATGAAATGGAAATGTGATTCAAGTGCTAATCGGATTGGCCTTAACAGCTTTATTAATCAAGTCACTGGCTCTAAAAAATGAATGAGAAGCTCTACAGTAGAGCAACTGCAATAAGCGAACGTTTTGCAATGAATTGGATCGTAAAATTAAGCGCATAATGCTTTGACTTTATATCAATTAACTCCCCTCCATTTCCCTCTATATATAAAAAGCATATCGCTCGACTTTAGTTAAAGCTTTGCTTGGGGTGCACTCCCCATTTCTACTGAATGAGCCAGCCAAGCACAAAACACATGTGCTCTGAGGGGAAACACATTTCGAATGTGGTTTGTGCTTGTCTACTGTTAAAATGTTAAGCTTCTGGGTGGCAGCTCGCTTTGTACACTAAACGCTGGGGACATTCCATCTGTGGCAACGCATTTCCAGCGCTTTTAAGCTGTCAGCTGCTTAACAATAAATAATGGTTATAATCAATAAATTAAACTTATTGTAATGACGTGCACTAAAACGACAAAAATGTTAAGTTATTTGTGCGTAATTTATACATGCAGCGAATGCCATAAGTTTAGCTTCGCCATGCATATATTTTTTTTTTTTTTATTAATACGCATTATGCAGCTTGTACCTCTTTTTCTAATTCCATACAATTATGAGATCGGAATTTGCTCTTCCTCTGCGCGTTTCATTCACTGGCTGGACGCTTTTGTCCAGGTAATTGCTTTGCCACACTACAGCTCGAATTCCCCGCTTCCTGAAAGTCATACCAAGTACCCGCAACCATCTAACATTGCATAACCCCAATGGCAGCCACTATTCTGGCGTATGCCCAATGGCTGAGCGGCGTGCAAAGTTTATTGCATTGCACAGGAAATTGGCAGAAATTCCATTTTGATGCTGCACCATTTGAATTTTGCATGCGTAATGATTTCGTTCTACAGAGAAAGGGAGAAAGAGAGAGAGAGAGAAAGCGTCGCATTGGCCTTTGGTATGCGGAATCTATCTGTTGTCAATGAAAGGAATGGCACGCGCCATAGAAATCGGCATTAAAAAGGGATAAATACGCAACGCGTTAATTTTACAATTTTAGACACCAAACGGATAGGCATTGGCTTTTATTTGTGGCTCTTTAGCGATATTCATAGTTATTTGGATAGTTAGGGTATGGGTTGCATTTGAATGTTTAGGCAAATGTTTCCCTTTTCGAGCAGAGCGCTCTATGCTGCATGTTGGACCCAGTGAGGCAGCCCACTGCACGGAAATGATAAACGGGACGACCGCACATATAGTTCTCGGCATAGTTGCAGGCCAGCTTGAAGTAGGTGCTCTCTTTGGCCACATAGCGCCATCCGGCGCAGCCCACATGCGTGTTGTTCTCCACGGCCATCACCGCAAAGTGGCGAAAGGGTCTGTCAGAATAAGTGAAAAAAGTGGAAAGCGGTGGTGAACAAAGAGTACACACAGTGAAAGTATTTGTTGGCCACTTACTGAGGCGGGTTTGGTTTTTTCGAGCATGGAGTGTGCTCCACATCCGCTGCGGTCATCATGTTGCTGCTGTTGTTGTGCTCAGACCACCAAGTGCGTGCACCAATGGAGATTAGCTGCGGATACATCTTCTCCATCAGCTCATCCTCCACCAGACGCGTCATGTTGAACATCTATTAAGGACCTTCATTCCAGATCTTAACAGAGGTTTAGGTGCAATTCGTACTTACAATGATGTTTTGGCCAGAGTTCTTAAAGTTGGCCGTGTTGTGGCACTCGTCGTGCTTGGCATGACATTTGCGCACATTGTAACTGGCCAGCGTGGCAAGCTCCTCGCTCCACTGCATCACCACCAAGCGTGCAGCTCGTGGCAACGTCATATTCTTACCACTAGCAAGAATTTGACGCAGCTCGTTGTGTGCCTTCAGAATGTTGTCGGAGTAGGCAGTCATATTCACTGCCTGGGCTTTTTGTATCTTGCAGGATTTCTCAATGTCCTGGAAATGTATATTTACTTTTTAATCTTTTTATTGAGTGCAGCACTTACGCTAGGTGGTCTTTCACATGCCACATGTTGCTTGCCGCTGGGACAGAGCTGCTGGTTGCAGTAAGGATTTGTGGGACCTGTTGTTGCATCCTGGCTAACTGCAAAAAGAACGCAGAGCATTAACAATAATAGACCCAATACGTTCATTTTGAGACACTAACTAGTGGTTGAGAACTACAAACTAAGCTTTTTTATAGGCGAACCTTTTCCACAATAACTGAGTCAGTTCAGTCAATAACCTTATGGTTTTTATTTTGAAAGCAGCTGTCAGTTGTTTTTCATGTGAACAACTGATGAATAAGCAAATGCACCGATTAAAACTCGATATTAAATTTAATTGATATATAGTAAAATCGGCAATTAAATAAATTGTAGTGGCAGCTAAGCTTGAATTGATTTAAATGGGAACGCGTTTTTTTCTTTGCCCTTAAGCTTATGTGATATTTCATTTTTAAAAGAAATTTAAACACCCAATCGCTTTTGCTTTGTGTGTTCCTTGCTCAGCTACCAAATTAGCCGCAGACACTTAGGGAAGCAGAGTCTGTTTCCAAGGATAATTTTCATTTCCATGTCTCAGTCGAAAAGTGCTGTCACCAACATTGTCGTCGTTGTTGATGTTGTTGTTGTTGTTGTTGCTGCTGTGGTTGCTGTCGATTTTAACGCTTGAGTGCCTGAGCTGGCGACACCAACCAACGCCTTTGCCTTACAGTTTGGCAGGCGACTGTGAAGGGGGTTCGTCGTATTAGGCGACATTAAATGGCACTTCATGAAGGCAACGACAAGCCTACAAAATCCTTCCAATAGGCTGCCATGCTAATAACTCAATATCGCACAATTGATTAAAGGAAAGGTCCTTACTACAGGACATTCAGCTTACAGCCAGCCAGTCGTCTTGTGTCTGCGTCTACTGTAATTGTCTGGCAACTGATGCTCGGCTGATTTGTGTAATTGGTTTTACCCAAGCCGACTTAATTAGGCATGACTGCTCCTAAAAGATTCTGTATCCATTCCCCATTCTCCTATACGTAGCTGATTTAAAGTCGGTCTGTTGTTCTATTGTATGATAAATGCTAAAAATATGCATAATTATTCATACAGGGATATTTGCGCGTGCACCCGTCAAGTTTTCGGTGCGGTTTCTTGTTTAGTAGGTTGTAAATTTTAATGCAGAAACCAGAAAAGCAGAAAAGTATAGGGCACAACATTTTTATGTGATTTATCGTTTGGGGCAAGTCATGTGAAGGAGCATACATTAAACAACAGACAAGGGCCAGCCTCTCTGGACAGTGAATGCCCCAGCCCCGGAAACCGGAACCATAGCTGGAAACAGCAATATTCGGAGCTGGCGCTCAAGGCACGCGCTGCACCTGTTGCCTGCTCCGGGCACCCTCTGCCCCGTACCAGGGTCCCTAGTCAAAGAGATTGTGCCATAAAGTCAGTTTGGTTGGCAAATTTATGGCCTACTACGTGGCCCCAATACAATTTTTCCGTCTCTGTATATAATTCATTTTTAATAGAGAAACAAACTTGGTTTCTTTTCAGCTTTACAGCTTTTTAGCCTTTAAGCTCGTATGCCTTCTTCTCTGCATTCGTATTTGAGGATGGCACATAAATTCTCTGACACCGCATTGCACATCAAAGTGCGGCCATTGTTATCGGGCGTTCAATTATGTAAGCGTTGTGCATTTAGAATGCCATTATCTAGCCGCAGGATGCAGCTCGAGTCACAAGATGCCCAGCATTGTAAGCCCTCTGATATCTAGGCAATGCATCTTCTCTCGCATTGCGTTGGAATTGCCGCTGTCTAAATTTAACAATTGAATAATCAAAGCAATGGGCATTGTTGCTAAAAGCCTTGGTCCAGGCTGATTTATTGTTTGGACAGGTCCGCCATAAATTAAATCGGCCTGCGCTAATATTTGCCTAATAAAATTGATGCAAACACATTGCAGATTGCCGGATACCCTTGTCAAGGGATTGAGCTTCGGTTGGGTGTGATTTAAAGCAGAAGCCATCTCTTAGCCATCAATATGCACATAAAGTTTAATATTTCACGCAATTCACCGAATCCTGTTACAATAAGCCTGAATATTATGCAAATCTTGTCGTAGTAACCGCTTCCAAATGCCCACAACCTTAAAACGCCACCCAACCACCCACTGCGATGAGCTTCGTTCGCGCAATCCTCTTTGCAAGTCGTACGAAAAGTTTTAAGCGTCGCCGTGGAAAACTTGTTCGTGTCCTGCATGCAAAGAAATGTGTCAACTGCGCTAAGCAACTCTCTCTCTCCCCTCTCGGTCCAACTAGAGTTCGTCCTAGTCTCGCCTTCAAAGAACTCCACTGGCATCAGCATTAAAATCCAGTGCATTGCGCGCTTATCGCATTAACTCTCAGCTACATTTTTTGCAACTCAATTAAAATTAATTAAGCAGCGGGGAACTTTAATCTAATCAGTCATCGTAAAAACAACAGTAACAACATCTTGATAAAAAAAATGTACTTATTTATTTTGTGGTTTCCATCTTTTATTGACAACTTTAACACTTTGCTGTAAGCTCTAAACATTTAAAAAATAATAAGTATATTTTGCTTAGTGTATAATTATGCAAACATTTTATTACCATTTCTTTAGGGAAGCTTCAAGCGTATACATACAAATGTCTAATTTCATGTTGTTTATTTTTATAATTTGTTATTCCATGTTATGTGCAAGCTTTAAAGCCGCGCAAAATATGTAAAATTCTTGCATTGTTTGTCGCATTTAGCTAGGGGAAAGTATATTTGAACGCGTGTGTGAGCGTAAGTGCATTGTACTTCCACATAAATTTTAGGCATACCAACACTTTCACACACACATAAGCGGCTACTAGTGTATTTGGGTGAAGGCCATGCACATTTCAAAAAAGACCAACAACGAAACAGGATTCTAAAAAAAAATGAGCAACCCGCACACACAACGCAAATCTGAAAATTAAATGCAATTTAGTGCAGCAAAGTGGCAACACACACACAAGCTGGCAAACAACCACGCATACACTCTCGCACGCACACACATGCAGACGTGCCTGGACCATGGCAGCAATCTCAGAAAATCAACATAAGCATCAGGTTACATGTAAGCACAACAGCAACAAAGTACCAAAAAAAAAAAAAACAACTTTGTACATTTTGATTCTATCGAATCTGAATTGCAGTTTGTGATGTATGTATGTTTTTTGCTTGTGTTTGCCCCTCAACAATCCCATCAAATTAGGCAATTCATTTTTAGTATAACATGTCAATTTGTAAGCCTAATACCAAACAAAAACACAGTTGAAGAGGGCCGAGAGGAAAGGCAACTTGAAAGTCCATGTCTTTTGAAAATAGTAAACAAAATGTACCAGCTTAGACACGCTTACAATGCCATTAGGCCCAAGAACAGAACAGTACAGAACAGCACAGCAGCTAGAAGAAAGCGAAAGGGTTGCCAATGCCAAATGCCGATAAGACCCAAGCAATTGACATGGCCAATAGGTTACCAGCTTAAGATTTTCTATGGCAATGCTCAATTTTTAACATGGCATTTGATTTCTTTCATTTGAATTTGAATGCCAAGCGACAAACGATTGTAAGTGCGAAAAGCTTACAGACGAACTTCTTGCACACTATGTTCAGCCAGAACTTACAAAGCGGCAAAATACATCCAGTGAGCTACGTGCGCGTAGCATTGAGGGTATTATAAGAGCTAGACCCTTTCACTACAATCAGCGTACAAAATAAACAGCAAGAGCTCAAGAACACGAATTGAAAATGCAAATCTTTGGCAAAGCTCAAAAGTGTAAAGCAGACAATATAAATATAACGGCAACAACGGCCAGCAACAACAACAGCAAACTAAAGACAACTCAGAAACTGAATAAATTGTAGCATACTTTACAGCTGTAATAATTGCAAAGCAGTTGGCAACAACTTTTAACAGTTAACTTACCTGGCACAAGTTTCTCAGTTGCAGCTTCTTGGCTATGCAAATTTGTGCGTCTTCTGTCAGCTAATTGGCTAAATAAGTTCTGCTCAACATGGCGGATTGTTGAATACTCGAAAACATTACATATACGCCACCAGCGGCCAGCAGTAAAATATAATTGCAAATTTATAGCAACAAGCATGGCCCAATGAGCTTGTAAATATTGGCTTAGTAAACGTGGAAGCCTGGCCTTGCCACAACTGTTACCCTGTCAACCCACTATCTGCCCGTTGGCTTTTACAATGTCTATGTTTAAGTCCTTTATTCGCGCTTCTTTTGTGGCTTTGTGTGCGGATATTTTTTTTATTGCCTGTTTTGCTTTGCTTTTGGCTCTAATGCTGCTTAATCTTTAGCGTTTACCAAAAACGTAGCCCCTTGGAGCGTTACAAAATGAATTGCATTATGATTGCCACTCAGTGTGCGGCTTTGCTTTAAAACTTTTAAAGTTTGGCCCGGAAATTATGCAACATAAATTGACACGATACGGACCAAGCACAAAAATAAGGTCCTTCTGCGTTAAGGTGTTTTCGAAAGCCTTTTCCATTAAATTCAATCACAACAAGTAAGAAGGCTCTAGCCGAGAATTCCCGACTAGGAGATACCCTGAACCCTATACCTAACGCGTACAGTCATTGTCTGTATGTATCTGAGACTAAGCATTGATTTCGATGAAATATTGAAAGATTTTCATTATTTTGTATTAAGTTTCTTGATTATACGGTTATCGATCACATGTGTATATCGGAAACGAAAATAGTTATCGAAAATATGAAACAAACTATTAGAGACTAGGACTTAGATGAGCTTATGATCAAAATGCTTCCTTCTGCGCTGTTACATAATTTGCAAAAAAAACATTATAACCTTTTTACCCATTTCATGGGTTCAAGGTGTCAAAACTGATAGCTTGAGTTCAAAATTTTGTAATACATTGGCAATTTAAATTTATGATAGATACCCCAAAACTTAAATTGAGCTGCAACCAGAGTGAAATCAAATTTGGGAAAGCACACACTCACACACACACAAACACATCACATGGCTGGCAGTTATAAGCCACCGTTGTTGTCGCTGCTGTTATCGTTTGCCTGCCTGTGTTGTTTATAATATGGTCAGGCTACTTTGGCAGCCTAGTGGTTACTGAGCAGCCCCGGCTATTAGTTGTTTTATGAGCACACGATGCCATCAGCTGGGCTGGGATGCGAAGTGGGCTGACTGCCGCAGTGAATTCAATGCATAATTTTGCACTCAATTATAATGGATGGCAACGCCTCTGTTGGACGGATAATGAAGTGGTGCTTCAGCTACAGCTCGGTTGCATGGAATTAAGAAAATGTGCCACATTCGCCACTCCAGGGTGGTGTGATTAAGATCTGTAAGCCCGTAGCTCGCACAAATTAACATGAAGGGTGCGTCTAATCAATCAATCAGCTAGAGATTGAGTCTCAATATTGCTTCCGTCTTGGCTGTATCTGCTTGAAAGTTTGGGTCAAGAGCTGTTGGTCGTGACACGATTTGGGTTAAGTTATTGCATATTAAAAAACATTTCAAGCGTTTTATTGCCGCGCAGAAATGAGTTCCACTTTGAGCGATGTTGGGCGTTGAAGTTGCAACTTCAAAGCTGCCAACTGGCAACTTTGCGAAGCCGCAAAACTGCAAAAGCTGTGCAACCTGCACGTGAATGATTGAAACTTTTTCGATTTCATACTCATAATTTTGCAATGCTAACACAACAGGCCGCAGGCCAGAATGCAACGGGTGGCAGGCAGGCAGGCAGGCAACTTTGTTTCAAATTAGCATAATTATTGTGCCATAAAGTTGAATTTTGCCAATGGCAATAAGATTGCTAATGCTGAGTTTTATATGCAGTTGTAAAATGGGGACATTGCAGCTTCCACACTCACGTAACTCCAAGCTCTGTAATTTGTGGTAAGACTTTGAGAACAAGGGGCAGCTGCAAGTAGTTGTAAACACCCTCATGTAAATACATAGCGACTTGTTTTAAAACAAATGTTATGACTAAGCAACCATTTATAAGTTGTAAATTATAATAATTTATTACTATTATTTTTATATTTAACAATTTTCCGCTAGTTAGGTTTGTTTAAAAATCATAAGTTTAGTTATTCATAAATTTATCTTCCACAATTTAGTTAACAGCCCTCGGGCTGAGCTCGCTTAGTCAAAAGCCCTTGTTTATGTATGCCATTACCATATTTTCAGTTGGCCACGTAATAATCATGCACTAACATTTTTGCTTTCGATGCTTCTCAATGCTCGCATGTTGCCACAAAGCCCTCAAAGCAATTTTATTGCTCCGGGTGCAGCTAAAAACTTTAGCTGACATACTATCCTTGCAACCACAGAAGCCACAAAAACGGCTTAGCAGGAAGCAGGACTCAGGTTCTTCCGACTCGACGTTGACACTCAAATGTTTCGTTTTGCAGCTACGGACATGGCCACCAATTCTTCTAACCCAAATTGTTAGTCTAGTTGTGGGACACACACATATTTAGATGTTGCTGACTTAGTACGTAAGCCTGGCCAGACACACAACTGTGTCCCGCATGCGAATGTGTGAGTGTGGCATAGATTCAGCTCATGTGCCCCTTTTTTTATGGGATAGACATGGACTGCACAAGTGTCTCCGGCCAGCCAGGACACATTTATTGCTCAGCATGAGACCAAAAACTAGTTGCGGTGGATTTTGTGTGCGATTTTCTGGACCACATTGAGACATTTGTATACACAGCTTCTCGGTGGCACTTGGGAGCTTCTTCCTCTTCTTCTTCTGTAATTTTGCGTATCAGCAGCATAAGCAAAGCCACGTGCTGAATTGTTAAGCATGTGAAATGCGGTACGTGAACTGTCACCATATTCCGGCCCCGGCTGTAGCCCCATAAATGTCAGTCACAACTTGACCTTTGGCTCGCTGGAGTTCATTTCCAGGACTTCTGGGCTTGGCCAGCAATCATCAGCAACTAAATCTAAATAAATGTCAGCTACAGCTTGACCTTGGATGATTTATTTCGGTTTTCAGTGGACATGGACTTTATGATTATTCAGCCGCTGGCAAGATATATATAAAAACAAAGCATAATTTATGGGCCAACAAATGGATATGAAAAATAATTGCTAGCGGCGCGTAAACAAAAGACAATTGGCATGCTCTTCAAGCAAAATGATTGGAAAGTAATTATAATAATATTGAATTATTTTCAATGGCATTTTTAGAGGAATTGTTATCTTTGCAAATGCTGCCCAGGGCAAGGACACAACCAACAATAATAGAAAGGGACAGGAGAGAAGCTCATACAAATAGTACAATATCCTGTCAGTCTGGTGAGCGTGTTTTAACCTAAGCGCCTTGGATTTAAAATAAATTGAGGTCAACTGAGACCCATTGTTGTAATTGGTCGCCGTTGCAACTGTTATTGTTGCAACCGAGCATTTAGTGTGTGTTTGCCCGAATCGTAAAGAGAAATTCGGCGTACATAATGGTAATTGCTTGTTTTTTTAACCCCTCACTCTAATTACAAGTTATATGCATTTGCACTAACACTTACACAACAACGAAAGCCTGCCACATTCAGTGGGGCACATCCTTGCCAACATCCACTTCCGTGGCATAGTAGCTGTAGCCGGGGCATGTGCCGCTAGAGAGAGCGAGTGCTTTGCCGCAAGAAATACCAACCTAAATTTTGCAGGCTGAGCAACATTGTCGTGGCAGCCTTCGCATATAAAAATGAAAATTAAAAGAAAAATTGCATATAAAGTGTTGCATTTGTGGCATACTCTTGGTTCTATCTTGCTGCTCTTCTGGTTTTCTTTTCACTTTTCACATCTTTTTTTTTGTTCACACGCTCTCTGCTAATTAAAAACAGCGCATAGTGCCATTAAAGCCAAAAGTTCACTTCGCATGACGTTTTGCCTTGCTTACTTTTTTCACTAAGAACGTGTTAGTACAGAAGGGAAAGATACAAACACAAAGCGAGAGAGAGCGAGAGGAAGAGATAGAAATAGGCGACCTGGTTTGGTTCCTGTTCCTTGCAGCCCAGCAGCGTATGCGCCATTTGGACAGATTATCTCATTATGCTTGCGGTTTTAGTTGTTTTCTGTCGCTTTCTGGGACGACTCGGAGCCCGTTTGCCACATTTCGGCCATAGGCGTACAACGTGACGTATAATTAATTGCGTAATGAGCGCCTACCAGACGCACTCGATGGGCATCAGCTGCTTAGCTTTTATGTGTCTTTTTTCTATGCCACAAATCTTTTTCTAGAGTCGCCTTTTTATGCCAAGCTGCGACTTTATTGTGCTATAGCCAACGCTCTGTTGCTATTGCTCTTCTGTCTGTTTTGTGCCTATCTTTTGTGCGCTATCTTAAGCACCTTGCATTTTCTGTTCCACTCTCATGCATAATAGAACAGCCGACAACAATTATCATGAGTCTGCACTCGCTATGGCGTTTTTGCTTTTGACTCGCTTATCTCACAGTCATTAAAAAACTTTGCATTTGCTTTGTGCGCATCCAAACGCACAAATCGCGCATTGAAATATTGTTTTTACAATAAACTCTTATACATATAAAGTGTTTTTTAACTGATTTTTTTCTGTAGAGCGACAAAATAAGAGCAGTTTATAAATGGAATACATACTTTTACGGGGTGTCGTAGTAAAAAAAGAAAGAAAACAAATTATATTACTTTAATGTACAAATAATAAATTTTTTTAATATCAATAACTTTAATATATATTGATACAAACGTTTTTTGCTTTAAAAGCTGAACACGTCCATTCACAGATTGGATTTTGAGCCACTCGAACGGCCTTTTTACACAGCTCAAAAAAACTGTTATCTGCACCATTTATAAATATAAATTTAACATAAAAATGATCATAAAGTATGAATTTATGCATTTAGCTATAACAGCTAAAAATTCGATACGTAAAAATGTATTGCAAAATTAAATGGTCTATGTGTCAATATTTATTTGCACCATTCCAAAAATGTGAAAAATAAATACAAATGTATTAATTTAACCAGCTGGCATTTTGAACCTCCCCAAAACCTACAAAATGGAAATCGCAGAAATCTGCAAAATGTTAAAAATGTGCGCGCATTTAATCTATTGTTAAATTGCCTGATTCATGCCATGCAAAATTGTGTGTGATTTCAATAATGGTAATTGAAAATTAATAAATACACAAACAGTGAAGTAGACTTTGGGCTTAAGCAGGGGCTTATAAGCGACTGATAATTGATATTATTGTATATTGACAGTACTTAACAAATAATGACAATTTTCATTGGCTATAGCAAGCAGTCGAAACGAAACTGTTAAATTTGGTTGCATACTTTTTAGCTCAAAAATTTTGTGAAACAGCATTTAAACAGCGGCAGCAGCTCATAACCACGACCTACATTAAACTGAGTTAGCTGGCAACCCGAGGGCTCCCTCGAGACCAACTGACAATAGTTTATGGCACAAGTGTTAAATATTTTTGTTTGGCACGCCAATGCTCTAAAGGGAACGAGACCCAACCAGTCCCTACACAATATGCCAGTCCCGGGCATTTACAAATCCAAAGCGACGGCTTGAGCATGTCTGTTTGCCCCGTTCCCGCACTGCCAGCAATTACAACGACGCCAAACGGCATAAATAAATGTAGAAATTATTATTAAATACGACCAGTTCGCAATCAGTTGCTCACCCCACCTTCCACCCTCCCAACCATCCACCCAACGGCTGCCCATTGATTGCGCCATATCGATCTAACAGTTTTTGGAGTGCCCGGGTATTTTACAATAAATAACCAAGCAATACAATCGCGAAATATCTGAACATATTTGGTGGAGGAGAGGCCATAAATTAGTTTTCCTTCCGGGTTAGAAGGAATGCCACCAACAACAACAACAGCAAATTAGACACATATTTGCATTCGCACGCTTCAAGTTGAGAACAAAACAAGAAGAAAAACAAAAGAACTCACCCTACAATTTAATTCAATTGGCAAAAGCCCCGCCCGACGGCCAAGTTTTTAAACTATTTTTAACTTTTGCAATTGAAGGAATAGAAAAAAAAATACAAACACACACACACCTATGCCGAATAACAACAATAACAAGAATATCAACAATAACGAGCCTGATGCCCAAAAAGGCAAAAGAAAATGTTCAAAATTATAATGCTTAACCTTTAAGCTCCTTTTGGATTGCGTGTTAAGTCGTCCGAAAGTTCTTTCTTACTACTTAGGCAAGTTGTTCCTGATGCCCTGCAGTATGGTAAGGATTATAAGGGTATTATTATTCTGTCTACTGCTATGCAACCTTTCAGTATGGAGGAGGGCGGCAGCAAAAGAAGAAAAGTGTTAGCGATTAAGCTTGTCAGCACCAAAGTGGAAAGGCAATCAATATTCATGTTTTGAGTCCCAAAAAGTAGATCTCTTTCTTTTTTTTTTATAAATAGACGTTAGAATAAGTACGCTGTTTCAGTTCTTGTTTGTTTTAATATTTTTACTTTTTCGATTTGCCTAAGTCCTTCTCGCAATCTAGTAAAAGCATGCCATCAGAGGGATCCACTGCCTTAGCCTTTCTCACTTTCCCCTAGTTCTGAAGTCATAATATTTATATTTCCATATTTTCAATAGCTCCATCAGCTAAATTTTTTTTTTCGTGTGGGCGTTGCAGCGTATACCATGGTCGAGGTCAAGCACATCCTGCCACATTCGTGCTGCACTCCGTTTCTTTCTTCCAGCCGCTCTATGCCAAGCTTGTTTGCACCTACGTCCTCTTTTTTTCGCAATGGGCGGGCTTAAGCCATGCCAGCTGTTAACGACCTTTGCTAGTTGAAACTCGTTTTCAGCCTAACCGTGGGGGTGGGGCAATCAAGCGGCAAGCGTAACTTGGTTGGGGCTGGGGCGTTAAGCTGCAATTGCTGGGAAAGTTTATGAAAATGGTTAAGGGGGTCGCGTTGTGTGAATAAGTTTTCTAAATTTATTGCAATTCGCGCTCAAACTGAAAGCTATAATTTTCAAGCGGTTTTACGACCACGCCTCAAATGTCGAATGTCGATTTTTGATATTTGCTCTTGACACGCAACACGCTTTAAAGTTTTCCACAGTCGATGCCTTTGGGGCCATTTCGTCTCTAAAAATATCCATAAATCAATTTTAGTTGATTCGAGTCGAGCCGAGTTAAATCGAGTCGAGAGCTTTGTGCTCAACGGGTGTCTTCCACAAATTGAAAGCGACCAAGGTGGCATTTTTTTTTAGAGCAGGCGTGGTTTGGCATATCTTAACATAAATTTCACAGTCATCCTTGGCTTATTTCCTTACGGTAACGGTAGCTGTGGGGCGGGAGACAGCTGAATATTTGCTTGGTCAATAGTTTCATTTCAAAAGTCGTCGCCTGTTGGCATTTTCCTCGCTTGGCGCATATTTCGCTCGATTAATTGCAATTTTAATTTTATTCAGTTTTCACGTTTTTTTTCTTCGTTGATTTGCATTTGCGTATTAAATGCGCACTCCCATCTCGCTGCTTGTGCTTGTGGATGAGTGAATCCTCTTCGTCATGTGTCCATCGGCGGGAGCAGTGTCAGCCGCTGTCAAAAGATTTAACAGTTTAATGAGGTTTTGCTGTGCTCACAACTGCGGGCGTGTGTGTGTGTGCGTGTGTGTACTATATTCATATATGTCACCATGTGTATTTATTGTATTTATTTAACACTGCGGTGCGGTCAATCCAACCGCTGGCCATACCATCTTTCTCCCTCTCCCCTGAATCCTGTTCGCCCTTTGGCAATGTCGTCGATATCGTCGTCGCTCGGCGTTGCATGTCAATGCTGCTGGCCATTGTTGACAATAGGATTTATGTTTCAGCAGTGTCACTCACAAACACAAACACACACGAACAAACAATTGTAGCAAACTTTTGCCCATTAACATATTGATTTTTATGGCCAACAAATTTACGAGCTGTGCTTTGCGTGGTCATGTTTTTCTTCCTGGTGTTTTTTCTTTTATATTTTTTTGCAGCCTTATTGGCGTGCGTAAAAGGTTTCAAAAGTAACGCCATTAATTTGTGCCAAACGCTTTGTGAATTATTTGCTGGAATTGACTCACATGCCATTCTATCACCAAAGAACTGAGAATATATTTAAAATTCCCTCAGCTAGTTGGCAGCTTTAATCTACCACAAATAAAATACAAACAATACAAGAGTAATTCGACTTCGGTTTGTGATTCAAAGCCCTTGAGCAATTTAATGCTTTGCATTTGTCTTGTGGCAACCGCACAGCTCCTAATATTAGTACATATCAAATTATTAGCTGTTACACACGCCCAAAACACACCTATGTACAAGACACCACACACTTAAACATTTACTCCTGGTGACTTGAGCACACCTATAAATAAAATACAAATAGTTTGATGGCTGCTTGAGCCGTATAGTGGATCAACCGCACTGTAGGATAAATATTGATATTTTGACTTGAAATTAAGCAAACCAATGCGAACGCCACTCAATGTGTCCAATGCCTAGCTAGACGAGAGTCGCATGTATGTTGACTTTTACATGCAGCAGACAGACGAAAATACGAGCTTTGTGGACTTAGGCAACATCAGTGTAATTAAAAGCCGCAATGAATCAAACTGAATTCTTTTGCTTTGAAGTGTCTACACATACAAAGCAAACTGAAACTATTTCAAGTGCTCTCTCTGTATGTTAACCTCAGACTGCGTTTTGTTTTTGGTTAGTTGCTGGATAAACATTTGCTCACAATTATTTGCGCTAAACGTTTTGCGCAAGGGGCCAAAGTAGGTCCGAGTGCCACAGAGGCGGCTTTATTTGCTCCTTAAATAAATTATGTGGCATGCCTTCGGTTTTGGCTTCGACATCGTCTTTGTGATGATAAACACGTTCAAACCATAGCGAACCGCATAAACCTTTACAATTACTTATAAATTTCCAGCATTTATAACATGCTTAATGAATTTCCACTGGAGCAGAAGTCTCCCTCCTTCATCTCAGAGGCTGGCACAGAAGTTGCTGCTACTGCTGCTTTCCTGGCTGCCAGTCTGTCTGTCCGCCTGGCTGGGTGCCTTCCACTTCCTTGCCTTGGCAATGTTTTTGTTGAATTATGATGCTTTTAAAATGTAATTTATTTTTTTTAAATAAACACTCAGCGCAACTGCTTTTACTCTGCCTCGCCTTTCGCCTTGCCTTTGCGCGGGTTCTTTGGCTGCTTATTGCGCCACGCAGCAGCAATCTGTAATGAATTTAATTTTATTTTATTATTTCAGTCAAAATTGTGTACAGCTTTTGCCTTTTATGAAAGCTATGTGCTGATCTTTAATTCCGCTCATTTTATTATCCGTTCTTAAATGCAAGCAAAATTTACCGAGAGTTGTAGCACCAGTAATGAGCTCAAGCGAAAAATTTATGGTGATGAGGTTTTATCTCAACTCATTTGAAGGCTTCAATAGTTTCAGTACATCCAATTACGCTTTTCTGCGAAGTGGGGAATTAGAACTTACAGGGTTTCCAGAAAAAATTTGTAAGTGACAAAGGGCAATTGGCTTGCCGCAAAATATTTCCCACTGCTATTTGAGAGACCAACTTGATGCATGAATAGCAAATCAAAAATGTGCACTTTTCCTTATTGATATGTTCATTATGGGCAATGGGCATACAAACATCTCAAACAATTTTTCAGACAATCTTCACCGAAATTGCATATTGCCAAACCAACTTTGTGCAATCAAATTGCACAAACAACTTCGTACATACATATTTTAAGCAGCTCTTGCTCTCTTTCTCACACTCACCCGTTCAAAACTCGAGCTGTGCATATTTATCAAAACATTTTCGATAGGAAATGGAAAAGATATACAAAATAAAGTAGAAAAATTGCACGTGCATGCCAAAAGCAAATACAGTAAAATTGCTCGCATTGCACATATGCCAAGCTAGCGGCAGAAGTACCAAGAAGAAGCAGCAAAAGAGAAGACTTGCTGATGATGCTGCCAAAGCTGGCAACGCACTCGACTTGCAGCAATGTGCAAAATATGCATCAGGTCTGAAATTGTGGCACGCAGAAAACAGCAGCAAACACTATTTATTGTGTGTATATCGAAAATTTATGTGTCTATTTGTGTGTGTGCTGCAGAAGTCTGCCTTTGATTGATGCAAGCAATAACCAACATGGCGTATGCGTAATGTAACTATAGATACAGCAAAATTACAACAGCAAGGCAGCAACATTAATGACTACTATTAAACTAATCGCTTTTGTTGCTTTCTGCTTGGCAATAATCCACACCAAAGTAGGTCTGACTGAAAGGAGATTACTGTTTGAGGGGGTAACACAAAGCAAATTGAGCTGGCGTTGCTGCAAAAACAATTTTACACCTGTCAGCATATAAAACGTTGATACACAAATACTGAAATCTGTTTAAGTAGCGAAATTATTGTTGAAAGAGCAGAATCGACCAGAAGCCAAAGAAAACAAAGATACAAAAGCATCCAAAAAGCGGTAGCCGAAATCGTTGGCCTTGGCATTAAGACAAAAAAAAAGGGCTTATTGTTTTTGTTGTGCTCACCTTTCGGGCATTTGCCTTTTTTATGTACTATATTCCAACGGGTTTTTTTTTCTGCTAAATAAACATTTATAAAAACAGCAAAAAAGTTTCATTCTTTCTGCTGATGCTGCTGTCGTGGCCTCTCCGCACTTTACCACCCACCCCAACCATCCACATGGGCATCCCGCGTTGGCACAAAATTTCATTTTGAGCTTTTGGCGAACAGTTCACCGACTTTGACGGTAACGCGTGCCAAAGTTATATTTTTAGAAGTTCCTATGAATTTTGTGAAACGTTCTTTGGTGGGTAAAAAACCATAAACACATGTAGGCTTATAATTAAATATACAAAAATAGCATTGAAATAAGGAAAAGCGGCATGAACAATTTAAGGAAGTAAGTAGTTTAAATTATTTGCCAAGTATATTAAAAAAGTTGTACTCTGATGTATCAGAAAGTTAACTTATCTCTTTGACTGTCTTATATATTAAAATTGTTTACAGCAGTTTAAGAAATGTGTGTGTGTGTGTGGGTGTGTGTGCAAGTGGGCGGGCTTTTGATGTGCGTGCAGCCATTGGCCTCAAGCTAAACATCTTAAACGAGATCTGTGCCGCTCTGCAATAGATAGAAGTACAGTAAGTATGTTTGAATGACCAAGTACACACAGAGTATCAGACATAGACACACGACTTCTGGTCATACATTTAAGCTGAGTAATGGGCCCCATTGTTTGTTTTAAGCGTTGGCGATGCCTTGGCTCTGATAAACGCATATGAATGCAAGCCACTTGGCTATGCAAACGAGGAGTGAGCGGTGGGCGTGGCTATAAAGCAGTCTGCTGCGCCTTCAGCATGTGGTGTCGCTGGCCACGCCCACTAAATGTTGTGCACGCTGCACTTTGTGTTTTTGTGCCGAGGCGCTGAACGACATGGCGGCTCTTGTACGATCTGTTGTTGTTGTTTCTGCCACAACTGTAGCTGGTTTTCGTTCCCTTCCTCGTTGTTGTTCTCGTTGTTGTTGGCTGTTGGCTGATAAGCGTCAAGCGGGGTTGTCAGGCATCAAGACCACCGGGGTATCAATGTTCGCTGACGATGTGTCTTGTGTATGTTCTTTGCCAAGTTGATGTCTAATTTAACGCCATCGAAAAGTTGCCAACGTTTGCATTGTGTATTTGTTGTCAATGTGTCAGGCCAGACTGAAATCAAGACTTGTTAAGCGACGCTGAAAAACACACATGTTAGACAACGAGAAATCAATGACAGTTCCTTATCAGTCGCATCCAAAGTCGTTACAGTAGCTAATACATTTTACAGTTTTTGACTTTGTTCATTTTCTTTTGTAAAATGACAATCAATTTGAATGGAATGTGAATTACTCATCTATAACAATTTTAAATTTTATCAATTTCCACTGCGCAATATTTAAATTTATTTATAGCATTAGGAAATTGTGTAAGCACAAGACTAACTTGGCTGTTAGTCAACAAATTTAAATATTCAAAATTTCGGTTAAGAAAAAAAAACTGTTTCATCTGTAGCTTGTTTAACCTTAGGCAATTTATTATAGTCAAGGACAACTAGTCGCACTGCAACCTTAATGTCCTTTTATCCTTGTCAGAGTATTTACACCTTCACAGAGTGCCTAACTAATACTCAGACATTATCAAGCTGGAAACATTTGTCATCAGCCCAATAATTGTCAGCAGTTAGGGCTCCTGCTTAGCATGTGTGTGTGTGTGTTTGTATGTGTATGTGTATCTGAGTGTGTGTGATCTACATGATGTTCTGCAAAGTGCTGGGAAATGTTTTTACATTTATAAGAAAACAAACTCAATTTAATTTGCCGAAAAGTTGACAGCCAAAGGGAAACGAGAAAAACTTGCAGCCATTTTAACTATATAAATAGGCTTAACACTGTTTGGTTGCTAATCTGCTTGAGGAACAGGTTTTGCACAGGAAAAAAGGCCAACTGACCCTTTTGGGATTTGCGCTCCGCTTTGTTTTCCTTTAGCTCTTACGTTCACTGTTTTTTGTTGCTGTTGCCTTTAACCCTTTTGGGCTACACTTGACTGCTCCAGTGAAAATCTGCATATTTCAGTGTTAATCCTACTTTAGAATTTATAAAATAAATTATTTACTTGACATGGCTGCCAGCCAGCGTAGGAAAACAAAGCTAAGAAAAATGAATCTCAACTTTAAGAGTTGAAATATTGAATAGCTTTGCAACGAGCAGCCAGCCAGCCATCTAGGAACTTGGACAATTCGAGGCCCAAGAAAAATAGTTGCCGTCTATTGTTTCCATCCATAGCGAACAACTGTTGTCGGGCTTTAAGGCCGCTTTGTCACATGTGTGTGCTGACGTGGCACAAAATGAATTGCACTTGATTGTGGCAGCCAACAAGCAACAATACCCAAGCGAATTGCCAGTGCAAAGTGCATCGTTAGCCGAAATTTACGTGGCACCTTTACACACGGCTGCCAAAAACACAGCCAGTTCTTGCACAGGTCTGCCGACCTCCCGTCACAACCACTACACACAATTTATGCTGGTGAATTATGAATGGCGTCTTACCTTACACACTAACATACACACAAGCACACACACACATACATACAGATGAGCTCAAATTTTCCACTCTTTTGTGAAAATTTATTTCAAAGTCAGCTGCACAAAATGTTCTCGTGCTTGTGCTTTTCTTATATATTCATATGCGTCGCCGATTAATTTCACTTTCTTTCGCATTTTTTACACCCTTATTTTTGCATCCCACCCAATTTGTGTACCTTAGATATTGCCCCATTACTTATGCCTTTTTAATTTGCTCCATTCAATGCACGTGGCAGCTGCTAAGCGGATAACACAGTAAGAAATATGTGGCTTCTGCCATTTGAGACAATAAGCTCAATAAGGGGCGAGTGCACTAAATATTGAGCATACGACACTGGGGCTTAAGGTGAGATGGACCCTGAATATGTTCGAGTACGGTTGCTCCTCATTAGTGAATTAAATGTAGGGAATCTGGGATCTGAAGTTTGTCGTTGAAATGATGAGTAAATACTTTTACTATATAAAGAAACAATCAAACTTAAAATAACCCAAAAACATGTAGAACAAAAAGTAAACATGAACAGTGAAAAATTTCGATTTGCTGGACGTCTAATACTTAGACTGCTGCTCTGTCTAATTATGTGAAAACTAACCCAGTCTTTTTTTGTGTTACCCACAGACAGGAAACTGCTTTAATAATCCACAAGAGACTGATTTCCATTAGGATAAGAGATGCAGATAGCTCCAATTTGGATTACATTCTATTTTGGCAACATTGTAAATCATTACTCCCCACTTTCGCAATTCCCCAGGGCATTGACTGGTGGGCCACTTTTATCTGTACTTTTGTTTTCTTTTAACAATCAAATAAAAATCCAATGTAATCCTTTGGCAGCCAAGCGCAAAAGGGCGCCTAAATTGGCAGCACAAAAATTCGCATCAAATATTTTCAATCTTAGGCCGTATTCGTTGTATTTTTCGCTTATTCACTCTCCTTTCTTTTATGCCTTCTTCCATCGAAAGACTATTGATTTGTATTTTGGCACAAGCGTTTTAGTATTGTCTTCGGCTGTAGCTGCAGCAATATTTATTATTAAATAAACAGTTCTCGCGCTTTTGCATATATGTATAATTTTTTTTTCCTTGGGCTTTCTATGCATTATCGTATTGTGTTTTGTTTACAGCTCAACAGCACATAAGCACGCAACAGCACAGACACAAACACCGTCTTAATCTTCATGCTCTTCAAAAAAAAAAGTAATAAAAGGAGAAGCACAAAGGATAATGCGTTTTTAATGGCAACGAGTTCAGCTTTTGTGCCCGCTGCCGACTTGTTGGCTCTTTTACAAGCTCAACTTTTTTTTATTTGTATTTGTTTATATTTCGTTTATTAGCCTTGTATGCCGAAAACAGATAAAAATGTTTCGAAAATATTATTTACTTTTTTTCTGCCTGAAGTAAAAGTGTGTTAAAAAAGAAAATTTAATTAATTTCTTGCCACCGATAGGCTGCTGGTTGGGTAAATTTAAAAAGCACACATACAAATTATGTAGGTGAAATTGCAAGGAGCCATGTTGCGCTCTGTTCGCAGACAGGCAGACAGGCAGGCAGGCAGACAGGTAGGCAGGCGGGAAGGTAGCATAGCCTATACTCACCCCCACATGTGTTGATTAAGCGCATTCATTTGACTTTATTAACGAGTCGAGCGCGGCTGGCAAAAGTTTAAGCAGCAGTGCGCCCTCCAGGATGTGCCAGATAGCAATAACGAGCCGGAGCAAGCCCAGTTTCTGTTCCTGACGTTCAGTTGGCCACCTATGGCTGGCAACAACTTCAGGGCTGTCGACAACGCTTTTAATTTTGCGTAATTATTCAAATTTGAGCTGTAAACTTGTCAGGCTTTCTGGTAAGTCTTGTTGCTGTCCCTGTTCTTGTTGTTGTTTTTGTCGTTGACGCGATTTCGCGTGCTTCATTACCAGGCATAGGAACTCACACACACTCACACACACACGTTGGCATTCTGGCACGTGACTACTCATAAGCCATTAGTCGACCATGCACACACAAAAACCTGAGCTGTTAACTCGCTTCGACTGCCATCTGGTTGTTGTTGTTACAGTGGTACCATGCAGCTCGGCAGTGTTCGGACCAGTTTGTATTGCCGTTGGTAATTGTTGACTAATTGAAGCGGACAATAAGCACTGTAGTACAAGAAAAGCAGCCAACTCTGCCCTGTGACAGTCACTCGGAGTCGCAGTCAATTCGTGTCAAGTCCTGTCGTGTCCAGTGATTTAGAGCGCAGTTTAGCAGTTTGAACATGTGTCCAGTCAGTGGTGGCTAATGAGCTGCAAATCGTGCCACCTTCACTACGTGCTAAACTCCTTTGAAACCAGAGCATGTCAAACGAGACACAAACAGACGCATCTGCCAGTCTATGCAATTTATTGTTTTGTTAGCCTGTTTAAGCTATTGGGCCACAGGGAACTAAAAGGTGCAACTATGGTAGGTATAAATTTTAACACGTTTCCAATATAGCCATAATTAAATGCTCTCGTTTTTTAAAATCGAATTAATTTTGACAAAGTTATTCCTCTTAAAAGTTTTCAAGAATTCCACTCCACAAACGGCTTAAATTTTAATTTAATGCAATTGAATATATACATATATATTGCATTTATTTATTCATTACCTTATTATACTACCGACATTTTCTGCTTAATTCGAAGCTCATATTTAATATGACATTTTTATTGCTCAATGAACAACACAAATTGCAATTGAGTTAAGCAATTTCCTTTATTTAATTGTGTCAGTAAAGTTGACTGGACTCAGTATCAATAGCTTTTCTTTGAGACCACACATCAAAAACACACGAACTTTCGCCCAAAAATGCACACACACATACGCACAAAAACATTGACTAGCTTAAATGGAACTGTCAAACAAAATGAGAAACCGTTGACTGTTTTGGTGAATTGGCCTAACTTTTTATTTGGGTGCTTTCGCTTTTGCTTTTACTTTCGATTTATATTTGGTTTTGGTTCGGTTCGGTTTATTTAAGTTGGGTGGTCAACAAATTGTTATGCAAATCAGCGCAATGAAAGAAAATCAATTAGCTAAAGTAAACACGCGGTGTAACCAGCAACAATGAGATCAGAAACCATTTGCTGGGTTGAGCTCCATTTGTAACGTGTGAGGCTGTCAAATGCGTTGCGGGCTTAAAATTAATTAAAACTCATTTGGCCAAGTCTTGGGGGCTGCCAAGTGTTTTGGTACGTCATACTACACATATATGCATACGTCGTAGTTTTGGTTACGGTCTGGCATTCCGGCAAGCCCGGACAACAATTAGAGCCTGTAAATGTCGAGGCAACCGCCCCAAAATTGACCCAAAATCCACAAGCTCTCACACATACATACATATATATTCTAAAATGTGTCATGTGGCATTTGAAAAGGGTGTAAGGAGGGAAGATAGGGGGACGTGTGCGGTTATGTATATGGCATGACTGTCATTTGCTTTATGCACGCCGAAATATTCATGATTGTAGTTAACAAGGACAATTATGATTGATTTATGTGCAGGGTAATACGCGTGGCATCGTCTTGGCCATTAGTTTGAGCCTTGGAAACTAAGCAACTGAGCAGCTAAGCAACTAAGTTGAGCTTTATGTCAGGTAGCTTAGGCTTAAAGTTCTCCATTATAGTTAGACATCATTTCAGGATAATGTGCTCGTAAAAATTATGACTTTTACTAGGCCTCAAGACGATGCATAAAATTTTGAGAGTCTCCCGAAAACAAAGCCACATTATAGTCTCAACTTGGCAAGTTTGTGTATAAGTTGCATGTGTGTGTTTGTACATTTAATTAGATTGCTCATACGCCGCGTAAGATGCCGACGCAGCTAGAAATCAAAATGCTGAGCAAAACTCATTTACATTTTGTAGCGCTTTGTACAAATGCTCTAATGCTGGGGTAGGTGTCTTACCATGGTGTTAACTAATAAGCCTTTATTGTTTTAACTTTGTTATTGCTTATGCTAATGGGTAGTTAGTGCTAAAATCATGTGGGTAAGTAGTTGGCAGGTACAGCAGATTACTCAACTAAGAAGATATAAACAGCATAATTTACTCCAAAATAATGTTTGTACGTTGTATTCGTAATATTAAATTTGTAAGTACAATGCTTTTTTCATTTTCTTCTTGTCTGTTGTCATAGGCTCATGTTTATCGTCATTGCTTGTAATAACCTCTGCTTTGTTTTCATTTGTTGCCTCCCTAATCCCAACGGTCATTGGCCTTAATAGGTATTATGCCCAACATACACACGAAAGGTTGACTGACCTGGTTAATTTGTATGTATGTTGATTATTTCTTTTATTTCCGGTTCCTTTGGCCAGTTCAATTTTTGCCGACCGCTGTGCACATTTTAATCCGATTGTTTTCAATTACTTCTAAACCTGTTTGGCTGCCCTGCTGTGTGCTCTGTGGGTGTCCTTGCGCCCAAGTCGCTCGTTATGCATAATTTAATTAGAGCAACAACAAAACAACAGAGTCAGGAGCAACGGCAGCAACAACAGCGGGAGCAAAGGGATTATTATGTGCAACATAAGCAAGTTGTGCAACAACAATTGTTGCAATATTAACTGCGTGTCCACGCACTTTATATTGAACATTGTTTGATATTGGCAAGTGCAATTTATAATTTAAACGGCATATAAACTAAAAGCCGTGACAGTTATCGGTGCTAAGCAGAAGCCGTTGGCCTTAAAGACGCTGGGACAACAACCCTTTGGACGGAATTTGGATTGAAGCAACCATTGTCGTTTGCCGCAATCGATGTCGTTTATCTTCTGATTTGTTGCCAAACGAAGCAAAACAAATCACTTGGTCGAACGGCTGCTGCTGTTTCGACGGGCAAACTAACAACTTCGCTTATATAAGCTACATCGATACTGAGTCCTGCCAAGGAGCTGCAGCTCTAGATGACGAGATTTTTGCTACGGCTGCTGTTGCTTCGGCTGCTGCTGGAGGCACTGCAAATGAATTGTTGCCATTTTTCAGGCATCTTTGGCGCTTGGCAAACCCTCTGCGATCCGCCGCGTAGCAGGCAATAAAGACAACAAAAAAAAGGCAGCAAGGACAAAAGGCGAACGCAATGGAATTTTTGGTAGGCAACACGCCGCCTTGTGTTAACAATAAAAGCACGCCCTACACACAAAAAAGGTACAAATGCTACTGAAATTTATTAGCACGCATTAACCAACATACACACGTACATACACGCACAATACACACAATACACATGCAAGGACAAGACATCTTATACGGCTTTCAAAATTGTTTTGGCTGGCAAATTTCTTGCCCTTTTTATTATAAGCCGTCGCATATTCCATGCCTGGAAGTTAATCAGGATTTGTGTTGCCTTTTTAAGATAAATTAATTTGTGATCTGACTTCGGGCAACTCCATTGAAATTTGCATAAATATCATTTGCCGTGGCTTGCATGTAAATCTAAGCAGGAAATATAAAAAATTCTATAGCCTGTCAAATTAAGTACGGCCTGGGGCAAGTAACATTAAACCGTGCACTCGATAAGCAAAAACAAAAATAAATAAAATAAATATAAAGAAACACCCCACACACGCAAACACACACACAAACTACAAAACTCTATTATTTCAGTACATTAACTTTGGATTTAATGTTTATGGCGGAACAGAGCTATGTACATGCATACATACATGCACACATACATACATATATGTGGACAGACACTGGCGCAATTTGTCACTCAGTCAATGGTCGCAAGCAAATAAGATTGCCTTAAGAAGTTTTGTTCTGTACTTTGAGCTCTAGAATCTTAAATAATCCGAGTAAGCCAATGGCGCGTATAAATCTACCTATGCACTAAAAAGCACAATTCTTTCAATATTCGTTCACAACATCTGCGAGAACGATGGGAACTTGTGCGTTTAATCAGAAAAGCTTCAATTTGACAGCTTAAAGACTTTCCCAATAACATTTGAGTTGGTTATGCGAATGACATTTGTAAATATAAAAAAAACACTTATTGAAAGCGCATTAATAATGTGTGCTATGCATATGCATTGTGAGTCATGCACCTGCGGCATATGCACAAACAGAGAGAACAGCTATAATGAGACAGCCGACAGTTGCCACAACAATAATCATGTTTCCATACAAACAAAGTTATTTTTATTGACCTGCAAACCTTCGTGAAATGTTGTGACAGCAATTTTGTATTCAATGCCGAATTGCTTTTCGATTTTGCAATGTTTATGATACACATTCGGGCCCATGCTCGTAAATCTTTTAAAAACGGCAAAAACACAAATTGCCCATTTTGTGTTAGCATATAAAAATGATATTCTAGAAAAGACGCAGCGCGACGCGTCGCGCGGCCGATCAATAAAACATTTATTTATATTTTTGCCAGAGTGGTCATAAAACTGGTGCGCATTTGTATGATGAGTCCCCAACGCTGCCTAATTAATATCTATGTAGGCATCTACAAATCTTCAGCAAGATACACGCAACCTTAACTCCAAAGGTTGCCTCAGGGATTTATGGGCTGCAGCTCACAGTGTCAGTAAATAAAAGTAAAAATGTGGCAGGCGACAGGCTGCAGGAAACAAAAACAAAAACAAGTACTAGAAGTTAAGGAAGAATAATAGAAAGAAAAGAAAGTTCCACGGAAGTGGTGTCACTTGGCAAGTCGATTGGTTTCTAGCTCCAGTTCCAAACTCGACTCGGAAGGAGTCGCTCTGCAAGTGTCGGTCTGTTGCTGAGCCTGTATTTATGTAGCGATAAAATTAAATTTATTTTAACGCCAGCCAAATGTGAGCCACACACAGACCCACATTGCCCCAGACATTGCCAATGGCACTGCTTGCTTGTGGGCGTATCATGTGCGCACATAGTCAAACATTATCGCGAACTTAGTTGCTAGTTGAAAACTTGGATGCCAATGCCCGGCTTTGTCTATCCTTCCTTCCTCATAGCAGCAGCAGCAGCAGTGGGCGGAAATCGCTTAAATTTTCCGTAAAAGATGCGAAAGATTTCCCAAACACAGGCAGGAAAAGCACCTCCAATAAAAGTTTCTGCGCCATTTTCCACTTGCCTTATACCACATTCCGTGTGTAGCACTCACTATGCCTGGCACTTTTTCGTGTGGTGGCCACTGGCTAATGCAATGCCATAAACAAGCTGACAAATGCAATGCAATGGCGAATGCAATGCAAGGTGACCACGGCACCAAGTGGGCGTAGTTGGTTAAATCAACGGCATCGCGCCAAAAACAAAAGCAAACAGTAGCCGGTAACCAGATGAACGGACACATGAAAAGTGATTTTTGGTCAGCAACTTCAAAAGTGGGAATTGTTCATTTAAGTTATGAAACTTAAACCAACCAAAGACCAAACTGTGGCATAATATTGTTTGTGGTTTTATTGATTTGGTATTTTTGGTTTTGTTGAACCATCCGTTGCTTATTTTGCTTTTTACAACTTGTCTAGGCTGTGAGCTGCACGCTTAATTAAACGGATATGAATAAATAGTTGTGAACTGTGATTACTCAATGACAAAAAAACAATGAACTTATACAGTTGCTAAACCATTCTGTACACGGGAGGGTGTAATTCAGTGAGCTTATCGCATAGTAATGCACGTTTATAGCACCAAAATAGTAGCGATTAATTAAAAGTCTTATTATGGTAATATATTGATTTTTTGTGTTTGGATTGATGAGTTTAACGGAAACGGGCTTCATTTTTATTTGGTAATTGCCAGCGATAAGCTGATAATACACAAACCGCAACGGTTCATGCGTGACTTATAAATATAATTAGGATCAATAAGTTCTTGGTAGTACGCCAATGACAGGCGATAAGTTAGCAACACAGCGAGTCTCCTTCCAACAGGAGCAGAGACAGAAGCAGCAGCAGCAGCAGCAGCAAAACGCAGAGCACAAAAATTGGCTAAGTCGCAGTCGCAAGAATCAGCCGCAATGGAATGCACTGGGTGCTGGTTCACTCATCTTTGTCTCGGGCGGCATGAGTCTGGCCTGGGGCGCCGGCTTTGCGGCCCACTCAAGTCATCTGGAGCAACTCACGTTGACGCTACACATGCAAATCTGCTGGTGTGGAGCAGCGCTGCTGGGTGCCGTATTGAGCGCCATATTGACACACCGCACACCGCAGCGTCCTGTATATGTGAGTAGCTCCTTGGTGGTGCACAATGGATAATGACTATTATGTCTGCAGGCGTTTAGCTCTTGCCTGGTGCTGATCTGCGGTATGCTCTATTTGACGCTGCCGGAGCGACCGAATGCCATCATTGCGGCCCGATACTTGGATGGCTTTGCTAATGGCTTGGTCTTCGTGCCCACAATGACCACCGTGGGCGAGCTGTCCGTGTGTGAGATGCGCGGCGTTCTGGCCGCTGCCGTGGAGCAGCTTAGCTACAATTTCGGCATCTTTATCCTCCTTTTCTACACGGCCATCTGGCAAAAGGACTGGAATGAGAGTATTCTGCCCGATCAAGTGCATGGTCTGCTCGGCATTCTGTTTGGAGTCGTGGCCTTAGGCCTGGCACTAACCTGCTGCATTGAGTCTCCCATATACCTACTGCTGCGGCATAATGAGCAGTCTGCGGTGGTTGCACTACGGCACTTGCAGCGTCCCTACGTCGTCACCTGCGAGACCTTCCTGCTGCTGGACGAGCACAAGCGCTATGTGTCGGCCAACCGAGACCTTAGCTGGCGTCAAAGCATACAAAGCGGTCTGGTGCCGTTGCTGAAGGTTATCGTACATCGCTCACTGTATGCGCTCAGCCTGACGCCCATCATTTGGAGCGCTTTATTTGGGGCGTCTGTGGAGATGACGCCACAGTTTCACACCTGGCCGTATGCCGTATTTGGCACTTTGCGATTTGGAGGCTGCCTTTGTGTTGTCTTCCTAATGGACTCTGGCGGTCGAAAGAAACCATCTCTATTTGGCACGTTTGCTGGTGGCGTCTTTGCCATTGCCTTTGCTGTATTGTTTGAGCGTGTGGCTCGTATGATCTCAGCATTGGCTCTCTTGTTTTGCTTTCAGTTCTTTGCGGGAGTGGCGCATGCAGCTTCTGCTGTTTATCTCACGGAGGCCTTTCCCCTGGCTGTCAAGCCTTACTTTGTGGGGTTGACCTATGCCATTGAGCTGGTGATCAGGCTAAGTTTTTGCAACTTTGCGCCAACGTCTGCGGGCATCGCATTCTATTTTTATACTTTAGGAGGCATATCCATGGGCTTCTTTTTGCTGGGCATCTTTTGTTTGCCAGAGACGAGGCTGACAACACTAACAACAGCTCATTTGAAGATACGCAAGTGGTTTAATGAGGATTTCTAAGGACAACATATTACATTTTCTCAATATCTATGCGCAATTAAAGTAATAAATAAATACATTCAGCCCTTTGAGTGTCTAAATCATATATATATATATATATATATATATATATAGATAACAAAGTTCTTCGAAATAATTGATTATATCGAATGCACTAACCTGGCGTAACCTAACGTGAATCACATACCTTAAACGGAATTTCAAATAAAAAGTTTTACAAACGAAAAATCACAGTTAAGTTATCACATTGACCATATTTCAAGTATTTAGGCTCTGTATTAATTTTGGTAATATGCTTTAGTGTACTTTACTTATGTATACGAACAACCTGATAAGTTTTGTAATCACCAATTCACATTTGAGAATACGCTTGCGATTCTATACACGCTTCGCTTATCAAAACAGCGATAGGTGGTTATCTCGATTAGCTCACCAACTGTCAAGTGCTCAGGTTTACCAGCCAAAAAAAAGGCCTCAAAAATAGCTTGACCGTGAGTGCGAGCTTTCAGTCACCATCGGCCAGCAGTTGGAAACGGCTGTTAGAGTGGAAGCCTTAGTGCAAAATGCAGAACGACAAATATTTGGCTCCTGAGCCACCAACATATGGTTTCAACTCGGCGCCACCAGCACCTTCACAGGGCTACCCGCAGCAAGGATATCCACAGCCCGGCTTCCCACCTGCACAAGGATATCCACAGACCGGATACCCACCCCCGCAAGGATATCCACAGACCGGATACCCACCCCCACAAGGATATCCACAGACCGGATACCCACCCGCGCAGGGATATCCACAGCCAGGATATCCACCACAGAACTTTGCACCACCGCCACAGAGCTATGTGCCGCCGCCTCCACAGAACTATGGTCCACCTCCTCCTACCCAGCCACTGCCGCCTACCACAATTATAGTGCAGCCTAGCGGTTGGTATGGCCGCAACCAGAAGAATAAGCCACAATCAAATGCTGCGGGCGCGGGTAAGTTGAGCTAACCAACAAAGTATTAGTCAGCATGTCATAAAAAAAAAGAACTGCAACAGATAAGATAGTCTCTGTCAAAGTGACAAAGTTTGGTTGTGCTTACGTGCTGTCCAGATCGGTTGATTACTCAGAAATTCCCACAATATAAAATTCAATTTACAACTATTATATATTCTATTTTTTTTAGCTGCTCTCATCTTTCTCTCGGGTGGCATGAATATTGCCTGGAGCATGGGCTTCCGCATTACATATTTTAACCTTGAATTGCATACGCGTGTTGGTTGGTTTATTGGTGCCATTATTGGAGCCGTATTCAGCTGCATTCTGGCCAACAAATTGCCAAAGAAGATTGTTTTGGTAAGCATACAAATTTATGAGTGCTGCCAGCAAGCCATATTCTAAATACAACATATTTAATTCCACAGTGTTTCTGCGCGTTATTGGTGGTCATTGGTGGCGTTCTGATGGCTGCCACTTATTGGAACACCCAAGCCCTCGAGGCAGCTCTGTATCTCTCCTATATGAGAGGCTCCATCACCGCATCCATTGAGCAAATGTGCGTCATGATCGGCGTATTTATTCAAGTCGTCTATGTGACATCCTGGACCACATCTGGCTCAAGCTACTATTACGAATTTAATGCCCAGCAAATGCAAGGCGTTCTCTCTGCCATCTATGGAGTAATTGCGCTGATCGTTGCCGCCCTGCTGTGCATTGAGTCGCCAGTGATTATGCTGGCTAATGGCCAGGAGCAACAGGCCATCGATGCATTGCGACGTCTGCAGCGCCCCTACACGGTGACCACTGAGACATATGCTCAACTAGAAGAGCACAAGCGATATCTGGCGCTGAACAAGGATATGTCAAAGTTTCAATGCATTGCCCAGGCCATGCCAGCTTTTCTACGCCTAATCTTCCTGCGCGCCCTCAATGCCATGAGCCTTTCCACGTTGATCTTCTATACCCTGATCATTGCGGTTATACCACAGTATACGAACTCTTACTATACCTATATATGGCAGTACACTGTATTCGGAGTTTTTCGCTGGATGGGAACATTAATCACCAGTTTTTGTATGGAGTCAGTTGGACGCAAGAAACCGACGCTTCTGGGCCTTTTGGTCAGCGGTGGCATGGCATTTGGAATTGCAAAATTGCTTTATGACGTTCCCTTTGTTGATTTTGAAAGCATATTTTGGCTGCTGTGCGTTTTCCAGTTCTTTGCAGGCATGGCTTATACCAGCACATCTGCCTATATATCTGAGGCGTATCCACTGGGCGTTAAGCAGCACTTTATTGGAGCTACCTACATTGTTGAGATGCTTGTCTTCATAATCATATCATCTGCAGACTATAGCATAACAGGAAATTCCGTATTCTTCCTGATCTTCGGTGGATTTTCCGTATTCGGATTTCTGGCTGGCATATTCTGTTTGCCAGAGACCCGAAGAACCACTTTGCGCGAAGCACAAGAGAAATTCAGAGGTTTCTTGAGCACTGGCTTTTCATAATGTAAGCCAACTGGCTCATTAAAATCTGTAAACTTTTTAAACCAATAAACTATATAACGAACTCTACAATAAATAATTCGCAAAAGTTCAAAATACCTGTATAAAATCCCCTTGATATTATCAATGCAGTGCACTTAAAAAAATTTAGAATAATTTTTGGAAATTTGATTATAGAATCATTACACAGAACAAACTGAATCAGCTTCTATAAAAAGCGCTTGACACAATAAATCCCCTCATTTCACCACAGTAAATTTTGTGGAAATTCTAGTCCCGCTTTAAACGGGGGATCACAAGCCACTTCAAATCTTTCTACGACCATAAATTACCTGTGCAACTAATTAAATAGCTTGTATATAATGTGTCTATGTGAGAGCCTCGTGCCAAATTGTTCGTAACTCACATCGATTTTGGACATGGTCATAACAACAAACGTTATCACTTGGTGTTTTTTTGTTATCGACAGCTTGCTTATCATTAAAAAACCGTGTGGGCGTGCTCCCTTATCGGTAATTATCAGAAAGACAAAATGGCATTAAAACGCTATGGCTCAACTCAGGAGCTTTCAGAAACGAAACGAATTTCGACAAAAGTGGTTGTCGATTAGCGAAGCAAACAGAATGAAGAACGAGAAATACCAGCCACCAGAGCCACCGGCATATGGCTTCACATCTGCACCGCCTGAACCACCAGTCGATCAGCAACCACCCAGTTACACACAGCAGGCATATCCACAGTACGTTTATCCACAACAAGGATATCCTCAGCAAGCAAACTACGGACAACCACCTCCACCAAACTATGGACAACCTCCTTATCAACCAACACCAGCAAACACAGTCCAAGTGCGACCAGCTGGCTGCTTTAATCGCGCCCAAACGAATAGGCCACAAATGAATGTCTTGAGTGCAGGTAAGCATAGTTTAATTTCAATTATTATATAGTAATATTAACAATTTGACTTTATCTATTTAGCTACGCTTATTTTCTTAACGGGTGGCATGAACATAGCTTGGAGCATTGGCTTTCGCAGTCGTTTATATTATAACATAAGTACGCATGTGAGCGTTGCTTGGTTCATCGGTGCCATTATTGGAGCAGCAATTAGCGGCTTTTTACCCAAAGCGTTGCCAAAGAGAGCCCTAACGGTAGGCACACTTATACTTCTAACACCAGCATCAACTCTTATACTCATCACTTGTCCCACAGCTATTCAGCTCCATGTTGGTGCTTATTGGGGGCATTGTGAACGCCAGCACACATTACAATGTCGACGCCCTGACTGCGGCCCTCTACCTGAATGGCATTGCCAATGGCTTGGCATTTGCTCCTTCACTGGCGCTTGCTGGAGAGCTGGCCGTGTTCTATATGCGTGGAAAGATTTGTGCATCCACCGAGCAGCTGAGCTTTAACTTGGGCATCTTTCTGCAAATCTTGATACACTCAACAGGCGCTGATACAACAAATCACTCAGCTGGCTTTAATCCGGATCGCACACGAGGCATTATTGCCGCAGTGCTGGGATTTATTGGACTTTGCTTTGCTGCCCTGCTGTTCATTGAGTCGCCAGTGACAATGCTGACCCATGGGCTGGAGCAGCGAGCCACAGATGCGCTGCGTCGTCTGCAGCGTCCCTTCACCTTAAATGGCGAAACCTACGCACAGCTGGCCGAGCATAAGCTTTATGTTGCCGAAAACAAGGAACTGTCATCCGAGCAGAGCTTTGTTCAGGCTTGTCCAGCCTTTGTTAAACTTTGCATACTGCGTGCTCTAAATGCCATGAGCATATCCAGCTTTATATACTACACACTGTGGATTAGCGAATACGACTATGACAGGTATTGGGAGACCAAGTGGAACTTTATCATATTTGGATGCTGCCGCCTGCTGGGTTGCTTTGTTGGCTGCTTTTTATTGGACTCACTTGGACGCAAGAAGTCAACATACCTGGGCCTTTTAGTCTGCGGATGCCTAGCAATCGGCACTGGCAGCCAATTCTACTATCCATATTACACTGGTGTAGTTGCTATGTTGGATGTGTTCCAGGTGTTTGCTGGCGTGGCTTTCGCTGCCTCCTCTGCTTACCTGGCCGAAGCCTTTCCACTGAATGTCAAGGAAAACTTTATAAGCTTTACGTTTATTGTGGAGCTTCTGGTGTTTATTATCATTGCATCTTGTACACCAGCAAATGAGTTCTTTTACGCTATCGGTGGCATTTTTATTGCCGTTTTTATACTGGCCATTTGGACTTTGCCGGAGACCCAAGGAACCACACTGCGAGAGTCACAGAAAAGATTCAGAGGCACCTGTTGATTCGCAAGAGCTTAAAGTAAATAAACTAAATTTAGACTATAAGAAGTAATATCTAAAAACAACTTATACAAGTCTCATATATGTATATATGTTTCTCATATGTTAGTCATAGGGTCCAAAAAGAAAACAAAGTAAATAACATACAAATCATCTTTATATGACGATAGACTGTGTTGAGTCATACTTGCTTAAGTCGAATTTTAAAGAGTATCGAGCAGAGAAAAAGGTAAAGAGTAAGAGAAAGACAAAGAGCTGAAAATTTTGGTAACAGGGTGAAAAATGTATAGCCTAGCTGATAAGGAATTTCCCTAGCTCTCACCTTAGGTTATTACCTGCTCAAGTACATAAGATAGAGCAAAAGTGAGCAATTTAAATAGTAACATATGTGTTTTTCTTGTTATCGCGCCTAGAATCCAATATAAACATTCAAAGATAAGTGACGGCTAAAAGGTTGGCCAATGCGATAGCGATGGCACCACCTAATCTATGAACTATTTATTTCCACAGAATGGTCAACCACAGCAAAAAAAAATTCAAAGTCTGTGAAAGATTGTTGTTTTACCATATATGTATAAGGAATCGATTAAATTTAACTAGAATTATCAAACATTGCATTTATTTATAAAGGTTTTTGAAATATAAAGTGCTTATCATAAGCTTTAAGTTTCGCCTTTTGTCAAAATAAAATTTTTTCGTCAAATGGTTTTTTTTTCACTTTGAATGCCTACGAAAGTCGCATTCGACACTATGGAACTGCCAATATATGTGTTTATCAATCAATGTGCGATAAGAAATATTATATTTACCAATGGATAAGTCAAACGGAAACCTGTTCGACACAGAGTCCAAAATGTGTACGTCGATTCGTGTAGTTCTCTCTTGCGCCTCGACTAAGTTGGACGTACCACAACACCAAGAATGGAACAAAAATGCCAATATCATCGAACGGCGTCACAAATAACAGTGGGTTACTCACCACTGCCAGAGCCGAATCAGAAGACAATGCCACAACGCCAGATACTATATCCACAGCCGGCCAGGTGCTGTATCCGTGATATGCGTAATCAGCCACAAGCAAATGCTTTAGGAGCAGGTGAGAATACAAAATATTTAATGATAATCTCGAATTTTCTACTTGAAATGTTGTGAACACTTTTAGCTGCACTGATCTTTCTTTCGGGCGGCATGAACATTGCCTGGAGCATTGGCTTTGACAGTCTCGCCGACGAGTTAATAATATGTATGCATCTTCGTAGCTGTTGGTTCATCGGAGCCATCATCGGTGCCTTGCTCGGCGTTTTCCTTGGCAAGCACCTCACCTATAAATTGCTCATGGTAAGTGCGACCATCATAATTAAGTGCATGAATTTATTGATATAGCTTTCTGTATATTTTAGCAACTCAGCTGCCTGCTCGTTATCATTGGTGGCATTCTCTTTACGGCCATACAGCTTGAAGTGAAGGCCATGTTGGCAGCACGTTACCTAAATGGCCTGGCAAATGGACTCGTGCTGCCATCCACGCTGGCCATGGCTGGCGAACTGGCCGTGTGTTATAAGCGGGGCACTGTTGCCTCAGCCACCGAACAAATGTCCTGCACTTTGGGCATATTTATGCAGATCGTTTTCAGCGTTAGCTGGGATACGGAATATGACTTGACCGTTGACCAGCTGCAGGGTGTTTTGTGTGCCATCTATGGCGCCATTGCATTGTGCCTGGCTACGTTGTGCAGCGTGGAGTCGCCAGTGCGTCTTCTGGCCCAGGGCGAGGAGGAGCTGGCCATCGATGCGCTGATTCGCCTGCAGTATCCCAGAGCTGTCACCGTAGAAACCAACGAGCAGCTATCCGAGCACAGTATCTATATCAGCCATAACAAATCTTTGAGCGTGACTGAAAGCGTGGTGTCAGGCGCTACCAGCTTTATTGCGTCTGTGCCTGCTACGCGCTCTCTATGCCATGAGCACCAGCATGTTGGTCATCTTTACACTGACATTGACCAGCAGTCGGGTCTATGGCATCAGCAGTGGCCCCTATGTGCTCTTCGGACTGCTGCGTTTGGCCGGCAGCTGCAGTGGCGCCTTTGTTCAGGATACACTTGGCCGCAAGCTGACTCAGCTGATTGGCTTCATGATCTGTGCCGTTGCGGCCATTGGCCTGGCCAGCCGATTTTCGGATGTGGATTTTGTACGGCTTGTCGAGTTGCGAAGGGCATTGTGGATGCTGCTTATCTTTCAATTCTTTGCTGGACTTGGCTTCTCGTCCAGCTCTGTCTATCTGACGGAGGCCTTCCCGCTGTCTGTGAAGCGCATGTGCATTGCAATCGCGTATATTATGGAGCTGACTGTACAGTTGGCTATCTGCAACGTGGATCTCAACGTGCGCATTGATGGCATCTACTTCTATGGCCTTGGCGTATTTATGTTGCTGGGCTTTCTGTTCAGTCATTGGTATTTGCCAGAGACGAAGTTTTTGACGCTGCGCCAGGCACAGCAAAAGTTTCGCGACTTTTCGTGATCAACTAAGACTATCTACCATTTAGTACTAGCTATATTTAGTCATATAAATAACAATTTTTGTACATACTTTTTTTATATTAAAGAACTGATTATAACCCGCCATATCAGCGAGCTTTAAAAACTCTTGCATTTACTTTCTAATCAGCGTCCAGTTACTACAATTTCTAGACTGTAAAATCCGTTAGTGCACAGCTGAAGTAATTGCTTAAAGAAGACATAACATCGGAGAAGAAAAATAAAAGATAAAAAAACCAATATTAACTTGGATCATATTTCTGTCAGTGTAGAGCATGCAAAGCTCACCTTGATGTCGCCATATTGTTTGGGAGTTATATGGCATTTTGTGTCCACTCTACCAACTTCTGACGCCTACTATTCAAATTTAATTAATTTATTTATATATCCAGTAATCATATTGATAAGAGAGCGCGCAAAAAACTTTTGTGCGTTTGTTTGCTGCTTTGTTTGTATTTGTGTTTATCTTATCAAAGCTTCGACATTCGTGCCTCAAGCACTTCAGACAACTGTTGTGAGTGCTTTCCGTTTATCAACTGCACAGGCAACCGGTCGGTCAGGCGAACAGCAACTGCCCAGCTCTCAGTGGGCAAGTGTATCATAGAACAAGCCAAAATCACAACCCCAATAATATGACACTCTTCAGTGTGTGAAAATGACGGATACGAACATAACAAGTGATAAGTTCTATAACTTCTAAAGAAAAATAGCACAAAAAAAAAAAAAAAACAACAATTACCAGTGTCAGTGCGTAGCAAACAAATAAATCAATTGACTCTAGTTAAATTGCAATTTGAGATTGTCAAAATACGCGAAAGACTTTCGAAAATGCCACTACTCCCAACTATTGAGGAAGAGGGCAAACTGCCCTGGCTACGACTCATGTGGCGCTATCGCCTTCAATTCCAATCCATGACCGCTGGTAACATTCGACTTAGCAAGTGTGTCATTCCCTCAAACTTCTGATCTCTATATATATCCTACAGCCGCTCTGGTGTTTGTGGGCAGCGGCATGCGCTTGGCCTGGTCTATATTTGATACGCCCGCTGGCAAGTTCCACAACAACTACAGTACGCACAATCTGATGATGAGCTGGTTCATTGGCGCCGCTGTTGGTGCTCTGCTGGCGGCGCTTTTTGTGCAGCGCGTTTCCAAAAACGTGGCCTATGTAAGTGTTCCAATGCTGCAGCCATTAGCTGCTTATCTCATATCCATAAACTGATAAACTTTAATTCGCATTGGCCATTAACTTTGGTAATCTAAATGAGAGTTTACTGTTATTGTGGTGGGGAGGGTAGAAATCGGGGAAATACCAAACAACTCTTTTAAATGTTTCTTTTACAATATGCTCTTAATTAAATTGTCTCTTAATGATGTTGCTAATTTTAAAACAAACTTTTCAATCATAAAATAAACAATAAATTCTCCATTTGCAGACCTCCAGCGGATTTCTACTCATTGTGGCTGGCATATTGAATCTGGCTTTGCCGCGTCAGTTCACCTCCGCCTGCTACAGCAGTGTCAGCGTGGGCGCCGCCTACGGACTGACCCAGGTGCAGGCCCTAGTCACGGGCTCCGAGATGGCACATAAGTCCATACGCGGCATGCTGCTGAGCTGTGAGCGCATCTTCCTCTGGCTGGGCGTTTGCATCCAGGTCTTCTATACGCGTGTCTGGTACACCTTGGAGCCCGTGGAGCGGGGACACACCATGCACATAGATCAGCTTCATGGCATCCTGTTGGCCGCCTTGGGCGTGGCTGCGGTCATTCTTTCGCTCTCCTATCGCCTGGAATCGCCACTGTTGCTGCTGCGGCAGGATCGGGACATGGCAGTGGGAGATACACTAAAGCAGCTTAATGGCCAGTCGCAATCCGGCACGGAGCTGCTGCGTCTGCGCGAGGATTGCCGACAGCTGCACAATACCCGAGACTGGGAGCAGTTTACAACTGGCTCGCAGGATGCTCCATGTCAACGTTGGTCGCGTTGTCTGCTGCCGCTGCTGAAGGTGCTCTTGCTCCGCTGCTTTGCCACTCTGGCGCTATCGTTGCCGTACAATCGTGCCTTTCTGGCGGTCAGCTGGCATGGTCTGGAGTGTGACATGAATTGCCTGTACTGGCTGGCATTCTGTGGTTTGCTGGGCAGCGTGGCTGGAGCTTTGCTTGTGGATTGGCAAGGTCGACGCAAGCTGTGCTCCTTGTCGCTCTTTGTGGCGGGCATTCTGATTGTCATGGTTGGTGGCGTCTTTGAGCATCTGGAGTCGGTGAAGAAGACCTACTTCGACATCAATCTGCAGGCAATTGCTTTGCTCATGCTGCTCTTCGAGGTGATTGTGGCGGGTGGAGTGGCTGTGCCCGCTTTGGTCTACACTGGCGAGGCATTCAGCGTGGCGCACAAGGCAAGATGTTTGGCTGGCGTTCTCATCTGTGAGCAAGCGCTGCATCTGGGTCTTATGGTGGCTGCTTTTGAGCACATCCTCAGGGATTCGGTGTTCTTTTTCACGTTCGGTGGTCTGAGCTTTGCCTTTGGATTGCTCGTTTTTATGGTTATGCCCGAGACGCGGCAGCTTACACTCTACGAGTGTTTGCTTAAGTTTAAGAAAGTTCCTTAGAACCATGTTATTTATTTGGTAACTAACTATCTCTATGCATGTATCGTTAGTTGTATGCATCTATCTCTACTAGCAATTAAAGTATTTCTGTATGTGTGTGTTTATACGAATTATAATTACAGTAACCCATCCTAAACTAATATATAGAGCTTTTTTAAACTTCTGTTATCAATGGGTTAACTGTTGTGTATCTGACTAAAGCTTTTAAAATGGTTAAAGCTTTTGATGGAGCTTTTTGCTATAATTTCGCAACAAGCTGTTCCCAGTCAGTACTTTCCAAAGCTTTTTCTGGAAAGTTAACCCACAAATATACCGTTATTCTCACACAGTAAACAATGTTGTTGTTTTTGCTCAACCGGCATCCAAAGAGCTTTTGCTCATTCATTGAGTTGTACAACTTATTGAGATTGCCATTGCCCTCCAAAGTGGCATTCTTCTTCAGCAGGGACTTTACACAGCAACAAAAAAAGAGCGACAGAGAAGAGAGAGAGAGAGAGAGAGAGAGAGACACAAAAGCAGAGAGGGAGAAAGAGCTATTGAGAGTAAGACACATGGCAAAAACAGAAATCAAGTTGATGAATATGGTGTGTGTGATGAGTTTGTATGGCACTCACAGCGATATCAAAAACAGTTGGTGGGTAACGCGTATGTTTTAGCTTTAAAGCCAAGAAAAGCTAAAGAGCGGCAAGGAAACAAACGAAACAGCTCCCCGGATAGCTCACTCGAGTGCTTTGCCATCTAATGATGTGGAAAATTTGTTCGCCCTTCCAAAAATATGGAGATATTCTTAGAGAAAGAGAATACGTTCATACATATATTTAGAAAGTTATTGATATGAAGAATTTGTGTTGTTTTGTTGTTGCAGTCATCAAAGTTCCGGGGGAGACAGAGCACTTAGGGGTCTCGTTGTTTGTGCATAAAGTGCTGTATTTGGCTGTATTCTGCTACACTTGTCTTTAGAATTGGCTTAAGCCTTCTGCTCTGCGGTTGAATTGGTTGCTTTGTGCTTCGCCTCGACCCCAAGCTAGCATGCCCACAATTAGCAGTTGCGGCCACTGTCGATACGATGCTCACAGGCCAATAACATGCGGCCATTGGCATTTAAAGCAACAGCAGCAACAACAACAACGAGTGAGAATTTTAAAAGGACCCTCGAGGCGCTGACCGGCTAATTGAAGCGTCGGGAATTGAGTTTAAAGTTATTTAATATTTAATTGTATTAATTACCATGAACCAAAAATATGCTAACTTCAACAAAATTTGTTTGTTTATGCAGTTGTTGGTGTTGCTGTTGTCTTTATTACCTGCCTCATTTCCCAGCGGTCTTGCCAAAAAAAGAAAACCTTAAGTTTAAGCTAATTATGCAGCCTGAGCCACAAAAGTTACAAAACACAAAAAATAAGCACGATAAGGCGTTTAATTAACTAGATTGTACAAGTTTTATAATTGCTTAATGGTAACACACACACACACACACACCTGAGAATCGCGTGCTGTACAGATAACTAACTTAAGAAATAATAAAAATATTGTGGAGTTTATACAGAAATGAAAAGTATGTGTGTACATGTTATTTTAAAGATTGCCATTAGTTATCTGCTTTAAAATATGAAGTTTAAAGTATTAAATACATATATTTAGTTATGATTTTTTAATAACACATTATATTAAAATAATATAACCTTTAACAAAAAAACCGACTTCAAACAGTAAATTAAAAACTAAAAATGAGACTTATATGGTTTTATCATGGATGCCATTGTCAGAACTGGACCAAATTAAAATGGAACCACACGGGAAGCACCAGCTTTCAAATAAAACAAGAATCATCCAAATCGGTTCACCCAGTCGCAAGTTCTGAGGTAACAAGTTTTTGGCACTAGTTTATGGCTAAAGTACAGCATACTTTTCGGCGCAAAAAGCATGAACCCAAGCTTTGTCGAGTTTTTTACGTTGCCAGCAGCGCTCAAAGTAAAAGCAGCAGCGCCAACAGCTCCCAAAACTTTACTTTGAGCTGGAAATTTAAAAACTGTAGCAACAAATAGCATACCGAAATACAGCGAACTGGGTACTTTAGGCTCTTGCCAGGCGACAGGCGACACGAGACATGGAAAACGATGCAGAATATCTTAGCTGGTAGCTCCGGGCGTAGAGGTGCCTTTGTATGTTTCAATTAACTGAAATGGAAAACGACAATCGTAAACATTAACAGCTCTGAGCTGCGTCGCTCACGCTGTGCAACACACGCAAGTACACAAACATTCGCCACATGTGGGCGAATTGCCTGAAGACGGGGCCGCAGCATCTCAATAAAACAACAACGAAATAGAAACTAAACAAGAATTGCAGCATTGCAAATCGTTTTGTTGCGGCTAAAGAACACGATGACAAGCAGCAGTCAAGAAAATGCATTTCAATAAGCCAAGACAGCAAGCCAAGCAACAGAGAGAGATAGATGTTGGATTGGGGAGAGAGAGAGAGAGAGAGGGGGCTGAGTGAACGCGTGCTGCCGTCGTAAATGAAAAAAGCAAACAAACGTAAAATTTTATTTGTGCGCAATTTTCTATAAATTTTCATCGATTGCCATTGGAATATTGGCGACATTTGCGTTTGGCATTTTGCTGCTTACTGCGTCCTTCACCCACACACACAAACACAAGCACCAACAAACCCACTTAGGCACACACACACACACACACTCCTTTGAAGCTGGTTAACGCAGCTCTTGAGGTGTTGGTTCTCCTGCCATAACTTTAGCTGCACTTCGAATTATGCTTGTTGTTGTTGCTGTTGCTTCCTCATGCGAAATTGAAAAACCCCAGCACACCGGAGTGTGTGTGTCAGTGTGTGTAGATTTCCAATCAGCAGGCAATACCGACAACAACAAAAAATGAAGTTTCTATAACAGCACGAAAGAGTGCAAATAAATTATGTTCTCTTGCCGAGCAGAAACGTAAAACCGGTGAGCAGCAACAACAGCAACAACAGCAACAACAGAAGCAACAAAAGCAACATTGGACATGGGCATCGAATTAATGTCGCAGCATGCCACAAAATGGCCAACGTGGCGGAATTTATGACTGTCGGAGACAACTCTAAAGTGGCCAACGCTGCGGTGTGACAATAAAATGGCGTCAAATTGCTATAAAAATGAAGCCTGAAGCCTGAAAGCAACCCAAATCGTTGGCAAAACCACAGCCAAAGAAATGCCCACCATATAAAAGTGAAATAATAAATAAGCACATAAACACTGCAAGAGAGGGGTAATCGGAGGAGGCAAAAGGAGCAGCCACCAAAGATGAATCTAAGCCAAAGGGTTCCACTGACTGGCAATTTTTGGCGTTGGTCTCATAAATTTGGCCAAAAATGAAACATTTTGCACGAACTACACTTTATAAGCAGCTTTAATCAAGTCGGCAATGACTCTTTAATAAAGTAGACAGGCAATTTAAGCGACTCTTGAATTACTTAGTGGCAGAAGCGAGTGTGAATTCTAAAAATAAATATATTATTGCTTGCTTTACACTTTAAGGCAATAGCTTTAGTTCAATTAATTGGAACAGCTGTCAAGTCAGGAGCAAATATGTGAAAAAAGTCGAAAAACAAATCGAATATTGTCACATATTTCATTTTAAGACAAATATTGTTCTGTCGCACATAAATTGACACGTTTTATTTGTTCTTGGATATATTATTTTGTCAACTAGCTGCCATAGTCAATTTAAGAACATTGTCTTTAAACACAATTTTACTCAACTTTAAATGTACTACATAATGGAGTTCTCTTGGAAACTGACAACTTTATTACCACTGCAGCAATGATCAAAAATTAAACACAACTTTGATAGCATCTGCTTTAAATGCAGTCAAAAATTCCTGTGTTAGGATTGACTCACCTGACCCAAGCCAAGTTAAGCTCCACCTCTTGACTGCTCTGATGCTGTGCAAAATGTCACACAAAGCGCATTAAATTTAATTAGCTGACATAAATTTTCTCTCACTGAATCGAAACTCGAGGCTGCATCTCAATCTGAAGATGGAGCTTGGGCTGGGGCAAAGGTTGAGGCTGAGGCTGAGGCTGAGGCTGTGGTCTGGCATTTGCATCAAAGCGAAAAGTAAAGCAAGCACAAAAATCATTCGAGTTGACATTTTTAATGGAAGAGGAACAGGATAAGGAACTGGAAGAGGAAGATTTCTGTGCCATTCTAAAAAAAAAAAAAAAAAAACAAATCTGGAAGGGGCCTGTCGGAGCTGAGTGCATGCATTTTCATGACTTATGCAAGTTTTGACGACAGGTGTGCACGTGTCTGTCTGTGAGAGAGTGTGAGTAACTGTAAGTGTATGTGCGTTCGTGTTAAATCAACTGTCACTTCCTGCCGGCAAACTTTGTCCTGCCTGGCAGCTAGGCTAGCCAAAGCCTGTCGTCTAGCAGCCACTTCGAGTTATGATAGCTGCTTGCATTTTAACAATTTGCTTAAATGTTAACTGCTATGCAGAAAAATACAAATGAAAAGAATCGGAAGAATCTATTGAGCACTAGATAACGAGCCGGATGCGCAGTTCAACTACTTAATCACGATTGAAAATCTTTTCAGAATAAGAATCACTTATCTGTTACGTGAGATTTAAAAATTGTTTCATGACTTTTATTTTCAATTTATTTACGCACATTAAACTGCTTTATGAATATTTACTTTTCACGTATATATATAAAAATAGTTAAACTGTTGGTTAATTGTCATTTTTGATTAACACAAAATTGAGCTGACGACTTCGCTGCTGAGTATCATTTATGGCACGCAATTAACGCCATTAAATATCACTGCATGTTAATTAACTGCGTCAACAGAGTTTTTTATGGGCCTTTACCTTGTGCATAATTTAATTAACTTTCATCAGGTATTTTATTCATTTTTCGTTACTTTTATTGATTGATTTCGCATAATTTAAATATCAATTGCAAGGAAATTTGCTTAGTGTCAATGTTTTGACTTTGACACGCGAATAAAAGAAGCAGAGAACTTAGCATTCGTCCTGCAACAGGGCACAACAATAAGGGGCAGGTGAGGGCAACACTGATACTGTCTGTCGGGGCATTGACAACTGCAACAGCTTCGGGTATATTCTTACCTTTAGTTGAGGTAACTGGCAGCGGAAACAGTGTTGCTCTATTTCCACCTCCTCCTCCGTTCCTCTTCCGCTTCGTTTCCCACACCTCCCCCCCCCCCCCTCCTCGCCACCTTTTGGGAGCGCTTGTTTTCAAAATAAGCCAAAGCTGTGCCAATAAGCCTCAACGTCGCCTGCACTTAATTTATTTGCAACAAAATGTGGAGAAACCGAAACTTTTACGCAAGTGCAACTTTGGTTTACGTGTTTTTGCATCCGCATTCGCATCACTTGGCTTGTTTTCAACACATTCAACGTGGTGGGTGGGAAGTGGGGGGGGACTCTTTTTGGCGACCGCAAACACGAAAGCGACGGCAGGGAGTCGATCCAATTGGAAGTGCGTGGCTGCGGGGTAATACAAGACGGAGTCAGCCATCGAACAACGAACAGCGAACATGCCACAAACTGAAGGGGACTGAAATCGATGTGTCTGTCTGTCAGTCAGTCATTCAGCGTCTGAGTCTGTTTGCCCACACCCGACTGAGTTCCTTTTTTTATGTGCTATGTTACAGCTGCGAAATTAAAGCATTTACATATCAGTGGCTGCATCTCAGCATCTGAAGCGACGCAGAATAAACAGATCCGCAACCTTCAGCACTGATTCAGTTGCAGGCAAACAAATTTGTATAAAAAACAGGAAGCCATTTTGACCTTTCCCCTCATGCACATAAATCTGGCAATAGTCAGCAGCAACAGGAGCCGTTGGCTATAGCATGGCGTTTGTAACACAGTTAAGTTGAAAAATCAATTACTTAATGTTGCTTGAAAAGGTGTTTAGGTTAAATCAAAATGTATTTTAAATTGCTATTTTATATGCCATACACATATGAGTATATCAGTATTTTTTTATTGACCTTTTTTGGGTTGTTTCCGAAATCAGGTTTTTTTTTTTGCACTTCAGACACGTATTGCCTCGATATGTAATCAAATAAAATATGTCACGAGCACACACACACACACACACACACACACACACTTTGGGGGCGCATTTGTAAATATTATTTAGCTGGCAGACGGTAAAAAGTGTTGGGAGGACAATTTTTTGGTCTAATTTTGCATATAAATTACAAGCAACAAATAATCAAATGCAAATATGTTCTTAAGATTCAATTTTTGTGCAATCAACGCACTTGAGCGCATCATCACCAAATGCCATCAAGAGTAAACGATGAAGCAGCTGGAGGAAAGAGTGTCGCTCAAAAGTGAGAGAGAGAAAGAGAAAGTGGGTGGATGGGTGGTTGGTGGTTGGTGGCTGTGAATGTGAATGTGGGTGAGATAGATTGCAGACATTGAAATGGCGTTGAGCGTCGCTGCTGTCTGTCTGTCTGTCTGTCTATGTGTGTGTGTGTGTTTTCCTGGCTGCTCTTCAACTTTACGCGTTGTTTGGCATCGCTTCAAAGCGCCATCTAGGAGATGTTGTCCTTCACACTTCTCACTTGCCGCCTTCCCGCCTTGTCGCCTTGTCGCCCTGTCGCCCTGTCGCCAACGCCCCAGTTTCGTGCACATGCAATCAAATTTAAAATTCTAGCGACTGACAGACAGACAGACAGACAGACAGAGAGCTTCCTGGACGAAGCGTGTTAAAGTCCTGTTAACCCATTCGAATGATAGTTGTCACGACTTTAGCAGGAAGTAAATATATCTAACCTCGCATTCCATTCCCCAAGACAATATGACAAGCAAACATGCAACAAAGTTTGAGTCTTAATTTGATTTAAGCTTTGTCTCCGTACTTTCAGCTTATGTCATTGATACCTTCGTTGGTGGTGCTTGGATTCATCGTTAAATTAGCACTCTCGGAATGGCCCCGAGTGAATTGAATCTAACTGATTTATGATCGCACTTAATGTGTAAATATGTAACCAGGACACTAAGTTGACTCTACGCCTGTCTGGCGTGTCTATTCGAGCAGCTTGTTTGTCTATGCAACGCACACAGTACAACATAGATAATAGGGGGGAAGGGATTGAAGAGGCGGATACTCTCCCAACTGGATTGACCAACATTTGCTTAAGCAGGCGTGTGAAAATTGACCATTAGCAATGCAATATATTCTCAATCTCAGTATGATATTACTTGTATGTGTGTGTGTGTTTGTGTGTGTGTGAGCCTGATAATTGGTGTAAATGCCGCAAAGCATTGGCTAGGGACCGTAAGGAAGCTCTCTCTCTCTCTCTCTCTCTCTCCTTCTCACTGTAGCAACAAAACACATGCGTTTAATATGCAGCTGCATAACTTATGGCAATGGCAGCCATTAATTTGAGTGTGTAGACTTTCAGGGCAGTCATGTGGGTTAAGGAGGACAGAACGTTGCATAGCCGCAGGCGCACGTGCGTGACCAATGAATGCTGTGAAGTCAGTTGCAAGGCCTACAAACACACACACACACACACACACATTAAGGCAAGCACAAGCACACATATTTTATTTTAATTTGCTTAACAAAAGAGAAACGGAAAAAGTGAAAGTTGGTTTGTCGTTTGTCCTGTATTATTATTTTATTTTTTTTTTGCTTTTTTTGTGGCAGCTTCTTCTCCATCATTACGATCGCTTCATTTGCCTTATTGAATCTGGCACACGTTTCACAATAGTTGAGGCGCTGACCAAATCACAATGGCAGGCAGGCAGAGGACAGCGCAGAGCACAAAACAATATGCAAACAATTTTTACCGTTACATGACCGAAATACACAAAATGCGAAAAACGAACAAACGAACAAACGAACGACGCCAAAGACAAACTGACGCATTTATGGTCACGTGCGTAATATATATGTAATAACCATACACATACATAAACATAAGGATGTATGTATGTGTGTGTTTCACAACTGACCAGACACGAAATTGCTTGCAAAATGACAAAGAACATGTAACTGTTAAGGTTTCCCTTTCATATATCGATATCACTCACACTTACACATATTACTTTTATGCCCATTTCATCTATTGCATAAGCAGAAGGAGAAAAAGTTATGGCGCCAAATAGTGTGGTTAAAAAAAAAATTGACAGCTGCTTTGCATATTAATTAGTTGGCTATTCGCACACACGCACACACACACACTTTGCGTGCATTTTATTTTGGCATATCTTTTGCACGCCGGCTTTGCTTGACTAACCCTTTTTTTATTGGTCATGTCTTTACTTGATCGACATTTTTCACATTCTAACGCGCAAAAAGTTGTCTGTCATCTGTGTGTGTGCGTGCGTGCGTGTGTTAGTGTGCGACTATGTGTGTGTGCGTGTGGTGATTGATGGTGTCCAGTGTGGGCACAACAGCAACAACAACAACAACAACGACGACAACAGCATGGAAATGTCCAAACGCAAGTTGACAAGCCAATTATATAACAATTTGACCATTTTCGACACTTTACTTTAAAGTACAACAGGCGTAAGGGGAACATTCCTGGCAAAAGAACTTTTTATGCCTATTTACTCTTAAAATGCGTATAACAGTTCGTGAGAGTGAAACACTTAACAGCGTGGAGCAGTTTCGTTATGTGTGGAGCGCATTCGTTATGTGTGGAGTCGCACAAGCTTTCGTTCAAAGTGGAGTACCTTCGTTGGCTTTAGTACACTGTTAAGCTGATTCACAAACCACTGTAAAAACCTAACATACTAGCTGAAAGGTGCCAGATCAGCTAAAAAATTACGAAACCTATATTGCACCCAATATCCAAACCTTTTAAATGTTTATCCATGACAACTACTAAACTGTTGTCTAGGAATTTACTGTTAAGCTTAACAGCAGTATAACGGAAAGTCGCTGCAAGTCTGTTACACAAATTTTATTGAGCCTTTGTGACGACGCCAAAGCCAATACGGTAGCACAAAAATTTCAAGTTCGTGTTAAGCGTTAAGTTGACATGTTTTTAGCTTTAAATGAGGACAAAGTAAGCGCTAATAATTGGAAAAAACGCGTAAAAAGAGATGAGGTGTTTATTTTCTTAAAATATACCATACATTTTATTGAAATATGTTTACCTACTAAAACTGAGCTTATGTATTTAGTAGCTTAGTGCAGAGTCGTCCAGGAGATGACTTTGGCTGTTAATGCAGTGCTTTTGATTCCTTGACTTCTTTTTGCTATTCCTGTGTCTACCTTGCAGCTGTCTTAGCTGCTCCATAATATCCGATAGCATTTGCTGAGCTATGTTTGCTTTGCGAATCAACCGCTCTAAATTCAAACCGCCCATATCCTCGACATCCCGCAGAGTGGGGCGTGGCTGTAGGCCACTACAACCCTCGCAAGCCTTGGGTGGATGTACACTCGTTGTGGCTAGTGTCCCGTTTTGCGTTTTATCAGCATGCGACATTTTTGCACCAGTTTAAACGTTTACACACGGTCTACTGATAAGAACTTAACTTACTTGGCTGCTGCTACTGTTGCTTCACCTAATACACAAATCATACTGATATCGCTGGCATCGCAGCACAAGAGCTTAAATAGCTGCCAGGTGAAGGTTTTTTTTAAAAACGTATACGTATTTAGAAACGTATACGTCGTGTTTATTTAGTGTTTACCTGGTAAACGTTGCTTACGTTTTGTTTGTGACCCAAAGCGTTTGGGCTAAAGATATGAATCATTAAAAGACTTGTTGAGATTTTTTTAAAATTATTTTTATACTTTTGAATGGTTGTTTTTTGTTTTTACATTAATAGTTTTTTATTTTGTAGTTTTTGTGCTAATTATATTGTTAAACATAAAAATGTTGTTTGTTTATTATACCCATAAATACGTTAGTACTATATTGTTTTTGTTGTGTTTGCCTTTTGATTGTATTTTTTATTGGTTGTTAAGTAAATTGCCATCTTTTGATTTTGTTTGTTTGTTGATTTTTCACTTTTTGTGTTGTTGTTGTTTAATAAATTCGTAAAATTCGATGTTAAATTTAATAAACCATTTATTACATATTATATATAAATAAATGTATATAAAAACGGAGTAAAAATACTGCAACGTGTTTGCTTGGAAATACGTAAATAATATTTTTTGTTTTATTTATTTTTTGTTTAAAAAAAGTGCAGCATAAAAATTCTAATAAATTTTTGATTTCTTACTTATTTTGTATTATGTATGTATTTATTTTTCTTATGAAAATGGCGCTGCAGCAAATAAAACTCGAAAATGCAGACTTTTTCCTTTTTGGCTGCCAAAGGTTCTGTTTTATTTATAAATGGCCTCGGCTCTAATTTGTCTGTCAGTTTTAATATGTATACCTATATATTTTCTTTTCATATTTTTATAACTATTATTTGTGGCGCTAATAAATCCATGTCACTGCTTCATTTATTGTATATTTTGTTAATACGATTTCATGTTGACTAGCTCTGTCTTCAACAAATTTTGGCACATGGATTCCGAAACTGTTTTGAAAGTCACATTCTTCCTTCCCTGCTTCCTTTCAATCAATGTTGAATCTGTTTGCTAACTTTGTTATGTGTTTGAGTTGTTTAAAATACATCTAATAAATATGTGGATTATTCCATATGAACTAATGTTAATTTGTAGTTTGTTTAACTGCTCTTAACTTGGCCTCTTATACACCTTTTATGTGTGAGAGTTTACAACGTATTTGTGTGTTTGTTTGATCTTTTTGAAAAATTTGATTACGAATTGCTATTTGATTTTTTGTTATATTTGGGCTGTTAAAATTTATCTACACATTGACGAACGACAGTTTACTGTAATGGAAACACTAATTGTGTATATACTGTGTGATATCATGTCATATCATATATGAATACTGATTCAGCTGGCGATTCGTACTCGTGTAGTATATCAAATACATTTAGTTAACATTGTTCATTGTATTTATTTTTTATTTATCCTTTTTCTTATGGAGCTTTTTTCATTTTGGTTTTTTGTCAGTCAATTTTTATTTATACGTGTTAGTGTGTGTGCGTGTCTATGTACAGTAAATGTGTGTGTTTGTACATGAGCCAATATTGAATACTTTCTACTACATAAGATTGTTAGTAATTAGACATAAATATATATAGATTTGTACACAGCATATATGTCTTGAGTTAATAATTATTTAAATTTTAAATTCCTCGTTTTACAAATGGAAAATGCGGTTGTTTTTGAAACGTAATTTAATTAGAGAACTTTCAAAAATACTTAACTCAAGTTTCAGTACGAGTTAATACATACATATGTATAAAAAAGAACGTTTTGTTGACCACAAACCACAAAATACTTACATACAACCTCTGCTACATACAAAAACAGTTCGATTATAAGTAGTACGAGTTAATACGGATGCGTTTTTAGTATTCATTAGTTAGTTGTTCGAGTTACATTAGTCGTAAGTACTTAAGACTAGTATTAGTATTAGTAAGTAGGTATAAGTATGCATATATGTACTTTATTGTATGAATATACAACATCTGTTTGGAAGTTCGATAACTGACCTGGGTTCTGGTTGCATGCCGTATAACATGCACAAATCGTAATTACCTATTTTATTTATATGTATATATGCATATACGGTTATATGAGCGTTGAGTTATATATATATTGTATATAGATATTCGGGAATGGAGATTAACAAATGGGAAGTGTTCAAATTGATTTGTAATGGATGTTTTTGTGCAAATAATTTTGATATATTGATTGTCCGAAAGTTTTCCATTGTGTGTCTTTTGATTTTGGTTTCTTTGGGTAAGGGGTCAAGGCGGAGTGGAGTGGTTATAACGGGAGGAGGCATTACACATAATGTATGTAGGTACTAAAACGGCTCAGCTGTTGTTTTACCTAAAAACATCACACACATCGGGAGTCTAGAACTCGCACGAGTGTGGGCCCAAATACAAAAAAAAAGAAGGAATTTAACTGCTAACGTCTATTTTGTTGTTGTTGTTGTTGTTTAGTCTGACCTCATGCTAAGTGGTGCTGATCTGGCTGTGATCAGATCTTACCAATGTCTCACACTGATATCGAATAATCCGATTTCTCGCTAAGCAATTTCTGGCCTGGAGCGGGTGAATGTTGTTGGGGTCGTTGTTGTTGTGCTTGTAGTGGCTGCTGTTGTTGCGGCTGCGGTGACTTTGAATGTGCTCGTTTATGTGGTGCTTGCTGCTGTCTTTGTTGTTGCTGCTGCTGCTGCTGCTGTTGACGTTCCTCCTGCTGCACTGCCAGCTGGGATGTGGTGGAGTTGGGACGCGACCAGAGCGAGGAGCGTTGTCCCAGCTTCAACTTCTTAATCGTATCCACATCGCACTCAACCTCGGCCAGCTCAATGTGCTCGCCAGCATCGCGATCGCCACGATGGAAGGCGCCGCCGGCAGCGGAAGTGCACTCGGCCTGCAGCTGGAGCGGATGCAGCGTTCGCAGGATGCCAGCTCTGCATGCGATGTATGTATGTACGTATGTATGGCGTAAGGGTGGAAGGGGGAAGAAGAGTATCCAGATTTGTTTGATACTATATTTTCTGGCTACCACACACACATTCAGTATTTTTTTTTTTATTGATAGAGACTTAGTTGTGTTCAAGTTGTGTGTTTATTTTGGTGGTTGTTGTTGTTGGTTGGTGGTGTGATGGTTGTTGTTGCTGTTGCTAATGGGCACCCTCGGGTCCACACACCTCACCGTACGCCAAGTCTCATGTGTGATCTATGGGATCCATATAGGTGCACGATATTTCGCTGCTATTATAGCCGAACCCACTGCTATCAGCACCACCCGCACCCGCAACCGCACCGATGGTATATTCACTCCCCCCATTGGCCGTATCCTATTTGGGCAACGGCAGCGTTGGCGCCGTAAAGAACTTTGAGGACAGCAGAGCCGTCGAGGGATTAAGCAGAGCGGTGCCGGTGGAGACACCGCCCTGATGATGATGGTTCTGCTGTTGAAGGTGGTTTAGTTGGTGGTGGTGGTTGAGGTGTGACTCATGCGCGGGCATTATGGACTTGTGTGGTATGGGTCGAAACTGTGAGGAGGGGGGCATGCAAGTGACGGGGACAACAGAGGCTAATGTACTAACACCTCCATCCAAGCCCAACAGCTCCTGCCCATTACTAACATGCATCGTTGTTGTTGTTGTTGCTGATGTTGGTGGCTCGAGCTGATGGAGCTTGGGCTGGATCAGGAGTGGTTGCTGTTGCTTCAAACTACTGCTACTGCACAGGGTCTGGTTGGGTTGGTTCTGACTGGACTTAATGCTACTACTGTTAGACTGTTGTTGTTGCAGTTGTTGTTTGTGGAATTGTTTTTGTTGTGTGGTGCTGATCGATGGTGATTTAACCAATGTGGGTATGTGGCATTGTATGGAGTCTTGTGATTTGAATGTGCTCGATATGGATTTCAGATTGCCAGCGCCAACATTGTTGCGTGGTGATAGAATTTTGTTTGAATTTGTTGTTGCCGATGTGCCGGCTGTATTTGTATTTGTGGCTGTGTTAGTGTTGTTGCTTTTGTTGCTATTGTGATGACGCGGTGTTGTATTGGTGGAAAACTGATATTGCTGATGATGATACCTGGAGCGACCGCGTCGTGGCAATGATTTTTGTTCGGACATTGGTGACAGATCGGAGGATGTGCTTGATTGTGCTCCATGGTAGATGATGCCTGCATCGCATTAACAGCATTAACAGTTTATTTTGTTTTTCGTTTTTTGTTTTTTTTTTTTTTTTTGGAAAGAAAGAAAGAAAGAAAATACGGGAGAAATAGAGACATTTGGCATGTGGAAAGGGTTAACTAACACACAAATAAAACTTACAACTAACTTAAAGCTAACTAGCCCACATTACAATATATCTTAGTCTTCAGTTTACTGGTCAAATTTTTAGCAATTAATATTAAAGTGCATCGTTGGTCTACTATAGATAAGTTATCGATATGTTGTGATTTGGAAAATGTTGAATAAGTCTAGAGTCTGTGTCTGCAAAGAGAGCGAGTAGATAACTCCATTTAAAAGCCCAACAGCACTAGAAGCTATAAACAATTGAACAGGAAAAAGGGGCCATTGGTTAATGACTTACTGTGCTTGATCTTGCCCTCATGCTGATTGGAAGACTCTGTGCGACTGGACGTCAATTGATCCTGATCCGATTCGGATTCCTCACTCTCCGGCTCCGTTTTGCGCGAGTGACGCCTTCGATTCTTGGACTGTGTGCATTAAAACAAAGCATGACATTAATTCGTATGGTTCTTTTTGGCCAAAAAGACTAGCGACTAGCGACTACAAAAGCGCCTGGGGATGGTAAACGCTTTCAAATGAAAAAACACAAAGGAGAAACTTAAGATTGATATGTGGCACGAGGCAGAGCGCTTCGCTCAATGCCCCAATAATAATACGGCATTGCACTTAAGGGAACTTAAGAGGAATTAAAGACAGACGAGCAGAGAAACAACATAAAAAGCACGTAGTACTCTTTATAGAGTATATCTATACACACTAATTGTAGAAACAATCTCTCCCCCTGAGAGATAGAAAGAGAAATAGAGAGAAAGAGAGAGAGAGAGCTAAAATCAAAGAAATGAATAAACAAACGCACGATATTATGAAACGGTGAGGTCTGATAATAATTATGAATTGTCTTTTGTGGACGTTGGTTGTATTGGTGGTGGTGGTGATGGGTGGTGGTGATGGTGGTTGGTTTTAATACCGCAGCTGGTGGTGGCGACGAGCAGCCCTCGGCCAGAGCCCTCTCATGGTACATGAACGAGTGCAGCAGCGTATTGGCTGGACCGCCATGATGTGGCTGTGACATATTACCAGCCTCCGACAATTGGAATGTGGCATACGGTGAAATGTCCTCAGAGGTTTCTGCGAAAAGGCCCCAGGCTTAGTTGGCACAACACTCTTCAATCATCACAATCAATTATTGCTTACCCGGAATTTTGTCATTGTTTTGCATGGAAACCTTGTGGATTGTGGCATAGTAGCGTTCACGTTGTGCCGCCTCACTGTTGGCACGATTCTCAAGCGATTCCTTTTGTATATGATTGCTTTGTTCTGCAAAAACCAACAGACACACAATTAGTAAACAAAACAACTTCGCACTCAGTCAAAACACGTACTGTGCCGATAGCAGATGACAACCAGGGCAATGGTGCATACCATGCCGGAAACAGCAGCAATGCTGGGTATAAGCAGGTTAACATTGCCATAGAAGACACTTGGTCCGCGCTGACCACGCTGCACTATCTCTGGCGGTGGTGGATCTCCATCCTTGGTGAGTGTCACAAAGCTGAACTCTGCCTGCGAAACTCCAGCCACATTGTGTGCCTCCATTCTCATCTGATAAAGCGTCGACGATTGCAGGTTAGAGATGACAACACGCCTTTGCGGCTTCAGAGCATTCGACACTATGATATGGTTTGGTTTAATATTGTTTAATCAATGAATTTAGTTACAACTCACCCAGTATCCATTCTCTGTCGGGATCATCTGTCACCGCTCGATACTGCAGCACAAAGTACATCAGGGGGCAGCCATTGTCCGGCCAGGTGTGCAGTCGCAGCAGCACCGAAGTCGAGTTGGGTGCCAGCAAACTTGTAGACGCTGGCATTCCGGGCGCCTGGCCCTGAGTTCGCACATGGAGCATAACGCTGGCTGGAGAGCTGCCGACCTTGTTGTGGGCGTTGAGGTGTATCTGATAGGTGCTGCCGCAGACTAAACCCTTCAGCTCATGACTGGAGGCGTGCCGGGAGAGCTGCATCTCGTCCGTGTTGCCGCTGGCACGACGATAGAACAAAGTGTAGCCCGTGATGGGAGCATTGCCGGTGAAGCCGCACTTCCAATGCATGAGAATGCTGCTCGAGGTGGCGCTGGTGACGTACAGCACAGGTGCGGAAGGTGGCACCTGGACGAGCAGCATGTGCGTGAGCCGATCCGTACCGATGCCATTGTCCACCTGGCAGCTGTAGTTGCCACTGTCCGCAAGCTGCAGGCTGCTGATGATCAGATCGCCCGTATCCAGCAGCTGTGAGTTATGCAGACCACCCTGACGCAGTGGCACATCGGACTTGAACCACTCCCGCTTGGGTTTGCCCACAGCGGTGCAAGGCAGGGTGACCGTGGAGCGCCAGGGACGCACCACACCACCACCAAAGGAGATGATTCTGGCAGGCACGCGATTCGTGGTTATCTGTGAAGCAACGCGGGAGCTCTTACCCTCACCCACTCGTGTGGAAGCCGTCACCCAGAACTGATACTCCATGTGTGGATGCAGGTTCTTGGCCTCGTAGTACGTCTGCTGAGAGGGCAAGCTCCGTTTCTCATTGTTGAGTTCCTCGCGTCCGTTGACGACGCGCGTGTAGAGGCTGTACTTGGTAATGACGCCATTGGGCTCGATGGGCGACTGCCAGGAGACGAAGAGTGACTGTGGTGAACTGACCACCACTTTGATGTCAGATGGCGCCTCGGGCACATCCTCCTCGGTGTGGCAGAAGAGCGGCTTGGAGAGGGCGCCATCGCCCATGCGAGTGTGTGCCAGCACCTGAATGCTGTAGTTGGTGTACTTGCGGAGTCCGGTGAGCACCGTGGTCAGTGCCGTGGTCTTCCGGGACTCAACCTCATCCTTGTTGGGCACCATGTCATCAATGATGGGCTCAAAGATTAGCTTGTAGCCCTGCAGCAAGCCGTTTGTGTGATAAATTGGCGGTGGTTGCCAGGATACTTGCAGGGACTGGGACGTCAAGGCGGCACAGCGCACATCCTCTGGCGGGCGACTGGGAACTACAACAAGAAGACATTAGTAACTGACTAGAGAAAGACTTCTCTGCCTACCATCCTCCATGGTCTGTGCTGCTGTGGGCTCCGAGAGCGGACCGGGACCCACTTGATTGAAGGCCTGCACCACAATGTTATAGCGTGCAAACTTGGAGAGTCCGCTCAGGAGTAGCTCGCCATTGCCACCCTCGCCATCGCCCGAAACGGAGGTGAAATTGTAGGCGGTATTGCTGGAGCTGGCCAGCTTATAGCCAACATTATAGCCCTGTATATCGCCATGACGCAGCTCTGGCAGCGGCGCCATCCAGCTAATCAGAAGTTCCGTGGATGAGAGCGGACGTGCGGAGAGATTCAAAGGTGGTCCAGCTGGTCGTTGGGGCTCTGTGCGCACAATCAGCTCCTGGCTGGGTGCACTGCGTCCCGCATTACCTTCGGCTATTACTCGGAAAGAATAACGTGTTGCCGGCTTTAGATTCTCAATTAGCGCATTGAAGCTTGGCGGATCTTTGACTTCCAGATGCTGCCACTGATCGATGAAGAGAACAGCTGGAACGAGATTACAGTTAGAATCTGTGTTGATTGTGAGGGATTATTAATCTTACGATCTGCCTCGCGGTACTCCACAATGTACTTGGACACATCGCCAGTGCTGAGAGCCTTCGGCTGCCACTTGAGGTTCACGGAGCGACTGCTAATCATTGCCGCCTCCAGGACACTGGGTGGCTGTGGCGGTTCCTGCACTTGCAGCTGCACCAGCTGCTGATCATTGCCATAGAGATTGCTGGCACGACAGAAGTAGGGACCACTATCGGTGGCATCCACTGTACGTATCTGCAGCTCCGCCGAAACGCCATCTGGGGTCGCCTCCTGCTTAACGGATATTCTATTGGGGATTGTTGAGATTAAGTCCCACAAGGCATTGCATTAATATCGACTCATTGCACTTACTTGTAATTGGTCGATGGATTCAGTGTATTCTTGCCCGAACGCATCCACACAATGTTAATCGGCTTGTCGCCACTAACGGCACACTGCAGCAGCGCTGTGTCGCCCTTTTTAACGGTTACCGAGCGCGAAGTGGATGAGAAGTACGGGGAGGCTGCAAAACATTACAATAATTCACATTTTAATTATGCCAGCAGCAGCAACATAATTGCAATCCCGCGAGGTGGCAACGCTGCAATTAACCAAATTGCTACGTTCCATTTGGCATCCCATACCCCTCTAAAATACTTACAGTTCACTTTCAGCTGTATGACCTTTCCAATGCCCGTGCCAATGCCATTGTTCGCCTGACACAAATAGAAACCCTCACGATCCTCCTTCACATGCTGCAGCAGCATAGAACCATTTCCCAGCAACTTGGTGAAGGGACGCTCCCGAACTTCCTCGTACTCGCCAGATTTACTGCCTGCAATAAGATGACGATTTGCAGTTCAGTCTGACGATAACAAGCACCAAAAAAGTATCGACAACTGACCTGTAGCCTTTTTCCATACAATGCTGGGCGTGGGAACACCCTGTGCCTGACAGTGCAACATAATGTGACGATTGCGTTCCACATTTGCATCGGCAGGCTCCACAATCCAACGTGGCGGTACTGTGGGACGCAAATGCAATATTGAAAATTTATCATTTAGCAATGAGAAAACTATTATAAATTAAAAACAAAACGTCTCTAAGACATACGGAAATGTTACAATAAAGAAACAGAGATAGAAGGAGAGACAGAGAGAAGAAGTGAAGATTTGTGGCAAAGTAAAAACGGCAAAATATATTTTGGTGACTATTTAAATTTGTTGAGAGTAATAGAAAGGTTTGTAGCATATAGAAAAAGTTTTAACTAATTTACAGTTTGGTTTATCATAATCGTTTTGGTAACATGTTGTTTTGGTTTTTGCTTAAAAGTTTAACGAAAAGATGTTAATGCAACTTAGTCAAAATCGAAACAAAAAAAAAAACACTCGATGCTTTTATAAAGGATTTTAATTGGAAGTTTTTTTTATTCGTGGGAAAACTTATTAAAGGTGGTGGTTGTTGTGCAAGGATTTTTATAGTCATATTTAAATAAGTGTTTATTATAGAATTTTCCTTCTTGTTTATTTTAGTTTTTGTTCAATTTTTGCCCACGCTCTGCGCCTCGCTGTTTGCTGTTTGTTGTACAACAAATTTATAAAAATTGCCTCTCGTCGGCGCATAAATAAAATAACAAAGGCATGCCAAAGCGAATTAAAAAATATTTGCATTAAAATTATATCGCAACTTAAACACACATATATGTTTCATATGTAGGATTATGTAACTTTTATTGTTAGGCACGCAGCTGAAAAATAAAAATTTATTTGTAAATGTATTTGTATGTATATTGCACAAAAACAAAATCCAAACAGGCTTTTAACAATTAGTTTTGAAAAGTATGTGCCACGCCCCGAGCAGTAAGCATTGCAGCGCAAAATTGGATTTCAATAATTTATAGGCCCAATAATTATTTACTTGGTTATGCCATAAATTGCTCGCCTTTTGTTTGTCAGGCAATAATTGAAAAATGAAATGTTTTATGTTTTATGTTTTTATGTATTTTATGTATAATAAAGGAAATTAACAGCATTAATTAAAAATCATTTAGCGGTTTTGTATGGATTGCTTCTCACACACATACATATATTGTTTATAAAGCAGGTTTGGGTTTTTATACGACAGCGCGTTGCTTAATAGCGACTAGTTGGATAAAATCTTTGCACACAACAGCAGCCTGGGTAATTGGGAATTAAAAATTTATTAAATTAAATAAAATTAATAAGTGCACACATGTGTTTCTAAATTGAATTTTTAACCCCTTTCGCCAAGCACAATTAATTACTTTAGTTCTGACATAAAGCGATTGAATATTTATTGTTTGAATGAATTGTGTGACTCCAGATTGAGCTTTGATTATGGCGAAATTGGAGTAAAAACAATTTTTAAAAACATCTGCACTTCAAAACGGAGCAGAGAGCAAGCAAATCATAAATAAATGAAATTAAAATTCATTTTACTAGCACAATGCGCATGCAGCTGGCATCAGCACAAAAAAAATACATATAGGAGGCAATTTATGTACAGTTACAGTTGCATGCAAAAAACAAAAGCGAACGGAACCAACGTGCAGCATAATCTGCAGCTGCCACATCATGCCATAACTATGAAACATTCATTCTCAACTACATTAGCAAATACTGCGAAGCTTTAAATTTATATAGTATATAATTTTATTTTGTTTTTTTGTAATTTGGTTTCTTTTCTCATTTTGCCTATGCATTTTGTTAGCTGCACAAAAATGACCAACAAACACACACACAAGCAGGGGTAGAGAAATGGCCTCACACACACACACGCACACACACTTTTGTACAAAGCATAGCAGAGTGAAAGCAATTAACTAGAACCCAAAACCAAATTGAAGCATAAGCAGCGCGTCTTCTGTGGATTTTTAGCTTATTATGCTCTTTTTGTTTTTAAATTTTTTTTATTTTATTATTAATTAAGCACAGCACATTTATAGCAAAGGCTTAGCCATTCAGTTTTGTTTTTTTACGTAGATAGCGTTTTTTATTTGTTTGGAGGGGAGCGGGCAAACAGCAGCCGTTGTGCGCTAAGTTTTAAAGCTGCAAGTCAAAAAATGGCTGTAACAAAAAAGGGAACAAAAATACTTATGCATTGTTTAACAATACACAGTTGTTGAGATAGCAACAAAAATTAGTAAGCGAAAAAGCAAACAAATCTTAAGTCAGCTTATGTTAATTGATTAATGTATGAGCTTTTGCATAAATGATAATTACAGCTAATTGTGAATTCATTGCGCTTTTCCGAGTAAGCAAAATCCAAGAGTTCAGGAATAATTGTATTTTAATGAGATTGTAGAATTCTTGACTTATTTTTTCTTGTCTTTTGAAAAGCGCATTTTAACTACGGCCAGCCATAGTTTAATATATAGTCAAATCTTAAGTTTAAAAAGCGTTAAAAATTAGATCAGCAACTTATCAATAATATATATATATTTTATGGAATATGCATGGATTATGTATATACTTAATTATGTGTACGATTTTTTTGCGATTTTGTTTAAGAAGCGTATAAGAAGCAGTGCAGTTTATAAGGTTACCTGGTGAAACTGTTGTCAAAAAAACCCACAGCGTGCCAAAGCGACTTAAGGGTATACAAGGATTCGTATTGATAAGTTCATGGGTCTTTAAAGCGGGGAATTTTCTGGCAATTAATTAAGTTATGGCCTTGTTTTAATCAAGTTTTTTTGTTTCTTTTTTTTGTTTGTTTGGTAGAGTGAAAGCGTCAAAAACAAAGCACCATTTGCTAAAAGCAAGAGTTAGGCAACGTTCAGTTACGATTCAGCTTGTTAGATACATTACAGCATCAAAAAGTTTATTTGTTAGAAATAGAACAAAAAAGGTTAACAACTTAAAACCATTAAGAAGCGCGTTTCTTGAAAAGTACATCAGCGAGAAAGCAAAAATTATTTTTGAGGGGCAATCAGTTAGTAAAGTTTGTGTTTGGTGTGAAGTGTAAAGTGTGACAAGTCAAATTTGGTGATGTTGTTTATTGTTTTTGTGTGGGATTGCTGGATTGTAACCTAGTACGCTACCTTTGACCTGCAACAGAGCGGTATACTTGATCTCAGCTGCTGGATTCTTGGCCACGCACGTATATTCGCCGGAATGCGTGGCCGACAGCGAGGGAATGCTTAACAGCGAGCTATACTGATCTAGCATGGTGACGTTGGCACCCAGCAGATCGGGCAGTGGCTCACCATCCTTTAACCAGATCAGCTTCAAGGGAGCATCGCCCCGGGAAACACCACAAACGGTGCGCGTCCGCATACCCTCGGCCAGGCCATCCTGAAAGGCGAACGGTTCTATGATCGGCGGTACTGCAAGTAGGAAAGAACAACCAGAGACGTTAAGAGCTGTGATTGGAATAACCTTGCAGCCTGAATCCGTTGTTGTCGTTGTTGGTGATGTTTTTTTATTCCCACGCTGAGCTGCTGTTTGCATTTTCCTAATTGAATTTCATTAGTTTTCACATACATTCATTTATGTACAACTAAACCTTCGCAGTTTTGTTTTAAATATTTTTAAACTCTACGAAAAAGTACTTAACTTAACTGTACAAACATTCCAAAAGTTGAAGTGAAAGTGATTTAGAAAAGTATACAATATATATTCATTAACTATTTATGGATAAACTAAATATTGTTTACAGGTATACATGGATATTTGCAGTACAAGTAATATTTCACTTTGTGATTTTTGGTTTCTTGATTATATTTAACAATGTGCATACGAAAAAACGCAACTACTTTGAACTAAAGATAAGTATGCAGTATGAAAGAGCTTTCGCTTCTCATTTCTTTACCATTAACCAAAAGCGCCTGAGAATTCTCCACCTCTGCCGCCGAGTTGCGCACCACACAAGAATAGTTACCCGTGTGATCGCTGCCCAGATTGTCAATGACCAGAATGCTATTGTACTGATCCACCTGCTTGACAGACATGTGCTGTGTGGGATCGATGGGTCGACTGTCCTTGCGCCAGTTAATCGTCAGCGGTAGATCACCCTTCACGACGGAGCAGGTGAGTGAGGCTCGATCGCCCATGTTCAGTTGTAGTATTGATGTTTGAAAAGGACTTAGACGCGGTGGCACTGCAAGTGGTTTTTTCAAGGTTTTTGTAAGTAAGCTAGACCGAGGAACAGCCTGTGCTGAACCAGCAATCAGCATAATAACCAAAAAAAATAAATAAAAAAGGAGTGTAGTTCGCTTCTCTGCATTGCTTATGCGCAACGATTGTGGAAAAAAGGGACAAAATCCCAAAAAAAAAGGGTTACAAATTATGAAAATTTAATCAACGTCGCGCTTCATTAGCACGCGAATTCATTAAGTGAAATGAAATAAAACAACAACAACAACTAAAAAAAAAAAAGGGTAGCTGGCTGCTTTCCACTTTGGTTTTTTTTGTGAGTGTTTTAATTTACAAACTTTTAAGCTTAGATTATTGCGCATATTTAATTACAGGAAAAGCAAATGCAGGGTACACGGCTAAATTAAGAGCAAAAGCAAAATCAAAAGCGAAAACTGGAAGCGCCATACGATCTACTTAGAGTTTTATGTTAATAATTAAAATGTAATTTTCACTTGGCGTCATTCGTTGCGCTTGTTATTTGTTGTTTGTTGTCCCTTGCCGTCGTCAAAAGCTGTGAAAACAAAACTGGCCAAAAGGCCAACACAGTTGGCATTCCGCAAATATATACTAACCTATGACCGTCACCTCGCCACTGCGTCGGGCGCTGTGACCCTGTTTGTTGCGAGCCCAGCACGTGTAGACACCGGAATCGGTGTGCTTCTGCACGGGACTGATGGTCAGCGAGCCATCCGGCTGCACACGCTGTCGTATATCATCGGGCAGCTCGCGTCCTCCTCGCTCCCAGTGTATCTCTTCGATGGGATAGCCGGCCACTGGGCATTTCAGATTCAATGTCTCACCAGAGACGGCGGTCACCTTTGGTATGAGGCGTATGTAGGGCAGACCTGCGGGTAGGAAGGATGGCCAATGTAAATGCTTAACAGATTTCTGCGCACGCTGCTCATTTAATAATGCAGCTAAAATGTAAGGCAAACAACACACACAACAACAAACATAACAAAAAAAAAAAAAAAAAAACAGGACAGGCAGCAGGAAACAGCGCACAATGTAATATGCATATCCTGACTGTCGACAGAGGCCGTTCTCTGTGCTACGGCGCCGAAACACTTTTCGTTGTGCCTCTCCAAAATGCGGAAGGAAATAATGCAGCAAATGCCGCTTGGCAACAACAAAAACAACAACAACGACAACAGTCTTTACAGTTCTCGTTGTTATTGTGCTTGGGCTTGTGAATTTCTGCGGAATATGCATAATTTTCAAGCATGTCATACGTGAGCGCTTTGGTATCCATGTCTGTATCTGTGTCCGTGTTTGTGTCTGTGTGTGTGTCTGGGTGGGGCGAGATTTTTGTAATCACCGCTATTACCAAGTCCGTAATCAGCGACAATGCACAAGCTTTAAACACAGCCAACGAGGCTGAAAGATTTTTAGCTTAAGCAGCGTTTTCTGTTTGCCATAGCTTTTTATGTATATGTAGTTGGGTGTGCAACTTAGACTCTTAAATAAATATTTTTATTAATTTAACCATTAGGTGTTTAGTATTAGAAAATAAAATATCCGACACACTTTGGCTGAACGTTACTAATGTTCCAAAGTGTAGTCACAAGTTGGTGTACTTTTGTGTTTGCTTTAACTTTCAGCACAAACGTTGGTCGCAAGCGTGGCGCAGATTTTTACCATGGCTGTCATTTTGTTTGTGTTGCCCTGCGCTTGGCAACGCCATTTTGTTTGCCCGGCGACACAAAAATATTTGATTTCTTGCAAAAACAAGGTAGCGAGCACTACACTTGAATGTGTGCTTGTGTGTGTGTGCATGTTTGTGCCTTGAACAACACTTTAGAGCTGCAAAGCAAACTGCAGTCAAAGACATAGATAGACAGAGAGAGAAGGGAAAAGGGTGCAATTCACTGCTTACATGGAAAAAACGTTGTAAAACAAAATCGAGCAAAAGTAGGCAACACAAAATCACCGAAAAAAGAAAAACTCAGAGAACTGAAAAACGTTCAAGTGCATGTGTAAAGTAGCTGTCTACAGACAAATAACATACAAACACATACATTTCTATGTTGTAGTTGTGTGTGTGTGTGTATTTTGCGAATGTGGCACATACCATAAATATTCAAGCGGGCCGCATGCTCCACACGACCCGCACGATTCTCGGCTATGCAGGAGTATTCACCGCCATCCTCGACCATGACATGGCTTATGTTAACATGACTAATTACATCTCCATGCACGGTGATGTATTGTCCGATCATAAATCTGTAAAAAGAAAGAAAATAGTAGTCAAAAAAGAAATACCATAAAACACACACATTAATATAGAAAGCATTTGTATGGCACACGCGTTGTATGCGCAATGCAAAATGCATTTTTTTTTTTATTTTTTTTTTTTATTTTGCATATTTAAACGTTCAGAGCAGGGGCATTAACGAGCACTACATGCATATATGCATGTACATACATTCATGTACGTGTTCATGTATGTATTTATGTATAAACTGAACAAGGCGCATCTCATATGCAAGCTGACCCAAATCCTTTTGCTGTGGGCTTCATTTGTTTTCGACACAACACGGCTCATACGTAACATTGCATTATTTAGCTGTAATGAAGGCTGTCCGTCCGTCAAGCTGTCGCCCTGTCAAGCTGTCAAGCTTTGCATAGTTTCAACGCAACTACTATTGCTGCTTTCAATGTCATGTGCCACGCCCATAAACAGCAGCGAAAGTTCCACTTAATGCGGCCGTTTCGCTTCAACATACAATACACATATAATGAAAAACAAAAAGGATTTTATGAGCGCTCAAGCTGGCATAAAGTCTGTTTGTGTGTGTGTCTGCTGTCTTCTGTACAGCGTCTTATTGGCATAGACATTAATTACAGCAAACAATGTTACGCATACGCCACATGGCACAAACACCCACACATTCATGTATGTACAACACACAAGCGGCTTAGTGGCGTCTCATTGTTAAACGGAGCATCTCGGCAACCGGCTCATTAGTTTGTGGGCGAGGCACTCACAACATTTCAATTGGCATTAGAGTTACAGCCGGCAAAAGTAATTACAATTTTAATTAACTTTTGCAGCTGGCTTGGCGAGGCTTATGAATGCATTAGCTTGCCGCACACTGCTCGTGAGTGCAGTTTCCTGGACGCTGATTTCCCCAGAAAGTGCCAAAGTCAACCAAAAAACTTGGCGGCTGGCGGTTGCCACTTTATGAAGTGCCCCATAAGCCGCGCGACGCTTGTTAAAAACAACAACTGTAGTTAAACGAAAATGAAGCTGCTCAAAACTCAGTCGCCGCACACACACACACACACACACAATACATACAACCGTATATACTTATACTCAGCCATGGACATGGATGCTAACTGCAACACTTGAGCGCATTGAAACAATGCCAGGACAAAATTGCAGCAAAGTTGCACACATCCTTACATGGCAGAACGACAGAGCTTGCCAGCATCTCATCCTACCATCCAGTGGCTTAGAGCTTAAACGCCATTGCGAAACTTTAAGCGCGAGTATGTGTGCGAGTGTGTGGAGCAGCAGTCTATAAGTCGGGTCAGGAGGGGAGTGTAGGAGAAAGCTGGGGACTGGCTGTGGCATAAAACGCTTTGGTTGCAACAATATAAACCTAATAGTTGGCGCGGCTTTTGTGTGCTGTTTTACTTGATTGTTGAGCAAGTCTGCGTGTGTGTGTATGTGTGTGCTTTTGTGTGTGTTTGCGTGTGTGGGTGGTTTAATTTTGGCAAAAGAGAAAAAAAAAACAGATTTAGCTACAACTTAAAATTCAGTGTGAACTGAAAAAGTTTGTCTGCAAACTTACAAAATTATGAATTTCAATTTGTATGAGTTGAGTTTTCTACTTGGCAATGTGAAAAGTGCTTAAACTGCAACGGATTAAAATGGGTTGCTAATACGAATTTATAGAGAGAAATATTCTTTATGTAATAGATTTTTATCTCTTAAGATATAATTATCTTAATCTTAAGATCAATTTCAATACCTGTAATAACCCTGGAAAGTTCGGAGCAAATGCTGTGCTTATTAGAATGCTTGATGTAGTTCTTCTACAACTTTTCATTTGGGCCACACATAACGGTGAATTATTTAAGCCACTTCTTGTAGAACTGCCTGCAGTTGTAGACAAACGCATCAAGCGCACACATGCCGACAGCCAAGCAGGCAGAGGCAGGCACCCTGAGCAAGTGGCTCCTTCTGCGTTGTTGCCACTTGCCACATGCCGCAGACAAACTTTTCCAAATGGCGTAAAATGAGCGTTTGAGTGTTGCGTTACCTCGTGCGCGCAATCATTTAATTTCCGCCCCAAGGCGTCTGCTCCAGCTCCGCTTTTTCGCTGAGCCTTAGTATTGCCTGCCTTGCTTGCCTGTCTGTCTGTCTGTCTGTCTGTCTGTCTGCCTGTCTGCCTGTCAAACAGTGTGTTTGCCTGGCTGTCTGCTTGTCTGTGTGGCGTGTCTGCGTGTGTATTAAATAAATACAGTTACCAAGTTGATATACCTTTAAACCGAATAATGTAAACCACTTAAAACTCGGCAATAACAACAAGCGACGTTAGCAACGAAATTTATGCAGCATTGCGAAGCACAAGCAAATTAGGTTGCCACTCCCCTCCCTCCTGTCCTACCCCTTGGCAATGCAGGATAATGCCTAACGGCATTATGTGTCAAAATTGTGTTGCTCAAATAACTTTTAAATTAAAGCCAGGGGCGACGAGTGCAAATATCTGCATGTTTTGAGCAAAATCCTTCACTGACCAACCGAAAATACTTGTAATCAATTTGTGCCTTGTGGTCAGCCAAACTTTTCCAACAAACTGTTGAACCATATTCAAACGAGGAACAAGAAGAACCAACCACTTGGATGAAGGAATAAATTCATAACAAACTTTAAGTCTCTATTCATTTATCACTTTGACTTTTTCTGTTTGTTGCATTTTATGCATGTAAATAATGAAATGCAATAATGACGATAAAGTGCATTTAGGCCCGGCAACAGGGTATTTTTCAGTGGACTATTACTATCTGTTTAGTCATCAATTTACCCTCTGGTCAGCATATTGCATAAGTTTTAATTAAAACACAACAGCAAAGTTGCACATCTGCAACACTACAGAGCAACAACAACAACAACAGCAACAAAGTAAAGTCGGTTGCTAAAAACGCTGCAATGATTTTTTATTGGTCTGCAAACAGAGCAAACTAAATGACAGCCAAAGTCAATGTTAGTGAAAAAACAGGAAATAAAAGAAGAGAAGTAGAGCTATTTTTTAATCAACAACAGAAGTCAACAGTCGACGGTCAACGGACCAACTTTGACTTGCAAATCATTACAGACGTAACTCAAACAATTAGTGGCAGCTGCCAACAAACTGCAAATGAAGTGTAGACTGAGAGAGGCGGGCTGGCTGGCGCAAATCAGAGAGAGAATGAAAAGCAGTAAAAATCAAATGAAATGCCAACGACAATGTCAGAGCAGCATCATCAAAGCCAAAATCAGTAGCAGGAGCGAGAGTGGAGAAAGTACTAAAAAGACTAAATAAAAGAGAGAGCGAGAGAAAAGCAACTGCGGTTGCCAATCAATCGTTGTGCTGTTGCATTTTATTTGTTTGTGCCAAACAGGTCTAACTACTTGGCCAGCTTGACTGTCAAATGCAAATGTCAATGTCATTAAAGAGCCACCGAGAATTTAATAAGCAGTTGCCTGCCTTTTGGCACTTGGTACTTGGCTTTCGGCCAGGCTAAAAATGTAATTAAATGCGTAAGGCAAACAACACAATTGCCAAGTCTTAATTAACAAATAGAAAGGCAAAGTCAAAACCTTGGCTAGACACAAGACTAGGCTGCACCAAGTCTTTAGAATGCAGCTCTGCCTCTGCCTCTGCCTCTGATTGTGGCAGCGGTTACCCCCTCAGGAGAGTGAATGAACGCTGAAGCCGCCACCCACTCAGCAGGCGCGCAGCCAGTCGGCAGCCACTTTCTATATATGTGCAATGTTTTGAAAGCCAAATGCAAAAAAAACGAGAGAAAAAGAGCGATAAAAAAAAAAATACACAACGAGCGCAATAAATGCAGCCTCGGTCGCATTTACATTTTTTTTTTTTTTTGCAGAGACGCCCGCAGAGTTGGCATTGGCTCCCGCTCAGTGCGCAGCAGGCAAAGCCCGTTTTCAACAAGTTCAATTACCTTCCGTTTGATGGCAGCGGAAATCCGTCCAATGTCCATGAAATTTGCGGCGTTGGATTGCCGGCTGCAGAACATTTCAAACTCACAGCTGGTCCCGGCTGCAGCGTTTGCTCAATGAAGCTATATAGGAGCACGGGTGGAGCATCTGCAAGGACAACGTGTTTGCGGATATATACATATTAATATTTTAGTCGCAATTACTTGCCGTGTCCTGTATTTCAATCGTTTTTTTTTTTTTTCTGTCTCTTTACTTTTGGTCAATGCTACTTACCGCCCAGCTGCAGCTCGGCAGTGGCCTGAAATGTATCGCCCTCGGGCCGCCGCACCACACACTGATACATGCCGCGATTCTCACGGCTGACGCGCGGAACCACCAGCGTATCCTCGATTCGACCGGATGAGGGCAGTTGCCGGCCATCCTTGTACCACAGGATATTCTGCATTCCCACCGGGCTGCCATTGCTGGTCACCAAACATCGAAACTCGGCCGTGCCGCCCATATGCACGCTGAGCACATTTGGCGAGATTTCCACTTGAATTGGCGTGGCCACTGTGAGTCTCAATTCGGCACTGGCCTCACCACCCACATTGCTGGCGGTGCACTTGTAGACGCCCGAATCCTCACCAGTCACAGCCTCAATCGCCAATATGGGACCCAACAGTCGCACCCGTGGACCACTTAGAACGGGCAACGGACCGCCACCATTTTGAGTGTACCAGCTAGAAGGAGAATAAACAATGGTTGCCTTTAATTTTAAATAACAAACAAAAATAAGTTCAAGGCCTAACTAAAAACGAGAATTTAGTAATATTTTACAGTTTTTGAACTAGAGTCACCAAATATTTTAGGTTTTTTATGCTGGACCTTCATTGTCAGAGGACAGATTTCGTAATCTCATTATTTCAGTCAACGATCTTTTGTCGTGTGGTCTATTTAATAATTTGTGGGCGTCCAAATCTGATAAAGCTATGCCTTCCAAACTTTTGACTCGACTTAGTGCCACATTCAACTTTTATACATGGAAGATTATCGAGACTTTTTACTACCAAAACTAAACCAGCTTTATGTGGTGTCAGTGGTAGCTTTTCAGCTATTTCCACAACATCCTTTGCAAATAAAACGACCTGCCCCTTACACCAAATTTGACAGAAACGCTTATTAATTTAAAAAATATTTAAAAATAGTGTAATGCGACTTAGGAACCGTTCTTCAACACTTGTCAAATTGGCTAATTTAGGCGATACTTCCGCAGGCGTCATTTTATTCCAGTATGCAGTGAAGGTAGTTGTTGTACCTAAAGCAATCAGTTCATTAGGTAACAGCTTACTGTACAAATTTGCTCGTAAGTTGTGTCGCTGTTGTGGATAAAGAGTTCTTTTGCAAACGGCACATGGTACATCAGCAAATATATTAATTGCTGCTTCAAAAGATTGTTAATTTATAATATCCCTACAAACGTGACTGCTTTGTAGCATTCTACCTAGTCGAAGTGAACGATCTTCAGGTGTTTCGTTTGTTAAGCTATCGTTAATTTAACCGATACGGTGGGCACGCTGCCCCTCAGTCTCATTATATAGACTCCAAAAATAACAAGAGTTCTTACTACTTGTAGAAAAAAATGCAATGATTTTTTTTACTTTTTATGGCATTTTAGTTATTTTGAAGTTGGTTTTTTTTTTGTTAAAATTGTTGTTTATATTTTTATAAAGAGCCCATTTATCTATACTTTATATATTCTCATGCCACAGTTTTTGTGCTTTATCAACTCTCGCTTTGTTTAATGCTGCATTAATCCCAACGGTTGGCTCATTTGCCAATGTCTCCGTCGTCTGTCAGCCCGACAGACTCTCAGCTTTATTAATTATGAAATGGCAACAACTCGTTTTGTTTTTTTTTTTTGCTTTTTGTATTTGTTACTCGGCAATCTATCCATCTATCCGGCTGTTGTCTGGCTTCCCTCATAGATTCTATTGTTTCGCGTTCACAGTCTGGCATTGTATCTCGGATATCTATAGTACACCCGCTGACTGCTAAGCTGCCCCTTCAGCGGCACTGCAAAAGTTTTTTTTATTACTTGTCTGCTTATCAAAGCGTAATTATGTGTGCACACATGTGCCACACCTACCGGATGGCGTCCTCCCTGCCTGGTAGCTTAACTAACGACTATACACATCATTACCTATGCCTTTGTCTTTAATGCCTGTACATGCAATACGTAATACGTATACACACAGATTACACATACGCAGCGTTATCAACATTGGCAGAACTTTAAGTTGGGCAACGGACTAAGTTCGTATTTCAATTAGCGGTCCATAGTTGGCAACTCTCTCGACACATTTTACACAATTAATGGCCAAGTCAGAGCGGTTGCCTGCCATTTATATGCTTGGCAACCCTAAACGCTCACAAATATGACACAAAATTGTATGTGCATGTGTGTGTAGGTGTAAATGTGTATGCGTTTCAATTAACCCACACAAGCGCACTGCTGTCAACGTCAAAAGTTTCGCCTGGCTGTGCCATCGATTTTATTCTGTGCACTCTGTGCACCGTTTACTCACCTGTATTCGGGCGAAGGGCAACCCTGCGCTACGCATAACAGCACCGCGCCCTCGTCCTGTGACACCTGTACATGAGATGTGTGCTCCACAACGCTCGGTGATATAATGCCGCGATGCGCTACATGAGTAGAGATTGACATTGGTTAGTGTTACTGATAGTTGTGTGTGTGTGTGTGTGAGTGTGTGAGATATATAAATGTGGGTTTGAGAGGGTCACTCACAATTAATACGCAATCGTGTGGGTGAACTGACGACGACTTGACGGGTCAGTCGATGCATGCTGCGACAGCGAAAGGATTGAGATTCATCGCTCTCCTGCAGATTGTGAATGAGCAGCTCACCAGTTGGCAGCAAATGAAATTTGCCATCTGAAAAGAAAGAAAATGAATGGTTAGAGTTATTGCTTATTAAGTTAAAACCTTTTTGTATGTATTAAAAGCTTATGTGAAAGGATTTTTAAATGAATTCCCTAGTCTCTATAAATACCCCACATGCTACTTGCATTTAATATGCACAATCCTAAGTTTGTATTCTCTATCCATTAATAAATCTTTAAGACACAAGTCAATTTATAAAGATGCGTCCCTAAGCACTACCAAAGGCTTTTCTACTTATCATTTCTCTTAGTTGCACCTTAGTGGCGAGCAGGGTTAAGGCAAGTTAAAAGCGCTTCTCAAATTGCCAAAGGACAATGTTAATTATGCATCAAAGCACATAGGGCATATCATATACAAGTTAACAGTGGTCAACAGTAGCTAGGCAAATATGGCCTTGGACTCCACACAAAGTCAAATATTTGTTGACATTGCATCCAGGCCATCGACACTGCGCGCTGCAGACGAAACGCGATACTTGCACGAGGCAAGATCAGCAGTTTCGCATCCGGCGTTGCGACAAGCCGGACTTATATATTAGAATATTTCTTCACTAGCTTTAGTCTCATTCTACTCCTCACTGCAACGCGTCGTTCGGTGTGTTACAATAAAAGAATAACCAAAACCATACTTGGCGATAGCCAGTGTTGTCATTGCCTCGTGCATTATACTTAATAAAACTGTCGCCCAACAGTAACGAACTCACCAAAAAACCCAAAAAAAAACAGTAACCCAAGTTACGTGCAGAAACAAAAAAAGAACTCAAAAGAAAACACCACCTACAAGGTGAACATCAGCAGCTAAAAACAACGACAACAGCAGCAGTTCCAGAGCAAGGAAACAACAACAACACCAATGATAGAATTATTAAATACCATGTAAGTGAAAGTTTCATACAGTTTTAACTACGAATCGTCATTGCATGAAAAAATTTAAAAAAAAACCAAACAACAAAAAATTATTACAAAAAATATGTAATATTTAAGTAACACTACATTTTAATATTTTTTTGGTTTTTTGCCGGACTACAAATAACGACCGCCAAACTAACGGACTTCCACACTCTAACTACGTACCCATACTCGACGGGACCGCTATAATTTGGAACGAGACGAATTACGCCACACGACTAACTTAACCGAATACGACAGATTGGTACGAGAAACAGCTGACATGACGAACTTGTTCCCTCAATCCCACAGAGGAAAATACTTGACGCGGACATCGGACACGACGACGTTACTATCGACTCTAGACGTTCATCACCGGCATGCAGAAGTCTAAATTTCTTAGGCTCAGCACTCAAGGTGATAGCAGGGACACCGGACTTTGACGACTTACAAAAACACGACAGACAGAGGCAGAATTAATCAGAAAAACAATAGGCAAATTGTAATAAACACTAAGACTCAAGATCAGATAAATAGTTTGACAACAACTGTTAACGAAATTCTTAAATTTACGAAAAACAACAAGTTGACACTTCACACCTGTATGAAACACTTTTGGCAAGAAATAGGATACTTACCATCGAACTAGAGAACTTAATAATAGCAATAGCATTGGCTGGCATCAACCTAACAAACCCCGCAATAATAAATAATGACGATTTAAAGGTAATTCTGCGTGAAAATTTCACGGGCGTTAACGTTGCCCAAGTAATGAGCGTTTCTAAGATTAAAGTTTTAGCAAGTAGTGACACACTTCATTTTATAATTAAATACCCTAAACCTAAGTATAATTGTAACAAAATTTTAATTTACCCTGTCGCTCACGCCGGAGTCATCTACAATTACCTGAGAACGTCGTAGCAGAATGCGATAACAAAATAATTGCATTGCAATCCTGTAGTGCCTCGACTACAATGGCCTTCTGCAGAGAAGCATCCAGTCCTACTTGCGCGCAAGAACTTCATTCAGGAGCAGTCGCGCACTGTAACACTCAGCCGAACCACCTGGCCCCAGTGGATGTGATCGACGACGGAATTATCATCATCAACGACAGCGAAGCCAGGGTTAAGTACGACGATGAGCCGGAAAAAAACATCACCGGCACATACCTGCTGACATTTAACAACATAGCACGCGTAAACGGAAGAAACTTCACGAACTACAATGGCACCCCTAAGAAAATTCCCGGTTCAGCAGCCTCCCCATCGCTGGACATTATTGAACATCAAAAGCTACTAAGCCCCTGCTACACCAACTTAGCATCGACAACCTGAGGCACAACGGCGAACTGAGATCACAAGTAAAAACTGCCTGTGCTGGCGTCAGTCATCGGTCTGATGATATGCGCCACGGTTGCCATAATATCGGCATTGGCGTACTGCCAACGGCGAAACCAGAAGGAGGAAATCCACAACATGCTGAGAGGTTTTAGCGTGACCGAGGACGGCCCCGTTTTGAAGGGGGTAGTTAACAGTGGTCAACAGTAGCTAGGCAAATATGGCCTTGGACTCCACACAAAGTCAAATATTTGTTGACATTGCATCCAGGCCATCGACACTGCTGCCGCTGCAGACGAAACGCGATACTTGCACGAGGCGCAAGATCAGCAGTTTCGCATCCGGCGTTGCGACAAGCTAGGGACTTATATATTAGAATATTTCTTCACTAGCTTTAGTCTCATTCTTACTCCTCACTGCAACGCGTCGTTCGGTGTGTTACAATAAAAGAATAACCAAAACCATACTTGGCGATAGCCAGTGTTGTCATTGCCTCGTGCATTATACTTAATAAAACTTACACACGCATACGCTTACCCATTCATGCACACACACATACATACACACAGAAGCACAGCGATGGCAGTTAAGCAGGCAAACATGTGAGGCAAATACTGCAAACAAACAATGCACTTTGTTGGCTTGGTAAGCCGCTACAGGGACAAGGATGCAAACGAGGGCTACGAGGATGCGACTCCAGCTGGAGCTCTTGCTGCTACGTCAGCAGCAGACAGTCAGACAGATAGAGGTTGTAATGTATGTAAGTAAGCGTATCCCACGCCCGTTACCCTCCACTCCACTCAACTTCAACGTTACTTACCGCCTTGCAGCGAGGGATAGATGTAGATAGCGGGTTCATGAACCCACGAGACCACTCGTACCAATTCCTTGACAAACGTGGGCACCACACAACGCAAAATGGCGGTGCAGCCGCGCGAGGCAGATAATACCTCCACATCCACTTTGTAGGCCTGCGCCACGACTGCCACAAAATGTACAAAAAAATACGAAAATGTACAAATATAAAATATATATTATGCATTTTGGCTGGTTGGCGCTTTGAATGTTTGGCTGGCCGGTAAACTTACCCGCCCGCACTTGCACATCGCGAGACACAATGCGACCCACAGAGTTGCTGGCAATGCAGCGATAGATCGTATTGTGTATATCCTGATGATAGGCAGCCGCCGCAAAGGGCATCAGCACAAGTGTGCCATTACGGAGCACACGACGAACACCATGGATTTCCGTAACCGCCGTGCCATCCGCATGCACCCAATCGATTGTTGGCTGTGGACTGCCCGAGGCAGAGCAATCGAGCCAGCCGCCGGATGAATTGGAGAACTCAACGCGGCCCGGCGGCTCCATGACAAAGCCAGGACCACGTAAATGTGTTTCGAAGGGTTCGCTAATCGTTGCATCTGAAACGGAATGAAGAAAAAATAAATATATCAGTTGCAAAGACAATTATAAAAGTAAAGTATGAAAGCAGATAGTTAAAAACTTATACAAATATTTGCCTTAGTTGAGAAAATATGAATTGAAAACAATCAATAGCATCTTAATATGCATTTGCTGACATTAAGCTGAGCTACCTTAAAAGGCACTTAAAATTTGTTATATTTCAACTACGAAGCTTTGCATTTAAGCCCATTTCAATGTGCTTTTCTGCTTTCGTCCCGCTTTGCAAACAGATTTTGCCTTATCTTAAATTAGAATAACATTTTTGTATTTGGCTTGGCTTTTTTTCCCCCCTCACATACAAACAAACTCATATTAATGCATATCTATATACACACATATTTATATGTATGTTGGAATATATATTTCTCAAATTGACATTTCGCTTCAAATTCCACATGAATGCGCCAGGGCTGTCTGTGCCACCCAAGCGGCTGTCCCTGCGGCGCTGGGCAAATCCTTGCAACTCGTTCAAGCCTGGTACAAGCTAGGAGCCTCTTACTTCGCCCCAGTGTTGTTGCCCGCTTCTTGCTTCTGCCTCTTTCGCCACCGTCAAGTCATTGTGTCTGCAATTAGAGTTGTTTTTGTTCTTTTTGCTTTTGTACATATTTTTTTTTTTTTTTTTTTTCTTCTTGTTGCTGTGCCTGGCCAGGCGCTTTTTGTTTTATGCTTGGCATCATGGATTTTTATGTAACTTCTTTCTGGTTTCGTTTTTCTGTTCGTCTCTGGTCTCTGGCCGTGTACGTTTCATTTCGCTTTTCCCCGCTGATTTCCTGGCTCTCCCGCTGTGCGGGGCGGCGAGCAGGACGAGGCCTCTGCCAGGCCATAAAATTATTGCAAGTATGTCTTGAGTACGCTTGGCACTCGGTTCATTTTTTCGGGCAGAAAGGGTATGTTTTACGAGCATGTGCCTCAAAGCGCACTCACATGTATGTAGCGTTTGTGTGTGTGTGTGTGGGGTGTATGGATGTGTGTCTGTGTGTACATCCACTTGTAGGTTTTTTATTCTTTCCTGTGAAAACAAAAAGTCTACGCTTCGAGCGCTACTATGCGTGTGTTCCGTTGTTCCTGTTTCTGACTGTGTGTGTGTGTTTTTTTTGTTCAGGTCCTATATCTTGTTCTTCTTCTTCTTCTTTTACTTTCCCATCATCATTATCATCGTCGTCATCTTTTTCTTTGAGCACCTCGACTTGGGCTTATTCCTGCGGCTCAACTGATAAATCCAACATTCGCGAGAATATTTCTTTTCAGTTGCGCTACATTTTGGGTTATGCGGCTTTCATCCCTAAGCCATAAAGCATTTCTGGACATTTCGGATTGACTATGACACAAAGAAAATTGACTTTACTCTGCAAGGTGAACAAGCTTTTTAAGCAAGTTCTCCATTAGATTCCCTGCTTAGCTTATTAAACACAAAACTTGCTCACAGTTAACAAACTCCTGAAAATCAGTTTCATTTTAAGGGGCTTTAAAATTGCTGCCATTTAACAAGTTGTCAAACTGCCTGCCAGTTCGTTGCACTCTCCCTCAACTGCAACGGCTGCAAAAGCAGTCGCGATTGCTACCTTCTCTCCTCAGGCTTTTCATTCCAGCAACTCGCTTTGCTTCACATTTCCGCTCGTTTTCTGTCGCACATTTCTACTGGCTTTTATTTGGAATGTGTGTTTCTCATCCACTTGCGACTTGAGGGGTTGCTTTGCAAGGCGTCTCAGACGTTTTTTGATTATGCCCTTTTGGCACTTTTTAAAATTATTTCTTTGCCTTTGGGCGTGTGGATGTGTTTTTCTGTGTATGTGTTTTTAGTGCCGTTGTCTGACTTCGCACGTGTGCAGTTTTGTATTTATGATTCTGCAGACATAATATCTACTATACCGGCCTAGCCATACAAGCCGGTTGAAGTCATTGGCAGCCACATAAACTTATAGCTAGAAAAAAAAACCTAATACACTTTAAGTTTCCAATTCACATTAAAGCTAAGCAGAAACTCTCCGGGCGTCGGAAGTGCTCAGATAAAATGCGGCCGTGCCGGAAATGATGGGCCGTGTCTTGTGCGCAATCAACCCGAAAAACAGAGAATTCAATTCTTATTCCCTAAAAAGAAACGAGGCAAACGTCAACAAACGCCCATACACATAGAGTAATGCGAAAGCCATGTCAATATTGGCTGGGATAAAAGTTAAAGGAACTTAAAGCTTTCACAGACCAACGCGCATTGCGCAAGAACAATAACAACAGCGCAAACAGTAATAATAATTGTAAATAACTTGATTTTTTCATTTGTTTCTTTTTTATTCTTCGTTGAAGCAACCCAAACACAAAAATAAGTTTTTCAGCTGGCCCTAAGCCCATTTCCAGCCGAAATGCACACAGACCGACCCACCAAAAGTAAACCATAAAGGCAAAGCCCAAGAAAAGCAAACGGGATGTAAAAATGTTTGTTGCGCAAATTGTTTTTAGAAAAAAAAATATAAAATACTTCTAAGTCACAATAAAAGTAGAAAAATTGCCATGCACTCTTAAAGTAATACTTTTCTGGGGAAACAAATCAGGTAACCTATAAGATTAAATCAATATCCTTATCAACCACCATCCACTAACTTAACATTAGTTTCAAGTCCTTTAATATGTTACACAAAATTCGATATAAGCAATGTTATACAAATAATCTCAAGTCGACTATAAATAAAAAAAAATTTTAGGATTATTTGGTCTATGACCATTTTTCTTTTAATTTCAAAACCAGCTGCGCACTCCCTGACCTCTGCTTAGAAACATATTTGACTTGCAGTTGACGTACTTCATTAATCCTATAACAAATTAAAGCGTTTGTCACAATGGATTTAAAATACAATCAATCAAAGAGCGCAACAGACCATTTTGAACCCAACGAAAATATTTCATAATTTTGTTGTCACAACTTTGTGGGAGAAGCGCTTCAAGGGTTGGGACTGGGTTGTGTTGGGTTAATCGAATTTCTGTTGTTCTTGATGCTGATTTCATGCAGCGCATTATATTTTATGTTTATTTTTATCCGCATAAAAATGAAATAACAACGTCAAAAAAAGTTGAAGCCCTTTAGACGTTGAGCAACAATTTCATTTGCATATTTCTCATTTGCTTCAACCTCAGCTTGGGTGCGAAAACATTCAATGTATATGTATTTATGGAATATGAAATATCTGTATGGCATTCTGGTAATTTTTTTTTTCCGCAAAAATATATGTGCGTCAGTTGTTAGTGCCATAGCCACCATAAAATGCAAACAGCCAGCTAGGCAATGAAAATTGGAAAATATCAAATTTTCAAAAAGGCTCCTTCGCATTTTTGTTTGTGTGAGTAAGTGTGCTCTTGTGTATGTGTGTGTGTGTGTGTGTGTGTGTGTGTGAAGAGTTCGATGGGCCTGCCAGTTCGATCGAGTGCTCTGACTCTGTTTCTGACACATTTCATTAGTCTGTTATGCACACACATACACCACACTCGCACACACACACAAAGAGCACTCCAACATTTTGTGGCATAAATTGACGCCTGGGTTTTTATCATAAGGCAATTTTATATTATGTATACGTATTCGGAGCGTTTGCTGGCTTAGTTTTTGTTGTTATGACCGACATTTTATGGCCTTGGCTGTATCATAAAGCAACCAAATCATTTGCACTTAGTTCGTAGAGCGAAAGCTTAGCCATAAATTATATTAGCACCTCCCTAAAACCGTTTGTATTCATATGTGTATTTAAGTACTTATGTAGACGCTGGCCTTTAATCTTCTTGAAGGCTAACGAAACAAACTTTAAGTTGTTAATTTTTCGTGTATACATTTTATATACAGGAAGTTTAGTTTAAAGGCTCTGCCAAAAAGTATTCTGCACAAAGGTTGCTGTCCTTCGGATAGAAGTTTGCTCAGCTTTACTATGCTTCATAAAACCCGTAAAATCCCCCAAAATCCTTATGAGCTTTAGCGCCTTTTAGCATAATAAGTTTTGGAGAGCGTTAAAAAGGAAATATGCCGACAGCTGTTGATGGGCATACCAAAACATACTCACACACAGACACACACACACAAGCAGACGCACCCGAGCACAAAACAAAAATCTAAACATACTTTGAGGCGCGTGCCTAGCCAATCGGCTAAGTTAAGCCGGAAGCAAGGCTTAAGAGTTTGCTAAGAGGGAAAGAGAGGGATGGCGCGAGAGAGAGAAGTAAGGAAAACAAGTTGCACCTACCAAACCTGAGCAGCAAACAAATCACAAAAAGGCGGCTACTAATCCACATGCTTTCCGGTTTTCTGTTATGGTTTTGTTGAAGTTTTTGGCGTTTGGTTTTGGTGTGTTTTGTTTTGATATTATTGGCTTGGCAAAATAGGCCTGATTTATTGAGCAATTTTGATTTGATTTCTGCTGCACATCACATTTAGGACACTCACTTTAAATACTTGTTATGTTTGGCACAATTTTGTTGTACTGATTGCTAACTCTAAATTTAGTTGCTATGGCTTTGAGTTGATTATCCGGCTCACACACTCCGGGCAGAAACGCGCCCACACACTCTCGCACAGCACTTCCGTTCAGTCAACTACACGCGTGCAAGGATTCAACTTAACTGCGTTGCCTGTTCCGTCAACAAGGCTGTCAGACTCTTCTCGATTCGTGATTCGTGATTCTGCGATTCTGTACACTCTCTTTGGCGTTCTCTTTAACGGCGCCTATTCACCACAGTTGCGAAGTGACTGCCACTTGAACTCGCATTTGAACCGCTCGCACTCACAGCACAGCACTCACTTACAGTATTCAGTAGACAATCAGTTCCCGCATTTTATCAACCGCCAGAGCCGTGCGTATCCTACGAGCCTCGAAAAGCAACTGACTTCAACGCCGCTCGGCAACTGACTTCTGCTGTGGTGTGGTCTTTTCGCTCGGCGGTGCAGTTGGCAGCACTGCAAACTTGACGCATGCGCCCCACACACAATGTTGTCTGTGGTTAGGCACGACAACGAGGCTTACCAGGAGGCAAGCATGTGGGGGGGGGAAGACTCAAACAGCTGTGCTCAGTGTTTACACTGGACGGTCAGTCAGGCAGCTCGAAGTATTGGGCGAAGGCCTTGTTTAATGGGTGAGCGCCCCGTTTAATGTTTCAATTATTTGGGAAGCTTTTTGATGGCACATATTTCGACCTATTCGATTCTAGCTCTTGAAATTTAGTTTTCTAGGAAGTAGTTTTCTACGAACAATTGAGTTCTTTATGTTTTAGAGCATTTGAAAGTAATTTAAATAATGCTTTTCATTAATCGTGATTTGTGCGGGCACATTTATGAACTTGTAATATATTTGCATAATTTACTTGGAATTATGCGAACAATTTCACACTTAAAGCATTTCGGTCTGTGCATAAATTTTGCCAGCCTCAGCACAGGATGCGGCTAATGAGTATCAAGGGAAATTATATGTAGTGAGTGAGAAAAAACCATAGCAAATAGCTGCCAAATGTTGCTGGTTGCCAAAAAATGATAATTACTTAGGCTAAAAGCATGCGGCATATAATTTGTTTTTGTATTCCCCACATTCTGCTGCCCAATTTGGGCGCGTGAATGCGTAAAAAGCATCTGAATCAGAGTCCGCATCACAATCAGATGGAACGAATAAAAAAAACAACGAAACAAAATTACCAAAAAAAAAAAAGGAAAGCCGCAACAACAATGTTGGCTGTCGTTGACACACATTAGGTACGCCAAGGACAACAACGAAACATCAGCCGCAATGGCAACAACAACAACAACAACAAGAAAAACAACAAGAATAAAACATAAGCCAAAACGTGTTTGTTTGCCAAATTTATTGCCGGACCCGCTCACATTTCCCACAGCGACCAACATACATACTACAAGACCAGCCCTATAACACAAATGTACGTGTATGTATGCGTGTGAATATATGTATATATGTGTGTGTGTGCCTGTCAGTGAATGCGTGTCGGTGTTGTTACTAATGACAACGAAGCCGCGTCGCGCATCAACGAACGACACCAGAAAGTCATTGACTCATTGAGTTTTCCCTGTGTGCGATAACAAACGCTAGAGCAAACGCAACCCAATGCCACGCCTCCCCAAAAGCCAGTCCACTTACAGCAGCAGCAGCAGCAGCACTGCAACACTCGTTGGCTTTAGCAGCGTGAGTTTGTTTGTTGTTTGCCAGCTGGTTGGTTGTCTGGTTGGTTGACTGGCTGCGTGTCTGCACGTAGCCAACATCAACACCAACAACGTGAACAGCAACAGCAACAACGACAAGAATAGGCACTGCGTCTGCCTTAACGTTATGGCTGTGATTATGTAGTTGCTGGTGCACTTACTCCATCATCATTAGACATTGTCAGGTGGCACTACATTGCCTTGGCACTTTGGGGCACTCGCCTGTGCAAACGTGCCAAAAACCGAGAGAAACCAAACCCATCCAGCTGGCAATCTAAAACGAAAACCGACCCTCAAAAAAGGCGGCCATGGACAAGATGTGGCGTGTGTGTGTCCAAATAGCCAGTTCATACAGTGGGCTAAAAATGTTTTTTTTTTTCTAACTAAGTGTGTTTATTTCGATTGAGCTAAGTAAACCAAATGGCATAGCATATACATAAATACCGAACGATAGCTAATGGACCAAAACAGCCACTTTTTTCTTTATGACTTTATATATATTTAATTTGTTGTTTAAATAGTGTCGAGTTTTACACAAAGCAAAACAGTTTATAGTCCAATATGTGTCCACTTCTAGTTCACTTAATATGGATTCTGCTGACACAGGTTGTAGTGCAACTTGTTTTCTTTTTCCTTGCTGCTAAACCGTATATTTTAATAATAGGTGACAGTGCATGGCAAAGTGCAAGTTAACTTGGAAACAGTGGAAACTGGCTGCGATCATGATTTTGTGGAGTATTTTCACAAAGTGCCCAATCAAAAACTACTTCATACTTTTCGTGTGGTTAAAACGGCTTCTAAATTTACAATATCCATTACAATGCGAGCTTTGAAGTCTCAGCGCATTATGTACAGTGTCAAAAATATTGATGGTTGCAATTTTATTTCGAATCCGTTCATGAACAAAGTTCTGTCACAAGCTTACCGCACTTTGCTTGTGAACAACAGCTTCTTCAAATGCCCGATTGCACCGAAGGTTTACTTTCTTAGAAATCTGACCGGTGCCCTAATAATGCCGGGAATTCACCCATTAGGCCATTATCAACTCAGCATGCAGGTCAAAATGGCTCAGAGTGCAGCCCCTTTTGTTATGGAGGTCCTGTGGAAGTATAAAGTAATACGTACAAAGTAACAAGTAAGTAAAATAAACAATAGATTGGAATCAAAATAATATAGTTTTAATTACTGTCTGATTTTTATATTTTTAGACTAAACAAAATCGAAAAGGTAATGAACCATAACTGCAATTAACTCTTTATGACTTTATAAGCATTTAATTATAAGTAATTTGTTGTTAGATTAAAATAGTATGGTCTGTCTAAAATGCTCAAATAGTATGGAATTTTACTAAAAGGTTGACAGTTTGGTGTTTGTAATGAGTTCATTTCTGGTTTTGTTGACTTTGATTTTACTGGCACTTACAATTCAGCAGGTATTAACTCATCCTGTTTGAAATATAATTTTTGTCTAACATCTTCACTTGTTATTCATAGTGGACGGTCCATGGCAAAGTGCATGTTATCTTGGAAGCAGTGGAAACTGACTGTGATCATGATTTCGTAGAGTATTTCCACAAAGTGCCCAACCAAAATCTTCATACTTTTCGTGTGGTGAAAACAGCTCCTACGTTTACAATCAGCCTAATTATGCGAGCTTCGAAGTCTCAGCGTATTATGTATAATTTAAAAATGATTGATGGCTGTCAGTTTTTAAAAAATCCATTGATGAGCAAAATTCTGGCACAATCTTACCGCACTTTGATTGGAAACAACAGCTTTTTTAAGTGCCCAATTCCACCAAATGTGTACTTTTTAAGGAATCTGACCGGAGCATTAATAATGCCGAGTATTCACCCTGTTGGCTATTATCAATTGAGTGTACGGATTAAAATGTCTCAGAGCACAGCACCTTTTGTAATGGAGGTACTGTGGAAGTATAAAATAATGCACACAAACTAGCCATTAGGCTATCTTTATTTAAGTAATTGCATTAAAAAATCCAAAAAACTTAAATTTCTGTCTACTTTTACAATTTTAAACATGTTTATATCGTAATGACTTTATAATAACTACATATTTTTCATAACATTTAATAATTAAGTTGTCAATACAAATTATAGATAATGTCAGTTGACGTTCTGCATTGTCCAGCTTAATATGTGTTCGCTTTTGGCTTGCCTACTCCTAATTGTGCTCGCACATTCAGTTGAATTGAAAGAAAAGGTAAAAGGGATCACCTAAAATAGCATATATCGGTTTTGGCTTTAACTGCATTCTAACAGGCATCTGGGCGTGGCAAAGTAAGGATTATCTTGGAATCACTGGAAACCAAATGTGATCACGAAATTGTAGACGACTTTCACAAAACAATTGATGATACAAACTATTACACTTTTCGCGTGACAAAACCAGTAAAATCTTTTTCTCTTCAAATAGTAATGCGGTCTCTTAAGTCTCAGCAAGTAATGTACAAACTGAACAACATGGATGGCTGCCAGTTTATCAAAAATCAGATAACGAACCCTGTTATTGCTCATGTCTACAATGCCATTATTTTGAATAACAGCTTCAACGGCTGTCCTATTCTGCCAAAGCTTTACTATCTAAAGAATATAAACACCTCGCGTTGGATTCCAACTTTTCATCCCGCCGGCCTCTACCAAACTCACATTCGTGTTCTAATGACAGGCAGACCGGAACCTTATGTTATGGAAATCATTGTGAAGTATACGGTATCAAAATGATCGTTATGACACATCAGCTCAATTCTTATACTTTCAAAATATGCAGCTTGAGTAATGTTATATTAAAACTCTATATTTTCCACAGTGCACACAGAATTGCCTTGTTTTAATGGTTATTCCACATCCGCTGCTGGACACAGAACGCCTCTTGCCAGCAGCAGCCTGCCAACCCAATTCTATAAATCTGCATAACAATTATGATGCTGGTTAGTATTAAAAACAATAACAGCACCGAACTACAGCAACAATGATAGCTATAGAAATATCTGTGTATAAGCTATAGCTACAGCTATAGCTATGACTATGTCCGTCATATTTCTAACAATGCGTTGGCAACTGGACAAAAAGCGAACTTATCTACATTGCGCGTCGTTGTTGTTGTTGTTGCTGTTAGAAAAGTTGATGTTGTTGTTGGTTAGCGTGGCATTTATACGCCTGTTTGCTCAGCGTTTTGTATGTAGGTCAACATTTACACGCTGTGTGACTGACGTCAACATGGATGGGCCTGCACAGTCCGTTTCCGTTTCCCGTGTTTATGCAGTGCTGTGTTGCTGTTGTTGTTGCTGTTGTTATTGTTGTTACTGCACCTCGTCTGCCTGCGCAGCTTTTGTTGCTGCTGTTGTAGGCTTGTCGTTCTGATTATTGCTGCTGTTATGACAAATGCCCACACTGCTTGGCGAACAGCAGCATCTGACCATGCCGCCTATATGTGTGGCATGCTGTTATATACTACAATTCCTATGTGCAACATGCATATGCACACACTCACACGCCTACGTACATACAAATGTATACACAGAGCGGTATTGATTTTCATCTTTGCGTGTTTTTCAAGCGCTTTGTTGCATTTATTTGCGCTGTCATTGACAGCACTTGCCACACATTTTTTGTAGCATATTTTTTTGGGCGTTGTCCGTTGCATTTAATTGGTATACATGCTTTTTCGCGCGTCAACGAAATGACCATGCTACGTATGTGTGTGTTTGTGTTTTGTCACGCACTCTTTAAAATTGTAGCACGCCCACCATTTGGAACGCCCCTTCATGTTGCTGTGCACTTGAAAAATGCAATCGTCAACGCAATTCGCATGGTTTCCTTTTCACTTTTTTTCTGTTTCCTGGGAAACTTCTTTGAGAGCATGCGAACAGCATACTCATAATTGCAGCCTTGAGGCTGCGTTTCAGCCCAACCATTTACCTTTTTTTTTACACAATTTTTCGTTGATTGTTTATTGATTTTTGCATGCCACATGCTTTTAGCATGTTTTTAATGACATTTTTTGCCAGGTTGTTACTTCATTAAAATGAATGGCATAAAAATGTTGCAAATTTCTGTTTTGTGATTTTTTTCGAATTGTTCTCAAGTGGGTCGACACTTGAGCCGAGTTGTCGTTGTCGTTTGGCTAAAGAGATTTCAATAAACTGATAGGCAGGAGCTTCTTTTGTTTAGCCTGGCATAAAAGAAATCACATACATCATTACAATATTTATTTGCGCACACTCTTAACCTCCCCCACAAGTACTGGGTTGCCCAAAGACAAAGAAATACTGCACCAGCACCAGCAAACAGCAACAACGTCAAATTCTGAGCTCTGAGCTGTGAGCTGTGAGTTGTAAGTCTTCTGTTCGGGGCAGGAAACGCATTTGCATGTAACACGTGAGCTCACAAAGGACAAGTGACATTGTTTGGGGGCTTGTGGGTCGCTGCCTGGCACACACACACACACAGACACACACACATTAAAGTGAGAGTGCAAGTGCGTGGTAGGGTTGATGTTCGGCATAACATACAGTAGACAAACACGACCCCGCACCCTCGTTACCCTAACAGCACACATGACAGCATACAAATAGCCTGGGTGAAGCACTGAAGCACCAGCAATGGTATGAGTATAAGACTGAGTTGATGCCACTGCACGTCTCAGTGCACAAAACAAATTATGCGAAATGCATTTGAAGCTGGCTGAAGTTTCAGATGTTGCACATTAAATGATTAAAAATTTTGAAAAACAGTAACCGATACTCAATGGTTTACATGTAGATTGCATATCAAACACCTAGCACTTATAAATCAAAAAAATTGCTTAAAAAGAAAACGATAAACATGTAGATGGAAGCTTGTTTAGCCTACAACTTTTCATCAACTTAATAAAATCAGTAATTTGTTCTTACTTCAAAATGTAGAAAGCAATTTTGTTGATACAACTAGCAAACTTGAGTCATATTACCTCTCTTATGGGTATAGTGTATTAAAAATTTATTGTATTGCAATCGTTTTTGTATATATCGAACGGAAATGGCAAATGGTAAACAATTTGCCAAGTAGTTGTTGAGCATATAAACTCAATAGCTCTGTAAGCCGAAAAGTTGTTGAAACAAAGTTTTCTGTTTCTGGCTTTGTTCGATTTGAGTTTGGGGGCAGCGTCAGCTTAGTGAGCGGAAACTGTGACGAAAATACCAACATAAATGCATAGATGTACGTCAGTATAGACAAATAGACAAATAATCGTTACTTAGTTTCCGCTTTAGCCAAAAGTCATTCTTTGGGCATATGGAATGAGAAAATTGGATATTGACTATGAAGTTTATATAAGTCAAGTTTATTTGATGCTAAAGTTTATGGCAATAATTTTCACTGAGTTTCTATGTTTTATTTAAATCTTTTAAATTGATTTTGAGTGTGCTGCTTAAATTTATATTAAAATTAAAATTTAATCATGTTGTAACAAATTTCTGTCTTATCTTAAAGCTTCTCACACAGTGAAGTTGATGATGTTTTTAAAATGTAATGTCGCGTAATCTGTTGCTGGCCATCTTTGCGTCCAAACATTGGACAACATTTTGATCAACACAAAAGCCGCTTATCACGCACTTTTCATTCACACACAAACACACACACTCACAGATTATAATGTACGAGTACATAATAAAGAAGAACATCAATGAAGTGTTGCCTTTTTTGTCGTATCATGTTATTTGCAGGCTTCAGTGAATATAATAATCACGCTTTAAGTACCGTTTTCAATTACTGTCCTGATGCTGCATTCTGCCGTGGCGCCCAGCTCTTGTGGCTGCCACTCAAAATGTCGCTCAGCGCTAACCACATAAAAAACTAATCAACTTATTTATGAACATTTGCGGCGAACAAAAGGAACGTTAAAAATTGTGTTTTCCGTCCAGCCAGAGAAGGCAAGCAGCTGAGGAAATATACTTCAAGACAGACGATAAGCTAAAAGCAGAATCCCAAAAGTGAAAAGTGCAAATTAAAGGAATGTCGCAGTTTCAAATTTTTGTGTGAGATATTTTTCACGCTGAAAAAGAGTAAGTAAATATGGATGAAATCTACAGTGGATTATTTAAAAAGATTTACTTAAATACAGTATATATCTAGAGGATAAGCCATTATGAAAAAGTTCTGTGAAAGAATTGAAGCCTTCTATAAATAAGTTTTTTTTTTCTCACATATCATTTTTTTTTCGGTACATTGCGTTTAGAGTGCTTTCTCGTGCACATGTGACACAGTCTCGGGTGGCATAATATGCTATAGTTTACTGCTATGTGGAGCTGTCAACCTCTTGACCAGAAATTTACGCCACTTACATTACGTATCGAGTCCCAGCTACCATGTGCGACCATAAATGCCCATTGCTGTTAGTTTATCAGCTGTGGCGCGTGTGGGGCATATCAAAATGGCATTGAAAATGCGAGCGACAAAGTTTTTATGGCTTGACCGAAAGCCTTTTATGTTGGCTCGAGGCAAATTTGATGATTTTATTAAGGCAGCTCGTCCCAGTATCGATGGAAAACTTGTGCTTAGGCTCGGAAAAGAAAGAGAAAGGTAGATGCTTTGTGCTATTTGGGGTATTTCGGCACGTTAATTAGTCATAATTACCCGCACAGCTTTTGGGCTTTGTCAGCTGCCTTTTGTGCGCCGTCACGCCTCTGATTTATGGCCAGGAACGGTCTTAAAGCCTTACAGCTTTAACGCAAGCAAAATGGCATTACCTCACACACAAGCACACATATACACACACACATCAATACAACATGTATACTTACACACTGACAGCTCTCATGCGTGTGCTAAATGATTTGGAATTGATTAGAAGTTGCCCGCAAGATACATGATGGCGAAGGAGAGGGCGAGCGAGAACACAAAAAGAAAAATACAAAAAATAAACAACTGTGGGCAACACACAAGCCAAAATAAATAAAATATCAAAGAAAGCTCGGATGAAATTTTTATGCCAAGACGACGGCAAACTTTATTGAAACTTCTCTGCAGCCTTCTGCAAGAGGCGCGACTGCTTATGGAAAAGGCTTCTGCTGCTCTTGATGGGGTTCCATGGTGTTAGGTCTGGCTGGCAGTTCAAGATAATAAGCATCAGCAACACCAACAACAACAATAAGAGCAACTGATAAACAACAGTGATGGCGTTGAAATGCTGGCACATCTTGGCGGTTTTCACGTCTACTTCTCGTCCGGCTGCCAAATAAACTTCCAAAATGTTGGCGCTTCGTCGCCTCGTTTCAATTGCGCTCAGTTGCTGACAGACAGTTACAGATACGATGCATATACGATGGGATAGACTATAGTAGTTGGCAATGCGACATTTCGACTAATATGTAGGGGCAAATAGATTGGGATTTTTATTACATATAAATAAGTATGCAAGGACTTTGCACAATCCATATAAAGCTGTAATACAAAACTGCGAGGGTAGTTATGGAATCACATTAAATTAACAAGTAAATATAATTATAATATATGAATTCGTTTTCTTGAAACTTTTCAGACAACTCGCGCTTGTTGAAGCTCATTTTGGAAAATTTCCCCAATCTTGTTTTCTTTACAACACATATCACTTGTCGCTTTATTGTGAGACCCTGCTCCAGCCTCTATTAGTTTTATTGCTACCATTTTCAGGCGGATTTCTTAGCCATTTTGTTAACATGATGTTTTCATTGATATTGTTGTTTTGCTGTGGCTGTGATGTGCTTTGCTTGTTGTTATTGCTGATGAAAATATATTCAATTTATTATATTCTATATAGAGACACTTATTTTCTGTTGACATAATGATACGCTTGAAGCTCCAACCCAGTAACCAAAATGTCGTGTGCGAAAATGTGGCGATATTTTTCTAGCCATGTTGACAGGCAGCGTCCTCGAGCGCATCATTCGCATATGTGTCAATGTGTGTGAGGGGAGCCGCTAATATAATAAATGTGTGTGCGTGCGTATGTGTGTAATGAATCTATTATTAAATTGTGTTGCTTATGACAACAACAGCATAGCCGCGACAACAACGATAACACACTGACAGCGCAAACAAACAACATAGCAACGACAACATTTTGGTAACGCTGTCGACGTCGCTGCCAGCTTCAAGTATCAATCAAAAGCAGACTTTGTCGCTTGCTGTTCTGCTGTGCTCTCTTAGAAATTTATGAAGGTTCTTAGTGCCAAAGGCCATGAATGTTGTCGCCTGGGTCGCAGAATATCAACAACATAAATATTTTTCGCTTCATTTTCGTTTCTATACTTTGATACCGAAGGTCTCATAGTATATTGGGTTTGTGCAATGTCCGTCGTGGTGTCTGTCCGTCTGTCCGCCCATATGAACGCAAGTTTTTTCGATCTGCATCAAAATTTTGGATGCCACGCCCAGCCAAGATAAATGGAGACAGTTAAAAACATTTGATTCCAAAATTTTGATGCCACACCTACCTCTGCCGCCCACCAGTTAAATTTGGAAGTTCAGTTATCTTCCACAGTTTTTGAGCTAAAGTCACCAAATTTGGTAACATGATAGCTGGCGATGTTTACCACCCGGCAAGCAGACTCCTTACCATCCGTTCTTTTACTAGTATCAAAGTATTCCGCAGTCGGTTGCGTCCGACTGCAACGTTTACACTTGTTTATTTTTTTTTTGTTTTTTCGTGCTTCGACAAACGTTGTTATTGATGTTGGTTGTTTTGTGTGTTTACAAAATCTGTTCCTGCTTAATTTCGCCAATTTTCATGTAGTGTACTCCCACATCATCAGCGGTTTTCGCTTTACTTGGTTGATGTTTTGGGAAACTCGGTTGGAAGCGTATTTTGAACTGTGATTCCATTTTTGCCTTCTGAACTTTAAGCCCTGCCCTGATAATCACTGTCTCCTTTCAAAGCTCTCATTAGCAAAACGTTCAAAACTCTTTGGCCAACTTTTGACTTCATTATGTCGCGTTTCCTCGGTCCGCCACCCGCTGTCAACTCTCACTCTCTTACTACTTCTCTTCATCTTCCTCTTCTTCTTCCTCTTCGTCTCCTTCTACCCGCGTCGCACTGTCGCCGCAAAATTGTGCAACGTTTCCGCTACTGCTTTTGGCGCACATCCGTTGCCGCCATCCTGGTCTTGGTCCTGGTGCTGGTGCTTGTCCTGCTGATGCCCCTACTCTGTGGTTATTCGCCATTTCATTTTATTTTGCACATTTTATTATGACTGCCGCTTGCGAGGCAGCTCATACATTTTTTATTATTATGTCTGCTTATCAGCATGTGGCAAATATACTCCAGGACCACCGCCTGTGCCACAGCCAAAGGCTCTCCTTGCTGGCTGCACACAGAGCAGAACAGAGTCGCGGCAAGCCGAGCCAAGCCAAGCGTTGAAATGCGCGCTTAGAGCCGCTCGTTTGGGTGCGTCGCTTTACAGTTCGCTGATTGTTTGAATGATGACGACGTCAGCAGCAGCGGCTAAAGCCTATAAAGCTGCGCTTTGATGCTAACTGGCATTGAATTGTTACGCCCAGTTTAACATCTGTTAAATTATGGCTGCAATATGTGCGATTCATGTACATTAAGTACGTTCTCAAACATTTTTTATATATTTTATTTTAATAAACATAATTTTATTGCAATACCATTTAAGACAGCCGCAATAAAGCTGAAAAATTCCACTAGAATTGCAAATATCTCTGAAATATAAGACTACCATTTACATACAAATACCGAGAATGTTTTTTAGCATTTCCGCACGTTTTTGTTGAATAATTGTTCAATATTCAGAGCTTTTAATATCCGGCCGGCCTAAAAGTATGCAACAACAACTGCAACGCAAAGCCAACGGCCATTGACTGCGAATGCGAATGCGGCCGCGACCGCCATTGTCATTTGCTGGGGCAATGTCAGAGACGCGGGCCGCAAACAAACTGCCGGCGCCAGCAGCAATAGCAGCAACACAAAAACCGCAAAAAACACTCACAAACACAGAGACATACACTATAAAGCGCAGCTGGCGAGTGTGAGCGGCCAAACAGCAAACAACAAAAAGCACACGGCAAAACACTCAACCAGCAGCCACAACAACAGCAACAGCAACAACAACAACACCAGCGAGTGAAGCAACAGCAGCCGTCAGGCAGCATCGGGCAAAGTAATTTTAATTAAAACTTATGGCAACGTCTGCGAGTGAGTAAAACACGGCGAAACGAGTTGATAAAAGCGCGCACAAATACACAGACTCAAACAAATACACACATATACATACACATAAATACAAATACGCTACAGCTCACGTAAACAAGCACACACACACACACACAGTCATATGCGAATGGAAGCTCAAGGCCCCGTTGCCTTAAACGAGGTAATTAAAAAAGCGTAAGCACCTCCATTCCTAGCCAACTACACCGATTCAACGAACCCAATCCCTCTCACTACCCCTACCACCACTAGCCCTCCATTTTGTCTCTCTCTCTCTATGTACCACCCTCCCTCTCTCAGTGTGTAATTTCCATTTTATTTTATGCCCGCGTTTTTGTTTGCTGCACTCCTTTTTTTTCGCTATTTACCTTTGTTGTTTTGTTATTTTGTTTTATTCTTCTTGTTGTTTGTTTTCCTCTTTGTTTGTTTGCCTTTAAGCCGGCGTCGTAATCTGATATTACGTATACGACGTGCGCGCCAGATATTTAATAGAAATTCAACGTTTTTAAGCTTGGCAGCCAATAAAAGCAAATATATACATATTTTAGTTCGTTTTACCCTTTTTTTCAACAGATAGTTAAAATGTCAGGTGTGCTGGACAGTAGCATTGGTATCAGATGGTTCTTATTTATCAGCTTGGTTCGCTTCCATAAAAGCTGCCTCCAGCAGTCGTTAAATATGCGAGCTCTACCTGATTGTATGTAGTAAATATAAGAGTTGATTAAAAATGTGGTATATTTGCATACTCTTGTGCCGTTTGTGGCAGAGGAATATAAAATATAAAAATTTAAAAAATAAAGGAATGAATAAGATTTGTGAGCATTAACTTTAAGTTAACTTAATTTATCATTGATTGTTTTTTATTTACTGATATTTGCAAATAGGATATGTAAATTGAATAATACTTAACGCATGCCATCGATTAATTAGCTACAGCTCTTTGCAATTTGCTTAGCTTATCTGGGTAGGTGTATTCATTAGTTACGCATGCATCCTTATTTGCTACCATCTCCATGCATCTTACTTAGGTAATCCGTAAATGAACTTTGCATCAACTTTAGTATCCTCTTGTACTACTAATTACAAGCTCTTGTCAGTTTGTCCAGGTCCATTGCCAGAGCAGGTCGAGCATACCGCACCTTTCTGCACTCGGCCTATTTTGTGCCAGCTTTTGTTTATATGCGTTTTCCACATTATATACTTACTTTGCTGCAGTTAAATAGGAGTTAATGCCCCCCTGCTTCTTCCAGACGAGTGAGTGCAACGGCAAAATGAAGCCAAAAGCTGTTGAAGCCGGCTGCTTGATTAACCATTCATTGCTCTTTTATAGTGCCTCAATGAGTGAAACTGAAACTAGAGCTGAAACTGAAGCTGAAGTTGTAGCTGGGCACTGGCTTCTACTTGCTGCTGCCAACTGCCAACTGCTTTAGTTGCCTGACTGACTTGACTTTTGCTGCCGCTGCTCTCAGCCCACTCTTTGCCCGCTTCACTGAGCGCCTTTGTGTGTTCCGGACTCCGACTCTGACTCCAACTCCAGCTACAATTCTGTTTCTGGCTTTGGCTCTGGCTCTTGTGCTGGAGCTGTGCAATTTACGCTCAAGTAGCAAGAAGCAAGCAGTAAGCAGTCAGTATTAGAGTCGAAGCTATAAGCTGCATTTTCTGATTTCGCATTTGCCAGCTGTAAAGAGGCAATCCGTGCAGAAATTATGTTTAACTTTATTTTCAAAGCGAGTGGCAGAAGCATAAAAAGAAATGAACAACAACTGAAAATGCGATAATCAAAAGTGTTCGAAATAAAGATACTCTGTAAGCAAGGTAACAATGGAATTAATCAGACATGTAATAGGTAATAAAATGATCTTGTATCATGAGTTGTGTGCACTCAACCTTTTTGTAAACAATTTGGTTGCTTACAGAGTGTTAAAAGTAAATGCCAACAGTTGTTCAACCACAATAAGCTAACTTGCCCTGATAAAAATTTAATTAACATTTAATTTGGCCAAACTTGTGCCATCCGCATATGGCTTAGGGGCCCCGGGGCCCAAAACAGGCTAAACAAAACACACAAGCTTGGCTAGAAAGTTGTGCAAAAGTTTTTTACTGGTGACAATCACAACATGCAATGCTGTTGCTCTTGCAGTAGTGCTATATGCATTATGGCATAATAACATTGCAGTTGTCCAAAAAAGGAAAAGAAAAAAAAACACTGAAATTGCTTATGCATGCAGCACAGCAGCCATGGCTATGAAATCCGTGCCAAGCAACTGCTGCCTTAGCAGCCGTCTCAGCCTCAGTGAATCCTTGCACGTAGCGGAAGCAATGATCTGGCAAATTTTAGTTTTACTTGTAGTAGCTGCAAAAAGTTTCGCTTGCTCTCACACTAAATAGCGTTAGCAGCAGAAGTCTCTGTTGATGAGGACAACGGGTCGAGACAGAGACAGAGAGAGTGAGAGACGGCTAAAGAGAGGGAAATGTGGAGTATGCGGTACCTGGAGACTGGCAGTGTTGTTGACGTGCTTAGGTGTTGGCTTATGATTGCGCTTGCGGCAGCATCACCAGCTGCTGCTCCTGCTGCTGCTGCTTCAACATCTCCGCATCCCTTAGCCGCAGGATGCAGCGACAAAAACTGCAAGTAAGTTGCTTAAATTGCAGCAAATTTGAGATGCTACACTGAGCTCACTTACCTCGAGGGCACTGAGTAGTCTTGTGTTTTCTGTTACTGTTGTTGTTTGTGAGTGAGTTTTGAAACTGCATCAGTTTGCTGAATACTTTAAGGTGCGACGTTCAGCTAACAAGTTCCGTCAATCTGATAGACAAGCTTGACAATTTCTAAGTGCAGTGAGTTTTTTGTGCACCTGAACGCGTATTTTAAATAAAACATAGGATAGTTTAGTAAAGAGACGTGTTTTAAAATATATCTAGAGTTTCAAGAAAAAAAGTGCTGTCATTAACTTAAACTGTAATTTCTTGCAGTGCACACAAATCCCAATCAGACAGAGACAGGCATGAAGTCATAACCTATGCCACGCCCTCTGCAGCGCTACGACCGCAACTTATAGTTACTTTCTACATGTGTATGTGTGTAATTTTGCAAGATTTTATATTCATAGCATAATCCTTGGGTATAAAATAGAAAAGTTTTCGTGCACCAACTCAGAATGGACAGTTGAGGGAGGAGTGAAAGTGGGAGTGGGTGGAAGGAGTTACGAGATCCAGTCAGTGCACGCAGGATGCAATTTTCAATTTGTTGGTAATTTTATTTTATATTCCACAATCTAAGTCAAGTCAAGTTTACCGAAAAACGTTTTACCGTGCAAATGATTTTCACTTTGGCCCTGGCCAGGACGAGCAACTTGCCGTTGCCTGAACAAGTTGTAACTGTAAGCAAGCAATGAGGCAGGGGGTAAGAAGTGAGCCAAAGCAAAGGACAAAGTTTTCATCTTCGTTTCTGCGGCATTCGCCTCATTGTCATTTCCCAGTCACTCAGGCAGGTAAAGTTGAAGCAAATACGATTCCGAATGTGAATCTGAATGCTAGCAGCTGAATTCATTCATAACACAGGAACAACTAGGCAGCTTACACAAGGTGTGCACAGTCGCTCTGGACGAGCAAATGAGTTTTTTGTGTAGGAACAAGTTTTTGGGGGGTGCGGAGCAAATAGCAACAAAATTACCCCCAACGAGGTAAATGAGCTTTTTGTTAAATGTAAAACATTTTCAACGCAATGCGACAATGAGTTAGTTGTAGACACAGCTTTAGCTGAAAAACCCACAAAAACCTGTTTCTCCTGGCACACCAATTACACACACACAAACACACACTCACAGACATGTGCAGCACATTTGTCGCAATTTACGTGCGCTGCCTTTTTGACTTGCCCCGTAGCAATTTGGGCAACACCCGCATCTCTCTTTCTCTCTCTCTCATTCGAGCCTGGGTATATTTAATCAGTTGTAAGATTTGAGTTTCATGCGGAAATATTTAATTTGGATTTTAAATGCGTGCCTCGGCGTAATGCAAGCCCAGGCAAACGACCCTTGGCGCACAAGCTCCTGTTCGCCAGTTCTGCTTGCTGTTCTTCGCCACAGCTGTGTGGCATGTCGGCTGCCGGGAAAACGAGACAAATGTGGCACACGGCGCAGCGGAAATGCCAAGAGAAACTTTTTATGGTCGTATGCCGGCGTCAGGTAAGTCTTGTTCTAGTAGGTCTCAACTTCAGGTGTGACTGACTGCACAGTTAACAAACTTTGAGTGTTGGTATTGCAATTGTAAAAGCTCAGAATTCTCCTCTGGCTGTCAAACACTAATTAATTGATTACAGTTTTGATTTATGTAGGATCAACAACTTAGTGTAAGAGTAACCTTCTTAAAGATCTTTTATGCTGCTTATCAGCACCAAGCTACTATAAACTATTCATAGTTTTACTGTCATTTTAACTTTATACTCAAACATCATGGAAGTTCTTGTGTGTCCAGCAGACCATGTTAAACTCTAACGCAATTCCTTTATCAACTATGTCACTTCATAACCACCCGCACCCTCTTTAAAGCAATCTAACCTATTTAGTTGCATACACATACACATAAACCCTTTCAGCTCTGTACACTCTGCTCCATATAACACGAGAGATACTTCGCTCACACAACGCACATTTAATTTGCTACATAATTACGTAATTAATAAAACACGCTACACCCACACAAGCACAAGCACACACAAACACACACACGTACTTGCAACGAGCGTCCATAGAATAGTACAACAACAGCACCAACAACAACAACGTACATAGGTAAACACGCGTCGTACACGACTTGAGTGATGGTGGCGTATGCGCAATATTGACAGCGACAAAGATTTACAGACCAAAGTTGAACTTTGACTTACACACACGCACACACAGCAACGGTAAAACCCACCACCACAGCAACAACATTAACAACAACAACAACGACCGCCTGTAAGAACAACAATCGAGAAGCGCTCGCAGGTAATGCTTACATTTGATTACAATGTCATTGAGTAATTAATGTGTCCTTGTCAATAAAAATGCCAGCAGGCATACGCACTGCTGCCTGTCAGGATATAAGCAACAACAACAACAACAACTATAACAGCATCTACAATGGCATGCCAAGTGTGTATACATGAAACTAAAATCCTTTTGTTTGCCTTGCCTTAATTAATCTCATCAGTTAGCCCAGCTGGTCGTCCTTTTGACCGGATGTAACCGAGTCTTGTTGTTCAGGTGTCAGCCCGAGCCCTCGGGCATTTTTCACATCCTGCTGCCGCTGCTGCTGCTGCTGTGCGCCTAAGGAAATTGTATTTCTAATTAATGAGCATAAAAAGCTATTTTCGAAAATTTATTACGCATACGATTTCGTAGTTTTCAACAGCCCCCAAACAATTATGCGCCGAAAATTAACAAAGCTTTCACAGTAGCACACGACGTAGAGAAAAATGTTGAAGCTCCGGGCAATGCAATCAAAATAATTGCTGTAGTTTTGTGGCAGTCATAAAAGCAATTCAAATTATAATTAAGACTCAAGCGCCCCCAGCAAAAGCAATTAAAAATCACAACAAAATTTTTGATAGTTTTGCCAATGCGGCGACAGGATATTAGCTAAAAGTTGAGTCAAATTGACTTTGTCTGCCAGCGCTACACAATTCGATAATATACTACATAGATAGTTAGATACATAGTAATTATTGTGTTTGCTTGTAAGTGTGTGTTTGTGTGTGTGTTTTGGGTTAAACAAACCTGAGCAGCATCGAAATCGACCAGCTAATTTGTTTGCTTAATAAACACAAGCTGTCCAAATTGATGAGAGCTAATCCAATATTAAATATGGACTAAAATATGTTACAGGTACAGTTAACAAAACAAAGAAAACTTTATAGCAGACATTTATCTGAGATTATTGGACTAATGTCTTATATACATCGATCAGAATTTGAAACATTTTGCTCTGCAAAGTAAAAAATCAAAAAACATTCGTTTGATGTTTCACAACGACTGTCAATTACATGCAATTAAATCGGATTTCTATGTATTCGAAGTTCAATTTCCGCTACGTGCGCTATTAGCTATTCTGCATTAGCTCCAAACAAAATGGCGGCCGCTTTTACACGCGTTTGTGTGTGTGTGTGTGCAGACAAAACGGAAATTAATATCATTTTTATTTATTGCCATGGAATATCAAATTGACGAGAACTACGCTTTGAATTTTACGGCTCAATTTACTCGCTCGAGTTCACTAAACTCGGCCACTCGATAAGCATATTATTATAATAAGACCGCCATAATGAACAGGCGCCCAAAGCTTAAAGGCACACACAAAACTGGCCGCCTCGACCAGGCCAGGAACTAAAAGAGTCTGGGCAAAGTTTGTGATATGTTTTGCAAACAAAATGCCAATGGCCAATTGACAGCAGAAGCCGAAGTAAAAGCAGCAGCACGCAAAGGGTCTGGACAGGGACCAGAGCAAACCAACAGATTGAAGTACAAACAAAGTGGAGTGGCTAAGTTGGGCTGAGCAAAATGATGGTTCGCATCTGTGTTATGCATCATCATGTCAAAGCCACAAATATACACACACACGCACACACATACACACATACTTGAGCACACACATTCCACTTGTGTTGCTGGCAACAACTCTGGGGGACTCTTGGCCAAAACAAAAACTAATACAATAATATGGAGCACACAATTCTCACAGCCACTCCGTGCCCATTTTTCTCTTCCGTCTTCCTATCTTGGTATGTAACTAGTGCCATCTCTGTCTGTCCGATTGTACAACTTTTTCTGTAGAGCATACATTAAGGCGTGTTGAAGCGCATTGAATTGTGTATTGGGATTTGTTTACAATGCTGCAAAAAGTTTTTACGTTCGCTTGGCCAAAGGCAAAGCGAATCCCAAGTTTCTTAAGCAATTGTCCGGGACCAGCAGCAACAGGAAGACGACAACAACAACCACAACGTCAGCAGCAAAGCTTTTGGCATTTATTAGATGCACAACTCGTTGCTGTCGACTTTACCGCGGTGTAACTTGACTTAACTTTTTTTGCAGCTCGCGTTTTAATTTATTCAAAATAACTTCTAGACTGTATAACTTATAAAGAGAAGACTTTGAATATGCATAGCTTTTTACCAAAAATAACACGTTTTGACTATTTAAACTATTGAGATAAAGCATTGAGCTTTATGTGCTTATTATATTGTTTAAGCCGCCATGCGCCAAAATCAATTTTGAACTCTTTAAACATACACACAAATAAAATCACCACAAAAATGCGCCACACAAAAATATGCCACAATAAAAAGTTGGCTTTCCGTTGCCCGGTAACTTTATATGCAAATTACTGCAATATGTACATATGTATGGGTGTGCGTATGTGTGTGTGTGTGTTACATTTTAAATGAATTGTTCTCGTATTTGTTTGCAGAGAACGCAGCGGCAAACAGAAAATTAAATAAATAAATTTTATTTTCTAAAAAATGGGCATTAAAACGATATATGGAGCATTCCATTTAGGTATGTATGAAATGAGTCTATGTACATAGCAAATATAAGCCGTTACCATGCAGCTGCCACAAAATGCAATTTTAGTTATCTTTTTTTTATATATTTTGTTTGTCGCTTTTCGTTTATTTGCTGCGGGTGGACAGGGGTATGTGGGTCAATAAAAATGTCAACGCCAGCGCAAAATTCGCCGTTTTAAATTAAATATTAGCCCGTATACGTAATATTCACAATGCGTGTGCATTGGTTTGTTGCCAAACGACAGTTTTAATGTTTTATAATTTTCATATAATACGCAAACTGTACATATTTCAAATTTTAATTTCATTTCTGTGTATATATTTGCTTGAAGCTTATCTTTTTTATATTAATTACACCCTAACCGAACAACTATCGCTTGATAAACTTTTTTATATCCATCCACACTCGGCTTTGGCTTTTAATTATGCTGGCAACCCTGGGGCAAAGTACCCATCAGCCGCATTTTAGGTGGACTCCCCACCCCCAACAAATGTAGCTCATGAACTGTGTGGCTCATTGTTTAAACTTTCAAGTTGGCGACAATAAACGTTGAAACTTTTAGTTTTATTGGCAAAGTTTCGACGAGATTTTCGGTCGAAACAACATTCAGAAAAAAAAGTCTATGTATAATAATAACCACAAGTCAGAACTTTTTGGGGCCCTGGCCACAAAGCACTCCCCCAAAAAACTTGTCTCAACAACACTTTCGCTTTGCACTAAGTTTGAGTTCTGCTCACAAATCGACAACTGAATGACTGACTGCCTGTTTAACTGACTGAATTTTGTTTGCCCATAAAACTGTTGAGCAGCCAAACAAAAATGCAAAGCGACTCTAATCAAGCACAGCCCCCAACTGCCTTCGTCAGCAACATAAACACTAAAAGACTCAATCCGTAGTCTTAGGCTAACTCCATGTCTGCACCCCTGCTCCGTTCAATTCAACGGGGGAAGCCACAGTAAAGTCGCAGCTCACGTTAAACGGCGCCCAAGTCAAACTGTGCAAACCTGCACGTACCTGCACTTGATCTATGCGGATATTAAGATATTGAATTACCTTTTTGTTCGTGCAGCTTAGACTGACTCAATTTTCGCCGTCTTACAACCGCCGCCTGCCTGACCAAGAAACAGTAAAAGTAACGTTGACTTGAATGGCACATTCCTGGGTGCACAGCTTTAAAAGATATGGAAAAATGCGAGATAAATCCTTGTGGCAATTGAACGTTAATGGTTTAATAATACACTGGCCAAATATGCAGCCAATTATGCTTAAAATTCCAAGCATAGCCAGAGAGTGGTTAAACCCAAAGACCTGGCCAGATTGCTACACACACAAAACGTGTCCATGTGGCCGTCTAAATCTATTAAATATGCAGCATGCGTGCCAAGGGCTGTGGCACAACGACAATGATATGGATGATGGCGTTTAGGGGGTGTGAAGAGTATAACTGGGCTTTGTTTGAAGCTTAGATAAGAAATAAAAATTCAGCACATAAAGACGTACAGTTTGGGACGCTTAGTCAATAATAATATGTAAATGACTATTATTAAGCTGAATCAAATATAATTTAATAACATATTTTTAAGTACTGAGGCTGTGCTCTAAATTTGTATGTAAGCGATATCATTAATCAGTAAATTTAATGTTTAAAATTGGATTATATTATTTTATTGCTTAGACTGACTTTGGGCTTATCGTCGCAGCTGCTCTACACTTTATTGGGTTCCATAAGACGTTGGCTAGAAATTAATGTGACTGCGCGTAATTTAATAAGAGCCCCAACCAAACACAATAACAATAAGAGCCCCAGACGGCCAAGACGACGGGTAACGAATGTTGTTTATGGCTGTAAATATTTCTAATTGGCGTAAGTTGTGTGCCAGCTGTTGGCCGCCTTTCAGCTGCCAAATAAAAGGGGGACAAAAAGGGACCCTGCTGGCTCTTAAGCAACTTTTAGCTCATAATTTGCAAGGCAAGACTAAAATTGCCACATACATAAGAGCGTGATCGTAAGTTGTCGTATCTTTTTATGTTCGCCTGAGTGCAATTGTGTTCAAAAGTTAATTGCAACGACTGGCAGCTGACCCCACAATGTAACCAGTTTATGGTGCGAATACCATTTGTTTCAGGCAGTTGATAGTGCACTTTCTCTCTCTGACAGGAAAGTAATTAAAGTGTAAAAGTGCTTAATGCAGTTATTTCAATTAGCTTAAGCCGGCCACAACGCGGTTTAAAGTATAAATTTCAATTTAGTTTAGCATTTACATAATTCGTCAGGGGAGCAAAAAAAAATGAAGGAAATCTGTAGAAAAACACAACGACCAAAATTGCAAAAGCCCCAAAAATGCAAATGCAACACACAGACAGGAAACTGAAGTCTGGCATAGACTTTGGCTCATGGCTTGCTGCACATTTTGCTAAGCACTTGTTGCTTAAGCTGTAGGAGGAACACACCCGCTCCCCCACCCCTGTCACCGTCTCACCCCTGACTTTGGCTTCTTCTACCCGAGCTACCCTTTTCAAAGTTTTCGACATAAAATTCACTTAGACTGTCGTGGCTGTCGTATGCGTTGCGTTGCTTTGCTGCCTGCCTTCCTGCCTGCCTGCCTGACTTGTATCTGTTGCCAGGCATCTGCATATTTGTAGCAACCGGATGTAGCAAGGACATTGCAGGCATGTAGCTGTGGCAACTTGCATGCAAATACAATTTGACTGCCTTGTTAGAGCGCCCTGACTGCGATATCCCTAGCAAAACAATAAGACGTTTTGCCACGACCAGCAAAGGGGCTACAAAGTCAATCTCCCCCCCACCAACCCCATGCCTTTCTCTGTGGCAGCCCTCTCCCTGAAGCTGTCACATGGACAACCATTTGGCATGAGCTTAAGCCGCGTTGTGGGTTGCCGCTGTGGCTGTGGCTGTCGCGTGGCAACTCTAATAAATGCCACAGCATCTCAGCTGACAGGCACTTCCCTTGCAGCCTCTCTGCGTCCCCTTGGTCATGGCTTCACCTATCGCCAACTAATGTTATTTGCGTGCGGTTCTTTTTACGACTCGCTTGGGTGTCATAAGTGTGCAAAATTCATGTCCTTAATGCACAACATTTGTAATATGTGCCAGCCAACATTCTGTATTATCAATTTTTAAGGCCAATGGCGAGAGAATGATCAAAGAATATTTCTGATAAAGACAACACAATTTGCAGCTTTTGTTAAGTTACCAAATAATAATTAAATATTCATAATCATTTGACTTTTTTGTCAATCAGTCTAAAAACAATTTCAAACCTGTCAATAATCAAATGCAAACAAAAGCTACCTCAAAACAGCTCCAAAATGGAGATGTGACATACTAAGAATGGCATACTAATTCCACCATTAGTTGAGGCTTCTACAGAGGCTACTGACGAGGACGATGACGATGATGAAGGCAGCTTCAGCTTCAGGTCAACTGCTGTGCTTTGTTAAAAGCTGACCTCGTCAATGAAAATTGGGCGCCAGTCAGGCAGAGAGAGGCAGGCCCAGCAAAGGCAAAGGAGATGGGGCATGCAGCACACACAACGTGTGCAGATTTTGACACACATTTGTAAATTGCTGCGGTCCCTCTGAGTGTGGCTTCGTTTTGTATGTATGTAAGTATGTGCGAGTGTGTGCGTGTGTGGTGTGTGTGTGTGTGTGTGTGTGTGTGTGTGTGTGTGTGTGTGTGTGTGTGTGTGTGTGTGTGTGTGTGTGTGTGTGTGTGTGTGTATATGAGGGTGCTTGTGCGGTTGCTGAAGTGAGAAATGCCAAAGCAAAAGTCGTAACCACTTTGTAAGTGTCAAAAACATAGCAGCAACGAAAATTGGATTGCAGCAGCAACAACAACACTAACAGCAGCAACAGCCGGAAACGGAAGCGGCAATGTAAGCGCTGCCCGTCCCACACTCATGAGGCATGAGCCTGCGTTATGAGCAATGCCCCCTCGTCCGCCTGTGGTTGCTGCTGTTGCATCTGCTGCTGTTTCTATAGCTTCCATTATGTTGGCTAATACAATACATACAAATAAGCAAATGCAGCAGATGGGTAACTAGTATGACTGACCAAGAGTCAGAGAGAGAGAGAGAGAGAGAGAGAGAGTCGAAAGCCCTACTCATTCGCAGTGTGGTCTCTGGTCATTCATACGCAGCGTGGACCCCACCCATATACAATTGCATGCAATCAGCGCCCAACTATGTTGTTGAAGGCAATTGGGCGTTGGCTGCTACTGCAGCAGCCCTGTAAACTGACCTGCCCTCAACTAAACGGACGGATGACAGTGGACCGGACGGGACACTGCACTGCACTCCAATCCACTGAACGGAACTGAACGGAACTGCACTGAGCCTGTGCTTTGAACAGCTCGATTTATATTTGCTATATTGGGCCATCGATTTTGTTGGCCAGATATATCAGAGGGGCGGTGGTCTGGGTGGGTGGGTTGGTTTTGTAGTTGCATATAAATCGCTTTTAATTTGCAGCCACAAATTATTGCATAATTGGTATTGCATTTGTAAACAATTTGTGCACAATAGCAAAACCATGAAAAGTTGATTGAACTGCTGGGCGGAAATGCCATGGACACCATATCAAGTTTAGTGTTCTTTTCTTTTATGTTTCTTATAACGGTAATTGTGTGAGTGTGTGTGTATGTTTGAGTATGCTTAGTGTATATGGGTGTATTCCGGACATTTTTCATGTGTACTTTCATATATGAGAAATATTTTATGGCCAATATAAATGTTCTGCACGCACTTGGGGGAACAATAACTTTGCCAAGCTGCCGTTGACGTTGGCAAATGCCAGCAGAGACTTCAACTTTAGCTCCCCAAAGACGCGTCGGTTGCTGTTTAGACTGGCAAAAAGCCCTTAAAGTGTGCGAAAGAAAGCATTGCGGAAAAATAGAAGCCAACTCAAGGCAACGCAAGCGCGCATACCAAGCAAAAGAAAAGCAGTGTTCAGGGATGGCAAGTAATATAAAGCTGCTTGTTGATAACCTTAAACCAGTGCTAATTTTTACCACTAAATCCGTAGCTATTGTAATTTTAGCAAATGAATATCCAACACAACCGAGTAACTGTTCAGATGCGGCCTCGCTTTTCCATTTTTCCCCATCTTCGTGTTTAAGAGTGTATATCAACAGACTGGCATTGGTCGAGGTACTTATCATCATATATTTTGATCCTCTAGAAGCACACCAAGTTTATTCTTGTGTGTGTGTGGAGAAAATGCAACTCTTGTATGCATTACAAACCAAACATAAACAGCTTAAAGCAATGAACAACAAAAAACCATTGTTGATAGCGAAACAGTGAAAAGAAAACTCGAGCTGACAGTTTTATAGCTTGTGATGCTGACAAATTGATATGTATTAAATGCGCCGAGAATATACAATTTTTTTAAAATGAAATTTAATTTATAAACTAGTTAGCTTATGCTTAACATTTTTAACATTTTTTTATACCCTGAACCCATAACGCATCACAGATGGATAAAGACAATGACTGGGATTGAGGGTATCTCCTAGTCGGGAAATCTCGACTAGAGCCTTCTTACTTGTTTTAGCTCTGTTTGGTGCTGACTCCTTCAAAAGTTTTATCAATTTTTCAAACATTTTCAATACATAATCCACAGTCAAATGCGTACCGTCAAAGTTTTGTTTTGAGCCCTAAGCTCGCTGATTCAACCTGTCTATTATCCGCCAAACTACTTTTTACCGCCTTTTTAAACTTTATAACTAAGCAGCCACACAGCTATTTCATATTTTTTAATTATTTTCTCTTTCACAAAAAATACACAAAAAAAAAAAAACAGAAGAAAACAAAAACACCTAAAAGAGAAAAACCAAAAAACTTTGCTGAGCGTCGGCAACACTTGAAAAAGAAAAACATTTTATGAGCGTGCACCGCAAAAACTAATAACACTTTGCCGCACACCCCTTCAACCAGCTGGGCGCAACCCTGATCTCTGAGCCCTTGTCTCTGTGGCCAGCGCTTGAAACTTGAGCCAAGACTTGAGGTTGACCAAAGCACCAATTGCATAGCTTTCTGTTTTTGTTAGTTTTTGCTTAGCTTTTCACATTTTTCTGCTGTTTATTTTTTCACAAAGTTTTGCATTACAAAAGCCAAAAAATAAAAGAAATTCTTAGTGAAAAGCACATAATGAGAGGTCAGCTGTTGGCCAAATTAAAGCAATTTTGTTAAGCTAAAAATATTGAAATACATTGTTAACAAAATGAATTTAAGTGATTCAAAAACATGCACAATTCAGAAAGAGGTTTGAAAAAGGGTTAAACATTGCATTTAATGCGATCAATATGAAATTTTCTGCATCGCCTGCTGCAGTTGCGGCTGCTGCGTAGTTGAAATTTAATCCAATCTCAAAATATTTGCCAAAATGTCATTTACTCGGTCCCCCTAACCTCCCCTTCCACAACCACGCCGTGTTGTCGAGTCTGACTGTCTGACGTTGTGTTTCCATTTCCTGTACACGTTGAACGTTGCAATTGCAAAACTGCATTCGCACACATTAGCATTTGCATTTGGTATGCATGTCCAACTCTCTCTCTCTCCCTCTGTTTCTATACACATGTGTGTGTGTGTGTGTGTGTGTTTTGCGTATTTGATTGCTGCTGATTGTGACATTACACTTGACATTTACGGCGGCAACAGCAACAGCAGCACCCAAGCGAATCTCTTGCTCTCCATGCATTTACTATTTCAGTTTTTAACACTCTCTCTCTTTCTCACAATATTCTCACACACAGTCCGCCATTTTGGCAATCGCGGCCATTGCGCATGCTCACCATGACAAGAGAGAGCACAACAACAACAGCAACAGTAACTAGCAACAATTTCATTTGCATGCCTCTTGTTGTGTGTGAATTACACACACACACAAATACACACGTCTCTTGTATCATACCGCAATGTGCGTTCCCAACAGCTTCCCATTGCCCAGGCAGCTCATTGCGTCCATTGCTGCTAAGTGGCACATTTTTATGAGTCTCGGCGGGTTTTTGGTCCAAGTTGATAATTTTCACTGCCTGATGTTGCTGTTATCATTTTGCATGTGCTGCGCATTTAATCAATTTAATGCAAAAATCTCCCCAGCGATTCGGTTGAGCCACCAAGCGACCGGCGAGGCGCCTGCTGAAAGATTGTTATTTATCACGTTGCCCTTTATTTAATTATGCACTGCCAACCAAATACCCTCTCACCAACCCACAATACAATAATCTCTCTGCTGTCTCTGCTTCTGCTGCTTCTGCTGCTTCTACTGTAGCTGTTGGTAATTTGCTGATTTATGCGCTGCTTGCCTGATTATTGTGTTCTGCTTAATTGCCATTCCCCAAGCAAAAGGCGACCCAAAAACCAAAGAGAGAGAAAAAATATGCAAAAATGTTAGAAGCGCTCGAAACACGAAGAAAGATGATTATTAATAATAAGCAGTCAGAAGTCAGTGGCCCAAGTGTAGCCAATTTGCTGATTTAGTCAACAGGGAGCAACATAAAAACCTGGCTGTTGACACACTTATCAACACACACACACACATATGTACATACATACAGCAGCAGCAACAACATGAAGCAAGAAGCATATGAAGCATCATCGCTTGGAACGTGTTCATTTGCAAATTTATTTGTGTGTCGGTAAGTGGCAGTTTGATGCGCAATGTGCTCTTCAAATGCCGCTACCACATGAAGGGGACCTAATATGAATGTGTGTGTGTTTGGGTGGGTGTGTGTGTGTGTGTGTGTGTGTGTGTGGTGTGTGTGTGTGTTGGCCAACTGGCGTTGTTGTTAATATTAAAGCACATCAACGACGCCACCAAGAAGTCATTGACTCGTTGAGTTAAGCTCACAACGAGCCCCACGCTAGCTACCATTGTAGTTGTAGTATGCGACACACACACACACACATGCAAATACACACTGAGCAGAACAGCAGCAGCAGCAGCATTGGCGACGACAGCAGCAGGACGACAGCGCAGCGCATTCGTGCCTAAAATTATGCTAAAATTTTGTCCGTGCGACGGTCTACGTTTGAGAATATCATGTGTGCTGTCGCATAGCGTAAAGTCGCTTTTCCTAAGTAGGAACTACACTGAGCAAAAGGTAAAGAGTTTAAATAGTTGAAAGTTAAGACTATCTACAAACTTTTTTCAATGTTGTTTCCATTTTCCAACAAAGTACTCGTTTACTCATTAACTCGAATCGAATTTCAAGAATTGCATTCAATCTTATTATGCTTAAGTGATGCCTGCTAACAAAGTAATGAACAAGTCACCCCAAACCCTGCGGAGCTGAACCATTTAAAGAAAATTTTGTAGAAAAGAAAAACTTCAACTAGAGCCGAGACAGCGACAGCGACAGCATTTAAAACAAGAATGAGAATATGGTAGCTGGTAGCTGTTTTAGCAACTTTATATACCACGCACGTTGTTGTTGCTGTTGCTTAATGCGGCATTTTGCGACAAGTGTTGCTGAAACGTTGCTGGCATCGTCATCAGCACGCACACTCGCTACACACACACACACACACAGTACTTACGTACATAAATGGAGAATGCTGTTGGTGGGCAGTGGGTAAAGTGGGCTCAAGAGGGTGTCAGATGGCGGTGGGCGGCGAAGGATTCCCTCATTCACTCAAGCAAAAACCGCACACACACTTCATGTTAAAAGGAAGCTGCAGATGCCCGACACCAACACCAACACCGACACCAAAGCGAAAGCGTTAAGTATACGCCATGTTACATTCGCCCCGTCACAAAATTAGGCAGTAATCAAAATACACACAAACCCACACGCCCACACACATATATGAAACCCCTACATACACACACACGCATAAAGTGTGTGTGTTTTTGTGCGGGTATCTTTGAGAATGTTGCCCAACCTACTTTCAACTCAAATTTGAAACAGTTTTGCGTTTGCCGTTTCAGTTGCCGCTTTTTTTTATGTCCTTTGGGTACAGCACACTAACCTGTTGACCTTAATATTTTCTAATCTTACTGCGTGCCTACACAAGCCTTTGTCCTTTCCCCCCACATGCCTCTCTCAGTGTGTTTGAGTGTGTATAGAGTAATTTTAGATAAGCTCAAAACGAAACGAAACGAAATGAAATGAAATGAAAGCAAAGCAAAGCAATGGAATAGAAAGGAATTGCCAGGAAAGGAAATTTGTTGATGGCACTGTCCTTTTAAATAAGGTTGCCATGTGGCATGTGGCAACACAGCTGATAAGCTCTTGGACTGATTTTATGATTTTATGAGTTGGGTCACAGCACTTACGCGTCTTTAATTAACAACATGGCAAATTCGTTTCGCGCAATTAAAACAATTAAATTATTTGTGCGTGCATAATTGAAATTGCATTGCAGTCAGCCAAGAGCAACCGCACACACACTTGAAAAGCAATCGATAAAGCGGCCAACGCCCAATAAAAAATGACGAAAAAAAGAAATCAGAATGCTGCTACAACAACAACAACAACGACGACTGCAACATCAATTTGTTGAAAGTTCTATATACGACATAAACAAATATACATACAATAAATAAATTGGAGCAGGCGTAAATGCAAAATACACACAAACACACACACACACACTCACACACTTGCACATGGTGAGGTGCATTGCACACATATACAAATGTGTATGTGTGTGTGCAACAACATGCAGATGCACTGAACAATAAATAAAATGCAGCAAACGCATTGCAAAGAAGCAAACGAGAAGAGAGAAGAAAGATGTTTGAGGGGAATGAGCCAAGGGCTGGACAAAAGATTTGTGCTGCGGTCAGGCAAACAGGCCTCAACGCACAAGGATAATTCCTGTATTTAGTGCCATAGTAAAAGATACTGAATGAAGCGAAATGGAAAGTAAAAAGGGTTAGAATGAAAGGAGCAGCATGCACTCATGCAATATTTGTAATTTCATAATGTTAACTCGAATGTAAGAAGTGAGGACAACTTTTTGCTCAATTAAAATTATTACTTGATCCAACTGCAACTTCATTGTTCGAAAAAAAACAATCCAAAACCTGTTTCAACGTAAATAAGGTCATGTCTTTTCAAGAAAGCCCGAGAAAATCTGAAAATTTTTAAATCTGATACTTATTTACTTGAGTATTGCAGCCCTGGTACAATGCTTAAATGAATAAATATTTTGCAATTTTTTATTTGCGCGTATTTTTTATTTGCCGTTGTTGTTGTTGTTGCATTTCGCATATGAGTAATGCAAACGGACAGACAACGAGGCATGAGGCAACAACGAATCGAGGTGCGGCTCACAATGGGCGACACGGCGTATACGCAATATACACACATACATATATACACAACGGACAGAGAATGTACATAACTGCATGTACAACTGTATGTGTGCAAAGCGGATTGCGAAAGCATAAAAACGTCGAAACGACAACGAGAACGGGAATGACCCACAATGAAAACGGACAGCGAATGTGGGAGAAGAAGAGGAGAAGAAGAAGCAACAGCAGATATAGCACATGGATACACACACTCAAACATGTGTATTGCACATGCACAAGGCCCATAAATATGGCGCACATACAGCAAATACACATGGGCCTATATATTGCAGCTGTACGTGTATCTGTGTGTGTGTGTATGTGTGTGTGTTCTAGTATATATGGAGTCGTAGTAAAACGCGAGACGCAGGTAAGAGGCAGCGGCGAAAGCTTCACGGCACTTTACAAATTTTCAGTTGAAAGCTGCGCTTTGAACAATCAAGCGTGCCACACAGACCTACACACACACACACACACACACATAGTCATACACACATAAGTAAGCAAAGACAATGAAAGCAAAAGAGTAAACCCAACGCAGCTGTCGAAAGCGTAAATGAAAATGAAATATTGTGTAGGCGGCAGGCAGTAGGCAAAGCAGAGCAGGGCAGAGCAGCAGCAGCAAATTGAAACACAACAACAATGCTGCACGTTGCACATTTCGGGGCGTGTTGCAGCAGCCAGGGCAGGTCCAGTTAATCGGCTGCAACATACGTATTCAGGTCATCATTATTGATTCGCACTTGCCGCCGTTGTGCGTATAGAGACATGAATTTTGCGTACGCACTTACACACACACACACACACACACTCACTCTCAGGCTTGTATGTATACATAGTACGCACACGCACACAGTTGTAGGCAGGCATGCACATTTTGGGGGCATTATGTAGCTTTGCCGTTGCATATGGCAACGGCCTCGTTATGTATTTTGAGCCCTACTTAGTTGCAGGCGCTATTAACTGTGGTCAGGCTCATTACTAGCGTACACCCACACACACACGCACACACACACACGTACAATTTGTCTATACACTATACTAATCAGCAGCCATTATGTAAAGTCAGTCAAGCAAACAGCAGTAAGAACTGAACAGAGAAGCTGCATGTACATTGCGGCGTATGCGCAACGTGCCTCAGCTCAGCCAATTTAAGGCGCTGCAAATTGCTCGTGCCGCAAATCACCTGACGAGCCACCCACGATGCGCCACGGCCGCGGCAGTAATTCAAAAAAGAAAATCGAGGCAAAAAATTAAAACGATATCCATTTTGGCTCAGCAATTTTCGTCTCGGTGTCTTCTTTGCACTGCAAGACTTTTATATCTATCGTATTTTAGCGCCCTGTATACGCAGTGCGTTGGCAATTTGCTGACAGCAGACAGAACGACAGGACGACAGGATGCGACAAGGACGACTGCCTAAGAGCCTGCCTGCCTGCCTTGGCTTGCCTGGACGAGCAAGAAACTCGTTTAGTTTTCATTTTCATTTTGCAAGGAACGCAGCAAATGCGTTTGCTTGGCAATTTTTGCTATTTTCACAGCTGCCGTGGCATAACCTCATACAATTTCTTTTACATTTATTAGAATTTGTGCGAAGTCTTTTAGTCTTGGAGTTTGGCGGCCCGTTCGTCTCTGGCTTCCCAGCTTTAAATTGCCTTCCATACATACATATAAACATGGACTTGCTGCCCGCATCAATCCCAACAGCATCTAGCTGTGTGTTGGGTGTGTGCTGGGCGTGTTGTATGCCTCGGTGTCGGCGTGTCATAAAAATGTCGGCGCTTCCAATGCGCGAAATGACAGCTGCACAATGGGACTAGGTAACAATATCTATGCATAAAAACTGAAGACCATAGCAAACACTTAAAACTTAAAGGAAATGTTTATAAAACATTAACTTTTGCCTTTCCTTTTAAAACACTTTAAGAGACTATAAGCTCTTGTTTGTAAATTCCTTGACCTATTTAACCTTTCTTCTTCAATATCTTTGTTTTGTTGCCATTGTTCAAGACTTTTACCTTTGGCTGTTGGCTGCTTGTTTATTTTTACCCTCTGCCTGTTTTGAAATTGTTTTGTACACATTTATTTTTCCTTCATTTTTTTAATATTTTTTATCACCCATTTACTGTCTGTCTGCTGTTGCTCTGGTTGCCTTGAGTTTGTTTGTTGGCTAGGCAACTCTATGCGCTATTGCCCTGATTAGAGGCGTTGATAAGCCCGCTCGCTTAAATTATGCATCTATTTATGTTTTGCGGCGCGTTTTGCATTAGAGGTGATTATCGCAACGCCGAATCCAAACAACCGACATATTTTTCAGTCAGTTCAACGCTGCCTAAACAACATCAACAACAACAACAGCAGATTTGTATATACGAATTTATGCATGTATATGTATGTATACAACAACTTGAAATGCCGTCATGTGCAGTCTGTGGCATTGTTTCGCTAAAAAGCAAAGTGCCCCCCAAACAATGGAGCCACTGCAGCAGCAGCAGCAGTCCTCCTGCGTCATGCACTTGAAATGCCAGTCAAGAGCAGCGGCAGCAACAGCGCAGTTGCCTCAAACCATGCAGCAGCAGCATTTTCAACATCAAATGCCAACGGTAAATGGTTTTCGGGGCCAATGTTTTTTAACCTAATGTTTATTTGTTGTTGGTGCTCTGCATTTTTTCGTGTACTGCAAACAGAACAACAATGTTATGTTGTTTGCAAACGTAATTGCATATATGTTTATCAACTTGGTGACAGAAGAAACCTTAAGGAGATTCTCTTTGCAAAGGGTTTCGCAGTTACAGAAGTCAGCTTCTCAATATTTAATCGAAGCTAACATAAAACTTTTCAAATAAAACGCTTATATTGTGTGTAATTATTATTAAATCTTTATTTATATATTTTTTAAACATTTTTTATAGTAATAAAAGCTTTTTAACCGTTTTTTTTCATTGAACACTCACAGCTAATGACAGTGTTTGTGATGCCCATGTGGGTGAGAGCGAGAGCGAGATCGATTGTGAGAACGCCCCCTGGAATGGCCACGAGAGCGTCCACGAGAGTGTCCACGAGAGCGACCACGCGAGTGAGAACGATCGCGCTTTCTCTCCGGGTGCTTATGATGTCGGCCTCTACGACCTCGCTCAGCAAGCGCAGAGCTTTTTCGCATAATAACGAGCTCATTACCGGAACTGTCGGAGTCGGAATTGATATTTATTATGCGCCGCGAATTTCGACTGCTTAAGTTTGGCGCCCCGGGGCGTTGCCTTTCTTCCAGCTGCTCCAAAACATCTACAAGCAAGGTCTGTGCCCTAATAGCCTGTTCAATTAACTGGTTCATCAGCTCAATTGTTTCACCAATTGATGAATTACGCGTCATTTTACTGTTAAAATGTTAGCTCTTCCAATAAAACTTACTGTCACTGTGTGTTCACTTCTAGCCTACACTTTCAACTGGTGATAAAGCACCGAGCTGCCGAAGCTTTTATAGAAACTTGTGAAACGTTTGGTAAACGTTTACAAACGTTTGATAAGCTTCAGTACGTTTGAAAACGTTGCGCTCCAACGTACGCTCAACGTTTACCATGACGCTGAGTCATCGCAAATATAAATGCAATGTGCTGGCATTTTGGTTAGTGCCTTCCAAATGGCATGACAATCCAGAAAACTTAACCTGATGCTGATGCTGATGCTTATGCTGTTTCGCTGGCACCGTCTGTAAAAATCAGTTTAGAAACGCAGAAGCAAAAATCAAATATGCGACCCCAACTAAACTAAGCAGCTTCAGGAAGCAAAAACTTCACACTTCGTGCAGCGAAAGAAAAGCAAATTGATTTCAAGTGAAGATGATCGATTCTGCGATACCCTGTTCTCACACATTATACATTTATTTGAATTAGTAACATTGAAAAGCATAAAAAGCCTGTCAATACCTATCTTTTTTAGGGTATAGAAGAGGAATTCGCTACGAGCATAAAGATGAATGCCATCCAGCTAGACAGCGCGAGAGAGAATACGCTTCAAGTTAGTTTTGCCATGAAATCCCTGGGCACTTCAATTGTCGACTGACATTTCGTGCAGTGTATGGAATACGTGTGCTAGAGCAAACCACGTTCATCCTGTGCTTGGCTGCTCAAGTAGCTTCAAGTTAGGAATTCATTGTTAGTTATGCGATTTCATTGCTTGTTTTCTTTGCGAATTTCTTGCGACGACAACGACGATGAGAAGAAGAAGAAGAAGGAGATGGAGGACAAGGACGAGCACACCAGCAAACTAAACGTCTTTCATTGGATTTTGGCATGCCAGGCATCAAGACGGGAATCACGACTTCAGGCAGCCACCAACAACAACAACAACAACAAGCAATGAGAAACATCAGGAACAACAAGGAGAAAAGTAAGCCACCCACAATCGCATTGCATTGCACGGCAGCAAGTCAAAGTCAAAGTGTTCGACATTATTTGAAATTCATGAGTGGCATTCTCTCTATCCGCTTCTCTTCAGTTTTGTCTGGCAAATAAATTCAAGTAACAGCAGCTGATAATGGCATATTATCCAGCACTCTCTCATCCACCCCATTCACATATACATTTGTACAGATGTATGTTTGAAAAGTTTCCCCTACAATTCTAATTGAACACGCACGCTAATTAAGACACCAATAGTTTTAGTTTTACTGTTAGTTGTCGAATGTGGGTTGTATTCGGTTTTCGAGTGCTGTTCCACTTTGGTTTGCAATCCAATTTTCGTTTTGTTCCCGGGGTATTCGCATGTAACGCAATTATTACGCTAATTAACTGTTTAAGTTTATGCTAATTATGCGAGCGCAAGTCTTCCAAAACATTTCCTTGCTGCTGTGCAATTAAAGGAACGTTTTAAGCAAAAGAAAAATTGCTTACAAAAATAGTAACACATTGTACAGTTTTAACTTTGAAAAATCGGTAAGCAGCAGATTGTAAGGGGAGTGTTCGAGGCCATGTTAAAAATGTTCAGTTGTGTTCAAAATGCATTTTACTATCTCACATTGTCACAACTTTATTTTAGTTTCTTATCTGTATTATTACTGTATTATTTACTTCCCCCAACTGGGGCAGCATCTTTAACTAATGCACATGCTATTTCAACACTAATGTCTCACTCCATTTAGTGAACCCCCTTATGCTTGCTTCCCCTAGCTACCGTGTCCGTCCATACCGGGTAATGCTTCATTCTTGGCATTCGCACGTCAACGTCACTCAGCGACAAGCGGAAACAGTTAGCAGCCATCATGGCTGCCCCGTTTACCCAGCTCCACATTTTGTTAGTGTGTGTGCATTTCTTAAAGTTTGTATGTGGCAGTGTTGGTGTGTATGTTTCTGTGTCTGTAATTATTGTAGGTCCAACGTCATCGTTGCCGTCATCGTCGTGTTTGTGTCGACAACGCCGCCAACTTGTTTGCATACAAATTAAACTCGTCATTTATGTTCTCTCTCTCTCTCTCTCTCTTTCTCTTCTGCATTCGCTCTTTACCACTTTCTCTCCTTCTGCAACTCTCTTTCTTCTTTCTCTCTGTCTCTTCGTTTCTCCCCCTTTTTATTCCCCTTGGCGCGCCCACTCAATAGCGCGCTTCGTTGCACACTGTAGATTAATTTATCATCTCGCTTTACAAGCATTCTATGAGTGTAATGAACTTTTAACAAGCAGCTGCCACACCCCTTGTTTCAGCCCCCACCCCCGCCCCCAGCGTAAACAACTCGTTGACGCGTTAGTTTTTGCGCATCCAATTAGTTTTTGCAATTTTTTTTCAATGCTTTTATTAGCGCAAAGCAAATATTGTTCCGCCAGTCCACTATACATCCATCAAGCGCACAAAAATGTTATACATATTATACGAAATACTTTAACACAAACAATTAACTTTAGCATGACGAAGATTAAATACCCTTTTGGATATAACGATAAAGTAAACTAATTGCAGCTCAAACTTAACTATTTTTAATGTGTATATAGTACAATATGAAGTGTCATTCATTTCATCAAAATACACTTTCCAAAAGTACACACATTTGTATGCTATGTTCATATATGATTGCCTATTAAATATATGTATTTTTATTATGTACTCATACATATACAATGTCGCTTAATATGCAAAGCAAATATTATGTCTGTGATGTAGCGTTGTTGTTGTTGTTTTGTTGTTGCTGCCGCCTCAATAAAGTTGGAAAACATAATTAAAGTTTTGCATGACGGCGACGATCCCGTGGGACGAACGCCTGGAACCAGGACTAAAGGTTGACTAATGCGCGCAGCTTTCACGCGCCGAAAGGTAATTAAAATGCTAATAAACACTCGTTAAGTACATAATAACCCAGCAGGAACAGCAACAACAAAAACCACAACACCAGACACCCCATACAGAGGTCCCAACTAATACGACTTATCTGCAAATTTACACCAGGCACGAGTCCTCAACACGTACCACACACTTTGGTCTCGGGCTAAATTTACAAAATTTATGTCTCAAATATTCGCACACACACACTGACAGGCAGTGTCCTCCGGCACAGAGCTAGTTTTTCGGGGAAAGTCCTGGCAGCATTGACTATGGAGCACTACTCGAATACTACTCGTACTTTGGTTCATTTTGCTTATTATGCGTCCGACGTCACCTCTAAAATATGAATTACAAGTGAGATTTAAATAAATTAACTAACGCACACAAACATGAATAGTGGCCAAAACGGAGAGAGAGAGCGATACAAACTCGGATAACCAAAACCTTGTCCTTACCTTAGGCCTTACAATTTTGTCACTAGCTTCAAATAAATATACATAAGGCAATGAGAATACAGACAACTAATAAGTATAGTAAAGGGTGTTAAGTTTGCTTAGTCGTAAAAAAGAGAAACAACTTTACGTCCTTTAAGAAAAAACTTTCAGTTTTCACAATCAATTAAACGTAAAAAGCTTAAAAACAACGCTAATCCATTTTTCGCTGTTTATATTAATTAGTTTCAGTCCGTGTGTGTGTGTGTGTGTGTGTATCCGAGGTCCGGACCTACGGCAACACCCTCTACATACATACAAAAAAAAGGGCCACACCCTTTAGCCCAGCTTTATCCCAAACACTAAGCTCAAATTTTAATTAAGTTTTTTCAAGTGTTTTTGTGCTTATGAAGCTGGCCAGGCTCTCGCTACGGTTCTGTGACCCTGTGGTCCATAAATTGCCAGCAATTTCTCATACCTCTTGTTGTTGTTGTTGTTGTGGTTGTTAGTGTTGTGGTCATGGGGAGGCAACACAGAGAGTGTTGCTGTTTAATATGTCAAATATGTTGGCCTTGTCCGGTTATTAGACACCCCGAGAACCCAAGCATATTATAAATTATGACATAAAAATGTTATAAACTTCAGGATCGACCCCCAGATAGACAGTGTCAAATATTGAGTGCGCTCTACGAGATACTGAATCAGAAGTTGTGCACATATGTGTGTATGTGTGTGAGTGTGGCAAAAACGGTTAGCCAAATGTTGAAGCTTGGCAAATGGTTACATTATTCAAAACTATTGTTTTGCATTATATATGTAAGAGAGAAGAGAGAAAGAGAGTAGAATGTCAAGCCAAAGTTTTGCAACTTTGTTATTATTGCTGTTGTTGTTGTTATGGAAAATGAGCAAGAAAATGCGACCGTTAAGAAATTTGCATAAAATGAATGCAATAGAAGGCCGCCGAATGAAAGGAAAGCGCGCAAGTGTTGGCACATAAACAAGCTGGCGATGAGCGAAGCGTCACAAATGCCAACAGGTTAGCACCGCCCCCTTCCCTCTTCCCCCTTCTGACATTCACACCCACACCCACAACGACACCCACTTGTATGTGTTGGCTTGCTCTGGCATTATGACAATAGTAGTACAACAAAGCCAAAGTCGCTTCCAACGTTCGCCTCGGTGGCAGTGGCAACAAAAACGAATTTGCATAAATAACAAAAACATATTTAAGCCCACCTTCTCACCCGCCCCGCACCACACCGCACCGCACCGTACTCCTGACTTTTGAGCGAAGTAATGCCAAAGGGGCAGGTTCAGAGTTCGGGCTAGGCCACAAGGCAGGTCATGCAGCCACAAGCTTGCTAACTTCCTAGCCAGCATTCCTCACTCCTCCTAACATTGCTTTTTTCTCGCTTTTCTTCTTCATTTTTTTTTCCTCGTTGTTTGGCTTGTGCATAATTTAGAGGCACGCATTGAGCCGAGGAAGTTGCGTTGTCTCCTTGCGGACATCTTGTCTGCCTTGGTTAGTTGATTTCTCTTCGCCCATAAAAATCAGAAAAACCTCGTTCGTTTTTCTTCATTGCTTTCCTCTATTTCTTTCTGTTTTTCTATTTGGCTGCTGTCTCTGTGAGAAGTATGCATGTTAAAATTATTTGTAAAATGTGGCGCCAAATATTTGAAATGAATGCAAAACGGCAAATAAACGACAGCCAGCGACCGGATGTGCAAAAAAAAAAAAAAAACGCGTTAAGGAATTTGTTGCCTTCAAGTTTTTATAAAATAAGCATACCATGAATTTTACATGGCTTTGACAGACGGATAGTTTGCACAGTGGATATTGTTGTTGTAGGAATAATTCGCTGAATTTAGTTACTAGAAAATTGTATAGTTCAATGTGATAAACACATAATTATATCAGTAAAATAAAGCTGATACACGCTACAAAGCAATTTCAAAACCAGATTTCAATACATATCGGTCTCAGTATGTTTTCCACAACCAATTTCCTTGACTCACGCCTATCCACGCCAGCGCTTAGCGCCTGCGGATCCCAATCAATATGCCCCACAGACCGCAGTGCACAACTCCAAACACACAGCTCCGGAGCCAAAGCCAGCGATAATGTTGCTGCGGTGCGCATAACAACAACTGCAACAGCAACGACTGACAACTGCTACAAAAAACCGCAACAACAGCAGCAGCAGGGGCAGGGGCAGAACAGTCCCAGACAGATGGGGCATGGCCGGGACAGCCCGTATGCGTGGCAAACAAGAGACGGGCATCGGGAAGGCCAGGGCAGGGCGGGTGCAGTGCGAGTGATAGAGGAAGCAATAATTTAATTCTGCATTGCAAATGCAAACAAATTTTGTTGAGCCGCAGAGAAAAACTTAAACCGCAGAAAGAAAGAGAGAGCGCGACAAAAGCGCAGAGGAAGACAAAACCAAAACGCGTAGCCGGCGGCGATGGCACTGAAAGGAGCAGGATGCCACACAGTACAAGGAGCTGTGGCAGAAGTGAAGCGAGTGTTTATTTTATAGCCACCATAGAGTTAGCTTTTAACCGTTTCCCGTTTCCCAAAACCACCAAACGTTTTGCTGCTATTGCATTTCACTTGCTTCTCTCTCTCTCTTTACCTTCGAGCCACGCTGTTGTTCTGTTGTTGTGTTATTATTGAAGAATTATTACGCGGAGAGGCAACAGAACAGAAGAACAGTTGCCAATGCAGTCAACATTGTACCCCCCAGACGACTAATAGCGCAAAGCATCCGCACCACAGTGCGGGGGTTTTCTGTTTTTTAGATTTATATATACTTGTGCATAAAAACTGAGTGTACAAGTTTTGCATATTCATGGCGCTTTAAATGTCGTCGCCAGCGTCGCCTGCGACGACGACGATGTCTGAAGTGCAACAGCCGCAGCAGCACAGCCACAAAGCCAACTAGCAATAATAGCAGCAGTAGCAGCAGCAGCAACAAAAACAGCTAAACAGCCATGAGAAATACTCTATTCAAAGTTAGTTTTTATGCGTATACTTACTATTTGAAATGTTATGCTTTAATCAAGTTTTCATTGCAACTATAACTCTGTTTTTCCAAATACTCTACTTTATTTGTAAATTTAATGTTTTGAAATGGCTGCAACTGGCTCTGTGCTGGGCATAAGATACGATACGGGCGTCATAGTTGCGGCCGATAATCTTGTCACACATTGCGGCACGGCTCGTTTTCACAACATTGAACGCATCATGAAGATCAATGATCGCATTTTGATTGGCGGTGGCGGTGACTTTGCGGATGTGCAGTACATGGTGAATAGCCTGAAGGAGAAAGTGATCTCCGATCAATTTCAATACTTTATTACCACACCCAAGTCAGCGACTACGCATATGACACGCCTCATGAGCAGTTTTCGTGAGTTGGATAGGAAGCAACCTGCTACTGTCATTATCGCTGGCATGAATGCGGATGATAAGCCTTTTGTTGCCAATGTGGATCATCGTGGATATGCCTTTGAAGATTTTGTGCTGGGCACAAGTATGGCAAATTCATATTGTGTGCCGTTTGTGTGCGGAAGCAAGCCAAAGAATCGCGAATTCACGGCCCAAGAAGCAATCAAATTGGTCCGTGACTGCATGAAGTTGCTCTTCTATCGCCATACACAGAGCATTCCGATATATACTGTGGGCGTGTGCAACAAATTCGGTTGCAAGGTCAAGGGTCCATTCAAGGTCGAAGAGAATTGGGACTTGGCCGAAGGAGGTATGGGCTTCTAGAATTGTTAGCTGTAATGTTGTGTTGAATAAAATCTTGAACTGTGAACAAGCCAAGGAAAGTGTATTTGAGCAACAACTATTAGTAGTTAAGAAAACTTCTTGTGCATATGCATCAGCAGTAAGAGAAAGATAGAGAGATGGCGTGTGAAAAAAAAGTAATAACATCAACCATAAAAGTAGCAACATCAGTTGGCAGCTGTAAGCAAACCAAGAGACAGACAAACAGACGACGACGACGACCGTCACAGACATATTGTGTCTGCAAAACTTTGTTGACAACAGCAACAACAACAAAAAACAAAGTTAGCATTAAGGATACAACAACAAGGAGAAAGTGTTTTTCTGTTGCTGTTGAGTATCTCGCGACTAAAAACCGCGCAATGAAGTGCATGTGAAAACAATGAGATTATTGGTTGAATTTATGTATGTACAGCTCTATGAAGTCAGTTGCCTTCTGTCTCCTGTCACATCTTTCACACCTCCTCCTCCTTCTCCTCACTTGCCTTGTAATTGTCGACATGTCAGCACATTAAGCGGGTTATAAACCGTTAGCAAACGGGCAAATCAAAGCAACTTGTCCCACGTCGGGTAAACTTTTCTAATTTATGGCCATGGAATGCAACAGTTAAGCGCCAACGGCCTTTTGAACTCTCGACCCCGGCAACATTAACATGCACACACACCCCAGTGGCAGCCACAGCAGTCAAACCCACCTGCTAAGTGTGTGTTTGTGTGTGTGAAGTTGCACTAAAATTTATCATGACACTAATGAGCATGAAATAGGACAAGGTTTATTAAATTTCCTTTTTAAAATGCGCACATGGCAAGTTGCCCAAGGAAGATGCAATGCAGTTACCAGAAGGCAACAAGTTTTTATTTTTTCTGTTTTTTTTTTGCTCATCATCCACAGCAATGGCGACATGAACGTGGCGCCATTGCGACTTTCACACTCTTTTGCTACCTAACCTATCAGCTGCCTAAGTTTGAACCTCCTCTAACCGCCCACCCGACCCGACCCCTGGACAGACGTCCAAGCAGCTGCTGCTCGGGTCCCAGAATGAAAAATGTCCGCAAGTGCGAAAATGAATCTGCCCCATGTTGCAATTTATTATGCCAACATAATAAATATTATATACAGTTGGTGTGTCAGAGACTCCTAGACTCCCAGACTTGGCGTTCTCGCTGGGGAGGGAAGGGAGGGTCTCTCTCCAACTTTGGGTCACTTTTGGGAAGCGCCGCATTGTGACAGTTTGAGAAATGTGTACAGCGTCCCCGTTGCCCCCTATTACTACCCCTTTTGCCTAATTGCGGCAAGAGCAAATAAAGTGTTTTGCCTCAGAGCAACTTACAAAACATCAAATGTGTAGTAAACAACATAAAGTGTTGTTTTTTGCAATGCTAGAGGTAACTTAAAAATTGTGCAACAAGAAAGTTGACTTGCAAATAAATCTTAGATGTCACAATACAATAAACTTCTTTTCCTATCAAGTTTGCAAAAACCACGAATTTAAATTGATTGTATTGCAAATAATTTAGAATTTTCTACCCTAGCTAAACTTTATTCATTTATATTTACTCCCCAGATCTTTCTAATCTCCGTTGTTTGTCTTTCCACTTACAACATGTAACAGTTGTGTGGACTTTTGTTTGTTTTTGTGTGTGTTCGTGTGTGTGTGTGTGTGTGTCGTTTGTGTGTGTGTGGTGTAGTGTCGACTAAACCGTCTTTCCTCGTCTTCCCCTGGGGTGTATGAAAATTTTTGGGTACGCACCCATAAATAAATCATTCAAATTGTCAACACGAATTTATTTGCGTGGCGTTCTCGTTTCATGTAAGTTTCTTGCGGTTCCCCAAGCGGAAATGAACAACATGGAAGTGAGAGTCAGAGCAAGGTGCAGGATATACAGGAGGCGGAAGGAGACTATTGTATTGAGGGGAATAAAGAGTGGCAGGCAACGTAACACTGTTGTGCTTTTGTCAGCCATGTCAAGTTGCTTGCAACACACTGTATGTGTGTGTGGGAGTGTATAAGTGTGTTAATGTTTGCGGTTGGCAGTTTTATTACTTTACAAAATACCCTTGCCGAATATATCACATTGAAGTTGCATCGTAGGGTATCTGTTAGTCTTAATGCATTCAATTATTTATCTTGCCTGTTGTTATTTAAGCAAATTTATTTGTTTGTTGTTGCTGCTGTTGCTTCTGTTGATGTTGGTGCTGTTTGCTTTTCATTTCCGGCCACGTCGACAAATCACAAACAACCCAAAAGGATATTATCTGCAGCAAAACTGTTTCCTTGGCCACACAATCGTCGCTGCGGTGTCCTCATCTTTCATTCTCTTTTTTCTCTGCCTCTCATGTTTATTTGGATAAATAATTTGTGAAACATTTTTCGTTTTCCATTGTGTGTGTATTTTCTTAATGGCCTTTTAAGTGGTCTCCACTTCACTCGAAATCAAAGGATGCCTGCCTGCTAATCTTGACCGGATCATCAACGCCTAACTAGCCGAGTCACGCAAAAGAAATGAAGAGAGACAGACCACTCAAATTTAGTCTCACGTGTGCAAATAGAAAAGCAAAACACAAAACTGAATTTTTCGGGTTTCTATGGAGCTCTACACTCCAATTCCAATTCCCACTTCCCACACAATTGCACAATGCTAATTGGATGGCCAAATGTTTGTGCCACTGAAATTTCCACTTGTCATTATTGATGTCTCACTTAGAACGTTGCTTTTGCTGCTTTAATATACACAGCCAGCAGTTAGTTTTTAAACGCGTTGCAGATATGTGTGGAACGAGAACGAGCAGTATAATCATTAGCTTCATGTTGCTGGCCCTAGGCGCCAGTTATGGCGTCACTGGCACACACAATCTCACCGCGTTTCTGTCGCATCGCCAGAGGCGTGGACTTATTTATCAGAATAGCGGATCTATTAAGTTCAGCATTGGACCATCGTTGCCAATCCCTTTGGGCGATCATGTGACCTTTCGCTCCTTGGTGCTCTCCTTCAACTTGCAGGGCGGCACCTACAGTCTGCCGACAACGCCCATTTGGCCATGGGACAAATGGGAAAGCACTTTTGCCAGATCTCTGCAACAAATGAGTCGCAACATTGAGAGGCATACGGCAAGCGGTGGTCTTAGATATGCGGACGATGCACGACAGCTGGTCTACACGGCCCTCGAGGAGTACATGGGCAGAAGGAACGATGATATGATTGTGGGCAGGCAATGCCTGCTGCGCTCCATATGCGAAAATGCTCAGGTGCATCATCATGTTGGCGTCTTCTCCGAAATACTCAACATTGTGCTAAGGTGAGCACCTTTCCACCTGTGTATATATATGTGTACCTAGTGGCTTTTTTGCACTTCTTTGTAGTCCGGGCAAAGCGGATTTAGATAACTCCTATCATGATGCCTTTGCTGCTGGCCAGGCAGGTGCTAATTGCTTGGCCATATATAAGAGCTGTCCACGTGGCCTCAACTTCCTGGACGAGCTGTTGATTTTGGAGCGCAACTGAAATTTGATTGATTGGATTTTCGTTATGGCTTGATGCATTTGGCAACAATAAAGTTTTTCGGCAAATCAAAGTGCATGTCTAATGCTTGTTGTTCTTGTTAAAATTGTTGTTGTTGTTGTTGCGGCTGTTGCATAATTTGCAAGTCTGTCAAAGGAGAAAGCAGCGAGTATGTGAGGCATGTGCATACATACATGAGAATGTGGCAGGAAGCGGCATTAAGGGAGGCTGCACAAACAAACGCATTGTAGACACACACAACAAAGCAAACATAACCGTTTACACGCAACTAGTTATCACGAAAATAAGCTTAAGGATTGTCAAATGGTTGCTATTAATCAAATCAGTTACAAATTGACTAACAAATTAATATATTTTGATTCATCATTAATTTGTATTTGAAATGTACGTTTGCCCGCATAAACGTTGCTGCCACAGGATTCTTACCTATTCCTATGCGGCAGCAGCAGCAGCTCAAATACCGCAAAGTTGCACAACTGCCACGCCCCCACCTCCGCCACATGCTGCGCCCACACTTTGTACATCACCCCATCAACATTCCTCTTCGCCCGTTCACCATCAGCTCAACGTTGTTCGCGTTGTCATAATCGCATTTGAATTAGCTGTGCATACAAAACGACAAGGCGATGGCGATACAGGGTGCCTCATTCACATTCCTCTGTCTGAATGCATTCCACTTATGCAATCTGCTGCAAAGATAACACCCTGTCGTGTGTAGCCACCTGACAAGCCTAATGTGCCACTTAAGACGCATTTATTGTCTTTCTGTTGTCGTAGCTGTTCTCCTCCTTGTTGTTGTTGTTGGTGGTGGTGGTGCTGATGGTGCAGCTGCATTTCCATTTAATTGACGCCATTGTTGACAAAATGGCGGTCGCATGCTCGCTGCTCTCCAACAGCTCTCGCTCTGTGGAAGCCAAAGCCAAAGCCACAAGCCATTAATGTTATGGGGAGATTTTTGGGGGAAAGCGGCAACATTTAAAGGCAGCCAAATGCCGTATGGAGTGGGGGTGGTGAAATCAGTTTGCATTAACGTTAAAAGTTTGAAAGCGCCTTAAATGCCATTTGGTGTTTAAAGCTGTTTTTAACACCACTTGCACAAAACCATTCACAGAAAAGTTTTAATCAAATATTTAATAGTAGTTTTAACTTAGCCAAGTTTTAGTAGTTCACATCCACAGCCAGTGCATCCAGGACACTCTCACCTCGAGGACAGCCATAGAATTGCTGCAGACAATCAACACCAGCTAAACCAGCTGCATGTGCTTCTCTGTAGATTTGTCCAAGTCTTGCCTTACCAGGTCTGAAATCATGAAGCGTTAAATACATTCTAGGTGATGAATGATCTTCTCCACTTACGTGAGCAGCACATTAAGCAGCTCGGACATAATGCCCACATGATGATGCACTTGCGCATTCTCACACATTGCACGCAACAAACACTGGCGACCACGACCCGCAATGCCACTCGCATTGTCCATATAGTGCTCCAGTCCCGTATAGGCAAACAGGCGTGTGTCATCCTCGTGCGATGCGTCCAGCTGGCGTATCTTCTCCTTCAACGATCGGGCAAATATGGACTCCCATTTGTCCCATGGGTAGAGGGGCTCTGAGGGCATTGAATATGCCCCAAAGTGTAGCACATAAAAGTTGACCATGCTGCGCCAGACAACAGGATCCATTAGCTGAACACCCATGACGGGACCAACCACCAAGCGAATAGTTGCTCCATTCGGATAGACCAGTTGATGGCGTTTTTGTCGAGCGTGTAGATAAGCCGTTAGGTTCTGTGTGGTTCCAATCACATCGTAGGAAGCGTGCAACAAGTGCACCAGGCAGACGAACAGCATCAAGTGGCTTATTATATGCATTACAACTTATTTGGGCAGTCGACCGTAAAGTGCACAGAACTCTGAAAGAATGATCGTTGACAATAAACGAGCGTTGAATTTCTGTACCACGGAAACGAAATAAATATTAGCGCAGCTAATTAGCAGCTAAATTGGGTTATAAAGTCATCAACTTGACGGCACATATTGATCAGGTTGAGTACAATGAGCTACTTAGCTCTTAAGTAACAAAAGTTCCTTGTGTACACAACTTATTTGTTGCTATTTACTCATTTTAAGAATTTTCAAAAGGCATTCAAACTGCGCGCTCTAAAACAGAGCTGCCAACTTATTAATATACAACCATCCATGTGAATGACAGTGTTTGTTAATAAATACCATCCACAACGTGCCAGTGTGACCTTACTTTGCATCCAAAAAATACATTAAACATGACGAGAATAAATGAAAATGCCAAATAACTGAAGATTTGGTCACACTATATTTAACTAGCATCCAATTTTACTAGACATCTGTTTAAAAAATTAACTAGAAATATGAGCAACGAATCACCAAAAGCTCCAATCTCTCAGGAAAAGATTGTTGCCCAGTTTCAACAGCTGCGCAATGAACAAAGAAATTTGGCCAACAGCCTCAATACCCTAGAAATGGATCTGCGCGAACACAAGTGAGTCAGAAGGGGCCGCAAACCTAACCTACAAAAAATAAACAACTAATATCGCTTTTTATTTTGTTCGTAAAGAACTGTGATAGAAACACTTAATTCGGCGGATCCGGAACGCAAGTGCTTCCGTCTAATTGGTGGCGTGCTCTGCGAACGGACCGTAAAAGAGGTATTGCCACAGCTGGTAGAAAACAAGGACTTCATTGCAAAAACTATTACAATGGTAACGGAGGATCTAAGTAAAAAGGGAGTGGAACTCAACAAATTCAAGGAGGAGCACAATATCAAAATACGCGGCGAGCAAATTGGCACCGAGGGCACCAAGGCGTCTGAGACGGAAAGTGGCAGCAAAGCGGAAATCCGCAACGTGCTAGTGTCCAACTAACCCCAATAGTGAATGCCAAACAGCAAAACAAACGAAGCGTATTTATTGTGTCTATTGATGGTTCATTGTGTTGCAGCACTACAATAATGCATTGATTATGATTCTAATGTTATATGTAATTTTAGCTATAAGGCGCAGTTCCACACACAAACGCCACTCATTCAACTCCTTATAAAACTCACCCACTCACACACACACAAACAAAACACATAACACGCCCCGTCGGCCCACAATTAAACCGAAAAAAAAGCTAATTTGAAATGGATGCTGCGTGATTTTATTAACGCTGAAAGTCGCGCTTGCCACCCGACTTGCTCAGCAGGCGCACATTTGTGATACAGATGTCATGGGACACAGCCTTGCACATGTCGTAGACGGTGAGTGCGGCCACGGAGACGGCGGTCAGGGCTTCCATTTCGACGCCTGTCTGACCGTTGCAGCGCACGGTGGCCACCAGATGCACGCGCTGCTCCTGCTCCAGCAGTGTGGCCTGCACACGAACCGAGGACAATGCAATATTGTGACACAATGGTATCAGCTGGGATGTTTGCTTGGCGCCCATGATGCCGGCCAATTGGGCAACGCTCAGCACATCACCCTTGGCGAGCTCGTTAGCTGCTATAAGCTTGGTTATATGCTGTCCGACTTGAACGGTGGCTTCGGCACTGGCTATTCTCGTGGTTTGAGCCTTTGCGGCAACATCAACCATTTGAGCCTTGCCCTGGGCGTTGATGTGCGTCAAAACGCTGCAGTTGCGCAGCTGTAAGCGCTGTAGTTGATGAGGATGAAGCATGGTCCTGCCGCTGCTGCTGATGATGATGCCTGCAAGCAAACAGTTTTGTGGGGAATGTTGTACTCTGGACTAGCCGCCTATGAGTATCATTGGGCGATTTTCCATTTGCGACAGATTCAGCATGCCTGCGTAGGAAAAATGCGCCCATTAATACAGACAACTCAAGAGGAAATATTAAAATAGCAACTTACCTGCATGTTGACGCTTCTTGCGCTGCACTGCAGCGCCTATCAGCTCGACCAGCTGCTCTTCGCTCGTGTCCTCTTTGCGCATAGCATCGCGCAAAGAAAACTCCTTGTTGCCAAAGAGGCACACCTTAATGTTGCCGTCAGCCGTCAAGCGTAGCCGATTGCAGGTACCACAAAAGTGTTCTGTCATGGACGTAATAAATCCCAGCTGGCCAGCAAAGCCCGGCACCGCATATGCCTTGGATGTGTCGTTCGGACCATTGGGTAATGCCTCAAAGTCAGGCCAACGCTGGCGTATGATCTCTAGTGTTTCCTTAAAAGATATCAAGCGCTCCGTGTGCCATTTGTTGCCCGAGAACGGCATGTATTCGATAAAGCGCACATCGACGGGTCGGTCACGAGTGAATTCCACAAAGTCGCATATTTCATCCTCGTTGAAGTTACGCATCAATACGCAATTGACCTATAGGATAAATTGTGTAAATGAGAGATTATTTGGTTATTGTATAAGATAATGCCCACCTTTGGCCGGTAACCCAATTGTATGGCCAGATCAATGCCAGCTATGACCCTCTCCCAGCCCTTGCGTCGCGTTATCTGCTCGAATCGGTCCTTGCGCAACGTGTCCAAGCTGATGTTGAGCGAATCCAGACCAGCGCGCTGCAGTGGCAGCAACAAGCGTGTCAGCACCAGGGCATTGGTTGTAATGCCAACGTTCTCGAGTTGAGGCAGCGCCTTCAGCTGTGCCACAATCTCGACAATGTCACGACGCACTGTCGGCTCACCACCAGTCAAGCGTATCTTGCGCACACCCTGCTCCACGAAGATGCGCGCCAGGCGCAGTATCTCCTCTGTGGTTAGTAGCTGCGATTTGGGCTGTAGGGGCACACCCTCGGCAGGCATGCAATATTCGCCTGTAATGGATCTCACATGTTAATGAATTTCACCATAAAAACTCAGCTGCTTATCAATCAAGGTTTAAGTATTTGCAGATAACGTTGATTGGATTGTTGAACATTAAAATAGTTGTGGCAGGAAACTTACAGCGCAAATTGCAGCGCTCGGTTAGCGAAATTCTCAAATATGTGTGATGTCGTCCGAAACTGTCCGTTAGAGGTGACGTTGCTTTGGCAGCTTTGGGCATTTGGCTCTAAAAGGTTACATTTTAATTTTAGCTTATCAAATTATTGCAATTAACTATTTACCTGTATTGCTGTCGCCTCCATTTGTTTGTTTTCATTCTCGATATTGGGTTGTACACCTGTTGGTTCCAGTTTTGTTGCTGTCGCCAGTTTGTGAAATTGTGAACCGGTTGCCATACCAGCGACTGGCGTTGTCACCGTTTGACGAAAGTGCGCTGTGCATTGGAGCAGCAACAGATTTGCGCGTTTCACTAACAATCTCATATTATTGGATGTTTATACTAATCAGAATTGTATTACCACGCAAGCGTGATTACCTAACCTACAATTTGCTGGGGTCTGTGCCTTGAATTCCTGCTGTGCCATCAAAACAATTAATTTAGACAGCTTGTAGCTTGATAAGCAATTATTTAAACTCGGCAAAAGTGCTTACCTCACGCTTGTACTTGTAATTCCACTTGTTGCTGCTCTTTATCGAATGTTCCGTTGTCGACCAGCAACCGTTAGTGTTGTTTATAAACTGAACGGCAGATCATATGGGATATGTTAGCTAGAGCTTTGCTCAAAAGCTCTACACACACTAACACAGATAAGTGTAAATGTGGGACAAAACTTTTGAATGGGCAATTATATTCGCTACCCTAAAAGCAAAAGCGTATCAACTACAAAATACTCAGTAAATACATAATACAAAATTTGAAATTAAAAAAATGTAGTTTTTAATTTTTTTAGCAAAAACCGGCAAATCAACTGGTTTTAAGAATGTTATCGCTTATGTCTCGCATAAATTAATATTTGCTGCTAACTTCCGTCATTATAAATTCAAAAGAGTGTAGGTTTTTAATTTCCATTACTTATCACTTTTCTTTAAGAAATCCCCCTTACACTACGCCACTGTGACAGCCTTTGATCCACTCAGATATGCACACACACTCTCTTGTCAAATTTTCTTCTCGATTCTTTTCGACACTCAGTCTTCTGCCTGCTTCGCTGCTGTTTAGTTCGTGGCTGGACCGCTGGAACATTGTTTACTGTAAGCAATCTCCTCTTCCCGGCACCGTTGCGTTGTGTTTATTTAAAATTCGAATAGGTCCGCGGTAAATATACACACATTTTTACCATGCATAGCATGCGTCTTTGGAATCTTAAGCGGGTTTCGCTGCTGCTCAGCGTTGTCCTTTTGTTGTACGTCTTTGTTTTCTCTGCCGGGTATCACAAATATCAAATTGAAGGCGTTATCGGCAATGCGAAACCGGAAGCTGTTTGGGAATATGTGGCGGACTTTAACAAAATGCGCCTGCTGAATCCAACAATGTAAGTATGCTAATGTATTTCAGATAGCAACAACGAACTACAAAAAATGTTTCAGCATAAATTTCAAGATTCTAAACGATGAGGGCCACGCCCATAACTGGCGCTACACAGTGCAGTACACGGAACGTCTGTCTCACTGGCCGCACTGGCTAAACAAGGCAACCGCCAAATATGTGGTGACCAAGACAATGCCGGGCGTCAATCCGCCAGCCTGGGCCATTCAATCGAACCACGAAACCTGCTTCTTTGCCGGTGTCTATTGCTGTAAGTTCTCGGAATCTTTTAAAATGCCACATGTTTAATATTTGTCCACATATTTCTGGTACCCACAGTGTATTCGCTGAGTGAATTTAGCTTTAGTGCCCTCGGTACCGATACGTATGCGAATGAGAAGATTCAATATCAGTGCCCGCCGCTTCTAGGGCAGTGCCTGTCGGAGGGAGCTGGAGTTCCAGCGTCGCGCCGTCATGCACAATCTGACGCACATATTCAAGAGAACATAGCAAAACCACATCCAAATGAGAATATCAAATTCCACTTTAATATTTTATTGTATATGTATGTATGTATTTTCACACTTAAACGTTTTAAAATTCCATTGTGTTTGCATAAAAAAATGTAAAATTGATATTTAACTAAATTTATTAAATTTGTTGCTAAATGCTGACTTGTAACAAAATAACAAAAATACATAACTGTTTATGTATTGATACCAAATAGACAATTCATGTATAACATTTAATTTACTCACAGTAGCAAATTTAAGTTATGAACCCAAAATCTTTTGGCTTGCCTCCGTATTATATTCAATTTGTGGTTAACTTTTCATTGAGTTATTTAATATACAATTATTTTGGCAGTAATTTACCCTCACAATTAAATGGCTTTTACACTAATTATTTTATATCTTGAGAACTTGTAAAAGTTAAATTGACCGTAAAAAAAAACGAATTTTGAAAGTTCGGCAAATTGTCTAAACACGACTCACTGCGTAGTCTTTGAGTCTTTTTGATGGATAACGATCTTAAACATCATTAAAGATCACTTGTAGAGATCTAGTCGCTTTCGTTTTCCAGCTCCTCCACTGCGAGCAGCACGAGCGCTGGCTGCTTTCTCCGGTGGTACCACAGGTGTGGTGGGCACGCTCTGGGATTCTCCTGCTGCAGCAGTTGCTGTAGTGCCAAACCAACGCGTCAACTTCGTTGACTGTGTGTATTTGTTGGCCTTGGGTGACTTCCGCAGCGCTTGGCTGGGATGAGTGCGCTGGCTAGCATCCTCCGGCGTGGCACCAGAGCTAATCAAATAATTTGTTATTTTGTTGCGGTGTTGCTGCAACACGGGCGACACATGCCCTGTAGAAGTAAGACGCAGTCGACTGCCGAATTCACCATTACGGGTTATCTCAAAGATGTCATCGTCCAGCAAAGAGAAGCGCCTTTGGGCCAACTGTTGTTTAGGGCTTGGCAAATTGGGCAGTAACTGTACGCCTGGTTCAACGGCTTCAGTTCTATTTGGCTCAAATATTTTCTCCAATATATCCAGGCACGAGCGTTCACGCTTCTTTTTAGTGACCTTGACTGGTTGGACATTGGAGTGTTGCTGCTGCAGCTGTTTCACTTCCGAACCAAATATCTTGAAGCCCTCGAACGGCACGGGCTGTGCCAACGCCAGTTGTGACATATCGGAGCAGTTGCTGAAGATGTCAGGTGATTTGTTGGCCATCGCACGCTGCTGTGCCAACAACTGCCCAAAAGTCGAGGTGCTGGGCTGTTGTTGCTCCTTGGGCGGTACTGAACGCTTTCTCTTCAATGCTTTGGTGCGTCGACTTTGCGACTGCTTAGCAGATTGCCCTGAGCTCTCATCAAGCGAGCTATTGACCACTACAACATCTGACTGCTGTTTGCTGTTGGGCACGAAGGCCACCTCGGAGTCACTGAAGAAATTTTGGGGTAGCGGCAACATTAGTGGAGTTGCCGGTGGCACAAGTGGTACCCGAAACTGTGCCAGCTCCAATGATCCTAGCTCTACCAGGTTATCTGGCAATTTTTGTCCGCATTGCATAAATGAACAGTCGGATAAGATCGAGCCAGAACTGAGCAGCTCTTGCGTAGCAGCAGGCGCAGCTTTTGGACTTTTGATTTGGCTTGGCACAGACTCCAAAGAATTGGACATTTTTTTTCCAGGAGGTCGCCCTCTAGGCCTTTTGACAATTTTCTCATTTTCGTTGCTTGCCAAAGATGTTGTTGTTTCCGTTGGCAATGCTTTCTTTGGTCTTCCTCTTGGCCTTTTGGCTTGCGGCTCCTCTTTCGTTGGTGTCGACTCAGGTTTTTTGGTCGTAACTGCATTTTTGGGTTTTGTTACTTGCTCATTTTTGGGCTTACTCGTCCTGGGCGTTTGATTGGCATCACTGTTGCGTTTCCGTTTGGGTGAACTCAGTGACAAATTGGGCATCATATATTTGCTGCATTGCCGCGATTCTGCAGAACGGGTCAGCCTCTGCATTCCACGAGTCTCTCTTCGTGGCACTACAGTTGAAACACTCTTCTCTTGTGCGAGTTTCGATACCGGCTTGGTCTTGGGAGTGATTGGCGACGGCCTTTTGTGCTGGGGCATTTGAGGTTCGGGCGATGGCTGTTTTACTATCTTTTTTGCTTTGCGACCAGACTGGGTTTGGTTGACTGGCACAGGTGTCGTCGGCTCAGTTGGCGTTTTGGATGTGACAGGTGCAGGATTTGGAATTTTTTTTGACGGGTTTTTAGAGTTAGTTGCTGTTGGGCAATCTTGATCAATTTTGGGAGGAGCGAAACCGACTTAGTTGAACGGTTAGTTTTCGCGCCGCAGTCTTTGAAGATGTGGGCTGCTCTTCGTTCTCGGATTCGCTTATCTCCACTGGCTTTTCAGGCCGCAAACGTCTTGCGAGTTTTCGCTTGGGTTTGGCAGTTATTGGTGAAGATGTGCCTAGCTGCAACATTTGAGGCGGAGTGGTAGGAGTCGTTACTATCTCACAATCATCGCTAGAGAGCAAAACTACTTCGGTGGTTGACGGCTTGGCAGTTACGTCGATTACCTCCTCCGCCTCCGTATCAGACGTTTCAAAAACCAATGGCTCCATGGCTACCACATCATCACTGTGCTCCGATAACGATATTTTCTCTGCATCCTGATTCAGTGCCGATTCTCGCTCTCGGTCACGTTTTAGGCTCATCAAGCACTCAAATATTTCATCAGTACTGCCCGTGGAGGGTGCTTCTATTGATGAGCCACTAATTGTGGTATGGCTATTGTTTTGCCCCATCCACAGCGATAAATTTATCTTGTATTGCTCAGACGTTACAAGAGGCAAATACGAATCGAACTGATGGCGATAACGACGAAGGCGGAAATCTCTGCAAGGAAATGAAAAGTACTTTGTTAAATTATTCATATACTTAATTTACGAAATGAAAAGAACGATTCAACTAATTTGGAAAATAAAAAGCCTATCCAAACAGTATTATGCAATCTTTTGATTTACTGTCTATTTTCACCAACTTGATGGATTCGCCAAGAACACCTCGCTGTTTGTAGTATTCCTCAAGCTCGACGCGTTTGGTAAGCACTTCCTTAACATCGGGCAGATGGAATTTGAGATTAAAACTTTGGAAACTAATGTGTTGATTTTCTAGGCAACCACCCAAACGCAGCACATTGTACAGCAGCTTAACATCGGACTGCGAAAAAGGAAAAAAGGTTATTATAGTATTGTCAGCGCGTTTTTTTTTTAAAGCTTACCGTTATATCCACACTAGAGATCAGAATATTAACTTTGCGCTCATATTGCTTAAGCAGCATAGAAGTGCAAAAATTGTTATTAAGCGTAAAGCCACGATGATCAACAATGACGTAGTCAAATTTCAACTTGCTGAGATCCCCAATGCTCCGTAAGACGCTCCATTTGCTTAAATAAACGCTATGTGCCGATCCTGTACTATCTGTGGAATTAAGCATTATTTTTATTATATTGATGAATATTATAATTTATAGACTACCTACCATTAACGTCCTTTATAACGCGTACTGGCAAATCGGTGAGAACGCCCAAGTGAAACTGCCAGCCAGCCAGCAACTGATCATCGTTTTGCAGCACAATGAGCGTCTTCTTTGATGCTCCCAGGCCATTTAATAATGCTACAATTGCGGCACTTTTGCCCAAGCCACTCTCATCGTTAAATATGCAGAACTCTTGTTTGGACAGCCGTTCATACAGAAAACGCACAGCGTCCAGTTGAAAACACTTTAGGTACTGCGTCGTTTGGCTGGGAATAAGCACATTATCGGAGAGACGCAGTTCCGAAGTTCGCTCAGAAACAAAATGATACATTTGCTTGGATCTAAAATTTTTTTTTTAACGGACGTGGTGCAGCGCTAAATAAATTGCCACGAGTATATAGAGCAATTCTAAATATGAAAATAACACAAACATTGAAAAAGAACCAATTATCATTCTCTTGGACGTCAAGGGCCCATCGATGTAATCAGGATAGAAAATATCCGCCAAATTGTTATTGTTATTGTTGTTGTTGTAGACGGTATGCATGTGTAGAGCAAATGCAGCAGGTAGACGTAGAAAAAAGGCGCGTATTATGCGGGCAGTATAACTGTGTGCCTTTAAGTCGAATACTTTGTGTTGAGTGCAACGTTCACAATAAATAGCTGGGCCACATTTTTTAGGACTCTTTCTATATCACTCAAAACACATATAAAACGTTCTTAAGATAAAAGAAAGAACTTTCTTGTCCTAGTTTGCGTCTATTTCTTGAGTTTTACAGCACTACTCGTACCAGCTAGTGATGTGCGACTATTCCGCTAAAGTCAATCGATAGTCGTGACTATATCGGAATTTCTTGTATATCGGCATTCACACTGTACAATGTTATTGTTAGTGCATCGATGAAGCAATTCCACAAGTGTTTGAAAAAAACGCTTTAAAAACAAAATTGATAAAGCATGACTGAAACAAAGAATGGAAAGCCTACTACTAAACGAAAAAATGAAGACGATTCTTTGACTTCGTTAATTTTACCTACGCCTGCCAAACAGAGAATGGTTGTTACACCTTGGCGTGACACGTGCGTTTTGTTATGTTGCATCAAGCGTTTCTTACAATGTTTTACTCTCTTTATAGCAACGAGTTCAGCACAGTGTATGAATGTCTATTTTCAAAGCAGTCGACAACTGCAAATCGTCGCAAGGCGCTCAGTCTCATGCGAATTTGGAGCCTACGACGAGGAAGTCTTTGTCCGGCTTCCGTGTTAGCCACTGGAGTACTAGTCAAGGCGCAGCTGGAGGATAAGCAGGGTAACCCCAACATACAGACAGCATATGCAAGCGCATTTACGCGCTTCTTTAACTTTATGTCGTCGATAATGCAAAGCCACAACATGACCAGCATGTACGACACAGCACGGCAACTCGGCCTGCAATCCTTTATTGTAGACTTAAGGCATCTGTGTGCTCATGGACAAGAGCTCCCACCAGCGGCAGTGCTCCGTAACACGGCCGAATATTGCCTGGAATGGCTGCGCAACTTCTACTGGCTACCGCAATGTGAGACGATGAAAAACTTGGATGCACCAAAGCTACAGCGAAAGGATAAAGCTAAATTTGAAAAGGAGTTGGACAGTCTGTTCGAAATGTACGATTTGGCCTTGGAGTGCCAGCTAAAAGGTGCACAAAAGCTAAAGGAAGTCAGCAAACTGAAGACTAGTGCTGAGTTTAACAAGATGCGAGTTTATTTGTCTTCGAAAAAGCTGAAAACTACAAAAGAGGTTATAAATACGGTTGTTATCGAACTAAATGCTGCAGTGAAACGGCAATCTTATTCAATGAATGATTTGCTAGACATATACATATCAGGTGCTCTAAAGATGAACTATTTCCTAGGCGCAGGCCTTGCACACAGTGAAGAAGAAGAGCTCGTCATTGAGGCTACACAGGGCCTGTTTCGCCTGCTGGCCATGCAGGGTTACATTGAAAATATATTTGTAGCCTTCGTCCAATTGACGGAGAATACAAATGCGGATGATGGAAGACGTCGTGGTGCAAGCTATTGGGCCACAAAAATGTTACACACTTTTGGCATGTTGAGCCGAATGAAGCGTATGTACACAGAGGAATTGGATATGGTATGTAGCTGTAAGAGAAAATTGCGATGTTTAACCTAATTAATTGGTTTAATTATAGAACTCAAAGCTTAAGGCAGTGGATTTCTCAACACTTAATAAACCAGGAATATCAAAGATAATGCGCACTCTGCTCATTCATTCGGGCGTCGATCAGACGCTTACATTAGTTTTTGGCGAAAGTCCGAAAAAGCGTAGCTCTTGGGTATTTGAGCGAGAGTTTCTGATGAGCAGGCTCGGTTCCTTAAGTAAACACTCAGTTTCGATTCTTAAAGGGTATAGTTCCTAATCAGTTCAGTTAAATAGCAGGTTTTAGTAGTTTTGTTTTGTTATTTTTTTTATAGCTTACTGCCGCTTGTGGAGCCGCCATTGACTGCCGAACAGCTTGAGGACGTGAATTTAAAAATGCAAGCTATGATTGGGGCCACAACTTTCATTTCTGAAAATCAATCAAAGGATGAAACTGAAAACGACGGTCAAAACGGGCTAGAAAGCACAGAATTTGGACTCTGGAAGCTAGATACAGGTAAGTTTAGCTTTTACCTGAAATTATTTTATTTGTTTTTATTTTATTTTATTTTTGTTTCAAATTTTCAATAATCTATTGTAGACAAAAACTGGTCAACGTGTGCGCTGGGAGTGCTGCCCACAGCAAAAACTGAAAACTAAAAGTGTTCATTAGTTAAAAATAAATCTGTACATATAATTTAGGTTGCTAACTAGACAAACAAATAAACATCGTTAATAAAACATCTAAAGTAATCATTGCTTACATTTTATTTTACAAAAAGCAAAGCAGTGTGTTATATGTGTTTAAATAAGGCCATTGCGCGCCTTCTCTTCTTCATTAATTTAAACCATTCCAAAATTTTTTAGTTCTGCGTTTTGCAACACTGTCTTATTTAAGCCATTATATTCGGTTTATTTACCATTTTATGTGTTAGCGTCAACATGGAATTTCAGCGTAGCGATGCTATACTCATGGAAATATTGCAGGGACGGAAAACCATCACTGGATTTTTAGATGCAGTGTTTGGTTTCTTAAAACGCAAGTAACACATTCTTCAAAATACATATTTGGATTGATTAAAATTAAAGTTGCTATTTTTAGCACCGATTTTTATCATACCAAAAAGGATGCAGAAGACAAAATCGGCTTTCCGAAAGGAATGCGTGATCAAATTCTCTACGGCGCTATGCAGCGCTATGATCCCGAGTGTTTTTTGCAAACAATGACCGCGGAGTCTGGAATCGACGACAATGGCGAAAATGCGCCGCCGGCTATTCAAGAAGTCTCTGTACACACCGAAGAACATGAAGCTACAACAACGCAACCAAAACCAAGCATACCTATCAGGAATATTAGTCGGTGTTTTGAGCCTGGTGACTATAAGAACGGAGCTGCATTTAAACATCATTGCTGGTCTCAAACACTTAATGATTTGGAGATCCACATTCAACTACCGGAGAACCTAAAATCTGCGAAGCAATTGTTTATTGATATTAAAGCGCAGCGAATCAAAGTTTGTAGCAAAACAACACCGGAACAGATAGTTCTTGAAGGAATGTTTAGCCAGCGTATAAGACACAATGATGCCATGTGGTCAATGGAAGATGGCAGGCTGTTAATCTGCTGTGGTAAGCAAATCAAAAATAGCAAAAGTACCTCATTAATCGATAGTATTGCTGTAGACAAAGTCAAGGAGTGCTGGTGGGAACGGCTTTTCGATGGTGACGATGACATCGATATAAAGAAACTAGATTGCGAACGCTACATAGACGAACTGCCACAGGACTCACAGGTGGCCATAGAAAAGCTGCGAGTGCAACAAATGGAAGCGGACCGGCAACAAAATACTTTCCAGGCACCAGATCCAGAGCAAGCAAAGACCCTAGAACGTTTGCGAACAGCGTGGGATGCCGAGGGCTCACCATTTAAAGGACAACCATTTGATCCATCGGTGGTGCGAATGAGTTAGTCATTTATTATTTATACATAAATAAAAAAGATGAGAAAATACAAAACGTATGGTATTATAGTTAAATTCTTGCAATAAGTTTGTGGTTAGTGTGCCTTCAACTCTTGTTTTTTGAGCTGTAGTTGTTTCTTTTGATAAGCGATATCTGTTTTATCGGTGGACCAAGCAACGTACATATAGGCTGTAAGCAGCACGGCGAGCAGCAGCCGATCAAAGCTCATCACATTGGTCACAAACAAAATAAGAGTGAGTCCCACAAAGGATGGATGACGCATATGAGTGTAGAGATTGCGCAGCTCCAGTGATTTATATGCGATAGGTTCCACGTAGTTATGCATATCGTAGTAGGCCTGCTTGATGCCAAGCAATTCTCCCAGGTCCATTATAATGCAGCCACCGTAAATGACAATCCAGCATACTACATGCGTGATCACAAAGGTCCACCAAAGAGGTGCGCTCTCATCGACGTTGATCTGCCAAAGCACAATCGATTGAGCAGGCAGCCAGTTTTGAAGCAAGTACTAAACAAATGGTGTAAATGAATATGGAATACAACAAACAGAACCAAGGCTAATGCTTACATGTAAACAAAGCGATGACGTCAGTGTATAAATAGTTCGCTCTGCGGGAGCCAAATACAATTTGCGTAAGAGATTTTTCACCAATGCTGACTTAAGGAAGCTGTGTTGGAAGATGAAACCAATCACATAAAGGGTGTCCAACACAATTGGCCCATAGGCGGTTTCCAAACGAGATTTGTTGTCTAAGAGATTGAAGATCCAGGTGTGCGCTCTTGAAACAGATCGCGGCTTGGAGAGAAATAGAGTTAATTTGCTGACCACATAAATAGTGTAGCCGAATGTGGCTAGTGAGGCTAGCAGCACAATAATTTTTGCAAATGACGGCATTTTTTTTTTTTGTATTTATTTATCTTTTTGCTTTTTCTTCTTTTTATGTCAACAAATTACAAATAACGTAAAAAACTAAATGCGATTAGCATCAACCATTGTGGTGTTGGTAAACACTTGAGCATTGGGAATAAAGGGTCACCCTAAAAAACTAAACAGCTGTTTGTGTTTGTGCGCGTCTTTTATAGACTGGCAAATTTGGCTTCGAAACTGACGTCAACAATTATTTATTAATTTTTGTTTTTATTTAAGTAATAGTGAAATATGTTTACACTGTGGACCCTGATCGAAGCCTCGCTTCTTTGCCTCAATGCAGTTTGCATATTGCACGAAGAGCGTTTCTTAGCTAAATGTAAGTTTGACTAGTCAAAAGCTATATACATACATACACCAAAACTTGACACATTGCATTAACAGTTGGCTGGGGCAGACAAGCCGGGCAGCAGGATTTTGGAGCGCCCAGTGCCAAGGATCAAGTCTTAAATCTCATTCGTTCTATCCGCACCGTTGCCAAAAGTAAGAAGCGGCTTAGAACATTACAAAACTTTAAAGAAATCACTAACACGTGTCCCTATTTTCCATTTTCAGTACCGCTGATATTTCTAAATGTAATAGCGATTATATTTAAACTTTTACTTGGATAATACAAAAAATCTATTGTAATAAATGTACTAGTAATTTTTTTTTAGAAAAGTCACAAGTATTATCCCACAGTCTGCTGATTCGATTTTCGCTGCAACACACATTTGACCCGATTTTCTAGAGCTATGCTGTAAGCATCCAATTTGTAGGCAGCCGCCTCCAGCTTGTCCACTGTATCCGATATCTCATCAATTTGCGACATGAGAGGAGCTAACTGTTGGAACTTGAAACACAACTCGTTTGTAGACACGTTCAGGTTTTCAGCTATTTGCCGCATGTCTTTGTATTTAGCAATAGTTGCCTTGTTCATTTCCTCTAGTAGCTTGTAGTCCTCCAGTGGCGCATTAAGCTCTTGTGTTATATAGTCTTCTGTTTTTTGGAACATCTTTGTGGCCAGCTTGCTGAGATTTGGGATCATGAGAGTGTGCCAAAGCCTCAAAGCTAGATGTTGACGTCGACAGTGTTGGCCCACGCATCGGTGAGTCAAGCATGGGATTATGATCTTGATCCCTTGCTTGAGCTGCGCTAGCGCTTGTTGTTGGCTGGTCTTTTTCCATTTTTTTAAGTTGATTTGTAAACAATTGTCAAAGATGTAGATAAATACAGCTGTTGTCGTCGTATCGAAGTGAATGGTATTTGTAATTGGCACTGTGAATGGCAAATTCATGTGTACCATTGTGAACTAAAAAAAGTGGCGCTAAGCTCGTTGGTTTCACATTTAGAATAACACCAGTGCAATTTTGTCTGTTTGCCAAAGAACACATTTTAATGTCGCAACAAAATAAAGAAAAGAAACTCAAGCATCTTTTTGATGGCGGCGCTTGGAATGTGTACGAGCCAGATATCTTGAATCTTGGCGTTGGTGCTCCAGGCACAGATTTATTGGAGCCCTGTTGTAATATTTTTCAGCAGGCTACAGCTCATACGTTGGTAAGTGCTTATCAGCTATTATCAGAAAATTCCAGATGGTACGATAATCACCTCTGTTTTACAACTAGAAATACGAAAAAGAGCATAACAATTCCCTGCTTTTTCAATATGGACCAACAAGCGGAAGTTATGAAGCACGCAATGAGATTGCACAGTACTTTAGCAAAATGTACAATAGTCCCGTTAACTGGTTAGCATATAAAGATTAACTAATGTTTATTTGTTAACGATTATGCTTACTTTTAGTGAAGACTTGATAATCACAACTGGCGCTACGCAAGGCTTACATTTTGTGCTTTCTACCCTGATAGACTTTGACGGGTACATATTTGTAGATGAATTCACATATATGATTGCGCTAGACAGTATGAAACATTTTACGAGCCTAAAGATTATTCCACTTAAACTTAATGACGATGGCGTTGACCTAAATGATCTGGAGGTGAAGGTGGCGGAACGGCGATTCAAATCAGAGAGTAAAGAGTTTTGGGCCATGTACTATACAATACCCACATACCACAATCCAACTGGCATATTGTTCTCTCCAGGTGCGTATAAAATCAGCGTGAATTTTGAAAATGTTTACGTTTTCTGTAAACTTTTGTTATAGCGGTTTGTCGTGGAATAGTGCAGTTGGCCCGCAAATATGACTTCTTAGTACTTTGCGACGATGTCTACAATATCCTGCACTATGGCGAGAGACCATTGCATTCGCGTCTTTTTTCCTACGACGCACAGACTGATGCGGATTACGTCGGCAATGTTATATCCAATGGCAGCTTTTCAAAGATTATTGGACCAGGCGTGCGCTTAGGATGGCTTGAGGTGCCACCACGCATTAAACCGCAACTAGACGGCAGTGGCTTTTTAAACAGTGGCGGCTGCTTCAACAACTACACTGCTGGAATACTAGGCAGTCTATTTGAGTTGCAGTTAGCTCAGCCGCACATTCAACGCCTGTACACGGCATACCAGGAGAGGATGTTGGCCACTTCAGCTGTGCTTAAGGCTGAGCTGCCCAAAGGCTGCCACTTTTTGGCACCTAGAGGTGGTTACTTTATATGGATACGTTTGCCGGATCACTTGGATGCAAGCGAGTTTCTTGCTTACAGCTTGCAGCATGAGAAGATTACGTTTATTGCTGGTACTCGTTTTGCTTTAGAACAGGGCAAAGGTAAGCAATTCTTTCGTTTATCAATTGCTTTTCACGGTAAAACGAAACTTGTGGATGGCATTAAGCGTCTGTGTCTGGCTTTAAAAGCTTTTATTAAGACTGTAGACACTTGATTATTATTTTTTTTTGTGATTTTATAATATGGCAAAATCGTTTTTATTGTTTGTTGTTGTTTGTTATCGTGTTTTAAATATTGCTTATAAAGATACGACTTAGAGCTTAATCTATACAGTTGTTTTAAATTACACACATATCATAAAATATGTCTATCTAACAATTTTTGGGCACAATGCTTAAGAATATCACAAATTTTATAAATTTATACAAGTATTCAAGTTAAACTTTTTAAAACATTAGTTTACACATACAACCCCCTTGTCTTGACCCCCCTATTTTCTATTTTTGTTTAGCCCATTTGTCATGTGTGCTGAGAATGTAATTTGATTTTGTATTGCTTATTTTGTGCATAATACTTTGCTTTTACAACAATTGGAATGTGTTGTGGCAAATTCGAGTGAAAAAAACATATTCTATAAACAAAAACAATTGAAAATAACACATTACTCTGTAAATGTGAGGACAATTTCTTTCAGAGAGGTATACGTGCCAATTACCAGACCAAGAATACCCACAATTATCAGCACAAAGTTGCCTGCAAATGTAAAGTTTTTTTATATAATCTCATATGGATTTGCGTGTGGCTTATATACTCACTTAATAACAGCCAGACCTTGCCGATTCCTTTCGTCTGGTACCAGTGTGTGCATATTTGAATCAAAGCTGGAAAGGCAAGTCCCAAAGCGGATAAGCATAGAGCGCCAAAGAGCGAAATGAATAGCTCCAGATTTGGTATTGCCACGGCCAGAAGAACTATAAAAACAAATTGGATATAAGAACGTGCTTTAAAATTCCTAAGTTCTAGCTACTTACATGTGATTAGCACAAGTCCAGTTCGTACTGCATACTCCCAGAACAGCTTATTGCGCTGTGGGCCAAGCTTCTTGCCAACATAATCATTCCAGGTGATGTCAATAGCCACATAGCAGGCCAGACCGTGTGTAATGTAGATGGCAAACGCTAGCATGCCCTTGACGCACTGAGCAGGACTACATAAGGTAAGGAAACAAACTTTAGTTTTATTCACAAGCCATCAAAAAAATTAACTTACATATCATGTTCTGGCAGATTGAGGGTGATGGATCCCAGCACACTGGCACCATAGTTGAGGTATCCAAATAAGCCCATGCCAACGTACAGGAACACAATCAATATCATTGACACATTCAGAACGCCACAGGAACCGCCAAACTTGTGAGGAGTTTTCATCTCATTCTCCAGTGGTAAAATAACACCAATGGCCTCCAGTGCAAACAAAACCGTTCCGAAGAATAGCGGGAAGTTTTCCAGCTTGCCAATGGCATCCTTGCCTTCAGTTGAAACTGGCTCACGGAATATATAGTAGCAAATGATGGCAAAGGACACCATAGTTATGAAATTGGCCAGTGTAGAGAAGGGTGCCAGATACTTGAGCTGTCGCACCCAGTTAATGAGTATCAGCGGTATCAATATGATTATCATGCACAGACGCACATCTACATTCGTCTCATATACGGCATCCACAATGGACTTGATGTTGGATGCAACAAACACTACATAGACACAGCACGTGCCCAGTTGGTAGATCAGCAGGAATACGTTCACTATCGTGCCAATGTAAGGTGAACAGGATTTAAAGAACGAGGGACCTTCGTTAAGGGCAGATTCCGCCACAGCTGGATAGTTCATACTGGGTATCTTCCTGCGCCGACACAGTTCAAACTCGGCCTTGACCAGCTGATGTATGCAGTAGGTGCAAATAAAACCAATCACAATTGTGCCTATGAAGCCCGTTATATAACCAGAATTCCGAAAGGCATTTGGCATAGCCAGGATACCTGTGCCCAGAGAACCTTTCAGCAGGTGGAAAAGTGTTTCCGAGTTCCTATTTATAGAAATGATATTTATGTACAGGCTTGATTAAGATTGTCCGATTGTGCTTACGTTGTGGGATGTGGCACCTCACGATGTTCGTAAGGATTGTAGTCCGGATCTTTGATTGCCTTGTTGTTGTTGCCACCCTTCTCCGCCAACTCAAGAGAGTATTTGTTGCCACTCTGCTGCTTGATGTTGTCCACATGTTCGCTGACAAACGCCGGATTGCTGTGGCCATTTTTACTCATTGCTGCCAAAGATAGCGAGAGAGCGAGAAAGAGAAACACGTTAAAAATACTAAAGATTCCAGCGTAATTTCACTTGTAATGCTACATATACATAAATCACAAGGCGAGTCCACACTTACATTAGTTAATTGCCTGACACTATCTATAGAGATCGCGAACTATCTAAGCGCAACAAATGCAGCTGAAAATAGTCTGACATACCATATATCTAAATTAATAGCAGACCCAACACAATGTCAAGTTCAGTGCGACCAAATCGTTGCCCCCGTCAGATGAGCCGTCATGAGGGCACACACGGTATATTGTGTGTGCATGAGAGTATGTGTTTGTGTTTTTAACATTGCCAACAAATTGTCGTGCATGAAACGTGCTAACATTTTGTAATTGCAGCCAATTTTACTGTCACTTGTGAGTGGCTTTGGTCTGGACATTTGTTGTGATTTTAATTTATTTTTTTTGTAGCTTGTTACCATTACCCCTATCATAAGATAGACATAATTGTTGTTTTTTTTTTTGGCACATCCAGAGACAAACAACAATTGCCTATGTCTTAATTAGAAAATACATATGTGTGACATACACAACTTGACATTTTATTGCCAGCTATTAGGTAATAGATCCTAGTTAAGATAAACCAAATCCGGGATATATGGTATATGTTTTGCCAAAACAAAACAAAAAAAATTAAATCTCCATTGTTCCGAGGGTTAAGCAATTAGTACTGTATTTAATACATAGTACATATCAAATACTTCGAACTGTGTAAACGCAAATTGAATGTGCATTATTCAAATCATTATTAATTTGAAAACTCAAGCTAAGGTCATTTAATTCGTCGATGGAAGAATTTATTATTTCATTAAGCAGGCATTTGTTGTAGGGCCACATTTCTCACACCCACATTCTAACGGAACTAAAGTTGATACTTGAGATTATCAAGTACAACTGGTTTTTTTTTTGTCGAGGTAATGACAGGGTATTTAAAAACCGGGTCTTTGATATACGGAAGTCATTTTGCAATATAGGTAAATGTCTTTTTGTTGACTGCTTTGGTATGCAAATGTTTTGAATTACCATTGCAAAAACAATATAAAAAAAACCCGAATATGTTGAAAATATAGTTAGCGCGAATTATGAAACGACCATTAACTTAGATACTACTTGTAAATGTTATGGAAAAGTTTGGAAAATCGGATATCTTCTAAGAACTTTCTAATCTAAAAATTCTCGTGAGGGCTTACGTGAACAGCACAGCATTAAAATCCATATCATCAAAGTTGTTTGTTTATTTTGTCTTTTGCCTTTTGACTAACGTCACCAAACTATCTTTTTTTTTGTGTTTGTTGTACCAAATTCGCCGAGATACCTCAGATAATTTATTCTTCGGTAATTTATGCGAAACTTAAATAAAATAAAGCAAAAGTAAAACTTCATAGTTTGTTTTATTAATGAACTGCAACCGGTTAAAACTGGATGCGTTGTTGTTTCTCATGTCGAACCTTTAGGCAAAAAAAAGAGACAGAAGAAAAACTTGTATGCCTGCCAAAGCCATTATAATCTATGTTTAATAAATTCCATTTGACAAAGCACAAATCAAAAGTGATTTTGACTTAATGCGCAATAATTTTGAATGCAAATTTTCATCCGCCTTTAATTTGTTAAAAAAAAATCGAACCAAAAATAAATTATTGAACGTGAATGGCTATTGCGCACGTGAAATAAAATAAAATCAAACACAAAACCGTTTGCCAAAATAAAAAACGAGATTGGCACGCGACAATTGTTTTGGTGTTTTGATAGAGTCACTTCGATGATGAAGCGAGGCGGGCGGAGACGAGTTCAATGCACCAGGTTTTAATGTTCGGCCTTAGCGGCATTTCAGGTGTTATTATTAGTATTTGTGATTGGAATTCAAAAGTCATTTGTCAGCGTTGTGCTCGCAATATTAATTGGTCATGTTGATGACGACTTAACGTCGTCGACAGCAAGCAGCTCTGAGCTTGAAAATGTTGTTAGCCTTGCTCCGCATTGTGTCGAGGACTTTTATTTAAATTCGCTTACGTTTAAGTTAACATAACCAAATAATACATTTATTCTAGTCATACCTATTTTGGGTTTACTTGGTGTCTTGAATTAAGTCTTTAGGATTCGGAATATTTATTATTACATATGCCCTCAAAGGTTTTTACATGTTGTTTAATGTATGCAAATAATGATCGATGCATTGTTAACCACACAATTGTCAACATCAACTGCACGTTTTGACTCATTGCTTGCAAGTTAACGAGCAAATATTGAAAATTGTAATTAAACAGTAATTTGAAACACCAAGAGTCAATGTATGTGTCTGAATGCTTCTTACGGAGTTTCATATTTTTTCCTTACTACAAAGTATATATTTAGTACACAATTGTTTTTTGGGTGTATGTAACAACTTTTAAGTCAGTATTATGTTGCCTTTAACATCCTTCACCTTCACCTCTAATATCTCATATACATTTTCCTAACGTTCTTTTGTTATTTCGGTTTGTTCTATTTTTATACACTTGATCAATTTTCGTGCTAATTTTAAATGCAATTAATTTAGATTTACAAAAGAACTTTTCATTCACTCACACAACTCGCTTAATCAAAGCTTAGACTGCCAATGTGCACTCAAGCTCGACTCAGAGCTATAATTTTTTTTTTAGAAATTTGCAAATGCTCTCACACTTCCGTTGTTAATTAGCCGAAATTTTTGTTGAAATAACTGCTTAGATACTTTCTACAAATGAAACTTACCGATGGACCTAAGAACAGATTGTTATTGAACAAAAGTAACAACGGTATTGGGAAAACCACTTTAAGTTTATCACAAATGGTTGTTGCAGCTGGTCGTTGCGGTTGCGTTATATCGTTAATTGGAATTTTCCGTTGTAGCATAAACTTTAATGTGTATGGAATTTTTCCACAGTAATCAAAAACTGAAGCCGCCGATGTCAAAACAGAAGTTGCCTTGAGGCAGGTGTCAAAATGATTGAATCTAATGGATACGATCTACGATCCGCAATAAACGATGTGATCGTGTTGCCCGCGCGCTAGCGACTAAATCAGACCCAACGTGGGTCACCGGTTTTATGCAGTGCGCGAAATGTTGCCCGCCGATTGTAATGACAGCAGACAGGCAAAACAGCCAAGCGACCACTCATAAATACTCGTTCTCTCGACACCAGCATCAGCATCAGCATTAGCAGCTCGCATGAAAAATCACAGATAGACAATATATAACTAAATTTTTAAGTAACGCCAATCCGTCGTAATAAATACGAGTGTGTGTGTGGAGTGTACCAAAAACAAAAGAGAGATGAGCGCAAATGAGAGTGGAGATAGTAGCAAAAAGCAAAAGAATCCAATGAGATATGAAATGATATGATACATATATATCTTTTAACTACTTTGTTGATCACGTAAGCTACATTTTACCTACGCCATGGAAAGCTCAAAGCATACGTTAAAAGCTCTTGAAGATAGTCATGGCAACGAGCGTTTAAGCAATACGGTAGACAATGATAATCATGTTACTTATCCAACTGATTACTTTTGTAATAAGACCTTACTGTAGAGTCACGGAGTTGTTTGTTTCAAGTACCTTTAAGCTAAGTACACACTCGATACGCATTCTTAGCTGTCACATTATTGATAGCATTACAAACAAACAACTCTACGATAAATAAAAACAAGATGCGTGTCGCTTCAAGCCAAACTCACTCACTTTCTGAACGCTTTCCAGTCTTGGCATGCCAAGCACAAAAAAGTCGTTGCCAAATATTCGACAACTGCTGCAGAGTAGTCGTAACTATGGCAAGACAGCATAAAGAACCAGTACAAGTTGAGGTGTAAGGTGCATAATATAACTGCTACTTTATGTCTGTGTGTGTATAACTACTATGTTGCCAAAATGTGCAATTTACATTTTTGTTAATTTTTTGTTGTTACTGCTTATGGTGGCAGTGCCTTAATGCACTTTCTCAGGCGAGCAACCGGTTTGGGGTAAAGAGAATTTGCGGGCTTGTGTGAAATTTCATTTACAGCTGCGGCCTTCCAATCATTTTGCATGCATTGCGCATACGCCGTGTGTTACAGTTTCGTATATGTCGAACAACAAACAACTACAATCCCAGTATGGCTAAAAACGCCGGCTAAACATTTGCCCATGCCCATGTCTAGCTGCTGTTGTTCGCTTGCCCGCCAAGCCACAAACCGGTCAGGCGTTGCTCCGCCTCTGACGTAGTCTTGTCTACCCCAATATCTTCGTCTTGGCCAGATTTGTTGGCCAATGTGTGACGTCAGCGTTAAGTGATAGTAGTGAATCATATGAGATATAACTCGGGCATGCAGATCAATTAATCGCAACCAATTGCTACCTACGCACATCACACATTGTTATTGATTTGACATCTTTTAATAGTGCTTTTTATGACGATTATCGTATTAATCCATTGGAATGCCTTTATCGTTTAACTTCAGGTGCTAAGAGCTGTCTACAAAAAAGTTTTGATAAATTGGTGTTAATTTTTGAGCTGCCGGGGTTTCCTCTATTTCTTTATGGTCCAATCAAAGCGTTTGAAACCTGCTTGGAAAAAGTCATTAAATTATGAATTTGATTCGCGTTGTTTATTAAAACTAAGTTGCGTAATTATAACAGGATTTATTTTTTGTGAATGCCGCCCTAATCAAAACCTTGTTTCACCATTAATGTCGAAAAAAAACCTTTTAGCTTAAGAGCCAACATTCCAATCACTGAGTTTGCTAATTAAACGCCAGCCAATTTTAGGGTCAATTTACACAGTGGAGCGCTAAAAAATGAGTATAGATAACTATATATTGCATTTAATAATTACTCGTGAAAAGTGAGTTTGAATAAAAACTTTACTCACATTGTTATTGACGCCGATTTAATGATGATGCTAGGCATAAATATAGAAATGAATATGGAAAGTGGAAAAATAACACATTTTGATTACAAAATATGTACATACATTAAGTGTACCATAATTGAAAATTGTTTTCGCCATGAACTTGTGCGAACACATGAACAACTTTATTACTCTTGTCCAATCTATTACAGTAAACACGTGTCGTTAACTTGGGATATACTGGCTTAAAATTAGAACTGATTTGAAGTTGCCCTTTGGCCTCACGCATTTTAACAAACACACACACACACGCACGTGTTGTTGTGCTATTGTTGCCTCTTTGTTTCTATTATTGTGATATTGAAATCTTTGTGTTAGCCACCCATTGATAATAATCCGCCATATTCAAGTGGTTTTGTGTGGAATTGAATAATTGAATGATTACCTTGTTATTGTCAATTTGTGTATGAACAGTTTATTTACATACATGTATCTCTACTATTTTACGTACTATATATTTAATAAAAATTTAGCGTGCAACTAAAGAACAAAATAAAAAATTGCGCATAGTACTACGGTCTACTATAACACTGTAAAACTGGGTGATTCTGATTTATTTGCTGCTCCCGCTCCAAAAACACAAACACAATTAAAGGAAATGAGAATTGAGAACAGCATAGTTTTAAAGTGTTGCTTTAACCGACTGTTTATTGTTGCTTGTACATCAGTTGAAGCTCATCGAGGACTCTGAAAATGTTTTCATTCTAAAATTCAATCGCTGAAGGTAGGTTCTTACGAAATACATCTGTTAAAAGTTTTCGCAATCTTTTATTTTGGCTCTTCGTCTCACACTTAACGTATGCAACAATTTAAATCAGTTTGCTTAATCTTTGCAGCCGCATACCAACTGAATGAATAAAAAATACTCCAACTAATCTGAGTGAATATTTCTATCTACCTTTTTTTTTTTGTGTGTGTTTTAGGTTCCCTTTACACTTGAGATAAGCAGTGGAAACATTGGTAAATCGCTACGTACGCTGGCCAACACAAATTGTCTCCATTCTTAATCAGTTCAGTAGCTGAACAATTGTCGTCTTTTCTGAGTCTTTTCGCACGTTTTGCTGTCTGCGTGTCAAATATGCGCTGAAACTTGGCTGCAATAAAAACAAAAAATTAACAATAAAAACAACAACAACAACAACATATTTGTGCCAGACTAGACAAGTATTGCCATTTAGCTGGCAGGCGTATATTCAATGTTAATGTTAATGTTAAGCCGCAGTCATTGCCAGGCATTTAACGTGTATTCCGTATGATCTGAAACTCAAAACAAAATTCGAATATCTGGCACGACAGGCTGCATAAGTACATATAACTCACTCAGAAAGTGAGCGGGTTTTTGAGTAGTTTTTGATTTGGAGTGCGATCGAAATAATTGTTGAGTGCACTGGTACATTACCTGTGTATTTAAAACGAAGTGTATTGTAAGATTTGTGCTTTTATTCGCTGCACACCAATCGCTCCATAAACAACGAACAGTCGCTGACTAGCGCACAACGGGTCGTATACTTAATTGAATTGTTTTACAAACACAGAGTGCAAAAAACAAAAAGAAAAAAAAAACGTGATGACGGTGGCCGTGATTAGTGGATCAACCACTGATCAAAAAAGTGGAGCTGTAAGTTCTTAAAATGCTTTCATAACTAACCCCCTTTATACATAAGTGATACAAAACAGCTTTATCAGCTGTGGATGTATAAAGTACCTGATTGTGCGCGACATATTTATGAATCAAAAATCATATATCAATACTGATTGTGAGCTAATCGAATTGAACTCTTTCGTGTGCCAGGTTTTCACATGATTAAATGAACATTAGGCACACTAAATTAATCAATATTTATGATATTGCCCAGATTGTGAGTCCTTCAAACTGTGTTACAACTGTTGGAATCTGCAACATGCACTATTAGATACAACGCACTAGCGTGTTTGTATATCATTTGTCTGGCTCCAAAGGCAACAATTAAATAGTGGTAAACAATGTGAACGACATTGTGTTTTATGTCTCTTATCAATTCGCAATATTTGGTTTGCTTAATGACAGCTTATGTGATGCCCAGAAGTGGCAGCAGTCCAACGGCTTACTATCTTTTGGTTACCCAACAGTCTTACTATATCAACTGCATTGAATGGATCAGCCCAATGACTCAACTAAAAGTAGAACAAAATGTAATTATTGGTAAACTTGTTATTAACAGCAATTGTTATTAAGCATATGCACTGAAGTATGTGATTGTTAAGTGTTGTGTGCTAATTGAAAACAACACAGTGACTGCATGAATGTGTTTTGTCGAGACACAATCTATTATTTGCTTTTCATAAACTTGACCTGTTGGCAGGTAACAACAGTGAGTGGGATCAGCTTTGTGTTTTACTTCCGCAATAAACTGGTTATTATGTTATGCATAGAACTCTTCTAAGAAAGTGCACATTGATACAAATAGCTTTCTTTTATTTCGATTGGCGTTCTATTAACCCAAAGAGATCATATAAGTCAACAAGTTCGTAAATCTAGTTCAATATTTTGTTAAATCACCTCATTGACGATAGTTCAATGCCATGATTCAGCATAATGAATCATAAAGTTATTTGTGGCATTATATTTAAAATTGGATAACTGACAAAGGCTCAAAATGGCCAATGTGGGCTAATCAGTATTGGGATATACATTGATTTTTAATTAAGCAAACATGCGGTGCTCAGCTATTTCTTTTCTTTCTACTGGCCCGACGAGCACCGGCTCTTGTGATCTTCAGTGTTGGGCGTTTTATCGACGGTACAAACATGCATAGAATTCTGTCTATAAGCGCAAAGATTGCGATATTGCTTAATTAATGACAAAACGTACGAACTAAGCTCGTCAATGACGCTTGATCATGGTCAATCAAAACCAAATGCGCGATAGACTAAAGTTACTTTGCAGGTGAAAGTGTCTTGCAGAAATCAGTTCTCCTGCGGTACTTGAACTCAACGCATTGTGGTCGTTATTAAACAACTAAGGATATAGAACATAGTCAACTACAACTATACCAATATGACAGCCGATGGTGAGGTGAGCCTTAAAAGTGATGTGAAGGATCCAATTAAAAATAAAAACTGTGTGTAAACAATCTTAAGCTATCCTGCTGTGCATTCTAATTGATCGATTCAAAGTCATCAAAAGGCGGGTAAATCCCATTAAAAACGCTCTATTTGGGATTTTTTTCGCTAAATACGTCATCAACTTATGGAGATGTTTTCATTAATTGTGCGGTTTACTCAATGTGATTCGGTTTAGCACCTGCCACGCGTGTTTTGCATACAAAAGTGCCGCATCCGTATTGCAAAAACCTATATAATATTGATGATTGTAACTTCAACTCTCGCCAGTTACTCTTCTGCTTTCATGCAATCAAAAATAATAATAAAAAATTTCATTTTGTAAATGATTGTGGCAAATGTGCACAACCGGTTGTCAGTTTAAATTTAGAATGCATTTGTTTGTATATGACTGCTTTATATGCAAATTTCTTAAATTTCAGCTCAACTTAAAACTAATTTGCAGGCCAGATTCACGTTCAGTAAGATGAGATTGCACTAAATTAGCAGTCAAGTACGACTTGGTTTTGATTTGTCTTACAAGTGAGCGAATTATTTTAGTTTAAGTATTAGTTTTGCAACTAAAATAACTTAAATTCAGTGCAAAGGTCACATAAATTAAGCCTTTTCTAAAAACATTTTGAAAAGCACAAATAACTCATAAACCAAAACAACGTCTTGTGGCGTATGCGCAATTTCCAGCCAAAGTGGCGCGCTTTTAGATTTCGTTCAGTGACTCTGCTTCGTTGAGTGCAAACATTTATTTTATTAACTTCAGCTTGCCAACAGTTAACGAAAGATGGCGCTAAATGCCGCAGCACACAAAAGTATGCAACAATTTTGTTCGGTACTGAAAGTGTGTAACGGAAACTTGAAAATGTGACAAGATAAAAGATTAATTTTATAATTTAACCTTTGATGCAGCAAGGATTTATGGTGCTTATCACTGAAGAAGCTTACTCGTAAAACAAATATTTGTATTTTAGACTTTCCAAGAGATCATCTTTTATCAACTTGTTTTTATATCTTAATCATTACAGGGACATTGGTTGAACTTTGTTCAATGACGATTTAATCTAATCCGCTTCCTCAGTGATTGGTTTTCTTCAACTTAGCACAATCTCGGTCAAGTTGAACAATTTCGCCATTTTCAATTGATTTTCACTAAGCAATAAATAAATAAAGAATCGTTAAAAATTTCCATACGCCAAAATCCGCTTTGCACTGGTTAATTTAGTCGAGATCGGTATCGGTTTGTTATTTGCAGTGTTCCCAACGCAGCTGGCACGTTTCAAATTTCACATGACTAAATGCGCCGCAAAGAACCTACACAAATTGATATAAATTTCATATACATAAATCGATATACATTCGAACACGTTTATTATTTCTATATATAAAGTAATGTCTTGGATGTCTGGATAGCCCTTGGTTGCCGTTTCATATTTTTGGCAATCAATTGTCAGTTAATTTGTTGGAGTAAACGTCACACAATTCAATTGCCAACAAATTAAGCGACCGATACGAAACGTTTCTGTTTCAGCTGTAGAGAAAACTTTGCATCGTTAAGTGCAACTTCATGGAATTCCACAAAGTTTTGCGCAGTTGGAAATGGTCCTCAAACTGGGTGGCGTTCGCTAGCAACCTTTTACTCATATCGTGTGAGTGTGCAACGCTATTAGTTTTCCCTTTTTTCGGCTCTGTCTTATCTAACGCCATCGCTAATTAATTAGCACATTATTTGCCATTCAAATTGAACACACTTTTCCACGAATCGAGCATGCGTTATCTACAGAGTATGCATATTAGTCATACCCTGTAACGAAATGGATATACATTGTATATTTTTACTTAGGTGATTTATTTAAATGATGGATAAAATTCTTAAATAAATCATATTATGCTGTCTGTCTTAACTTACAATTAGCTAATAGATAAATATTGAAAATTTTTAGTTTGCTTTTTCCAGGGTATTGTTTATCTTTAACACTGTTTGTGATCAATATCTGATATGTATTGTAACTGATTCACGATAGTTTATTTTCTAGACAGATTGTGACGCATACATCGGCCATATACAGTCCAAGTGCAACGGAACTGATGTGAAAATATTGGCTTAGTCCCCGTAACGTCCAAATGAGGGCCGGACAAGTTTCCTTTTCGTTGAAAGTTTGCAGTTTTGATTATCAGAAGCGGAACTATATAGCATTATGGACTCTCAATGTAGCTCGCTCTCTGTAAACGACGCTCTCTCTCCCTCTCTCTCTTTCACTCTGTTTCTCTTTCTGTTTGCCGTTGCCCGTTAAACAGTCAAATCGGGTGTTTTACTCGCTCGATTTTATAGGAAGGTTGGCATTCTTGTTCTGTTTGTCAAACCGTGCGGTTGTCAGAACTTTAAATCTCTCATTGCAACGTTTTAACTTTTCGCCGACACGCCGAAAGAAAAAAAATATATAAAATCTACAGAGCCGAGAAAAATAGAAAACCTTTGCCTATTTTTCATAGCCAGAGCGGTCGCAAGTTGTTGAGAATTGCATTAGTAATATTGCATTTTATCTTTTATCCAAAATTAATACAAAATCAATTCTCAATTTTGTTTGCACTAAATTTCCACATTGAATTTGTATCTTGTATTTGTAAAAAGTGTTTGGAAATTTCTGGAAACCGCAACGCAGAGCGTTTACCGAGAGTATACGAAATACGTTAAGCGCGGTTGCCATTGCCAACAGGATAGCACATACAGTGCAGGACTATAGCTGCGGTGAAAATGAGTTTTCACAAAAGCGATTCACGCACGCCGCTGGCCCCAACGGAATACACCGTAAGTAGTAGTTGCCCATCCTAGATTCGCCTACGAGCTATGCTAATCGGCATTCTTTTTCGGAGGGGTCAATGTTATGCTAAACCGATGACGACAGGGTTTTTTTTTTTGTTTTTTTTTGCGCTTGCAGTTAATATCGATTTGATCTAATTGGGCTTACTTTGCTTCTTATCAGCTAACAGTTTGGCAACTGTTAAAGGCTCTGTCTGTTTGAATCAGTGATGAATGTTCAGTTCAGCAATAGACATTTGTTGCTGATTCATTGTGCACTTCTTATAACTTTAAGATAATTATTTTTTTTTGCTCAGTTCTTTAAGATAATGAGTAATTATTAGAGACATGTGATACAAGTACTACATCAAATGTCATTAGGTACTAATCACTCCAACTAAACTGTGCTAGCTAACTAACCCTACAAAAATCATTTGTTTTTTATTGATTGATCGACTCGAAATTAGCCCATGCAAATCAACTGCGTTGTTTGGATTGATAACAAGTTAAGGAGTCTCAAAACTAAAGTCTAATTTCGGGGATGTTTTCGTTTCAGTTTCGTTTGTCTCCGTTACAGTTGTTGTTGCTGTTGTTAAGAGTACCACACATACACACATATAAACACTTTCCCACCCTCACTGCTGCTTTTAGAGCCAAACAATGCCTATTTGTGTTATAGTTGTGTTTTTTTTAAGAACAGTGGAATTTTCCACTCGCTGCCATTGCGAATGCCTGCACTTTTATGTTTGCCTGGCTGGGATTTGAATTCGGTTCGGGTACGCTCGAACGTGGTAGGGGACGAAGTAGGGCATACATCAAACCATCTATAGCAGCGCAAATGCCGACGTCGTCTTTCTTTATTGGTCTGTCTTCGTTGTCGTCTACCTACTGCGTCAGCGTTTTTCAGGGTTTCAATTTTTTTTCGTGGCAATATGCAATATGCAGCACATGAAAATTATGGCATGTTGTACTTTGACTCGAAGATTTTGTCTGTCAGTCAGTCGGTCGTTCTGCCGCTGGTGCTGCGCAAGCGCCGTTGATGAATTTGCTGCATTGCTTTTTATTAAATGGCACAACGAAAAATTCGATTGCGTTTTGATAGTTTTGCTTGCCGTAAGCATTCAAGTCGCACTCTAGAAGTGTGACCAGCAGTTCCCACTCTCAACACTTGTAATGATATTATTACCGCTCCGACTCTTCTCTCACTCTCACTAACACTTCACTTGCTTCATCCCTCTCTTTCCCTCTCTCTTGACTATGAGGCACCATTGCATCAGCGTCGTTGCACTTAAAACTGCATCAGATAAATTAAACAGCGCATGGCTTCTCGTATTTCTCAGATACATACTCCCGACATATGCAATATAAATTGGATCCAAGCGGTTTCAATTCACAATCGTATCAAAAAGGTGTCTGGCTTTTTCAAGAAATGGTAGCCCATATCCTATTTATGCATTTGACACATGCAATATTGGTTATCTTATCTATGCGTTGGCAGGCGCCCCAATGCACTTCTTAGATGCCATACGCCCCTTACAACTTCAGCCCAATAGTCATAAAACGAAAAATGTGCATTGACTGATTCCTAATACTTTTCGCTAGAAATAAGCTAAGCAAAGTTGTGTTGAGCTCAAATGAGCAACTTCCTTTCATTCCCCTCGAGACAGTGGGGCCACGTGATGCATGCATTTCATTTGTGCTTATATTCGTTTTTTTAGCCGCAGCATTTTAGCCAGTTTTGTAAAATTTTCCACTACAAACTGTGTGCCGTTTGTTTGCCTTATTGTTTTGTGCTGGTTATTGCCGTTTTCGATTTCGTTTCTGTTCAGCTTCTGCTCAGTTTCTGTTGCACTTGCTTATGTAAGTTCAATGGCATGCCGTCCGAAACTATTGAGCGTCGAACGTAGAACGATTTAGCTGGCAGTTGACAGTTTTAATTAGAAATGTACATGAATGCATGTTCGCTTGAACGGTCGTACGCCTGTGAATGTGCGAATTTTCTACCTTAGTCATTGCACTTAAAATATGTGGGGGGTGTACGGAAGTTTAGGGCAGTTAAGATTTCGTCATACTATGCAATTAAAGGCAGCTCCAATCTCAGTATTAATTACCAACTATCGCTGTGCAATTTTGTAATAACACGTTTTCAGATTACACTGCGATTTTAAGGTTGCAAATATTTTGCGAGCTGCATGCATTCTTATCTTGGGCTCTTGGCATTTTCTAGCGTTATCGACAAACAAACATTGGGAGCTACCTGCTACAAATATTATAAGCATTGGATACGTATTGATTGATGTTTCTTTAATGAATTACTTACTTTGTCATGCGTTTGTACTATATGTGCATAAGCACATTCGCATGATAATCGATAACGATATTAGTCAGCTAAATGGGAAACGAAATCTATCAGATTGAACTGTTATCAAGAATAAATATTTGGAATCATAAACGTTGTGCATGCACTTTTTAACTACAAGTTTGTTTTTCATATCAAAATTCTTTTTAAGAGTATTTTAATATCGCTTTGCTCTTTAACTCTCAATTCGCCATGCTGCGCCACAATGCTAACGGCACTTGTCGCCATATTGAACTTGAACCGAGCCAGTCGGACACGTGTTGAGTGCTTTGCTCTCGCGTTGAGCATGCAGTCCGCTTTTTAGGTTCTATTTCAGTTGTTATTCTTTTGCGCATATGATTCGTGCTATGCTCTTTTTGCACTCTTTTCGTTTTGCCCGTTTTGTTTGCGTAGCTGTTGCCGCCATTTGAATGAGAGAACAAATACTTGACTCCCTCACCCCGCACAGCAAATAAAAATGCAAGCGCTGTAATGCGTTTTTTTTGTTTTGCTGTTACTGCACTGCACAAGAAGTTTCCGAGTCGCTAATGAGTGAGTTTTGCGACAGGCAATCGAAATGCTGCACGCGACAAAACGCTCGACTGATTAACTGAATGACTGACGGAATGACGTTTATATGGCTATTATAGTAACTGGCGCCACATTGCAACAGAATTTCTGCTAGCCCAGCTGTCTAATTATGGCAAAAACTATTTTTAGCTCGAAAAGCCGATAAAAAGCGATTAACATATACAATTGTTATACCCTTGAGCTAAATTCTCAGCAAGGCATGTTGATTCTATAAGGCTAGGGTATCTTGTAGTCCAAGCCTCAAGACTTCTCATCTTTCGAAACGTTTGTTTATGTTTGCACTTTTTCGATAATATTTGCTTATGCATTTGCGCATTAAGTATTAATTAATGCGTAAAACTGTTAAGATACCTTATGACATACGTTAAAAATATTTATTTTTAAATGACTCTTCTGTAAAATAATACTAATAATTATAAAATATTTATAATTTAGTATTACTCAATCCTAAAAATCACTTAAAATAAACACTCATCATATGCCAGTCATAAATACATCATACGGATAATTTATTCATCGATCGAATTCGCTGCGACGTTCGTCACAATACTCGTTGCCAAAGTTCGCCGCTAAAACGTAGCCCAATTCGCCGCACCGCCTTTTCGCAATTGCCGCTGTTAAGCGTGGCGCATGTAAAACAATGCTTGCAGTGCGTTACCCTAGATGGCGCCACAACAAACTCAAAACAAGTATACGCACCGTTGTTTCTCGTTTGTTTTAGATAAAATGTTGTTGCGCATAAATAACAATAATAACAAATTTTTGGCGTGCCTATCATAAAGCAAAATAAAATGACAAAATTTGTAAATTTATGCAGCAATTTTCTAATCAAAAAAATCACTGTCAACAAAAATTCCAACTTGATGGCAGCCAGTTGATTTAATTTCAGGGGGATATAGAAATAAAAAAATGAAAAGAAATGACCAAAATAAAAAACCGTTTTTGGTCTATGCGGATTAGCTGCACTCGTAAATATTTTCGCACAATTTTTTTGTGCAAATTTACAGTTTCCTCATTAATTTTATTTACGTCGCACTTGCCATAGTTGTCGTATCATGTCGCACACGGCGTCGCACTGATTTTGATCAATTTATATGTGGGAGCACTCGCTGAGATGAGATTGTGCTTTTTTTTCTAATAGCCGCGCGCTCGCCTCTCTCTCGGCGCACGTGTGAACATATAGGAAACAATAGAGGCCAGGGCAAATCAGCTCTGATGACGACATCGAGAACTCTAAATTGCTGCTGCTGCTGCTGCTGCACCCCAACATTATATCTAAATACAAGCATTACACAGCAGCCGAAAAAAAAGAAAAAATACAAATATCGTTTCGAAAAAACCCCGTCACAAACAAGCTGCTCAGTGCTGCTGCAGCGGGTTTCGATGGTTGTATGCGACCGTCTTCCGAGTGTCCACTATTTATTTGTGTACCCAAATTGCTTTCAAAGATCGCACACACAAATCTCTCTGAGTGTGGCCGCTGTTTGGCTGCTGTCGCTTTTCATTTTAGCCACAAAAGTGCATAAAAGCGGACGACATTGACCGTGAACGCGAGCAGATTTCTATTGTATCTCACTGGAATTGCACGTGCAAACGTCGCGCATGTCGATCAATCACTCGATCCTAAACTGTATCTCAAACTCAACTCAGACACGTGAAGCGCAACGCCTTCAAGCTGAACGCCACCGCCGGAAAGCCGCCTTTGCCGCCGCGTCCGCCGCAGCAAGACCACGAACTGAGCAGCTTTGGCCCTAAGGGTCCACGGGAATCATCGCGTCTGTCCAGTGCGGCGCTCAGTCGCCAACGGTTGAAAATGTCGTTGAAACGGGGCGGTCCACCGCCGGCACTGTCGAGTGGTGCTGCAGTAATGACCACATCGTTAAGTGGTGCCAGTTTGGATCATCAGGTGCGGTTGAAAGAATAAGCCATATATTTCTGTGACGACGCATCGTTGTTCTTCTTCCGCATAACAGTTTGACTATTGAACTTGAATATTGCGCATACGACGCGGGTTGCCAAAAAATGCAACATATTCGCTGCATTGTCGGGCGTTTTGTTTACCAACATACAGAACACAGAGAAAAACACACATCACAAGAGTGATACTTGAGTTGTTCAATTCATTCGTGCTTACACATAGAAATTTGACATTGTGCACTGTATTTGTCAAGGTCATGTAATTTGTAAATCCAGCGTCAAGTAACCATTGATGCGACCCACACTGGCCTGGCCACAGCTAATAGTGCAGCTGATCTTGCTCGCAACTACGCAAATCATTCTTGGCATCGATATAGGTGTAGTTCTCAGCAGTCAGCCAGCTGGCTGGCTGATTTACATAAGCTTGCGCTCTTCTGCACTCTGCACTCTGCGCATTCTGATTCACTGCACTTTTTATTGGGTTTACTCTTACTCATGATTGCTCAACGTACCTACGATCTCTTTTTTCTTGCAGAAAATTCCGACGGTTGTGACGGTCTACGATAGCGAGAAGAAAAACGGCAGCAGAAACAATGCGAGCATGGGCCAGCCAAAGTGAGTGCCTTTCATTTTAGTATTCGATGCCATAGCTAACGTAACTATAGCGCGCAATACGAGTGTCAAGAAGTTCATTTATATTTTGTGTGTTCGATACATGTGCATTTGTTGTGCAAAATGTATAAGAACATCGATAACAATTCGTCAACTACAATGTTTGAAATGTATTCCTCGGATAGATTCATCCGCTCCGACATGGCCGATGTGCCTGTGCAGCAGGCGGCTGGCTCTACTCTTCCCTTGGTCCTGACGCGCAAGAAAGGCGGCGATGATGGCGAGGATGGCACCTACAATCCCTTCGAGCATCGAAAAGTGGAGCATCCAACATCGTAAGTATTATGTTTAAAAGTGCTAGTGACAATTTAATCCTGACAAAGTATTTTTTAATTGAATAACGGATCTCGTGAAGCGATGGGTGAAATATCTTATATAAACAGCTGATATTTGCACGATCAAGATATATCAGTGACTAACTATTTAGTGCAAGAAAACGTCATTGAACTTCTCCTAGACTTTTATTTCTCTCTTCTCGCCTTTTCCAATTTGAACGAAAAGGAAAAATCGGAAAATAACGGAAATACATGTGCAATTTTATTGACATTGTCCTTGGCCTTTAGCCGAAAAGCTTTTATACTAAAAATAAAGTAAATTCGCAAATAGAAACAAAAATAGATAGAAAATGTGCAACGCCGTCAGTTGATGTGCATGAAAGAGGGGAAGGGGAGAAAGAGCGAGAGGTAGACAGCGGCGCCATAATGTTCACTGACAAACAAAATTGGGTTGGGCAAATTATGTTTGACACACGAAATAAATTGATGAACTGCTATTTTAGAATAATTTGAATTAAATTGATTCACGTTCCAGCATTCGCGATTGATTCGCCATTGATTAACGTAACGAAACAATTAAAAGTAGGATTGCTATACATTATACAATATATATTTATGGTTTGCTGGGATTGTGTGATGTGTGTCACACGGTGTGTGTTTTTGTGTTTGTGTATATCTAAATATATATATTTCTCTATATGGCTGAACAAGCATCGAAAACGCAGGAAAACAAATTGCATTTGGCAATATTTTCTCTTATTTTTCGTAAATATTTTGATGCAACTTAAGTTTTCGTCTATTTTATTTTGGCAGCCGGACGGGATTTGCATATTATAGATATTATATGATAAGTATATATGCATAGAATTCTATTTGAAATATCTGCGTCTGTTCACACAGCATGTTCATTATTGATATGTCTTCATTTCGATTTCTAGTGACATGGAAACCTTCATGCATCTGCTCAAGGGCTCCCTGGGCTCTGGCATTCTGGCCATGCCCATGGCCTTCTCCAACGCTGGTCTCTGGTTCGGTCTGGTGGGCACCTTAGCCGTGGGCACCCTCTGCACCTACTGCGTCCACATTCTGGTGAAAGTGTGCACACATTTTGTGCCGTCGTCGCAAGATACCCATGATGGGATTCGCCGATGTCGCCGAGCAAGCCTTCTTGGATGGTCCACCCGCGCTTAACAGGTGGTCCCGCTTCATACGCTTCATGGTGAACACGTTTCTGGTAATTGATCTACTTGGCTGCTGTTGCATCTATTTGGTGTTTGTGGCCACCAATGTGGAGCAGGTGGTTGCCGTCTATTTGGACACGGCCATCAGTATTCGCTTGTGGATCGTGATTATTTCGGCGCCTTTGGTCTTCATGTGCCTGGTGCGCAATCTTAAGTTTCTGACGCCCTTCTCGATGATTGCCAATATTCTGATGTTTGTCGGCATTGTCATTACGTTTGTGTACATGTTTTCGGATCTGCCAGCCCCAGCTGAGCGTGTTGGTATTGTTTCACCCGTGCAGTGGCCCCTGTTCTTCGGCACGGTCATCTTTGCTCTGGAGGGCATCGGTGTAGTTATGTCTCTGGAGAATGACATGAAGACTCCCAATCACTTTATTGGCTGCCCCTCGGTGCTGAATTTTGGCATGGGTCTGGTCATAAGTCTGTACACGCTGGTCGGCTTCTTTGGCTATTTAAAATATGGAGATGAGACGGCGGCTAGCATAACACTAAATCTGCCCCTGGAGGACAAGTAATTCATAGCTAAATCTCCTACTTGAAGAGCAGAACTTATTAGATATTGTTTTTACAGACTTGCACAATCCGTGAAGCTTATGATTGCCATTGCCATATTCTTCACCTTTACGCTGCAGTTCTATGTACCAGTCAGCATTCTGTGGAAGGGAATTGAGAGCAAGATTCCTGCTGCACGTCAAAATATCAGCGAATACGCTATGCGTGTGAGCCTTGTGGTAAGTCTTTGTCAATTTGTGCTTCAGCTCAATATTTTAGTAATATTTAATAACCATTTACAGATGCTTTGCTGTGGCATTGCTGTTGCGTTGCCCAATCTAGGACCATTCATCTCGCTCATTGGCGCCGTTTGCCTGAGCACGCTGGGCATGATTGTGCCGGCGACCATTGAATTGGCTGTGTATTATGAGGATCCGGGCTATGGGCGTTTTAAGTGGAGGATGTGGAAGAACGCGGGCCTGATTATCTTCGGCATTGTGGGCTTCATAACGGGCACGTATGTTAGCATACGCGAGTTTCAGGCCGAGTTCAATGGCAGCCATGTGAGCGATGGGCAGTAAGCGGAAGCGAAGATTGCCCAAGATTTATGCTAATTTAAATTAAATTAGTTTTAATAAAACTCTTCTAAGCACAGGGATATCTAAGTTAAGTTTTTAACTAATTTTAGGGCTAACCAAAGTTTTGTAAGATTCTCCCTCTGCAACACTCTTCCACACATACCATATTCACAGCATAATAATTACAAACTAAAAACCAACCATACAATATGCAGTAGTATCATTAACTTTAAACAGGTCAAGCGTAGGAAGCTTTGTTCTAATTAACTTTCACCCATATCTTTATACCCTTTAACTTAACCGTTATCCAAGCAAAGTATTTGATTTAGTTGATGCCGCATTATGAAACGTAATTGTGGCATTAAAGTTATTTAGAGAATTTTTCTAGAAGTGATTTGCGTAAACGTAGTGATCTTTTGACAACAAAATACATCGTAGTTATAGTAGTTGTAATTAGTTCCTAGTTGAACTAAATTAGTTACACACCAAAATAGACAAGCAGTTAAGCATGTAAAACACAAACAGACAGACACAAAGCAAGTTCTAAATGTACAAAACAAATGTTCGTTTTGTTATATTCATTTGTTTATTAAAACATTATTGATTTTCCCCTTCTTATGCCCTATTCAATTATTCATGACATATTTTATATATATATAAAAAATTCTACCTATCAAAAAAGAGACCAAATTGCATAACAGCAAACAAAATTTGATGAAAATAAATTTTAAAAAAAGTAAATTAATAAATTGTTTTTAATATTCTTTGAAAAATAAAAGGGAGTTTAAAACAGTAATTATTTGTATATGGAAGATTTATATTGGGTAATGTTATTTCGACGTTTTTTGATAAAAAGCATTTATTTTTATACGCTTTTGTGGAGGTTTTTTTTTGTTCTGATTTAAAGACAAGACAACTTTTCTTTGTCCCCAAAAGTTGACTTAAACGAGCTTAACGCTTGACACGAACTTAAAAGAACGAGCTTGGCGTGGTCACAAGGGCTCAAAAGTCAATATATTTGAGCTCCTAAAAGTATGCCGCAACCTCTTAACCGCTTAACGTAATAAGTTTCCAAAGACACAAACCTTTTAGTTGGCGTAGAGCGTTTTATTAGTGAGCAAAAAGTGCAAAGTCATTTTGAGAAACTAAAACCTATGTTAATGCGCTCAGTATTAATTAAGTTCATTTATCAGTATTAAACATTGTCTATTGTTGCCGTTTCAATTTTTGAAAATATAGAATATAGATATTGTACGCGTATAGGGCTTTAAAGACAGACTTGATTTAGCAAACCATGGAATGGAATAGAGAATGAAGGTACGCTACTTTTGTTTGTACAGTTCCTTAAAGTTCCCATCGATAAAGTTCTCTAATCTGTAGATTAAACACCCGCTAATTTATTAAACCTTGAAAATGCCACCTTATAAGTTTTTATCGCCTTCACTTTGTTGACATTTCTCACCGCCTAGTGGCAAAAGATTTGCACACATGTTTGTTTGCACAAAGCACAAACAATCCCCAAGCACTTGATAGTGGAGTGATAATAAGCCAACTGCCCAAACCGCAGCAGCGACAACAGCTCGAAATTGCAACAAATTTTATTTAGCGCATTCCCACGCTTCTTTACGGCGCTCAGAACGCTCAGAACAGCGAGCTGAGAAATCAAATTAATATACGTGATATAAAGCGCTGAAAAACGAAACTCTGATAAGATATTTATTCAGGTGCTGTGCAGTGTTTTTATTTCTCCCTTAATCACCCACAAAAGTGTTGGCAAAAAAGGCTAAAGCGGGCAATAAAAAAAGAAGATCCACAGAAACACAAAAAAAAAATAACGAAAAAAAAGAGGAAGGGAAATGTGCAAACGCAATTTAAGTACGAGTTACTGAAAACTGAACCGTGAGAAAATTACACCCACCGATAACAACACAGCCAAGAACTCATATAACTCAAAGTACACGAGCGTTGTATCCATTCAGATACTTAAGCGATAAGCCTTTTGCATGTGACGTAATGTTTTGTTGTTGTACAACTGAAATATTACTATTTACCAACGGTCAAGGCGACCACTCGGACAGAGTGAGAGTTTAAAGTTCGTGCACATTCAAAATATTGTATCTGACGGATACAAACACACATACAAGAAGTTCGATAAGCAGCGCTGCACAGCGTGTGAATTTTGAAAACCAATCAGACTTCTTCGCCTTCTTTCCTTATTGATTGAACAACATCTCACAAAAAATGAAGTATAAGTTGTATCTTATGGATATTGGCGCCCGTTTAGACGTCATCATCCGATTGGTATCAGCGCATAGCGCATAAATCAGATGATTGGTGTATGCACAACCTTTGAACTGGCAGATTAAACGGCATAAGCAGCTCCAGCTGCATAAATTGGCAGAAGTCGCAAATTCATTTGGATATTAACTACTACTGTTAATTTACAATTGATGTTTCGACTGCTGGCCAAATCGATTCGTTGCGCTACAGTTGTGCAGTCGGTGAGTCGGTGAATAAACACGGGTTTTATAGCTGATCGATGCACAGATAAATGCATCTTATTGGCTGCTGTTGCTGCTTCTGTTGCTGCTGTTGCACTGCCCACTGCATAAGTCCAAGAGCAATGTCTCTTTCGCTCAGTAAATAGTTGTATGCTTGGCAGCTTAATGTCAGGTGCACAATGTTTAGGCCATGTTTATTGGGATTACTTAGTTGCTAAAAATTATGACCAATTTGTCGGGTTCAATGAGATGCAGCAGCTGAGAATACTGTTGCCAAGAAACGCCTTTCAAGTCAATTGCATGCAAATGCAGTCAGTGCCATGAGTCCAGAGACGTCCAACATCAGACCGTAGAAGGCGTGCTTCTCGCACTTATTTTGCGTACATTTTTGGTAAACAAAATTAAAGCCTTAAACAGATAATGCGCTATCAAACACACATACACTCACACACAGACAGACTGCTGGGGCATTCAATGCAAATCTCACACTCTCTCGCCCAGTTTTGCCAGTGTTTGGCTGGCTGACGTCTGGCGAGTTAATAGAAAATTTATAATGCCAGGCGTGCCATAAATTGCAACAAACACCCACATGTGTTGTGTGTCAACGTTGCGATAGGCAGCCAGGCAGGCAATCGTGTGGGAAAAAGTTGTAATTTGCAGTTGACAAATACGCAAATCGCAAATACGCTTTCGGTGGTGCTAGCTAAAATTAACTCATATTGCCAAGCCAAGCCAAGCTGGCTGCAATCCGTACTTGCAGCACTGGGAGTCAACTCTCAATGATTTATGTGCACAGCCGCGGCCTACGAAAATGTGTAGCAACAACAGCAACTACTTACAACCAGCAAGGAGCAACTGTGAGCGCTACAATGATCTGTTCAACAATGGGCAATGGGGCAGTGGGAGCTGCTAGAGTGGCTAACCAATCTCTTGCCATAGACTCCCTCCTCTTTTTTTCTTTCGTTTGTCTACCTGCTGCCTCTGTGTTGGCGTTGCTGCTGTTCCTATTCCCGATGCTGCTGCTGCTGCTGCTGCGCCGCAGGCTGCAATTGTCTGCTTAAAAGCGTTCATTCTGTCCACAATGAAGCCACATAACTTGGCCGCAGTTACTTACTTGCTTGCCAGCCCAGGCAGTCAGACAACCATGTGTCCCCCCTTGGAATTCTCCCCTACTTGCACTGCGCCCATGCCTTCGATGTGATGATTTATTGTGGCTGCGCCTGCAGCGACCTCCATCCACATAGCAATGTCCAGATTCACAGTACGGTAGCCGTTGTTCACTTGAATGCGTTGCCTGCTTGCAGATGTTGTTGTTGTTGTTGTTGTTGTTGCCTTGAATTGAAACTTTATTTAATAAGTTGATGTTATTTGTTAACTGCGCCAAAGGCAACATGCTGCTGAATTATGTTGCTCCTGGCCAGGGCTAGTAAGCTATTCTAATGCACTCATTGGCCGTCCAGCAACATGGCCAAATGTTTGATCATAAATCATTTCGGCTTCGGGTTCGACTTCGACTTCAGTTAAAGCGTGGGTACAGCCAACAAGGGAACAGCGATTTAGTGCATTAAATTGCAGTTTAAGCTGTTTCCAAAATACTTGCGAACAGTGTGAATGGGTTTTTAAACAAGCCTCGGGCCATTAAGCGTTTAAAGTGCGAAAGTTTTTATATCGGAACCTTGAAGCCCTTCATCGATTATTGCTTGACCTACTGGCTATGCTGTCTAGTTAATATTTAGCAAATCTTTTCATGTAATTGTTTTAATGCACTGTGTCAATGAATTGTATTAGAAAGTAGACGGGGACACATGGTCGGTCACTTTAATCTGAGCCGCTGCATCTGGCTGCAAACACTTGCTGACAAATTGCTGATAAATAAACCTCAAATGCGAGAGATTTGCAATAATGCCTTTCTAATTTCATGCGTCGCCGTTGCATTTGCAGCCGCCATGGCTGTGGCACCTTCCTTCTGGCCTGGCCTGGCTAAGCATGCAAAGCGCACAAAAACCAAACCAAAAAGGCAAAGAGACGGCATTGAGTTAAGGTGCCTCCTGGATGGCGTGGCGCCTCTGTATAGTGTATACAGTTTTATACATTTTCCACACGTAATGCGAAAGTTTGAATCATTTGTCCACTGTGCAGTGCACACAGTGCGCCAACTGGTGATTTTCATTTAAAATTCTTGTCACAGACATGTAATTGCAACGCGCCCCACTCCAGACTCCAGACTCCCAACTTCCAACCCGATGTCCGACTCCTGCCTGACTCCAAACGGATCTACAATATAGTAGCTATTGGCCTGGCCTATTGACAATGCGTTTGTCAGCCGACTGGTTGCTGCCTGCAGGCTGTTGCTGCCACAGTTGTGGCCACTGCCACTGGCGCTGTGTTGACACAGATAAGTGCGTGGCGGCGGCGTCGGCAGCGATAAGTAGCGTTTATGCATTAATTTTTGCCTCAAAGTGACATTATTTATTACGCATTAATGCGCTGAATTAACGTTTATTTAATTAATATTAATGCTGGCACAGCAGTTGCAGTTGCTGCTGCTGCTGTTGTTGCTACTGTTGTTGCTGCAACAATGTTGTCAGTTGCTGCTACTACTACTTGGGCTGACATTTTGTCTATGGTTTTTGGGCAGCCAGGCAATTAAAGGTACCGCTAACAGGCATTGCCTGTCCAGGCAGTCATTCAGACAGTCAGTCATGCAGTCAGTCATGCAATTGTCAGTTGTTGCTAGACAACATGTTGCTGACATACCTTCCTTCCATGTTGCCATGTTGCTGGGCCTGCAAAATTGGGCGAAGTCAACTTTGCTTTTGTCGGCATCTTTTGTGTCTCGTCTCCTACAACTTCTCTTGCTAAACTTGTTGCCGCCATCTATTTTTGACATTGTTCGACATGTTGCCACAGAACAGCACAACACAGCACCACACAGGTCAAGGCCTTGGGGGCAATCAAATCGAATCGTCTTGACTTCTCATTATCCTAAAGTCAACAAACGATCGACTGCCGCTGACCGTTAAACTGTGCAAATATTTATACAGAAATCGAAAGTCAAGTCACCCAGCAAATATGTAACCACAAAAAAATGTTTATTTGGAATTAAAAATACATATTTGTGTTAGGTCGAGGCGGTAGATAACGGCAGGCACGATATATGTAATCCATCAGTGTCGGGGGCGGTCAGACGACTGCAGATTGTGGCCTGTGGCCAATACTGTAATAAGTGTATGCTCGTAGTTTGGGCGCAATAAACTTTATAATTTATAGACCAATCAGACGCGGATCGCACGCACTAAAACAAGTGAAAAATCATAGTCCAAACACATAATGCATCAGTGGAGATCAGAGAAAGAGGCAGGCAATTTATAGGATGGCCATGCCAATAGACACCGCACAGCGGGTTGTCAAATCGAAGAGCGACTGTAACGACGGTAACTGAGACTCAGTCTCAGACTACAGTGGATGCATTTGCCGGAGTGGACGCCGTTTTGCGGACTCCGCTGGCCAATTGATTTATACAAACGGCAAAGCAACGGAACACAAATTGGTTGGCATTGCAACGAGGATCGGCTGTGCTGGGGTCCTCCGAAATGATTTGTTGCACTTTGCTACAATCGTCGCATACGCAGAACTGTTTTTTTTTTTTGTTTTTCTTCGCTTTTTAGATTTTTTGCCAGTTGCGCTTTTTAACCTTTTGAACTAGCCACATGGGTGGAGTTGCTGCACGTGTGGCAGATTTCCATGGAAATCATTAGCCAGAGATCAGCAACAGTTGCTGACGAACTGCGTTTGCAACTGTGCAACTTTGCATGCCACTTGCGTAGCTAATTAGAGCCATAAATGCAACACAACTCAATCCCCCAATGTGAGCTCCGGTTGAACTTGTTCAAAGCCCCGCGGATTTGACGGAAAGTGATATGCAGGCGTTGGCAAAAAATGTTCGGCTTGGCCGACAACAACAACAACAACAAGAGGTAACAACAACAACAACTAACAGATGTCGCATGTCGCCCGTTTGCCCATTTAGGTTATGTTGGAATCCAACACCAGTTTATCAAGCGACGGCCCAAACAATAAATTACGCAATCCAAACGCTCAACGCTCAACTGCAGTCCATCAATGGCATAATGAGGCAAGCGGCGGGCCGCCCCAGCATCCCCAGCGCAGATGCATTACCATATCGGCATAAATTCCGGAGCATCGTTAAGTGGGCCTGAAGACGACAGCCAGACAAACAAACAAACAGACAGGTAAACAGGCGAATAGTGCTGGCTTCAAGCAGGTTGCCTGCCGCATGCCACATGCCACATGCCTGAGTACGCCAGGTTACCCAAGCTTGCCACCTAATGAGGGAATTACCGCCAATGCCAATGTCGACATCGCCTATCGATAATGGCCATTGAGCAACTGGGAAGCAGTAGGTGGAACTGTTCTTGCTGTCTTTCTCTTGTTGACCTTTCAACTGAAGTTGAATTTATGATGTTGGGCGTGTGTACACTTAACTAAACTTTATTTATTTTTAAAATTTTTGATACTCAAAACAGCTTAGGAAGCTGGGGCTCCAGTAGGAGCAGTAGCTATAGTTGTAGTCTACTTCGCCGTTGTGGTTTTTTCATATATTATGGCCACCATACGCACGAATAATATCGACAATGGAAGCATAGGAACCATAGAGCAGTATAACCGTTCCAAATATGATAATGATGATGTCCTTCCACAGTTTCCACTTCAATTTGCCATACGTATCGTGATACAGCAGGGTGAGCTCAAGGCAGCAAGGGATTATTAGATTAAGTGAGGATATGGAGAAGGCACCAAACAACCCCATAAGTGGACCCAGATTGGGAAATGCTACAGCCGTCAGTGTGGTTAATATAATAAACAGAAAGCGAACTATGTACTCGACCCTATGCGGATTATTTGGATTCCAATGCGGTATTATGACATTGTTTATGATGATGTCGATCGGGACATATCCGCTGAGAGGATACGTAAGAAATACGGCGATGGCAATAAATACCTTGATCATCAACGCCAGACTGTTAAAGAAGGAAGTTAATAAAGTAGGAAATCGCTGATAAAATCAAAACTTACATTTCATTACTGGGTACATTGAGAGTTATGCTAGCCTCTATTAAATTACCATAACGCCAGTAGCCACAGAAACCGAATAGGCAGAACGTAAAAAATACGAGAATACCACCCACACTTAAAGTACCACCCCAGCCCAAGTATTTTCCAGGCTTGGCCATTTTCGACTCAATTGCTATCATCTGTAGTATTAAAACTATATAAATGCAATGGGGTTTTGCAATTAGCACTTACCACACCCACTGACGAAACGGCAAACAAACAAATGGACATGAACATGGGAACATCCAAGATCCAAGGAAATAGTTTTCTGTCACCAATGTCGGGTAAGGCGCTAAAAATATACCAGAAGATAAAACCGAGGCCCAAGTAGACCAATACATTTGCTACGAAATTGAACGGCACCAGAAACTTTAGATGCCTTATCATAAACAAAGGCAAGAGGAGGCCTCCAATCATTGCACAATACGCTCTGATATTCAAATAAAAGTTCTCATAGTGCAAAAGTTGCTGAACTTGCGTGGACACAAATACGATGTAGATGGTGCAAGTACCAAAGTGGGAAAAAGCTAGAATTGCATCAACCGTGCATCCAAATCCCTTGGCGCAAGACTGACAGCAGCGAGGGCCCTGCTTAAAGCAGAATATAGTTGTATCCTTGAAATTCATATAACCCACCTTGTTACGACGGCTGGACTCAACCATACATTGAATCTGTCAGATACAGCATCTAATAAGCTATGGCTTAAGTAGGGTTAAAAGGGTAACTTACTAGTAGATGCATGCCATACATTATCAGAAAAGTGCAAAGCAATGTCATTATACAGCCCATAGCTAGTCCACCATATTTAAATGCCATGGGCATGGCCAAAATGCCGGTGCCAATAACGCATTTCAACAGAGATATAAAAGCTTCGCAATTACTGTAGCGCAATGAGTTGATGAGATGGGCAATGAGTTGAACTTTTAGGGTAGACTTACGTTAGGGGATGTTCCACCTCGCGATTTTCATATGGATTATAACTGTTGTCGATAAGATACACATGAATTGTAAAGATTCCAATGCAACCAAATCGGTTAACTTACTCATCCTCCATTGGACACTTGTGTAAAAGCGATACTTCAAATTTATTGCACCTATAGTGTATAAAAAGGACAACTAGAAATTGTGTGGTAAACATTATTTTAAACTCAGTTTGAAGTCATAGCTAGTAAAAGAAAGGCCAACTCAATATTTTGTGATAAAACAAAAGTTCGTTTGGAAGTGAATCATAAAGGTTATGCTTAAGAAGATGAGGGTACGGATTCCTGTACCAAACTTTAGCCTATCCTGGCCAAAACGCCGTAGGCTGATTGCCTGTTTTGGCAAGATTTAAGCTCAAACAATCGCTTTATGAGAAACAGATATTTTTGTTTCACTTGCCAATTATGTAAATGTCTTAGAAGAGCAGACATAGGTAAACGAATTTGGTAGACTTAAACTTGTTCCAAAATACCCTTTCACATATCTCCTTCATGCCATTTGGTATTTACCGTTTAGGGTATACCAACATCAACTGCTTTCCCTTGGAGTGTTTTAAATATTAGCATGGCCCAGAGCAGTGATTCATTCCAGGAAATTAAGCACATAACAGCAACAACAGAAGAGAGACGCTGATCTGTTGTGTGGGCGTTTAAAGCCCGACAAAATGATCTTGGCCAAGAAATTCTTTCGCTGTGCGGTTGCTGTTTCTGCTACCTAAATTATGCAGCAGCCCGCTGGCAATCGAGGCAAGGCAGCAAGGCGGCGAGCTCTCAGTGATCACAACTTGAGCCTCAAAACCGCCTTCGTTCCGTTTGCCAAGTTCTAGGCAAGCCCAAAGACAAATTAATTAGTGTGGCCAGCGCTGTCGTTTTGCACGCATTTTTCACATGCCTAGCGTTGATGGCACTGACCATAAATTGACCAAGCCACCACTGAACCACTGCACCCCACACCGCATCACTCGATTGGCGATTGGCAGAAAGTACAGTTTCTACTTAAATCTGAGTTCGCATTGTGTGCGGCCCATTGAAGGCCTCCCGCTGAGAGAGTACGGGATTGAGTACGAGAGACTATGAGAACAAGTGTGAGCATGAGTGCAAGACTATGGAGTATATGTACATGTAATATGTATATACAGTTCTACCCTCCCCCACTCTTCGCCTTGGTACTAACGAAAGCGCCCCTTGGCCGCTTTGTGTTGGCGGAAATGTTGTTTTTCCTATGCAAATTTCGTTTTGTTGCCCCTTTTTGCATTTGCCAAGTGTCTTTCGCAGCGTTGTTTATTTGTTTTTGTTCTTTTGGTTGTTGTTTTCACTGGGGCCAAGTCAGGGGTCAACTACGCATTTGATTGCTGTTGCTGTTTGCTGTTACTCCCTCCTCATTTCCCCGTTCTAGTGTTGTGTTCAAGGTTTTTTTTTTCGCGCAATGTGTCTGTGTGTGTGTGTGTGTGTGTGCGGGAGGTCGGCAAATTCAAATTTGTTACACTTGGCGTTGACAGTATTCAAAAAAACAGCATTACAGGGTATGAAATGAAATACGTAGTACAACTTTTGATATAAAACAAAATTATAGCACACTATAACACAAACTAGCCGAGCAACACTGTGGCTTCCTTTGGCGTATAGGGTATTTGTGGAGGTACAGTAGCGGCAAACAGTGAAAAAGTCACACAAAACAGGCATTTAAATATGCGCATTGGCAATTGCATTGCAGGCGTACCACGCTGCGTATGAATTTTCCGTGAAATTAACATACTAATGACAGTTTGGAGACCCGGCCCAAGGGTGGCAACCCATTGATGATGGTCGCCCCAAGCACAAGCCCAGCGCCCATCCAGAGTGAGCAGACACATCAGCTGGCTGGCCAAGCAAGTGGGTCAGCGACTGCAACTCAAACTTCGCATGTGGTTCAATAATTCCAACAGTAAATGCTAAACTATGCGCATAGATTGTCAACGCGCCAAGATGCTTAGCTGATTGCTGGTGCTGTCGAGGCGAGGATTGGAGTGGTAGCTGTTGCTGCTGCTGCTGCTGCGTCATTAAAGTGCAGACAAATGGCAACGGCATGTGCGGCACATGTCAAACTGCAAGCGGCAGCAAATGGCAACAGGTGAAAATGCTGGAATTCTGATTATCTGCTTGCTGTTTGGCTGCCTGCTGCCAATCACTAGCAGCAACTGTTTGCGAGAGTCAAGGCAGCAACTTAAACTGTAACTTTCGACGATTTGTCGTTCGATGCTCGTCGCTGGCTGGCTTCTTGTTGATGGTTTTGCTATTTGCTGCTTTGATGTTTGGCTACAAAACCATCAACTTAAAGACACAACTACAACATGCGCATAATTATTCTGCTGTTGTTTGCTGCTGCTGCTGCTTCTACCCGCCAGCAACGTGGTTTGCCCATTGACCGTTTGCCATTTGTGGGCGGTACAGGCGACACGCCCACATTCAATTTACAGCCGGAAGTGTGGGTGTGCACGCATTTTGATATACCAACTTTTGAGGTTTTTTGTTTTGCGCAAAACTGGAACTCATTTGCTGTTGCATAAATCAAAAATCGCAGCAGCAGCAATTTCTTAGCAAGCAACAGCAACTCCCGCATAAAAAAAGTATGAAAAACGCATATAATGATTGGCTCCAGAGCAGAAACAACAGCAACATAATAGCCCCATTGCCTTGGCCACGTAGCAGCAGCAAAAAGTGGGAGGATGCAGTGAATTTTCTCCCTCGGCAAAACTTATTTTTTTCTTTTTACAGTCGGCTGCCGTTTGCTTTGTTCCCTGTGTATATTCTCTGGCAGTTGCTGTCGGGCCGTTTGCCTTTTTGGGGCCGTCAGGTCTTTCGCCTAAGCGGCAGGTTCCTGTCTGCGCCGTCTGGAGCCCAGCTTCAGATTCAACTTTAGCTTCAGCTTCAGAGACGTTGACTGCATTTTTAAGAGCGCTGCGCATAAAATAAAAGCAGATTGCAGCAGCAGCAGCAGCAGAAGCAGCATTGCCTCGGGCAATGGGCGCGCGTCGTTTCTTCAATGAAACGAGTAAAAGTGCAGGATGCTTTGTTGTCCTGCCCATCGGAACAGCTTCTGCAGATACGGCAGCAGCAGCAGCAGCAGCTAATTTCAAAGATCAGAGCAAAAAACAGGCCAAACCCCGAGCACTCAACTCGAGCTCGTTTCTTTCGTTGCTTCTTCTTTTCGTTCGCTGTTTGCTGTTTGCTGCAATTGCTGGTGCGCAGATCTTGTGCGATAATGATGCAAGTTAATCATTAGCTTGGAACGTGTATTATGCGATTATTAGTTGGGCCTGGCAAGGATTATTGTACCTACTACTAACAACACCGTGCTACCTACTCTAATATACTCTTACTCTTACTCTTTCTGTTACTGTTACCAACCTTCTTTCTTGTGGTGGGCGTTTTACCTTTGCAATTTTTAAGTAATTTTCAATTTCCGTTTGCCATATTCGCACACATGGAGTTGGAGTTCTTGTTGGTTTCCTCTGCGTAATGCGATGCTCTTCATGGTTTGCAGAGCACATGTAGCAATTTGTCAACGTTGTTCTTGGAGTGGCAACGATAACTACTACGTAGGCAAATCTCTCTGTGCTCGTAAGCAGGTAAGCATGCGGCAACATGTTGCTGCAACATGTAAAATGTCAGCGTTTTTTAAGAATCAATTGCCGCCCAACAACAGCAGCAACAACAGCAGCAGCAGCAGTTATAGTCGCAATTCGATATTGTCGTTGTGGCTTTTGGCGTTGGTGTTGCAGTTGATCTTGTTGTTGTTGTTGTTGTTAGTGCTGCTGCCCGCCTTCTGGCTGCCGTCTGTCAGCAACATGCTGCCGCCGCCTTGCCCCCCTTCGCATTGGGCTAAGTTATGGCCACACACGTTGCACAGGGCGGCCTTGAAGTGCAATCTGAATACAAGAAGAGTACTTTGAAAAAATCATTGCAGAATTTAAATAAGCAGACACAAAAAAACGCATACAGCGCACACACATATATTGCGAGCTTTGCAATTGACGTGCAACATGATTTTGTAGGCGTGCAACATGCGCATGCGCAACAGCCGCAACTTTATCAGATTGCCGCAGTACCAACCATAAGTTCGTTTCTTTTTTTTTTTTTTTTTTTTTTTTGTACTTTGCGGCATGTTGTTGACTGTCAATTGTTTGGTGGGCGTTGCAACAACAGAAACAGCAACAGGAACAACAGAAACTACAGTAACAATATGGCCTATAGTTGAGCTCTCGCCTCAAGAGCTATATCAATGTCAACAGCATTATCACACAACGCTGTCAATATATGCAAATATACACACACACATACACACACACACACACACAGACAGAGGACGCAACTGCCACAACAACTGCATGCAAAGCAATCAAGTGACAAGCACTTGCCAGCTAAGCAGTTGGGCAGTAGCAACAACTGCAACTACGACAACAACAACTGCAACAATGCGAGACTAAGACAAATAAATGCGTGTTTCTGCTTGTGTGTGTATGTCACAGTCGTTAACACGATGCGAAACTGCGCGAAATGCGATATTTCACACGATTTATGCACGGACAACGACAAAAGTTGCAACTGCAAAAGCCAACGCCAGCAGCAACAGCAGTATCCAAGCAATATCCAAGAGCAATTGCTGCTAGCAACCTTTTAAGAGGCCACACACGTTGCCTGGACTCTAACTGTTGCCCGGACACTTCTCCCCTTAAATTTTGCAGGCAAGCAGCAGCAGATATGTTGCTGGCAAGCGTAATTGTTTCGTTAAGTAGTTGGCAGTTGAAGTTCTAGGTAGTTATCAAGATACTTAAAGTAAAGTCACATATTAGATACTGCCAAGTTTTGAAGTTCATGTCGATTGTCACATAAACTACCCTTAAACATAGTTCGTAGACAATAGTCAGAATTGACCAACTGAAACCAATCAGAAAGATTTTTAACAGTGTTGTTAATGCTTGCATGTTGCTAAGAACATTAACGTTATGTTGCTAACATGTTGCTGCTGCCTGAGCAATGTTGCTGACTGACTTTCTGGCTAATTTGACAGGCCGGGCTGTTTAGATTTATGCAATGCCAATTGGTTGTGCCAACATTTTGCCCATATACATTATTGAAATGTTATAAATTCTGTTGAGCTTTTCGTGCGCAATTAGCGCGTTTTGGCCAACAGCGACATGTTTGCTGTTGATGGTTATTAAATAAAATAATTTCATAGTTGGCGCATTGAAGCAGCCACAACACTTGATGTTGTCTGCTGTGGCAGTTGCCATTGCTGGTTTTACAAGCTGTAAAGTGCGAAATCAACACGCTTCATGCCAACTATGTATGTTCGTATGTATGTATGTGGAGGCAGCAGTCAGGTAGTAAGTAGTATGTTGCAGCTGCAGCATCGTGGATTCGCATTGTATAGTGTCCCATGTCCAGTGTGTGTTCAGTGTGTTAGTTGTCAACACAAATGGCAATCGGCGTTGATAAATTGGTGCTGCCTTGGGCCAATTATAACCGTCTTTGGCAATGTACAATAGTTGTTGTTACTGTTGTTGTTGCTGTAGTGATATTTGCGAGGCTTTATGCAGATCGCATAACAACAGTTCCTGTCGCTGCCAGAAAGAAGCCCCGCAGCGCTTCCTGCATCCGCATCAGCGCGCGTGGGTGTTGAATGACCCAACAATCGATACTTTGTAGAAGTAAGCAACAACAAAGTATCAGAGCTCGGAGCAGTGTAATCAGATACCTTGTCGCCGTTTACTCCTTTTTGCTCACACTCTTATGGTTAGATAATTGAGGCACCCGCAATCACGTCGTAGTCTTCGTCGTCGTCGTCTTTTTATGGCCCGTCTGCCCAAAAAAGGCGCCAACTTTGCCCAGGTCACAATGGCAAAATAGGCCACGTGCTACAAATTGTGATGGGACAGAGGGATGGGGATTTCAAACTTCTGCTTCTACTTATGCTGCCGTTGCATGACAAAAAAGTGCACACACCCTCGCACCTGAGGCTGAAATTGAAATCTCTGGCAGTAAGACGATCTTTGCTTTGAGTTTCTCAGCTGTTCCTGCGACTCTTGGGTTCCTTTCTTGGTTTGCTTGGCGCGCGTTCTTTCCTCTTGTGCATTATCATCATTATTATTGTTATTATCTACGGCCCGGTGTGTTTCCCTTCCGCTTATACAATAACATCCAATTTTTCTGCTACCTACTTTTGGCAGCATCAGCAAACGTCTTTGAGATTTTGCCTTGATTTGTTGCTGTTGTTGCAAAGAAAAACACACCCGCATGCCGCACTGAATGTAGAATGTGGAATGTTGCATATTTGTAACCTACGCTAATGACATTAGTAGCAACAAGAAGGGGAGCAGAGAGCTATTGAATACAATTGTGGTGATAGGAGGGAGATGAAAGAAGTGAGGTACGACATTCTTTGATCTAACGATGAGGATTAGAAAATGTTGTTAAGCTGAAGCAAAAATTTGACTTGCTTTATCTATGAATGTTTAAATAAAACGTCTTTATCAGAAATCCATTTCATTAACTTAAAGTTGTATTTTATTTATTTTAAGTTGACCAAAATTTATTTCACACTCTTAAGAAATTATTTCCAGTCTGTGATGAGAATCTGACATGTTTCGGAACTCCAGCTCTTGGCATATGCCATTGGCTTCTAGATAAGCAGCTTCTTAAGTGCACTTTTGACAGCATTTTTGCACACACACATTCCCCTAATTGCAAGCCACCCTAGCAGAGATTATTGACCTCTAAGCAAACAAAACACAGAAACATATTGCAAGGGCGGCATTCTTTATGCAGCCAGCTGTTGCAAGGCTCAGGACACAAAGTCTTGGCGCGCTCCTACACACAAATACACACAAACACAGGAAGAAACCATGCACAGAAGTCACGCACAATTGCAATTACAAAATGAGAAAGAGAAAAAAAATAAGTGTCGAACAAAAATCTGAGTAACAGCTGAGAGAAGGTGTGACTATATACTCAGGAAGCGCACGAGTTGTCGATATTAAGGAAGTGAAATAATTATAATATAGCCAGATCCTGTTGCGGTTGCACACACGCGAATAGTACTAGGTGTCAGAAGTGTAGCAGCAGCATCTGTGGCAACAATTACTTGCAACTGCAATTAGAGAGCTCTGGCTCTGGCTCTGGGGCAAAGCTATTAAGCCAATCGATTGGCCAAAACAAGTGTCTAGAACTGAAATGACAGATGGACGACGCCAACGCAGACGCAATGCGTTGCGTGTGTAACTTGGCCAGACGTTGAAAAAACCATAGAAAAAGCGTTAACGGTGTTTTGTGGCAGCTACCGTTAGCACACAAATTTTTATCATTTCAAACAAGCGAACAACAACAAAACAAGAAAAATAAAAATGTATGTTTAACAAAAAAACATTTAAAGAAATTCAAACGAATTGGCACATTTTCTGTGTTTGTGTTTTCTTTCTTACGTTTGTGGCTGACGCTATGCCCCCGGGCACGCCCACTTAAATTGCGTGCCATGCTGAAAGCATTCATTTTGAAGCTGAGCTTGAGTTAAGTCTGGAGATGTGGATGCCACTGCGACTACAATTAAATTTGCATTTGTATGAATTTTTGTTGCTGTTGTTCCTGCCGCGGGTGAAATACCATGGCATAGGAAACATTTATCACTGCGTGGCACTGACCACCACTGCCACCATCATCACTACCACCACCGCCACCACCGCAACCGCCACCGCCTTGGCCAAAACAGACAACGCACAGACAATAAAACTAAAGCGCTTATAATTTCATATGAAATTCTTATGGAGTTGAAGTCAGATTCGGAGTCGCAGTCCCAACTATTAGGCCGGACATGCAATTGGCCAAGAGGCAGCAGCAGAAGCAGCAACCAAGTTAATCACAGGGTTGCCAGCTGAGTGGCCTAAACGAAAATGCTTAAATTTAATGACATAAATATACACGAGGCAAATGGAGTTGCACTGCGAGTTCGAAGTTTATGTCTTCAGCAAACCAATGGCGGGTGGATCTCTTCACTATGTGCCTCATAACTTATGTGTCCCGGCAATTTTCATTGTGCAATACTCAAAAATGTGACTATAAATCTAGTCATATTTATCAATGTGTCACGCTCAAAGTTGCTCACCCAAAAGATGGAGACGAAGACTTCTTTGCCAGCTGCCTGCCCATTTTGTGGAAACGAGTTTCGTTTTCTTAGGTACCACTTAGGTAGGGCGGTGGTGCTACCCACCACCCCTTTTTCTGCTGTTCTTTCTTTTCCGGAATCTTTTGCGCATTTGCTGCGTAATCGTTGCCAGCCGCCTGCCGCCACCGCCACCCCTCAAGCAGGATAGACCGGCTGCTCCTTTGGCCGGGCGGGAAACCGAAACCAACTCCTCCTTCTGTTGTCATTTTTGTTGCGGCGCAAAAGCGGCCAAAGATAACGCAGCTGCGCATGGAAACTACAAAAAAAAATTAGGCAACTTCTGCGCAGTTATCCTGGGACTGTCATCTTGTGTCTGGTTTTGTTGCCGGGTATAAAAAGAGCTTTCAAAGAGTATCGAGCGCGGCTAATGAGAAGGGTGGCAAGCAGCTGAAGCAGTTCAAATTTGATGAGCTTTGTCGGTGGAACTAATGAATCCTTTGTATCACCTCGACTGATGAGAATTTATGTACGCTGGCGAAGTAAATAAAAAAGTTATTCTTTACACATAACCTTTTCTGTATCGCTCTACTTCCCTAGAACTACTCGGGTTCACTAGCTAACCTTTTAAAATTTTTGAAACACAGCCCCCAACTTGTTAACCTATTTGTCAGAAGCTGTTTGCCGCTTCTTGGCAATTAATTTTTGTTGTTCTTTCTTAGTTTAGATCTTATCACAGCACTTTGCACTTCCTCTCAAGCCACAACAACAAACACGAATCCCACACACACACATAGTACAATACCGAAGCTACTAACTCTGACACCGGCAATGTCGACGCTTCCAACATGAGCTTTAATCATGCGCACGCCTCAATCTCGCGAAGATCTCATGGAAGACAAATTTTGAATGATTTACCTACAGCGATGTCTACACACGCGATGGCTACACATAGCGAAAAGGTGAAGTATTTCCATTCTCAAACCACACATTTCAAACTTGATTTAAGAGTTAGAAAACCTTAACTATACTTTTTTTTCTCTATGTGTATGAGTAAGTGTGAAGTGAAGTGGGGCATACAAAGGGCAGCGGGAGTTTGCCCTCAACTTTATTTCATTCACTAAACATTTTGTCTTAATGAAAGATCAAACGAACAAACACAAAAAAATAGAGAAACAAAGAGAGAGAGAGAGAGAGAGAGAGACAGAGAAAGAGCATTTTGGCTGCTAAGTGAGTGAAGGCCACCAGCAAAGTTAAAGTTTCGCATTAAAGTATTACTGAAGTTGTTGTTGTTTTGGTTGTTAGTAGAGCCACCGGAGTTTATTAAATTAATTGAATTTGCTGTTGTTGTTGTTGTTTGGTTGCTTAGTTGTAGTCATTAAAGAAATGTGTTTTAACTTGAAGTAGTAGGTTGTTGTTGCCTCTGGGGCAATAAAGCTGTGTAGGCAGCCAGTTTTGATTGGCCGTAAGTGTTTAATAAATAATTTCCGCAAGCAATGATCGCTGGCTTCATCTTCATCTTCATCGTCATATTTATCATTATCTCTCTCTCTCTCTCTTCCCGTCTTTCCACACTCTGTCTGTTTTGCCATTTTTTAATCTAGCTTACAACATCCGCTGAACAGTGCGCAATTGAATGCTGAGCATTTTCTCACGTCGCTTAAATGGCTTAATAACTGAATGCATTTGTGGCTTAGCTTTAAGCGCTGGTAATCGCTCCCCCCTTCACCCCTTCCCCCTCCCGCTGCGTGACTCTGGAATGCCCACGCAGGTTGCTGCCGCTGCTGTTGCCGCTTCCGGTCTGTGGTCTACGCCCCATCAATGGGCCAACGGAGCAAGTGAGTGGAAGTGAATGAATGAAAGAGTCTTCTCTTCTTGTATTAGAAATGCCATAAAACTGCAGCAATTGCGGCTGTTGAGGAGCGCATAAAATTGATTTGATTGCTTCTCAGGCACAAACTTACACCCGCAGATGGGGAGAACAGGTGGATGGATGGTTGGTTGTCCGTACTAACCGAAATACGCTTCAATGACTGGGCCAACTGATTTGTTGTTTGGTAGCAGCTTGATTGTCGTAAAAGTGCAGATATATAGGCCGACACTCCGCTGATGAGGTTTGGAGCTGCTGCTGTTGATGGAGTTGCTGTACAATCCCCAATCCCCAATCCCCAGTTGGCTGCCTCAAAACGCTTCCTCAGCGCCCGGCACATTTAGAGATTAACTGGTTTTATTGCTCGATTGGCTATAATATCTTTTATTTACGAGTCTTGAGCTAATTTGAATTTTCAACGTTTTCTTTTGGCGCGTTTCGCCTTCCAGCTTCTATTTCTACCTTCCACTTTGATTTCTATTGATATTTTTGTAGGGCTAAGGCTAAGCTTTTGCTTGACCATCTCGATCTTGATGGTTTCTCGCTTGTTTTTATTTTTTTTGCTTTCGATATATGCTTTCCCACACTTTTACAGGTGAATGGACAATGTGAGAGTGTGTGTGTGTGTGTGTGTGTGATTGTGATTGAGAAAGAGTTTTTATCGCATGATTGTTATATTTTATTATACGGCTTATATATTGAAATGCTTCACTTTGGACCGATTGGGCCGTCGTGTGTGTTTTGTATGTTAATCGTTTATGAGTTTAAGCTCAGTTCATTTTTTTCTTTTTCTTTTTGGGATGCTGAACACTAAAGCGATAAACAGACAGACTGCGAGTTTAATTTTTATTTGAATGAACAGTTAATTTTATGCCAAAGTGGCAACAGGCAGCATCAGAAGTTGAGGGAACGTCAACAACATGTTCGGGAGCAGCATTTATAGAGTTTGTCGACTATTTTGTGGGAGTTGTCTGAAGTCTAAGACTATAATGCGTGTTGTACAACAAAATTAAGCTACTTTAAGCCATGAACATAAATAATGCATTGGCGTTGGTGTAGTAAGACGAAAGACTCAGGCAACGAACTCGATTTTGTTAAGATGTTACAGTTAATGATTGAAGGGGAATGAATATTGTTTGTATACAAGTAGATAAAGATAACATTTTTTATTGAGCTACTCTTCTTTTTATTTCAGTTGCCTTGACTTCGAAAACATCATTCATTAAACTAACAATCGCTCAAACTTGTTTCAGTTTTATTGACGAATGCATATGATATTTGATCCGAGGAGGTCATCAAATTGGCAACAAAAGCAAAAATTCAACTTTTATGAACCACACGCCTGCTGGACATTAACTCATCTTCCTCGTTGCTTTTTACTGTTTTAATTTAGTTGCAATTAATAGTTGCAAAGCTGCATTCGAGATGAGATGTGATCTCCAACAACTCAACAGCTGCCTATGATAAATCATAAGACACACACATTCATTGCCATGCAATTGTTGCTGTTGCTGCAGTTGTTGTTGGTCAGCCGTGAGAATCAGAGATGTGAGCTGCGCATTCGCATGCAAATTAGATTTTTTAATTGGCGCATAAAAGGCGGCGACAACATTGCGAGCCAGTAGCTAAAAACAGGGAATCTCAGTGCAGGTTCAGTACAGGGAGTATTGCGTGAAAAGCGGTAATGGTTGCAAAGCTGTTGGCGTCATCGAGGTGCTACAATGCCATTTGGTTTTATGGTTATTGCACTTGGTTGCATCAATGCAAATCAATGCGCCAAATTGTGGTTAACATTGGCGCAATGTTGGCGTTTTAAATTGCGAATTTTTTAAAGATTTCTCAGCTTCTAAGAAAGTCAAACGCAGGCGTCGCGACGCAGTTTCCGTTGCCCTCCCGCCGCGTCCGTAGCGTAGTTGCCCTGGAGGATAGATTCGGAAAGAATGAGCATCATTAAAAATGAAAGGAAAAAGGAGCAGCATGACATGCGCAGCGGTACTCAGGTAAAGCTGCTCTGGGGTGGCTTGAGAATGGGTCGGAGGGTTGGGTATGCGCTCCTTGAGAGGAGTGCCGAGGGCGGCTTTCTATTGTTGTGTGGCAAAGTTTCAAAGACGTTAACTGAGGAGATTGCAAAGATTATCGTTTCCCGCCAAAAGTTAGGGGGTTGCAGGACGACGGGACGAGAGGACGATCGGCAGGATCGGCGGTGGTGGGTTGCTGTCGGGTGGTGGTGGTGGTGGTGGCGGGCCCAACAACACAACAACAATAAGAGGGTGATGACTTGCCCAACCGTGGGAAGATTTTCAGCACAAAGAACTGATTGTATAGGCATTTTCTGTTGGATTTCACGTACATTTTATTGCAGCTGCGCAAAACCAAAAAAAAAGATGCCAAAAATAATAACAGGGACCACTTTCAGGCCCTGAAATGACGCTGCTGTTCTGCGTCGCTTCGTGTAGGCAATTATTACATTAAAATGTACTTAAATCAGTCATAAATTTGCATAAAACAAACAGCTTCAATAGCAAACAACTTCATCAACAAATCAGCGACGCGTCAAACGCCAACGCCAGCAACAAAATGTTGTTGTTGCTTGTTGGTTGTGTTGGTTGATTGGTTAGCGTTGTTGCCTTCAGAGCGACTGTCAGAGGCGTAAGATACGAATAGTATCTGTGTTCGTATCGGTTTATTAGTGTCGCGAATTGGCTGCTAGTTGCTGCCACCTTCGCGTCGGCTAACTGGGCCTACACCATTTTGGTTTTTATTTGTTCGCGGCCTCGTCATCGTCAATATTGTCGTTGTCGTCTCATTTCAATAACTTATTGTTGTAGTTGTTTCACACCAATCAACTAGCAACACACACACACAAGCATACACACACACACACACACACACACATGCTTACAGATATCTATCAGTATTGCCTACACCTACAAACGGGCTGCTGCTGCTTGCTATTGTTGTTGTTGCTGCCCGCCAGCAACACGAAAAATTTTTGTACGAATCGCGTAAACGCGTTTTTGCGTTTCGTTTATTTTCCCTGCCCACAATTCACATACACACAACCGAAACGTGCATTGGTATTGCTGTCAGTGTATGTGTGTGTGAGTGTGTTGGTGTGCTACTATTCGTTCATTCACAAAACGTGGCCAGCGTCTGCGTGTGTGTGTGTGTGTGAGTGCTTGGCATGCTTTTGGCTCGTCTCTGTTTCATTTTGGTCTTTGTTTTGTAAACACACCACACATACACACTCACACGAATGCCAATACAACACACAGATACAAAGCGTCGTCGGCAGCTGCGTCGCCAACACACACAGATACAAACACAGTTATACCAAGTAAAAGAGAGAGAGAGCACGCGCTCTCAACTCTCTGTTGCTGCTGCATCGGCATTTCAAGTTCAGGCACTCGACGCTAGCGTTGAAGTTGCTTGCCGGCATTTGTCGTGTTTTCTGACTGTGTGTGAGTGTGAGTGCATGTGAGATAGAGCGTAGAGAGCGCATACGATTTTTATCCGAACACAGTTTATCCGGCCATAAGCTGTGATTTTGAGAAAACAATGTTTATGATTATTTTTTTTTTTTGGGTTGTTAATCAGGTCTTATTGGTAATTAATAAGTGTGTTAGTTTATAAATAATTGTTAAATTTGGTTTGTTAAAAATTTGCTAAAAGTTTTTATGACCTAGAAAGAATTGTCTTAAAACTGTTAGTATCCTTAACTTTATTAACAAAGCTTTACTTGCTAGGAAGCCTTATGTATTTTTGACTTTTGAAACATAAGAGTCTAATTGTTAAGAAGGCTAAATGGATTACAACTTGTGTTTAAATCTATCTGATATCCACCGGATTGTTACGACTTATAAGTTTCACAATTACTTAAAAGTACTTCTTGTAAGCCACAAAGTATAAAAGTAATCCATACTGTCGCTTTTTGTTCTTATTACATAAAGTGTACTTGAGTTTTGCACCCCCCTAACCCGTCTATCCCAATAGGTTATACCCCAACCAATCCGAACTCCAACGCTTTTGAATGCGCCAAAAACAGCTGGAGCTGTAGCAACAACAATGCAAAAGTGGGAGGCGCCTATTCGGAGCTCGCTTTCGCAAAAGCGAAAATGCAACGAAGTCTCCTCATTGGTATAAAGTTTGAGCAATTAGAAACCCACGCAGCCATAAACAACAACTACAACGACTTGTGACTAGCGTGGGGGCAGCAGCTCGGCAGTTGCAACAGTAACAGCAACAGCAACAACATCAGCTGACAGTCGCGAAGTGAAGAGATAAAAATGCAAAAACAAAAACTGCGACAAAAATCAGCAGGCAGCTTTTATGTTGTTTTGCACGTGCTGCGGTCTCAGGCTCTCCCACTGGCTCTCTCTCTCTCTCTCAGTATCTCTCCCTCTCCGAGGTGGCTTTATCCGGCGAATGAGACGCCAACACACGCACACAACCGCAAGCTAGCTGCTGCGTTGGTGTTGCTGCTGCTGCCGCCGTGTATTGGTGTTGGTGTCGGCGTCGGCAGCAGCAGCAGCAGCTGCGTCGTCAGCGTATTCTACTTAGAAAGGCCGCTGGCTGCGCCAGTGTCTTGCTGGGCAGTGTCGGTTCAGGTTCAACGTCAGAGCCCCGCACGCGTTCGCCGTCGCCAAAGTAACGCATAAAGTTGATCAGTAGTTTCAAGCCAAGAGTCCAAGAGCCAAGTTACAAAACGTCTGTTGGCTGTTTACATTTATCGGTTGGCCAAAAAAAAATTGTGCGTGCAATTGCAATCCTCCACCACCACCACCACCACCCTCCCGCTGCCACACACATACACACGCTCTCTTTCACACACTCCTTTGTGTGTGTGTTGGTGGTGCAGCCGAAGCCAGCGAAGACGACGACAACGATGCCGACGACGCTGACGACGACGACGACGACGCGACGACGGGAAAATCTCTTTGCGTTGCAGTGAAAATTTTTTCGTACGTTTTCGTTATTTGTTATTTGCACGTTGACGCGGCGACAACAAGAAACGGTACACGGCTACGAAGTGTAAAAAGAAACGCGCGTGCAACAAAAACCAAAACAACAACAACAACCTTTTAAACGTTAACACGCGTCAGTTATTAAACAACAAAAAACAAAAAAACAAGAAACAAAATAGCAAATTTATTGATATTCAAAACGCTTTACGCACGTCGCATTCTAACGTTTAACGATCAATTTTTTAGTCACTTAACTCTAAAACCTAATTGTACCTAGCTGGCGATTCACAACAACAACCAACAACAACAATTTATAAGCTAATCAATTTTTGCTCTTTACTCACTCAACTAAACTCGCCAAATTTTTTAACATAATTAACAACAAAAGCAAATGTTTTATACAAGCAAACAAAAATTCAAATAATAATATTTATATAATACTAAGTGCATAAAGTCGCAATTGAAGTGTCTTAAAAGGAAATTAAAAGTATATATAAAGCTTGCCAAGTTTGAATTATAATTAATAATAACAATAAAAAAAATTTTAAAACATAATTGCAATTGTTCAAAACACACACAACATACACACACACACGCGCGAACATCGCATAAGCAAAAGTTTGTGATATTTTTATGATATTAGCAATTAAAGTATACAACAACAACAGCAACAGCAGCACATAATAATAAAGAAATAAATACATACAACAACACCTTTTGGATAATGCTTGGATAATGCTTGACAAAGCGCCCTAAACAAACTAAGGTGAGTTTCATACTTAAGAATGAGTAAATTTTTCATTTTTTTTATAACTTTGGTTTTTTGCCGACGGCAACGTCTTTTAGGCTCAGGCGCCAGTCTGTTGCCTCTGTTTGGCTCAGCAGAAATGTTTTTTGAAATGTGTCAAAAAGTTATAGATCTAATTACAAAGCCAATAGTTGTTGTTGTTGCCGTTGCTGTAGAATCAGTTTACAGCCCAAAAGCTGCAACTGCAAATTGTTGCTAATCAGCGCAAATATCAGATAGCCCAGGCCAAATTGATATATGGCAACACTTATCATATAAGCCCTGTTAGAAGGTGGTAGAGAGTGTAGAGTGGAGAGTAGTTTCTTGAGGCTGCTTTCAGTTAAGCATTGCAACACCTACTACAACAATTGATTGGCCTCGCCTGACTCTGAGTCACTGATAAGTCATTGCTATCAATATATACCAGCCCCCAAGATGAGGCGCTAGAGAATGTTGATGCTGCGTTTGCTTTTGGTTTGACGTCAATGACAATGACAACGACAACGACATAGCCAGTAAATTGACGCACAATAAAAGCAACACACAAACAAACACACAAAATCAGGCATATTGCAGTCGTGCAACAGAAGCAACAGCAGCAACAACTTACGCAGCAGCCCTTGAATCTTGCACACGATTAATGCGAAAGACTTTTAATTGCCATCAAATGCCATAATAAAGCAAACACACACAACAACAACAATATGGTCAGTGTGTGAATGTGAACTATGCCAATTGCCTACACCTTGGGCATAAAAATGGGCAACGTCCCCGTATGCTTGGCCCGTACTGAAACTGACAAATTTGTATGCACGCGCTTCAAAAGTGCAATATTAATTAATTCCAGCAACAACTGCAAAACCGCAACAGCAACTCCATCTCCGACTCCGACTGCTCTGTATGCGGCTGAAGTTGCTGCTTAGAGCGTGCAATTAAATTGTATGTCATTCATTGGTAATTTATACCATTTAAAGGCAAACAGCAGTAGCAGCCACAAGAACAACAACAACAACTCTCTCGCTAGGACATGTTGCTGTTGCTGTTGCTGTTGCAGTAAATGTTGCTGTGAACTTCTTTTCGGCAGCAGCAATCATCATCACACCTGGCAATTAGCATGCATGCGTGCCACGCTGCGTATGAGTAATGAACAGAATGTTCTAATAGATCTTTTTGTTTTTGTGTGTGTGGTTTTTTGGTAGCTAAACAGTTGATCGATCGCTCGTTTGAGCTGATCGCCCGATAAATGCAACTTGCCATGAAAAGTGCAGGCCATAAATGGGCATTAAGCTATTGCACATTTCTCAATATGTCGCGCGAGTGTACCAAGTGATTTTTTCTCTGTTTGTTTGTTTGTGTTTGCTGTATTTTTTTTTTTTTTTCAACTTGAAGTCGATGTCTGGCTTTATACGCACCGCACCTTATAAGACAATGACGACGTCTGCCGGACAGTCGTCTCTCTTTGGCATATAAAGCAGGCATGGTGGGGGGGTGGCAGGAGGTGGGGGCATGGTGGCAGGACGGCAGCGACTGCAGCGACGTCACCCGCACACCACAAGCGACGCCATTTTAAAGTGGCTCAAAGTCGCCAGCGAAGCCGTCGCCAATACTCTCGCGTCTGCCACACTCGGTGCGTTTCAATGGCATTTGCGGCATTTGCATTTTTCACAATGACAAAAGCAGAGAGTAAACAGTTGTGAGATACCCTATAGAAAAAATTGAAAATGTTAGTGGTAAGAAAAGTTTGCACAACAAACTCTTGTTCAGTTTAAAGGGTATTAATCGCCTGTGACTCGTATTTTTTTTTTGGTGTGTGGCGGTTCATTGGTTAATTTATTTCACGCATAGCCTTAAATTAACAATTTTAATGCCTTTTAAATAAGAAGAAAAAGAAACAAAAACGAAAAGCAAATAAATATATTGAAATTGAGACGTTGCACACAATACACAAACTGAAAATACTTAAATATATAAAATAAATTTACAAATGAAACAAAGGCGTGTAACACAACAATAGCAACAACAACCAAACAACAACATCGTATCGTATCGAAACGAAACGAAAACATAAGAACTTAAGAATGTGTGTAAGTTGAAAATAAAAATTCTGGCGCGTTAATTAACTTTAAACGATTGAAAACGAATCGATTTGGAGAAGCCATTTGATTTGGATTAGTTTTGCTTGCTTTGTGGGGTTCAAGAGTCGAGAGTCGAGACCTTAAAGCACACAATGATCCGCCATATAAAGACTAAAATTAAAATTTAATCATCACGTGTGCGTTAAAAAGCGGGACAGACAGACAGACAGACGGACAGCAAGACATAGACGATCCATGGCAATGTCTATTACTAAAGCTGTTAATTACAATGCGTTAAACAATAAAACAAAGAGAAGCCAATGGGCGAATAGAGGGAAGAGAAGACTGAAGAGACACTTGCGAAGAGTTTAACACCTTCGCAGGCGGCAGACATTTGATAGGGCTTGACTAAGATATTTTTGGGGATTTGGATTAGGGGGTTACGTTGTTATCATGCATTTGATAAACGTTTTGTTTTTCATTAGTAGGCAACTTCAAGGCGTTGCCATCCAAACTTGGACTGATTCAGATCACACCCCTTCAATTAGCAGCCAGCGGCAAATTCCAAAACTGTATAAGAAATTGTAAGCGACACGATTTTATATATAAATATATATATATATTTTTGGCAGCCATGTTATATATTTTTTTTATTTATTAAAATGTTTCCTTTTTGTGTGTTTTTTTTGTGGTTAGTGCAAATGTTCTCAGGCGGTTTTAATATTGTTGTTTTTGTCAGCTGTTGATAAGCAAAGTGTGCGCCTGACTACGTCAAAAGCGTCGAACCATATCAGCATTGTCATATATATTCAAGTACTTAGTATATATAGAAGATTATTCAATACGAGTATGGGCTGTTTTCTTTTCTTTCTTTTTTTTTAATGGGAAACCACACACAGTACCAAATTTATAAGAAATACCACAACAAAATATGTACATATTATACAGACTTATTTCACATGCGTTTTATGTATAGCAAAACGTGCCACACACAACTGAGGCACCTCCAACTTTTGAAAGCACTTCATCAACAGCATTTGAAAACAATTTTTGTATTTAATCTCAAGTAGTTTCAATTAACGTCATTGGACTACATAGATTGCTGATTAAATGTCGCGTTTCGTGCGCGCTTTGCATTAAATCATTAAAAACAAATGAATCCAAAGGAAATATGTATATAAAAAAAACAAAACTAAGAGATTAGAAGATTGTGACCACCCACCAAACAACAACAGCAGATTGAATGAAAACAAAAATAAAAGGTAAATTACTCGCACTTGGTCAGCTTTATCAGTTTATTGACAACGACGACGACGACGACGACTTTCAATTTACGTCACAATGCCGCGCAATTCATGAATTTTACAATTTATACTGAATAAATATATTTTCGTTCGTTCGACCGTTTTATGTGTAGGTGTTCCTTTCGTGATAAGGCAAGTGATAAGTGAGCCACTTGGTCGGAATGGTGGGTGGTTGGGTGGCTTATAGCTGGACAGGCCAATTGAAAAATTTACGAGTGGCTCGTAAAACTGAGCAAGGCCTGCATAAGCATTGCATAAAGACCCATAACTGACTCATAATCTCCATGCGGCAGGCAGCAACAGGCAAGCGGCAAGCGGCGCTTCATTAGGCCAACATTCAAACCTGTTGCTCGCACGCAACTAGCCGCAATGGTCACCCAGTTAGTCTGTCTATATGTTTCTTAGTCCCAGTGTCCATTTGTCGCTTAGCACATGCAACTGTCTGCACTTAGCGCTCGCTGTCGCCAATTTGAATGTTGTACTCATCTACCTTCTACACCGAACCCTCCCTCTTCACTTCTCCTCTATATCTCGCACACGTTTTCAAGTTAAGCGGTTTTCTTTGGCCATTGCTTATCTTTGTGGCAGCGGCATTTGAAGTTTTACTTCTTTTTGGTTTTTTTTTTCGGACTGCCTCGCATAATATTTTAGTGCACTTTATAAGCACAAATGCCTGTCGCATAAAAATTAATTGTAATGTTTGTTTATGTGCTCGGTAAATGTTAAACAAGTTTGTTAGCCACACGGCGTATGAGCAATGTGCCGAATGCAAACTCATTTTTGTAATAATAACTTTAATACGCAACTAGACAGTAAAAAAAGTAAAAGCAAAACGTATGTTATTGCTAAATAAAGATGTGAACAAAGCTGGTTTCTTAAATTATGTATTAGATGGCTTACAAAGTGACAAATAAATAAAAGCGTCCTAAGAAAAATAACTAAAACTGGATTTCGTTAGTATATGTAAGGAATGTAATAAATAAATAATATTTAAATGTATGCTGACCAAATCAGTTTAATTAAGATGTATGATGACTCAATTATGTTAACAAGAAATCACCCTCACTCTGATTTTCTCTGACATCCTGCTAATTAAGTACATAAATCCTGGTAATTTCACTTGGCTTGTTGTTGTATGTTAAGTTTCTTAAACAAAACACTGCGGCCGCTTAATTTATGTAATTCTCATTGTTGTTGACATATTTGACTTTCCTTAGCCGCCTCCAAAAGCCCGGCCTTGCCTTGTTGTTGTTGGTGTTGTTGTTGCTTTGTTTTAAGTAAACGCAAATGGAAGACAAAAAAAAATATCTTCATGCCAACAAATCCATTACAGTCAAGTGCACAACAGCCAACAACAAAAAACAACAGCAACTAACAAAAAATAAGACAAAAGCCAAAAAAAAAAAAATGCCAAGCAAATAAATAAAAGTAAATGTGTGTGTGTTAACTTAAAAAAATTAACCGAAATTTTATTAGTATTTGCGCAAGCGCAGCCAATGCCAAGGCAAATATTTGACGGGCAGCGGGACTGACCATAAGATCTTCGCCGAGCACACACATACACACACACACACACACACACACACACACAGGAGAGAAGAAGAGAGTGGTCCATGACCAAATCTCTGTTTGAGTTTCGAGGCGGGCAAGCCAAGCAAAAGGCAATTAGAGTTGACACTTTTGGTTTTGGCGGCCGACTCGAAAGGGTTGCCCAGGCTTAAGAAGAAGACTCGCTTTAGCAGACTGCAGAACGAAGAAAGAAAGAAAGAGAGAGAGAGAGAAAGAGAGAGAGGGGGCAGAAGAAGTGCCTTAAAGAAGTTGTCGCTGACTTGTGTCCAGCCAGACGATGACGTGCCCAGGGACAGTTTAATTTTCACTAGGCAATGGGGCACTTAAAAACCATTTTCACTTGAGACGTGACCGCTGCTGACGTTGTCGTTATTTTAGTTGTTGTTGCTGATGTTGTTGTCTTTCTAATGCTGCTTTGTTTTTGTTGTCGCGCTGGGCTGTTATTTATTATCAATATTGACGCAGCAAGAGAGCAACACCAACAACAACAACAAATCTGTAAAATACCACGCAACATTGTAAACAAAGTGTAAGCCGCTTTATTGTTGTTGTTAGTGTTGTTTTTGTTGTTGGTGTCATCTTCTAGACGCGCCTAAAACCCAACAAACCTGAGAAACTGTCACTAAGCCATTTTCGAATATTTTCTTTTGATTTGCTGCCTGCTTGCCACAAACAATGAAAATAAAAAGGGCCTCCCCTTCGCACACAATACACAATGGCCCACAAACTAATCATAAATTTGTCGCGCGATTATTTTACAGTTTTGTGTTTTTGGCAGCCGCCTTTCAATGATGATATTTCAATATGTTAAACATAAATATATAATCGAGCAACTGAAACTGAAACTCAAACTCAAATTCAAGCTCAAGCTCGGAGAGGCTTTTGCCTTTGGCTGACTTATGAGCTCAAGAAATGATTGGAAACGAACGCCAAATGAATATGCAAATTATAGTTATTATTATGTGTATGTTTATGCATACTTCTCTCTCCCTCTCTATTTTTCTCCCTCTTGTATTTTTTTGCCGCTTTTGTGCGCTAATTGTCGAAAGAAAGATTCGAATTTGGGTTTAAAAGCGACTTTTAAATGCTGGCACGTGTACCTAAACCTGGCCGTAAATAAATCAAAAAAAATATGTGTAAATGGAAGAAAACAAAAATATTAAACAAACGTCTGAAGAAGAAGCTCTTGCTTTTTATTTTTATTTTTGGCTGGTTGGTATTTACTTTGTCTCTCCAAGTTGAAGTCAAAGTCAAGTCCGAGTCACCCCAAAATGAAACAGAATCAGAGAGCTGCTATCTGTGCGGCTGGCCACAGGAAAAGGGAAGCCTGTTGAGTGGCAAACTGATTTCCGTTGACAATTTATACACAAAAAGCAATACTAAAACAACAACAACAACAACAACACCAGCAACAACAACGAGAGCAACAACCACAGAGTAAAGTTTTAAATTCCAAGGCATACGCGTTGTTTGTTTTTGTTGATTTGCTTGTAGAATTTGTAGCAACAACAAAAATGCATTGCAATAGCATGGGGCAAGCGAGGCGAGGCAAGGCAAGCCGGAGACAGGCGAACAAGCGAAACACATTGACAAGCAACAACCGAGAGCAGAGAATGGAGACACAGACGCTATAGCTTCTCACGCTTGCCACAAAGGACACGCAGTGTCCGTCTGTCCCTGCAACACACACTCCCACAACAAAGGTTGAATGCCGAAGCGCTGCCTATCATGACAGCTTATGGCATAAATTTCTTGACCCAACTTGAAAGCATGGTTTCGACTATGAGATACGCTGTTCGAAGCTGCTGTTCAGATACAACTCGTTCCAATTTTCAGGGTATTGAATGTCTCTGAATCGATCCGCACTTGTCGTACGGTTTTTTGGGCTTTTATCGGCTTTGGCTCTTGGCTTTGACCAATAAAGTCTTATTATATACTCATCAATTCAGCAGCAGATAAAAGTCAAAAACTTGAGATACGTTTGCTTTGCGTTGTCGTCGTCGTTGAAGTTGAAGTCGTCGTCGAAGTCGAAGTCGTCGAGCCACCAAGCAGATAAATTATAATTAAAGCAGCCGCAGCTGAAGACGAGACTAACTTAAAGATGCTGTTGCCGATGCTGGGGATGCTGCTCTGATGTCAGAGCGTATTTAAAATACGAGTAGAACAACAACCTGCATTCAAACGCCGACGCCACACGACCAGCCGATAAACAAAACAAATAAACAGAAACAGATTCAGAATCAGAATCAGAAAATACAAAAAAACACAACACAGAGAGACGTCGAATAGAATTGAGCTTCAGTCAGCGCAAGAAACACCTGTCAAACTGGTCCACACACAGACACACACACACACACGGACAACACACACGCGAAGCTGTGTCGGAGGGCCCAAAAAATATGGCAAGAGTAAAGAAGGTGAAGGTGGAGCAGCAGCGTTGTTGTGTGGATAATGACTTGCCAAGGAAGAAGACGGAGACGGCTGGAACGAAACGGATATGCAATGCGCTTATTATAAGCCAAACCCAAAGGCATTCCAGTACAATAGAGGGCCCATTAGAGGCTCTGATTAGCCGGAACATTGGTTTAATTGAAACTAAAACGGAAGTTATTACGCCAGACCAGACCAGACCCAGATGCAGTTCTCGGTTCGAGTTGATTTGATTAGATGATGCTGCAGAATTTGCGCTATGGAAAAGCTAATTATGTAAGATTCCTGAGATGCAATGACGTTGCACACACATAAACCTTAGCAGGAAGTGCATAGAAAAAACTATGACAAAACAGTTTATAGAATCTAAATTTAATATTCTAAGCTGCTCAACGACCCTTTGGGCCAAAGTCTTTCAGACAACTTTGGTGTCATTTGAGGCTGAAATTTGACTTGTATCAATTAGCAAACACGCGAAAGGCGCAGGGCAAACTTTCAAATCGGAGCCAACAACTTACTTGGCATGCATGTATCTGTTAGATACAAAGGTACAAGTTACAACCGCGTCGCAATCAAATTACAAACTAATCGCATGCAAGCGAGCAGAAAATCAACGAGCAACATACAACAACAACAACAGCAACAGCAACAACAACGAAGAGTTCATGTCTGGTGTGGATTACTTGGGCCAAAGTTGGCAGCGCCTTTCGTGTTGATGTTGATGTTGGGGGTGTTGAGTAAAAAGTGAAATGCTGCCACTTGCCACTTGCCACAGAGAGGCCACAGAAGAGGCGGAAGGAGTGCATAAAACAACTGCAATGCGTGCGTGTGGCAATAATAAAAACAACAACAACAACAAAAAATAAGAGTTGCAGGCAAAAGTTTTGCCGCCTTCGCCGCCCTGCAGGAAGTGACGCAGAAGAAGGAGCTGAACGAGGACAACGTTGGCATGTCTTGACAGTCGACAGGAAGTGCGCAAAATGCCACAACTTGCAAATGCAAAGTGCAACCCCCACCAAACACACAGACACACATATACAATCATAGACACGCATACACTGTTAAAATTGAAAGCAAAAAAAATAAGTATCTTTAAAGTTGCATGTTGAACGCTTGTAAACAAGCTTGTCGCGTCGGCCTATAAAAATATTATTAAATTAAAAGTTTGAGCGACCAGGTGAAGCTGCTACTGCTACCTTGGAGGCGGCCACAGCAAGGCGTGACTCCACCCACCAGGCGAATGGAAGGCGCAAGGCAACAACTGTTGAAATTGCAGCCGCGAATCGAGCCAAAAGGCAATGCGCAAAATTGCAGCCTGTGTGTGTGTGTGTGTGTGCATAATTATGGAGTCATGACGTTGCCAACGTGGCGATTGCAATGGCGATGATGACGACGACAACGCTGCTGCTGCTGTTTGTGGCCAGGCTGCCTGGTCATTAACTGCTGATGAGCCGTAGCCGTAGTTGCTGGGCAATGTGGAGAAACAGTAGCCAATGCCAGCTTCAACTTCTTCTACCCCCATCTCGGCAGTTGCTTCCTACAGCATAAATAATTATTAGCAATTGTGTGCAGGTGCAACAAGCAGCAGCAGCAACAACAGCAGCGGCAGCAACATAACTTTGCCTACTTTAATACTTATTGTTGATATTGCACTGCAATTTAAGCATTTTTCACATTTTACAGTGTTTGCAGGAAAGAAAAAAAAACAAAAGACTTAAGCAACAAACTTGTTGGTGGCTGCTGCTGTTAATTGAACCGAGGGCTGACCGAAAAACAACAACAAACAAACACACACACACATACACAGGGCTGACAGTTCCGGGCAGAGCTCCAATATAAGAATTCCACACTGTTGCCCCATTGAAATGGCCACCCAGATATATACATATATTTCTCCAGATCTTTTCAGCTTAAAACACACTCAGCGGCAGCAACAGCAGCAGCTGCAGTTAACAGAAGCCCCCCTGTAAGGTAGGCCCAGACGGTTAGGGACACTGGACAGACAAACAGCCGCTGGCCGACGTTGTAAACGTCAAACTGAAAAACCACTCAAAGTTTTTGAAGCGGCAGCAGCAGAAGAAGAAAAAAAATTATTAACTGACATTTTAATGATGATAATGATGATGCCGTTGACGTTGGCGGCGTCGGCGGTGGTGGTGGTGGCAATGGCTGCTGCTGCTGCAACTGCGTCGGTGGCTAGACATAAAAATAAAAAAAAAACCCTTTTTCGCCCCACCAAAGCGCAGGTAAAAGAAAACCATCAGTGTTGTTGTTGCTGCTGGTTGTTTGTTGATGTAAGCGGCGTGATTTTTATCAGTTGGAGCCGCAGTGTTTGCCCAACTGGCGCCAGTTTTTATGTATTTAACTTGCCCAAAAAACAAGAAAGCAAGAACCAAAAAATCGAAATGCTTTTTCAGAAACTTTCTTGAGTGTGTGAGTGTGAGTGTGTGTGTAAAATGCATTTTCAATTGCGATTTGTGAAGTGTGCGCAAATCGATTGGCTATGAATTTTAATTGATTTTTTTTTGTGCCCGACAGCAATAACAAAAACCCAACTGCAGTTGAAAGTTGTATTTCATTTTGTGTTTCGTTGCGCTTGTAAAAGGCTCTCCAGCTCAAATAAAGCATGAAAATAAGTTTTGCCTGCCAAACACACACACACACTTACACAAACACACTCGACTGCAGGCGAATTGTGGCTAATTTCAGTAATCTGCAAAGAATGCTGCAAAAGGCACCCACAATTCGCTGCACAGACTCCGAAGCTGAAGCTGAGACTGAGACTGAGACTGACACACAGACGGAGGGACAGAGGAACAGACGGAGGGAGAGACAGCGACTGTCCAGACATGTGTGAGTCTGTTTGCAACCTGCTTAATGTCATGCAGCGGCAAGAGCAACAACAGCATAAGCAACTACAACGCACTGTCACTGTCATGCATCATCATCATTGCAACCTGGGACTGGAGCCGGTTGCTCTGGCTGTTGCAGCAGCTACCTCTACTGTATTTGAAAATTATTGCATGTCCAGTCTGCAGCCAGAGTCTGCAGAGTTTGCGTCTGCGTCTGAGTTTCAGGCTCATGCATGCAAAAGCTGCGAGACTGCGAGACTGAGAAACTGAGAAGGCGCAACACACTTGCAGCATTGGCATGGCCAGTGAGTGATGCGATTATCTGCAAGATTCGCTTATCTACGGTGATCCATCAGCTTTCTGTGGCACTGAAGGCACTTGCGTATGTCAGTTAACTTGCCTTTCCCCACCAACTGTTGGCTGTTGCTGCTGCTGCGTGCAAAAATGCGTAGCTTGCGCGGGCGTTTGCCATATAAATTAGAATGTGCGTTGTTATACCTTTTTCTTAATTTTATATATATACTTGATATTCCATTTCTTGCCGCTCCCACGGTTGAGCAAAGCTGACCAAGCTGACCAGCACCCGCAAGCAGCGCCTTTTCACTGCTTGCGGTTGCTGCTGCTGCTGTTGCCAGGAAGCGCTGCCGGTGAATTAAACCACAGTGGGTATTTTTTTTGATTTTGGCTTTTGGTTTTTGTTGACTTTGATTGAAAGTTGACACAGCCAAGCGTTGAAAACCACATCCGTGGTGGGCAGCAGCAGCAGCAACAGCGCTGCTTGTATGCAAATGCAATTAGTTTTTGATTAAGTTGTAGGCCCCCAAAAAAATAAAAAATAAAAGATGCCAGGGCAGTAGTCTTCAGCATATTGCTCTAGTGTTGTTGGCACAAAGCACTAAAGTACACTTAAGCGCAAAAGCAAAGCGACAGACCGTTAAATTGTTGCAATTACCAAAGCTAGCGTTGAATGTTGCTACTGTTGCTGTTGCTGATGCCGCCATATTTGCGCATGTTGCTGCCGTGCAGCTGTAAAACAATATGCACAGTCTCCCTCTCTCCGTATCTGTGTGCGTGTGTGTGTGTGGGTGGGTGTGTGTCAGATTGTTGTTGCTGCCTGGGCCAATTGTTTAGCACGCGCTGCTAATTTTGTGCTGCTGCTGCTGTTGTTGTTGTTGTTGTTGTCGCTAGCGCTGCGAGGCAGGCAGCAATTTCTAAGTTGCATGCACGCCTCGTTGATTGTAGTAGGTGGCCGTAGCCGGGGCTCGGTCTGACTAAGCCTTAGCCACTGGTCATTATTATAGTCGAAGTAGTTGTAGAAGCCAAGCTAAGTTTAGTTTAGAGTTTGGAGTTTGGAGGGTGACCAAAAGCCGCTGCAATCATGTTAATAACAGCTTGTATCGCTTGTGTTGCCCGTTTGCTGTTTGCTGTTTGGTCAGCAGTTGCAAGTTCTATGTGTGTAATTTATGCCTGTGGCTAATTGCATTTGAAAGTTTAAATGCAAAAGTCAAACGGTTTTCAGATATGCATAAAAACACAATCAACTTAAACGAGTGAAATGCTTCTTTTTTTTTCTCACACACAGAATCTCCAAACTGATTTTCACTCTGTGTGTGCCACAGTCAACGTTCAGCTCATTTGAAATTCCAATTTCAATAACGCTCAAATGATGTTTATCGGCGAACGCTTTATATATTTTTTTTTCGTTCGTTTTTTCTATTTTTTTTTCTTTTTTGAGTAGGCGTTGTCCGCAGCAGCAGCAACTTTGCCTTGTACCAATTTACGCACATGTAGATGCGCTGGGCCAAGGTTCAGGGTAGGGCAGGGCAGGCCAGTTCAATGGCTAGATAACGCCATGGGAGCCATCAGTTTCATTGCGTGCGTTGATGATGTTGCTGCCTTTGCCTCTGCTTCTGCTGCTGCCGCTGCTGTTGTTGTGGGTGCGCGATAAGACAAACCTCGAACGACAAGAGTCAGCGCCAGAGTTTATCAGCAGCTTGCGGCACAACACACAGCTGCGACTGAAAATTCAAATGCTGTAAAACTGAAAACAACAAAAAACAAAAACAAAACAACAAAAAAAAATACCAAACATTGAAAATTGTTGCGCTAATAAATTCATGTCGCTGCGAACAGCAATCGACTGTCTGGCTGTCTGGCTGCAACATTGCTGAGATATATGTTTAGAAACAAGTTTTTGGGGCGGCATATTTGTTAAGGTCGCACAGCTGCGACGCCAGCAACTGTTGCTGTTGCGGTAGCCATTCCACACACAAAAATAGCTGCTGTTCATGCGGCACATAGGTTTTTGTTATTGTATATTTTTTTGGTTATTTTGCACACCCGCATTGGCAGCAACCGCAACAACATGCCATGTTGCATGCCTAATTGCAACAGGTGGCAAATGCCTGCAGCCACAACAGACACACACACTCACACTCTCACACACGTAGTTACTGTTTGCGGTTACAAGGGTTGCTGTTGCAGTTGTTGCTGGTGCAGTCACAGCAACATGTCGCATTTGTGCCAGCAACAAGCCAATTAGCAGCAGCAACAATAAACGTTTTCAATTGTCAACACACACAGAGTTAAAAATGCAAATGCATCTCAGCATTTGTTGACAATTCTGCTAAATGATTAGCAAATAATAGCACACACACACACATTTTTAAAACAATTGTTAATTGTTTAATGTTTGATGTTGACCAAAAATGGCAACAACAACGAGTAAACCACTTTATGTTGTCAGTTTGCTGTGGCATTTGATTGGCCTTTGATTGGTTGCTACTGCAGCTCAAATAATTAATGAGTTAAATATTATAATTTATTTAAAACTAGCCACGATCATTAATCAGCCGTGTAACATGACTCTGAAGTTTTGCGCTTGGCATTGGTTCAACTATATTTTTTTTTCTTTTCGCAGGCCTTTGTTGTCTAGCCACCGTTTTTGGTGGGCTGCTGCCACGCCCCACTAATTGGCCCAGTGGCAACCGCCGTTTTGCCTTATTGGTGGGTGGCAACGCTTCGGATTTCTACTAATTTTGCATTTATTGCCAAACACTCAATCAATCAATGTCCAGCTGGCAACTTTCTGGCCCAACCGAAAAACGGCAGCAATGTTGCAATCGCCTTAGCCCAGCAACATGTTGCGTAAATCTATGGAAAAAAAATTTTAAAATTCATTGGTTTACTAAGAAATCAAAGCCAAAGCCACGCAGTCTGTGCTTAAGCTCAAATCAATAAAAAAAATCACTAAAAACTTGCAAATATTTTAGAGAGTTGTGTTTGAGAGCTGGTTAGGTGGCATTAATATTTATACATTTTGTAGAACACAGTCAGCCAGTCATAAGTATGTTTATGCTTGATTAATGATGTTTGGCTTGTTTAAATACAGCTGCTTTAATTACTGCAGCAATTAGTTGCTAAACTGCAAACAGTTTGCCAACTTCAATAATTTGTCATGAGCATCATGTCAAAATGTTAACACATTTGATGCCACACAGTGATGTCTGCATAACATCATAAACCTAAACTTATGTACATATGTATATTTTAAAGAGCTGCCTCATAAAGTGCCCATAAAGTGGATGCCAGTTGTAAAAACAAAACAACACCACAACAAACATGCGAAAGTTACTAGAAAGTTTAACCACAGAAGTTTATGGCAAACATTTTTATAGTTCAGCTAAAATTACACTTGTAAATGAAACGTTTATAAATCTTTTTTTATTTTTCTCTCTTGTGCTTTCCTTACAGAATATGCCCGAGTCTATTGAAGAAACAACAACAACCCAATCCTAACTTAACGAGGTAAGCACTCACATCAAATCTTTTAAAGTAGTAGCAGCAGCTGCCGTTTTTGCTTTTGTTTTTGTTTTTGGCTAACAATGGCAACCCTGGCCTGGCCATGCACGGCCAAACGCTGGCTGGCAACCTTCGCAAAAGCACAAAAAAAAAAAAACAAAGCCAACAAAAATACTGAAACGCATTTTGAATTTAATGCGTGCGTGCGTTGCAGGAGCACAAAGAAGGGGATCTGACAGGACAGAGGGAGAGGGAGAGACAGGCAGAGATCGCATTCGTATCGATCATGTGCGCCTGTCCGGCTTGCAACATTCAAGTGTCGTCTTGTGTTTCGCATGAATTTCGCATCGGCTTCGGGCTTCAAGCTCTGAGTATTCTCGTCTCTCTCTCTTTCTCAGTCTGGCAACCGTCTGAGTTTGTGAGTTGTGCGTCTGGGGCAGCTTTAGTAAGTAAGTAAGTAAGTTGCGGGCGTTGCACGGCAGGCGACCTTCTAAGTCGGCCGCTAAGGAATTGAAACTGCCATTGAAAATGAGTGAAGTTGAACATTTTAGACAGATTGCCAAGTTTTGTCATAAAAACGCGGCAACTTCGGAGCTGCAGCTGAAACGCTCGATGTGGTTGTTTCTATATATTTTGTTGTTTTAAAGATTAATTGCTTGCGACAGTTTGCCAACGATGGCGACGTTCAAATCAGCTGCCCCTTTTCAAGCCATAAAAATTGGCATTTTGTGGCTAAAATTAACATGACGTCAGAACGAGACGATGTTTCAATTGCTTTGGCTTAGACCCGCGACCTTTGGCGGCTTGAGCGATTAAGGCCACAACACAGCACCAACTACATACAACTTAATCTGCCACTTTTTGCCCGCCAGCTAATTTTTAAATTATTTGTTGAAATTTCTTTTGACACGCCCTAACAAAAGCGACGCGCTTTCGGTGTCATCACATTCACTCTGGTTGTTGGACATTTTTCAACTTTTTGCAACTGTGTTTGGTTTTTGTGTTTTTTGTCGGTCGCTTGGTCGCTTTTATTCATAAATGTATCTCGCGACATGAAATACAGCTTAATTAACAAAAAATCTGAAGAAAACCTGCAGCAGCTGGCGGCTAAAGCGCAGTTCCATTCATACATTCACTTCATTCAGATTCCATTCAAGACACAAGTGATATTCAGTGCGTATTTTTCAAAAATTTATGTTCACCCATTTGTCATAATATTGTCTTCATAATTGAGTGAGTAAAAGCCAACAATAAACCATCAAGAATTTTGTTTAACTGTTCGTGCAGCTGTAAAAAGCACAAACGACACAAATTACAACAAACCAATGAAAATCAATTAACACCTGCGATCCGAGTCAACCCAGCTAGTTATCAGCAGGAGCAGCCACGAGCTGCATAAATTAAGTATCTGTGGCTTTATGTTCTTTTCATTGGCAATCAGTAAACGAACTTTGAAATTAACATATCAAATACAACATAATTGCGCGATAATAACCAAATAACATGAAAATGAAACCTGTTGTATCAAACGTTTATTGATATATCTATGATTTATTGATTCATCAGTATATTGTCTCGTAACAACACTTGACAAATTTCTTTTGCCTTTTGTGCATCCTTGACAATTATGTTTAATGGAAGCGAACATACTATTCAGGCAGAATAAGCCTGAAACTAACAATTTAATACAATGTTGCTGCGTTTTTAGTGCGTTTTCCGTGCGTTTCACGCGCGTCTTTTGACGCCTGACAAACCCAACGGTCTCCTGCCCTGCTCCTAACTGTTGTAATGCAAAGTGACAGCGACAGCGGCTTGTAGGCAATCAAAATGCAGCATAAAACATGTGCAGCTTGCAATAGTTAGGAATATGCTGCGTTGAGTGTTCGGACTGTTGCTGTTGTTGTTGCTGTTTTGCAGTTCTCCTCCACCTGGCAGGGGCAACTGTGAACGCAAATTGAAAGAACTTGTTGGCTGTTTTGCCTGCTGCACGCAGTTGTCGACAAGCAAATTGAAAGCTTTAGCTTTGCACTTGCTTTGCGGTCAAAAGCAAATACCTCCGCAACACTACTAGCAACAACTGCAACTGAGCCTTGTGGCATTGCCAGTGCACACTTGTGGTGCATTTGGTGTTGCCTGTTGGTTGGTGCTTGGTGCTTGGTGGTTACAACTATTGATTACAAGTTGCCAATCGCTGGGTCTCACATTACCCAATACAACAGCAAAAAGCAAAAAGCAAACAGGCAACAGGCAGCAGCAACAACTTTGGCAGCGACCTCGATGCGGGTGTTGCAGACAGGCGCAGACAGGCTCCAATAACAGCCAGCAAAAACAACAACAACAACATCGAATGGAGGCTGTAATTAATGCGGGAGCCTGTGCTGACATTTTGAGAAATTTATTGCTCCAAGTGGATTTATAGTCTGCGACATTTTATAGTTTTACCTTGCGGTCGTTTTTCGATCGATCGAACGATGGTAATGTTGCCAGCAACATGTTGCTGTTGCTGCTGCTGCTGCTGCTGCTGTTGGTGGGAACAGCAACAGCAGCAGTGAGAGCAACCCTTTAATGCGCATCATGTGCGCGCGCGCATATATAATTTGGCTACCCGATAATGATCGGCCTTTGGCATAATAAATTTTACAGCAATGCCGCAAAACGTTGTGGCAACTTTCAAGACTTAAGTTTAAGTTGTTGGCGGTGTTGGCGTCGAATTGAACTCATCCTTAAAGGTACACGAGCACCGAAATATGTATATCCCTGTAATATCAAAAGGGGTATCTGTACCTTGCAATCTATATTAATTTTTATATAGTCTCAGTGAGACCTGGCTGCCCAGTCCCAGTGCCAGTGCCAGTGCCAGTCACGCTGCACTTTCATAAATGCCAAAAATTTCACCTGCTTTCACAAAGATGATTAAAAATAAATATGCAACGTTGCGACGTCGACGACGACGACGACGGCGAATGCCTCGAAATGAGTGCAGTTCTGTGTGCCGCCCCGCGCTGCATGATATACGATAATTTCGTTCTGATAATGTGACGGACAGCAGCCTCAGTTTCCCATTCGCTCAGCCTCAGCTGACCCAGATGGCAATGCGTGAGTGTTGAGCCAAAAATCGTTTAAGGCTAATTGCAAAGATCGCTTTCGGTTGATAAATGAGCAAACGGCAAACAGCCAGCGATCAGAGAGCGGGTGAGACAATGTATGGAGGGAATTAAGGGGACAGAGATAGGGTAGGGTGAAACGGTTTAGCCAGGGATTGAGATGCCTCACGGCGCTGACCCAAAACCTTTACAAGCAGATACACAAAGAGCAGCTAAACAAATACGCAAACGCGTAGTTAATGATGATTGCTAGCCCCCAAAGGTTAAAATTAAATAAATTTTAGCTTGCTTCCAGTGGCAGGCAGCACAAAATGGCGGGCGTTTCATCCATCTAAGCTAACCATTCATTCATTCATTTGCCTAGCCATATAATTAGCATGAAATGAGTAGGATTTGAAGATTTTTAGTTAAATATTTTCAAGACTTTGCGCTTCTGGCGATCTTTTCTGTGGTCTATGTTCATTTTTTGGCGCTTTGGCAATTAAGCAGAAAATCGTGTAGCTAATTATGATAAACATTTGGAAGAAGGAGGTGGAAACAAAAAAATGCGAAAGAAATATGTGAACAAGAAATGGCAAACAGGAAGTGGAAGGTCATTACAAATTCAGTACTAAGAAAAAAACAAAAACGTTTAGGTATCTAAGCCAAGCTTACACTTCTTGTTGTGTATGAATCATCTTTTGTAGTTTCAAAATGTTTTCTGTTCTTACCACACTTATAGAGTCACTTAACTGGCTCAGCTCATAGACACGTTCTTTTTGCACATCTTATCACACTTAAATGCCTGAAAACCGGTTCGCTTTTAACCCTAGCCAGGCACTTACAGCTCCTTTTAGCCCATTCCCATTCTTTTAGTCATTTGGGCAACCGCAGGCGCCGCAGTTGCCTTAGCTTTGCTGGCTGGGATGGCCGTCGATAAGGCGGCAATGGTTTAATTTAGCTGAAGAGCCCAACAAAGGGCAAAAATAAAAGAAAAGCTGCAACGGCAGCAGCACCAGCAGCAGCAGCAGCAGCAGCAGCAGCAGATGACGACAGGATCGTTGGGCCCGGCCCACGTGCAACTGCAACTGCAACTTTAACTTCAACTGCAACAAAAACAAATGTGTCTGTATATCGTAACTAAATTGACTTTGATCACGCGATCGCCCGGCCTTTGTGGCAAACGGAAGTATGCTAAGCAACTTGTTGCTGCCACGCCGGCAACATCTAGCAGCAGCAGCAGCAGCAGCGGCAGCTGAAGGTGTATATTGCAAAAATAATTACATTTGATTGTAAAAGGCCAGCGTCTAGGCCGGCAACTCGGACTTGGGATACGGACACGGTGCCGGAGTTGGGGCTATGCTAAAGAAAAATGTGCAACATGATTGCAGTTTACAGCGCAGAGAGTCTCAGAGAGTCGAGGCAACACCGGCAGCAGCAACAGCACAAAACCAACAGATAAAATGCATTTACAATTGAATTTGAATGTAATTTTATTTAAGCTGCGGTCAGCCAGGGGCACATGTGTGTGCGTGTGTGTGTTTGTGTGTGTTGTTGGTGCACGGCAAACAGCAACAGCTACAATTGGCCAAGTGGCAGGAAATTGCCATTATCTGGCATTATCCACTTGTGCAACGGTAGCAACGGTAGCAGTAGCAAATAGAGTAGGGGCGGCGTAGGTTGCACGTCAATCTCTGGCCGAGATCAGAGGTTTCAATGATCCTCTTAATTAATGACACCAAAGTAGCAATAGCAGCAAAAGCAACAATTAGCATATCGTTAGCTCGCATATTGACGTCAAATTTGGTCTGGCATTTAATGAGCAGCAAAATCAATTCGTAGTCATACTCTAAATTACGGTGATCATTTTAATTGCAGTGCGCCTGCCAAAGCAACTCTGAAACTGGAAGCCGGCAGCAGCAGCAACTCTCAATTACAAATGAGAGGAGAGACACCCATTTATGTCTGTTTGTTTGTTTGCCTGTTTGTATGTACATTTGAAATCAATTAAAAAGAGCTTTCTAACAAGCTTTTTTGTGCCGGCACAAAGTATGCATGCGAGCTTGCGCTGGAATGGGGCGTGTTTTTGGCGAGCATTGAGCATTGCAACATGTTGCTGGCTCAGCTTTTGTTGCCGTCGCTGTTGTTGCTGCTGCTGCTTTCAAGTGGTCTTTGCTCATTGGTTCGTGCTGCTTAGGCGTAGGCGTATAAATAGCTTTTTTCTCTTCTCTTGTTTTCTTTTCACTGTTTTCACTTGATGCGCACTTCATTTTCATTTGCTTTTGGATTTGCTTGTTTGTGTTGTGTTGCGTTGTGTAAATGGCGTTTTATTTTATTGGCCATATTTGTGCCTTGTCATGCTTTGTTTGCTTTCAACTGAACAACTCCATACAACTGGATTTGTTGCTACACTAAGCTGTCCATTATCAATGCGTATCACGTTGTTGTTGTCGTCTTGTTGTTGTTCAAGTTGTTGAAGTGTGCTTAAATGGCGTCAGTTTAATGGGTTAGGCTCCATACCAACAGACGACCATCATAGCCAGCAGCGTGTCAGCAGCCAAAATGTAAGCCAACATTTTGTGCAAATAACAAACACTGGGCTAATAAAGGAGTTCGCTTCAGGTCGCTGTATGTGTGGGCGGTGCGGGGTAGGGCAGGGCGTGTCTGTCCCCCCTTTTGCCGTGCACACAATTTGTTTACATTTTAATTTCTGCAATTTTGTTTAGTTAACTTTGTGAGCGGTCGCCGTGGGGACGCCATAGGCACACACAGAGCTCAGGCAGCTTATCGCAGTGGTGACAACTACAACTACAACTACAACTACAACGACAGCAACTGCAGGGCCAGTGTTGATAGAGCTGGTCAAAGGGGGGCGCCGCTTAAAAACTTCATCAAGTTACTGTCACTGTGTAAATGTGTTTGTGTAATAAGCGTGACAAAAGTTAAATAAATATATTCACACACAGACAGAGACAGAGACAGAGAAACAGGCGCCCATTGTGACCGCCATTGCAACAACTCCGCCCTCCCCCTCACGCTCACTCTCATACTCTTTCCCGCTCTCGCCCATACATACTTACATTGCATTTAATAAAAACAATACGGTTTTTGTAGTTCACGCTTTTGTTATATTCATTGTTTTATTTGGTGTTAAAACTGTTGTTATAATTAAGCAGACTACACACACAGAAAGCAAAAAGAGCATTGACAATGAATCATATTTCCATTGGCATTGCACATTTTGAGTTTTCACTATTTTCTTATTCGTATTTTTAGTTCACAATGAACAAAGCCAGCAAAATTCAGCGCCATTTAATGCTTCCTCCTCTTGTTTATTGTTTAAATGTAATTAAGCCAAAGCGATTATCGGCCATCTCACTCGCACCATTTTCCACTTGGCTTGCACTTATTTAATTTTCATATCGCATAGATACTCAACTATGTATGTTTGTATCTGTATCTCATAAATGACACGGCAGTGTTCCAGTTTAAATCAAACATTTGCTTACAAGCATGTTTCGCTGTTTTAGTTGTGAAGCGCCGTGTTAATGTTTTTTTTTTTTAAGTTTTTTAGTTGCTTGCTAGATTTTTAATTTGAATTGTTGTTTTTATTAATGGAACTTAATTCATGTTGCTGTTGCTGCCGCTGTTTTTGCTGATGATGTGCTGTGCCAGCAAATGAATGGCCATAAAATACAAATCAGTGTTTTATTTTTATTTTTATTTTTATTTGATAATTGCACAAGTCATAAACAAGAAGCCATTAGTTATGGCTAATTCGACAGGGTTGCCAAAGTGTTGGCAGTTGTAAATGTCTGTGTAGTTAATAAATATACATTTGTTTGATTTGCAATTGCAAAAACTGGCACACTCAGCTATAATTCTTTTAAAACAACTAATTCCCACACTATTATTTAGCTTTATTTAGCCCAAAGCCGTATTAACACTTCATTTAGCATAATTTCACGCCAGCTCCACTTCAACCATTATGCAAGTTCTCTGACGCAAAAAAAAAAAACTCTGCATATAAAAATATAAGAATCTGGCACCATAAATCAAAAATCTCTGCTGCTGTTGGACAGCTCCTTCGTTTGGCCTTTTTCTGCGCTCTTCCTTTTTAGCCAGCCTTTTCGCGTGCTAACAGGGCTAACAGAGAACCTTGGCGAACGCCGCCAACGGGTGTGAAAATTTATGTTTTTTTTATTTTTATAACTAAAACCAAAAAAGCACAAAAACTTCAACTCAATGTCTTTTGGCACAGAGCAGAAAAAAAGAGTGTAGCACTGCCGTAGAACATTTTGTGGCAAAGAAAAAGTTTTTCGCATAGTTGTCAGTGCTGCGTTGTTTAATTACGCTAATTAAGAATATTAATTGCCGTTTGCCGTTTAGGGTGCCATAACTGTGAACCACCACAAGCCCCTGCCCCTTTTAGGGAAGGTTTTGGTTTTGGTTTTTATTGCGCAACAGAAAATATAACATGAATTATGATGATATGAGACATAACGAGCAAAACTTTTTTGCATTCCCATTTAAGTTGTGAAAATCGAAAAAGTTAATAAAAACTTTAAAGAGCAAGAGACTCGAGGAGACAAAGGACTGCACACGCACTCCATTAAACACAGACAAACAGACAAACATACACATGCGACAACAGTAACAATAACAAGCCACTAACTGGCGCACAGGACGAACGTTGTGAAGGGCGTGGGGCAGGACACAGGTGTCCATGTCGCCTGGCACTTCAACACCCAACAAACAGCTACCTCGTTCCACGTTCGTTCGTTCGTTGGACTCTTTTCATTTTCTCAACACGTAAAGCAAACACGTGACCGTTAAGGACACGGACACGGCTCCTGCTCCTGCTGCTGTTGTAGGCGCAAATTGCAAACAGAAGGACAACGACAACGACCCCACCATAAAGTGCCAGCTTATGTCAGACACAAAGCCAACTCCAACTCCAACCCCAACTCCTGCCAGCAACGAAACGAAACGAAGTCCTAGCCAAATGCCAAGTGAAGCGTGCGGCGTACAAGAACTCGACTCCTTCTCCTCCTTCTTCGTACACCCGCCGTGCTGTGCGTGTGTGCACAATATTCATATATCACAAGGATAAGCGCAATGCAGCAAACGTCCTTCCAGACGTGCCGTTGTATACTGTCCGGTCTGGTCCTGGCAGCAGCAGCCAGTTGTTGGCACTGACCACTCCGGCACGGGAGTTCAACTAAACTTGCGCTTCATGTGTGTAACTTTTAATTATTTGCGAATGTTGGCGCCAGACGTCGGCTTAGGATGCGCTCCCTCTCTTCTCTCTCTCTCTCTCTCTCTATGTTACCCACAAACCATTCATTGATTTCCACTTGCCGTTGAGTGACCAACGAGCGAGCGAGCGAGCGGCGGAGTTGCGACGACAGGCGGCGGTCAAGGCAATGTCATAAACTTGAGCACCATAAAATCTGCTGGCAGAGCAATAAAAAAACACACAGCAAATGCCACAGCGGGAGATACATACATGAAGTTGTGCCAGGTCCAAGTCCAAGTCCAGGGCGTGACCAGGGAGCAGCAGCAGCAGCAGATTTTGTGACAAACGCCAAACGCATAAAACTAACGCAGCGTAAACAGCGGCGACGACGACGACGACAACGGCGACGGCGATGTTGTCTGTTTTGGCAGCGACAGCAGAAAAATTTATCTTATTTATTTGTTGAGCGAAAGCCAAGAGCAAGTGCAGCATTTTGATGCTTGACTGATTGGGCCAAGTTTATGAGGCGCCACCGGCTTTGCCAATTGCAATTGCAAAAATTTCGTACTGTGGCGCGCAATGGCGTTGCCAGCTAGTCAAAAAGCCGATCTAGAGACAAAAGAGCTGCCAACTTGGAGTAAATACAAAACAAAAATTAGATTAAATAACGCAGAAAAAGGTAACGGGTAAAATAGGACATATAACCAAATGCTTCTTTCTTGTTTACTGATTGATTTTTATTGAGGTTTTTTTTACTATACGAATTACATATATAGTGCTAGAACTATCATATATCGACATTGCCAGACTATCGCACTGCACAAAAATGAAGGTAGTTGAATTGACATCAAGCTGTCAGCGCAAGTTTAATGCAGGTTGAAACTCAACTCCTTCCGAGTTAGCATTTTAATTGTGACTAAAGTAAGGGAAGTGCAATAAACTCGAAACTAGCTGTGATCAGTTTTGAAAGAACAAAGATAAATTGATTGAAATTAGTGGAAATATGTTGGTATGCAATGTGTTCTATTTTCTTTTATACACACACACACACACACACACACACACACACAATATAACACAATTTGTGTGCTTTTCATAGTTTTGTGTATGATTTACAAGTGTCTTTTTACTCTCTTCTCTTGCAGTCAACTCGGTCGCGTCAGGTCAGCCGCAAGAATCCTAGGCCGCGCAAGCTTAAGGAGCTTCTGGAAAGCCCGCAGGTTGCTAGCAAGACGCCCACAGCACAAAAAGTTGACCTAATGACGATGGCAGAAGGCACCGACCCCATGGGGCATCATCATCACGCCGCCGGCTCGCACAATCCCCACCACCACTACCACCATCATCCACATCCCCATCCACATCAGCACCACCACCATCCGGCGCAATACCACCACCCCAATCAGCACTATGCGCCACCCCTGCAGCAGCCACCGGCAGCGTCTGCTGCCTCCCACTATGCGAATTACGGTCAGTTGCAGTATCCGCATGGCTTGCCACATCAGCATTTGCCGTTGGCACTCAGTCTGCATCAGCAGGCGGCGGCTGCTGCTGCTGCTTCGGCAGCGGTTGCTGCTGCTGTTGAGCAGCACAACAACAACAATAACAACAATCAGCCGTTTGTGGCCAATAATAATATAATGCCATGGAAGCAGCGTAAGCGTAAACGTCTCTCAGCGGTTCTCGACAAGCTCCATAACAACAACAACAACAACAATAACAACAACAATACGAACAACAAAAACAATAACAACAGCAACACTAATGGTCTATCCTGCAAAACGGAGCCCATGGATATGGAAGATCGCGATTCGGATGAGATGGATGAGGATGGCGAGGAGGAGGAGGATGCAGCCCAGGATGGCAAACAGAATCACGAGGCTAACTACATTAAGCGGGAACAGGGTGACGCACTCACAGCAGCCAGCGATGAGGAACAGATCGATGCGGACGCAGAGCTATCCGGAGAGGAGCTCTCGCACTCAGACGATCCGGATGAGCAGGATAGTCCGCGCATTAGCATGAGTCCACTGCAGGTGGCAGCAACACCAGCGTCTAAGCCAGCTCAGGATAGCGCCTCCGCTGCTGCTGCTGCTGCTGCCGCTGCCAAGGAGAATCCGCTCCATGTGGATATCAAGACTGAGCATATGCCAAGCCCGTATGATCGCTACTTTCCCATTCCCTCGCCGCTCTTTGGCTACTATCTGCATACGAAGTACTTGAATGAGGTGTTCCGCAGACGTCATGATCTCTATCCCTCGCCGCTGCAGCACACGCCCTCCTCCATTGCCTCCGAGACGGAGACATCGCCCAAGGCACCCAACAGCAATGGCAGCCAACAACCCCAGCAACAAATGATGCTAATGAATGCATCGCCGCCGCCGTCGCTGCCCTCACCGCCGCGAAGTGACTCCTCGATGACGCGACTCAGTCCCAAGCCAGCCAACAACAAGAAGAAGACAACGTCCTCGGAGAAGCCCATGCCACCGCCGCAGGAGCGACCCTTGGATCTGTGCATGCGCAGCGATTTCCTCGGCGATCCCAAAAAGTACAAGCCGGGAACATCGCCGCTGCACGCCAGTGCTGCCTCATCCATGATGCCACCACCCGCATCCTTGAGTGCCGCGAGCAGTCTGGAGAGCATGAATGCCCTGTCGCCCGCCTCCAGCACGCACTCGGGCACCACACCCACATCCACACTGGCACCACCCTCGGCCATGTCGCCGTATGCCATGACGGCAGCGGCGGCACATGCAGCAGCAGCTGCGGCAGCCGCAGCCATGATCAAAATGGAGATGCCCATGCATCCGCTGCACTCGCATGTGCCCACCACAACGGTGGGTGTGCCGGTGATCAAGGGAGATGTGGCCTCACCCACCACCAAGGAGTCGGTGGCCTGGCGCTACAATCTCGATGTGTCGCCGGTGGTGGAGGAGATGCCGCCGGGCTCGGATGTGGCATATGTGTGCCCGACTTGCGGTCAAATGTTCTCGCTGCACGATCGCCTGGCCAAGCACATGGCCTCGCGCCACAAGTCGCGCAATCCCGCCAACGATATAACCAAAGCCTACTCCTGCGACGTCTGCCATCGTTCCTTCGCCCGCTCCGACATGCTTACCCGCCACATGCGACTGCACACCGGCGTCAAGCCGTACACGTGCAAGGTGTGCGGTCAGGTCTTCTCCCGCTCCGACCATCTCTCCACGCATCAGCGCACCCACACCGGCGAGAAGCCCTACAAGTGTCCGCAGTGTCCGTATGCCGCTTGCCGTCGCGATATGATTACGCGGCACATGCGCACCCACACGCGCTACGAGTCGCGTGGTGGTGCAGGTGGTCCGGGTGGTGGTGGTGGTCGTGGTAGTGATGGACAGAAGTCACCGCTGCAGCTGCTGGACGTGAAGATGAACATGAATCTGCCGCTGATGTTGCAGCAGGAGCAGGAGCTAATGCAGAAGTCGCCGCTTAATTTGGGCGGACCCATGCCCATTGTGGTAAAGACGGAGAGCGCCTAACGGTATCTCTATGCGGCCGCGGCCAGACAGTTCATGACCTTTTAGAGGCGCCACTAGAGTTTGGAAGTAGCTTAGTGCCCCATAGAAACAAGTAGCAAAAAAATAAAAACACTGGAAATCTCTCTGCGAAGACTGAGAACCTAATTACTACCTACAGTTAAAGGCATACATAGGTTAATAAACGTACATCTATAATTTAAACTTAAACATTAATTTACACACACACAGAGAGAGACAGAGGAAGAGAGAGAAAGAGAGAGAACGAGAGAGTTAACTCAGACCACCACCCAACGTATTAGCGTTTAATATAGTTGTAGGGTAAGAGGAAGACGGAGACAGGCTTAGTTCGTATTCGTAGTATTGTATTTTTGGATAATGTTGTAGACAACGTTCAGATACAGCTAGCAATTCCATGTTCCACAATTTAGTTGTTATTTACAAATCGTTTTATACTACAAACACACGTACATACATATGTATTTAGTTAGTTAGGGGTTAGTTAGTAGTTAGCTAGCTAGATCGTTAGTTAGGCAGAGGTCAAAGATCGACCTCTGGGCATTTTTTGAACAACATTGAAATTATTAAGCTAGGCACGCACACACAACTAGGCTACGTTTGCTATTATATACTATATTTGTACTTTATTTTATACGTTTGTATTTAGTTAATTTAATTCAAAGCATAGCGAACAAACCACAAACAAACATTAGTTGTACTTATACTTTAATTGTAGTTTAAACATTAATTTACGCTAATTTATTTTAGTTTTTTAAAACAGCAGCATTGCGCATTTAGTTTTTAACGTTATTACCAACTAAAAAGACAACAATTTTGTATTAATTTAATTATAGCTCTATAATTTTACACACAGACACACAAAAGACACAAAAAGACAAAGAATTCTCCCTAGGGCACAAAAACAAAAACATTTCGATTTCGTACGTGAAGCGATTGACACTTTGATAAAAAAAAAGATAAATTACTTATTCCTTTTTCTTTCTTTTTTTTGTTTAACAAAAATGTATCATTTTGCTATATATATTTTTTTCATAAAATGAAATAAAAAACTTTCTGTTTTCTTTAGTTAAACGACACATTTTAGATGCCAGTTTGGATAAATTGAAGCAATGCGAAAATTATTAAAATTATGGCAAGTTTCTGTTTTGCCAATATTGAACATTTTTTATAGTTGTTTCAAGTTGAAGTTTTTGTTATTTATTACCATTTTTCTGAGCGTATGAAATATTGATTATTAATTCTAATTAAACTTTTAAATAAATTATTAATTTATGTTATTGTAGTTCGTTATGATTAGTTATTAGTTCAAAAGATTTTCACAAAATAAAACAAATATGAAAAAAACCAAAACAAAACAAAGAATTCAAACATACACATAAATCTTTATTTATTTTCTTCTTTTGGCATTTCGCTATGAGTTCTTTTTAATTTATAGCACCTTGGACACCAAAAAAACACTACATAAATTATTGGATCAACATTTTTAAAAGTGTCATTCGCTTTTGGCAGTTTCTAGTTATGGGTTAAGAAGTTTAAAAGTTTAAACCCAGTGTTTGCATATCCTGGTTACACATTTTAGTTCCTTTTAAAATGCCGCCCATAAGTTGCTTTTATTTGCATGTAAGTTTTTGTGCCGTTCGCACGGCTGGCTGGCCAAAATCCTTTTGCCGGAAACTGGCTTACAAGCTTTTAGGCAATTGAAAGCGCTTACATGGCAAATGGCAGAGCTGGCTGCAGCTGGTCACGAAATTGCAGTGTGGCACGCAGCTGACGAAGGCACCCAAAATATGGTCACACCCCCTCACAAGTCTTTTTGGCAAGTTTTTCCCACGCTTTGCCACTTGCGGGGGTGCCACCGACCATCCAACTCCTACACTGGCAAACATGGAAATTTCTTTAGGCCTTAATGGCCTGACGACACGAATGCCCAAACAGCAAGCTCGCGTGGGCGTGGGCCGGGTGAGGTAGGTTGGGTGGCAGGAATCCGGCCCACTTGTGACTGCTGCAATGCAGTTTGCGGCTAATGTTTGACCTTGTTTTCCAATGACTAAATTAATTCCTTAATAAGTGCAGGGGCGCGTTCCGTCTCGAGCCCAAAACAAACAGAAAACACGAACTGCAGACATGGCACAGTTTGACTTTTGGGGTTAATTGTGGCAGCCACCTGCCACCTGCCACCGCCAGCCCCCCCCTCCCTGCCCGCCCTCATTTGCAATTAAGCAATGGAAAAACTTTCTGTTTTGGTGGCAACGGCAACTTTAAGGCGGCGTTAATTGACAGACATTGCGGGATCCGGCAATATGCCGCAACTGCAGCGGCTCATAAATCACTGGCGGTGACTAAGTAGCCTATAGGTTGCTAGTGAGGGTTGGGGGTTGGCGGGTAAAGGGTGTTGTGTGTTGTGACTTATGGTTAGCCAGACAGATTTGAACTAGGGGCAACTGGTAATACAGTAAGTACTCGCTCCCTCTCTCTCTCTCTGTGTACGTTGATGCCGCATTGAATAATCCATTGCATACCGTTCTGGCCGTGCATCATTTTGGTTGCCGACGCTGCGTCGTTGACATTATTTGCAACTCGGCCCGGATTTTTGTACGCATAAATCTCTAAACAACGCGCGCGTGTCGTGCGTTTATTATCACTTCCGTCTGGGCAGGCAGGCAGGCATCCAACCAACCGTCCAAACATCCAGCCAGGCAACCAACTAGCCGTTAAAGCAGCTCCTTTGTCTTTTCCAGGCAGCTGCGAAATTTATCGCCATCATTTGTAATTGTAGCGCGAAAATTGAGTTTGAAGTTTGTAGTTTGTGTATGCCAGGTTCAGTGCAGTTTTGGTTTAGTTCTGCTAGCCAAACTTTATTGTTTTCATCAACATAATTCTTTGGCGATGCGCTTTGGAGCCAGTCCAAATGATTGTTAGCCAAAGATTTACGGCTTGAAATAAGGTGGCACTAAGCTGGGGGTATTTCCAGCTTCTAACATAGTTTCGCAAATGCCAGGCCATAAATATCCACAAAGTGTATAAAATGTTGCAGACATACATATTATATATGGTATTGTGGTTGTATGTATATTTAGTATATTTCCGTCACACGGAAGTGCCTTAAAAACCCAATTTTTGATACGCATTAAGCTCAAATGACTTATTGATATTGTACATATATATATACACTTTACGAAATCAAACAGATTTAACTTATTGCATTGTAAATTTGCAATTTTTGCAAGAAATCAACTTTTTGACTAATACTAATTAAATAGATAACTATTTACCAAACATACGTATGATATTTTAAATGAATGAAATGAATAGTCTATTAATCAAAACATTTTTCAACTTAATGCTTCTGAGAAGTTTAAGAATTAAGCATTAAATGCTGCTTTATAAGCATAAAAACAAGTCAAGTATTTTTTATCAAGCTCCAATTTACTACAAGTGAAAAACAAAAATTCAAAAAAATATATAAATATAAAATAAAATAACTTTAAAACGAACAAAAAAAAAACACATTTTAAAAAAGATCTTAAAATTAAAATTTTACTCAAATCGCTTCCAAACAAATATTTTTATAGCGCTTTTCGAATTTTACCTACAAGAAAAAAACATTTAATATATAAAGTATGTAAATTAAAGCAATAATTAATTGATAAATAAATCAAAAGACTTTTTCAACTCTTAGCTTACATTTGCCTTTTAGATCTAAGAATGCAAATCAAAGATTAATGCAACAAACTATGAATACTTAAAATAATACAAATAATAAGAATAATCGACTTTAATTTATTTTAAGCAATGCGAGAGTACTTTTTACAGAAAATCAGTGAACAACATTGTGATATTAGTTGAGAACAAAATCGAATTACTTCCATGCTACTTCTATATCATTTGTAGACGCTATTCAAAATGATTTCGATAATATTTTTGAATAGCGTTTAAGAAGCTCGGCCCGTCGATCTTAGAAAATAGTTAGATTCTTTTTTAAGGTGCAAGATTTTTTGTCTTTTGTTATGGTGCTATGTAAACTTGTGCTTAGTTAGACTAATTTAATTATCAGACCCATTTCTTGGGGTCTAAATCGACAATCCTTAGCAGCCCAAATGAATAAATTACTTTAACATTAACTCTAACTAGGAATCAATAAGATTAACTTACTTATTACAATGGAAAATATCTTTAAAACTAGATTCATAATTTTTATGCATGTCAAATTCAACTAAATTATTAATAACCATTGTATTGTATTATACAACAAACTAGTTTCTTTCATGAAAGCAACTTAAAACTAGGACACTTTTCAAAAATCTTGAACCCGCAACTACTAAAACAAATAATGGAAACGAAAAAAAATAAAAATAAATAAAAATAAATAAAATTATGCAGCTGAATTTTGTGGAATGCGAAAATAATGCAAATGCCTTTGGCCGCCGGTGTTTGCTTGAATGCAATCAGTGGAGATTATGGAGGGGCTGCACCAGCGGGGGCAATCGGGCAAAAGGGTTGCAAAAATAATGCGCGTAATAACAAACTGCAGGCGTAACTGAAATGCCAGGCTACTGCGCATTTGTCCAGGCGATGGCGAAGGCGTTGGCCAAGACGGACGACGGGAGGCGCAACTGCGGTAATTACAATTGCCGCCGGACATGGACAGCAGCAGCAGCAGTAGCAGTAGCAGTGGCAGTGGCACAGCTGTGCTTGCTGCATCAACAGCAACAGATCTCTTGGAGCATCCTCGCTCGCCCAAGACAATTATATGCTGCCAAAGACGCATGCGCAACAGCAACAGCAACAGAAGCAGCGTCAGCTTCCTGACTGCATTTTGTTTTTTTATACCCTGTACTCAGTAAAAGTGTGTAAGAAGGGTATAATGAAGTTAGTTACGTTGATGTAACAGAAGGACAAGAGCACATAACTCAAATGGTTTTGCCTAAAATTTCTATATGCTTCAGACACTTTATAGCTTTAGGAGTAAACATAAGGTAACTTGAAGTCAGTTTGCATTGATTAAAGCTCACTTACTTGTTACGTTTTTATTTCAGCAAATTGCTGGCAACTTTGCGCACTGTGACTGACTGAATGATAGACTCACTGACTGCTTGGCTTTCAGAAGACTTTCAGGTTGACTGCATGACTGAATGACTGACTGCCTGACAGTTGTTGCCGCTCTTGCTGCAGCAGTTTCGTTCCAATTGCAATTTGTTGCTGCTGCTGATGCTGCCCTGTTGCCGCTCGGACACAAAAAAAAAGCAGGCGAATAAAATAAAAAATATGCCAAAATGACTACGTGCGGGCGTTTTGCACAAGAATCTCGAACAGCAGCGGCAGCGGCAGAAGCGGCGAAACAGAGAGCAGCCGGTAACGATAATGATGATTGCAGCTAAATTATGATGCCTCGATGCAGCAACAACGGCAAGCAGCAGAGAAAGTGTAGCAGCAGCACAGTTCAACAGAAGCTGGCAGCAACATCATCGAAAGGGACTCAGCGGCTTTATTTAGCATAACTCGCAGCGCCTTTGGGGCCGAAACAAAAGCAAGAGCAAGAGCAAGAGTAAAAGCAAGAGGAAGAGCAGCAAAATGTAATAATTGCAAAGCAGTTTGCCGCAGGTGCGCCACCCGCCTTTTGTCGAGGACCTCAACTTGCAACTCAACCGGCTGCCGCCTCACCAAAGATGAGCATGCCCGATAAAAACAGCAACGGCAACAGCAACAACAACTACAACATCATCCGATGCTGGGCAACGTCTCGTATTTAATGCATTTGATCCTTGATGCTGTTGAAAATGAACTGAGCTCGAACATGCAATCAAGAAAGCTTCTACCCTCCTCCGCCTCCTCCTTATGGCCAATCTGGGCAATTTCATGAATGAAAACTTGCCACAGACCGTCTTGCATGGACTTTTTTTTTGCATGTTTCTCCGGAAAACAACAACAACAACACAACACGCACACCCACACCCACACAACCAACCCGAAAAGGAGTTGAGTTTAAGTTGTTGCGAGTCTTGGCGACGCTTGTTGCAGCTGCAGCGCATTAACCTCGTTCACCGCTGCTGCTGCTGCTGCCCCGGCAAGCAAAATATTTACCAAAGTGATTAAGATGCCTGAGTAATTTTTAACACAATTACGCTGCCAAGCAGACGACGGCAGTCAGAGTAGTCAGCAGTCGCTAGTCTCGGACTCTGCAATTGTGAGCTGCTGTTGCTGCTGTTGCTGCTTGCCCCGTTGAATGGCTACTGTAGTTACACCGCATCGGCGTCAGTTGCAGCTGCAATGCTGCTAATGACCAGGCCGAGACAACCAACGGCTCAGCCGCCACTCGCAATATAAACTGTGGCATTGTCTGACTGTCCCGACTATAGCCCCAACCCCAACATCAAACCTTCAGCTATACCTACAGCTAACTACACTAAGGAAAACTATCGAGATGAAGAGTTCTGTCACTATTTTATGATTCTTTGTTTTTTGCTCAGTGTACAAGGTTAGCATGAAGCAAGTGCCATCAGCAACAGCATCACGCGGACACCCGAACTTTTGTGTGCCTTGGCCATTAGCGTTTCCACACAACGCTGGCTTTAATCGTAGCGAAGCGGCGACAGGCGGTTGCGGGTGTTTTACGCATCAGCGTTTTTTGACAGCTTCTTCTAAACGAACAGCAAAAAGTTCGAAAATAAAAACAAAAAACTTAACATTTTGTTGTGATTTATTGTATACGCGATTTTTGGCAGGTGTTGAGTTGAGCTGATCATCAGTTGCCAGTGCTTGTTGTTGTTGTTTGTGTTGCTTTCAAAACAAAACTCATTGCAACGTGCGGCACATTTGACGCTCATTGCCTGCCCCATTCGCAAAACGCAACGCACGACAAGGCAACAAAAAAGCCAATAACAAACCAAGAGTCAAAGAAAAAAAAGCAGCAAAAAAATCGTGATGCGTTTGGTTTAGATTCAAACGGCACGATTTTTACTGGCGTTAGCAACATTTGCAATGTTGCCACAAACAACAAAGATGTTGTTGCTGTTGTTATTGCTGTTACCAGTTATCCAATGCAATGTGTTGACAAAGAGCAGAGTTCGCGATTTGAGTATTTGTTGGCCATTTGCTAATAATATTTATACACTTGAAAAGAGTGGGAAGACTTTATAATCAAGTTCGTATTGGATGGAAATTCTTTAGCATTCAAACTCTTGTATTGTGCACCAAAAGAATATTTAAACTTCGTCTTTCATAACTCCAATCTTCTTTCCATATGCTGTTTATGACAAAATCAAAACTACCTATGCTTTGGACTAATCCAAATTTTCCTTCCCTTTATAGTTGGCCAATGAAAATGAAAATGAGCCCGGCACGCGCTTAGCTGCCGCACGACTGGAAAATTGCAGTGGCCAAGCCGGGCCGGGCTTGAGCGTTGTTCGCTTGGCTGCACCCGAAACGAGCAGAGAGGGAAGCAATGGGAATGGAAATAGGAAGAGTGTTGTTGCAGCCACGTGTTGCGCATGCGCTTTTGGCCCCTGGATATTGTATAGTAGTTGGACACGACGTTGGATGCGATGCGACGCCCTAAGACTGAGCGTTTGCGTTTGTCAGGGTCGACTGCATCGCGTTTGCTTCGTGCTTGCCACTTTGCAATTGTTCAGTTTTGTGCAGTTGCAAGTGGCACGTTGCTTCGGCGGCGTGAGGAAGCAGCAGCAGCAGCAGCAACACCTTCACTCTCTGCGGTTGTGGCAATAGTGCGATGATGTATGGCCTAAACCTGCAACGTTGCAACGCTCCTGCCCCAACCTTAACGTTGTTGTTGTTGTTGTTGCCCGTTGCTGCTATTGTAGGCGTCAACTCACGTTTATGCTTTGTAGACATTATCGCGCCTGTTTATCTTTAAATTGCAAGTAAATTACTTTGGCTCGCGCAGCTCTTGATGTATTATGCCTGGCTTCTTGTTGAGTGGCCACTGAGTGGTTTGATGAGCTGTGTGTGGGGAAGAGGGATAGAGGGTGAAGGAGAGATGATCTTTTAAAAAACAACCCGTTTATTCGAGCACTACAAACTAAACGTTGAGCGTAATAAATTAGCTATGAAAGCGTCGTCGATGCTTTTGGGGAAATCTCTCTCTGTTAGTAATGAGTCTCAGTGACTCTGACTTTGCCGTATTTGCCGTGCAAATGATGCTTGGCAAAGGACAACAGATTGGCATGGCTGTGTACGTCGAGGTGGGCAGGATAGCTAGCCCTGTGGCTGTGATGATGGTGTACCAAGGGTGCGGAATGATGATGGTGATGCACATAGGGAGCCGAGTGATGAGCGTAGTGATGCAGGTCAGCGTGATGGGCATGGGCGTGTTCATCGATGTGGGCGTGGGCATTGTGAATGATGTGATGATCGACCACAGGGTTCCTGTAGTGCAGGAAGTGATGTGGTTCATCGTGCACCACCTTGTGCACATGATGCACTGGCTCCACTTCATGGATGGGCTCGTGGCTTACGATTTTAGCCGGTGCATGGACATGGACATGCTCATGAGCATGCACATCATGATCCAGATGGGCAGAGTAGCCTTCATGATGGAAAACGGGATGAGCGTCCACATGATGATCAGCGCCATCGATGACAACGGCCGAGCTGTGACCCAGATGAATGCCATCCGAGTGATGCACATCGGCGTCCACAAAATGTTGCAGATCCTCGTGATGATGCTCGTGCTCCAGATGCGGCAACAAACCCGCCTGTGCCACGCCCAGCAAGGCCAAAGTGCAGACTAAGAACTGAAGAGATAAACGTTAAAGAGTTAGTGGAAATGGTCAATGATCTCCAATACACACCTTCATTGCGGAGATTTCACGCTTAATTTGAGTGTATCCAAAAGGTTAAGTTGACGTTGCGCCTAAGACACTTGTTATACTGTGCTGTTGTCGTTGGACTGTGCCCTAATCCGCTGGAGCCCACGCATTTTATAGTAGACTGGGAAGTGCCCAATGCAATAGTTGGCCAATATCACGTGCAACCTGGGCCTGGCGGGAACAGCTGCTGGTCAATGAAAGTGTTGTGTGCCACGCATTGTTAATGAGCTTTTGCGTCGTCACATTTGAAAGGTACACAAACCCAGGCGACAACTTGAGCTCATTATGTAAAGGGCCCGGTGCAGTCAATAAACCATTTTCAGGTGACTTACTCACTTACCCCGTCCGGTCATGTCATAATTTAATGGCCCTCCCACTCCCACTACCATTATGGGCAACTATTGGCAAGGCCATCGACTTTATGTCCAACTTCCATTGCATTGCACATTTTGCAACCAATTTGGCAATCTTTTCGGTATCAGTGAAAGCGTTAGCAATTCGACCAACAGTACAACATTTTTATAATGTCCAAAAACAAAATCAATTCACACAATTTGCATAGCGACTACGTGCGGAATTTGCCAAAGTGTTGACCAGCTAGGCAAAATCTGTTTATATTGACACAAAAGTGTTAAAAATAATAACAACAACTTGTGGGTGTTGACAATCGCGAGTGCGAACAAATTCACACGCGCAATTGTTTTGCCAAAAATAGCAGAAAAACAGAGTTTACTTATATGCAACAAGGTGCTAAAAAGAAGGAGAAGAAGCTTGTTAAATATATAGTAATTATCAATGTAATTCTCAACTTGTTTAAGCTTCGTTCGAGATATGTCTTTTTAGACATTCGTCATTCCAATTGCACTTCCTGTCTGGACGACGTGCCGTCAAACATGTTCCATAAATTGTTAACAACATTAAGCTGTTAACACCAATACTACGATCAGCTGCTTAGCCTGGCCAAGATAAGCCACCTTCGAAGTGGGTCAGCCTACGGCTAATTACATAATAATTTGGTCAATTTAATCACAACGCTAATGAGCAACGTTGTATGCAAGGCAGCTACACACATATTCGAGAGGGTGTTTGGGGGCAAGCCAACTATCGTATAACTATCGTTTCGGGGCGTAGTACGTGCAAAAGCAGCGATCGACTTAAAATGCCCGCCAGGTGCCCACGCTTCGTCGGCTTGTCTAATTTTTGGCTTTTGAGTTTTGAGTGCGAATTTGTTTTGAATTCGATAGAAGCGCAAACGCAATTTGTACGCCTGACAAATATTTGAACATTTCCAATGAATTTTGCGTACGAATTTGACAATTCTTGGTCGTTTTTTGGAATTGCCGGTTCCTGTCTCGTCTGACTCTGTGTGTCTGTCTTACACCTGCCCCAACAGCCAATTAGCCACAAAAGTATCTCGTAGCATGCAGCGAACTGTGATCAAGCAGTTCAGCATCTGAAGGGGCGGGCAGAGTGCTGCAGTTTGTAATTAGACGGGGCAACAACAACAACAAGTTGACGGCAACTTATTTCAATATGCAAATTGTTGTTAGACGAGCACGAAGAGAAAAAAAAACATATTTACATAAAGCGGCGGCCAGCTGCAGCAGAAGGAGACAGCCACAGAGACAAAAAGCTGCATGACAAAAAAAAAAAGGCACACAAAATAGAAAAGAAAATCTATAATTTATTTGCACAAAAATGACGGCAACATCGTTGTAGTTGGCGGTGGTGCTGATGGTGGCGGTGGCGGTGGTGGTGGTGGTGGTTGCGGCGCATGTTTGTAATTGAGTGCATCGTTAGAAGGGGTAGCAGTAGCGGGAAGCAGGAGGCCAGGAGGTGGGAGTGAGCTGTATTAGCGACGCTGCCAACAACTAATTTAATGCCAGCGGCAACAGCAACCAACAGCAGCAACAGCAACAACAGCAGCAACAGCAACAACAGCGACGGCAACATGTCAACAGCAACGCCTGCCGCCAGCACGGGCCAACAACAAGGATGATCCATATGTGAGGTGGTTAGGAGGGGTGTTGGTGGATAGGCAGGGGAGGTCATCAGAGTCACTATGTGTGCATATTTTATGCCTGCGGCTCTGCTGGCTGCGGTGTCCATTGTGGGCAGCTCTGAATATGCGGCTGAAATAATTTTGCATCACATATTTTTTCGACCACAAATCAACGGCATGAGAAATTTGATGGTAATTAATATTAAAAGTATAACTTATTATGCTTTTGAATAAATGGGTGTGTTGCACTTAATAGCTCATGGCACTATATGCAAATTTCCTAAATGGAAAAGTTATTAAACTTTTTTATAATATATCTTTAGCACTATAAGTATTATGATATTCGCACTAAAAAACAGGATATCTCATATTAATTGCAATAAATTGTGTTTTTCGATTACATGATTGTTTATCTCAACAAGCAAGTATTCCAATTCCACTCTTACTCTCTACCGTATTGAATCATTTCACGCGATTACAATATTAATTTCAGAATCATCATTATGCCTTCAACATGGTGCAACATCCCTTTGGCATTTTTCTCCACCTCTTCTTCGTGAACGGAGCCTAAGCCTTGATTACACCATGTTGGGGCCCCCTTGCAGCTAAATGTGTAGCCAGAAAGCCTATCAACGGTAGCTGCCACAGCTGCCCCGATACGCAGGTGTTTTTGGCCACTGTTCCAATTTGCAGTTCATATTGTTTTCGATTTCTCAGCGCACACACGATTTTTAATCATTACAGTTCAGAGACCGGGGTGCACAGAATCACATGTGCGACTTGGCTCTACCCCCAACAAAAAAACTGAAAAAACAAATTGCTTAGTTATAGTAGTTGCAGTAGTAGGCCAGTGCTGAAATGCAGTCGGGGGTATTATTGCATTTTCGCCCGGTAATGAAGTTCAGCAAAAAGTTAATCGGAAAAGCAAGGCCCCGCAACTAAATAGACAAATGATACGGAACGGAAGCTGCCAGCCAGTTGGCCAATTGTGCGGTGGGTTTTGCTTGCACATTAGCGGCTATAAATTGTCTTAATGCACACACACACACACATACTTTCACAGACACGGAGCCACGGCAGACACCTTGAACGGCGGCAAAGATCAGACCCACAGGCAGAGCATCGTGTCGCCTCGCTTTCCGTTGCAAACTGTGGCAGCAGTTCGAGTCCAGGTTCGGCATTCAGATCTTCATACATGATCATGCATATAGCGAGAGCGAGTCGCGCGTGTTTTGTATCTGTATCTGAGTTTCTGAGTGTCTGTGTGTCTGTGTGTGTGTTGCATCCACGAGTATCTGCATCTGTAGCTGTGGGCCTGCTGTTGCATAAGATGCTGCTGCTGCTGTTGCTGCTGCATGTCCAATCGCTGTAAGATTGTGAAAATTGTAACGCTCGATTGAGAGCTCAAAGTTGGAGCAGAAGTTGTTGTTGTTGTTGGTGTTGCTGCTGCTGCTGCTGCTGTTGTTAATAATATTGCACAAAGGCAACTTTGCGAAAGTTCGTCAGCAGCAGCAGCAGGAACAATGGCTCAGAGTCAATTCGAGTTGAGTTGAGCTGCTGCTGTTGTTATTGTTGTTTGGCTGTTCTTATGGCCATTGTCAGTTGATTTCATCTGAAATAGAAAGCATGCAATTTTCATGCCACGCTATGGCGTCGATAGCGGCAGCAATTGATCTGCCGATCTGCTGATCTCCAGATCGATTGAAGGAGTTATTACACACGAACAAAAGCAGCAGCAACAGCAACAGCAACAGGAGCAGGAGGTTGGAGAAACCATTCATTGAGCAATGGAGTCGATGGCAGCTATTGCTCTATTAGTGTTTGGGCCACGGCCACGAATGATGTGGCATAATGATTTTGCGGAATTTCAAATGGACCGTAGGACAGGTGCTAATTTCATAGAACGGCCAATTGAAATGCCTGTGCAAGAGCTTCACAGGCTGCCGACAATCGACATGGACAAGTGCGTGGCTAAAACTAACTCTAAATTACACCACACAACCAGAGATCGATCAGTTAGCAACTAAGTAGATTTTATAAACCACTACAATCGTAAGTCAAAGTGGAAAAGTTACGAAATTTCTTAACTCTGATTTTAGTGGAAGCTTTCCAATTTAGCTCGTTATGCATAGTTTAAATTATTTTTTATGGACAATCGTTTTAGTCTTGCTGCAAATTGTTAACAAGAGCTGCACTTATCGATATTTTATGTTGCACAGTGCTATCGCTAGTAAGCAATTGGCAAATTGAACAGCCAATTGGCCAATTGACTGCAACTTTGGGTACGGATAGCGGCTCGTTTCGGCATCCGCATTGACAAAGCGGCCTTTAATTGCCCGAATGAAAGTCAGCCACGAGTTTGAGTTTGAGTTTGAGTTAGAGAACGGAACGGAACACAGCTGCCAGTCAATCCTTATCGGCATTCCCACGCAAGTAGACAGGTAGCCAGAAAGTGTGTGCCACCGTGAAAACTCATAAAATGTGGCCCTAAGCAAAAGGATTCTTAATGCATGTGATAAGGATGCGCACAGGAGTCTGGTGTGGATGCCATCCAATGCCCTTCACAGACACACACAGAATGACCATTTAATGTCGGCACATAAATTAAGCGAGGGTTTTGAAGGCAGGTCGTGAATGAAATCGATTGAAATTGATTGAGTTTAACTGTAAATGCATTTTTAAGCGTATGTTTTGCTGTGTTTTGTTCAAGATACGACGACGTCGTCGTCGCCGCTTATCAAAGCCAAAATATCTAAGTGGCTTTGTAGTTCGTTTGTATGGCAACAGGGAATGGAGGAGGATAGGAGCGAGATGGAGAGGCTCTTTTATGGTCTCCGACTCAGCACCGGCTGCATGCATTTATGCATATCGATTCCGAGACTTGTAAATCTGTGCGTATGCCATTAATTTTTTTTTTATACCTCTGCCTTCTTTTTTATATTTTATTCTTCTTACCTCTATCAACAAGAACAACAACAACAACATCTTGTAAAACTGTAATTTTAAATTAATAGCCACGTATTACAAGCAGTTTATATACGCTGGCGTAGGAGGCTGAGGCCTCCCCCGTTTCCCCCCTGCCGAAGCGAAGTGCGGGCCCCATGAAGGTGTTGAAATCAACAGCTAGTCCAAACTCTATAAGAATTTATAGCGGAATTATGTGACAGCTGCTGCCGTCGCCGTTGCCCTCGACGTTGTCATTGTTATTGCCGACTAGCGGGCGTTCAACAATAACAATAACAATGCGTTAGTCGATAGCCAAGTTAAGAGTCAGAGACTCCATCTCCGTTTCAGTTACTTGTCTCCGAGTTTCGAGCATTTCTTACGGCATTTCATTTCATTTATTGGATTTGATTTCTTTTCTTCTCTTTTTTAGATGCCTTTGGGGGCCTTCGAATGTGAAGCTGCTGCTCTTTAATTTTCACCTTTTGCCCGCTGAAGGCTTTAGCTAATTTATGCAAATGTATATTTAATCGTCGTTGACAGTTAAGGCGGGCGCTGAAGAACACAAAAGGCGCATCAGCAACAGTCGCAGCCTCAGCAGCAGCAACAACATGGCTGTTGTTGTTGTTGTAGATCGTGTGCTCTTTTGTGCGATGATAGATGTTTATGAGGCGGCAACACCCACCGTAGATGGAACTCGTAGATGGCGCTGATCTTGTCCGGTGCAAATTTGTTGACGGTGCATGTTGTGCATTTCAAGAGGCATAGAATGCATCGAAACCCATCGAGATGCAGTTGTCGAGCTGAAAACGATCAGCACATAATGCAATCAAAGCGAAGCGCTTATCGTTGAAAGAAATGGAAATTTTTGGAATCCGTAAGTCTTGTAGAACTGTAGATAAAATAAAGAGATAAATTATGTGTTCAACTAATGAACTGGAATTTTACGATAAGATATTACCATAATAAGCAAACTTAATCAAATGACGCAATTGGCAGCTCTATAGGCACTTATTATTCACATTTTAATGAAGCTGTAAATACTTTATCTAATTGCTGCCAAATTACAAGCAAATGCCTAACATTAATCTTCGGAAGATTCGCTTAGCGCAGTAGCCGACTATTTGTTTGGTTCCTTTAGGGCGCGAGGAATTGATTAGAGGCCAAATATGCCCCAACACATGCGCATTAAAACGGAAATTACTACCTGAATTCCGCAAGCGCATTAAACAAAGCCATCATGGACATGGAGAACATCGCATGGCTGCAAAATGTTTTTTTTTTTTTTTTGTTTGTGTATGGTCCAAGTCATGTTTATAAAGCAAATCATAGACAAAAGCCAACTAGCTTAACGGGCGCCATAAAAGAGAGAGAGAGAGATGCTAAGATCTCTCCCTGTGCCGCTTGAATGGCCGCAAGTGTCGTGGATGCAACATGCACCATGCAGCATGCAGCACGCGCTTCCCGATGAGAAAGGAAAGGGGACTCGCTAAATATCAATAACATTTTTATTTATTTTGTTTGCGGGCATTTTGGCATTTTTGAGTGCATTTATTTTAACGTCCCAAATCGAACGTTTTGTAAAACGTTTTGTCCCGGCTCTTTCGTACTTGTTGCTGTTGGTTGTTGGTTGTTGCTAGTTGTTGTTCCCCCTTGCTGCTGTTACGTTCGAGTGCACGCCGAGATTTTGCAGTAGCCATTTGGGCCCATTGCAGCATTGCCACGGCGCGTGCAACAAACTGCAGCTGCACTTGTCTTCCGTACCGAACCAAAGCGAACCGAACCGATGCTGTGCACTACTCTCCTGGCAACAATAAATAATAAACCTTTTGTGGATTTTGGTCTTGATGGCGGTGGCGTTGGCTACCCGGCTACCGATCGGCCAAGATCAAAGCCCAATTGCCGCCATTGTTTGCAGGCCAAAAAGGAACCAACAACAAAAATAACAAAAATCTACAAGCAAATAAAAATGTCTATGGAAGAGAGCCTGCCTGGTTGAAAGTTGCCTTTGCTGATTGTTAGACAAGTGCTAAATGCGGGCATTATATTAAATTTTAATTACAAAAGGAAAAGGGAAAGGGAAAATTGAGCGGAAGCTGACCCAGAACAACTTTGCTTACAAGTAGGCTTAAAAGTGAAGATGGACACCACAGAAAAAATAAAGAAAAAACCGGTGGCAATAATTTTAATGCCGCCAAGAGGCAAAGTACGGAGGGACGGAGGGATGGACTGTGGTATAGAGTGGCGGCATCGTAAAATTCTTAAAACATATTTTATGAGCAACAGCAAGAAAATACGAAAAAACGCAGCATGTTGACAAATTTCTGAAGACCGAAAGAGGTCGGTCAGGTCGCTTGGTAGGCGCCCAAAAGGAAAAGCAGCCTCATAAACGATGGCGATTTAATTTAACGATTGTCATACTCTCATACTTAAAGCGAAAGGGTAAAAAGCAACAACAACAGCAAACGTTGTACAGAATGTATTCGGTCGAGTTTCGGATGAGTTAACTGGAACTGCCAGTGAGCCATGGCCAACGATGGAAGCCACCCACATAAAACAACAAACGCTGCGCCATTGTTTCAGGCGCTGAAATTCACTTGAAAAAATCCCATAAGACCCCAAAAAAAAAAGTAAAATAAAAGTAACAAGAACAAATAAGAATGCCAGCCAAGTGTGTAATCGACTGTTTAATGCTCTGCAGACACATTAAATTCAAAGATGTTGGATGATAAGCAAGGAGAAAGGTTGTTAGGGATAACAAGAAATTTATTTAGTGTGCATAGAGATAGATCGTTACATAGTCAATCACTAGCCTAATATGCTTCAAGTGTCGTCAGTGTATTAGCCGAAAAGCTACACTGAAATACATAAAATTGTATTGAAAAGCCCTAAAATGAAAGCATCTGCGCGATTCAACAGTTGTTCAACTGAGCACCCAAAAGCGACCAAGGAGGCAGCAGAAGACGAAGGAGAAGTAGAAGAGTTACAGAGGCACACAGATCAACAACGTTGATCACGCGCATGCGACGACATTCAATGTGATTTCGTTTGAAGCGCCGCGCGCATGCGCGGGAGCAAAACAATCGCTTGACGTCGACGTCGTCGTCGTTGTTGTTGCTGTTGCTGTTGCTGTTGCTGCGAAGTGGAATGGTTGTCGCAGTGGCGTCGCTGCTGAAATTGGGTCGAGCGTTGCTGGTTGGGCAGATCCCTTAGCGGCCACGCCACTGTGCTCCTAGATGCGCTGCTGCTAATGTTACCTGGCCGACTCAAAAAGTCAAAAGTGAGCCAGTGCAATCTGATAATAATCTGACAAACTGTCGCTGGCGTTTGACGGCGCACAAAAGCGCACAAAGGCGGCCAGCGAGCAGGAAGAAATCAAATTTAGGCGACCGCGAAGAGAGAGAGGGAGGCAGGGTTAGCTGAGAGCGGTAGCGATTGCCTTTTTCCTAATGATGACAATTTGAGCCGGAGCCGGAGCTGGAGCTAGTAGCTAGGCTAGCTTTACAAACGGCAGTCGGTTGGCTGTATTGAATTTTGAATGATTAGTTTGATTCGCGAGCGATCGGCAGATTGAGCCTGACTTTTAAATGTCGCAGTGTCGTTGTTGAAGTTGGCGACGTCTCGGCTGCTTATTAGCCGCGCTAAATTGCACTAGGGACCCAATTTTGCACAAGCCACGACACAACGTCAAAGTATCGAGAGTCGGAGTCGAAGAGTCGAAGAGTCGCAGAGTCAAACAAAATGTAACGTGTGTCAGTTTTAAGGCAAGCGTCAACTCTAATGAACTCTTGTGTGAATTTTGCTGAAGTCAATAAGCCAAGCGCTGTATATCAATTAAACTGGCAGACATTTTGCAACGGCTACCTGATCGTGGATCGTGGCTTTTTGTGACGCCCACTTGTGGGCAAACATGATGATCAATGAGCTATAACTATTGCTATAGCTGCAGCCGGTCACATTGAGGCACGTAGAAACATGCGAGCTGCTTGTCCATGTCAAGTGCAACAATTACCGCAATGTAACGATCATGTGTCCGTGCAACCAGGTAGCCAATATCCATCTGGAGTCTATACTATAATACCCTATACACACTGACTGACCAATCCCATTGCAAATTGAATAAGAACATTATCACTGCTATGCTTACCACTACTGCTGCCACACAAGCCACAAGGCTACACGACAATAATAATCAAGATCAATTGCAATTACAAGCACAATGAATGCATTGCCTTCAACTTGACTCAATGACTATGACTTCGGACTTGAAGTTCGACTCGGACTTGGACTAGGCAGACTGGAGGAGCTGCCGGTGCTGCCCACCTCTGCAATGTTTGCAGGAAGTGAGCAGAGACTCACAGCCAGACGACACATGTGCAAGCAGTTTGATATGATTTGCTGCAACATTTGCTGCTATTGCTGTTGCAGTTGTTGCTGTTGTCGTTTTCATCTTGCGGTCGCTCCTTCTGCATGACGCGACTAATGCGCAAAATTCACACAATTCATCATCATGCTACAGCCTGGACACTAACAAGCCCAAATCATTTTTACAGCTAGCGGCAACAGAGAAACACAGTGGTTGCAAGTTGATTTTAAACAAACTCTTGTCATAAAACGCTGTCAAATTATATCTTTGACCACTGTACTATTTATATATATAGGCTGACTGATGTATCTACTTACTTAAGTCTGTAAGCGCTGTAATTGGTTAACGAGCGTTCAAAACGCTGCTGCGTTTGAGGCGCCTTAATATGGCAAATGTGCAAAGTGATTGACAAGCAATCAGAATAGTTATCTGATAATCTATGCAACTTTAAACATACAAAAGCTGCCAAGCAACAAAAATGTACACAAAAGAACTGTATGTAGCCCACATATGTAAGTGCCACATACTTTGGCACTTGAGAACGCAGTTCTCTTTTATGTTTTATACGAAAATTTGTAGCGTTTTGTGATTTCCGCAGAATAGATACATCTACGTAGCGCGTCTATAAAGAGTTACACCCGCCCGTCTGCTTTGGCCAAAGAGTTTGAGTTCGACGCCGACGCCGCCGCTCTTGATGTGATTTCGTAGAAGTGACCGCTGATGGACTATTGCGTATTGCTGCTGTTGCGCGGTAGGTACAACACACACCAGCAACACCATTGGCCAACACTACTTGGCTACGGTGGCGGTCTAAACGACCTCCAGTAAGTCGAAGTTAGAGTTGGAGCTCGAAGTCGGAGCAGAGCCGAGCCCGTCATCATTTCATTGTTGCCATAAACTTGCATTTATGATGACTTACGGGTCAGTTTTCCTTTTGTTTTTCAGTCGTCGTCGTCGTCGTCGTCGTAGTCGCCGTCGTCAAACCAAAGCACTTAATGTCGCACATGAGTTCCAAATGCGATGGCGATGGCTCCTCCACACACTTGAGGCAACTCTCTCAGAGGTGGTGGCGGTGGAGGAGTATCTCTCTCTCTCTCTCTCTCTGTGTTTTGAGCCTACGCCTGGGCCTGGTCCGTCCGCTGTTGGCTTTTCGGTAGTTGTTGTCTTCAGACCAGGCCAGCGAAATCGCCATCCAGTTGTTGTTGTTGCTGTTGTTGTATGTAGTTGTTGTCAGTTGTTGTTTTCGTTGTTTGTTCTTTTATGTTAACCTTTTGTTTTTACCTGATTTCGACGTCGTTGTCGACGCGTCGCGACGGCACACAAAGTTACCAAACGCATTCGCCCTCAATGTCACAACAACAACAACAACGCACTTTGTTTTGTACTTGTTGGTGTTGTTGTTGTAACATTCGTAGAAATCACAAGTGGCAAGCGCGCTTCATTGTGGGAACTGTTTTTGAAGTTGGCTCGCTGTCGGTCCAAGTATCTGCCCCTCAAACCCTCCCTCACTCACAAACACACATCCAGTTCCCTCTTTCGGTCTCTATGTGTGTGGTGTTTTGGGCCACTTCACATATTGACTCTAATATCCTTTGATTTGATTAACCTTTTGATGATCGATGATAATGAATAATGAATATTTATTAACTCTTTGCCAGGCGCCATAATTTCCCACACACTGTTCTTGTGTCCAAACATGACATTAAAAAAAACACTTTTTAAAATACAAATATAACGATGGATATATTTTTAAGTAGCTCTGTTTGGAGGGAGATACCATTTCCTGTGGTAACAGTTACCATTTGATAACTGCTATTAAAAATAAAGAAAAAACTTAAGAAACTTATTTTTTATTGTAAATAAACTGTAGCTAATTGGGTGTTGGTTGTCTGATGGTCTATGGATCAAAACGAGAATACGATTACAGTTAATTAAGCATCTTAGTTTCAGTTTTATGGCTCAATTTGGTAGTAAGAAACCAGCTACAAATACCAATAAACAAAATATAACAGAAATGACAATTTATGAAAATAGAAAAAAAAATCCCCTTAATAAAAAACCAACTTATAGCCAAAGTTAAGTCCGTTTGTTTTGGGGTGTTTGACTTTGTTTTCAGTGGGCCACCATTTGCATAGATAGATTCGTTAATTAAACGTTCATAGACCTGATTTTAATCAGACGTAATTAAGTTGCATATGCCAAAGGAGCACCAAGCTTACCAAGTGATAAACAATTTTATTAATGACATTTTATGAACCGACTCTAAATACACAAAAAGGCAGCTGCAAAAAACAAATAAAAAACTAAACTTGCCATAAGCATCGCTGGAAAACATATGTTATAGCCATTTGGGTAGATTGGGAGCAGCGCAACGGAAACATCAAAGCCTGGCAACGGTTGTTAACTATCAAATATGGTAATCTCAAGATTACGATATCAGCAAATGTTGTTAACCAACATTTAATCAATCTCCTTCAAAATTCACGAATATAATTATGCAAACTCTAAAATTCAGATTATGTTCTAAGCTTTTCAAGTTGAACTCTCAGCAATTCATTATGAAGCAGACTTTTAACACCTTTCAACCTGCTCTCAAGCCATTAGATTTCACTAATTTCACACAGATAAAAGTTCATGTGGTGTGACATTACCCAAAAACTCACCGGATATATAATTTATACGCTTTATTGGCTGAGCACCACAGGTAACCAACAACATGAAATCATATATTGCTAAACGTAGAGGGTTATTTGAATTTTGTGGCATAGGTTGAAATGGAAAGCAATGGATGGTTTTGTTTTTAAATTTTTGTTTTTTTTGGTGGGGGGGTGGGGGGTAGGTGGGGTATTTGATACGAATGCATTTGCATAAATATGAAATTTATCAACGAAGCGAGCTAAAATGGATGCTGATTGAACTCATTTGGCTATTCAGAGATTCAGAGCATTCTTTATGGTACTATGTGATGTGGATGCCACATCATAACAACAACACACACACACACAGACAGAGAGAGACAAGCGCACAGCTTGACTTGTTTAAACAAAAGCAGTTTTAATAAATAGACATATGAAAACACGACAACTAACACCATTAGCTCCACTTTAAATTGTTAAATTATTCAAACACTAATATGGTGCAAAAATAAAACACACACACACACACACAGCTAATAACAGCAACAACAGCCAAACGATAAAAAGCCAATTTGTCTGTCATTTTTGGTCAATTTCATACAATATTTTAGTGGTCAGTTGGCCAGTCGCTATAACACAGAGTGTGTGCGTGTGTGTGCAGTATGGTCGACTCATTTGTGCGGACATCAAACAAATTACTTTATCAACAGCAACAACGAGCCAAAAGCTGTTGATGTGCTGTTTATGCATCGTCACCCCTTCCTGCCCTTCATTCTCCTTTCATACAGTATTCTAAAACCATCTCTCTCTATCGTTCATACACCTGCTGCTGCTGCTGCTGCTCTCTCCCTCGCAATTAGCATACTGCGGGGTGTGGTTGCCTAAATGACAACCAGCTAAACAAGCAGGCAACCCAACCAGGCACAACCAGCCAACCAGCAACTGGCAGCCAGCCATAAAGTGGACCACCAACAGCAGCAGCAGCAAACGCTGAACCACAGACAAATTAACTTTCAGTTGTTGTCGTTGTCATCTTGGCTTAAAGTATCGATATTTGTGAGAACACCAATAACTATATACATATATTTTTATTAACAAGCAAGGGAAATTAGCGATGGAAATCATAATTTCATAGCTTTTTTTTTGTTGGTTGATTTTTATTGTTTCATGTTTATAACTATGTTTCGGTAATATGATATGCTGGACACTCCAAAATTCAAACATTCGAATTTCAAATATAGCAAAAGATTGTTAAACATAAATCTCCATTTGGTCTGTTTCATGATGTCGTAAAATGTACCCCCATCGTTGATGGCGAAGCTCTAAAAATTTGACATTTATTTCCAAAATTTTTGTGTTTAGAAAGCAAAAGACAAAAAGATATCATATTTTATGCCCGATCTATAGCTATAAGCAATGTTTTAGTTTAAAACGCACCCATTCAGCTGCTAATTAGATAGATAAGCCAAACTAACATATCATACTCCTAAATAGCATCTATTTGTATATATGATATGTATTTTATTTGAGACACACGCTACAGACGCACACAGACTCACTTAGTGGCAAGGTGTCTTGTGTGTCTGGGGTTGTGTGTGTTTGTGTTTATAATAATAAAGACATAGTCATATATTTATGCTTTAAATCGATTTCACGTTGTATTATGTGCTATGGCGGTAAGAAGAGTAGTATAACAAAGTATACAAAAAAAATATATATACGAGAGTACAACAACCAGTTCCTTTTCTATTGAATTTCTGGCATGTTGGTGACTTGAAAACTTGTTGTAAAAGCCAAACTATAATTTTGTCATTTTTGAAATTTATTTTATGAGCAGCAATTTTTTTCGTTGTTTTTGTTGTTGTTGTTAAAATAATGCCCAAGTAGTCACATAACTCATGCAAAACTCTCTGCCACAATTATGCTAATTTTAATTGAAAGATTTCTGTTTACCGCCGACGCCAAAGAATTTTTTGTTTAATACGCCGTCCGTTGTTTGGCTTATTTATTATACATTATGGGCATTTAAATATATATGTTTTTTTGCTGTCGGACTCAGCTTTCGTTGTTCTGTTAAAAAATCAACGCATAGCCTATAATTAAAGTATCATATAGCACTCGCGGGCTGAGCATGAAACTGTCAAAATATTTCCCTGCACCGAGCGCCTTCGAAACAAAAAAAAACAAAAAACGGCATCGTTATCTAGCTTAGCTTAGCTTGGCTTAGGCCAGGCCATAATGATTAGCCGGTCATTAGTTTGGGCCTTCAGAGTCTGAGTCTCCCGGTTGAGAGGGATTCATTTGAAAAGCCTTTAAGCCAAAACTTATTCCGTTTTGTTGGGTCTCTTCTTTTATGTGGTATATTTATAGCTGTATACACACATATGTATTTGGCCGGGGGTGCAGCCTAATGATGCTACAAATTTTATGCACACATGCCCATAATTATGTGTGTGTAGGCCAGGTCTCTCGCTCTCGACCTGAAGCATGCCACGCAAATGCACCCACAACACAAGGCAAAGCCAACAAGCTAGAGTCCAAGCTGGTTCCACTCTAAAACAATGGGAGCTGGTTCTACTGCCTGTTTTGTATATCTGCAGTTCGTATCTATTTATGTAAAATAAGCAGAAAAATGTTTGTCACTTTGTTTTGTTGTGTGTTGAATCTTTCACAGATTTATAGCGCAAAAACATTTGAAAATCAATTAGTCGGCTGGCGGTCTGCGGCTGATAAGCAAGTGACAGATTTTAGAAAATGTTTAAATCTAATTTTAGTTTGAAAAGCCATGAAAAATGCTTAAACGTTGATCAAAAGCTCAATCCATTGTTAGCAAATAAATTTCGGTTTGTTAGCGCTCAGGGGCGTAGAATTTATAGGGGGGTGCAGTCTGATTATAAAGGTCAAACAATGATTAAAATCTGACCACTTTTGGCAAAGTTAAGCCAATGGAAAATTTTGTCTATTTTTTTTGTCAGAGAGCCCTTTTAGTCACACCTCTGTGCTAATGTATATAGTGTGGCTATCTCGTCGTGCATATCAAATTTCATTCATTTCGATCCGTTACTTAAATATCTACCAGCTTTGTATGTATAGCGATCACACAACTACTACTAAAATCGAAACTAATTAATGATCCGAGAGAGATGCTGACACTCCTCCCGCATAATGAGCCACACAAATGGCTACATCTGAGATAGGCTTATAAATACTATATAGCATAGTCAGTATACACATCTTTAAGTAAAGTAGTATTTATAATATTTTTGTTTCTTTTGTAGATACGGCAGCCGTAAGCCGCAAGTTTATGGCTGTGTTCCCAGGCTTGTTTTTAAGGGGCTTTTGTTAATAATATTAAATTAAATTAAAATATGTTGTTGGTATTGGTTTACGGCTCGCGTTTGCTCTTTTTTTTTTTTGTTTTTTGTTGTTGCTGTGCACAACAGCCTTGTGACTACCGTTAGAGCTAAATGAATTTTCAGACACATCACTAACAAAGACACACGGCAAATGGCCAAAAACCAATCAAACCATGATGAACAATTTATATGCTTTTATGCAAATAAGTCAATGTTGTTTTTTTCTCGTTGTCTATCTATTGGTTTTGTGACTGTTTGGTCTTTTGAAATTGTAATTTATTAAATAAAATAAATGTTTATGAGCTTTTAATAAAACGCGCCACAATAAAATACTTAAAGTTTATATAAGCTGTCCAAAAAAAACTTCGAGACGCACTAACTTGCCAGACATTTTGGCAACAAGTCGGGGGAACACGATCTTGAGAGCATTAACTTTATTTATTTATGTTTTTGTAGCACAACTCTCACTATGCCAAAAGTTAAGTCAAATCCAAAGCCAAAAGCCGGCGGAAATCCACTGTCAGTCTATCAATATCCAAAGACAAAGACAAGCATCGAAGTCGCAGTTGCTGCTGTTGCACTTGCCACGCAATTCTTTAGGCCGGACTGGACTGCTGTCAGGTGTCAGCAACAATGCGACGATCTCATCCAAGAAGCGACATCGAGCCGTCGCTTTGGCATGCAAATGCCCAAATGGGTGTGTGTGTGTGTGTGTGTGTGACGGATCTCTCAATCTCTCAATCGCAATGTGCCAATCTGATGGCCTTGATATCGACGCCTAATTAAAATAATATGCCTACTCAGATTACGTATCAATTCATGTCGTTGTTCCTCTTGTTCGTATTGTTAACTCTGTCATCGCTGGGTCGAAAGAGACTTTCCCAACAACAAAAGGTGCAACAACTTTCGCAGACAATTTCACACAGTTTATTGACCGCGCCACAAAAATCGGCCTGCCACATTAATTATGAATAATTATGCACGAAACGTTGTTGCTGTCGCTTTTATGTGCCAGCCAAGTTAATTACAAGTTGCGCCCACTACAAACACCAATCGATTGTAAAAGGGGGCAAGAGAGCATTAGGTAAGATCGAACCCAATCAAGCAACGCACAATCGAACTTTTCATTTTGCCAGCGACAATAAAAGTGAGTGTATTATAAATTGTTGGATGTTATGGACGAAGAAATTCCCTAAACAGCTGATATTGTTAAGAAATGCCAAAGTGGTTCACATTTCAACGTCTATCATACCCCATTGAGCCAGCTGTATTGCAGGGCATAAGCATTTCATAAAGCAATTGCCTCTCTTTTTGTCTGAGTCAAGCAGCGTCTCCGATTAACTTACAAATTGAGATTAGCGGGACACCGAGGAAGCCGAAGCAGCAGCAGACGGTGAAGACTTCGGCTCCCACACCGTCTCGGATGGTACTACATGAGAGCCCATTGGGGGACCTTGGGATCGAAGAGTCCGTTCGGAGCATTAGCACAATTAAAAGCGCGTTCTACGCATTCATTTTTCATAATTTAACACGCTGCCCCCGCAACGATCAGGGGGCAACCAACAAAGGGTTAAAGTTAAAGAGTATCGAGCGTGTAGAACAGACTCATTAGATTTTCCATATCTAATTATGTTCGAAATATTTGATTAATTATAGGCGACTTGATTGATTGACCGAGCTCGACAAAACACCTTGCAGGCCCAGGCTCTGAAGAGGCCCTAACCTACAACTGAGAGACTGTTGGAGTCTCCCGCCTGGCAATGAAAAATGCAACAAGAAATCCACACAACAACAAAAACAACAGCAACAATAGCTGTGTAGCGGATCATTGTGTTGTTGTCAGTTGTAGACGCCACAGCTTGCGGTGGCAGCAACTGTTGCTCTGTTGCTGCTGCCGCCTGGAAGTTGCAGCATGTCAAAGTCTTGTGTTTGTTGCTGTTGCTATTGTTGCTGTTGCTGTTACCGCTGCGCAGCTGTTTGATTGATTGCCAATTGAATAGTTGTGCCTTGCGTGTTGTACGCTCTCCGTCTGTCTGTCTGTCCGTCTGTCTAAGTAACAAAAGCTTCGCATGTAGTATACCCAGACATGGTCAAGTCCATTGATAAAAAGAGGCAGAAAAAGAATGAGGAATGAAAACCAAAGCCATATGTTTTGGGGGCTAATCAATGCTGGACAGATTTGCACCGCTAAATGCAACAATTTCCTGCCAGCCAGCAGCAGCAGCAGAGGCAGCAAATTCGTTTGACAGTTTTGCATTGCCGCCGCACACACACACACATAAATAAATAAATAAATACGCAAAATGTGTGTAGCGCCTGACAGGCGGGGCACTAAATTTATGGCGGCACAAGGACACAAACGTCGCACAGCGGAAGAGACCAACCAGCCAACCAGCCAGCTAGTCAGAGAGGATGAGGACCAAAGCTTTGCTGACATGTTAAACGACTGCAACCAAACGGAAAGAGCAAGACAGAAAGACAGAGAAAGAGAGAGAGAGAGAGAGAGAGGGAGGAGTATGCTGGTCTATCGAAGCATTCGATTTGGCAAAAAGATACAAATTAATTAAGCAGCATGCGGCAGATATGCTAACTTAATCTATTCGCGCTATAAATCAAGCAAGTGGTAAACTCTTGCTGAGCTGCCAGGAAGGTGGCTCAAAGGCACCGGCAACAATGTCACTTGTCAGCAGTGTTTTCCAATGTTAGTTTTGGGGCTGCAGTCTATGAGCAATTTCTTCCTGGCACTTGGATTTAAGAATTCGCATAAGAAATCGATTAATTATCCACGCACAAACACATATACACTAAGTATGTGGAGCAACCCACGATGTTGCATGTATGAGGCTGCCCCATCATCATCATCATCATTATCATTATTATTACAACATGGCCCACTCTTCAAGATAGTCTACGCAATAGTCAGCTGGCAACATGTTGATGCTGCCGCAGCGTTTGGTGTCTGGCAGCAACACTTAGCGTTTGTTTATCGCACGAGCACGAAATGTTGTTGCCAGGCGCTGCTTGCTGTTGTTGTTCCTGTTGTACTGGCCGCCGCCCACTTTGTCAGACTGAGAACCGTTAGTTTTGCCACCGCCGCCACGCATGTTGGCCACTTCACGCGTTATTTACAGTTGGTCGGGTGTGCGCGGGAGTTGCTGCCGTTAGATGCCTACTGCTGCTGATGCTGCTGATGTTGCTGCTGCTGCTGCAGTTGCATGTTGTCGCTGTGCTCCATCACATGAATCACGACGCACTCGCCTGGCAGCCAACAACATTGAAATTGAGGCAATTTGTTTGCTGTTGTCGCGCATCCTGCGGGTAATTAAAAAAGGCGCAAGAACAGCAACGCAGCAACAGCAACAGCAACAAGAGCAACAACGATGGCATAGACATGACTTTGGCCAATGGCTGTGGCAAAAACTGGTCACTGCAGTGGCAATTTGTGGCAATTACATGCGGAGCCATTTACATTTAGATTGAAGGGTATTTATCTCAGCCACGTTGCACGTTGCACCTTGCACGTTACAAAACAACAACATCACAACTTAGGCCCAACTTAACCAACATTATCAAAATGTTGCCAATGTTACAAGTCTGTGCAACATTCATAGTTTGTTTTTGTGGTTGCGTTGGCGCCCGCTAATGAAGTGCAGCACACAGTTCTCGAAATGTTACAAAATGCTAACAAGTTGTTATTATAAATCGACATGGAAATTAGTTTACACTTGAAGCCGTTTTGCCGTTTGATTTATTGCCGCCTGTCGCCTGACTGCCAGCTGTCTACTACCAACCCAACCAACACCGACACCGATACCGATACCAAAAACACCGACTCTGACGCTGCTGCCTCTAACTCCGACTCCAACTCCAACTCCGACACCCGACACTCGACACCAGTCGAGGCTGGCGCTGAGTAAACGGCGCGTGGATCCTAACCGAGAGTTGATTTTTTTTTTTTTTTTTTTTGTTTTTGGCTTGCTTCTATTTCAGTCCGTCCGTTTGGGGCGCCCCATAGGTCGCGCTGCCTGTCCGCCCAATGCCGCTACAAATAATTCATTGCGGCCAGAGCAGACACACAACGAAATAAATTAAAACCTAATAACAAATAAGTCGTCGTCGTCGACTGCTTGCTGACTTGTGGTCGGGTTTCAATTTCAAGCTGTAGCGCCTACGCATAGGCAGCACTTTTTAACAACATTTTCAACAACATCCACAATTGCATAAAAACCTTTAAAGTTAAAGAATCTTAAATCCGATATGTTTTTATATGAAGCTGACAATGTTGAAGTGCAATTGTGTGGAATAATTTACCTGCAGCTGCAATTCGTTGCCATATTGCACTTTTAACAGCAATTTGCTGGCCGCACTTTTAAGCTGTCAATTTTGGGGCACTCGGCGTCTGTTAAATGCCTGCTTAAATGCCACGCCCATCGACAACTGTCTGTAAATATGCACTTAATTACATGTCATTACACAGAACAATGGCAACTGAACAACGCAACAAGGCATCGAGGCAACAAGGCAGCAACAACCTCATAAGTAATAAAGCACGCCATGCAACCACAGACCGGAATTGGCATCCGACTCCGACTTTTTACCCAGTTCGCCGGGGTCATGTCACATTTAGCGTATAAACTATGAATCAATTTACGGGCGGGCATTGGGCGTTTATCAAACATAATGAGGAAACAACTTTTTTGACTTATCAACAACGGTCGCTGGGCGCTGTTGCTGTTGCTGCTGCTGCTGCCTACCTGACAGCAACGCCTGCTGGCGAGCCAAAAGTGTTGGTTAAAGTGTCAGAAATTTTCATTATCGCACACAAACACACTCGCACACAGAAGAACGGCGCGAAAAATGTCGTGCGGCATGCAATGCAGAGGCAGTGAAAGAGTAGGAGCTACAGGAGAGGGAGCTGCTACGCCCGTGTCTGCATCATTTATGCCAAAATGGCAAAGAGATATACAAAAAAAAAAATGAAGAAAAGAAAATTTAACCAAAACATGAATGTGAGTGTGTGATATGAGGTAGGCTGGTCTCTGCCTACCCAGCAACTGCAACAGCAACTGCTTCAGTCGCTCGCCTGGCTGATATTATTAAAAAACTGTCAAAAACGCCTGCGCGACGGCGCCGAGACGCAAGCTGAGACAGAGACTGTGCGTGCTGGACTTGCTTCATGTTGCTGTTGTGTGTTATATCTGAGGCACATTTATCATTTTCATTTCAATTTTGGCGCATTATTCTTGCAACTAAATATCGCCACAGAAAGCTGAGAGCGCGTGGGCGGACAACTGTCTGATTGGCGCTGGGCCACATGGCGTATGAGCAACGCTTGCCTTGTCAGTCTCACTCAGAGACGAAGTCGAATTCAGAGTCAGCATCTCGTTCTCATTATAGGCATGTTTCGCGCCTCAACTCGCTTACACATTGCTGTTGCAATTGGCGTTGTTGTTGTGGCGTGTCATAAAACAGTTTGAAAGCCCATAAAACTGTCAAAGTCTGTTTGCTCGTGCTTAGAATTTCTATGCAGGAAGTGACAGCGGCCCCAGCATTTGCTGGGAAAAAGGCAACAAATATGTTACGATTGAGAGCACAGAAAACATTGATTATTTACGATGACATTAAGTATTTAGAATACAAAACTGAATAGGTTTACAGCTATTTAAATCAATTGCTTGCAGAGTGATAATATTCTGCAATAAAGAAGAAGTTGATAACTTAAGAGAGATTTTAAAGTTTCTCACTCAAGTCCATTTACAATATTGTCGTGTGCTTAGCATTATCATAAATTGCAAGAAATATTCCATTTCTGACAGTACAGTTTTTCACTTAAAGCTTACACAAACAGAAGTTAGTCGTAGTTGGGGAGTGAAGTTAAAGGGAGGACTGCCCGAAGGCAATGAACGGCACCTACAAGGCAGCAAGTAAACTCTCAGCCGTTGCCAGCTGCCAAGAAAATGCAGTGCCAGCAATGCCGGGCAACAAAAGTCAGTCAAAATTATGCAATTTATGCGATTTACGTGGCAAGGCAGCAACGCTTCTTGGCAGGCACAAGGACACAGGGTTAACCAAAAAACACACTTGGCGCCAGTTGTTTCACCCGCTGCGTTGCCCCCAACGTTGATGCTGCTGTTGCTATTGCTGTTGCTGCCTGCCTCATTTTTTTTTTGCAACATAAATTTGCTAACCACGTACGCAACTAGCGCTGCAATGCGGTGCTTTTGTTGCTTCTGTCATGTGTGTGTATGTTGTGGGCTTTTCTCTTTGTTTGTTCGTCGCCCAGTTGCTGGTAATCAGACAGTTTTAGCTCTTGTTGCAGTTGCAGCACAGCAGCAGCAACCATTGCTCCAAAATTGGCTAAAGTGTTCGCGCTAACAAAATGTATTAGATTTCGCACAGATAGCGCAGACTGCTGAAGCGTAAAATGTGCGCCTATCAAGCAAATTGTATCAGCAACACGTTTAAGTTGCTGCTGTTGCACCAGAAGCAGCAGCACCAACATTGACCCACGCGACGGCAACATCATCTAATGCCGGGGCGAAAACACTTTGTCTGAAATTCAATGCCAGCGGGCGCTTTGCCATTTCGCACCTCTTTGACTTGCAGCTACCTAAAAGCCAAACACCTGTTGTTGTTGTTGTTGTTGTTGTTGTTGTTTCTGTTGCTGTTGCTGTCGTCGTTGTTGCTGTTGATGCAGCAGCTGCTATCAGCCTAAAGGCGCGCGAGCGCGCGTGCCCCCCACAAAAGTGGGGATTTACGATGGCTGGAATAATCAGCGCAAGCGAATCGCAGACAGGCCAACAACTAAGGCAATAAAATGCTTCCGGTGCACCAGCAACAGCAGCAGCATCAGGAGTTTCAACAACAGCAGCATTAGCTCTTGTTTGCTGCTCGCTGACGTTCGAGTGATGCATGAAGATTATCATATGATATGTTCTAGAGCGCGCAATGGACATTCAGGTAGTTGCTGCCACAATATTTTGGCTGTCAACCTGCAGCTTGTTGCTGCTGTGACTGGCAACAGCTTTCGAGTTCGTTGTTGTCGTTTATCAACTGCCGCTGATCGCCTTTTGCGCTGCATTTGATGACGACTCTCAAAATGAGCTTACATGCAGCACATTATCTTAATGTGACTGCAAATGAATGCGCCTTGTTGCTTGTTGTTGCTGCTGGGGCACATAAAACTATTGCCGCTCTTGCACTTTCCAAAACACACACACACAGAGTTACATATTGCACATACGCCATGGTCGCACACATGCAAATTAGTCAGACAGTTGTGGTTGTGTCGGTGTCGGTGGTCGTGTGTTGCTGGTGTGGTCGTTGTCAGCCCATAATCTGGCATTTGGCAGCTGGCAATTTGCTTAGCACCCGCAATGAAGATAAAGCGTTTATTGTCTCGTAATATTTAATCATCGATGGGCTGCAAGCTAATTCGATTCAAAAGCAAATCGCGCACTTGTTGCACAAATGAGTCATCAATTTCTGTTGTTTTGGCAGACAGCCCATAAAGTATGTATATTTAAAAGTCACCCACATGTGGGTAGACGGGGGAGGGAGTGAGATTCGTCGGAACGGGGAATTCGAGCCAAGTCAACGCTGATCAGATAAACGCGTCGGCAATCAGCAGCGTCATAATTTTTCCAGCGATAAATGAGTTGCGATAAGCGGCCTGCGAAGGGGGAAATGAAGAGTCAGAGTCTGGAAAGTGGAGTGCAGAGTTGTTGCTTTTGTTGTTGTTGTTGTTGTTGTTGTTGGGAGTCGGTGTCGCAGTCTGTGCCTGAAAGCTGCCTGTGCGTTGTAATTAAATGTCGTCAATTAATCAAATGTCACAATAAAAATAACAGAGTATAAAATCCTGAAATTAATATGCGTTAAAATGAAATGGCCTCAGCAAAAACAGCAGCAGCAGCAACATGGCCAGCAACAACAGCAATTGCTGACCACAGGAGCAGCAGCAGCACCAGCAGCAACAGCGTTGGCATCATTCTTGGAACACAAAATCGTGGGAGCAATTATAATTATTTTTAATACACACATACAAATACACACACTGACTGAGTGTTGCATATGGCATACGTATGACCCGATGCTGCTGCTGATCCTGTGCAACATCTCTGGGTGCGTGCGCCGTATTTCATGGCCTGTCCTCCAACGACGTCGACGACGACGACGATTGTGTGGCATCTGCGATTTTTATCGCTGCAGCGCATATAATAACAATAATTCTTAAAGTGGGGGAAGGTCAGCATACAATGACAACATGCAAAGAACACAAGAACAGCAGCTGAGACTCCAGGGAGGCAGAGACACGGTCAGTGCCACAGCCTGTAGCAGTGACAAAGACATGGCATGGTAATGGCAACGGGTAGAAGAAGAGCAGAGAACGAGGCAAGGAATCGAGCGCTTAAACTCAACAGCAACATTAATTTGCAGCTACGGCTGCAGCAGCAGCAGCAGCATTTGCATAAGGGCCTAGCGATGGCACCGTGATTCAGTTGCGTGAGTAACGTGATGAAAATGAGCTAACACATATTCAAATGACTAGAAAATAAAATTATATATTGTGCAATTTATGTGTCATGGTATTCATTTCCACTCAAACACTCACGAGCTCATCACTTAAAGGGCTGCTCAGGTCGGCCGTCGCATGGCTTTTGGCTCTGCACAAGTTGTAAAATGATATCATAATATGCGCCATCAACGGTTGCAAAATTTATAACTTATTTCGTGGCCCAGGCCCATGAAATGAGGAGCGTGAGAAAGGGACAGCGACAGAGAAAGGAAGGGAAAGATAAACTCAAGTGGAGCGTCGGCGGCGCCACTCTGGAATTGTGACTGTGAATGTGAATGTGAATGTAAATGTGACTGTGCCACATCCAGCTCGACCCCCTACAGTAGTGCCAATGAGCTGTTAATGTGTGCGGCAAGGATTTCATTTCATTTGTGCGAATCTCAGACTGCTTGTAGACCGTTGAAAGAAATGATGCGCTTTAAATTTACTTTAATGTTGTGGGTGATTGCATTTTGATTGTGGCAGTCTCTTTTTTTTCTTTTCTTTTCTTTTCTTTTCTTTTCTTACAGTCAGCATAGAGTTAGACGAGCCAAAAGATGTGGGCAGCAGGATGCACATGGTTGCTGGCTACCACCACTACCACTTGGTTGTTGTTGTTGGCAGCCCAAGGCGCTTGGCCAGCTTCGCGTTTGTGTCAGCAACATGTCAGAATGAGACAGCAACTGGACAGTAGGCGACATTGCCTACGCTGTGTTGATGTTGCTGTTGCTCTTGCACCAATAACAACAACAACCACAGCATCTCTGGTGCTCGTGACTTTTTATTATGATTTTGCGCTCTTTGCCAGCTTATCAAGCTGCATTATTGGCTGTCCCCGCAGACTGCACTTGAACTTGACTTGACTTGCTGTGGGCAGTTGTTGTTACGCTTGTCTGGGCTGTCTGGGGCGTTGCCGATAGTCAGCAGCAACAGCAGCAGCTGCACCAGCAACAGCATTTGCAGTAGCAACTTGGCTAGACGTACGCCTAGTTGTTGTTGTTGTTGTAGTTACTTATGTACTTGTTATTGGTGGCTATTAATTTATGAGGCTGCCATTTATCACATTTAGTTGATTAATCGATTAATTTAATATTCAGAGCATACTTTTATTACAGTGGAATACTTCAAAATTTTGTTTCAAAGTACTAAATATTATAATGCAATTTATTACCCAAAGTCATTTTTTAGTTAATCATTTCAAGAAATATTTTCTTTCGTTTGGCTCTTTTTATGGCCAAATAACGGCATCAAGTGCCATCCATCTATGCCTTTTAATTCTTAACTTTTTATTGTAAGCTATGTTAATGTTAATGTCTATGCGACAATGTCGAATGATTTAGTGGTATTTTTATGGCAAATTTATTTGCGCGGCACACTCACACACACAGAGTAAAAGACGAGAAAGATATTTTAATTGATTTTTCAGCAAAAGTGTGGGAAGACAGCAGTTCCCCATCCCCGCCCCGCCTCTTGCAACGAAAGAAAGTTAACCCACAGCCAAATGATATATCGATTTGTATGATGTTATTAAATGCTTTTGCGCAAGAGGACAACGCCAAGCAGAAGTAGCAGCCACATCAATTTCTGGTCAGCCTCGACTCATGGATCGCTCGAATCGCTTGCAATTCTTTCGATCGGGTCGAAACGCATAATTAATGCGAAAACCAACGCACTTGAGCGGCAGCGGCGCATGCGTAAGGCAAACGAGGAGCAACTGCAACAGCAACTGCAACAGCAGCAGCAATATCTGGAAACAACTCCCCACGCAACTGGCTGCCCCCCCCTCTGGCGAATTCCGGAATTTTTTTTAATAATTGCACTTGTTGCGCCAAAAAAAAAAGACCTAAGAAAACAACACCAAACGAACAGTGGGAGCCGGCTGTAGTCCAAGAAGCCAAGTCCAGCAAAAGGCGACGATGAAGACGACAACGACAACGTCGACGCAGCGAAGATGACGCGGCAAGGCTGCAGGTGCAACGAACGAACGAACGAGCCGAGGAACGAACGAATGTGGCAACGGCAAGTGAGATGGGCAGCCGCTGCGTCTGCGTGGTCATGCCACAACCCAAATCTCCCCACTCGCCACCTCGCCACCTCGCCGCCAGCTGCCTTAACCCCTGTGAACGCCTCTGTTGTTGCCTCTCCAAGTGCCGCTCCTTTAGCACCGCCACCGCCGCCTGCCTGCTCGTTGGCGAGATAAATTATGTCGCTAATGCAAAGTGCTCCGCTTTATGCAGGCAGTCGGGAAGGCAGAAGAAAGACGATCCAGACGCAATGCGTTTGGCTTTTATCTCGCTTATTGGTTGGCATTTGCCGTGTTGAAGTCGTCTTCGTCGTCGTCGTCGTCGTTCTTGTCTTGGATTGCGACTGGCTCTGGGACTGAGACTGGGACTGGGAGTAGGCGTAGGCCATATTAGCGGTACAACTTGCACAAAAACAAACCCGCTGATAAAGTGACATCGTTAGGTTGGCGCTGTCTGCATTCGCTAATTACTGGACCCAGAACTCTTTGACCATTTGAGGCGTGGGAAAATGGGGAAAATGGCGATGCAAATGAACACTTCACTCAGAGAGAGAGAAGGAGCGAAACAGAATGAAAAAGAGAGAGTTAAAGAAATTTAAAGGAAGTGAGAGACATGTAGTAAAAAAAATAATTCATTCATGTGGAAGAAATGCATAGAAGCAAAATTAATCTTAGCTTCAAGCTTTCATTTAATTTTAGTTTTTGAACTTTTGGTTAACTCTATAACTTCTTAAGCGCTTAAGGTCTTCTATGTTTATATATTTAACGGCCCGTCATTAAACTTAAATCACGTTTTTCCTTTGGCTCTGAGTAAATTTTAATTAATAATATTTATTCAAAAAAAAACAAGAAGGCTCAAGTCGAGATTTTCCGACTAGGATGTACCCCTAACTCTGTACTTAACGCATTCTCTCATTGTTTGTTTGTATCTGTTAACTCAACGTCGGGTTCAACGATAAAGAATAACTTCTTCTGCTCACATTCATTTTTTACCTATATCATGGGTTCAGGGTATACTAAACTAATATCAATCTTCGATAAGTTTAGTAAAAATTTAGTTGTCATTAGCACAAAGAATTTTTATATTTAAAATAAATATTTGACCAACTTTCCTTTGTTATAATAACGGACAAATAAATATTATTACTATTTTAAACACAATATAACAAGTTTAAGAAATTCTAATCATATTTATATATTTAACTGCCGCATTTCAAGACCCCGTCATTAAACTAAAGTCACGTTTTTCCTTTGGCTTTGAGCAAATTTTAATTAAAAATATTTATTCAAAAAGAAAAACACTGCCAAACATGTGACTCTTGTGCCTTGTCTTTTTTTCTGTCTGTGTTGTCTGTGTTGTTTCTTGTTTACTTTCGCCATTCGCTTTGGTCGGCAAAGCTGCTCAAATTAGCAACAACAAGTGCAACACAAGAACAACTAATAAAAAGTCAGAAATGAGAAAAGCCAAACAAAACATTTTGCCTGACAGCGGCAGCAAAACAACTACAACAACAAATGACAAGGAATAAAAATGAGAGCACGCTTTTTGGCTTTTTGGCTTTTGGGCCATGCAGCTGTTACAAAATCTTTTGCCGCTGGTGGCAACCATTTTGTATTGCCATTTAGGTGAGATGTTGTTGCTGATGCCGCTACTGCTGTTGTTGTCGCCGTGTTGCCCCACATGAGCAACAAAAGACGACAAGAAATTAATTTCATGCACCAAAAACAAAAACAATTCACAATACAACGTGACATGGAAAATATTTGCGCGCATATTTAAAATTTGTTGTTTCTTCTTTTCTTTTAATTTTTTTTTTTGTTGGTTTTGGTGGGGGTTGCTAAACAGTTGATGGGGTTACAACGTGTATCGTCGACTTTTCCACAAATTAGTTTACTTTTTGTGCCCGCCGCCAACTGACGCTAATTAGCACGCGCCACCGTCGCCACCATCGCTAGAATCACTAGAATCGGTAGCATCGCCACCCGTCGGATTGTTCGCCACTTATTATATCATTTTTGTGGCCTATGCTTTTGGCAAACAAAATGCAGACGGCATTTTGCGATTTTGTCACAGTAATTGGACATATTAATCTCTGTTCACATGCAACTCTTGCCACAGTTGCTCTTGCCAGACTGCCAAGAATCGGGCAGCGACAGGCGGCGTCGGCGGCCAACAACAGTTGTCTCATGTCTGCTGTCCATTGTCCGCCGTCCGTTGTCCGATGTCGTGGCGCATTTGGGATGCCCAGACTGCCAATTTTTTATCGTCTTGTGCGATGCAAAAACTGCGAAAACTACATGAAAGCGATTAGAACGCGGTCGAAACGGTTGAGTTTAAATTGGTTCTTAGTGTATTCACGATTTGTGGGCGATTTAGTAGAAAGCAACTTTGTTTGAAAAATAAACAGCCTGAGAAAGTTAAAATAAGCCGATAAATAATTTCGTAAATTGTTGCAATACTTTTACTTTTCATACGCATAAGTATCTTTAATATTGCATTGAATATCTTTAATGTTGCAACATATTGTTGCATTACTCAACGCAAGCAACCAGTAATAATTTGTAGTCGAATTTTCAGAGCTCGCATGCTCACATAAATTATGAACAAATTTTTGAAAACGATTGACTCCACGCAGAGTTGGCAATGCACATGAATCGCGCGATGACTTGTGGACTTGATGCAATTTTCAAAACGAATTGCTAATGAAAATGTCATTTGAAATTGCGGCACGTACACGGCCAGCAAAATGGGCAATTTGTTGCTCGTGCCACGAGAGAGTGCAACAACAGCAACAGCACTGAGTTTCCAGTTAGTAGTTGTGCTGGCTTAGATCTTAGATTTCTGGCGGTACAGGCTGCTGGTGACAAAGGCCGTTGCTCAATGCCCTAAAAGGAGCCTTATCACTGGCATTGCAAAAAACTCCTCCCCCCCACTCCCCCCGTTCGCTGCAATCCACGACGTTCGCGTCTCGTTAGCTGCCAAACGTTTGCCGATTATCGCATTTGCATTCACGGAGATGGCAAACAAAGTGTAAAATTATTTAATGCATGTGCTTAAGCTTGTCGAAAGCTCTGTGGGGCACAGCTGGATATAGGGGGTGTAGGCGGGTGGCTGGCAATTGATGCGCACGCAGCGATATCATTTGGCATTTTTGTAGGTGTTGCTGATTGCTGCACGTAGCTGCTGCTGCCGCCAACAACACCGCAACAATGTCCGCACTTGAAACTGAAGTCGAAGCAGCTGTAGTTGCAGCGAGGCTTTGCTCAAATTCAATTTAGCTGGTGTTGTTGTTGCTTGTAATTTTGTTGCTGCAACAGATGCAATCAGCAGTTGTGGCAAAGGCAAAGCTATCGATATCAGTTGATGTTGGTGTTGCTGTTGCAACGATGCATCGCCCGAGCCGAGCCGCGACCAGAGCCACATCGAGTCAAAGGCAATCGTGCAACACGGCATGTTGCAGCTTGTTATTGCTTGATTGCCGCTAAAATTAAGTTGGCTATTGGCCGCAGCTCCAGCTCCACCACCACCACCACAACCAAAAGCACCACCAACTCCAAATGATAAATCACTTAATTGCACAGCGAGCGCATAAAATGGAAATTGAGCGTGGTCAAGACATGACAAGGGGTTGCTCTTGTTGCTCTTGTTGTTGCTGTTGTTACTCTCGTTGCAGTTGTTACTCTCGTTGCTGTTGTAGTTGTTGAGTGATTGGAGTAAGGGGTGACCGCCCGCATATCATCATAAACTCTAATGATCGCTGCCCACACATTGCCCAATACGAAATCTCACACAAATCGATGCCGATATCGAAATCAATGCCTGACAAATTGACACAATTGCCGCATGAGTCAATTGAAAAAGTTTTCACACCATCATCATGTTGCCGATGATGACGTTGCTGTTGTTGCTGTTACTGCTGGTAACTGCTGTTGACTGTATGCCACTTTATTTTATTGTTTCCCCAAAGGCAATGCAACAACAACAACGGCGACAACAGATACAACGGCAGCTCGAAAGTGAAATAAATCGCCAGCTGGCAGCCACAATTCTAACAGCCAGCGTCACGCAATAGTCAAAAGCTGCCTCTCACACCCTCACACTCACTCACACACCGTGTATGTTGTTGACGACACCATAACAGAAACAACAACAACCACGACAGCAACATCAATTAAACGAACAGCAACAATGCCGCCTCGGTTTGTATGCGGGTGTAAGTTTTTTTTGTTTTGTCATTGATTTCATTTCAATTTGATTGCAAATTGAAATCAATTGTTATTCATGCTACCCTTTTGCTTGAATTTGGCTGCCTTTAATTGATGCATTGATTGTGCATAATTTGTGACAATCGTTTGCTTGATTTGATTCTTGAACAACACTGAATCTGTTGCTGTTGTACTATCTGAAAAATGTGAGAAATGTTTGGATTTTGAACTTTCACACGTCGATTGGTTATGGTCATCTTTGAAATGTCTCACTGATTGCCAGTTAAATCCGAAACTAATTAACTACCTTTGCACCTGCTTAACCAGACGACTAATAAGCCTTATTAATAAGCATTAAAGCACCGCACAATCGAACCACGTCCAACAATCGTCGACCCACGCAAATGGACCAAAGCGAAACTTAAAATTGATACGATCCAAAGACACGATGAAGGAGAAAGAGCGACAACAGCGGAAAGAAAACGATGAGGACGGCAACTCAATTTAGCCAACCGAATGACTGATTAAAAAAGCAACAAGCAAGACAAAAGCAAAGAGTTTAAGCAACGAATTTGTAATACCCTTTTAACAGTTGATGTTTCGTACATGTTATTTCTCTCAGACTCTAAGAATGCTTAGAAAGTCATGCTGTATTACCCAGCTATAATACCCTTAAATGTTTTTTAAATAAGTTAACCACAAGTTAACCGGCACATCCAAAGAGCGACATACGCAAATTAGCATTTCCCTTGTAGCAGCAGCAGCAACTGTCGCCACCAACAGCATCAAAAGCAGCAACGGCAACGGCAACAACAAGCCCAATTCCAGAGTCGTCCGACTCATCATTAAAATGTGTCCGCTCGCCCAAAAACTTGATAGCGACATTGCCTGTCGTCGTCTGTTGTGGATCGTCGTCGTCGTTGTCGTTGTCGTCAATGTCGCCACAAAGGAGCCGCCACTGGCGCGGCAGCAAAAATGCGAACAGCCTGCATACTCCCACCATAGGCAGAAAGAAGACTGCAGACTACAAACTGTGTAGACTGTGGACGAGTGAAGAGACTCTTCAGAAGAGAGAATCTGCACCTGTCCTTTGCGTTTGTGTACTGGGCACGTCATTTAAATTACATTAAATTGTTGCGCTGACCATGAAAGCGCTGCAAATAAATTCGTTAAAATAACTGAGCCAAAAACGCAGCAGCTACAAACAGCAAAAGTTGCAGATTTGCTGCTGTTGTTGCTGTTGCTGTTGCTGCCAAAGTGGAACAGTGAACGGGGGCAACAATCCCCGCCAGAAGCAGCAATTTATGCGACGACGATGGCAACTGTTGCTGCTTGCTGCTGCTGCTGCTGCCGCCGCCGGGCATTTGATTTGCAACACAAACAATGACAACGGCAACAAATTTCATGAATGAAAGATTGTGCTGGACAGGAAGTGAACTGCATAACGGACGCGGAGGTGGAAAGGATGTGGTTGCATTCGCTGCTGCTGCTGTTGTTGTTGATTGTCTGTCGATAGGCGCGTTGTTGTTTTCTCAGTGGGTTGCACAAAAATGTTGCTCAATCAGCATGCATAATGCAGCTGATACTTTGATACTTGCCACACAACGAGGGTGGCTCCTGCAGTTGCGACTGCCTCAAATGGCCACAAATTGCAGAGGCCATCGCCAATTACGTGCCTGCAACTTGACATTGAGGCTGCCCCATATATGGCAAGAAGCCTGAGCATTTATATTGTAATTATGTTGCAGTCGGCGTTAATTTCATTGCCAGAAACGCACCTGCAAAACAGTAGCTACCAAGATGTTGCCGCCGATAGCCTGGCAACCCTTTCAGTTCGTCTTAATTCAATTTACAATTGCTTTGAGGGTGCCAAACTGGCATGGAATTTGTGAATGTGTTGCTGTTGTAGTGGTTAATGTTGCTGCTGCTGCTGATGTGGCTGGCTTTATTTTGGCACTGCTAAATTAAGATTCCATTAGCTGCCAACTCAGGCATCTTAGAAATGCATGCGAGAGCCGGCGATAAATCTCGCATGTGTCAAATGGTGTTGCAGTTGCCGCCGCCGCCGTCGCCGCCAGCAACATCCTCGCTAAGTGCCGCAACAATTCTCAATTCTCAATTCTCTTCTCTAACAGCAGACGAGCAATTGAAACGTGTCGTAGACAATAAATTCCAAACTACAATAAATTATTGCTATAAATATTTCGCCAAAGGTTTTTCTTTCTCTCCTTTTATCTTGGGCCAAAGTTTGAAGGCGTTCTTGCTGCCAGCCAGCCAGCCAGCAGCACAAACGACAGCTAACAGCTTCTTCTCTTGCTTTTCTTTTGTTTGGCGCTCTATTTTTTTTTTTTTTGCATTTTGGATAAGTGACAGGCCAAAGTGACAGAGACTGCCAAGACAGGCCCAAAATTGAATTAGCAATTGAGAAAAAGTAAAGTGCAATTGTTGCCAGTTCATAGTGTTCCAGGAGCAATGACAATAAATCGCTCACACTTATGACAACCAGCAGCAGAGAGCAACAAGGCAACCACACGAAGAGCGATGCAACTGGAAACAGGGAGCTGGAGCTGGTCAAAACCGAAAGCCAATCCTTTTACGGTCAGCCAAATAAATCATCACAGCCGCACAATGATGAAATTATTATTTATGCACAGTCTTTGGAACTGCGTGTGCTCCAGTTAAAGTTAAATTCACTTTTTTCATACACTTTCCACAAAGGAGTTTACGTAGATTAGCAAAAGGTTTGCTACACTGATATGGTAAGAGATTGGAATAGGGTATTATACCTTTCGTTGGCATTTGCCAAATAGTTAACTGGAAGCTGAACTTCAAAATTGCGACCTGCGGACACTTGTTGCCTTTGTCGCCATGAAATTATTGCATGCAGCATTTACCGTATTAATAAATTATGAGTATTTATGTGCTGTCAGAAGTCGTGACGGCAGAGCGACACACAAAGTGATAAAATTAGCACAAAAATCTGTGCGTCTGTGTTTCGGTTATTCAGGACACACTCGTAAATAATATACGAGTATATACACGCGTGTGTGTGTGTGTGTGTGTGTGTGTGGTGTGTGGTTATTGAATGTCTTCATAAGCGGGCGGGCAACAATTGGAAATTTATGCTCTCGACTTATATGGGCAACAGGTTGAACACGGCGCAGCAAACGCTTTATAACTGTAACTGTAACTGGTGCAGGCAACAAGCACACAGTTGGACAGTCGGACAGCAACAGCAACAGGTGCTACAGGCTGGTTGGGCAGTCACTCAAGCTATGTAATATGTCCTGCAACAACAGCAACACCAACTACAAGTGCAACTACAACAACAACTTGTCTCTTGACACTTGGCGCATTTGACACTCAACGCGCGCATTCACTTTAAATCTAAATTTACTGATATCTGCGTACAAAATAGTATCAACAGCGGCGACAGCAACAACAACAACAGCAACAACAAGTGCTACAAGCCAAACAACAACAAGTCGGCCTGCATCGAGTAACGAACGACCTTAGAGGTAATAAACATAAATAACGCCATTGAAAGCGACGCAGGCGCAGCACTGAGATCAGTCCAAGACTCGGCTCTAAGATTGCAATAGACTTGAAGACGCAGACGCAACTGACGTCAAGCGGGGGGTAGACGAAGAGAGCATGGAACGGAGACGGAGACTGAGACTAGCCGGGCCGGGCCTGGCCTGGCCAGCTTGTTACTTGTTTCTTTGTTGGCCAACTCGACTTCACTTCGTCGAGTTGGGGTCTACTGTGTCTTAGCTTGGCTCTGTCTCTAGCTCTAGCTCTTGTCTATGGGCGGGCGTCACAAGAGCCGTCGAAGGTCAACAGATTGTCGGCCTGGTGTCTATTGGTGTGTGTCTCGGTGGTTGCGGCGGTTACGGTGGTTGCAATCGTGCCATTGAGCGGGCGTAGCCGTGATAATTGTTTCTTGTCCATTTGCCTAGTTTGATTGCAACTAATGAACTCTAATGAATAAGCAGCAAACATTGTTTGAGTTAAAAGGGTAAAATCTGTTATTTGGTTCCATAACAAGGTTTATTAAATCAAAACAATTGACTTGATTATACATGTCTTGCAAACGGCAATTGATATATGATATATAACCACTCTTAACATATCCTCAATTTACTTGGTATACAAGTGAATGCTTTTATTTCTACTTGGCCATAGGGCAAATAGTAGGCGGACAAACTAGTTGCTAACAAAAAGCAGATGAGCAACAGTTGCAGCTGTATTCCTGCCAAAGCTTTGATGACTTGCTGGCAAGTCAACTTGAGGAACAACAACAAACCAAGTCGCTTTTAGCCTGTTGAAATGTCAACAATGGCAACAAGTCTATCGCCGTCGGATGACTGACGGACTGACGGACTGACAGACTGGATGACACCCACATGGCTGGGCAATAAGCACACAATTTGCATAAGCTCTGCTCGAGCAGAGAACAGACACTGAACATATTCAACAGCCAAGAGCAACAAGTAAACAGCAGCTGGCATCAGAATGAGACAGTCTAAAACGAGTGTGCGGGAGTCAGAGCCAGGCAACAAACATCTTTAGTCTGCCACACACATTTGTAACAGAGCAGCAACAGGGTTAAAAAGAGAAAAATATCGAATGAGTATAGAGTCGACATTAGTATACTCTTTCCTTAGAAAATAGGTAGTTGGATAGAAGAAGCTTCCTTAACCGCAATCTTTAACCCTTATCCAAAAACAATTTAAACAACCTTCACTATAAAAAGAAGATTTATTTTTAGCTAACAGATTTCAGACACACTCAATTGCCAATTCATTATGCCCAAAATGAAAGTCCAAATATCAACAATGGATAAAGAGTAGAAAAAAAAATAAAAAGAATTACCTCTGCTTTGGGGCTGTGTGCTGAGCGCACAAGACATAATAAAAATCTCTTTTATGGCACTTAAGTGTTCTTCTTTCTGTGTGTGTGGATTGTGGGTAGCATTTTACCTTGGCTGCTGGAGCAGTTCCACTCTCTCTCCGTTTCCCCTGGCTGGGCCACGACTCTGGCCACGATTTATGCGACTTTTGGCCAAAGTAAATTGCGCATAAAAAAAGAGCCAACTTTACGCTGCATTTGATGATGAAGTGCTCAAAATAATGCGAGCCACGAAAATTTACTAAGTGCAAGCGTTGAATTTATTAGACAAAACTTTGCTGTTTACGAGCTGTTGGCTGCTTTTGCTGCACGCTTATCACGGCAGCATCAACTGGCTAACTTATGGCCCTAACTTATGGGTAACAGGTGCAGCCAGAGCAGCCTTTGTCCATGTTCAAATCTTGGCTTTCGGGTTGTTTTGGGTTCGGTAAGCTCGGTAGCCGCAGCCTGCGGTCAAACAATGTGTTCCAAGTTCAAGTCAAGTCAAGGAAAGGTGCGCTCCCACGATGCTTGTGCAAATTACACACAAGTACACACACACACACACACACACACACATATATACAGAGTTGTGAGAGGCAACTGACTAACAACGGGCAACATTCAAATCCCATCAGCCACGCATGCAATCATCATGATCATTATGAGCGGAAATGCAGGAAAAGTAGGAGGTTTTTAACAGCCACCGAACGACCACCGACCGACCGACCGACTGAGAGACCAACTGAAAGACCGACAGACGCTTGTTGTTTTTTGTCTCTGGCAACTTGGCATCCTGTTCCAATCACATTCGCACTGTTCATTCTCGCTCTCTCCCTCTTGGCGGCGGCGGCGGCGGCATTGCCACCGCATGGGCATAAAAAGGCGCACAAAACTTTGTGGCATGCAAAAAGTGGCGACGCCGCCGACGCCGCAGCAACCAGCCAAAGGCGAAGGGGAAGGGGAACGATGCTGCAGCGGCATTTTATGTCGCCAGCAAACAACAGCAAATGACTTTAATTGCATTTCTCGAAGCACTTTTTGCCTCTCAGTCGCAGTTGCAGTCGCAGTCAGCATCGACGTCGCAGTTAGCTAGAACAGACAAAGCGGCGGCGGCAACGTTGTTGCAAGCATTAACAAAAATTTGCCAGCTCAAAAGGCGGCAGAGATGCTCTTTGTTGTTTTTGCCACACACAATCTTGATATAAATAATAATTAAATGGATTAGCAGCCAATCGACGATGCATTAGATGCTGATGTTGCAACGCCTTGTGCTCAGTAGCTGCCACTGCCACTGCAACGCCTCAAGAGATCATCGCTGCAGATTAGCCAAAAGCAAACAAAAGCCTCATCCAGGCAAACGGGACGCGGCAAGGAAGTGTGGCAACCAGGTGAGTGCACGCTCAATTAATTAATGGCAACCATGAAAGAGCCCGCAACAACTTTGCCTATGCCGCTGACTGCGACGCCGCCAGCGACTGCAACTGCAACAGCGACGGCGGCCGAGAGATTGTTATCGAAAGTACATTTTACATGCGTGTAGTTAACATACAAAGCGACCGTTCACACGGCCAAGCGAAGCAAGCAAACAAGCCAGCAAGCGAGCTAAGCCAACCAGTTGAATGGTCCAACAATCCCCAATTCCAATCGAATCGAATCTCAATCTCGCCTGCGCATGCGCAACTTTTTGGCAATTGCTTGTGGCATTGCCTTTCCATTTTCCGTATACCCTACTTCTTAAACGGGCTCATGCAGACTTCATGTACGGCTTGTACATGTACTCTACATATATATTTGCAACACTAATTCACAGCGCATTGGAACATCGGCTTCAACACACTTAACTTTTCATTGGCATTTTCTTTGCACACCTTTCGCCAAGTTGGGGGGCTTGTTGTTTCTGTTGTCTTTTTTGGTGTGAGAATTTGCTTAATGAATTTCTTACAGTTTTATCGCTTAATTTGTGTGCCTAATGAAGTTGCCTATTGGTGGCTGTCAAATGGGCAGCGCAGATTACACATACGTCGTGTGGTCTTAGCAAATTGGGCGCTAAGTTTTCAGCCTTTCATCGCGCCACTCACACACCATATTTACTTTAATCCTCTTGCAAATCCTGTCGGCTTACTGCAGACAAACAAATGGCAGACATGCCATATAAATAAAATAAAATGCCATGCGACGCTCTTAAATATTTTTTTTGGCAATTTAAGTATTTTTTTTTGTTGTTATTTTTAGTCTACTCTACATAATTACGGTCAAAGTGAAATGAGTTGGAGACTTTGGTGCTGCAACCGCGTCATCGCGTGCTGCAAGAAAAAAAAAAAAAAAAGCGGAAAATTAAATTTTTATTTATGTGCTGCCACATTTTTTATGCCGTTGTCGTTCTTTGCACTAGACTAATATTTTTCGTTCTTTCCTTTTTTTTTTTGGATGTTTGCTTTCATTGTTAATATATTTGGCGCTAGTCGCAGGGGGCGGCAATTTGTGCTAAGTGGATAATGTTCATAATGATGGTTAAATATGTCATAAAACACTTCATTTCGTAGGGTTTGCAGCTTTTGTTTGCTCTAAACGGAAAAACGTCAGTTGCAGTTTGTAATTTTTCAGCTGAGTTGAGTGACAGTGCTTGAAAAAATGCTATGGTAATTATGGGGCTGGGGATGGGCCATGCATTTCATTAGAAAATCAAAATGTTTGTGGAAAAAGTCATGCAATGGCTGGAAGGTTAAAAGAAAACTAGCAGAAACGGCTTTAAGAATTCATAAATCACTTGGTTCCCAGCTTGTTACTTTTATCCGTTATGTTCTCGTTGAGAACTGACAGTGCATAATACGAAAAAAAAAAGAAAAAGTATCTATCGCTCAGAGTTGTCACTTTTATAAGCATATCAAATGGCATGTATCTTATGACTGTTGCCCAGGGCCTGAGTATGGCAATAAAGTCAATAAAACAAATCTGCAATTGATTATTTTTGCATAAAAATTGTCCAATATTGCAACAGTGACACGACCTTGAGGCATAATATAAATACAAATATGTAATGCAATGCAATTACAATCAATACCTCACGACCCACACAAACACATATACACAGAGCTGGGTAGCCCACCATCGTAGTCGACTCACAAACCAAACCAAACCAAACCAAACCAAAGTGAACCGAACCGTGGTACGACTCTGGCTTGACTTGGTACGCATGCGCCGCGTGAGCTCCGTCGATAAATCGAAATTGTTTGCACTGCCAAAAAGCGAATAATTGCACGAGGTGGGCAGAACGGAGCAGAGCAAAGCAAAGCAGATAAACCGCTGCCCGCTGGCCGCGATCTGGCAGCGAGTTATGGAATTATGTGTCAAACAACGAGAGTTAATGGCCCAGTCCGGTTCAGTCGGTGTGGTCGGCTCTGGGTCGACTCTAGTCTGGCCTGGCCCGGCCTGGCCCTAATGGAAATTGCTGGCATCCAGGCCTGTGATTTTGCGCACATTGAATGTGTTTTTAATTACCGGACTGAGTAGATGCCAAAGCGGAGGCATTGCCAAATGCCAGCGCACACGCCGCACTCATAGATAACAATTTAGTGTGGCGATTTAGGCACGTCCAATGGCCACTAACAGCAACCAGCCAACACAACAACAGCAACAACTGACCACTGACCAGCATCTGTAACCAACATCCACATCCACATCCACATACACAAAACACATCTTGTGACCGGCACCCGCGTCGTTGGCATTGCATTTGCTACTGTGCTAAAAGTTTAGCATGCGGAAAATTAACATGCGGCTGCTGCTGATGCTGCTGCTGCCACTCAGCAAGCTTTGGAACTCTGTGCACAGTATATCTCAGTGGTTTTTTTTTTGTGTGTTTCCTGGTTGGGCAGATTTCCCTGGTGAGAAAAGCCACGGGCATCTAGCGATGTCGTCGTCGTGGCAGATTGAGCGTGTGACCAAAGTCAAGTGCAGTGAAAAGTAATTAACTTGAATTGGTGAGGCCAGAAACGCAGACTTGCATGGCTAACTGTGCGCGCACAGTGGGTGCCACATAACATAGGCCCATGGCCCACTGCCCACAGCTGCCGCATCGGAGCGATAAGCCACGCGGCTTAGCCTAAGACCTTTCATTAAGACAACAACAGAAAGCAACTTTCGAAATATTAAAATTAAATGATTTTCATTATTGTTATTATAATTCGATGATGAGTGTGAGTGTGTAGTATGTGTGCGGTGTGTGTGGCTGGGAATTGGAGTTCGAAAAATCAAAATCAATTCGATTGGCAGCACATTAAAATATTTGATTTGATGTGGCATCAAGCAGACGACCACCAGGCGAGCCAAACTACAGCTACCTGAGCCACCAACCAACCACCAAGAACTACAATTTGTCTGATTGAAACATAAAAATTTGTTACAGTTTATGCTTGGTTAAAACACAGAAGGCGCGGACTGCAAAAGGCACACAAACCAAAGGAATATATAGTCATTGCTATTAATACATAGAGCAAATGTTTTTACTTGGAAATTTATCCAATCTCGATGCAATGTGACATGCAACAAGGAAATCGCTGTCCAGACACTGCCAAAACTCCCCCACAAGCAACGCACTTGCAACATGGACCAATGCGGCGACGAGGGCGACAAACTAGCGAAACACTTGCGACTCCTTTTATGCGACATCTGTTTAGTGCGATTTTGGAAAATGCATATCAAGCTCATTGCATTGGCAATTGCAATTGCAAGACGCGTATGCAACATTCTCGCAGACAGACTAAACTGAAAAAACTTAAATAAAAAAACACACCAAATAGTTTTCGCGAATACGCGATTTGCACACACTGAAGTTCAACAGACTTACAGATCACTGATCTGATCTGCACTTAAAGTCCAAGAGTAGGTAACTTGAAATGTACATGATATGTAAGATACATTTTCAGTTGAAATTTCTCCAAATAGTTGTAACTACCCTCGTCACTGCTGCAGTCACTTAGCTCTCGCTGACTGTTTTGGTATTGCAAAATGTTGTGGTAGGCGCGGGTGCATTGCAAACTCATCCTCAAACCAGAGATATAGTATATATATACATACATATATAAAATCTGCAGACAATCTGTGGAACAATGTGATAAATCTTATTGCGCGCTGACTGCAACAACTGCAAGCACAGCCATGCCCCCTCTGGGTGGGAGTGTTTTGGAGTGCAAGTGCACAGACATACGTACTGGCAAGGCGAAGACTGGGAGGGGAACGAGAGGGGAGCTCGCGGCTGGGGCAGGCGTTGGTCTGGCCGCCACACCAACGCATCAACAACAAACAGCAAACAGCATCAGCAACTTGTACATCATTTTCAATGCTAAGCAACATGGCAAGAGCATGGCAATGGCCTGCAACGACAACAGCAACAACACTAGCAACAACAACACTTGCAACAGCAACAGGCACAACATAGCTCATATGGCTTGCAGATTTATTTTGCAGGCGTCGACTTCGAAATAGTTGAGTGCCGCGCAAATTACAAATTCAAATTTAATTAAGTAAAAAATTAAACAAAAAAAAAACTAAAGATGCAGACGCGTCTGCGTTGTAGTTTGTCAGCAGGCAAAGAGGAGGAGAGGGAGGTTGAGCAGGGGGGGAGTGACACAGCGTCTGTCAATGTGACAAGCGACAAGCATCGCAACATGGAGTTGGAGTTGCAGCTAGAGATGTTGCCGGAGGGCGCAGCAGCAGCATTGGCATCTTTGCAACTTTGCCAGCGGCATGCAAATCGATCGCATCGACAGCGGGCACTTCAATCGGATTGTCGCCTCAACGCAGCAGCTAAAAATGTTTCAATTAAATTAAAATCAAATAATAGCACACACACATACGTACATACGTTCACTTTGTACAGTGCCTACTCGACTTACAGCACGCCTTTTACGGCGAATGGTGTGGCAGGCAAGTGAAGGTGTTCTTCACTGGATAATTGCATGCAACATGGATTTAACTATAACTATAAGCTATGCACTTGCCGTATGCGACCACCAGCAGCCATCACTACCATGAATTATGAACACCAATTTCTCCAACGTTCCCAATCCGAAGAACGCCTCTTGGCCACCATTGCGTGTCCATTCGTGTTGGATATCAATTTGCAGCGTTGGCAATAGGGCTGGGCAGGCATTTAATTTCATAATCACTGTGATTGGGACTTGATGTCGTGAAATTGAAGAGCGCACATTGAATAGTAACATTATCACAAAACCAAATACTATTAACAGCAATAAAAACCAAAAAACCCTTTGTATAGAAATTCTTGCCAAATTCAATATACATTCTATAATCATTTAAAAGTCTCTGTATAATATTTATTTTAATGTTTACATCACTCAGAAAAAAATCTTCATTGTCGTTAGATTTAAAAATAATGATTTCGATTTCTTTTAATAAAATTTCCAAAATGAGGAAGACTTACTTAAATTTTTGAGAATCGCGGAGTAGGGCGGCAGCAAATTCGTTATTTATACTAAATCATACCCGAAAAAAGTTGCATTTACCATGAATATGCTTATTTGTACTATGTTTTTTCTGAGTGATGAGAAGCAAACAAACAGTTCAGTGACTTTTCATATAACAGTCTTAAACATTCGCGATGCGACAAACCCCATCTTCAGCTGCGTCGATTGCATTTTGCCATCCATCAGAGTCAAAGCCAAGGCTGAAGCCAAAAATGTATTTGCATTTTGCATAAAGTTGCCAAGTTTGCAACGTTTGGCTGCAGGCTGCAGGGCATATTCACAGTCACAGTCACAGTCACATTCACAAACGCATTCACATTTTGAACGGTACTTTGCGGCCATAAAACGTTTAGTCAATCGACGCGTCTGTCTGTCTGGCTGCTGATGTGTCAACTTGCAAGTTGCTCGTAGCAACCTGTTGTTGCAACCACAGGGGCAACCAACTAATTATGAATCAAATAAGCGAGTCTCTGTAGAATCGTCGCATAATGCATTATAATGTAATATTTAAGCATTGAGTTTATTGGCGGCACCTACATGGAATCATCATTAAATGTTGCAGACACCGTTGTTGTTGTTGTTGTTGTTGTTGTAGCAGAACTCGTTTGCCGCAATTTGTGGCATTAGCTGATGATGCTGCAGACATGTTAGCTCCTACACAGCATTTCGACCCATATCAGGCCAGGCCAATTGATGTGACTTCCGCTCTTAATCTATGCTGGGAGGCCTTAGCTAAAAGCCACAAACTACAGCTACATCTAAAACAGCCCAGGAAGTGGCCAAGACACAGAGTCGGCAACGGGGCTAAGACTTTTCAATATAAATCAATTGCGATATTTGCCTCAGCGCATACCAAACGAGCAGACAAAAAACGGAACTGGGCGCAAGGCATACGTCAATATGGCCAAAAAGGACATGCGAATTGGCAAAAGAAAATCTCAAGACATTTCAAATTTAAAATGCGATTTTACCACACACACTCACAGACACACACACACACACGAAGAGCTACTGCACACATATGCCAAGTCAAATTGAAAGGATAATTCGCCCGCAAACACCCTCCTGGGTATGCAGCCCGCCCCAGGACTCAACTCTTCTTCCTCTCGACTGCTGATGGCATGCTAACACGCCTTTGAATTTGCCAATTGCTGTTGGCGCACGTACAAAACACTTAAATTTGCACAGCGGCAGCCAAGACACAGTCCCTCGCTCCAGTCCAAAACCAGACTCAGGCCAACTGCTTACGTACATGTCGTATACATATACTTACATATATATATGGACTTACATATGTATGGATGTAGTCCGCAGCCGGCCAGGAGCCGTAGTCACAGCCAAGCACTAGAGGATGCCAATGACGATGCTTGCGAGCACGTTTAAGAAATAGAATTTTTAAGCAAGTGCGTTCAAGTAAGAACAGGACCAAGTCCAAGTCGAAGTCAAGTCTGTATTCCATATATGTGCATTCTTAAAGGTTTGTTATTCTTTTCTGGTTTCTCTTTACACTTACTGGATCATATAGGCTGTGTCAATTGCCAGAGTTTTGTTTGATTTTTGATGACAGGCTCTAAACTGAACTTAACTAATGTTATTGGTTGACTTATCTTTATCATTTTCTAAAAGTTGTTTTCCAGTTAACAGCAGAGCATCTGCTAGTCGGCTGTAGCTTTTGTTCAAGCTTCTTTGGTCTCTGTAGAAACATTTTCGAGTGCACTTGAGCGTCTCACAGCTTTACAGCTAATGAATAGCGCTCAGTTCAATATGATTTCTTGCACGATTTGTTTGTTAAAAGTCAATTAGTTGATAAAGCAGCCAAGAGGAGGAGCATCTGAGTTGTTGTACTACTACTATTTTGGCTACAGCCCACACATGAATCAAGCGTTGGTGGCTGTGGCTGCCACTGTGCCACTGCCACTGAGTGTGGCACAGTCATTGCCACAGCTACTGCATAATAAATTCGCTAACCACGTAATGCTGCAGCTGCAGTGCAGGGATTTGGTATACATTTTTTATGCGCTGCCCGCCCGCCTTTACCAACTACCGGAGACACTGGCAAAAGTTTAAGAAAAGTCAACAGTTAACAATGCGGCTTCAACGTGTCGCCCGTGCGGATGCGAATGCGGATTGCGGAGAAAACCACAGAAGCAGCAGCAGTAGTCACCGCAGCAGGGCTAAAAGTTCGTGCGCTCTAATGGCATATTGCGGGCAAGTGCTAAAGTGAGCCGACGGCGCTCCGGGGATACGACCAGGATGTGAGTGTGAGTCTTCAAGTGCTTGGGATCTTGGAGTTTGGCTTTGAGTTTGCCTTTAAAATGGCCAAAAGTTGCTGCTAATTGGATTTGTCAACTCAATAAAAACTGAATTACATGCATTTTGATGGTGTGACTTAATGTGGATATTGGGTTCCTTGACCAGTCAACAGTCAACAATTTCAACAAAACAAAAAAAAGTTGACGCAAACTTGGCAAGCAGCATGCATAGATAAGTAAACAGGAACTGACAGTTGCAGAACGAAAGGCTTTTGTTTGCTCCCCGATAAACTTGTGCATATTAAAATATCATAAAAAGCTATGTGCAAAATTTCTGCTGCCAATTGCATAAATAAATGGTAAATTAAAACACAAAAGCTTATTATGTATACTTTTTTTTGCATATTAAACACAAATGTATATTTTAATATTTGTTTTTTAAACGGCCTACAGAGGGATTTCCTTTAGCTCTCCAGGCTTGATTATTTCGCCCTCAAAGCTGTACCTTTTTCTTCCAGATTTCTTCACGAACACGTGTAGGAAGCTTTTATCCGGATGAACAACTCTAAAGAAAACAATCTTAATAAGTTACTAATAATATATATTAGACTTATCGATTAACCCACCTGATAATGTATTCGTTATCACCATGCGGAATTAGCATAAGATTCTCTAAGTTTACACGATTTACCAGCTTCGGAAGCGCCGAGTTGGCTATCAGTACAACCATCAACTGTTAAAATATTTATTAAAGAGCAGAACATTTTTAGAAATAGTGCACATTTCCAAAATTAAGCAAATTCGAGTCATCTAATTATCAAGCTTCTTAAACTGTTTTCTTTCAACTGTTATTAAACAGCGTTTTTAACCGTTTTATAGCTAGTTTTATTTTTAAGACTGAGATGTAACGCATTGATTCATCATAGACATGCTAATAAGAAAGAGTTTAACCAGAACTAAAACTTTTATTTTCAAGGTCGCATAAGTACTTTGTGGATACGCTTCTTTAACATTAAAAGCTTAACTCTCCCTAGAATTATATTATTGTATAAGCATGAGAGTGTTATTAAAATCTTTAAATCCGCTTTATTTAAAGATTTCATTTCGTCATACATGAAAGTACTATCTTAGCCAGCAGCTGCTTTCAATGCGTTTTGGCTTAGGCCTAAGGGAGGCAACTGTTGGCCACGTTCCACAACATAGCTGTACGTGGCTATATAGCCATTGGGACCGGCTTCATAGGTAACAATCAATCTCCCAGACCCTGGGAAATACAGTTGATTTAGCTGACCCTTTATTAGAAACTGTCCAGGTGCAATTTCTTCCACGGTTTCTTCACGCACAACACCAATGTCATTGATTCTATATTTAAGTTAACTAAAAGATTATTGACATTTGTATAAAAAAATAACAGTTTACGTACCTCAGAGTATATTTTTTGTCGCCCATTGGCTCCAAGCGAACGTTATTGTTTTGAATACGTGGCACCAGCTGCGACAGCGCCAAATTGGCAAATAGAACCAGAACTAACTAAATAAATTGAACATTCATAAATGCTAACATCCAGCAACTGACCATCTTACCGAGCTAAACAAATTCACAGACATGATGTCGTCGATCTTTCTGATTCTGTATCTGGCAACAAACTAGACTGACAACTCCCAGCAACTCATCTCTGTAGCTTAAAAATATATTCGCTAAAACCTTAATTATGACGAAAACACGTTTTGAATTTGACGTTTGCCAAGAGAACACAATAAAATTGCTGTGACCTTTAGATTGAGATTTTATGTGACTGGAGAACTACCCACAAATCCATCATTACTTGCATAGCAGAAGTACTATCCAACTTTAAGGAAAAGGTTTTACAGCAGACACGTGAGATATATTGTAATCACTTTATGTGCACTGTTTTGTATATACATAATATAATTATGTTTACACCTTAAATTACCAGAATGAAGACACATATATATTGATTTGGAAAGATCTGACGTTTATCATTTTACAAAGTAATTTTGCGTTGTACAGCTAATATACGTGAAGGTTAATTTTAGCTCCGAACTGTGACACGTTAACTAAAGGTCAACCTTCTTTTTTTAGCCGTTTGCAAAACAAGACATTTGTTAATGCACAGGTTTATTCAAGCTCTTAAGCGGTCGTTTTTATGACACACATTTTTACGCCGGAAGTATGCCCCGCAGAGCAAAAGTATGAGCCCCAACTGGGTGACTGGTGCTGGGAACGGAAGCCGTCTTTTTCTTAAGTTTTGTTTGGCTTTGGCTCACAGCGCCTGCTGCTGGCAACTGGCAACGGGCAACTGACGACTTGTGGTCATTAACAGCTCTTGCTTGGCAATTAAACTCGAGCGTCCTTTAATGACAGGCTTTCTTCGTTAGCCATAAGTTGGCGTCTGTTGTTGTTAGTGTGTTAATGAATTATTGTTTGAGACACAGGCGCAGTGTATTGATGCGTTATAGGGGGATAAATTACATTGATGGTTTCTTTTTTTATTTTACATATTTTCTTCAAAACATGAACATATTATAATACGGCTTTGTTGCCGGTCTTTTAAGCTGGAGGACCATCCTATCCTGGGTATTTGCTAGACCCTGGGTGGGAAGTAGGTACGATAGGCAAGTAATGGGTAAACTTTGGCCTTCAGGTTGTATTCACCGGTTGCAGGCTTCACCACATTCACCTCGAGTACTTGTCCATCGTGATGAAAAACTCTAAAGGTGACATGAAAAACTAAATAAATATATATGCATGTGTTTGAAAATAAAGGCTTTACTCACTTCAGATCGTATTCGTTATCACCAGAGGGAATCAACTTTATATTATTTAAGATAACGGTATTCGTTAACTCCGACAGCGCCGAGTTGGCAAAAAGTACAATAATCAGCTGTTGAAATTTCGATAATGTTAAGATTTCAATTGTGTTCAAAAATGTACATCTTACCAAGCTAAATGAAATTCGCATCATGTTACGGACTTGCTTTATGTAAAGTGTTAGATAAAGAGAATTTTTAGCCGTTTTTATGGTGTTTTGGTTGCGTGTCGCATTGATTTATCACAGATCGGCTTTTTAAACTAAACTATATAATAAATAAACTTTCTTACGGCTTATATAACAAATGTATATTTACATATACTTGAAATAGAAATCATAGAGCACTATCATTGCACCAACTGCAACGCTTCCAAAATGATCCTGGAGTGATGACGACAGTTGACCTTTATCACACATTTTGGGTTGTAACACAAGCACCGTCGAGCAACGGAAAATGGTAATGAAAGAAATGATCAAATGATTGACTAAGCCAATAATCAAAATTATATAAAATTGTTTAAGCTGTAACTGGCTAACAAGAGAAAGATGTGGCTTATTAAAAAAGGTTAACCAAACCGAATGTAAACTTTTCACCATCTTTTTCATTGCTTCCAAACAGCTTAACTACTTAAACGTATGAATGTAAATAAATCCAAGCATCTTGCCCCAGAGTAACTGAGAACCCACAAGTTACATTAACTGCAACAACAACCGGCATTCTTGAGATGAGCCCGAAGCGGACGCTGCAACCATAATCACACATTTGCATGCGCTTTGAGGCCTGAAGCCCAAGCCAGCCACCATTTATATGTTTCTCCAACAAACACTTTAAAAAGCTGTGCTGCGTATGCGTATTTTTGGCAGTCGCTACAACAGATAAAATGTCATTAAGCAAAGAGTGCAGCACGCACAAAAAAAAATCCACTGCAATTGCAACTGCAACTAAAAACTGTGGCCGAAGCTGCCCACACAGTGGTCAGTGTTTTGGCCTCAGCGTTGGCTTCGTTGCGTGACTGCGACTGCGACGGCGAATGCGATTCCGATTCCGATGACGCCTTCGCATGCCGCAACAGCAGGATGTGGAGTGGAGCCTCCTGTTGGCCAGATTACGCGCACGATATGCTAATTTGCATGCAGTGCAAGAGAAGCCTTGTTGTGGGCGATCGATGGCCGTGCGAGCCCAGTCCAGCAAAGGAATTGTGGCCTGCAGCTGAGACGCTTGCGGTACGAGGCCCACGGGGCAACCTGATCGATATCTGGCAAGTTGCGAAAAAATGTGGTAAATACGAGTAATCGAGTTGTAATAAATTTAAAAGTGTGGGGCACCCACAAAAATACGCCAAGGCAAACTTGTTGCACGCATATTGACACACGCACAGAAGCAGGACTGAGCGGGTCAGGGAGGGATGGAAAGAAATGGAGAGGGGGACAGAGCAGTGTAGTATGCTAGAAAGGCCAAGCAAAAGCTGTTGATTTTTAGCAAACATTTCACCTGCTTGGTTGTTTGGCCTGTCGACTGTTGAAAGTTCGGCCAGAGGGGCCATTTGGAATGTATTTTTAAAGTTGCGGTTGCGACCACTTAAAAACTGACTGACTGAAGTTGTTGCATGCAACAAGCGTCAATCACCCGCACAAAGCCAAACCGTTTCGCTTTATTGCTATGGAAAATTGCTGTTTTGCCGCTTGATTGCGTGTGCATGGAGTACAGTTTGGGGTGCTGGGACACAGATCTACCATTGGTAAAATCTATCGACTGATTGAGGTCTGGACAAAGCCCAAAAGCACCGTCAAGTAACAGAAAATGGTCATGAAAGTAATGGTCAAATGAATGACTAAGCCAAGCTGTTCCAAAATCAAAACAACATAAAATATTTTTAGCTTCAACTGGAGAACAAAAGGAGCATATATGTAAAAACTTGTCTTCACTTAAGTATACCTAAAAAAAATCTTTAACCATTGCCTCGTAAATTGGTTATTTAAAATTTTTTATTTTGGAAATATTTTGCGGATTTGGTTGGTTTTTTTCTGAAACTGCTGCACAGCTAAAGTCATCATGAAATAGTTATGGTACCTTCTCCTTAGCATCTTTTCATTGCTTGCAAACAGCTTAACTACTTATACGTATGAATGTAAATAAATCCAAGCACCTTGCTACAGAGTAACTGTCGGGGCGTGCGCGCTTTGCCTCGAGCTAAGCGCTTGGCTGGTTGTGGCAGAGGTCCACTGAGCACCCACAAGCAACATTTACTACAACAACAGCAGGCATTCTCAAGATGAGCCCGGAGCGGACGCTGCAACCATAGTTGATGATGATGCCAGCTGACCCTAATCACAAATTTGCATGCGCGTTGGGGCCTCAAGCCCCTCTAGCTCGAGCCGCCAGACTAACAGCAATGCTGTTGTATGGAGTAGGAGACGCATGCAGCTGCAACAGGTGCAGTCTGTTGTTGCCAGTTGTTGCGGAGTTTTGTCTGAGGCATACCGAGTTTTTGCTGCAGCCGCTACTCCCACACACGACCTGGGCAGCTCATTGATTTCTGCGGCCTCATGGCAGCAATTTAATTGCGTTGCGAGCAGTGAATTAATGCCTGGCAATTGCATGTTTTCTAAGGTCGTTTGAGAATGAGAGAAAACGGTTTTGTTGCTGGCCTGGGAACGGGGCAACACCCGCTATTGATTTTGCTTATATATATTTATTTTTGGGCGGTGTTCTGCGGCTAGTTGCAGCTGCAGCTTGATTTATACGACATGAGCTATAGTGAAGGCCGTTGCTCATATGGCAAAGGAAAAAAAAAATTGTCAACACAGAGCGGCCCATAAAAGCCGAGCGCCGAGATACGAGCACGATACCAGACACTAATCAACACATATTGATCATATGCAAGTGGTCAGCGGACCTGTCTATTAATTAAGCAGCAGCAACAACAACAGGCATAACAGCAAAAAAAAAAGTTAGCTGCCGTTTTGGTCACTACACGTTCACCCAGCTACAAATTGCTGTTGCCACTTTGGTGCGCCAGCCACTGAATCTTTGGCCAGTTTATGTGACCAATATGCTTATCGTGTCGGCATAATCGCCAATTGCGAGCACTGTGAACAATGAAAAAGGACTGAGATGGCATTCCGGACCAGCATAGGACTGAAAATGCGTTTGGCGATGGGTCGGTCAATCTGCAACTTATAACTTATACACAGCGCGTTCTTCTTGTTGACTCGTCTTATAAATGTGACAGTTTTCATTAGAATAAATAGTTGATATTAAATATGGCATCTACGACAATCCTTTACGGTCAGCATATAATAAGGGAATGCAATACCGAATCGAAAGATTCCTTCCACAACCATAAATTTGTCAAAAATGGTCTTATTTTCAGAATCATGGTTTGAGCTTGAAAAAGAGATTTAATATTGAAACTTTTGATACAACAGAATGGAATCTTTTCACGATTCAATTGCAACCATTCCATTCGATTTAGTTCTTAGGTTTGCCATTCTCAAACCAATGTGAAAAAAAATTGCGGCCTTTTAACGACAAATGACATTCAAAAAGCCATGAGTTTTATGATCGGTCTTATGCGGGTGCTTTAGGCCAGGCTAAGCAGCCAACAGCCAACAGCCGAGTTGCCCAAGCAGGTTTTGTCCCCAAAGCGCACGTCTGCCGTCTAAGGCCTGCCCCCAAGCGATATGCGGTGTAATTAATGCGACAGCAGCTGCGCTTTGCTCAGCACCCCCTGCCATTACCCACCCCCCCGCAACAGCATTTGCCCGTTCCTTTCGCGCTGCTCAGTTATCTGACGCTTGCATATTAAAAATCTTTATAGTCTTTTGCGGTTTGTCTTTGAGTTGTTTTTCTTTTTCTGCTTTTTTTTTTTGGCATGCATTCGATTTAGAAAATGTCGCATTGAGTGCGTGAGTGTGGGAAACCTGCAACTCGCCGCTTGCAGCTTGCAGCTTGCAGCCAACTAGCCAAAGGCGGGTGAAATGGGCAATGAGTGATTCCAATCGCAATCGCAATGGCCCGCCTGGCGCTGCCAAACGGAGCGCAGCAGCCGAGCAGACGATTGGAATCGGCAAATGACATCGTCGGTGGCTGCCTCCTACAAGTTTTGTTGCTTGGCTCCTTGACAGCAATTTTATTTAATTTCTGTGCTGATGATACACAAATGATAAGGAGCCCAGTTCTTGGCTAAAATTGCATTTTTCATTTGCGCTCTAAAATTTATATAGCCACAGGCTAGAGGGCTATGTATGTAGATGCATATGGGTGGGGCGCCTCAAGCTCTTTGCCACCTGCCTTTGGGCTTTTGTGATCAGCGTCAACATGATGCGAGTGCAAGTTGCCGTATGCCGTGTGGCCCATAAAACAAGAAAGCAGCAGCAGCAATCACAAACAACGAACTCTGCATACACTCTTTTCTTTACACAAAAATTAGCTATTCTCTTCTACTATCGCATAATATCGCAACTTTCAAAAGTATCGTAAAACTAAATATCGAAAATATAAGCATTCACAGCTTTTTAGCCAAAAATAAATTAAACAGTGCCACAATTTTTTTTCCTTTCGAAAAACTGTAAATGCCCCGAGTGGCATACATATATCTTGACAAATGCTTCGGCCCCCAAAAAACAAGAGCGTCCAATTTGTGTGCGGCTTGTCGTAAAGTTTTTTTCTTTCGTTTCGAGGCAGCCATTCATTTGGTTTTTATGAGGCGAGCAGCCAGGATGACATCGCAGTCGTTCGTTCTGACTTGATTAGAAGCAACGACCAGGTGGTAAGTTTAGGTTGTCCTGGTCCTGGTCCTGGTCCTTGTCCTGTCCTGTCTTGTGGCATGTCCTGTTGATTTACGTACATGCTTATTGCACTTTTGCGCCATGCGCACGCTCCATGCCACACTCAACGCCCACCAACACCCACAAGACAACCGAACACACCGACCACCTGGCCACCGTGCCTTGACAAATTATCTGGCATTTTTTAGTTTGTCAAAATGTTTAACCCGTTAATTGTGCGATTAATCGCTGCATTAGACGCTGCCAGCGACCACTAAATCAACAATTGGCAACGCAAGCGCACTTGCCACATACAGATAGGTAGAAGCTTATAGTTGCATCGGCGATTGCAATTTGTTTGCCACATTCGCAATTACGCAAGCAGCAACGCTGCTGCCCAGCTGCCCACAAAATCAATGCCTTCAGGGGGGGAGGTCCGATGGGTGGGGTAGGGTGTTGTGTGGCAAAACTAAACAATAAATAATGAAGCGAAGCAGCGGCACGTAACAATCGAAGAGAGAGGAGATGGAAACGACGCCCGTTCATCAGAGCCCATCAGCTGCAGCTGCAGCAGCAGCCCAAAGATAAAACGTAACCAGGCCAACATCGGCCTTGATCGTGCCGCACTGCTTTTGTCAACCAGTGAAAGAGAGAGATGAAGTGGAGAAAAGAGATTGCAATCGGGAGCCGTTGATTGCAACTGATATACATCAATATGAGAAGCAGTGCCAGGTTGTAAAAGTCTCAACGCAACAGCTACTACAGCTTTTAACACCTGCAATCGGTAAAGTCATCTTCTTCTCATCATTGGCTTTATTAAGTTGTAAAATGCGAAATGCAGAAAATGTGTAGCACACCGCCGTCGAAATGCTCTTTCGTATTGTATAGCAATGTGTTCGTATACTCAACAAATGTTTGACTCAAGCTTATTGTAAAAGTAACTAAACTTTGTTTTAAAAATCATAATATCTTTAATGAAGCCTCACACAGCTGTGCATGCCGTCTGTCAGGGGTAATTGATTACGCGCTCCCTCTCTGCTACTGAAAGGGAGATACCAAAACTCACACTTGGCCCCTGCCTCTGATGTAGATCATTCCCAGCGGAAAAAGAAAACACGAGTCGAGCCCCCGGTTCGTCCAAAGTGCGTGTGAAGCGGCCACAAAGCCTTGACAGCTGACCGAGCGACCAACGATGCCTGGGAATCCAATGAGGCAACTGAGCTACGCATTGATTGAGAACTGAAACTGAGGCTGCATTGCGCATACGCCGCGTGCATCAATTTTCCAGCTAGATGTCGACAGACGTCATCAACTGAGCTGTGTGCGAGAGCGATATGAAAACAATTTTTAATAATTGACAATTAAACTAACAATAATTGACAATAAATATTAAAGCGGCGTCGAAGCTGCAATTAATGGCGCGTTTTAGCCATATAAGTCGGCGGCGACTCGGCTCAACGGATCAGCGGATCAGCGGCTCAACGTCAAACGGAGACCGCCTGACACAGTGTGAGAGCGTTTCAAAAGAGAGCAGCCGGCTTAATATAACTCAATTAGCTCGACTCTAGTGCTGATAAATCAATCACGAAAAACAGCGCCCATAATCAGAGCAGCAACTACTCTGAAATGAATATCGGAGGCAACCCGCAGCTTGGCACCTGGCTGAGACGAAGACCAAGGCCAAAAACTATCTAAACTATGGTTGATGATTTGCGTGCCGCGTTGCCATTTCTCAGCGCAACATCCAACGTGCAACGCGGGCAACTTCCGGTGCGGCTTCAACTGCAAAACAACTCTGTCTCTGAGATGCAGCCTTAATTGAAACATTTTGCGTAAGCGGTCAGACGAGGTGGGAGGACTCCACTTCAACTTGCCTCTTGATGCACCCAGCACCCACGCAGCATTTTGTTGGACCTACTCCCAGGCTCCTCCAGCACTCTGTGGCAGCAACAAGCACAACTCCATTTGGAGTACGGCTTGTCACAAATTGAAAGCTACAAGCGGCAAGTACACGATTTATGTGGGCCGACGAGTTGCAGCAGCATTAAACGAAAGTGCCTCATGATGCTGGATCAGGGCAACAGGCTGCAGGATGAGGGGTTAAGGGGATGGTGGGTGAGAGGTAGAGATTTTCAAATGCCTGGGCCATTGGGCAATGGTTAATCCCGGCACATTTAAGCGACATGACCATGAACACCGCCAATGCCATTTTATGGCATTTTAATGGTCACTTAATTTTGTTTATGTTTAATGGGCGTGCCTCTGGCAGCTGCCTGTGGCTGAAGTTACTCCGCAGCAGCAGCAGCAGCGGCAGCAGCATCGTATATTGATTGCCGATTAACGTAGCAGGTAGCCGAATCGATGGACGACGACGCCATTGTTCGCAAATTGCGCATAATTTCTTGATGTGGCAGCTTTTGTTAACAAATATTTGAGCAGAACTTGCAATTTTAATAAGCTCCATCTCGGAAATGGACACCAGACACCACTTTCCCACAGGCTAGGCTCACTAAGCCCCGCTATCTATGCAGAATTAACAAAATCATAAAGCAAATAGTAGGACCATATATACCATATAGCAGAACCAAGCCCAACTCCAACTTGTGCCCAAGCCCAGCCTGGCAGCCTCTAATGATGATGAGCGAATCGCTTTTTGCAAGCAAATTGCAGCAGCGTTATTTCCTTTGTCGGCTCACACCTCAATCTTCAATTGTATATAGCATCAAGTCCAAGTGCAAGTTCCAGGTCCCACTATCTCCAGGTTTTCTGCCTCCTCAGCGTATTAACTGCGGCAGTCGTAATGATTTATGAATGGCAATTTCAGCGATATTTTATTGCATTTTAATTAGTGTAATATCAATTTGTGGCCCAAGACCGCAAAACAATCTAACTCAACAAAAGCCCAGGAAAAAAGAGATAGTAGAGCAAAGAAAGAGAGAGCGAGAGAGATCAAGAAATATTGCTTCGGGGGAGTTTCTAACACTCATTAAATTCTTGTTTTTTCTTTTTTTTTTAAACACAGAGTTCGTGCCAGAAATCGCACTTGGTTGTCAGCTTGAGCTGCAGCTTCATCACCCACTTTTGTTGTTGTTGTTTTCCAATCTTCCAAGTGCCACACCCACGTTAAACAGGCGACTAACAACGCGTGTCGTCGCAACGCCCACATCTGCAACATAAATTTACCAATTTAATAGTAACTCATAAATGCATGTAAATATGCAAACACAATAATGTGCCACATATTTTTGTTGTCGCATATCAGAGGGGGAGGTAGATAAAATTAACTGGAAAATTTGTAGAAAATCAGCACTGAGCGATGCTAAAGCCGAATATCATGTGTAGCTATAAGACAACATCTTGTCATTAAATTAGAAGGGCGTAATTTTAAATCAAATTGTAACTTCGGTATATTTAGAGTTTGTTAAGTAAAAAACAACTCTAAAAGTGAGTCACAAGTTCGTTAATGATTGAAGCTTGATTTCGTTTTAATTGTTTTGTCATTTAACAAACATTCTAAAACGTGATCATATATTTTTTCAGCACTGTCATAATCGGCTGCGATTCGCACTCAATCCACAAAAAAGACTTTAACTAACAAACCACATATCGTGCAACAAAGTAAATGATGCTGTGGCATAAGTAACAAAAAAAAATAAAAATGAAAAAGAAACTGAAACCCATACAAAGTCATCTTTCTTCCGCTGGCAAAACGATGACAAATTGCATGAAATAATATAAATTTTGCAGTCAAGACAGTTAAACTGTCTGTGCCCGGGGCCAGCTCTAAGCTCCAAGCTACAGAGAGAAAAAGAGACTTTGTGGCAAGTAAACTGTTGTTTTTCACGACGACGCGTGTCATATTGTCCACCCACAAGTGCAGACGACGACGACAGAGACCAGAGGTCCAGACAGCCAAGCAAAGTCTGATCTCATAGGAGTCACAAAATTTGCATAATTTGCTGTTAAGGATTGTTTCTAGGATCACCCACGCCTTGCCTCAATGGTGACTGGCAGCCAGCCGACTGGCAAAACGCCCTTTAACTAAACAGAGTCAGTTATGATTGCATTCAAGTCAATTACCAGAAACACCCGCATGGCATTATGCCCACATGCTGGTTAGACAACGAGTGTGTGAGAGTAAACCCCTTCGATGATGCTTTTGTTGCATCAACAATGACAACAAATTGATTGTTGCAGCTCTGAGTAGCAGTCAAGCTCATTAGCGCGTTCATTAAACCCACTTTGCCACTTGCCGCATGCGATCAATAATTACTGTAGAGATTTTCATTTAATTTGTTTAAATTAGCGCTGGCTGGCAAACGCAATTTTTTCCCACTGGTCGTCGTCGTCGTCGTCGTCTAACGCCGCCACTTAATAAATCTTTGTAAATTTATCGTTATCGCCTAATAAAATGTCACTGCAGATGTCAGAGACATGTGTGATAAATTGAAAGCGCCCAGCATTTGAAAATAGCAAGCAATTAAGAGCACCAACAGCAGCAACTGGCCAAAGCCAACAGTCAACAGCAACACCTTCAACTTGCAACTGGAACAGCAGCAACATCAGTAGCTGACCATATCAGAGCATCTTTCAGTCAGCGGCAACGGCGGCGGAATCGTCTGATTGCAGCAACATGCTCGAAATTACTTTTCTGTGTAAACTGTGGCACACAAAACACACACAAACAAAACGAACAACAGCAAAAACATAAAGGAGTTAGACTTAAAGCTGCTCGAAGTTATAATACACTTTGTATTTTTAAAGACTCGGAACTCGGAACATTAGATACATTTCTTTCTTTAAAGATGGATCGAAGAAGTAGTATAAAGAGTTTCCTAAAGTGATCTTTCCTTTCCTTTGAGTCAGTCATACCCTTCATATCATATACCCAGCATAACCCAACAAATATCATTGTCTTCAACTTGCAACATTTTCTCACACTCTCTTCACGGGGGCAGGCAACGTGAACGTCGGCAGCGGCAGTTGCGATAAGCAAGAATTAAATAATTTTACACTCCATGCGATTATCGGGCAGCGATTGCGATTGCAATACGGATACACTTTGTGTGCATGCTAACGAGCAAGGCAGCTATAATTGGACCCAGACGCAGATACAGATACATTTGCAGAGATACTTGCGCATTCGCATCCTTGCATCCTTTCTCACTCACTCTCTCTCTCTTTTGTAGTTGGCCACGCGCTTCGGTCGGGAGTCAAGTAATTGACAAACAATTACCTTTAACGCAGCATTGTTTTCCGCTCTGAGGTTCTCCTCCGCTCTTTGATCCTCCTCGGCGTTCGGCATTTTGGCTTTTAAGTTTTGGTGCTGCGGCAGAGAGGCAAACACCTTAATTCTCAATTTTGGTAGCTGAACGCAAACTGCTTTGCCTATGCCGAGCGATTGTCTGTTGTTTAGCTGCACCCCCAACACCTGCACACACACACACACAAACACACATACATACACACAAAAGACAGACCCAGGGCAAGACCCATAGCCCCAAAAGCCTGAAAGCCCATACCTATACCATAATAATAAATATTTCATGAAGCTGTCAGCAACAAATAATCTAAAACTGCAGCAAGCTGACCAAAGGCACAAAGGAGCCGCCACTTGGAGAATTTGTTGTTGGCTTCAACTTTCTGGCTTTGCTGGCCTAACTCGCTGCACAATGGCCCTGGATCCCCTGGATGCCCAAAGAGCGTCGTCGTCTCGGCTTGTGGGTGTTAACCGTCACAACTACTACTACTGGGCAAGGAATGCGGAAAGCTGCAGCAAAAGTTGACTGCATTTATTAAACATAAATTCATGGCCGTATTGACATTGTGTTGAGCTGCATTTGCTTCCCCCAAAATCAATTCAAATGCATGCATCCATGAGCCAGTTTCTGTGGCCCGGAGAACTGGAGCGGCACATTCGGCTTTAAAGCTGCGACTGTGGCTTTGGCTGTGGCATAAATGGAGCAACCATCTCCCGCTGCATGCACCTGTCAATGCATTGACATAAACCAACAAACCGGTTGCAAGAGCTTCTGCTGCTTTTGCTTACGCACTTGCAACAAGATCAGCACACGGGATGCTGTTGCAGATAGCATTGCTGCTGCTGCATGGACCTGTTGCCAACATTTGATGCGTCAAACATGCGCTCAAACGCCTTGCCTCAGCCTCGGACCGGGCAGAAAATTTTTATTATTATTATGACCATTTTAGCTACCAAGCATGCGTAAAGCATACAGTCAAGTGGGCTGCATCCAGCATCCACATCTGAGTCTGAGGCGCGTCTGCATCCAGCAGCCAGCCAATAAATTGTGACGCTAATGTAAAGTGTGGCAAGCCATTAGCATTGCGGAAGGAGGAGCGGATAGATCGGCAGCTGGAAGTGATCTGCAAAATCAGCAGCCTCAGGTTATTGAACCTGCTTCACGGAGAGACAGCTGACGAGAGGATCTGAGATGGCACCTTCAAGTGGGCGCTAAACCTGCCCCAAGCCCACACAAACTAGACATATAGAGCAAGGTTGCGCAGGCTGTTCCATAAATTTGAAGGGTTGAACTAGCTGTCAAAGAGACTTAATCTTTTACCATAAACTTAGAGCAGATAAATTTTGACGTCTATTTTAAAAACTATATTTATTTATAAACGTGACGAATTGAGAGTGTTTTTAGCTTTAACTTTTCTCTTCCTAATTTATGAATTTTTAATTGATAAACCCTCGCAAAAGGCATTATTTTTCAAGCCAGGCTAGGCCCTCAAGTTTGCTAGCCTTTTGGCATTTTTTGTATTTTATGACGTCCGCTGACTGATTTCACTTCCAGCGGAAAACGGAAGCGGCTAGTTTGACTTGACTGAGTGTGTGTGTGACTGTATGTGTGTGTTGACTAGACTCTGCCAGATGACTTCCTCGACAACGCATAAGTTTTTTTTCTCTTTTTTTTAGTAGGCGCTGGCTCTGGTTTGCATTTAATAGATTAATTAGAGACACAGCCAGAGCCGCCCAATGATTAAGCAAAAGTTGTTGCCGCTTGCCGACTTCCGTCAATCAAACTGGCAAGGAAACGTGCAGCGGTGGAGAAGAATGTGCGGGAGGAGGAGAAGCAGGTGAATAGGCGACACTTTGCTAGCGACAAATTTGTTGCTGCTGTTGTTGTTGCTGGTCTTGTCGCAAGTTAAAGTTTATAAACCGGCCAAAAGCCAAACGCAAAACTCAATTTCAAACGCCTGCTGCGACTGCGGCTGCTGTCCAATTTTTTGTGCCGCCTTTTGTCAACTGGCACTGCAAGGTGCCCCGGACGCAACAACAACAACAACAAAAACAACTACACAGATAGAAAAGAAAAGCAAAAAAAATGCCAACCGCAAAACACTTGATGCCAAGCGACGGTGGCGCTGGCGGCGCTGGTGGCGATGCAGTGGCCAAGGGCTAAAGGGCTAAGGAAAGAGGACGACGACGACAGAACGTGGTTAGCAAATTTATTATGTAAACGGAAATACGGCATATCCTTGCTCAGTGGCAACGACTACGACGACGACGGCGCCGCAGCAATAGAAATAGTTTTGCGGCTCCTGAGGCAAAGGCAACACCAAAAAAAAAAAAAAAAAAAAAGCGGGAGATGCCAGTGGAAGCTGAACTGGAGGAGCTGCCGGAGCTCGTAAATCGCATAAATTGTATAATTCTGGCCTGGTCATTGTTGTTGTTTGTTGCTGTGCTGTTGTGTTGTCTGTTTTGTGAATTTGTTGCCAAATTGCGTTTGTAGGTGCTCCTTTGTTATGGACAGCAGCCGTAGCAGAGCAGACAAAGCGAAAATGAAACAATATGTTGCCCAGCAAGCGTTCACAAGGATGCTTTCCACCCAACTAACAACTTTTGCGGCTTTCCTTACTACTTTCCCATTGAGCATTTCGGACACGTGCGCGACAAGTCCTGCCGCTGCTGCTGATGACAGCGATAGTTAATTAATGACAGGATCAACACCTGCGACTGAACTTTGCAGTCAGCAGCTTTGAATTGGCTTTGAATGAACCGAGCTGATTGAATTTTTTTGTGGCAGTCAATTAGCAATAAGTACCACAATGTTGCTGCTTGAATTCATTAAATGCAACTTGACGTATACACAATGAAGGAAAGGAAGCTGAAAGACATTTTTAAATATTTTTTCGGGTACTAATTTTACATTTTAGACTTACTGCAGCCCTGTGGCCTGTCGCAAAAGACTTTGTCAGCCCTGGTAGATTGTAAATTTTTGCACTTGATTTCATTGTGGTCGCCGGACACATCAAATAGACAAAGTTTCGCTAGCCAAAAGGACGCCTATTGTAAATTTATGGCATTGAATTTATGTGCAACAAAGCGTGGCACATTGAGGCAGCGACGAGAATGCAGACAGAAACCCAGAAAAAAAAACTATCATTATAGTCTGAAATCAATCGATGGACATCTGCATAAATTTATGAGCTTAAAATAAGTGCAAAATGATTGCTCTTGTTGTTGTTAAGTCAATATTAAAGCACAATTCAAAGTCAAAGAGCGAGAAAAAACGCGTGTTAAACCGTTCAACACTTCTGCATGGACACGTCGAGTAAATAACCGAAAGCAAAAAAGAAATGAAACTCATAATTCATTTAGCCCAAAGTCACACACACACACACACGCAGAGGCAGTAAGGAGTAACTGGCAAAAATGTCTAAGAAAGCCAAAAGGAAATGGCAATGCATTAAGAAATAAGCAATTTGCTTTGCAGCAACAGCAACAGCAGCAAAAACGAGCCACAAGATCACAAGACGCACACAGGCCAGGACAACCAGGGCCAAAGGCAGCCAAAGTGTCGCGACTGGAACGCAGAACTCTGGCAAGGACACGCAGCTAACAGCCCAACCCTAACCACCAGCTAAATACATGGCACCGAAGAACATTCCGATATCCCTGCGCTAAGTAGTTGCATTAAAACGCAGAGGCAGCAACTGTAACAAGAAACAAATGAAACAAATGCAAAGCAAATTCCAGGACTGTGGGCGCCTTTTTACCCCTTAAAACCCATTCTACGCTCTGGGCTCGAATTTTTGGCTGGCGCTCAAGTAACGTGCCTGAATGTGTCGGTAAATCATTTTGTGTGTGTGTGCTCCTTGCCAGTAAGTTGACGGCCTTAAAGCTGATTATAATTTAATTCAAAGTAATGTTTACAACAATCAATGTTGATTAAAAATCCAATAATAACAAATGTTTTAAATATACATTCGCATTTTAAAGTTTTCAACTGCAACTTCTTGGTTTGAATTTAGCGCCCAACATAAATTTCTGAACGCGCCATCTGTTGTCAATGAAACGAAACGACTGTTTTGTGTTGCCAACTACCTAAATTTAAACCGCTCTCTGACGTACAGTGCTGCCAACTGATTGCAGTCTTATGGCAGTTGCTCTTAATCAAAGACGGCCACACTGGCTATACCGTCGTCCTCTTTGCTAAGCCATTCGCCGATGCAACATTCGTGAAATTGTAATAATTGTGTGTTTTAACGTGGACCCGCAGCTGCTTAAGTTTGCCGCGCAAAAAATTTCGGTGTTTAAGGCGCGACGCGTGTGTCTGTCTGCCCAAGGCGGCTACTCATCAACATTTTGGGGGCGTGTTTGGAGCGAGAAAATGGAAAACGCATGTTTCGTGCTCAGATAAGACCCAGCTGTGCGTCGGTCTCGCTCAAATTGCAACAAATTGCTAAAAGCTTCCGGCTAGACTCAAACAAAAACAAGACAGCGACAGTGACCGAAGACTTAGCCACAAAGCAACCGAAACCAGGACAAAGGCGGTGGCTAGGTGACAACAAGCGACAAGAACAACACCAACAACACCGCAGCTACAATCCCAATACGATACAAATACCAACCTAAAAAAAAAAAAAAAAAAAAACCAAAACCCAACAACATGCACCCACTGCAAAGTAGTTAAATAATTCTGCCCTGTCTGCGCTTTATTTCCTCTTCATCATTCTTGTACTCGTTTTAATTTCAACAAGTTTTCTGTTCTCTCGCTTTCCCCACATCTCTTTTAAACCATTCGACGCGCAGTTCTTTTTTCGTTACTACACAACAACAACAACAGCAACATACAAAACACTTACACACATACAGAAACACTTTGACTCTCACACTTGCACACATAAACACACAAGAGACGCATACAACGACATTTCATTTCTGTGACGCAGCAGCCACCAAAAAGCACCTGCAAAAGCGGCACGAGACCCCAGCGACCGGCTCCCAGTGCAGCTGGCAAAAAAAAAAGAAGAACCACAAGCACAGCAACAACACCAGCAACACACAAACACACACTTGTTGCAAACGCAGCAAAAGGAAGACGAGAAGCAATTAAGTAAGCGAGCCAGAAAGAGAAAGAGAGAAGGAAACGCAGCTGTCTCTCAATATAAAGTGCCTAAGCAGACAAAACTCAAAGGTAAGCGCCCAGATGTTTGCAAAAAATGTTTCAATCATCATTCACGACACCGCTAATTCACATACGGCAAAAGGTACCTGGCATACATACATATACATATACATATATACATAAATAAATCGCTGATAAGCCGGCGCTGCAGTTGCCGGCGGCCTCTCAATCGTATGTCTGATAAGACGGAATCACGATTCTCATGTGCGCTGTGCGCGCACATTCAAATTAAAACGCGACAGCTATCAAGTGATAAATTAGAAAGAAATATAACCCGTGCGTTATCAATTTTTTGCGAATACTTTGAAAATACGTGAGGCCGCGACGAACTGTCCATCGCCCTACTAACCGTATCAATAATACATATGTTTGCTGGTTTTTAGATGGTCAAGGAGAAGCCAAACTCGACTCGCATCTATGATAAGGATGGCTTTAGGCGACGTGCTGCCTGCATCTGCGTGCGCGCCGAGAACGAAGAGGAGGTAAATTAAAGATGACTATATTTTTGAATTTGAGTTCCAAGGGAATAACTGTTGATATATTGCAGGTGCTGCTGGTGACCTCGTCACGCCGTCCGGAGTTGTGGATTGTGCCAGGTGGAGGTGTTGAGCCCGAAGAAGAGCCCTCAGTGACTGCTGTGCGTGAGGTGCTGGAGGAGGCAGGCGTTGTTGGCAGCCTAGGTCGTTGTTTGGGTGTCTTTGAGGTACACTATAGTTAAAACCAAAATGAATTATTAAGCTAATAGCATATTGTACATGTTATAGAACAACGATCATATGCATCGCACCGAGGTGTTTGTAATGAACGTCACCCAGGAGCTCGATGAATGGGAGGATTCGCGTAGCATTGGACGGAAACGGCAATGGTTCACCATTGATGATGCATTGTCGCAGTTGGCGTTGCATAAGCCCACTCAACAGCACTATCTAATGCAGCTACAGCATTCGAAAACGTTGGAGAATTCCAATACGCCAGGTCGGGTGGTTAATGCCACGCATCCACCTATACTGGCCAATGCCGCCTCAGCAGCTGCATCGCCTACAACGGCATAAAGACACATAGTGCAGATGGAATAATCACATGAACACAATACACATAAACAACACACACACACAATACACACCTATCTTCCACACCTACATTTTGACATTTTGGAAATTTACAATTAGACAGGCAGTTAATTCATATTTTTGGTACGTTTAAATCATTTACCCTGCACCCGTCTCCAATGACTTAACAGTCGGCATCCTTTTCAAGTTAAGTTTAAGTCGAAAGCTTCATGTATGTCTTTAAAAATTGTATTGAGAAACAGATGTATGTACTTTAAATAAGCGAATTCATAAACACATATACATATATACATAAAGAGAAAAAAACCTTTAAACATACATACGAGCAACTAAATTAACAAACGAGAATTAAATCTATAACAAACATAAAATAATTTTTGAGCGCATAGGGCACTTTTTGCAAAACGAAATATGTGTACTAACAAAAGTTACGATATCTATTAGATTTGTCTACTCTTTTGTATAATTTACTCAAAATCATCTTGTTTATTGTAATAAAACAAAATTGGAAATGGCTTTAAGGAAGCGCTAAAATTTATTAACTATGCTAAGCGGCCTAAAACAACAACTAACTAATTTTAAATACTAATTAAAAACATGAATATATATCAAGCGAAACACCAACGAAATAATTTCGTTCTTAATCTGCCACAGTTAAACAAGTTAACAAACCATTGAAAAACTTTGTTTGCAGATAAACCCCTAGAGAACTAAACTAATTATCAAGAGTTGCCTATGCAAAAATTAAAACACATAAAACAAAAATTTATAAATATATATTATAAAAGGTTATACCGCATGTGAACTTAAAAGCCTAGCAGCGCCCATAACAAAACGTTAACTTATTGTAAAAAAAAAGAAGAGAATATTGAATTAGTGAGAACAGCAAACATCAAAAAAAAAAAAAAAAAAACTATTTATTAACAATAAGATGTGTATGTGCACTCTGTACTTTTCAAAAATACAAAGCAAACAACAAGAAAAATATATAAAAACTAAAAAGAAAAACATTAACTGTCAATGTGATAAAAGCTAATCAACACTTTTATGTAACTCTTTTGGAATACACTTACTTTTGGGCACTTTCAAAGACAACATATTAATTCAAGTTTTAACGCTCATCAGGGCAAATTAATTTTCAATGAAAATTTAAAATAAGTTCCAGACGAAATACGTTTTCATCGGCTAAACAATAGAGAAACAAATTGTTGCAATTTAACAATAATTTATAACAACTAAAAATGAAAATAAAAAAAACACTAAACCAAAACTACATTTCAAAACCGCTTTATCATGTATTAAAATGTTGTTTATTTATGTAAATTCTATCAATTTTTTTTTTTTTTTATTAATTAAAACTAACCTCTGTAAAAATGCTACCAATTTTTGAGCAAAGCAGCGGCAGAAGCTACCAATTCAACTACATGTGCATCCTAGCCACCTAAACGCTTCCATTCTGTCTAAGCCGTGGACTCTCAGCCTCCACCTCAACGTCAGCACCGGAAGCCGTTATCACTGCCTGAAGCAGTTGTTTTAACTCATTGTAGAGCCTCAAAGCCAGCTGCAAACTGGGTGCCTGGCGACGATCGGGCACCTGTTGATCTTTCGGTGGCTGCACGCACATCTTCACCAGCTTCTGCAGCGAACGTGGCAAGCGTATGCCACTCAACAAACCCGGCTGAAAAGTGCCGCTGCCTACAAGGATATGTTCGCAAAATATTTGAAAGTTGTTATTCTGCTGCACATGTGTGCAGGCCTGACGCTCCGCGTCGCACAGTCCGCGGCAGGAGTTAAAGTTGCAGTCCTGATTAGTACGGCACTTGGCGCCATTGGAGATGCGCTTGTCCAGGTGGCTCTCTACGTAGACATGCTCGGCACTTTGGTACTTGAGACGCCGGTCGGGCGTAAGGCCAAAGCGATTCACTTGCATCTTGCACATTCGCAACGGTTCCGGCTTCATCTCCTCCAGCCGAAATATGTACTCCATGATGTTAAGCGCATGCTTCAGACGCTGCTGCCGATTTGAAGCGCTGTCAGGTGAATTCAAAGTGAATAAGCCGGAAGTGATTCATGATTTCATTGTTATCTTACAGATACTGAATAATGCTGGGGTTAGACTGCACAATCTCTAGACCCTCTGTGGCATAGTAAGGGCCGCAAGAGCCCAGCACCGCTGGAAAAACGGACTCCTCATCAAACAACTTGCCCATCATATAGTTGTTGTCCTTGAACAGTCGCCAGAAGCTCACCATTTGCTGTGAGTTATTATCAGCTATCTCCTGATTTACCAGGGCGCGGATCTACAAACACGGAAACTTTGCAAAATACTTTCAACTTGTCTTACGTGGTACATACCATATTATCATCTAGTGTTACATTATAGGAGAGTATAATGTGCAGCTTGACAATCTCGTGGAACTCCTCGATCTTTGGATATATTTCCTCGCCCTTAGAGTTCGTCCAGCTTAAATCGTCTTCGTTGTGTTTAGCCAGCTACGTGCAAGTAAAAGTTGGTGTGGTTGTTATGGCAACCCGAAAAAACTAATGCCAAACTGACCTACCTTCACCGCATACATATCGCCATTCTTTTCGGCCGTAAACAAAATGGTTTTCATGTCATTCAATGGACACTGGAAGTTATCAAAGTTCGACTGGCTGCCGCACAGCTCTTCGCAGAGCGATCCACTAAATTCATGATGCTCATACTTTTGGCACTACAATATGGAATATGTTGTATGATTATATATTTTTTCTGGTTTTTTTTTGCTTAGCTTACCATGTGCGTGAGACTTCTGTGTGACATGAGTTTGAAGCAGAAGGATAGATTTAGAAAGGCATAGCTAAAGAGGCCAACCGCCAGCAGCACTGCGATAAGTACCGTACGCTGCATCCCTAAGCGAAATTTGCGACGTATTGCAGTCAACATATTATTTGGTAAGTTTAATGTTCATCTTTGGGTCAGGTTTTCTTCTGCATGCCCACTTGAGGTATATACACCAAAGGATAGGCAAAACTGTCAGTGACCAATAGTTTGACGTGTAGTGGACATGCGCAATGGATGAAGAATGCTATTGTGGGAGTGGCGATATATCCAGGAACATATCGATATACAACTTGGTTGGTCCTTTTAATAAGGGTTGGTTTTTGTCTTGGATAAAAGTTCAATAATAAAGTTTGTTGTGTGTCATGGACTAGCTTCAAGGCTTTTGCAAAATTTTAAAAAATATGACAACTAATTTATATCTCGTAATAGCAATGTTTTGTTAGCCAAAAACTTCAATGGAGTATTGGTTTTTGTTTAAAAAATCTTGTTTATTCAGCTTGATGTATCTGAAGAGCTACTAAAACACCCTTAAAAACCGTTTTACTTATTAGCTTATTTCATTAGAAGCAGTTTCTGTTTTAATTTCAGTTTTTGTTGCATACTTGTGGGCGTCTCCTGGCTGGAGCTCTTTTTAGTGCTGTTAAGTTTCAAAGTTGGTAGCAATTCGCAATAGATGGAAATAAGCAATTAATTCACAACACAATTTATGAAAATATTTACTAACTTAAAATTTGTTTTCCAAAACGATAAATGTAAATTGGTCTAATGGATTAAGACCTGTACGGCCAAAAGGCTTTTGCCTCCCTCGGTCATGCGATTGACATAGTTGCCCGGCAATGCCATAACTCGATTATCGCCAAAGATGTTCTTTAGCTTGTGCTCCATAAGAACGCTGGTGACCTCGCTGGTATGTACTGTTAGATGTTCAATACAGGGCTGCTTGTTGGTTGGCCACACGGCTATGGTCCCAACCATCTTCTTGCCATCGGGATAAATACTGGTCAGCCAAATAAGATAGATTTCGTTGTCATCGATGCAGTGCTTGTTTCGCTGCAACGATACTTTTCTACGTGTAAAGAAATCGGGTATATACAATCGAGCTGTCATTACAAGCACTGGCAATAGTTCGGAATATTTGTTGCTATTCTTAAAAGTGTCCTTTACAAAGTAGGCCATATGGCAGCGGGCTCTATTCACCACCGAGCCTTGCGTGTCCAAGTAGAAGGTCCTAGCTCGACCGGGGTAGGCACGCTCAATGGGCAGCGAAGGATGGTCTTGAGTCAAATGATCATTGAAGTCCGATATTAAAAACACACGTCCGCATTCAGCATGAGGACAGACAATGGGCGAAAGAAACGGTTTCAACGGTCGCGTTAAGGTTGGCTCTAAATATGCACGCTTGAAACTCAGTAGATTGATTAGCTCTTCGGGGGAGCAAGGCACTGTTGTGAACTGTGCTGGCGGTGGATCACCGCATTTGAGTAGCTGCTTAGAGCTAAGGTTCTGCAGCAACAGTTGTAGGTCCTGTGAAAAGCTGCAATATGTTGCTCGCTGCACTGTTGAAACTAGGCAATTTAATTTGCTTAGCATGCGCTTTGGCTGCTTAATTAAGGTCTCCGACCTTTCTAGAAGCCGGAGCGCACGTAAAGGTTCATGTTTCGTTTTGTACTCATCTAGTAAAAGAAAAGATTCTTTCTCTTGTACGCTGGGCACCAGCTCAGTTTCAATATTGGTTTCGCTCAAATCAAAATCCGTTTCACTGGCCGGTGGTGCTGACGGCTCAAACTCCTCCTCTTCAGACTGATTAACGATTGTGTTAATTGTTAGTGAGTTCTCTTGCAGCGTTTCCAACATTTTCTTAAGTTTCTCATCCAAAGAACTCTCTACGATTTTCTCTTTATTGGTTTTGAGCTGCCTCTTTAATTCATATCCCCACTCCTTGTAGGATGTTGGTGGTGGTAGTAAAAACTGTGCACCACCCTGCTGCCGTTCAGTATCAGGCTGATTACGGATAAACTCCATGTTCAGTTCGTCCAGTTCCGCCTTGACGCGATCGCATTCACCTTCGACACGACGACGTATGCGATCCCACTCGCAAACCAGGCTTGTCTTTTCGAGCAGCTTCTGATTAAGTTCCTCCTCGAGCATCTCCTGCTCCAGTTCTCGCACTTCGTCCAAGGTTAATCTGTTATTGGCAAGGGCATCATTTCGCTCTTGTACCACTCTTGTACTAGGACTGCTGAACATCACTTGATTTGCGCGACGTTGCACTTCTTCTGGCCACGGATTTGAACGATCGGCTCGCTGCGGCTTACGTCTAAACTGGGTAGGCACTCTCGGCTCATCCTCCGGATCGTCCAGGTCATTTTGCTGCCCGGCGGAATCTCTGATATCTCTTTCGTCTAGCTGCACTCGTTTGTCCGACTTTAGAGCACCCAATCTGGGCATGCTTTTGGCAAGGCAGCTTCGACGCCCCGCCTGCAGAATTTCTTGGCGCAGTTTGTGAAGTGGCTCTCTTGCTATCGACTTGGAACGCTGTAGATTACCACGCCGAGAGCGGTCTTCGCTATGGGCACGCAACGGAGAGTCTAAGGAAGTACAAGTTTTAGGCTGAGGCAACGCAGCCAATGTTGCATTGCTCAAGAACTTGACAACCTCGCGTTGTATATGTTGATTCAATGGCGAATTCACATCCATATCGTTTCTTTTCGTCCTTGTAGCTGCTCGATTTCTACGCATGCCCTTTGCAGTCGCTTCGAGCATTAGATTGGTCCGTTTTTTTTTTGGTTGCTCCTCCAGATACTGTAGGGGCTCGCTGTCGTCAGATCTAAGAAAGAATCGCAAGGCTTGACACTTTGAGCACCAATCTGAGATGCCCTCAAGGTAGCCATCTTCTTGCTGACGTCGTCGAGTGCGAAACTCAAATTCCGGATTACCGCCTAGCTCTGATTTCTTCAAGCCGCACATTGAGCACGTATACATTTTGGAGTTTTAACATTAAAAATACTAGCCAAAAGAAATATCTATATTTTCCTTTAATAAAAATAAATAATATTTTAAAATTTGAAACAGACAAAAGCCTATAAATACTAACACAAACAACATGGTTCTAAACTAAAGCAAAGAGCATTTGATTTGATTTGAAATAGTTTTTTTTTTACAATAGGTCTGCTTGCTTTCTTTGATTTTAGCCAATAATTGTTCATCTATTGTTAAGTTTAATTATGCTTGTGTTTGTTTTACAAATATTTACATATGCAGATTAGCCACTCTTTTTTAAAGCCCATTCACCTGTTAAGTTCACATGATGCTGACTGACCCACTCCCTCGAGCGCACACTCAGACGTCACTTGTTGCCCACGTGTTGACCGTGAAATTTCCATGTGCGACAAGGCAACAAGACAGTGCAGAAAAAGTACAACAGCAATGAGAGAAATAATATTGTGCATATGAATGTAAATATAAATGCTTCAAGGTGAGATATTATACCATCAGGCAAACCTAATGCTCCAGTTGCTATGCCTCCGGTCCGAAGATCTTGAGAGCCATTGAAATTGTCAAACGCCCCCCGTTAAGAGGTTGTGTTGGCCAAAAATCGGCTTAAGATGCCGCGTCAAATTGAGTTTTGGATCGGTTCACTTGTTGCTCTGGTCAGTTATTCGTTTTGTTGACTTTGGGCGATGATTCAGCAACGTTCGCATGTTTGGTTGATAAGATGCGCCAAAGAGCGTTAAATAAATATATATTAAAGATAAATAACGGAACATGGCATCAGGCCAAGTCAAATATTGAAACACTCACACAATCGAAGGTCTTACTTTGCAAGATCGTATAAATACTCAGAGTGCCATCTGATCAACTATCAAACGCCATACAAGCAACAAACAGACAACATGGTAAGTAAACTAGTCAACAATAAGCAAGCAGCAAACACTACATGGATTTATTCTCGCAGAGAACCAGCTTCCTCACACTCTTCGCCTGCCTGGCTCTGGCTGCTGCTGATGTCTCGCATCTGACCAGCAGCTATCTGCCTCCTCCGAAGCCGGAGCAAGTGGAGCACATGACCATTGAGCAGCACGAGCTGCGTGAGTTGCCCGAGCAGGTGGAGTATATGCATGAGAACCAGCAGCTGGATGCCATGGATATGTCGCCCAGCAGCCAGCTGACGCCACCAGCTATGCCACAAGCGGATCAAATGCCCGCCATGCGCTATCTGCCCCCAGCACAGACGACTCAGCAAGCCATGCCTGCCTCACGCTATCTGCCTCCAGCTCAACCAGCTATGCCCAGCACTCGCTACCTGCCCCCAGCTCAGCAGATGCAACGCGCCCAGCCTGTGCCCGAACCAGAGCCCGTGCCCGAAATGATGCCCATGCCAGCTATGGAGCCTCAACCCGAGGAACAACCCCAAGCTGCACCAGCCATGCGTTACCTGCCTCCTGCCCAGCAGCAGGCCGAGCAGCCTCAGTACATCTATCAGCAATACCAGCAGCCGGAGCAGCAGCAGCAGCCGCAGCCAGAAGAGCAGGAACAGGAGCAGCAGATGCCCTACATTCTGGATGTGCAGCAGCCCATGGCACCATCCGATGCAGAGACTCTGGCCTTTGAGGCAGAGCCAGCTCACGAGCTGCGCAACGATGGCTATCACTACAAGCAAGCTGAGCAGGAACAGCGTTTGAGGCATTAGATCACCCGCTGAGTCACGGGCTGACTTCATTCCATTCAGTCATCCCAATGTTGTTAAATGTTTACTTAGTCGTTAAAGCTTGATTAAAACGTGTTTGAACTTAACTTTAAAAATGTTGTGGTTAATTATTTTATTTCAAAGCCGTTAAAATCCCTATTAAATAAATACTAAACACAGCCACTGACAAAGATCAATAGAAAACCACAATGGAACTCTACTACTCTTCGCCACCCTTAGCTTCACCACCCCCCTCCTCTTCGTCCTCAACGGTGGCGCCTTCACGCAACATTTCCACCTTGTGAATACTAAAGTCAATGTTATAGAAGGGAACATTCAGGGTGACTACAATGCAGTAGAGCAGCACTTGGAGATGGCGTGTGCGTAGTAGATAGGAGGCGCCTTGTTGTTTCGGGAACAATGGTTGATCCTTCTCCTGGCAATCGTACATGAAGTAGCCACCGTCGTGACCCGGACAAAAGCCAATGGCCACCGCCCGCTTCCTCACCATCACAATGCCGAATTGATAATGGCTGAAGAAGTAGATTAACGCCTCGGAGAGATTCATCCGACTGCAGGTGGGTACGCGATAGAGTTTGCCATAGCACACATGCTCAATGTGCACCACAAAGTTAATGGTCTCCAGCGAGCAGTCAATGTTAAGGTTCTCGAGAGAGAACTCATAGTCCTCCTGTTTGATTTGAGCAACGCTATCTTTGAAGAACTTGTTGCCACTGACGACAATCGTGTCCAACAGTTGAGCGCTCCAGTCCATCAGATTATAGACGCTAGCCGCACAGCATGCTATCACATAGATGGCCAGATACTGACGTCCACGACAATCGTCGCCAAAGACAGGCGCTTCGGGATGAAGATTACCCCAGAGGGACCAGAGACGTCCATCAATCTCAATGTCGTATTTCTTGAGTTTGCTCAAAGGCAGATTGCGATATTTGCCGGCAGTGTTGCGTCGATTCATGCGGCTCCACACGGGCAAACAGTTCTCCAGCTCCAGCCAGCCTAGAGATTCGTTCGTGGCACAGATCTCATACTCAGGACGTCCATATTGGCGATTCGAGCATGTCATTGGTATGGATAGATCGGTCAAGAGCTGTAGGATGCGTGCATTGGGTGCTGCCTTCTTGTATGAAAGCACATCAACGACATAGAACATAAACTGGCTCTGCTCCTTCCAGTCTGGCTGAGCACAACGTTTATCTATGTACTTAAGCATGCTCTCCACATCGGCGAATAGCACCCAGGAGGCGGTGTTGCGTTCCGGATAACGTTTGGGTCCCTTTGGGCACTTCTTTTTCTTTTTCTTGCCCTTGTCGCCCTCGCCGCCCTCCTCGTCACCGCCTGCGTCATCATCTGCCTCTTCCTCCTCCTCGCCAGGCTTATCCATGCTGGCATAAGGATCAAATAGGTGGTAGAACTCATCGTGATAAAGGGCGAAACAGCCGTTCGGCGTAAAGATCATCAGATATTTGCGAACATTGAGCAACTTTTCCAGCTTTTTCTTGAATATAACGGCAGCTGCCTCAGCGGAAAGTTTCTTCGGCTTAGGAGTTGGCGTCCACATGCCCGTTGGCTCCAGCATGCGTATCCAGATATCGAACTCGTACTCATCGATCGTCACATGGCGCACAACGCGTTCGAACGCCGACTCCAGATCACAGACACGCGTAGCAATCGACTTGGCATGAGTAATCACGCGATCGATGCGATAGGAGTTCCAGCGATTGAGAGGACGCAGCGAGACGCTTAGGATGGCCAAGGCGCTGGCGAAGTAGCAGGGCTTGATGTCCTTGAAGCTGCCATCGGCACGATTCTCCAGATTCATGCTGCCCTGAATCTTGAAGTTACAATCCTTTTCGCGCATGCGATAGCCATAGAGAATGGGGCGTGGCTTGTACGCCTTGCGTATCTCCTTGGGCAAACGCTTGCCGGGCTTGTGCTTAAGCTCGACTTCCTCTTCGCCCTCCGCCTCCTCCTCGCCCATTTCCAAATTGTCCAGTTCCTCGCCCTCTCCACCACCCATCGCCTCGTCCAGTCCCAAATCTTTGTACTCGGCTGTGTAAAAGTTTTGAATTGTTTGTAAATTATATAATTCTGATAGGAAGTACAAAGGCACTTACGTTTCTTGCCCTTTTTACGATCCTCGTGAGCGCGCTTAGCCGCCAAAAAGTCTTGAATGCGTTTGTTTTCCTTCTTAATCTCATCGTCAATGAACCGCATCTTCTCCATCTTCTGTTTGCGCAGCTTCTCTTGGCGCGCCGACTCAGCATTGAACTCTTTATCCTCATCCATCTTTGCCCAGTGTTGAAAGCGACCCTTCATATTATTGTCCACAACCTTGATGGCAGCCACAATGTAGTTCATAACCGAGCAGCCCTGAGGATTGCAGCCGAACTCAATGCGTCTTATCAGCGAGTCCAGCTCAATGAAGCGCATCATGCAGGCAGGACCAGCTCCACCCTTGCGATAGCCAATCGCATTGCAGGGAAAACCAATGAACATGTAAAGCAAATTATATCGCTTGATGATCACACAGGAGAAATGCTGGCAGACAACCAGCACACGATTGTTATCGATGAGCAGTTCAACTAGATCCTGTCTCAGCGAAGATTGAACTGACGATTTGTAGACCTCTGGCACAATCAGCGAGAAATTACTCTCGCCAACGGCAATGTCCGGAAGCTTCTTGTTCAGCAGACAGGACAGGATGAGCTCGTAGTTCTGATAGTCCTCACCAAACTTGTTGACCGAATCGACGCAGAACTCAATGAGATCAGTATTCCAGGTAGATACTTTATATTTAGCGGATACAGCAGTGGCAACCAGAGCTGCCAAGATACCACCCAGCTTGGTCATTTCGACATCCAGCTGTGGCAGTTTTACGCTACCCATTATGATGTAGGCACCATCGTGTAGGGTCTGGTAGTTGGACTTGAGTTCCAGTTCCTCCTCAATGGTTAGGGCACGTTTCAAATCGGCATGGTCCTCCTCTTCGCCAAGCTCGTAGCCACGCTTAATCTTTAGACGCAGGGCACGCAGATTTTCCTTGTCCGATCCTAGCAATATCTTCATTGATGGCCTGTACATTTGGGGTCTCTCGAATTTAGGCTCATCGAATTTCTCGATAATAGAATTGATAATGCCAAGAATGAGCTCCATAATAAACTCTTTCTCTTCCTTGGCCGGTATGCGCTCCTCCTCCGGAATACTTTCAATGCTTTTCTTTTGTACCAGCTCCGCTCGAGCCGGCTCATCGGTAAATGTGGGCAAGCCCATCTGCAGCGCCGGAAACTTGTTCGGCTGATCCGACATCACCTGCAAAGGTCGAACACAGCCCGTCCTAATGCCATGGATAAAGAACTTGCCACCGCGACGCATCTTCAGTGCATTTAGGTACAAGATGCGCACAAATGAATCGAATGTAGTGTGCATTTGCAGGACAGCATTACCCTTGATGCGATAATCATCGGGATCGACAACCATGCCGACACGATTGCGACGAAACGGATCAAAAACATAGAAGAACTCACGATCCCGCCAAACGGAGAGCACGGAGTTGTCAATCTGAAGCAGGGCCGCTGGCCACTCGGGTTTCTCAAAGAGTTGCAGCAGTGCCTGGGTTAGCTGGGATTCCAGATACGACTTACAGTCGGTCACGTGGCCAGTTATCATGAAGGGATACTTGCGCACCGTTGCCTTGAAGGCGCCCATCAGAAACATTTCCGGCAAATCGACGACATTTAGTGCTGGTTTCTTGCCCTTCCACCGTTTGCCATCCAGACGAAACTTTTTACGCAGCGTTTTATAGTACGCATTACCATATCGGATGATGTCATCGATGGTCATGGGTCGCCAGAGCTTGGCAAGCTCGAATTCAGAGTAGATGAGCGCTATGAGCGATACAACGAGTGAAGCATTCTTTTCATTGCCTGAAATGGGCTGTTGTATGCCAGAGTTGCCACCTGTTTTCACAGCAAAATGCTCATTGACCACGGCCCACAATTTGTGATGGTAATCCAGCTTATTCTTGCGAATTTTCGGCTCCTTCAGCTTACCATACTGTGTGAGTGAGATTTCATAGATATTAAACTCATCGTCTTCGATGAGATCACTGAACTTGGTTATCAAGTGCACCAGGTGCTCCATGAAATGTATCGCCATCAGTGAACACTTGCCATCCTTGAACTCCCGCATACACTCCTCGTTACGACCATTGGGATCAAAGATAAAGAAAGAGTCAGAGCAACGTTTCCAGATCAACAGAAACATATCGCGTGAGGTGAAAATGCAGGCATTGTATTTGGAGAAGAACAACGATAGTGCCTTGTAAAGATTGGGTTCCCTCTTGAACAGACCCGAGAAGTGTATTTTTATTTTTACTGCTGCCTGACGTTCCGCTACTTGCGGCAATATGTCAAAGTCATTTTCCTCCGACTTGTAATTGAGTTGAATGCTCTTTTTCGTATGTGCCACGCCCCGTTTCAGTATGCTATCCATGGTGCCAGCAGTCCAGAAATCTGGATTCACTTGATACGTCTCCACAAAGGCTATGATAATTGCAGCAATTTCACTGGGTCGATAATAAGAGCTGCCAAACGGGTTATCACATTACTAATGCTACTTATATACAAGTTGCCAATTTGTAACTTACACCTGCCGATAGGGTTCTTTTTTGGGTTCCGGATAGATATTTCGATTGCCAAAGACAATTTCGACCGTAAAGGTTTTCTCTAGCTCGGTAGGTATATTATAGACGGTTAGTCCTGCGTCGTGAGCTATTTTTGGTTCGACCTAATAATATTTAGTGGCAATGTTCAGGAGAAAAATAACACTTTATAATACAAACACACCGTATTTGGGCAGAGAGGCCTTTATAAATTCTTCATCCAAATCTATTTCACGCCTCTGCATGCCCACATTCCAGGTCCATAAATCTTGTGGATTGCATCCTTCAATGATATCGTAGGTGCGTAAGTTTTCACCCTCTAAACCCTCTTGAATAACACGTGGATTGTACGATGGAAACGGCAACTCTTCCAGAGGTCCAACCTGAGTCTCATTTAAATAAATGCGACTCTTTGGGCGTTTCAATGCGAGCTGCATACGACCAAGGTTAAAGTTTTTTTTAAGTGCTTAACTTTTGACAACGGATTGTCAAACTCATGTTGTGGCTAATTAAAGTACATTGTTAGTTATTACGCATACGCCATGTACGCCTTGTCTATAAATTTGCATCCCCTGCATAAACTTCACACGAACCAAAAAAAAACCTACCGAAGCCATAACAAATAAACTTGGAGACAGCTTTATGCATTTAGCTGGTCAATGTATATCTGCCCATATGGTAAGTAATTGCAAAATGTGCTATGTGCTCTCACATGTCCACAAGTTTCTCTCCTGCTGTGAGGAGCACAAGCTTTTCGTTCTTATTTGCCTGGCCACAAACACATTTGTGTGCGAGTTTATGCGACATTTTAAGTTGCAAACGCTGAAAATAGCACGCATACGCCATGGATGCCCCCATGAACGCGCCTATAAATACGTAACATACATAAATGTACAGAGCCCCTATATACAATGCACGCTCGTATGGTACTATATAGAGCTAAATATGGAGGCCAAGCCCACAGAAAATCCATGTCGCACTCAACAACGTTATTGCGGCGGACTATGAAGTTAGTAAGCGACATAAAGTCAGCACGAAATGCCAACTAGACTGGCTAACTATACAGTCGACTGTTTGTTCGTTCTGTCTGTGTGTTTAAGACTGTGTAGTGGTGTGTGTGTTTGTGTGTATGTGAGTGCCTCTATGGCTGGCTGGCCACGCTGACGGCCACAAAGCAGCGCATAGAGCAGTAAACAACGAACAGCGCTTAGTGCCACATCACGAATCTTATCGCAAGCGCACGAACGCCAGAAACAGCCACAGCGGCAACAACAGCTAACTAAACCAAAAACCCGACAAACTCGAGCCGAGCGTAGGTCGGCTGCAGAACAAACAAGTCATCTAACAAAAAAAAAAAAGAAAAACAAATACCTAAGAAAAAAGTATACGAAAATAAAACATCAGCAGCAACAAGAGCTAGCAAAAGCAACACTAGCAACTAGCACTGGAATTGCCAGCTATAGCCAAGTGAGCGAGCACTTATAGCATACGAAGACGACGTCAATAAACACGAGTACGTTGTGCGGCGATACTAATACCAGCAAACACTAAACAGCAAAGAGCAACAACAACACCAAATACACATACACAACCCTCTCAACTTTATATGCCGCTGACGCGAGAGCTGGCAAAATGTCAAACCAGGTACGTAAGCATTACTAAATGCATGACTCAAAAAAATGAAAGGTAAGGTTAGGGGGCAGGCATGCGGGGGCATAGTATGTTGAGAATATTACAGGTGTTTCAATTGCAAATTTATATATAAATCGAAGAGCAAGCTTGCACTTAAAATTGCCCCTAAATAAATCAATTTAAGTGCATAAAATCAATAAAAGTTGGCATAAACTACAACAACGCCCATAGAATAAAAATCAAACTAAATATGTGTGTATATTTGTGGCTGCCAGCTGCAGCCTGTTTTGAAGTTCAACAAGGAGCAAGAGAAACAAAGCCACATCAGCACACTCGCAACCTAATAACATATGCCAGTGTTTGTATGCCGTTTTGGTGAATGTGTGCTTTTGTGTGTTGTATATATGCACATGCCATTAAGATGCTGAAGTTGCATAAAAGCCACAAAAGAAGCCCATAGCATGCAATAACGACTTGGTAGCCAGGTGTGCGCTGTCACTTTTTTCTCCTTTATTTTTTTTTCATTTGTAAGCAACTTGGCAAGCGAGCGGCCATAACACAACATAGCGCGCACACACATGCACACACCACACACAGCAGACTGACATAGACAGCAGGCAAACAAACGTCGTCAAAGTAAAGCGCAATAAGAGCAATGGCAGCTGCAGTGGCGTGGGTCATTTATTTTAAAAAGGGTTACAGGAGCAATAACAACTTATAGCTGCAATCGTTCACTTAAGCCTTAAAAATAAAACTTTACCAGGAAGATAAACCTAAATAATTGCTTTTTTATTTACGTTTTCGTTATTAATTTAAGATAAGGCGGACTTAATAAACGCCCCATAAAACATTTAAACGAATTTAATCAACATTTATGTAGTTACTTTGTTGTGCTCTAACTGTAACAACATATGCGTACAAGTTTGAAGTGCTCCTACCTACTACAAGCATTATTTTGGTTTTGTCTTATCTATTAAAAACGTAATTAGCTTAACGCTGCTCAAATATAACAACTTGATAATTTAGTACCGCTCTTCTTTAACTACAACATTTTGAAATCAAAATACCAAATACAAACATGTTTTAATTGTATTTTGGGAGCAATTAAATAACCGCCTACGCCTCTGACAATTGGAACATAGCAAACATCGCACAAAAGGAAATCAAGAACGAAACATGTAACCAACAATAACAGCAAACCAAAATTAAACAGCAGCTATGCCGACAGTGACGCCAACGTCAACGTCGGTTGCCTTTTGCATAGAAACGAATGCAGTGCGAAGCAACAAAAACCACAGTGACTGCAAATGCGTGTCTGCTCGAGTGTGCATTTGTGTGTTTGTGTGAGTATAGCAGCTGCTGCGTGCTCCTCGCTTTGTCCGTCTTCCCAAAGAACAAGTTCAGAACTACTAGTAGCCAAACAACTTGCATCGTCAATGGCGTTTATCCTAGAAGTATTTTAATCTTTTAATAAAAGTTAAACCCATTAAACAGTAAATGCAATAGCTGCTATCCCTTTCATACATATGCAAGCGTATAGGCAAGTATTAACACACGGGGGACTGCATTAGCGCACTTCTGTTGCCATAACAAAAGCAACTCACACACGCACACACATACGCGTACACACAAGCGCACGACAGGCGGCCGCCTGTGCATAGCGAACAGTTTTTATTTCATATGGCAACAGCAACGGGGCAACAACAACAGCAACGAAACGTACGGCAAACCACCTGAGACCAAAAAACAGTGCACAAGTGTTACTCAGCGACCAAGCACGCGTGTAAAAATGTCGCCCCGGCAGCAGTTGCAACAACAACAAAGGCAGTCGTAGAAGCACACAAAAGCAATTGAAAATGAAAGCGAGAGCACAATAAACAAAGCAGAGCAAAGTAAAAACAGAAGTGCTATCAAACATTAGGGCTTATTTGATGCACATTGCTAAATGCAAATTGCATTTATACATTGTAACAAATGTTTTGTTTTCTATTTGCGCAGCATTAAAAGGAGTCGCACAAGCAGCAGAAAGAGCAAGCAAAACGTAAACGCGCTCACTTCACTTGCGCTCTGAGAGAGAAAGATAGAGAGACAAGGCAAAAACAGCGCAATTGGCTTTTTAGCAGCTGAGCTTTCATTTTGAGGACGCTGCGCAGCTGTTTTTGTTGACGGAGACGAAACAGACACAAAGAAGAAGAGTGAAATACAGCATATGCATTTGGCGCATATATCGGCAACCATGGAACCTGCAGCAGCCGAGAAAGCGGCAACATCAGCAACCACAAAAAAAGGCAGCAACAACAATAAAGGGGTAAGTTACAATGTCTCATATGGTTGTGTGTGTTAACTTGGCCTTTAAGCTGGTCGGGGGTTGATTCGTAATGCTCTTTTGCTTATGGCACATACAAGTAAAACATTTAAGCGCAGCGGTGCATCCTGTTAATTTGCTAAGGGTAGTGATTGATTGTTATTTTATAATTAATTTAATTTGTTCTTTTATTTCAAGGGCAAGGGGAAAAAGCGTCGCAATGAGCGCAACATATTGACTTTCTATGAGAAAATAGCCGTTATACGCTACTACGATGAGACGAATATCTCGCGAAATAGCCTGGCCAAAATGTTCCACTGCTGTACGACCCAGATACGTCGCATTCTGGAAAAGAAACGCGAGCTACTGCAGCAACTGGAGTCGCTCAGCGAAACGGATGCCTCCATTATAATTGAGGAGATGACGCGCAAGCGGCGCAAATTTGAGATGAGCGCCATTAGTTTCCTTCTACACGAATGGGTGGAACGATGTCGCCAGCTGCGCCTTGGCGTTACCATAAGGAACCATACGTTAAAGGAAACGGCGCTTAAAATGGCAGCGGTGCTAAAGTTGCCTGCATTTAGGCCATCTTATCGCTGGCTAAATCGCTTTCGCAGCAAGTACAAGTACGAGGAGGATGAGCTGGGCTATACGGGCACCTCTCCAGTGACGAGTGAGCTGCCCGTGGAGCAGATCATAGTGGAGTTCAAGCATGCCTTGCCCAACTTTATGCAAAAGGAGCTAGTCGACATGGTTAACGATACCACATTGAATATGCCAGCACCAGAGCTGGTTAATTTATCAAGCGATAACAGTGAAGTATCTGACGGAGAGCAGGATGACGATGGTATCGAGATGGTCACCTGTGAGCCCAGTGTGCTGCCCTCACCAGCCAGCACATCAGATGGCGAGGAAGAGCAGCAGCAGGAGCAGGAAGTGGGAGATCCTTCGATTGGTTTGCTTATGAGTGCTAGCACCTGCACGCTGCTGAGCAGTGTTTTTCCCCATCTGGCCATTATACATCAGTTCGCGCTGATGAACTCTGATGTGCAGGCATTGGAGCTGATCTCACAGCTGGGCGTGCACATGCAGCAGCAGGCAACTAATGGAAACTACCACGCACTGACGGTGTCCACAAATGGCGAGGCAACGTTGCCAATGCCAGAGCTGCCACCCGGCAGTATTTTCGCGGATATTGATGATATTGAATTAATTGAATAGTTTCTAAGGCACAGTTAAGATATTTATCTATACAATAAAGAAGAAAACAGTCTGTTCTAACGGAATTATGACTGCAGAGTAGGTCCTTTAAAAATTAAAAATTCACTTACCATGCGCTTGTCGGGTATAATAATCATATCGGAGGTGCAATCGGGTGTCGCCAGCTGTGGCTTTACTTCCTTATCCTCCTCTTCACCACCTTCTTCTTCTTCCTGTGCTTCCTCCTCTTCGTTAACAGCCATGGGACTGTTTAGCGCCACAAGATCCCTGGGGCACGTTTTATCCAAACGTGCATCGTGCTCCAGCAGACCAGGTTCCATTTGGCTCAACAACACGCGCTCACGCATCTCGGCATGCAGTTTTAATTCGGCCGGCGTCCTTTGAGGTGTTACACACACGGTCATATCATCGTAGACTTCGCACCACTTCTTGCGGGGTTTTGCGAATCGCGATTCCTCGGCTTTCTGATGCAGACGCCGCAGCTCATCCTCAATGGTCAGAACATGTGTGATTGTTGAGTTTGGCGGCTTTGTAGGGCATACACGATCACGGGGCGAACCTTCGACCTTCCACTCTGGGACGACGTTGTCACCCATGTAGGTGCGCACAGCATAGGGATTCTCTGAGGGACTTGCGTCCGCATTAACCTCAACAAATTTTTTAAGCATTTTGTACTATTAATTTTTTACAATTGTAGCTTAAAATAAGAACCAAAAATTTTGTTTCACAGCACTTTATGTAATTTATAGGAAAAACCACACAGTTTTGCCTTGAAATAGTTTTGTTTACTAACAAATGTAATAGTAAAATTTAAGGCCTACTACAAATTTTGGCGCGTTTGAAATCATAGCACTGCCAGACAATCAAAAACAGCTATAATTGCTGCAAAGCTTGTAAATCGATAGGCTTCATGTATCGCAATGCCGCCACACACATTTTTCGATGTGCTCTGTTATCCATCTGCTGTAGTTGCTAAAATTATTTTGAACTGTTTTTAATTTAAATTTTGATCATTTAAATTAATTACAATATTTGAAATAAAGTAATTAGGAAGAATCTAGTATTATTCTACAGATCATGTAACGGCACACGACCAAAATAGTGCAATGAGTATGAATGATTTCATACTCATTGAAATAGAGCATACTGTTAATAACAGCATGGAATGATGTTAAACTTTTGGATGCCAAAACATATGAAGACGAAGAGGAAGACGACAACGAACGAACAATAAAACACAATTTCAGAAATAAATAAAACAGAGTGTAAAAAATTGTGCATTGCGTTAGAGTTCTTTTGTCGCAGATGTAACGAGAAAGCTTTCACACATTGCTCTCTCGCTTTTCGTGGCAGTCGCAAATAAGTTTTACACCAGCAAACTATGAAAATTGCCGATAATTCAGCTGAATAAGCCACTGGAATAAATAACAACACAAAAATGTGGATTCAACCCAAGGAGCTGTTGCTGCTGCCCTCAGCATTTTGGTGAGTAAAAGAAAGAAAGCCAATACTTTAAGATGAGAAAGGGTGTTGCCTAAATGGATGCTGTGTCGCCCCCTTCTTGCACTTTTCCAGCAGCTGATTAATTTAAAGACCCCCACACACGCATACGGTTGTGTAGGTATAAGTTCTTTGTTGTTGTTTTTGTTGTTGTACACACTATAAGCTGATAACTAATTGAGCAGAGTTCAAGTCGGCAGCTCTGCACTGATTTCATAAGCAGCTGTGCAACAAAGGCAAAAAGCCAGCTTCAAAAACTAATTGTTCTTTTTGTTCGCTCAACTGTTTTTTGCTGCGTAAAAACCCCCTACAAAACATGCACACATGCAAACACCAATACACTACCCACACATGTAAACGCACCATTACGTTTTTTTTTTGTTTGCCCATTGCCAATACTGATTTCTCGCTTTTTTGCAGGACTGCTGAAATGTACTCAAAGTATTTTGTGCTGCAAAAGCGTCGTGGACATGGCGAATCTCGGGGCTTCGGCTCCATGCTGGTGGGCACCATTGACAGCGTGATGAACACCAAGCCGGCCCCCTATCGAATACTGCATCAGACTCCATCCTCAGAAGTATCTTACGGTAGGTTTAAACGCGCACTTGCCGCACTCAACTCACTTCAACTTATCAGCTGAACCAGTCTATGTGCCCCATGTGTTACGTCGTCAATTTCGAGTACAATATCAGCAATAAAGTGGGAGGGAGCCCAATCACTGACTCACTCAAATCTTATACATGCACACAAATGTAGGCAAAATGTACCCACTGCTTGTGACTGTGTATGCCAGTGGGGCAATATTAATTTTATATTTGAGAAAGTCTGGTTGAGCGATAACAAAGTTAAACAAGAGGTTCAAGAACTGGGCATTAATTTGTAAATATAGCTGCCAAATTAAACTGTAACCCGACAAGAAAGGGGTAAAATATTAGAACCGAAGTCGGGTTTAAAAGTAAGTGAAAAATTAATAACTAATTGATATTTTAAAACTGTAAACATTCAATGTTTGTATCGAAAGCAAAAAGTCAAACAGTTAAACAAAATATTTATAGAAAGATTAAGTTAAGGTAAACAAAACATTAACTGAAGCGGATAGTTGGACACAGTTTTAATGACACACGAAGACTGTCTATGTGTCACTGTGCTAGATAACTAAATGATAATGCAATGAAAGAATACATTTATTTATACTATTAGTTGTGCATTAACCGGGCATTAGTTGATGTACGATTTTTTTTATGATTTTATAGAGATTGCCATTGGAATAACACAAGATGAGATCGTCAAGGATTGGGAATGGCTGCAGGGCAATCTCTTCAGCGTGCTCAATGAAATGGAAAATGAGGATGAAGTGACAAACTTTACGATTTGTAAAATACAATCGCTGTTTACACAGAATAATCAAGACGATACTGGGGAATCACCGGACTTTAAAGTGAAGACCTCACAGTTTCGACTGATATTCAAAATGCCAGAAGAGGAACGACTCGTTAACTCTTATTCGGCTACGTAAGCTTCAAACAACTATCTTAAAATACCTCGAATTTTAATTCTTGTTTTGTACTTTCAGCTATGTAAAAAATAAAATACCACGCCAGGGACAACTATACATCTCGCTGAACCATGTGTGCTTCTACTCGTACATGCTGAGCCAGGAGATCAAGCTTATTATTCGCTTCGCTGAGCTGGAGGACATTAGTCGCACTGGCAAAACAATCTATTTGAAGACTACCAATAACATGACGTACAATTTCACACTTTACTTCAATCCCAATGAGGCGCATGATCTCATTGAGCAGCTGAACAAAATGGCCATCCAAAAGTTAATACATGACCCAGAGAGTCCCGTTGTGGATCACGATCCCTCGAATTTTGCACGTTTTGGCGCCAAGGCTTCAAAGAAGCCTGTGCTACTTCGCGATTTGACAGCACGCCAAAAATCCGAAGAGTTTCGTGTATATTTTCGTTTGCCGCAAACAGAAATTATCGATGGCAAGATAAAAGCTGACATTTGGACGCCCTACTCGAAGCGTTTTCATGCCGGCAACATTTATCTGTCGCCCAATTTCTTTTGTTTCCGCAGCGATGTCAAGGACTTAGTGAGCGTTGTTATTCCAATGAAAACTATTAAGGTGACTGCTAATAAGCCAGTTAAAGTTTGATGTTTAATAATATTGTTTGAAACTTATTTACAGAGTGTGGAAAAGAAAGATGATGGCCATCAGCGTTATGACAATCAAATTGTCATCTTCACATCGGAGAATGTGCCTTTTATGTTTGCCAAAATTGTAGATCGCGAAGTGCTCATCTCAAAGATAACAGACCTGCTCTCACGCATTTATATGTAAGTAAAGCTAATTCTCCATTAACTTTAACTAAATACTTAATATTGTTTGCAGACCCGTTAGTCGTGAACGCGCCAAATACGATATCTCGTGGAGCAAACAGACTGCATTGCTGAACACATTCAAGACCCAGTTCAGTGCGGACATACAGAAGAAGCAGGAGCTTAAACTGGCACGCTGGGAGGATCATTTTCGTGATTTTGGACGTGGCGTTGCAATGTTTCGTACCACAGACGTGATTAACTTGATTGTGGAGGGCATACCGGATAAGCTGAGGCAGGAGATATGGTTGATCTTCTCGGGCGCAATACATGACAAGGAAATGAATCCCGGCCTGTATGAGGATCTGGTAGAGAAGGCAGCCTTAATAAAGGATTGCTTTGCGCACGATGAAATCGATAGGGACTTGCCGCGTTCGTTGCCAGAGCATCCGGCTTTTCAATGCACCGATGGCATTGGTGCGTTGAGACGAGTCCTGCAGGCATATGCACTGCGTAATCCGCAGGTGGGCTACTGCCAGGCCATGAATATTGTATCTTCAGTATTTCTGTTGTTTTGCGATGAGGAGAACGCCTTCTGGATGCTGGCTAGCCTCTGCGAGAATCTGTTGCCTGACTACTACAAAGACAAGGTTGTGGGCGCCCAGATTGATCAGGGTGTGCTTAATGAGTTGGTGGAGACACATCTATCTGATTTGCATGAGCATCTGGAGCGACTGGGAGTTATTAAAATGATCTCCATATCTTGGTTCCTCACCATTTTCATTAGTGTAATCAGCTACGAGAGCTCACTGCAAATATTGGATTGCTTCTTCTACGAGGGAGCCAAGATCATATTTATGGTGTCACTGCAGATCATTGAATGGAATCGCGACAAGCTGCTGAACTGCCAGGACGATGGCGAAGCAATGCTAGTATTGCAAACCTACTTGGAAGGCATATACAATCCCGAGTACCAAGTACCACCTTCCACGGACAAGCGTAAGATGGAGCGGCCGCAAACCCAAACGGTACAAACTCTCATCCATGAGGCATACACCAAGTTCGGCGAGGAGCTGACGCAACAGCGCATCGAAGAACTACGCAACAAGCATCGTCGCCTCACCGTCCGACAATTTGACATTGACAACGAGAAAACCATTGTTAAGGCACATGCTCAGAATGCCTACTTTGAGCGCCCGGAGCTGCACATGCTGCTCAGCATCATACGTGAAGAGAAACTAACACTAAAGTCTGTGCAGCAGCAACAGAAGACTCAATGCCATTTGAGCGAGGCGCCACAGTTGCTGCCACATCAACAGTCGCCCTCACGTGCTGGCGCCGCTGAAATTATGCCTGGCGGTGGCAGTGGTCGTCATGAGGCCTACTGCATCAACTTTGAGGTATTCCAAACGCTCTTCTCGGAGCTAACGCCCTGGCGCAAGTGTGTTAGTGTTGACATTGGCGAAAAACTATTTAGGGTAAGTAATCATCTTAATCGCTAAGAGCTTAAACTAACTTTATTTTAATCCACTTTTCAGCTTACTGACAAGAAGGGCTCCGGACAGCTGGACTTCGGCCAGTTGATCAACGCTTTGGGTTTGGTCTGCTCTAACAAGAGTATGGAGAAATTGAAGCTGCTTTTTGTATTGCATTTGCCGCCACTGCTCTCAAATTCGGAAATTGAACGCACTCGTCGTCCGCGTCCCCGTACTAAAGATGATGCCGAGGAGGCCATCGAGGCGGAGGATTTCTTTGAGTAAATATTATATATAAAATACCTTCTAGCCTTTGCTAATTGTTCTTTGTTTTTTCAGCGAGGACGCGTCGGAATCAATTGAGGCGCTCCCTTCGCCCTCGGACCACAACTTTGATGCCGATGACTTTGCGCTAATTAGCGCCACACAGCATTTGCATAATCTGGCTGGAATTTCGGGCAACACCTTTATGGATTTGTCGCGAACAACTCCAAATTTTTCGCTGAATTCAAATGCATCGTCGCTGGCGCAGCCTAACTCAACGTTTTATGTGGATTTGCCCGCTGCACTTCGTGGTACTGCAACTCGTTCAGAAGCTGGGCAGGATGACGACCAAGACATCGGCCTACGCCAGCAGGGACGTTACGAATCGATTGACACATTTTCGGATATTTCAGATCTGGGCGCGGGCCGAATGACGCCGCCGCCACAGGCATCGACATCAGCAGCAGGAGCAGCAGCTGCGACGGCTGGTGATCAAATGCTACTGAACGTTGAGACCATATCGAATTTCTCGCAGATTAGCGACCTTGTAGCGGCCACACAACTTGAGCGCGCCGATTCAAATGCAACGGACTCACGGAGTCTCGGCAGCCTTGGCTATCTGCTGGATCAGCCGGACGAGGGCACCTCCTCAACTGGGCGACATCGCCATGTGCCGCACATGCGCAAGGAGAATTTCCAACTGCTCTGGCGCAGCATTATTGAGATCATGGGTTGTGTGCAGGACGAGGATATGCGACGTGCATGTAAGTGATTAGCTATTTGTAGAGAAACTTTTTTTTAACCCTTTTCTGTTTACAGATGAAAATCTCATTGAAATGGGCAACAGCAACATAAAGAAAGAGCCGAGTCTGGAGAGCTTTACGCAGCTCAATTTGGGTGGCAGTGGTGATGAGGTGAGTGATACCTTTTAAGCAATGTCCTACAAATTTTTAAGTATCTATTGTTTATTATAGCGACCGGATAGCAATGGAAATCCGACTACGCCTGCAGCAGAACCCAGCAGCACAACTCGTTTGTTTGTCGCTCTCGAGGAGGAGCTTCGACAGGCAAAATTAGGAGCTGCAGCTGAAGCTGGCGCGGGCGCAACGGCGGCCACAACAAACAGCAGCGGCAGTAGCAGCAGCACAAATATCCTGGATGCCTGGCACATATCCATTAATCAGTTTATAGCCACGGCACTTACTTGCGAATGCATCGTTAAAGCATTCCAGACGCGCACACACATCGTGGAACAGATTGAACAGCTGCAAAAGAAGCGACGCAAGTGTTTGTCAACTAACTACAATTATTAAGTTTTCCATCTGCAATCCCAAAAGTCTCCTAGAACCCAATGTATTAGCCATAACATGAAATCATAGATCTGTGCAATGCGACTTCAGCTTTTAACTCGTGTCCCATTTAATGAATTACATATACAAAAATATTATATATATAATGTATGTAATACGTATATTATCCCCCGATTAGTTAAGTCAAATGTTTGTGAATATAGTTCTATTATACCTATTATACATAAAGAAGATACAAGTATGACTTATGTTGTGTGTCCGTAAGACAATTTATTTCAATATATGCACAGATATATATATCTACTATATATATATTTACAAATTAATCTATTGTCTCCATACTCTCAACCTGTATCTCCTTCGAGTTACGTCGAATCACCGCCGATGCCTCCTCACGCGCATGATCTGCGCTGCGCACCAGACACTCCTCATAGGTCCACTTGGGGAAAACACGCTTATAGAGATACATGAATGCCGTGTCATAGGAACGTAGCTGGCCATCAAAGTAGCACTTCATGTGACCGTGCGTACCCAGGGACTCCTTGATGTGACCCAAGCGACCGCATTTCGTGCGTAGTTTGACCGGCTTAAAGTACTCCACGTCCTCCTTGTAGAAGAACATATAACGAATGGTCGCTGATTTCCGATTAATGCGCATTGGATGACCGCTAAGCACCACACGCTTGAGCACAATGCGATCCGGGTTGCAAGAAAGCAGTCGACCGCGAGCCACCAACGCTAGCGAGGAATCAGGATTCACTTTAAAAGCGAGCACAGCCGCTGGAGGAAACTGAATGGGTGCATAGAAGGTGGCGCACACAGTCTCATATGGACGGAAGAAACGCTCAAACTGTGGGCAACAATAAACTTATTAGCCTACTCCTTGATATAAGTATTGTGCACTTACCTTGTGCTTATCTCCATTTGTGTGCTGGCTGTAAATCGGATTGACCACGAAGCGTCGATAGCCACACTGCACAATCAGCTGCTCCTTGGACTTGAGCGGCACCTCAGAGTCGGGTATGCGTTGCAGGACAACGTTCATTACACACATCTGATGCTCATGTGGCAACATGCCATAAACAACCACGTTATCGGCCAGCTGAGCAGACCTAAAGGCATTCCAGCGCTCTAGAGGCACGTTGATGACATGCAGAGTGATATATAAGCCGGGCTATGTTAAACAAAATAAAGATAAGTTCTTGAGTAGGAAAGTCTAAATGTTTAGAGCTCACCAATATGCCTTCAAACTCCCTTGCCTCCGACAAAATGCGACGCTTGGTGCGATCGAAGTTCTTAAATTGGTAGATGCGCGCATAATCGCTTGGCAGATTTTCTTTGGCATCCCAGGGCGATGTGCGGAAAGATTCCAGGCCACGATACTTCTGGAAGCGCTCGTGTGCAGGCACATCGAGAGGCGTATCGATCTCGTCGGGCCACAGTTGATCGGTGCGTGCTTGTTGCAGTTTTTGTAGGGTTTCACGCTCCTCCTGGAAATCCATTTGCTGATCGTACTTTTCGTCATTGACAGCTGCCTCCGACGAGACTGAAACGCTGTCCAAATACTCTTCCGTGTCGGAGTCGCGTTTCTCGCACTCATCCGCAAAAGATTTATTATCACAGGACATAAAGTCTGCGTCCTCTTCCTCTTCGCTCATGTCGTCATCATCATCATCTTCGTCCTCGTCATTATCATCATCCTGATCTTCCACTTGCTCCACGTCGGGTATCCACGCAGCCTGGTATTCACTGTAACCTTTGGGCACACGTTTGATTAGCTTAGTTTTCTTAGTTTCCTGTTGTGCGGCTTCGATTTCTTCTTCCGTAGGCCAAGTTTGCTCCGCATCCATTGGATCGGGTATATTCTCGCATTGCAGCGATGTTTGCTTCTCCGGATTGCTGCGATCAAGCACACGCACTACGGCCGTCTCTCCATCGCGACTCTTGTCCAGCTTGTAAGGATCTGGCGGTGCATCCACCTGACCGACCTGAAAATCACCCAAGCCGGGTATATGCACCAATCCGTTGACGTTCAATGATTGCCCGCGCAGGAAGCCGGTTACTTTCAATGTGCCCATCCCATCCTCTGTAGGAACATATTCGACAACATCGCCAAACAAATTGGGACGATTGTTGACGTTGTGCAGCACTCGTTTCTTCTGCCCACCAATGCGTCGTATAACATTTAATGCCTCTGGGGCGGTGTCCAGCTGCATGATCTTCTCTTCCGGCAGCAGTTTGCTTATGAATTTTTGCGCTGCTTGCTTTGTGGCTGTGCGACGCTTTGGATTTATGGATTCCAGATCCATAAGCGCCACCACAGGCGTTGGGATGCCCTGTGCCGAAATCATGTTGAACACACGCTGGCCCCAGCGATCGAAGATCTCATCGTCACCGAAAGCAGCCGATGTCAGCATCAGAGTGGTATCGCACACTTTTAAATAGTCCAGCACAATCAGCTCGTTGCCACGACCAGTGGGGGGCACGACAAAGGCGAAGCGCTGCTTGAAGCGTGGCATGTTCACGTAAACAACTCCAGTAGCAGAACGCTCTACAACTAATTCACTGTCACAGCTTTCGAGAATGGCTAACGCAGAGTTGGTATCGATCTGCTGGTGCATTGGCAGTAGGCAAACCAGAAATGGAGCAGTGTTTTGGCCACCTAGCTGCCGTTTCTGCTGCAGAACCTCTTCGCGTTTGTTTTTGCGCAGCTGGTTTGATTGGTTGCGTCGCTGTTCCCTGCGTTGCTGCTGCTTGTGCTTGTGAGAGATAGCCTTGAGCCCCACTTTGCCTAAAGGTAAACAATATTAACAAATTATCTTTCACTTGTTGAAGACATTACACACACCTTTCAGGGCATTGTCGATGGCGCCTTTGGAGCGATGTCGACCCGTTTTGTGGGCCTTGTTTGTTTGCTTAAGCGGGCCAGGCCGATGAAATGCATGATCCGCCATGTTTGGCTTGTTTATATTCGCAATTTAACAACCGAAAACAAATATTTTTACGCTGCTATGTTTTTAAAACAAGCTGAGCACATGTTTCTTTGCAAGTAATCGATTTCTTGATATCGATTGACAGTTCTGTTCAGTGTGTCCACACTGAGCAATGTGTGCTGTAAAATATGCTTCAGTGTTGGTAAGCAGCAGCCACAAGCGCGCGAAAGTTCGAAAGATAAATAAAATGATTATTGAAACCATTTATTTGCATTACGTATTAATCACTACTCTTACAAGTTGAACTAGCAAATTGTTTAGTTGTTTAGTGGTTATAATGATATTTTTGAGATATTCTCTTTTTAATCTTAATCGCAATTGTTTGTTTGTAAGCAGAGATATGCCTTAGAAACTGTGAGCAGCTGCTTTATCCGAACAAGTTGGCTAAAAACACACAAATATTAATAATAGAAGAGCAACCATAATAACAATTTATCAATGACAACAAAGATAGGCTGCTAAAGAAGAATGGTGGGTAAGAAGTGATAAGATTATCGATTATGTGCTTACTTCCATAATTGCATTTGCTGCTGACCAAAAATTACAACAAAAAAAATGTACAGGGACTGAAGGCCAAATAGGGCTTAATGTTGAAACTGCGTCAAAACCATGCCCAGTCTCACATCTCATATGCATGCATGTGGACTGACGTTTAAATAAATTGAAAAGCATTTTAATTGATTGGTATTCTTACGGTTTGGTCTACTCATCGGTTTACTTTACAGTCGTTGCTTAATTTTGGGCTACTTTGCTTGATTTATGTACTTAGTAGGGGCCTAATCTCATGCAGTTTTCAGTGGACACTTTGGGCTCTTTGGGGCCGCAGCAATTAACACGATTCGACGCGCACACAATGAGTGAATGATGGTGGGAGAGGCAGAGACTGGCAGGGTGGCAGAAGGACAGAAAGTGGCAAAGAGCAAACGGCAAAACCAAATCAGAATCCTTTAGCATTTTCCATTTTGGCGAACCGAGTCTGAAATATTGGGCTAGCGATTTGACATATTGCCAACAAAGGAACTCATTATCTGTGCATTAAATGGAACAGGACCCCAGTCGCTGCCTCGGCCTGTGTGTCACGCTTATAAAACACATTTATCATAACTAATCCTTTGGGGTTTTGGCTGCCAGGCAGCCGTTCTGGCCGTACACAGCATCTGACTTCACCGATAACACTTTGAATAATAAATAAATACAACAAGCAAACACCAAAACAATACTTTTTTGTGTTTTGGCAAACGGAAAAAGGCAAAACGGAAATGGATTTGGAAAGGGAAATGGAAAATGGGGGCAGACGAAGGTTTTTAAATGCAAACGATTATCATATAAGCAATATAAGAATAGGTTCACAATAGAAAAAGGACTTGGCTCCCACTTGATTCTAAGGCACAATTCTCAGCTCCAGCTGGCAGCTGCCCAGCATATTTATTAGAGCCTCGTCCTCCCCATTTAAATAGCCAGAGACAGAAGCGACACTTGCCACCGATTGACTAGCATTGCCATTTGGCAGCGTTTAAATAAAATGTACTCACACTAGACGTTGAAAAAAGTTGTTGCTGGCCCCAACCCCGCCAGCTATTAAAGCCAATTGCCCACAAAATCATGGCCGATATCATAATTGCTCTTCGTGGCTTTCGTTGTTGTTGCTTTTGTGGCTGTGGCTGTTGCTGTTGCTTCTACTGCTGACTGCTGTTGGCAATTGTTGTAGTTGTTGTTGGTAATTGTTGTTGTTGTATAGTCAACGACAGGCATGGCCAAGCGCGCTTGCAAAGTGGCCCTAGGGCTTGGCTCATGTAAAATATTGTTGTACTCTGTTTGGTTAAAATGTTCGAAAAGGTGTATTTGCAGCTTTAAAAAATGAAATAGAATATTTTAGAAGAAGCCAAAGATTGTTCATTAATTCGTTAGTAGTTTACTAACTTTCATCCTTATTTACTACTATCAATATTCAAAGATAACGGAACACACTTTTACAGAGTATGTTAAAGATGAGAGAGCTGCCATATACAATTTTTCCATGTTTGTTCAGCTCAGAAAAGAAGCACAGCAGCAAAACAAGAGAGAATGAGTTAGAGAGTTTATAGAAGAGGGGGCGTGGGTACAAATCGCAACAGTGATAAATTTAAACACTTGTTGTAGAATTGTGTAGCCAAAGTTGTTGCTCCACAATTTATTAGAAACACTTTGCGGTTGTTTTGGTTTTTTGCATGCGTGGCCAACGTTGCAATGTTGCCATAAACGTTTCATGGTCGCTTGCAACGCATTTTTATTGAATTTGCGGCGTGAGTTATGTGCGACATGTTGTCACAACAACAACAACAACAACAACAACAAGTCTCAACTATGTACTAGCCAACATCTCCATCTGACGTTATGGCTCATGCACTTTTGGCTCTTGACTCTGCGCCAAGTTAATTAACACTAACGGCTTGATGGGCCTGGGCCTGGGCCTGGGCCGTGCCACATCTTCAATGCTAATGAAACGTTCGCCTCGCCGCATTCTCGTAAATTGCATTGTTTATCTAAAAGCTGAGAGTCAGCTTTCTGCTGGCTGTTCGCCAGCTGGACAGTTAACGGACTGCAAAATGCTTTGGGCTGGCTGGCTGGCTGGCTGGCTGCCTCATGGGCTAATGACAGGGAGCATTCAGGCTGGCATTCAGGTTGTGTCAGCCCGGCATTGGCTGTGTAAGTATGTGAGTTACGGGCGTGTCATGTGCGGAGGATGGATGCCATATGGCAGGCTAAAGTATAGCAAGTCATTGGCTCTGCTGCTGCTGCTGCTGCGATGATGACTTTTAAACTTTCTATTAAACTATAACAACGATGATAGATGAATAATAAAAAAACAAAATACATAATAAAAAAGTTTTCTCTCTCGTTTTTTTTGGCATCGTTGGCGACAGCGGCTGTAACTCTGTGAGTGAAACTTCAGCCCAGAGAGCCTGGCTACATATAGATAGCTACCCCTCCTCGCTTCAAGCAGCAGAAGGAAAGTGCAAAGAAATCAGCCAAACGCTGCCATATTTGCCCAACATACGCTTAGCAGACGGGAGCAGTTGATGCCCAGGGTGCTGTTGCAGACTGAGGAAGACTGATGCTGCTGCATTTGCGGTGAGTGCGTGCCTCGCATAAGTTAGTCTCTACACCCCTACCTCATGCCACTTGCCACATGCCACATGCCTTTTCCGGCCAGCAACATTGGTGAGGCAAGCCGGAAGAGCGCAGGCCGACAAAAGCAAATGGCATTGAGAACAGATTGATGAGTTGTTGAAAAATGGCAAACTTAAACAACAGTTTTACTCAAAGATAAGAAACGATAAATGTACACAGTAGTAACTAACGATATGTGTGCTAACTTGGCCGTAAAGTTCAACTAACGTCAAGTAGTCAAAGCAAAGAAATCAATAGGTTATAATATGGCTAGTAGTAGATAGCAAATCTTTAGAGGTATGAAATTGCGACAGGTCATATCTTGATTTGAGTCTTAGTTGGCCAGGCCAGAAATGTTACAAGCACAATTGGCAGGCGTTGCTTTTATGCTACATACAAGTTACAATTGTGAAAGTTTCTCAAAATCAGTATGAACTTTGTTAAGAAGAATAAAAAGAAGAGGCCCAAGAATAAGAATACGAACAAGAACAAAAACAAAAACAAGACCAAAGTGTCAAAGCAATTGAGTACTTGCTATCGCGCTATGAACCTCGGTCTGTCTGCGTTTTGTGCAGCCCTGGTCTTTTACTTTTCCAGGTTTCGACAATTCGTCAAGAAACTGGTTATAGCTTGGCCTTTCCTATTTGATCTGTACTTGAGCACTTTCTTGTTTTTAGTTGTGGCATACTTTATGCGAGGGGTTTACTTCAACTTAAAAGAGAAATGTATAGTTTTGTAAAAATACTATTTTTATATTCTAATTAATTTAAATTGTTTTGCAGTTTTCAAGTAAAGTCGCTTGATGAATGCAGATAATGATGATAATATTGCTGATAGTAATGATGATGGAGATAATATGCAAATCATTTAATCAAAATGTAAATGCAAATGCAAAAAATTAAAATGTGCCCATAAAAATGTTGCACCCTGTGAATGAGAGAACAAAAATATTAAAGCAGCAAAAAGGGCAAGCAGACATTTTGTAAATATTATTACAACATTTTTTGCCATTTATTTATACTATTTTTTACACACACAAGTATTTGTGTGTGAGTTTGTTTGCATGAGGGTCGGTTTGTATTTTATTATTTTTGCTGGCTGCATGATAATAAATTTGCATTTAAATCACCGCCACCGCCACCGATGCCCAGACGATTGGCTTGTCCTGGTTTTTGGTTTTTTTTTTTTTTTTTTTCTTTGAGTGGTGTGTGTGGCGCGGTCCACTTTTCGGGGCAAGCGAAACAAAAGCAGCAGCGAAGAGTCGCAGACACAGCGCTGCGATATATGTACACACACAACATTATTAACCACAAAGTGTCACATGATTTTATTTGGCTCGTTTCCGTGCATTTCACCTGCAGCTTTTTGCGCTGCACTTGCCCCGGCCACAGGACACCAAACACACACACACACACACACACACACACACAAGCCGAGACATTGTCAAGGCACAGGACTTGCTCACTTTTATTTTTGGGCAGACTTCTGTCTGATTTTAAAAGCTGATAAGCACCAAAGGACATTCACAAAAATAAAATAGCTGCTATGTAGTAGCACTTGTCTTGGACTTGTGAGTGCAACTGGAGCCGGGAATGGGATTGCAAAAGTCCTTGTCCGCAGTTAGCATTGCAATGCAGTGCAGTTAACAAAGTGCAACGGGGGGATTGCAATCGCCATAAAGAGCGGCCCCGCCAGCGGCGATAGTCGCGTCGAGGGCAAAATTGAAGTGCAAATAAAAGCTGTGCAATTTTTGTTGGTTGCCCAGCCCGAAACGAACCGAACTGAGTCCTAGCTAGCTACATGGGACGACATCGCATATTTCAACAAATTTTTTACTGCACTTTTGGCTTTGCATTGCACGGTCGAGTTTTGCTGGTTGAGTTTTGCTGGATTGCCGGCTTTGCCAGCCAAAATGTCACTGAAACAACAAGCAAACGGAAACACTCGAAAAGTATTTTGTTTGTTATGCTAAAATTTAATGGCACAGGAAGTCGTATTAAAGACAAGCCCAGAAACACACAGCAAAAACGCCCAAAAACGAAAAGACCAAAAAAAAAAAAAAATGACAAATTTCGACTGAAACAGTTTCTGTGTTGTGGCTGTAAAAATGCATTTTGTATTATTTTACATATTTATTTCACGTTTGATTGATTATTGGCTCCTGATTGAAAAAAATTATATTATTCTGACTGACTTTTTTTATGTACATAAATACAATGCATTTCACTCGTAAATGCCAATGTTGATTTTATGCAAATTTTCGCATGAGCCAATGCAACAACAACAACAACAACAACAAATGAGAAGAGAGACAGAGTGAATAAATTTAATATTATTGTTGAACTTTAATTATCTGGCATTTATTGTCATACACTCTGGTGTAATAAACTCGACACAATAAAAAAGCATGGCTAGGAGATGTTGCATAATAATAAGTATGTTAACTAAAAAGGTTTTTGATTTTTGTACTTATATTTAAAGTAGGGTATTCAATTGTTCATTACTTTTAATATGTATTGCAGTTTTTTTGTTGTTTGTTTCCAGTCAGTTGTCGAATGGCACATATGGCATTGATTTTACTCAGTATATCAATATAAATAAGCCATTTTCCATTTGCTGGCTTATGCACTTGTCACATCTGCATAAGTAATCCCATTCCAACCCCCTTTCTCCCTTTTGGTATTCTTGTGGAGCTACTTGTGCAGACAGTGCAATCTGGTGCTGCAACAATTTGACACATTGGAATCGGAAAGTCAGGCAACAAGACGCCCTCTTCAGCCTTCAACCCGGCGTAGACAAAGCCTCCAAAACTAGTGACATTGATGGGGCGACGGCAGCTTTCCGGGTCGCCTCCCGCCAAGGGACACTGTGCGAAATTGAGTCGTGAATGAGCAAGTTTTGGTGGCAGCATTCAAAATACAACATTCCTACTACAATTTTGCCATGTGCGAGAGCGTACCGGATGTGAAGAGTGTCAGGGGAAGTGGGGAGGGGGGGAGAAACGGTTGCTACAACAAACTACGCTCCCCATTTATTTGGGCACGTGCTGCTCGTCATTTAAGAGTTTTGTCTGCACTTTCGTTGCTGGAATTTTAAAATGTATTATTGGCTTTTACTTTTTTTCTTTCCTAACCTTACTTTTTCGGGTATTTGTTTTGGGTGTGTTGTGCGTGCGTGTGAGTGTGAGTGTGGGTGTGTGGGTGTGAGTGTTAACAAAAAACACCTCTATAGACAATTGCAAATATTCGATTAGGGCACTCACTTATTGAGAGGAAACACTTTACACATTGTCTATTCATTTAAAAATGTTGTGAGATCAACTTGAAGTTGATTTAAATTAAAGATTTCAAGATCCTTAAGGTTCTAAGTTCAAGAAATCATCAAACAGTTTTACTTTGTATCAATTTCCCAGACATGAATGAAACGAAGCGAAAAAAAAACACTGAGAAACAATATCTTTATGGTCTACTTATCTAGTATTCATACGCATTCTGTTTTTGAAGCATTTTCGGTTGGAACACGTTCTGATCGTCATTTAAGTGCTTACGCTGTGCACTTTCTACGTTGCTGGTATTTGGAAATGTTGTGGTGTCAAATGCCTGCATAGCTTTTACTTTTCATTCCTTTTTGCTTTCGCATGTGGCATGTGGCATGTGTGTGTGTGTGTGTGTGTGTGTGTGCAGCCGGAATATGACTGTTGCTCTTGTTGCTGCTGCTGTTGCCTGGCTAACAAAGTGCCCAAGTGGAATGCAACATTGTTGCTTCCACGCAGCATTCAAATGCGGCAGCATTTTTGTTTCTTCTTATTTTGCGTTGTGTTTTTTGGGTTTTGGGTTTTTTGGGTTTTTGAGTTGCTTGCCAACCAGCCAAGTCTCTGGGCATCATTTCCACTGGCTGCGTTTCATTTTATTATTCTTCTTATTGTTGTTGCTGTTGTTGTATTTGTTGTTGCTGTTTGCTTCAGCAGTAATTTGGTATGCTTTTTGTTGCCAGTCTGTCTGTCTGTCTGTCTGTCTCTTCTGCAAGGAGAGAAACAAAAAATGCTATTTGCGCTTTTAATTTGAATTACAAATTGTATTCAAGTGCAACAAAATTTAATCAAATTGCTCGTATATAGTTTAAAGGCAGCCCGGCAACACAAAGCGCCGACCAACAAAACGCATGCAAATAAATGCCGACAGGCTCTGTGTCCTTTTCAACCTTTCCCCTCTTTCCCTCTTTCCCTCTTTCGCTGTGCAGCGCTTTAACACTTGATGCCAGTTGAAATTTAATTGACTGTGTTCGCTATACACACACACACATACACGGCTACTTTGTGTGTGTGCGTGTGCGTGTGTGGACTTGTTTGCTGGCCATTATGGCCAGTGTCGAGCTCAGTCTCAGCCCCATTTCACATGCACATATGTACGTTGACAGCCCTGTTGATGCTGCTGCTGCAATTACCAAAAGGACCTGGAGATGGAGCTCCTCCGTTGCAGCTGCGGGCAAATGAGTTGTAAATAGTTGACGCCCCGGCCAAATCGTTTAAATTGCTAAATAATGACAGTCATTGTTGGACACATACACACGCATACTTGTATGTATGTATTTGCATGTTTGCTTTTGTTGCCGGAACATATAAAAGTATCGCCTAAAATGTGGCCAGCAAACGAGTTGAGCAAATGCCGCCGCTCAAGTGTGCATACGACACGTTGTACTACACACGGCTGCAAATGTTCGTTGCGGTTGTAGTTGTACACAGGCACACGCACACCCACACTCACACACACACACGCACACGCAAGCACATGCAAAAGCAACCACTCGTTACGTTAACGATAACAAGTGTCGAGCAAACAAAGGCTGTTTGTTTGAGTGGTGCAGTTTTTTCCTCTTCACTGTTTTTGCTGCTACTGTGTTTGAGCGGCAGCGAAAGGACATCGAGCTGTTGTTTTTGAGCTAACGCGACAAACATGTTCTGGCTCGAGCTACTTCCCCTTTGTGGATAGCTGTTCTCCTTGTATAAGTTGCTGCTGCCTTCGAACAAGCTGTGTTTGAGCGGCAGCGAAAGGACAACAAAGAAGTCTGAGCTCAAGCTAATTCAAACATGTTTTAGCTCGAGCTACTTCCCCTTTAAAAGGCTGCTGCTGGAAGGAGACAAAGTTCTTGAAGGAGCAGCAGGATGCGCCTAGTCGCTGCCAGGATGAAAGTTGTGTTTGGTGCGCTACAACCTGGTTTGACAGTTACCCCAGTTCGGCCAAACATTTCCCCTGCAACATGCTTGTGTTGGGCTGGGACAAGCTGCGTTGCAGCCGCAATACAACCGCAACTTAGCAAACAAACTTGTTGCCTGCCTTGTTGCGATTTCCCCTCTTCAAACCTTGGCCGACATTTAACTTTCAAGTTGCAACTCACAAAAGGATAACTTCGCCAATCGCGACAACTTTTGCCGCACGCGATTTTGAGCAGCTGATAAGGCAACCAACAAAAAAATACAAAAAGCAGCACTTGCTATTTTGCCCCTTTTATCTGCTGACTCCCTCTCTTTATTGCCTCTGCGTCTTTTTCTTCTTTTTTTGTTTTTTGGTTAAACTCTTTGGAAAGTGCATGGAAAACTGCATTTTGTAGACGAGCCCGAAAAACTGGCAGAGGAAATATTCAAAAATGTTGTTGTTGCTGAAGGCCAGCAATGTAGTGAAGGTGGGGGTGAGAAAGAGAAAGAGAAAGAAAGAGATAGAGTAAAATAGACATACTGACAGTAACTGGGAACTGGTCTGCGGCGCGCTAATAAAAACGTAAAATTTAATGGTTACGGAAGGCACTAAAAAACAGGCTCACCAAAAACGAACTAAAAGTTGCCTGAACGAACACCAGTCCAACCCAAACCCAACCCAACCCAACCCAACCCAGCCTCACACTCAACCCTCCAACTTACAAGCGAATGCTACGCTTCGGTCTTGGGCGATAACCAAGCAACGAACCACAACCGCACACACCGAGCACCGAGCACACGAAGAGCGAAGAGCGAAGAGCAGCTGAAGGAGGGGCTGGGTGCTGGTATAACTGTAACTACGCCAACGCTAGCGCCGCCGTTGCCGTTGCCGTCGCTGTCGACGCAGTGGAGCGCCCATCCGTGCACGTCAAACGCAGACAACTTGAAAAATGTAGAGACAGCGCCGCAGTCGCAGTCGCAGTTGAAACACGCCAAAAAATATGCAAAAGTAAAATAAAACAGACGCAACCGGACAGTGAGAAAAGAAGCGGGGCAGCGGCTACAGAGGACAACCGTTCGACATTTGACGTTATAGGTTCTTTTACGTTTTGGTGTTTTTTTTTGGGGTTTTCTGTTGTTTGGCAGCGCATTGCACACAATATTTTCCAGGCTACATTCGCTTCTTGCACTTTGTGTTGTATCATTTTTTGTATTATTTATTTTCGCTGCTTTCTTCTCCTTTTTTTTATTTTCGTGCACCAGCCGTTGTCCACTTGACAGCTAGCAGCCTACGGCAGTTGTTTTGTTGTGACTGTCGTTTTGTAGATACCCTGTAATGATAAATGTACTAAATGGGAGCAGAAGTCAAACACGTCTGTTCTCTCTTCCGTTATACAACCAAGTTTGAACTGATCTACTTTTGCTGAAGCTAGCGATCTGTTATACTGCGTAACTTAAGTGTTATATACGTATCTCTAAAATACAGTATTTATCTTTTTAATTAAAGACATCAGATACAAATCTGTTCATTGATATTGGATTGATTTATTTTTGGTCAATTTTTAATTAAATATTGTTGTGAATAATTTATTTTAAAAAATACATAAACGCAAAGCATTTTTCGTTTATCTATACTCAAATGCATATTTCGGCAATATTTTTGTTTATCTACGTTGCTTTGCTTTTTATGCTAGCTTGTGTTGATTTTGCGGATGCAGCCAACTATATTGATTTAATTTAAATTGATAAACCAACTTTTTGTTATGCTATGTTGATATGGTTGTGATAAATGTGGGCATAAAATATTTTTTAAATTTACTTCCATGTTTTATTTTCTTTAATGAAACTCAACATGCCCTTCGAGTATTTTCTGTGTGTGTGTGTTGGCAATGCCTTTGGGCATATTGAGTTGAAAAGTTAGATTGTCGCAATGTGGCTGACAAAGTTATGTGGCCTGAATGTACATTCGATGGAGGTGTCTAACGGACAAAACAGCTAACCCAATGGACAGCAATTTGTGCCGCTAAACGAACTGACAAAGCGACCAAATGCACTCACCAAAAAAAGAGTGTGTGAGGGGCGTTTCTGCTTGTGTGTGTGTGTGTCTGCAGCTGTAATTAGGTTTGTCCGCTTTGTTCGGGGGCGCACTCAAACAAAACGCAGCAAAGCGGCACAGTTACAACTACAGTTACCCACTTACAGTTGCATTTACCGTTACACCAGCTACAGTTACACCGAAGAATGTATGCTGCAAATAATTCACAATTGCTCTCGCCGCTTTATTGCGTTTACTGGGCCGCTAACTCTGCCCCCGCCCCCGCCCCGCTCCCGCCACTGTTGCTGCTGCTGCTTTAGTTCAACTGTCGATGCGGAAATGTTTGCCTTGTTTACATCGCAGTGCATAAATTTGCAATTGCACTCACACAAATGCAACGGCGCGTGCATTAGCTAAAAACGATTGGTAGAGGGGGGTGGGGAGGGGGGGGGCAATATATTGACTCAATGGATGTGCGCCTCTCAAATTAGTAGAGAGTTTCGGTGGGGCATAGAAAAAAAGAGGAGGAAATCTGCATTGGACGGACAGCAAATTTTGTAGCTAACAGCATTTTCAAGTTTTATCGTTACGTGCTGTCCGTTGCGTGTGTGCTAGTGTGTGTGTGTGTGTGTAGTGTGTGTGTGTGTGTGTGTGTGTGTGTGTGTGTGTGTAGCTATTGTGTCCTTGGCCCAGCCCAGATATGTGTCTGTCTGCCTGTTTTCCCCCCTTCTTGCAACCCGGCCTTGTCTATTTAGCTGGCTGCATACAAAATGCACATAAATTGTCATGTTGCTCCCGACCAAAAAACAACAACAACAACAACAACAACTGGCTCCATGGCCATGTGCCGTAGCATATTTATATTGATTTTCGCGCCCCGCACTTGTTCCTTGATAAGGAGTAAGGGGGTGCCGCCAGTTTGTTGTTATGTACTTTGGCTTTTCAATTTCGGTGCGCCCGAGACTCGTTTCCATTGTGTTATTTCATGTTGTGTTGTTGTTGTTGTTGTTGTTGTGTTCTTTTTTCCTGCTGCTGCTGCTGCTGCTGCTGTTGCCTATGTTGCCTGTGTTTTGTGGGTGCACAATAAATTGAGCCGAAATTGCATCAGCGAAATTAACAGTTTCGCGTGCGTTAATAGACTTTTGCCAACCGCAGTCGCTGCCGCTGCCTCAGTCGCAGTTAGCGTCGCACTCGATCCTTGTTATGGTCAGTATTTTTGGGGTGTTAGCCACGTTAGGCTCGTGCGCTAAACATATTTGAAATTACCACCAAATGCAGTTTGGGATTGCGTCTAATCTCTATGGCACAATTTTCAAAAATTATCAAATAGCGGAAATAAGGAATTTCAATGCAAATTGATTGTTCAACTGTAAATAAAAATAACGATTTGAAATGCGCTTCTATTTTTGCTTATAAAAGCATTTGTACAGTGTTTGGGATATACAGTAGAGACTCGCAAAAGTTAAGTAGTTTGTTTTTGGGGTACTTAACTTTTTCGAGACTTCTACTACTAAACTTAAAAAATAGCGACATATGCACCTTAAAACTACAAATCGAATCCGTTTAAATAAGTTTATGTGCATTTATTAAATTTTTATTTACTTTTTATCATTTTGTTAAAAAGTTTAATGATAATTAAGAATAAATTTTGCTCATTTGCTTTTTTGCATTCGAGCGTCAACATGGGGGTTCCCCTTTTTCGTAAACTGTCGCATTTGCTACCTTAGCCAAACATAAGCTGCACTACTCACATAAATATCGAAAAATAAATATCAAGATGTAAAACTGCTGGCTGAAATAGAAATATTAGCTTGAAAAAAAGACTCATAAACTTAACTTTTTAGAGACTGAAATGTGCTTAACTTTTTCGTATACTTAACTTTTGCGAGTCATTACTGTATATGTAAATCATTAAAAAATTTCGTCCTTCTCAGCTTTCCAGTTTTCTTTTGTGCTTTTCCAATAAGTTGAGTGAGTTTATTATTTTATTATTTTAAAACTTATTAAATTGAGCAAACTTATGACTATTTTAGCAACTTCTTTAAGCTGCATTATTATAAAGTTAAGTACTTGTTCTTTTAATTAAAATCTGAGCAACGCAATAGAATTTCTTGCTCATAAATTGCTTATATTCATTCTTATTGCCTCATTAGGCAACTTCAACTTGTTCTCCTTTTTTAAGTCAACGTCTCTTGCGACATTTGCATGGGCAATTAATCTAAGGGACGGAGGGGGGAAGGTTGCTGACCAAGTTGAGAGTACAGCTAGTGTAAGAGGAACTTGTAGAAATTTTAATGTTGCAAGCGTCGTTCTTACAATAAGTAAAACCGCACTTACTTAGTCACAGCAGCAGCTGCAGAGAAAGCTTTTCACTTCAAATATGCAAAATTTTGTAATAATCTCGGATGTCGAGAGCGAGGAGAGAGTGGGGGGGGGGAGGAGGAGTGTACACGCAATCGGCAACGTGTCGCATTTGTAGTTAGACATAATTGTTAATTACCCGAAACCATTACCACATTAAAGGCCATAAAATGCAACACTAATTGCTTTATGCCAGGACAAGCAGCACGCCACCCCTCACCACCCCTCTCCAACCCTCCACCACTTACTTGCTCTTGACTCAACATTTTCTATTTGATTATGCAGGCAATGTGCTCTTTGTGTGTTTATGTTGCATGTAACGTAATATGCACTGGGCCAACAATATATAGTTTTGACCTGGCCAAAAGCACAGTGACCGAGAGAGAGAGAGAGGGGGGGGAAAGTGGGGTAAGTTCACATGGTGCCATGCCAAGCAAACATTCCCATTCAGAGTTGAACTGAAGCGAGTGTGGCATGTGATTAATATTTCAAAATTACACTGACATGCAAAGTGTCAACTCATTTTGAGCCATGCCGCCGCCGGCACTTGCCACTTGTGCACTGCCACGCCCATATGTACACATGGTACATGCAACAGCAAAACACAAAGCGCGGACAAAGAGAAATTGTTGTAAACGTTTTGCAACAAAGAACTGGCGACATTGCCCCATTTGTTGTGTGTGTGTGTGTGTGTGTGGAGGTGTGTGTGCAAAAGGTAGGCGTGAAAATCGTGTCTTAAGTGAAATATTTATTAGCCAACGCTTCGAGTCACGCGGACGCAGCACGCGATTACCACTAATTGAAATAGCCCAAAAACAAACGAAGAAGCGACGAAGTGCAGCTTGGCAAAGTTAAGTTGCAGAAGGCGTAGCGTGTGCAATTAAACAATTTAAACGTTTACGGAGACATGGACGTTTAAGCAAACAATTAGGGCTTTGGCGGTGCAGCACTAACCTTTAAGCCAACAATTACCAAGACGTATTTGGTTTAGCTAAAATTAAAGTTCTGCAAACACAGTTTAGCTTTTTTCAAATACGACGCGCCAACTTCTAGGGTGACCAGCCTTCGCTGCATACAAAAATACCAAGGGCTAGAATGCACAGCAATAAATCGATAGGCAGGACCTTTTGATATCGTTTCCCAACACTGTTTACCGCTACAATTTGAATTCAAACTTTTTTTGCAGCGGGCATGACATTAACTAAAGCAAAACTGACATCTAACAATGGAAAAGAACTTACCAAAAATCAACCCAATATATATTGTAGCCGAAAGTTCTATCTTATAACCAAATAAACCTTTTAAATGCCATCAACTATGAAAGTCTCCTTCGCAGCTAGCAGTGATTTTAGACGGAAGGGCTTTACGCTCCGCTTGTTTTGATTAATAAAGTTTTTGTTACCCAGGCAACTGCTCTATTGGAATCTGCAAATATCCTTTGGGTGCAAAGAAAACGCAACAAGTTCATTTTAAACCACATTCAATGTAAATATGTATTTGTTGTTATGGTATATTTTTAGTACAATCAATACATATATATGTATGCAAGCAGCCTGCTTAAACATAACGCTGTTTATATTATATGTAGTTTACTTTTTATATAGTATGATATAAAGTTGTTGTTTGCGTTGGTTTTCCGAATGCATCCGTAGTTGAGAATAGTTGTAGTGATTAACTGCATATATGTGTGTGTATTTTGTATGTATTTTGCATAAAGAGCATGCCAAAGTTTACATAGAGTTTTAGCTAACTTAATTGCATAGAGTATTTAAGAGTTAAAGTTTTTGGTTTTCATTTTCATCAGTGTAAATACATAATTTAAAATAGTTATTGTATTCAAAACATTTGTTTTTGGTGTGAAGGTTTTAAAACTTAACGGTAGGCATAACACTTAACGACATACAATAATAATAAAACAGAAGTCTCAATAAATACAATTAATAGTTTTCGTTTAGGTAAATTGAGTGATTGTTTTTCATTAATTGGGTTTGGTTCAATCTAGATCTTTCTTTTCTTTCTCTTTGCTTGCTTTTGGCCAATAATGCCATTTTATATATAAGTTATTATCTTCTCTATACGCACAATAAATACATTCAATTTGTAGCACATATGTATGTTTGTGTCTCATATTTTATTTCCACTATAATATATGTTTATGTATATACGGATTATCCACGATGAAAGTCAAGTCAACGACGTGTTGGACAAATCTCAATGTAGCATGATTTTGCTTTGCACATTGCGGAGATTTCTTCACTCGGGTGTTTTTTTTTTTCTTAAGGACTTTCTCCGCTCGTCCTTACCAAAAATAAAGTATGCACTTGTATATAGATATATATGTGTGTATATGTTGTATTCATGTATATATATATATATATATATATATATATTATAATTATTATTCATTATTTTGTATGCTATCAAAATGCTCACACAATGCATCAACGCAAATCCTAATGCGAGCTACTTTTGTAAAAAATTATACAATCCCCAAACTGGGGCTCCTTTCCTCCGTTTGCTCCCTATACTCTCATTCAAATTCCAATTTACATGCAAAACGCTACAATTCGGCTTAAAAATTTTATGTTAGCCACGCGTGCTTCTCTCTTCAATAGCCAATGTTTTGTTTTTCCATTCATTTTTTGTTGTGTTGCAGTTGTTGCCTTGTTTTTTGCGCTTTGTTTTTGGTGAGCTTTTGTTTGTTGTGCAAGTTTTCATTGTGCTGAACAAAATTACATGTTCCTGCATTGAGCACAAACGGACCGAGCCTTTGTATTGTCACGAACAAAATCATGCACATTGAATTTTCCATCATCGCCATGGTCGTAGCCGCGACACTTCAGCTGCCTGAAAAAGAGAGAATTTCGGTTAAAACTATGAAAATTGATTACAATAAAGTACAAGCTGTAAGCTGAATAGATTTTTCATCATTGTTTACTATTTTAAAGAGCTGTTTCTAACCACAGTAATTAAAACAACAAACTAAATATCCTTACTACCTTTCAGCAATTCTGAATAAATGTAATTTAAATATTTAATGACCACTCAAAGCTCAAAGTGCACTAAAAGAGGCTTGAAATTAAATTTATAGGCAATCTCGTTATAAACCCTGAGTGCATTTCAATAGAAGGATATAAATCGTATTGCCTCCGCTTGTTAAAAACATAAAAACTTTGATTGAGTGGGGGAGAAAAGTAAAAGTTTTTCACCTTGCGACCGCTGTAAAAGCCAGCTCCACGTTGAGTCCTGTCTTCGCAGATGTCTCCATAAATGGCACATTGTGCTCACGTCCCAAACGTTCGCCATCCTCGCGCTTCACCTGTCGCTCACTGCTGCTGCAATCGGCCTTGTTGCCTGTGTGAGATAGAAGTGAGAGTGAGTGCATTTGAACAGCGAATAAAGTTTGCAAAACTTTTCACGGCTAATTTAATTAACTAAGCTCAGCTGCGTGTTGTCCACTTTTAATCAAATCAACTGCTTGCCAGCCCAGTTTAGAGTGCAAACTCACCAATTAAAACGATGACCACATCCTCCTGCGCGTACTCACGTATCTCACCCAGCCAGGCGCGTATGTTGTCATACGTGGTCTTATTGGTCACATCATAAAGCAGCAGCAGCGCTGATGGGATAAAGTTTTAAGTTAAATAAGCAAACAACATAGAAGTGCAAACAAAGTCGGTAATCAGAAGCTCTCACTCACCGTGGGCATCGCGATAATAGGCGTGCGTAACGCTACGGAAACGCTCCTGTCCAGCGGTGTCCCAGATTTGCAGTTTGACCCGCGTCCCATCGACAACGACCACTTTATTCTGCATAATCAAGTTGTGTATATTGGTAAATGCGGGTGTTTTGTTCAAATAGTTATAGTATATATAAATGGTTTTCATGAGAACGCAAAATGCAATTAATTTACAAAATGTGTGTGCATGCAAAATAGTAATAGAAAGAGAGAGAGAGAGAGAGTGCGGAGAAATTCCACTTTCACCATTCTGTGTGGTTACATTGCGTATACGCAACAAACAAACATGCAGCTAAAATAGTAATAAAACTGCAGACACATCAAATACCACTTCAAACAAACACAAAAAGTAATCCAATTACAGGTATGTAACATAAAACAACTTAATGATTCACAACCCTTAGCCACTCAGACAGTCAGTCAATATAATAAATATGTGGGTGAGTCTTGCTTGATTTGACTGTATGAGTGTGTGTTTGTGTGTGTATTTTCTACAGACGTACACAAAACAAACAAAGCATATAAAAATGGCGAGATTTCTAGCCAAGTAAACAAAAAGTCAATGCACTAAGGCAATATTGAATACAAGTTACGGGGGAAAATTCATTTAGCAGATACACACACAAGTGGAAACGGGCTTTAGGTAAATAATGTAAAAAACAGATACATGCAAACATAAACATATTTGTGTCTAACAAGCTTATTGAAGGTTTAAAAGTGTTTTGACATTCAATTTAAATATGCACTTAATAAAATCTATGCAAACACAATTACAAAAACGCAAACCAATCAATATGTATTTTAAACGGAAATTGTTGTTTGATTACAAAATGTTAAAAGTTTTCTCATGGTTCTCTTTGCATAACATTTTTATATAGAAAATCAAATAACTGTTGCTATTACCTCCAAGGCAACAAATCCAAAGGGGAAAACTATACAAAAGCGGAGCCTTCAATTGAAGGGTTTTCATGCTGCCAAACAAAGAGAGAGGGGGAAAGAACAAGCAAATGTCCATTTAACGAGCTCGACAAAATCACAAAGAGGACAATTCTCGAGTTGTTTGAACTAATGGCGCAGACATTGCGAAATACTTGTTGGATTATTGTCGTTTAATAAATTTATGTGGCATGTGAGCCGTCGGCAATTTGCACGTTAAATAAAACCTTCAGGAGTTGAAACAAAAAACCCACCAGCCAACAACAATAATAAGCAAAATAAATGCAACAACAACAACTACAACAACAACAAAACACAGAAAGATACTAAACCATCAACAAGTCCTTTTTAAGTTCATATGCTTTTTAATAAATAGCCCCCCAAAGAACTTTTACCGCAGCAACGCCGCCCAACTCTTCGGGGCAAAAGGTCTTCAGGGATGGATGTGAGTGTGTGTGTGTGTGTGTGGGGAGAGGGGGTGTAGGGGTGGCAGTGTTTGGGGCTGACTGAACACGAGCTAAGCTGGCGGGAAAGTATTTTAGTAAAGAGAAGCGCCACAGCAGCTGTGGAAAACATGGAAACCACAGAACAAACAGACAAAGAAACGCACACACAAACAAGGATCAATAAACACAGACATACATAAATACCCTGCACATAGATAATATAACAAACATACATTTATTAAACAGAGTTAACTTATTCTATTTTAGATTTTTGTAGCTTTTAAATGATTGATTTAATATTTTATAAATGAGTTTAAACATTGATTACAGGGTATAACACATAGCTAAAGAAGCTTAGATGTAAGGGTACAACAAGGAATAAGATAAGCACAGACTACAAACACACACACACTCACAAACACATACAAATGATGGAAAACTTGATGTGTAAGTAGGTGAAAATCTTATTCACAGCCTTGACAACTGTTGACAGCGTACAGACATTCAAGACAGGGAAACAGTTAAACAGAGAAAGACACACAGAGAGAGAGAGAGAAAGTAAAAGTGATAGACAGAGAGAGAGAGAGAGAGGGAGGGAGAGAGAGTGAGAGACAGAGTAATGGAGAGTTACACACTTACAACACAATTAGTTAATATACAACAATAATATAATAAACAACAAGAAGAAGCCAAAAACACAGAAAAAGAGAAAGAAATCGCTTACCCTAAAATCAATGCCAACGGTGCTCAAAAAATAGCTGGGCACATAGCGGCCATCGCGAAATCGAATCAAAAGCGATGTTTTGCCCACTCCCGAATCGCCCAGCATTATGACCTGGCCAACACAACAAGCAACAAATGTATGAGTGTATGTGTGTGTGTGTGTGTTTTAATGAAGAGAAATACATTGAATATTATACAGAAATAATTTATGTGGTTGATGTAAATTTGTTGTGTGTGTTTGTAGAAGCATAATAATTTATGAGAGCTCATAATGTATAGTATTAATATAAAATATATATATTATGATATATAGCAGCCGACTTCGTATATATATATGTTTTATACATAGCTTAGCAAAGTGTCCCAAAAAAAAAAGAAAAGAAAACACACACGCCATTTTCTTATGCATTACTTCTGTGGTTTCTTTCTTTTGAATTTCGAGCTGTTGTTTTTGTTGACAGCTTTGGCTAAATAAGATGTTAGCCGTGTTTGCCATTCTGTCAATTAAAACGAAAATGTTATATCAAGCTAGCACGAAATTAAAGCGAGAAACCGTAACAAGACTTTCCATTGTGTGTGGAGCTTGGATTCGCAGAATCTCTCAACAGTTGGCTGCTAGATTAAATAAAGAAACAGCAAACCTAACTGTTGGTTTAGTTAAACTTAATGTTAGCTTTTTAACTTGTTTACAAAAGCTTTTGTTTGTTACAAAATACCGAATTTTCAGACAGCTTAAGTTAACTTAACTCATAACATATTTAAAATGCTTTAAAAAAAATTATTACGTATACGACCTCGGGCATAAGTCTAGCACAGTGCTTCTACTTAATATGGGATAAGCTAAAATCCCTTTTTTCCTTCTTGCTATTATTTAAATAGGCTTCTAGTGCTTAATTAATGGCATAACATTGCCCACACACTAGCATAGGCAAAGCTAATTGCGGTCCCCTCTGCAAAGAGCACACAACTAATTTGCGTACTTTGAATTACAAAGCAGCCGCAGAAAACTTTACCATTTAACGGTAAACACACGCGTCTATACGCAATAACTAATTCTCAGAAAGTTGACTGGAATTCTCATGCAAATACAAATATATTTTTATTTTACAACTTAGACACGTGTAGAGGGTTAATAAAAGAGGCTTAAATTAAATATGCGGGAGCTTCTGTTTTATGGTCGAGATACTCTTTAAAGTGACTGAAGCACAGCTTAAAGGCAACAATTGTGATATTTGATTGAAAAAAAAATGTCTGCTAGTGCATTAAAACTTCGTTATTCTGCGTTTTAACAGTTCTTTCTTTTATTTTTATTGCTCGTATTTATTATATTTTTTATGTCTGCAGCTGTGCGCGCACTGGGAAGGAAGTCTCAGCAGCCGGAGCATTTGTCATAACTCAAGTGAATGGCGCTAATGAAAATCATAAAGCACAAAACTGGGGCAACTGAGGATAAAACCTCCGTTTGTTGCTGTTAAAGTGAAGGACTGAACACGGTAGGTTAGAAGAATAACTGCGCTGTGTTGACAAGTCGACAAGTCGACAAAGAAAATTAAAAATGTACTAAGTGCCTTTGAGCCTTTGTTGTTATTTTGTGTTTTCTGCTTTCTGTTTTCTGTTTTTGTTGATCAAGTTGATTTAGTTGTTGTTTTAATTTCGCTTTTGTCACACTTTGCACTTTATTGAGTTTTATGACTTTGTATTTGAGCTGCTTATGTAAATCACATTGTTAAACTGCTAAAGACCAAGAAGGTCGTAAAAAAGGCGCTCGATTCACTTTTTAAACAGGGGAAAAAAAATAACACATAAAAACGAATAATATATAAATCAATTTGTGGCTCAGGTCTTGTCGCAAAAAAAGATTTCTTTCTGTTCGGGGATTCAAGAGAATCTCTCTCTTTCTCGTTAGCCGCTTATAAATGCTTAGAAATATTTTGCGTCTTTTGTTGTCGCCCTTTTTAATGCAAATTGAAAGGGATTCAAGTTCAGCTTGTTGTAAATTTCAATTTCGTGTCAATATTTGATATAGTGTAGTGCTGTGTTCGTGTTTGTGATTGTGTTTTTGCTGTTGTACCTTGCCCATTATATCAAAATCCTCTTCATCGTCGATGTGTCCCGGCGTGGAGGAGATCATGCGTATCAATGCGCGTCCAGCATTCTTGCAGAGTGTGGCACCAGCGCCCTCATTGCCAGGTCCAGCAGCAACTGAAGCAGCAGCTTCGCCACCTGCAGCGACTCCTCCTCCTCCTCCAACTGTATCTATTAATGGCTGCTGCTCGGCAGCTGCTGTGATTCGCATGCTGTTCAAGAACCGGCTGCTGAAACCATTTCCAACTGATGGCTGCTGCTGCTGCTGCTGTGATTGCTGATGAGATTGCTGCTGTTGCTGCTGCTGTTGCTGCTGTGATTGCAGATGTTCACGATACAGATGCGATGGACTCATGTATTCGGGCAGCAATGGCTGGTGCGAGACTGATTGCTGACGCTGATGCACAATGACGCTGGGTCGCCGCTTGGGATAGCCATCATCATCCGAATCATCGGAGGCAATGCCATTGATCTTGTCCAGCGTTTTGACGGGCACCTGGCCGGGTGTGATGTGCTGCCAGGTGGGCTTCACCAGGGACTCACGACGCGTTGGCGAGGCATTGCTCACAGCTGTGACGAGCGATGGCTTCCTGGCGCCTGCTCCCGTGCTGGTGCTGGTGCCCGCAATGGAATCGCTGCGATAACGTGTTTGTTGGCGTCGCATCTTTGAGGCCGCAACTTGTACAACTGCTATAAAGCCAAAGAAAGTGCAAATTGGCCTGATTCTGTATCAAACACGCTGGCAAAACAAAAATCAATAAACTAACTGTTACACATCATCATCATCATATTGACAGGGCTAACAACATTGATGGCTAACAAAACAACCCCCAAACAACTCGAACTCAACTCAATCCCTAAACTTCAACTTCAACTCTCATAACTCTCGCAGCTGTAAATCGAAATCTGGGCAGGAAAAACTTTGCTTGTGGCAGGGCGTTAAAGCAAAAGGCAAAACTTTTGCTCCAAAACTCATTAAAAACCATAAAGTTAAGACACTGAAACAAATGCCCAAAAAACCAAAAAAAAAAACTCTATATGTAGATCAACATCATAATACAGCTAAGAATTTAATTAGCTTGCCCAGTTCAAGGCACAAATTATAAATTCAAATTTAAAATGGGAACTTTAGAATGGTATCCGCAAGGCAACGCACAGGTGCACACAGGTGCAAATTGAATGTAATTGCCTTGCCAACGACAGGGTCGATGAAAAACAACTGAAAACAATGAGCCGCGGCAAGGTTTGCGTTCCCGCAGGCCAAAAATGGCTGCCATTGTCGTTGACAACGAAAACACACACAGACACACACAAGCACAACCAGATTTGAGTAGGATGCGCAAACAGTAGCTGGATTATTGTAGAGAGGGACGAAGGAGTGAGGAGGGACCATGCCGCTAAATCAACAGTTGGCAGTTGGCAAGCAAACCGCAAAAGCCAACAAATGCAGGTCACCTGAGAGGCAGAGGAATTGAAAAGGATTCAAGCGAAAAATACCACCAGCAGCAGCACCACACGATTAACCTTCACGCATATTAATGCACACAACGAAGCAAAAAGTTTTGCGTTTGGGAATGTTTGGGAACGCAATTTAACAAATGTGTTGCATGCGCTTTGTTCACGCTTACTTTAGTACAACTGTCCTTCAAGCATGTTTCACTTTGTGTTTACGACTGCAATTCGAAACTTACTGATGATATTTAGATACTTGTGCAAGAGGTTAAACTTCACCTTAAACTTTCATCTAATCACAGCTTCTGTTTTTCTGCATAAATTCATATTTGTTGTCAGGACAACTTGGATATTGGGACAAAAATGCAACGTATTCTGTCAAAGCGAATCCTTTCACAAAGACCATTGGGGATTCGCAGAAACTGCGTGGGAAGCCTGTTTTCCAGCCTTGGCGATTCACCTTTATGTTATGTGGAAGTATTTTCAATGTCTTAAGCGCAGACATTAAAAAACGTTTTAGATGGCAGCCAAGCGAAACTTTCTTCCAACTTTTTCTTGTCCTTTGTCTGGCAGCGGCTGTCTGGGTAATTGTGTTGAAGTAAGAAACCAACTGGCCGGTCTTTAAATGAAGTTCATTGCCTGGCCCGCACGTGCAGGGAATTAAAGATGAGACTTTAAGACCTTAAGCGTTCGTTATGTGATTGGCCACAGTGATAAGCTCCGAGCTCGAAGCTCAGGCTCATGCGAGAAGGAGAACAGTGCTATGTAATTTGTAAGCGGATATCACTTGAAGCCTGCACAGGACACGTTGTTTAAAGTATACATTACAACAATTAGAGTTCAGACTTTAGCTGTTTTAAACATGTGCACAAAGTCTCGTATAATTAATGTTTGCAACGATATAAATTTGATACGTGCATATCGATTTTGGCATATTAAAATGTTGTTGCAATCAAAGCAAGCTCATTTTGCTTATTTGTTATCAAATTTCTTCTAGTTAAATTAAATTTTTGCTATTGAAAAATTTGAATTGTATTTCATTCAGTCGTAACCTTTTCTACAAAAAAAGGACGACCTTTTTTTCGCAGCTTGTCTGCATATAATCAACTTTACATTGACAATATATATTTTGGACCGATAACAAAAGTTTTTAATTGGGTTCTCATCGTGTTTTTATATGGAAAACTCGAAAACAGACACTCCGCTTTTAAATCAAACATGTTTTGCTGTCTTTAAAACATTGCTGTTGAGTAATTACATCAGTGTAACGCACAGAAATCAAATGGACCCTTCGATTACGGTCTGTTTAACACGCACACACACACACACACACACACACACATACTCGATAAAGAAGCCTACGCAGCAGCTGCTTCAAATTCAGGTTGTATCTATGCACGTCAAAGGCTACTTACGTGAAATGCTGCCATAAGGACACAGTTAGGATACAACACCCACACACACATCCATACACACACACAAACACATTCAATCATGCGCTCAATCACGCAGCTAAAATGATGGCGCAGACAACGGACGCATCTAATATACAAAGGCGTCGTGATTGCACAGAGACAGCTTTAAGGAAACGCACAAATTTCCTTGTTACGCTGTAGGTGTGTGAGTTGTTGTGTGGTTGTGTGTGTGTGTGTGTGGGCGTTACTGTGATTTTAACAGGAAATGGGCGAACCGATTTTGATGTTGGGCAGGCCAATCGCCCATCAATGTGAAAACGTTTTCTGCATGTCATTTTGTATTAAATGCCATTCGCCAAGTCCTTGCTGCATAGTTCAGCAACAGAGTGGAAGAGAGACAAGAAGATTTATGTTTGTAATCGGCTTAAATTGCATTTCTCAGCAACTTCCAACGGGTAACATTTTGCAACTGACAACAAAATCATAGAACAGCAACCTCCTTTCGGTATTCAGCAGCAATAACAAGAAGAAAAAAATGTTTTTTTAATTAAGCAAGCCTTGAACTTGAGAGCAACTGAAGCAGCTTAGCATAGAGTGTGCACAATAGATGTGGCAGCCACAAAAACATGACCACTACACAAATTGACCTTCGGACAGTTGGTGAATGCACATGAACACAGAGGTTGTTATGCGCAACCGTATAATTAATACGCATTTGAGTAAGATAAATGCTTCCAAGAACAACAGAATTTGTGGTAAAAGTAATGGTTTGTCAATGGGGTAAGCGCAAATAGTACATTGAATTTCATGCTACTTGGACTATGAGTGGGATTAGGATCCATTGTCGTCAATGTTTAATTGCATATAACTGAATGAATTAAAGGAGTGTCCAAGAATACTTAGAACTAAGCAGTCAATACAATATACTATGTGTGTTTGATTTAAAATGTGAAATGTTGTAATAAATATTACAAGAATTAAGGTTAGAAATAATTAAATAAATAAATTCGAGTACATTTTGTAGATTTCCTTTTAAATAGGAAAATAAATGACAAAAGGTTTAAGCAATATAAACGAAAACTTAAAATTCTAGTGAATTGCATTTGATATACCAACTCTACATTTAACGAGAACTTTCAATCTGTTGGTGTTTTAAAGGGTATATTCAGTGATTATTAAAAATATTCGTGAAACTAAAATACTGTGAGCTTTAAATCATCCATAGCTTCTATAGAAGTTAATCAGTAGAAAATACATATGTTTAAAAACTAATTAAAACGCTTTCAGTCTTTAACAAGCAAAAATCAATTTGGTATCAGTTTGCCAGCTTTCATTTATTTTTAAAACGCGCAAAGGGCCTTCTCAATTTAGCCAGACAGCGAAGTACACACACTCGCCCACACACAATAAGTTATCGAACACACACACACACATAGGCAGGGAAGCCACCATAATAGCTGGAAATCGTTGCAATTTGCACAAAAGTTGTGCGCTTGACGCGACGCGCTCAAAAGTATGCTATGAAAACCTGCAGCGTTCAATAAGCTACTTCCGATAGGGCTTACTTTGGCGGATGTGTGTGCGAGTGTGTGTGTGTTTGAGACATAAAAGAAACCCTCGCGGAAATAAAAACAGTTCAAAGCTTTCGCTTTCGCTTTCACTTTCACTTTACTTTTTATTTGAAGAACGAAAAAATGTGAATTAAAATTGTGCACAAAAACACAAATTCGAATGGGGATGTTTCTGTTTTATTTTTTTGCTTTGGTGAAATGCGCGCGCGTTTCCAATCGAAGCGCCAGGAGCAGCGCACAAAACTAAACTGAGCACGCAGCGAGCAGCATAAGCAGCAGCAGCCGCAACATATATCCCAGCATCCCAGCGCAAGGTCCTTCAGTCTATGGCCGAGTCAAGTTCGTGCAGCTTCGGCATTTTTGGCTTTGCCACAACACGGCAGCCCTGGCCTAGAAATGCGACCAGCCAATGTCGGGCACGCGCCAGAAGTGCGTCCCAAAAGGGAGCCACACTAGAGTGTGAGTGTGGGTGTAGTTTATATGCGTATACTCTGCGTGGAGGACGACCTCAAACATAAATGTGGAGCAGGGCAGCTCGGCAAATATAACTGTTGCACTTGAACTTCATTGCCTTGACGGCCATCGTGGCTTGTGGCACGACTCGTGTCGTGTGGCTGCTGCGAGCTGCGCGCTGTGAAAGTGAAAGCCGGCAACAGGTTGTGGTTTGTAGATGCCTGCACAAAAATGTGGTGCCTACTTCAAGGGGCGCTCAGATTAGCTGAACGTAAATTCCCAGCGCATATCTTACTTAATTCGCAGAAATAAAATAAAATCAAATTCCTCGTACACCATCAGGTTTTAATGCGATATTGCTCTATGAAAAACATATGGCTTATAAACTATAAAGTTAATTAAACAATTTGACAGAGTAAAGCTTTTGATACGTGCAATTAAAAAGTCGATCCATCATAAACTCGCCAAACAATCAGCTTATCAATTATGGTTTTTTACGATATTTTCAGTCATCTCACTGGTGCGTAATGTGTCATAAATATTATGAAATCTAAAAGCACAACCACGCCACACAACCACAAACAAAAGGTGAGGGACTTGTGTCGCTTTTGCGGGGTTTATTTTTATGGCAACGGCAAAACAAAATCAATGCAAATGTGCCATGGAGATTTGTGAGCGATAAAAATAGACAGAATAAAGTACAATGAAATCGCGCCACCCACAAAAAAAAAAAACACACACACACACACACGGATACCACAATTTGTTGCCCAATTGACAAAACTCTTGCGGTTGATGCTCAATTACGGTTTCATATATACACACAAATGAATAGGTGCAGAGATGTGTATGCAAAGCAAAGCCACAAAATAGGATTATGATATGTATATGTTAGAGGAAAGTGAATTTTGGGTTTTTCGCTTTGGTTTGTGAACATGCACAGGTATGAACATTTACACACACACACACACACTCACTCTTTTTCTCTCTCCCTCTCTCTCTCTCTCGCTGTCTTATCGTATCTTTTATTGACTTACCGTTAGTGCAATGCCAACGGTGGCAGAGAAGGAGCCCAAACGAAACTCGCCCGTATTGTATTTGACAAGGAAGGATGTTTTGCCAACACCGGAGTCGCCCAGCAGGATCGTCTTGTGATTGATGGTATCATCGAAGGGCGGCACGTGAGCGGGTGGCTGTGACTGGTACATGTCCAGCTCATCGTAGCGATACGAACGCCAGCCATCATCGTTATCCTCCTCCCGTCCATAGTCAGCATTCCCATATGCATATAGCTGCATTGCCTCGCGGGAGGGACGATAGCCAGGGTATCCGGTGGCCGAGCGTTGCACGGGCGCCATAATGGTATCGTCATGGTAATGATGGCTGCTCGTCAGACTCTGTTGGCTGCTGCTGTTGTTGTGATTGGTATTGGGATGATGATGGTGATGGTGTTGGTGCTGGTGCTGGGAGATGGGCGCTGCTGGTGGATTGTAGCAGCCATCGCCGAAGGGACGGCGACGCAGGTCCTCGATGCGCGCCTTTGTTGTTTCTGCATCCTCGAAGACATCGTCGCTCATGCTGCTGGCATCATCATGAGTGCTTGTTGTTGTTGTTGTTGCCATATTTGGTTTGTGTCTTGACTATGCGAAAGCTGAGCTTTTATTAAATACTAAGCCCTTGCCGTATGGTGTGTGCTTTTCTTAGGCGCACCGACTCTCTTTTTCTCTCTGTGTTTGTTTTTGTGCTTTCTCTCGCGCTCTCTTTATGACTTTGACATTTGACAACGTTTTGCTTATCCGGTTTATGGCACTTTTTCTGAATGAATTCTGGTTTTGCGGTTTGCTGGCGGTTTGCCTCTTAATATTTATATGTGTATATATGTATATGTATGTATATTTGCTCTAAACTTAATAAGTAAGCTGCTTTATATTGAAATTCCCTAAACGTATATTCGTTAGTTTCTTATCAATTGAACTTTGATTTGGTTTTGGTGTTTTTTTGTTGCTTGGTGTTTTGTTTAAAGCCACTAAATAATTGTTATGTATAAATTGTAACTAACTAAACATATTGACTAGTATCGTCTACGGGTTATTTGCTAATTGGTGCTTTTTGTTCACTATTTTAATTACAGTTAATTCCGTCTTTGGTGTTTTCTTATTTTGCTTGGTGTTTTGGTTAAAGCTTTTTGTTGAATTGTTTATTTATTTAATAATCTTTTCTAGTTTTTAATGGTTTTTTATTTATTAATTTTGTCTTTCTCTCATACGATTTTCTTATTTGCTTCAGCGAAAATATTGCGTTTGATTCTTGGCGTTTTCATATTGGTGTTGTTGTTATTTGGTTGGTTGTTTTCTCTTTTTTCACTATCACAGCGTAAATAATATACTATATATCGTCAATGGCGTTGGCGTTGGCATTGGCGTCGTCGCCTGCGCCGCACTAATTAGGCAGCGACGTTCAGCCCCCGGCCACAGTTCCACATCCACTTCATCCGATGCTGACGTCTTCATTTCCCTTTGTTATCTGTCAAACGAAATAACGGCAATAGCATCCAGCGCCCGGGCGCCGCAGCTAGTGCCATTCATCGACCCAATCTATGACGACAAAGCAGCCAGCTATTGACAAGGGCAACAACAACGTATTACTCTGCCCTGTCGCAGCTCGACATCCTTTTTGGGTCATTGTAGTATGTGCGTTAGGGTGTGTGCGTGCGCGTTCGTATGTGTGAGTCTCGTAGCGGCCTGTTTTCACATATTTCCAATTTCCGAGCCTTTTCGTTTGCACTTTGATTTTAACTTGTTTGTGTATGTATTCTTATGAGTTGATCTTTTTGGCGAATTGTTCGTATCACATTGTTGTTAATTTATTTGTATAAAAATCATTTTGCACGCACGCACACACATATAGAAGATGCAAATTTGATTTATTTTGCTCGCACTTAAAACAGTGCTATCGAGCATCGTTTATATAGTAATACCAAAACATGGCTTGAACGTTTTGCAGCACTGTTTTGCTGGATTTTCAGCTATAGCCAGCATGGTCACATCTTATGATACACATGTTCCACATTTTATAGACTGCGGTGGTAGGTCGATAACACGACCACAATAGAAGGGATTTATTGCATTTGTTGAAACGGTAACATTGTTTGCAGCCAGTGTAAATGTCAGACGCAATTTGTTTTTAAACAGTTTTGTGTTAAAAAAGAATGCAAATTAACATTAACTAAGCAAATATAACGTTTGTTCAACGACCAATCAAGTGTATTAAACATTAAACTTATCGAGCAACCAGACAACAGCCTCAAAATTGGTAAAGTGGACGGCAACACAATGGGCAGCTCGGACGATCGCGTCTACGCTGCCGAAAAAATCATCCAAAAGCGCGTTAGAAAGGTATGTTCTAGAAAATAAACAAAAATAGGAGCTGCAACGCATGCGAAAGACAAATATGCGCAGCATACACAATTGCAAGGTCGCATGTCCTTCGAAATATCGAGCACAGCTTTGCGTCGTTCATCTACTGGCAGCTGCGCTAATGTCTTGTGCCTGCAGCAGCCGCAGTAGCAACCACCATTTGCGCGGCGTGCATGCGTGTGTGTGTGTGTGTGTGTGTGCGTGCATGTTTTGTGGTGTGAGTTGTTTTTGTTTTTGTCTGCGCTACGAATCATCAATGAAAAATCAATTAGTTCGCCTTGTGTTCTGTATTTGGTTCGCGCCAAATGTCCTGAAATAAATGATCCCTTTTAAGCAGGGCGCCCGTCAAACACATCACAACAAAAAACTCCAAAAATTAATAAACCTAAAATAATTTAAATACGTAATTTTTATTATATATTTATTATTATTATAAATTATTTAATATTTGCAGGGTGTTGTGGAGTACCGTGTAAAGTGGAAGGGCTGGAACCAACGCTACAACACATGGGAGCCTGAGGTTAATATTTTGGATCGTCGCCTTATCGACATCTACGAGCAAAGCAACAAATCCTCCGGCACACCATCCAAGCGAGCCGCTGCGCTCAAGAAGAAAGAGAAAGAACCTGATCCGGAGCCGGAATCCGAGGAAGATGAGTATACATTCACCGGCGATGATTTGCCAGATAGCAATCAGGCAACCACATCGACTGCAGGCGATGGCCTTGACAAGAAGGATAAGGAAAAGAAACACCATCATCACCATCACCACCATCATCATCATCAGCAGCAGCAGCAGCAGCTCAATACCAGCAACAACAACAACACCAACAGCAACCAAAGTATCAAGTCGGAACGGATAAGTAATCGTCGTTCTGAATCGCCGCTGACTCATCATCATCATCATCATGAGTCGAAGCGATTGCGCATGGAGCACAGCTCCTCCTCGAACTGCAGCTCCTCGCACAATGAGCATTTGTTTGTGCCAGAGGCGGACACCAATTCATCCAGCTCAGAGGACCAACCACTGATGGGCACAAAGCGCAAGGCTGAAGTTCTCAAGGAATCGGGCAAAATTGGTGTGACCATCAAAACGTCACCGGATGGACCCGCAACCAAGCCGCAGCAGCCGACGCAGGAGCAGCAACAGAATGCAGCAGAGATGGCCACGCAGCCGCACAAGACAGAGCTTCAGAGTAATGAGCCGGAAGCTGGCGAAGCTACATCCACACCAGCCTATGCCGAGCACGAGGAGGATGATGAGTCGTCAGCTCCAGCGGTCGCTCCACCGTCCGAAAACAATAACATACCAAAATTAAGTGGCGCCCTAGCGTTGAGCCAAAAGCAGCCGTTAACACCGCTGTCGCCACGTGCGTTGCCACCGCGTTTCTGGTTGCCCGCCAAGTGCAACATATCGAACCGTGTTGTCATTACGGATGTCACCGTCAACCTGGAGACGGTCACCATACGCGAGTGCAAAACGGAGCGAGGTTTTTTTCGTGAACGCGACATGAAGGGCGACTCGTCGCCGGTGGCTTAGCCCACATTCATTGCTCCAAATCCAATTGTAAATAGTTTTCTAAACAAAACAAAATGCAATGCTAAACGTTGCAAGGCATTTCCTTTTAAGAAGTAACTTATTTATTGTATTTATTTTTAGCCTAGAAACTAGTTTGTTGTTTTATTACAATGTTTAAAAAGAGAGCAGCTGCAGCTGTTGGGCAGCAACAAAAGTTGATATCGGATTAATTGATCAACTTTTGGGTCTGCACAACGACTAACGGCGCACATACATACTCGATGTATGTCTTGTAGTTTAGCAGAGTATATAACACCATATATATTTATTTTAACATATATATAAGTATGTATATTTTTCTATAACAACTTGAATCTGACAAAAACCAAAACACACTCATTTACGCAAACAACTCCATGTGAAACTGAAGCAATTGCTATTACGCTTGATTATACACATTTACATTATACAAGATTCTAACATACTTATTTAGAAGTATAAACATATATATATATAGTTTATTCTAAGAATGTTACAAATTCTTTACATTTATCCGCTATTTTTTTTATATACACATACATGTTTTTATTTTGTGACCCCAACAGTGTTAAGATATATACAATATATGTTTTTAGCGACGACTGAATTTGGAGCAAGTACATAAAACAAAAACATCTATGTTGAGAAAAGTAATTAGGTAATTATACTCTTAAACATGTATAATGTATTCTTAAACGTTTAATCATAAGATTCATGTTGGAAAAGTGACGACTTTATGTGCAGTGCACTATCCAAAAACTTGATGACCTATATTTCCCACATAATTTAAAATTCCTTTTAAATTGTTCTGTACATTTTTTAAATTATACACATATTTTTATGCAAATATTTTTTTAATAAACAACGCACAAACGAAACTGTGAAAATCAGCACTGTTTTCGACCTTGTTTCGATGCATATTTCATAAGCATGTGCGTAGTATTTATTGGCTAGTTTTAGTTGCGCCGATAATTCCATATAAAATACAAGAAATCAACAAAAACAAACATTTTCAACAGTGTAATTAACTCTAACTGTAATGTTATTGCCAATATCCAACGGTAATTAAATTAAATATAAACAACGATATGCCTTTTTATTTTACAAAATATCATCACCTATAATCGAAATTCGTAGATTTTATCTAATATCGATTTAAAATTTAAATATCCACGCTCGTTTTCTATAGTCTTTAGCTAGTTAAGGACTTATATCGCATCTTTATAAGGGTCTTACTCTGTTAATGAACGAATTGATAATAGGCGCCACTTTTGTGGGCTCATTAAGATGTACATGATGCGATCCATCAACTTCATGGAACTCAAACAATGGATTTTGGCGCAGCACCGCCATCGTGGCATCGTAGTACTTTTTGTCCTCATAGTAGGGTGCCTGCAGTGCTTTAATAAACAGATGAGGAGCCGTAATGCGTGACGCCATTTCCAGGACAATCTCAATGGACAGTGTGTAGAAATTTGAGGTCTTCAGGCGATTGTCCCTAGCGAAGTAATACTTGTGAGGTTCGTGGATGGAGGGCCTGACGTTGCGCTCCAGAAGATATTTACAGGTGTCTACAGCCACAGATTTGTGGCTGCCCTGATGCAAACGTTCCACCAGTTGATCCCATTCGTAGGCAGGTGGTTCACTGCCGCTGCGAAGACGTCGCTCCAGTTTTAAAAAATTATCCATACGCTCTGCCAACTCATTTGTTATATGCTTTGGACTACGTACGGGCGGCTTCAGAACGTCCAGACCAACATACATATCCACTTTGTCGGGAAACAGTGCAGCGAATACAAAGCCATTTACGGAGCTCATCGAGTGTCCCAATATGGATACTTTATCCCAGTTGTATTCTTCCATAACACGCAGCACCAGCTGCACATAGTCTATAGAATGATATATGACACCAGGTGGCATCCAAGAGGAGAGTCCGTGTCCCGGTGCATCGATGCTGAGAAACGACAAATGGTTGGGTAGCAGCGGCGCAAGTGTATCAAAGGTGCCAGCGTTGTCCTGCCACCCGTGCATGCCCAAAATAGGACGCACATGCTTTGGTCCATACCATTTGCCCGCTATGTGACCCCAGGGAACGGGTATGTTGACTTCTTCATACTGCAAGGTTACAGATAGGATAAAGTCAAGGTGAAAGTCAAGTATTGCATTCTATTGTTACCTACGTGTTTTGTAAGTGTCTTCGGCGTGTTGGCTGAACTTTGCCCAGAAGCATGTCGAATTTTTTGTTGTGATACATTCACAATTCGATGCAGCAGGCGTAGAGTGCTTGACCCCTTCATTTTGAGCGCTTATAGTTTGTGTAGGTCTTAACTGAATAATATCCAAGTGGCACCGCACCGTAACGTCCAAGTTGCTAATTCATCGTGGTGAAATAAGACATCTGATTACATGTCAGTGATTGAGGTTTACAATGTTTGCAAATACATAATTGGCGAAGAGTGGATACCCTACGCACGCTGCTCATTCAATTTGTTAACATGGCACATAGAAAAATTCAACACATGTCTCGCAAAATATAAAATGTTTATTTGAATAGCATTGCCAAACTGTTTTGTTAGTAATGTGTTCCATTTTCATACCTTTGTGCTTTTTTTTGTGAAGATTTTATTGAATCTGCTTCCCAACTGTTTTGAACTATGCAACAATTCACGATACTCTTTTTTATCATAAATTCCTATCGATGTTTACAAAAACAATCGATATTGTAAAGTGAAGATCATTTACGTGTTTTAAAAGCTGATTAAGGTGTTAAAAAGCTTGTTTTTAAATCATTTATAAACAATTATTATAAGTTTACTTTACTTAAGCTGCAAAATAAATCGTTTTCATTGAAACCATTCAAAGTCATTTGGCGGGTGATTTGGTCCATCTCTAGGACTCAGTGTCGCTCTCGCGCTCAAATCTTCAATCAGCTGTTTAGTTTATTGTTCTTTAGTTTCGTCACAGCAATATTAATTAAATCGTAGCTAATACGTGTGAAAACACTCTTGGCATACATTATTGCTAGTTGTGTCTGCACATTTGATGGAAGTGTAAGTGATTTGTTGTAATAGAAGGAGACTAAAGCCAGTTACAGACACCTGTTGACCTTGCACTTTGGCACGGTTTGTTCATTTTTGATTCTCAAGATTTACTGTAATATGAATAACTAGACATTGTAGCTGCTATCTTTTGTTTACTTTGCTTGCGTGCCGCGATTTGATGTAACATTCTCACTAAACAAATACCTGTTCACTCTTTCTGCTTAACTAATCGCAATCATAAGCTAATCTCTAAGCACTAACGCTGATAAGAAATAGTCTTCGCTTTCGTGTTTTTAGAGCTAAACTTTGGAATTCAGGCACATTCTTATTTCGGTTTAACTGCAGTGAGGAACATGGAGTTTGGGTACAAGGACGATTCTAGTGTGGGCAGTAGCGGCGATGACAATACGGATATAATTCTAAACCAGCGTTATCGACATGCTGGCGACCTTACTGGCGAACAGCCAACGAGAGCAGTAAGTGTGCACTTTGATCTTTGGAACGCATACAGCATACAGTTGCTAACTGTTGTATCTAATTTGCTTACAGTTCTCGGAAATCACTATTAAAGTGCCCTGGGGCCACATAGCTGGCAAATGGTATGGTCCACAGGATGTGCAGCCGATATTGGGAATTCATGGCTGGCAAGATAATGCGGGAACATTTGATTTGTTGGTGCCTCTGCTATCACCTGATGTTGCCTTTCTTTCCGTTGACTTGCCCGGACATGGACTGTCTTCCCGTCTGCCTGACGGTTGCTATTATAATTCGGTGGATAATCTGTATGTGATAAGGCTTATCATGAAGCAGTATAAATGGGAGAAGGTCTCACTCATTGGCCATTCGATGTCTTCAATTATTTGTTTTGTGTTTGCCGCTGTTTTCCCCGATAAAGTTGATATGATAATTGGCATCGACGCACTAAAGCCCCATCAACGTCCCTATCCCTCGGTCATACGCACCATGGAGACGCGCCTGGACGAGTTTCTGCGCGAGGATGAACGCAATCGCAGCAAAAACGAACCGCCCAGCTACACATACGATGAGCTCATTGAACGGGTCTACATTGGCACCTTTCACTCGGTCAACAAGGAGCTCTGCAAGCATATGCTTGCTCGCAACATTCAAAAGTCGCGCAAGTATCCCGACAAATACTTCTTCTGCCGCGATCGTCGCCTGAAATTCTACAACTATGCGATTGGCTCTCAGGAGCTGTGCGTGGAAATGGCCCATCGCATCACATGCCCCTATCTTTTTATCAAGGGATTGCAGTCTTCGTACTTCGAGGACAAGAAATACTACGATGAGGTACTCGATGTGCTGCAAAAGAAACCGAATTTTGAGTATATGGAGGCTAATGGCACACATCATTTGCACATGAACAATCCGGAGGCTATTATTGGGCCGGTCAACAACTTTATACAACGTTTTGGACCAGCTGCCGCTGTTGCTGCTCGTAAAACAGCGAAGGAAGCTACTGAAAGCAAGTTATAGAGAGCTTACAACAACAATAACAACAACAATAGCAATAACAACGTGAAACATTCAGTATCAACCTGGGTCAAATGGGGCTAATTTATTGTTGTGTATCGATGTCACATCTCTTATTTTTTATATACTTAATTGTTGATAATACTGTTAAAGTTTGGCTCTACCTCTGCTATAAATGCACAATGTAAATATACACACATATGTACATAGTATATACCTAAAGGTTGTTCGCTTTATTGGTTGCGTCGTGAAGGATAAAGTGAAACTGGTTATGGATGCGCCATTAACCCTTTAAGGTCAGACACAGTTCCAGTAAATCCTGTTGCAGTTGGCCAAGAATTTAATTGTCATGTCTGGCTTGCAGCTGGTTTTTTTTTTAAAGCAAAAGAAAGAACATGTATTTTAGCCAATTTCATTGCCAAAATGTTTATGTAATTTAATTAATAGCTTTGTATTAACATAACCAGTTATCAACATTTTATTTAAAGATTTTCTTATCTGTTTTTCCTGTTGGTATTTTTATCCATTTATGACACATTTAAATCTTGGGTTAATTGACCATTAATATTGCGTGCGTGCTCTGCTGGGCGCTTATAAGAGTACCGGCAGTTGACCTACCTTTCTGGGCCGTAGTAGAATCCGCTGGCGCAACAGCGAAAGTGTTAATAACCGGCAAACCAGTTTTGGTCCCCATGGATATTGCATCACATTTAAGACTCTTTCTTGGTATTTATTGTTGTTGCCATCTGGTTTTTACCATTTTGGCGGTCAGCTGTCTGTATTTACATTGAAATGACAAATTAAATATGTACGTACATAAATGAAGCAACATCAAGAAAGAAGAGCAGCAACAAGAAAAGAAAAAAAGGTGCAAAGCGTTGGAGTTGTTGGCCCTGCAGCGTTGTCTGCATAAATTTCCGCATGATGATATACCTTTAGACATTATTAATATACATTTTATTTTATACTTTTCACCTCGACCGAATATGGTTAATTCCTGTGACCGTTCATTATTATGGCAATGTCTGCTTTTTGCACTTTGATTAATGAGCTCACATTAAGTTTGGCTCATAGGGTATTAACTGTTTTACGATTAATGAAGAGCCAAGCAAAGAGACGATTAATAGATAGTGAAAGCGTGCCTGGCCTTGCACTTGTTTACATACACTTACTAGTGTAAATATTTTGCATTCCAAATTGAAATTGATTTGTTGTGTTGTGTTTTGGTTTCGTCGCTTGATTAAAACTTCAAGTTGAGCTTTTGGTTTAATGCAAACTGCTTTTGTTTATGAATTAATAAAACTGATATTGAAGCCTTAACTCTAGTTCTCTTGTGCTGGTGGATGTGCTGCAATATATTCCAACGCCCTCAGGATAGCCTCTGGAATTGGTGGCGGTGTTGGCAAATGGGCACCCTGTGGATGGAAGCCATTCTCATCGGCGGTGTAGGTCAACGAGATCTGTTCGCCTTCGGGAGATACGTGAGATACGCTACCAGAGACTCCATTGACATTGCCAGCCTCCTGGGCTTGAATGCCATTGCTGGTCTCAAAGGCATACTGATAGTTGCCCTCGGCATCGGCTGGATCATTCTGTGACCTCAGCAACTCGGCATTCTTGTTAATGTTGTCAGCTTGGACGCAGACCAGCACAGCGGCGATAAGGCAAAGTGTCTGTAAAGTGCAAGTTTTTGATTAGTTTGGTATATCCTTTGTATCCATTGTATCCATCTCGCTTCACTCACAAGCTTGAACATCTTGCTTCAGTTGTTGTCTAATTCACACTGTTTGCTTGTCTTTCAAAGCCAACTTCTTTATATACTAATGCTCGCAGAGCAACCTGAACTTAAGTATTAGTATATACATACATATGTAGGTAGGCGCAGTCGCCAACGCTGCTTCGTCGACTTCGTTTCTAATCCGATGATGAGCTGCGTTGACGGCGCGTTGTACTAAATAACACTGAGCTTAAGATATGTGTGTGTGCATATTTTGAGCAAATAGCAAAACAACTATAAAATAAAATATAAAATTCGGGCCAAAAAATAAAAATAATAAATGCATGAAAAGCGTTTAAAGTTTAAACTTATTCAAAGTGGTTTGCTGATGGATCCACTTCCACTGTTAATCGTCACCCATCATCTGTAGCAGCTTCACCAAGATCCAAGCTTACAAGCTGTAGTTGTTGTAGTTTCAATGATAATGACGCATGTGACATTAGACGAGAGATTGAGCAACATTTTTGTTGATGGGAACTTTTACGATGCAGTTGATTGGTTAAACTACTTATTAGCTTAGCAAATACAAAGAAGCGAATTGAAACTTAAACTCATTTATCATCACTTTCAATTTCGATTTTGTTGGCCATTCAGCTTTTTGGGCAAACCAGTTTAATTATTTAATTAGGCAGAGAAAAATTCTCCAGCCAAATACGTGCAAGCTCCGCATTAGCATACAAATTTGAGACTGGACAATAAATTAGTGGAGCAGAACGTCACATTGGACCGACCTCCTCCATTTATTATCTATCATGCGTGGCTCGCACTTTACAGATAGCTAATAAAATGTCTATTTATTGTCGTTGTTGTATCGCTGAATCCATTAGTGAAGTGGATGCTCTGCTTATCACGTGCATAAGCTCTAGAAAAAGACTTAGAACACAAACTTGCTCAACAACGATCTCGTATCTGGCAGGCGGCTAATTAGAATTGCTAAAATGCCAAACTAATTTGTGTGTTCTTCTTTTATTTTTAGATACGTATTTAAATGATCGATAATGCATTCCTTTTGCAAGAGGGCTTTTCGAAAAGTTTCAATTCTTTTACCATATCATACATAATATATAATTAAATAATCTAGTTATTCTTATGACATTCCTTTATATAACATGAACACTTTTTGATCACCCCAATATTAAAAGTATTCTTGTTAATTTTGTATTGAATATGTATTAACCTAATCAGTGTGCAAAGTTCTTGGCAATTAATGATATAATGATTTCAGTCTATATATTATCGATTTGTCATGTCGTTTAATAAGAATGCAATTAATCTGTGTGTTTTTTTTAATGCATTGTTTTTAACTACTGAAGTGACATTTCTTCACACTAAACTAAAAAGTTTCGATAGTTTCTAAACCATGTTTTGGGCTTGTTTTCAGCAGCTTGTTTTTTTTTTTTAATGTTTTTAGTTTTTTCGATTTTGTTAACATACTTTAAGCTGAACCTGTTAAATTTAAACACTATCTATGTTCACTATGTTAATGAACAACAATTTAATTAAGCTATCAAAGTTGAGCACGAGCATTTTAAAATGTATTTCATTGAAAATATATACATATAATGCTAAAACTCCATCAGCAAATTTATCTGTAGAAAATAAAATAATTATAACATAGGCTTGATTTTGTGTATCTATATTATTATGATTATTAGCTAATTACTTCCTCAAAGCCAAAAATTACCACTTTTAAGTTTATTTATTGCAGAATTAACCGAAGAAATTATATTGTTTGTAGCTGCTTTTATAATAAATCGATTACTGTATGAACTGATAACCCAGTTTAAATCTACCATCTATAACATTTGTAAGCTTGAAAAACCATTTCGAATAGTTTAAAAAAAAACCCCGGCTACAGAAATTTCACATCTAATTTTACAATGGATCATGATGATCTTCAATTTGGTCGTCGTCTGCCCCAGCTGGAGGCTGCACGTCCAATTTTTTTTTTTTTTTTCTGACCTTGCACATCCAAAAACACACATTTCAACAACTTTTCAAGTTAGACAATTCGCGCCAGCTTCCAAGCAACGGGCACGCGCACCTGCCAAACTCCAACTCCAACTCCAACTACATAATCGAACTCCAACTATCAACTACAAGTCAAAGCAGGGCGCCGTCGGCGATGACAGTGAAACAAACAACCATTGAAAGTCAGTCTGTTGGTGTTTTCTGGTTTTCGGAATGTCTGTCTGTCTGTCTGTCCCAGTGTGAACACATCAAAATACACAAATAATTTAGGGTTTAGTTTAAAAAAAAAATGAAATTAAAGAGTCCGCAAAACTGACACCAAATTAAAGCATGGAAATAAATTGCTGGCAAATGACTCATGCACTTTTTTCATAAAGGTTTTTGTCTCTCAATATTCGATTATGGTCAACAGTGCGCATTGTTGTTGGTAAGTGTTTCGATTATGATAATACGATTTTTGGCAATTATTGCTGCCGCTCTTCGCCCAATTCCATGTAGTAGTAGTCGAAGTTGGCAATTGCGATGCCATAAAATGCCATTGAAACCCGTTTTTCGCTATGGCAAACTACAGATCCATGTCCATATAAAAGCCACAACGTTGTGGACCAGAGCAATCAGTTGCAGTTGAAGCATCCTCCTTTAAACATACAAACCCATTTACACACAAACACAAAACACAACATGTTCAAATATGTAAGTGGCCATCAAGAAAAACTCTCAACAGTTCCCATTGTTTAACCTCGACACTTTATTGCAGATGATCTGCCTCGCCCTGATTGGCTGCGCATGCGCCGACAACATCAACAAGGACGCACAGATTCGCAGCTTCCAGAACGAGGCGTCCGATGCGGAGGGTAATTATCAGTACGCCTACGAGACCAGCAATGGCATTCAAGTCCAGGAGGCCGGCAATCCATCCGGAGTGCGCGGTGCCGTCGCTTACGTCTCGCCTGAGGGTGAAAAGATCTCGTTGACCTACACCGCCGATGAGGAGGGCTATCATCCCGTTGGTGATCATCTGCCAACACCGCCACCAGTTCCGGCTTATGTGCTCCGCGCTCTCGAATACATTCGCACACATCCGCCAGCGCAGAAGGACGATCAATAAGCTGATCTCTCTCTCGTGAACGCAACCAATTAAGCACTCCAAGTCCCAAGTCCATTTCCATTCGCACCACCAATAACCACTTGATATTGTGGCCAGTCATTGTTATATAGAGACATACTTGCACATTCGCATTTCGCACGTTTTAATTAGTTGTAGTTATCGTTAATAAAGCTCGTTCAACTAAATAACTTCTAAAGTACAAAACAACCCATTTAGCTAATAACAGGGTATTTTGGTTAGTTTGTACAACAAACATTTTGATTGACAAATTGCTTAAGCAACAACAAAAGTATTTTAAGGTTACGCATTAAACGAACTGAACTGGGCACAATGATTGACCCATAGACTGACAGCTGGCTACGAAAAAAAGTCGAGCCACAATTGAGCGCGTTTTAAACAGCGCACAAATCGCGTCGTTGCATTGTGGGCGTGCGACTTTTTTCCTCCCAACAAACACTGCTCTTTGTTGTAGCTTAGGTTTTTTTCACTCACTGACCATTATGGTCAGCTGTCAGATGTATCTCTACTCTAGACTATTTATATACACATTTAGCTTGGACTTTCTTGGGACAAATAACTAGATACATATATGTGTATGGCTGTGTAGGTTTATATATGTTCCAGAGTGACATGTTTGTTATTGTTGTTGTTTATTGCTTTATATTTACAATTAAACTTTACCTTAATTGGCATTTGCGGAAATTGCTCAAGGGCGTTCTAGATAGAATGTATATAGAACTATAGAGACACGTTTTTGTCTGGCGCAGCAGTTATCCGATTCTCGTTTAGGCCAATTTATGTTGACATTTTAAAGGCGTCTGCTTTTGGCTCTCACGCAAAGGAGTATAAATGAAATACTACTGGTCAGATCTTAATCAAATTTATAAGAGATAAAAGTTAAAAGCCATTTGTTTCGTTTGTCGTTTTTAATAAATTAAACTTTGATTTTATTTTAACTAAAAAATTGTTTTGGTTAATTACAAAAAAGTCCAATAAGCTTTTGCATGTCTTTCTCTTTCCTCAATTAAGCATTCGTGCAAAATACATCTTACAATAAAATTAAATTAAACAAAATTCGCTTCGAGTGCCATTTTCGAATGCTTTTGCGCAAGGCAGTGCTGCCAACAGAAAACAACAGTAATTAATAATCAAAACATACAAAAACACACACATTGGTTGTTAGTTAGTCAGTTCTGTGTTAGTTCTTTATGCTCAGGTACGAGGGTCCCACTTGACGCACATAAACGCTGCGCTCATTGCTCAGATAGGGCGGACAGCGAACGGTCAGGATGCCATCGGAGGAGAGCTCGGAACGCACATCGTTCGGATAGTAGCCACGGGGCAGGACAAACCGCTTGACAATGTGACGACCGACAAAGCTGTCGCCATCGCGACGCTTCTCGTGTTTGGCCTCCACGACGACAGTGTCGCCAGTGGTCTTGACTGTAATCTCGTAGGGCTTGAACTGATGCACATCCACGTTGGCCTCGAAGCCATCCTTGCCGACGATGACACGACTCAGGTCGGGCGCAGATCCCACGCGTGACAGTCGCTTCCAGTAGGGCACATCCCAGTCGGCGGCCAAGTCCCAATCGCGCCACAGGCGACGACGATAATCCCATAAATCCCAATCCGTATTGTTGCCCGTTGACGGTACGAGAGCCATCTCTAGTCTTTGTGTGTGTTTTGTTTGTTTGTTTTACTTTTGTTACTTTTTGGCAGGACGCAGCAATGCGTTGCGAATTTTCACGGCTTGAAAAACTATTTGGCTTTTCCGCTTTAGTATGTACGTTACGATTCGCCGCGTTTTCTGTACGTCCGCACGCGATTTTTGCGCTGAGCAAATTAAACTCGGCACTGACACAACTGCCGCCTTATATAGAGAGCCAGCCCAGTGCGCCACAAGCCACAAGCTCGGATCGCGCTTCCAGTGGGCTAAGCCAACAGCAATGACAACTGTGACGTAGTATCTTAACTCGGCTCAGCTGCTGTTGTTTATCTTGTAAATAAGTATATGGAATAGTTGCGTTCTTGATGAGGCTGGCGTCTAGTGGGCTGCTCAGCTGTGGGTTGTCTAGCATTTCCTTGGGGGGTTGCACCCAACTAGCCAAAGCGAAAAACTTCCGCTTAAAGCAAAACAGTCTGCATACTTCTTGCCTTTATCAGCTGTTTCAAAACGCATCTTTGCACTTATTGTTAGAAACCCACAAAGACTATTCTCCCATAACAAGCGATTTTGCTCATGGTTTGCTTAGTTTTTTGTTTGAACTTAATTACGCAGCATTTCCGTTGTAGTATATATAATAGATACACTCATAAATGAGTCTAGCCTGAGCTAAATTATAAACATTTCTTTGGCGGAAATCCAAAAACAAAACGTTTTGAATACGTCGCATAATTCTTTTCACTTTTTGACCAAATACGGCATTGACTTTTTATGCGGATTTTCATTTTCAATTAGCAAAGCTACAGCTACATATACAGATACACCGAAACAGCTACAGATACAGTATCTCAACAGCATGTTCAACGCTTGGATTGAAACATTTGTCGCTGGTAGTCAGAACAAAAGGCAATTTGTATAGACGACGCTGTCTGCTAAACGGCTTTTCGGCTATTGCCATCGATTTGCACCAAAGATTAGCGACAACAACAACAACTACAAGAACAACAACAAGCATCGACATCATCGGGAACATCACATTTATGGGCCTGACCTGAACCCCACCCCGCTACATAATGGTGAGAAATAGTACAGTGTGGGGTCGGATTTCTGTGTGTGACCCAACCCGTTTATAATTGTGTTTTATGTTCTTCTTGTTCTTGTTGTTATGCTTGTTTTGCATGCTGTTCGTTGTTCTTGTTGTTGTCCTACTATTTGCGATAGATTTAACCGAGAGAGTTTGATAGTAATTATAATGACAACGGCGACAATTTACATGCCATGCCCTCCAATAAAGTGTTTATGTAGAGCATTTACTATCTATTGAAGAAAAGAATTTGGTATATAATATATATATGAGTTCAATGAGTTTGTGAGTTGGTCAATCAATTGACAGCGCCCAGCAAATCAATAGGTGCACTTATTAATAATACCAAGCATTATATGTAGAAGTGTTATTACTTAATCGTCAATTACTTTAATTGAACAATTATAGAACATTATAAAGAAATTAACAGCGATAATGTGAAAAGAAATGAACCACATGAAATGTAGATATAATATAAAACCCATGTAGCACAGTGTAACCGTGAAATGCGCGCTTAAATTCTCGTTTGGAAATCAATGAAGTGCCGCAGCAGCAATAACAACAACAACAACATCACAAACTAGTGACAATAATGTATTGTAATTATAGCTAAACAATTTTATAAAGCCAGGTAGAAAAAAAAAACAACTATTGTATGTAATCGACTAATTTGTTTGATTTTATGGCAAAATCAAATCAAATGCGAAGCAAGCGATCCCATCGAGCAATACCCGAAAGGGTGTGGGCAGCCACTTTCTTTGGCAGCCGCTTACACAAGACCTTGTAGTATTTACATATATTTGATGTGCTTTCTATAAGTATGGCTGATCCGATCTGATTTGCATTGCATTGTTGGATTATTGCCACCCCCACATACACACACAGATGTGCTATATGGCGATTTTAGAGCACGCGCTACAGTTGAAATATTGCAATTGGGTGTGGGTTCCGTGGGGTGGCATCTTATATCAGCTATGGCCACAGATCAGCTGGGTTTATTGCTCGCCGAAAAAGTTCTCATCCAACGGGCAAAGTGCCAGTGGCAGCAACATCACCTCAGCAGCTGCGGCAACATCTGTAATATTTTTTGTCATTAGTTTTATTGCACTCGCGTTTTTGTAAAGCCGCGCGCGTCGTTTACACCTCCTCAAACTACAATAATAATAAATATTGACAAGTGAGGTCTGTGCTAAATTATTAATTGTTTTTCTTTATATTATTAGAATTATTAATTGCGTATTGGATATGTTTGTGTGTGGGTGCTAAGTGTGCCTCCTAGTTGCTCCGGCCTTTTGTATTAAACGGTTTTTGCACTCTCTATTTAAAGCAACTGCATAAAGTCAGGCCGCAAAAAGTACTTAATTCACTAATTTAATGCAGCAGCCTGAAAGTAGGCTATATAAATTTCAGTAAAATGCACAATTACGTGCTCGTTATGCGTATACTTAATGAGTTTGCTTCAATAAATTGTGTCAAACTAATTACAACAATTCAATAAACTGCACAACAAACAACAATTTAAACAAGACAACAACTTAAAGCATTATTAGTTGTGCACGACTGCTGAATACGCTGCATTGTGAGGTGTATATTATAGGTTTGGGTGTTAACTATAAAACTGTGCACGTTTTCTAAGTTGTGTGTCGAAAATAAAACTTTACTTTTATAGTAAAATACAGACAAGCCTATAGACGATTTATATTGTTTCACTTTGTAAATAGTAGAGTATACAAAAAGGTAGTAAGCTCTGACGTCTCTCGGGCGCGCACATAAATTGCGGCCAAGTAGTCGCCAAGGTAGTTCACACGCAAAAGGCCAACTGTTTTGTGGTGCAAGCGAACCCAAGAAAGAAAGAAGCGCGTCACAGGCTGCCACAGCCACTGCCACTGCCACTGCAATGCGGTGCGGTGCCATTTGCCCCAACTCGAAGGCACAACCTAAACGGTAATTGGCCGTGCGAGTGAACACCATCATCCAGGGCCTGCCCCCTACCACCCCCTCCTATTTACTGCATTGAAAATAGTGCAGTACAGGCCACAAAAAACCAGCAACAAGACATATATATATAAAAAAAAAGCCAGCACGTAAAAAGTTTCAGTTCTGTTTTGGGAAGAAAAGTTAAAAACAAAAACAACGAAGAAACCTTATATATGTACGTATGGGCTAAGAGTGCTGGACTAGAAGTTACTCTTTAATCTCGTTCTGTATAGAAGGAAACCTAACTTACACTTAACATGCCCCATTAAGATTTGTTGCAAGGTATAGGGTGTAACAAGAGAACTACATTTCCTTTTGTCCATGCCGGCGCCGCTGCCACGCCCACATTGTGCTTGCACTTGTTTGCATACGAAAAAGGAAGCCACATTTTATTTATAGGTCCAGTCAACAGCGGGAACAACAATGTCTCGCATTTGGTGGTGCTGTTGTAGGTGGGGGAAGGCAGGGGAAGTGCAACACTTTCACGCTCTGCCGTTCCATTAGTCTATTTTTGTGTGCTGTGTGCTATTGAACCCAATAGTAAGAAGCGAACCGCTGAAATGGAAAGTGAACCAGTGGTGCAGGTGGTGCAGTGGTGCAGGTGGCACAAATGTGCTGTCTGATGTTTTTGATGCGCATTAGGAGGGCAGGTTAGGGGGGGTTATGTCGCAGCGCCAGTGTCACTGCAGCTCATTTGAAATTCCAAATATATAATGAACAAAAAACAAATGGTGACGTTGTATCCTTGGCATGTCCAGGGCCAGGATAGCCGCAGCAGCAGCCGCCGACAAAGCTTGGCTCATATGCATGCGAAAGCAGGCGAAAGGACATGCCGTCCTTTATGGCCAAAAGGTCACAATTTTTTCCAATTTTGTCTTCCGTTACATTTGCACTTGAAATTTTTGAGTTGACGTTGGAAATTTTCGCGTGGAAAATTAATGCAAGTGTCAAGTTTTCGTTTATGCCATGAAGGACATCGGCACATGTCCTTGTCTGTTCTGCACTCAAGGTGAAATCTGTAAGGTTACCAAGATTCAATACAACTAGGAAATGACGAACACCATTTTTGTTACACATTCATTTATTAAAGTTCCAAGTTAAATATGTGTGTGTCAGTGTTTACGATTTTGTTGAAATTTTCTTCTGCTTTATGATATGCTTTGCGTTTCTAAAGTATGTAGTTACTGAATTTGTAGAGTGCTTAGTATAAGATGATATCCAAAATAATGCAAATCTATATATTTGATTATGAACGATTTTAAAATTCTGTTTGTGCTACTTTGTCATGTTTTGGGAGAGAGAGAGAGCTCTTAAGTTAACTATATATGTTTATATATTGATTATGATTGACATCAAGTAACGTTTAACAGTAAATGCGAATGAGTTCAGAAAAAAAATATTTGTTAAAATTCTCTTCTGAATAGAGATCAATATATGTAGATAGATATGCAGTTTTTGATAAAGCTATGGGTTTGTCTATTAAATATATCATAGTATTCATTCATGTACTAAAAGATCGAACGATCAAACTACATATATTGTACGAATATGATTTAATATGTTTGTTTTTTTTTCGTTTTTGTATTTCTAGTTCAAGTGCAAACAGCTACTTTTATGTATTTTCTCTGAGTGTTTATATAGAAATCTTTTGTTTTTTTGTTCGATATTTTGTATATTTTTTAAAATCTTTTTTTCAACATTTGAATACGTTAAGAACACGGAAATATTTTGCTGGGCTTTGTTTGTATCGAACCTATCAATTTCTGTTTTAGTTAGATTTCATTTCTTAACTAGATCGCAAACGAAAATTCACTTTCAATTATCATCTGCATGTGGCACAAGGTCTACAAATGTCCTTAGTTCTATTCCTTTCTGTTGCTGTTGCAACATGTTTCACTTTTCATAGCCTTCTGTAACTGTAGTTTTTGAACCCACTCCAACACTTGCCGACATTGTCGGAAGTTTCTGCAAAATTTTTGTTAGTTTTTCGTTTTTCTGTGTGCTACAAAAACTTTTTCTTTTTTCCCGAAATAAAGAGAAAAACTTTTCATGTATGTATGTGTGTGGGTGTGTGTGTGAGCCGCTTTAAGCTGTGTCTTTTAATGTGCCTTTAATGTTGCCCGTTTTGTTCAAGTACTTTATGTAAAATATATAGTATATATATATACAAGTATATATAAATAGTATTTGTTCATCTGTTAGGTATCAAAAAATTCGTATAAAAAACGTTTGCTTAACAAATTCTCATTTTATATATTTGACGGTAAAAATCTCCTGGGTTTTAAAATTGTGTATTTGTCGATTATGTATTTATATTTTTTTCGGTTTGGAAAATCAATTTCGGTGTGTATTTGTTTTCAAATTCCCCAAACGAATTCTAAGCTGTTGCACCATTTTTATTTCTTGGCCATTTTCTTAGCTGCAAACGAAACAAATAAAATCCCTTATGCAAATTCCTGTGAACTGACCAATTTCAATGCTAATTATTTGTGTGTAGTATGTGTATTTGTTTGTGTGAGTCGCGTGTGCCACGCCTGCCCGCCTAATAGGTAATGCGTCCCAGACGCGTTGCGGGCAGCGTTGTTGGCTCAGTGCTGGGCAGCTCGCCGCAACGTTGCAGCCAGCTCCAGGCCTCGCCACAAAGCACACCGACTCGGGCCAACATTCAGAAACAGTTGCTCCGTCGCTTGGACGCCGATGCTGATGCCGATGATATCGATACAGATCCGGTTGTTGTTGTGATTGCAGTTGCAGTTGCAGTTGTGGCAATTGTTGCTGTCCTTGGTGGCAGCAACGCAGCCGCGTTCTATGTTCTCTTGAGCTGCTCAGAGGTTGAAGCACGGCTAGAGGATTTGGAAGAGCCGCGCGTCTTCTTCACCAGAAAGCAAGTAAGAAACTCAATGGGTGATGCCACCTTCTGCAGACTCTCCTCGCTGGAACTGGAGTCCGACTGATGACTCTCGCCATGCACCATGCTGCACTTGCTCCTGCCATTGCTGCCACCGGGCCCATCCATTTCGAGAGCATGTCGATAGTAGTTCTTGCAGCATTTCTTGGACAGATTATACATGCGCACAGTGCGATCAATGTTCTCATCGTCCTCCTCCTCGCTGGACTTTAGATTCAAACCCATCCCACCCACGCCCACATCATGCGAATTGGACTTAACCATAACCATGTTGCCACTGTGCGCCTTTTGTTGTTTCTTCTTCAACAGCTTCTGTTGCTTCTGATCCTTGTTGTGCAGCTGCAGACTGCACTGTTCATGCTCCTGCTGCTGCAGCTTCTGCTGATCCGCCTCATGCTGCAGCTGCTCCCTCTGCTCCTCATCCACCTCCTCCTCCAGATTGTTTTGGCTATCATCGTAGAACTTGTAGCTGCGATAACGTGCATGCCTGCCCTGCCAATCGGGACGTCCGGTCCAGTCTGTGCCCGCTGGCAACGATAGCTGAATGGTTGGCGAGCGATAGTACTGCCGATGCGGATGGAAGCCCAGACCGAAGTCATCCATGTAGGATTGGGTATGAATGTTATCCAGCTCGTCGGCAACGCTCAGCAAAAATGGCAAAGTCGACATTGTTTCCTTGTAGATTGTGCGTCGTATTTTGAGCGAAGTAATTTTTAATCACAAATACTTTTGATTTACTTTAACAATTTTCGCACTGTCCTGAATGGTTTTCACTTTTTCATGCGGGAAAATGTGTAGGTATCTCAATATCTATGCTACGGCGGGGGCACAAACACCATTACAAATACACATACACACACACACACACACACTAGAGAGAGTACAGTAGTAACAGAACAAAACTGCACTTGTTTGCTTTTGTTGTTTTTGGTTTTGTGCTTTTGCTTTAACTTTGCTGCACTCGGCACTCTGAGGCACTAGCTCGGACTCTTTGCACTTGCTCCGCTCGCAGGCAACTGCACGGACTCGAAACTCAAACAGAACTGAATTCAATTCAAACACGATGCAATTTACGGGTGCTGCACGAAGCGCGATTATGTTTGCTTCATCATCATCATCATCGTCATCGTCATCGTCATGGGGAAACTCCTTCGGCTCTCTCTCACTCTCTCTCTCTTTCTCTCTCTTTTACGGTCGGCAGTTGGTCACGCGCTCGCGACATGGCGAAAATGCTGCCACGAAGTGCAGCACACAAAAAAACAAGAAAAAAACCCAAATGAAAGCAACCCCCAACCCCAAAGCGCACACACACGCATACATGTACACACCCACACACACACCGCACACACACCGCACAGGCAGCCAGTGCAGCTGCTGGATTTTGTGGCTACGCTTGGCTTTTATGTTTTGATTTTGCACGTATTACGCGGCGTATGCGTGTTTTAATAGTGGGGGAGGTTTGTTTTCATTCTTTTTGGTTTGCCTTGAATGCGGCTGCTGCTGCTGCAAATTTTCCGAGCGCGTTTTTCGCGCCTTATTGTCATTAGTTTCATTTCAGCTCGTTCTTTTTGGCCTCCAGCATTGCAGGCTGCTCAGCGTCGTCCCTGGGCTGATTGCTTCGAAGGACAACGACTGTGGTTGCAACTGTGTGCAGCATCTGTGTCTGTGTGTGTGTGCGTTTACAATCTTAATGCGCAGTAATTCATTTTGTGGAATTATTGTACAGGTGGCATGGCGCTGACATTAAGTGGTTTTTCACATTGGCAAATTCAATTCCAAAACGACAATTTATGTCATCAACTGATTTTGGCAAGCAATTCGAGAACTTACTGGTAACTTGTAGATTTAAGATTATGTGGAACTTTTGTTGGGCGTAAAAATTAAAGAAAGGGCTTTAGCTAACATTCGACTAAACTTGTTATGTAGAATTTAGTTAGTGCTTACTCTATTATAATAATTAGTTTTTTTTAACTTTTTAGCTCATTACTTAAAAGGATCTAGCACACACTATCTGTCTCTTTTCTTCTTTCCATTGTTCTTTTCTCTAACTCTCGCCCTCTTCGCCATTTCTTCACTCGATCTCTCTCTCTCTATTTCTTTCACCCACTCTACACTCTTTTTCTCACTCATCTTCTTCCATACTTATTCAAAATCCATTATTTCAATTGATAAGTAGTTAGTTCACCCCTGAAATTGTTTTTCTTACGAGCTCAAAGTTCATTTCGGGGCAGTTGCTTTCGGGGCACAGATAAACTAAAATCCAGTGTTAGTCCACAAAGTGCTTCCATTATTCATGGCCAACAACAACTATACATACTATTTGCAATTGGCTTAGTTCAGGAGCAATGAGTACAGCAATCTGTGTGTGTGTGTGTGTGTGTGAGAGCAGGTCGTTTGGGGTCAAAAGCTGCAGTTGCAATAGAGTCAACGGGAACAGGCCTCGGCAATTATGCAGAATTGCTTTGCTGCAGGGCACACAAACTAACAAACAAACAAACAAACAGACACAAAAGAAGGAAATGGAAAAACACAGTCACATGTGTGTGTGTGTGTGTGTGTGTTGTGTGAGTGTTGTCTGGCCAGTTAGAGACACTTAAGCCTGCTGTGAGCGACAGTCGTTTGTGCCACTTATTGAGAGCAAGTGGACAGGAGACGAGAGAGTGAGAGAGAGAAAGAGAAAGAGGCAGGCACATAAATCCCTTAGCACTCTATATGACACAGTTTCAGGGTGGGTAAGGAGAGGAAGGGGGGAACGCTGCTCATCAATCGGTTGCTCCACTGATGATGTTCATGTACCTTGGAGTGGCCAACTATTCCTACTTAGACGATGACAGTCAGGCGATAAGCGGGTAAAGGGCGGGGTGGGGCAAGCAATCACTTGAGCTGATGTGCATACATGTTGTGACTGCCACAGGCTGCTGCTGCCATTGTTCTATGAAGTGGCAGGCACACAACAACACAAAAATATTGCTCATACGAAGCGTTGGCCTCATTTGCTTCTGCTGTCGTTTAATCCATTTAAATGCATTTGAAGCTTTATTTGATTGTGTGTGATTCTATTTGGTGGCACGCATATGTCAGTTCATGCCTTGAAATATTTATGGCAATTGGCAGCAATTTGCAGCAAAGTTGCAGGCATAATAAAAATTAGAAATGCATTCCGAATCGCGCATCAGCAAACTTATATGCCTTCAAATGTCCTTGTGCCACTTGGCAAACTGAATAACTGACGAACTCGCTTACCGACTCACTGACTGACTGACTGTCTGACTGACTGTCTGACTGGCATTTTGGATCAAATTATCTATAAATTGGAATTGGCCGTCGCATGCTATCGATGAGGATTGTATTTTTGTGTAGATGGCGTGCCGCCTTTTGAGCTGCATTTGATTGTTTTTTATTACGGCTGCCTTGCAGACGACAGTCGTCTACTGGCGTGTGAAATTTCATACATCATTTTATCAAATGCCAGAGATTTCATTCTCACTCGATATTTCATTCTTTACAGAATATATAGTGCATGCAATCAATTTGTAAACACACACAAACACAAAACGGTTTCTTTGCCTTCGGTATTTACTCGAGATTTGAATTTAATTTTTGGGTCACACCAAAGGGGGACACACTGTTCGTATGTGTGTGTGTATGAGTGTTAGCAAGGATGTGCTGGGTTAGTTTTTCTTGGTAGTCAAGTGGCAAGCGAGGCATAAAAAATGCAATAAATATTTAAATTACGATATCAGCGAGCGGCACGCAAATAAGAAACTGGGTTCAGGGCCCTTACAAAACTAGGCTAAATGTGGATAAAGCCAGCAAAATAATTAACACACCACATTCGCTAGTCAGTTAAAACGGGTAGAAAGTGGGTGGCAATACATATTATAGAGTTGTGCTATATGTATAATGAGAAGAAGCACCTGAAAGTGACAGAATTAATTACATGCCAGTTTGTTTTGTAATTAATATTCTTGGCACATGTTGGACTTAAAAAACTTTTTTTTTTTAAATTGCCATCACATTGATTAAATTTGTTTTTGTGGAAAACTAAAACAAGTTTTCAATTGCAATAAATTATAATAAAGCTTGATTTATGTTATAATATGAGTACATTTTAATTATTCAAATGTACATGCTGTTAAATGTTTGTTAGTCTATTTGTGACTTACAAATTAATTACAATTGTAAATTATGCAGAAATATAAATCATTTGTGGACAAGTGTTATTGTTAATGCTAAACTTACCAGCTTACCTTCTCTAGGGAAAGAAAAGATAAGTAATAAGAGTGGAAGATTAGTTTTCTTAGATTATTATAGAATGAAGAGTTCAAATCATGATAAAGGAGACAACGTTTTTTAAAATCTAACCACTTTTGACAAAGTTAAAGCAAAGTTTGTTGAACAAACTATTTTTTTTCATTCATTCATTTACATTTCGTGTTTGTCTCTTCTGTTTGTTTATCTTAAATTTGCTCTGCATTTTGGCATTAATTTAATATTCAAAGCTTTACATTTTTGCACAATAACGAAGACAACAACAACAACAACAACAAGAGCAAGAAGAAGGCGAAGATGAAGAAGCAGAGCCGCAAACGAAAAGCAATTTATATGAACAACAACAACTGTAAAATTAACAACAACAACAATCGTGTCAAGTTCAACAAAAGCTTCACCCGCTGCTCTTTTGTTGTTGTTATTTTATATCTCATATAAAAAATTCGTGGCACGCACAAAACCAAAAAAACAATAACAAAAACAAAAAAAAAAGAAGCAGAAAACCTGTTAATGCGTTTACTTCTGTTTTTGTGGTTGTTGTTTTTCGACAAGTGCACCCACGCGGCGCTCAAAGAGAGCGAAGGAGAGCGGCTTAAGAGAGTGAGCTTTAAAAGTTGAGTTGGCAGCTCCATAAATGGAGTTGCTCTTGTGCTGGTCAGTTTAGGCGAAGTGAGTGTCAAAGAGTTGACCTTCAGAACTATGTTGACAAAATAAAAGGATATATAAAATTCATTTATTTAAGATGATTATTAAAAATTATTATTTTAAGCCAAAGCTCATGACTTGCTTAGCTAATCATTAAGCAAATTAACACAACTTTTGAATTAGACCAAAAACTTAATTATGCATAAAAAAAAATTTGCTAATGGGGCACCCATATTTTTTTATAGCTTAATTACAAAAAACATCTTGCTCATCGTCAGCAGCAGCAACTCTACAACTCAACAACTTGCAGCATCATTAAAGACCCGGGACTCGGGTCAACTCTTCAAGCTTCAAGCTGTCAATGTGTCGAGCACACTTTACGCTCTCTCTCACTATCTCTCGCTCTTGCTCAGTTTAGGGCGACTACCTATGCAGACTGATCGCAAGCAGGAGGGCCAGAGGGGAAGCTCAAGCTGAGCTGCGCGACGGATGGACGCCGCTTTGCTCTGAGCTTGTCTTGAACTTTGTCAGTCGTTTACGGTTGTTCCATGCGGCGCGTTGGCAGCGCGCAAAATACGATCAATAGCGGAGTACCCGAAGTTTCCTCAACTTATCAAAAATCCCGGTCATTAAGAGTCAAAACAATTCAATTACAAAGTGAAAATTGTATTTGCAGCCACGCTCGACCATTTTCCGCCTCTCTCTTTCTCTCTCTCTGGGTTTTTTCATTCGCGTGCGCCCGTTAAATAAATGTGCGGCTGATTTTATCGCTGACTTTGGCACGACAAAGCAGCTAGACCCCAACCGCAAACAGACCGTATAACTATCCTGGCAGCAGATTAAATCTAAGCTTTATTACTTCTGCTTTTGCGAGTGTGTGTGAGAGTGTGTGTGAAACAAATAAAAATGTGCCGCTGTTATCCTGGACTGTCAGTTTGTGGATGAGCTTCAGCGCGTCAAAGTGTTGACCCAATTAAATTAGCCAAAAAATTTGTATTTAACAAATTCAAATTCAAAGCTAAGAAACAAAAAGCTTTCACCTAACAAGCGCCAAGGCAGGCGCAAAAAAAAACTAGTTTATTGGCACTTTTACTACGACAAAAAGCGAGGCAAAAAATAAAAGACATTATAAATTACAATATTTGTCTTATATGCAGGCATGTAGGTAGTATATGTATGTATGTTACACACACGCACACAAAGGAAAAGCAAAGCAAACATCAAAAAACCTAAAACCAAACCGAAAACTAACCCAACGCATCGCAGCGCATTCAACAACTTGTTTATTTCAAAATATATATAAGTGTATATATAACAAAAAAAATAAAAGCAGAAACCTGAAAGCGCGTCTACTATACATAAATAGTGCGCTTTGTTTCGGCACCCAACGCTCGAGACCATCAACAACAACAACAACAAGTGGCAGGCAGCAGCAGCTGCTGTTTGTCTTGACGTAGGTCAGGCAACAACAAGACGGCCAGCTGAAAGCCCAATAAATAAATCACAAACTATGAGCACTGATTGAGCTGCCGGCGAAAGAGTCGTAAAAAACAGCTGAAATTCCCTCAACAGCCGGCTTTTTTTTAAGTAAGATCAACATTTCAAGTGCAAAATGCTACACTGGTCACTGATTGTCAGCGCCCTGGGCGTTATTGTTGCCGTCCTGGGCGCCTACTGCGGCTGGTCTCTGTTCCCCACCATGATACACAAGAAAGTCGAACAGGTGAGTCACCAATTAATAGCGAGAAGATCTTAGCAATTGTAAGAACTGCTAAAAGCTAAGTGTTTGTTCAAGTTAGAATAGCTGTTGAAAGTTCTGTTTAGCGTCAAGACATTCATAACTCGTTGAACAGTTAAATGGTTTCTTAAAAGTTCTGTGTACTTTAAAGATACTGATTCATATGCTAATTGTAAGCTTTGAGTCATGTTTTTTAAAATATTAGCAGCTCTTCAATTTCTCTCGTAAATAAATAAACAAACAGACAAGCTCAGTTAATAAGAATATATTCTTTGTTTGCCAAGTGTTGTGTAACGCATTTAAGTAGGCAAGCAAAGAGTATGAATATATTAAGCAACTCAGTTTGTTCAATTTTAAGAATATTTACAAAGCTTTGCTTACTTAGCCGGGTAGAGTCATAGTTTCTGTTTAAACACAAACAATTATCAATATCCACATTTCTTGGAAATGAAGGCTTGTCAGCTGTCAAAAGAATCTCAAGTAGATCAATTACAAACCATTCTGTATTACCAAAAGAACATTACTTAAAGAACAGATAAACTTTTATTATTCTGAGCCAAATTATACTCTGTCTGTTACATTCAAAAACTCTTTTAGCCTAAGTACTTAATGTAACAATGTCAGCTCATTTAGAATAGACAAAGCTAAAGCACTTAAAACTTATCGTTTGTCAGTGTCAAAGCTGACCTTCAAAAGAACATGAATTCATAACACATTACCAGGCAACCAAAACTTATTACTCGTACTGTAATACCCAGTGGATTGCACAATATCATGTCGATCTATATATGTAGTTAGTTGCAACAGTGCTTCATTAACGCCATGAATGACGCTGCACCGTTAAAGTTGCTGGCCAAAACAAGAGCAGATAGCATCGAACATATTCATATAACTGTATTTTGTATTCATTTCTGATATATCTAAAATATATATTTGCTGTTATGACATATGCATTTAAGACTGCACGCTATGCAATGTGCAATTATTTGAATGTCAATAAAAATGTTGTAATAAAAATCAATTTTGGACATAGTTAAATGCACGAGTTCTAGGTCTTCAACTTTGTCTATGGGTTCTCAAGGAATGGACTTTTAGTTTATTCATATGTCTAAACAGTCATTTAATTTATAGCTCATGCAATTTGATATCTGCTTGCAGAAGGTTTTGTTGATTTTATTGCAACGTGTAGTATATCTATGGGTTCTCAAGGCGGCGGCGCTGATTCATTGCCAGAGACTACGGCTTGGCTTGTAGGCACATGATTCAGTTGATGTTGTTGGTTTTGATGTTTATTGCAATTAGAATGTGCCGCAGCGATTTTTAATTGCCCTGCCCTGGCCCTGCCCATGATGGTAGTACTATAGTCACAAGTCACATTAATTCGGCAGGCTTTGGGGTTTTACATGCGTATACTTAATGCGAACCTTGCCCGCCAGCGCCCATGGATGAGGTCAACTTATGTTGAGCTCTTTTATGAGCCATTGTGCTCAGTTCCGTGTGTTGTTGGTGTATCTTTCAGATGCAATCTAGAATGAGTTAAAAACAAGTTCACTTTTAGCCTAAGGTTGCAGCTATCAAAATGCTTCGCCTTCAAGTTGAAGGCATTGGAATGAGAAACATTTCTATTTGTAATTCCAAATGCAAAATAAAAACCAATTGAAATTCAAAGCAAATGATGGCCAAAGTGTTATTATTGGGCAATTGGGCCAACAGGCAATGCCAAGCAATTAACACATGGTTTCAAGCGAAATTTGTTTGCGGTTTCGCTTAGAAAGTAGCTGCAATTAAATATTACGCATACGCCACTTTGACCCCTTGACTGGGCACATTCTGAGCCGCTGAACTCGCTCAACCCTCTGTTAATCTTTGCGTCTCCGCAAAAAAGCTTTTTTTGAAATTTCAGTCACGTTTTGGCGCTTGTTTTGACTTTGATTGGTTGTTGTAGTTAAAATTGGTCAATTTCGCAATAATTATTTTATTTTTTTCTTATTGTTATTTCTTCGTTTGGCTGCTGAATGAGTTGTGGGCCAGTGTCAATGTTGTCTCTTGTTGTTTTTGTTGTTACTGTGCTGTCTTCGGCTCTCTTAGGTTGGCAGCTCTTAAGGTTAATCAAACATTTTGTATGCTCTTTTCATATGTTGACTGCTCGGTTGCCGCGACGCCGGCAGCGTGTGCATTGACCTTGAGATTGTTTGTGGTTATTTTTATGCTTTTCGAAGATCTTTTTGACAATTCCTCAATTGTATTATGCGTACGAAGTAGTTACTATATGTGTATGTATATGTATATCAGGTACGTGGCATGGTTTCAGTCGTAACTATGAGATTTATATTGCTGGTCATGTTTTGTGGAGCTTTTATTTTTGCCAATTTTTATTATTGAATTTACGAGGGAATTGTAAATATTTGTGGAGGCTTCTAGTCAAGGCGCTACTGTTTAGTGCTCTGCCATTTGAGTGTTAATTATTTTACAGGGTCAACACTTTGGCATAGAAAATTGTACACATTGAAGTTTGTTGCCAATTTTTGACTGCTTAAGAATGTTAAAAAGGTTGTGAACAAAAGTCTTTAGCTTAAATATACCCCCTTTAGTTATTAACAGAGTATTTGATTCATAACAAATTTGTTTATCTGTTAGATATTTTGGCTCATTGCACTTTGTCAACAACTAATTAAATCAAATGTAAATGCGTCTCGAAAAATTCGTATTAATAATATTAATAAATTAATAAAGAATAATTAACAGATTTTACTGTAATACGTTGTTGAAATATTTGTGTTGTCGGCTTAAAAAGAAAAACTGGTTCATAGACGTCAGTCTGGCTAAATGTTGTTGATGCTGATGTGATTTTTATGGTCACTAATTCATCATTTTAGTGACTAAGTCGACAAGCCGTAAACAAAACGCAAAAAGGCAAAAAGTTTCATGAAGTGTAGACAATATTATATGTCTTTTATTTTATATTCCCTTTTAGAGCGTCATTATTCAAGATGGTTCTGAGCAATATAAACGTTTTGTGAACCTACCCCAACCACTGAGCTTTAAGGTATATATATTCAATGTGACGAATCCAGATATGATACAACATGGCGCCATACCCATTGTGGAGGAAATTGGACCATATATTTACAAGTAAGTGTGAATGGATTTATTAAAATAATATCCCAACTAAAACTTGTCAACTTTCCCCAGACAATATCGCCAGAAGAAGGTGAAGCATTTCTCACGAGATGGTTCCAAGATCACGTATGTACAGAACGTGCGTTTTGAATTTGATGAGGATGCCTCAGCACCATATACACAAAGCGATCGCATTGTTGCACTCAACATGCACATGAATGTAAGTGTGATCATGAGTTGGATATATATAACATGTATCTGATTTATATTGACAGTTAATTGAGTTTTGTGATTGATTATCTTCTGACGCATCTTACAGGCCTTTTTGCAAGTATTCGAAAGAGAAATCACTGATATCTTACAGGGTTTTGCAAATAGATTGAACTCGCGATTGAATCGAACGCCCGGTGTACGAGTTTTAAAGCGTCTGATGGAGCGCATACGCGGGAAACGTAAAGTAATTTTATTTACTACTAATTCTATTGAGCCAAACAAACAATATATGTATCTGTATGGAATATGGCATACCACCTCACCTGCATGCCACTATTTGTGGGCATGGGTCAATGTTATTGTTATTGGCTTTGGTTTCGGTTTCGGTTTGGGGCTTACAGGTTGATTGACTCAACTAATTAAACATTGACCCGAAACGCTTGTAATGTATTCTTCTGAGTTAATGGCAATTGGTTAACAGATAAAATCTAGGCAAGCTTTTAATTTAACTATTGTATTGGGGCCATTATTACTTTGTTCTGTTTTCTTGATTGCTGATGATGGCCAGCTGATTTGGTAGCTGGTATCGATTTCATTGCTTTTATGGCTATTAATTATGATAAGACCCCAGACATGCGTAAAGTAATTAAGCCTTTAATTTGATTTATGTGTTCACTTAGTGAAACTTGGAAGTTTGAGTTAGGTCGGGCATATAATAAGATTTAAGCTGACTGGTCGAATTACAAATTGTCAAATTGTTTTTAATATACAGATTAAGTTTAAACAATGTACAGTTTAATTAGTATAAGTAATGTAAACATACTAACTAACCTTGACTTTTAAGCCCCTAGTTCATAGCCAGAGAACTGTTGGCTTAAAGGTTGTTGGCTGTTTGCGGTAACTAATGTGTATAAACCTACAATAATTATAGCGCCCTTTAGATGGGTTAACAGCATCTTAATCAGCCTTATTCAAAATGTCAAAGTAAGTTATCTATCTATTTATAATGCCTGTCTATTTTCTAACAATTCTGCTCATTAAACTCAAGTACGCATGCAAACATAACACAAATCATATTGATTGGCATGAACCTTGGTTAAAATAAATCACAATTGTAAATATAAATGATAAATTGTAATAAAAAATTGAAATGCTGTCAATATTTAACTACTCTACGCATAGTATTTATTTTAAGCAATTAATTATTAAGTACATAGTATCTGAACTGCCTTACTAACTTTTTGGTCAACGCTTCGCTTAACACAATTTCTAAGGCTAATTGCCACGCCCAGCTATGCGCCGTTGCCTCCGCCTCTGCCCCGCTCCCTCCTAATGCTTGCTGCCTGGTTGCTGACCCCTAAACTAACAATTGTCAACTAACTCACTTAACATTTGTCTCCTTGACTGTGTGCTCTTTTCAGTCCGTGCTGCAGATCAGTGAGAACGATCCGGGTTTGGCTCTGTTGCTGGTGCATCTAAATGCAAATCTCAAGGCGGTCTTCAATGATCCACGCTCCATGTTTGTGCAGACCTCGGTCAGGGAGTATCTGTTCGATGGTGTGCGCTTCTGCATCAATCCCCAGGGCATTGCGAAGGCCATCTGCAATCAGATCAAGGAGAGTGGCTCCAAGACCATTCGGGAGCAGAGCGACGGCAGCTTGGCCTTCTCCTTCTTTGGACATGTGAGTAGCAAACAAAACCATACAAAAATACTCCTACATACTTACCTGCCATGCCATCTCTTCTAGAAAAACGGCTCTGGTCATGACGTTTACGAGGTGCACACGGGCAAGGGCGATGCAATGAAGGTGGCAGAGATCCAGAAGCTGGACGACTCACATAATCTGCAGGTGTGGCTTAATACCAGCGCCGAGGGTGAAGCATCTGCCTGTAATCAGATCAATGGCACCGATGCCTCCTCCTATCCACCGTTCCGTCAGCGTGGCGACTCCATGTACATCTTCAGTGCGGACATTTGTCGCTCCGTGCAGCTCTTCTATCAGTCGGATATACAGTATCAGGGCATTCCCGGTTTCCGGTACTCCATTGGCGAGAACTTCATCAATGATATTGGACCCGAGCACGACAACGAATGCTTCTGTGTGGATAAGCTGGCGAATGTAATCAAACGCAAAAATGGTTGTCTCTATGCGGGTGCACTCGATCTGACCACCTGTTTGGGTGAGTAATGGATTCGATGATTCTTATGGTCAACAAGAACAGACTTCTAAGCGCTTGTCTAATATTTCAAAGCTTGAATTTAAATAACAAATTCAAGCGCATAAAAATCGTTCACATGCGTCGACTTCTGTATCAATTTTCCTATTCGTATGAATACGATTTAATTTAATTACTGCTTTATTTATGTCTATAAAATGAACATTTGACATGTTTTTTTGTTATTTTATTTGTCATGCTAACGAGTTTTAGGCCCATTAATATGAGCATTAATTAGACTCCCCCAACCAGTTAACAAAACTGTTCAATTGGCTATCTCATTATCTACCCGCGTTTGTCACAGCCAAAATTAAACACCAGATATAAACTTTAAATTTCGACACTAAAATATTAAGAATGTCTGGTATTAGAATATATAATGATATGAAAAAACATAGTTCCAGAAAATCCGGAAATGCTTAGCATGTTTGCTTTACGCCTCATCTGAGAATTAACGTGTTTGTTTAGCTATTGATATTATACATATTATGTTTCATATGCAAATTCTTTAGAACTGAAGTAGAGTCCTCAATGAGAGTCTAAGACAAAACTTGAACAAGCTCAAGTCTTCATATTATTCCAATATAAATGTTTCAAATGCTAATCGGAGGTGCAAAGGCAGCTCTTAAACGCATAGCTCATCAATTTTTAATTATGCGCTCAGCGACAATAGCAATAAAACTTAACAAAACAACAAAGTCTGCTCAAGCATCTTTAATGCCTGTCTAGTTTCAAGTTTCAACAAAAAGAACTCCAAGTTTTAAGCACGCGCACTCAGACCCAGAACAAATTGCAGTATCAATTGGTAAAGCTGTGTGTGGGTCGTAAAATCATAATATCTTTACTTGGATAGTCTTGTTGTTGGGAATTTCGAGTTTAGTAAAGCGAATGTTAGCCATTAATGATTGATTTTTCATGCTGAGTAGACAACATTGCAAAGCAAACTTGCAAAAATTAAACCAGTTTCTTTAACACTTTTTTATCTAAATTAGAGCATTATTTCTTTAAGCTGTCAAACAAATTGACAGTCGAGACATAATAGCTCTATATTTAATATCATTCTCAATAATTGATATGATTTTTAATATGAATTAATAGATGTATATTTAATAGTTAAGCATTTGATGATATATGGTTAATATATCAGTGAATAGAGTATTTCAGCTTCTTCCGTTTCTTCTACATTATCATGGCTGGTGTTCTATAGTTCTGCGTCGTTTATTGACCCATTCCCATTCTCATTTATTGTTAATTTCTTAATTAACACTCCAAAACCAGCAATTGCAAAATGATGAACGAGAAGAATCAGCAACAACAAGACAAGTGTGGAGAAGTCAATTTGTATTGCGCATTTGAAAATAAAAGTGTTGATGGCTGGTTTGATGGCTTCTGAAGTGATCATCGTCTCAGTTATGATCTTTTCGAGTGCCGCTCTACAAATTGAAGCATTAAATTCCATAATAGTTTTTTCTCGCATTTATGTTTTTATATATTATTTTATTTGATTTGTTTGGGTGTTTGCTGGCCTCACGTTTCTTACTTGAGATTCTTGCTTCTTTCTTAATTGGCAAAACGTGAGTTAACAGTTTCCATAATGATCAGCAGCATTTGGATAAAAGTTGTGCCTCCAAATGAGGAAACCCTCATACAAATTGGTTCAATGCTAATACTAAATAAATAAACGCAGACACAACTTCCGTACACAAGAATTGTATTGTGTTGAAAAGTTAAATCGTTACCAAGTTGTGGAACTCAGGTAACTGGCCTACAGATCCAATGAACTTCACTTGATAAAAGTCAAAAATATTTTAATGTGAACTGGTTACAAAAATCCTGTTTTTTGTATTTTGTAAACAATTTAATAAGTGCCGCTCTGGAATTTAAATGGCAACGTTTAATACTTAAAATCTTAATTATTTGCATTACAGATGCGCCAGTTATTTTGACATTGCCTCATATGCTGGGCGCTTCGAATGAATATAGGAAAATGATACGAGGCCTCAATCCAGACGCCAAGAAACATCAGACCTTTGTCGATGTGCAAACGGTAAGCCTTGAATATTAAAGAATTCCTAAGAAAAGGTATATATATCTGAGGTATTACTATATATAGTTGACGGGTACGCCGCTGCAGGGTGGCAAGAGGGTGCAGTTTAATATGTTTTTGAAGAGCATAAATCGCATAGCCATTACAGAGAATCTGACAACGGTGCTAATGCCTGCCATTTGGGTAGAGGAGGTAAGTTTATTATGTTATAGCTCGGTCAAACTCTATAGCTATGTTTCACAGGGTATACAGCTGAATGGAGAGATGGTGCAGTTCTTCAAGAAGAAACTCATCAATACGCTCAAAACACTGGACATTGTGCACTGGGCGGCCCTATGTGGCGGAATGGGCGTGGCATTTCTGAGCCTCCTCTATTACGTCTATCAACGGGGAAGACCCGTTAAGGTGCTTGTGAAGTGAGGCGATTGGAGGCTTAAAGCATGTTATTAAATGTTGTGTAAATGTGTATTTTATTATTATTCTAATCATAATCTGGATGTAACAATTTGGCTCGCATTGTCCACGAATTTTTGTATATAATTTATTGTTTAAATGTGATTTTATTATATTGTGATTTAGCCTGTACTAAAAAAACAAACAACTACTATTAAACTAAAATGTTGAATTAAAACGTAAACGAAAAACAAATTTAATTGGTTTTGTTAATGGACTTTTAAGTTCTTAGTAAACGCTATTCGTTTTTTTCTTAGAATTGTTTTTGCCGAAATGTAATTCATTAGGCAAGCTTTTTAACCACAAAAGTTGCCAAGCTGTTAACATTAATTCACACAGTTAGAAATTTATTAACTATGCCTTGGTCCAAGTTCAAGACCACTCACAATGGTCCGCGTCGAAGAAATACATAAATTATTCATTTAGTGAATCAATCAATGGCACTAAAAATTATATATTTGAAATCAACACACAACCACACAAAAAAAGGTTCATTAAAACTTATGTGCAAAACTGCAAATTAAAATAGACTCGGCTTTAAATAGAGTTGCTAAAAAGAAACCTGTAGAAAACTTAAGCTTTGGCAATGCTTGAATGCTATGGCTGTCCATTCAGTAGGATTGACCAAGTCCAATATGCAAACAGAAAATCAACAAACAAAAAAAAAAAGATCCGCTGAAATAGACAACAAAAGCGTCAAGGTGTTTGATTTGAATGCGATTGAGACACTAGATACAGGGAGTGCTAAGGGAGGGTGAGGTAGGGGGTATTGTGATTGTGACTACAACTACTGACTACTGGACCTGTCATTTAGAGTGACAACAACAACAACAACAACTGTCAACTGGGCGTTGTCGCAGGCGATTTAAAACGCGTCGTTTGAGGAAAAAAAAAATCGCGCACCCGCTCAAACGCGAACCCGTTTTATAAAAACATATCTAAACACTTAAAATGTAGCTGTTCTGTATAATAAAAATTGTAAATTAATTTCATTAGCAAATTTCACGCTAATGGCCCCAAGACAAAGAAGAAGCACTTTCAAACATTTGAAACGATCTCTTACGGCACTCTCCAACCCTTTCTCTATCTTATGTCTCCAGCACGTGTCTGGAAGAGAACCTTTCCATTTTGCGCCCCATTCTTATAGTTATGTGAGTGGTCACTAATTATGCAATAAACACACAACCAGTTTGCCATCGCTGTCGTCACACACACACACATGTGTGTATATATTCAAATTGCTTTGGGTTTGGGGCTCAAGATGAGACCCGATGCCAACTTGCCCGATCAGTCGACAACGAAACGCGCTAAAGCACGCAGTGCCCCCCACATCTTAAAACACACACAAATAAACAAAGAAGAAGACGTCAAGTGTGAAATAATATACATATTTAATATATTCAAATTCATTTCATATCGTTCGGTTCGGTTCGGTTTGGTTCGGTGTTCGGGTTAAGGACTGTCTATCTATATAGAGCAGTGCTATATAAAGGCCTCACTGTGCGTTCTACTCTGTCAAAGCATCCGAAGATGTCGTCAGTGTTGTTGCTCTGCCTGTTGCTCCCGTTGCTCTGCTCCGCTCGAACCTTTGAGCGTTGCGAGCTAGCTGCTCAGCTGCAGCAACGGCATGGAATACCTGCGGCTCAGGTGGCCACTTTAGTGTGCATTGCCCAGCATTCGAGTGATCTGAATACGGCTGCATTTGGTGGTGGCTCAGGACCAGGTGGCGGCTCTCATGGCATCTTCCAGATCAGCGATGTCTACTGGTGTTCTCCACCAGGTCAGGGCGCTGGTTGTGGTTTGAGTTGTTCGCGCTTGCGGGATGATGATATTACGGATGATGTTCTGTGTGTGCGGAAGATCTATGCGGAGCATGAGCGCATCTCGGGTAATGGCTTCAACGCCTGGCAGGCATACAATACATATTGTCGCCAGGATGCGTCCTCCTATGTGGCTGGATGTGGACAAAGTCATAACAATGCGCTGCAGGTCGCTGCCTCCTATCAGGTGAAGCATCAGCAGCAGCTCCCAGTGAGTCATCCTCATCATCATCATCAGGTGCAGGGCAAGATCTACAGTCGCTGTGAGCTGGCTCAGGAGCTGTACTATAAGCACAAGCTGCCCATGCAACAGATACCCACCTGGGTGTGCATTGCACAGCATGAGTCCTCCTACAACACTGCTGCAGTGGGTCGACTCAATGCCGATGGCAGTGCGGATCATGGTCTGTTCCAGATCAGTGATCTCTTCTGGTGCACGCACGATCAGCGGGGCGGCAAGGGTTGCCATGCCAGCTGCAATCAGTTCCTGGACTCGAGCATTGCGGACGATGTGCAGTGCGTGAGGCGCATTCATCAGGAGCACACACAGATATCGGGCGATGGCTTCACTGCCTGGACGGTGTACAATCGGGATTGTCGCAATCAGCGCTACGACCAGGTGGCTGCCTGCTTCAACAAGCCACCAACCACAAGCACGCATCCCAATGCCATTGGTGGTGCTGTGGCCAAGGTCAGCTATGCCTATCCAACGACCCCGAATCCCTACTACAGAGCACCGAGTAACTATCAAGCCGTTGGCTATCAGGCCAATCCCTTTCTGCGTCCACATCCGAATGTTATTGGTTTGCCCCTAAAAACACAGTATGCAAATCCTTTGCTCAGCTTCAAGCAACACACAACACCCAAACAACAGCAACACTATTACTATCAACAACAACAACAACACACACCACACCAACAACACCAACAACAACACTATTACACAACACCTCAACGAGCTGGTAAAGTTTATAAACGCTGCGAATTGGCGCAAGAGTTGTATTTCTCACACAAGTTTCCCATGCAGGATATAGCCACTTGGGTGTGCATCGCGGAGCATGAGTCGCGTCTGGATACGTCGGCAGTGGGGCGCCTCAATGGGGATGGCAGTGCGGATCATGGCCTGTTCCAGATCAGTGATCTCTACTGGTGCACGCAGGACGGTAGCGGAGGTAAGGGCTGCCACATCAACTGCGATCGTCTGCTGGACTCGGATATCTCGGATGATGTGCAGTGCATCCGCACTATACACGAGGAACACACTCGTCTTTCGGGCGATGGCTTCACTGCCTGGACAGTGTACAATGGCCATTGCAGGGAGCGACGTAGCGCAGAGATTGAAAGCTGCTTTGAGAAGGACGAACTACAAAAGGAGCCAATTAAGCCTGCAGCCAATGAGCCTGTCAAGAAACCCAAGCCCAAAGGCAAGATCTATAGTCGCTGTGAGCTGGCCCAGGAGCTGTACCACAAACACAAGATGCCCATGCGTGAAATACCCACTTGGGTATGCATTGCTGAGCATGAATCCTCCTACAACACAGCCGCAGTAGGTCGCCTCAATGCAGATAGCAGTGAGGATCATGGTCTTTTCCAGATAAGCGATCTCTACTGGTGCTCGCACGATGGCAGCTCTGGCAAGGCCTGTCACATAGAGTGCGATCGTTTGCTGGACTCAGATATCTCAGACGATGTCCAGTGCATCCGCACTATACACGAGGAGCACACTCGCCTTTCGGGAGATGGCTTCAATGCCTGGACAGTGTACAATAGGCACTGTAGAGATCAGAGTTTGGCACAATTGAGCGATTGCTTTGAAGGCAACGAAATTTCCGAGGCGCAGGAGCAACCACATCAACCATCGCCACAGGCGCCAAGTAAACAACACCAGCCGGTTCCTAAAATCGCAGCTAACCATGCCTTTGGCTCCAATCCTTTTCTGCAGCGTTTAAATGCCGTCCAAGTTATTAAAACTACAGCGAAACCTCCAATTAAAGTTTCAGTGGCTTCCGATCATTCCTTTGCATCAAATCCTTTCTTACAGCAGCTGAAACCACAACAACAACAACTGAAACCCCAGCAGCAACCCTCACTTTCCTCACATGTCACATCACAGGTTCAGCCTATTGAAAAAACGTCATCTTCAAAACCAAACTATGACCAAAATCCTTTCCTCAAGCCAATAAATAAACACTCTGGAAATGCTATACCAAACACACCACAAATAAAACAGACACAGTCCAAACTTGCCTTAAGTCCGGTTCAGGGCCTAGCTAGTAAGCCCAAAACAACTACCACTTTAAGACCTTTTTCGAAAGCTACAAAGCATCCATATATAAGCAGCGACAGCTTTCGTCAGGAAATTATTAAGTTTACGGCCACATCATCAGCAACAACAGCTTTTAGCCTTCCGACCAAATCCTCTCCAAGCACAACCCCAGCTCCAAAAACCACTCAAATTACAGCAAGACCTACTACAACATTTAAAACAACAGCTCGTTTAACGACAACGTATCGTCCGTTGACAACAGCTCGTCCATTTACAACAAAGCAGTCATATGCATCTACAAAATTAACAACTCGATACACTACAACAACACCTCGTTCAATACCAACAACTCGTCGCATGCAGCCTTTAAAAACTCAGAGCATAACATTGAGCAGACAAACAACAAGATCAACAACTCGCCAAACAACAACAAAACCTATTACACGCCCTACAACCACAAAAGCTACAACGAGAGCAACAACTAGGCCTACAACACGCCCAACAACAACGAGACCCGTAACACGTCCAACAACAACACAAACCACAACACGTCCAACAACAAAAAGATCAACAACTTATGCTACAACGAGAGGCACCCCTAGCCCAAAAACTCGCCCAACAACAGCGAGACCAACAACTTATGCTACAAAGAGAGCCACAACTCTCACAACAAAAAGGACTACCTCAACAACTCGATCACCACCTCAACCTACTACTCGTCCAACAACACGGCCTACAACTAATTCCACAACTCGCCCAACAGCTCGATCAACAGCAGCCCCTACAATTCGACCAACAGCTCGTTCCACAACTCGATCCACAACACCCTCTACAACCCGTCCAACAACTCCCCCAACAACTCGTTCAACAGCCCGTCCTACAACTCGCTCTGTGACCCGTTCCACAACAGCCACACAACCCACAACCCTCCTCAGAACGACAACACGCTATCCCACCCCCACAACTCGCTCTCCAACAACAACATACAGCCCTACTGCCGCTAAAGTTACTTCCACAACGCCACGACCCTATCTATTTACCTCGACAAGAGCCACAGCAACAGCAAAAACAACAACAACGCGTCGCCCCTCAAGCACAGCGAAGAGTGCAACAACTGCAAGTCCATTTGACCATCCATTCTTTGCAAAATTCAAAGCTGCATTTGAAACAAATCGTACACCACCCTCAACAGTAATTAAACCCAACATGGCATCCACATTGTCCAACAAATCCAAATTTACTGCCAGTCCGAATTATGCAAGATTTCAGGAAAACAGCAACAAGGTCGCAGCAAAAACTGTTTTCGTGTACAATTTTGGTCAAAATCAAACAACGATTCGACCCTATTCCACAGCGAAGACAACAACCAAAACACTAGGTCCACATTTAAAGTGGAGCAAGAACTAAGTTTTTAGGTGCAAAGTGAGGGAAACTTGTAAATATATGTTAAATGTGGCTAGTTTAGTTTGTATAATGACAGAATACTCATAAATTATTAATCTTAAGATACATAATAATGATATAGATAATAAAACAAAAATAAACCACACGCAAATCCGTAAAACTAATTTACTGCGAAGACCAGAGAACGAAGAACAGAGAACGGCGAACGGAGTGTCAACCAGTCTGAAAGACTGACGACATGTTGAATGCTGCCAACAGCGGTCGCGACACTAAGTGGATGTATTTTTGATTAATTTCATTAACTTGTTTTTGTCGTGTGTTAGCCTTGTTAACATAACCAGCAACAGCAACAAACACAAGTGGCAAACATCGCGTGAAATATAACTTGTTATTTTTAGTCATGTAAAGACAGTGCGTTTCAATAATAATTTAAACTAACTACCCTTCCCTAACAGCAAGATATTTTTATTTGAGTCTAAGTGGCATTATTTGGAAGTCTAAGTGGCATTTGAAAATAATATTAGTGCTGTAAAACATTGCCGCGCTATTCTGCTCAACTTATACAGCACATTTTTTTAATTTATGTGGAGGTAGTCAATTACCGATAGATTTGATAAATCGATAATATAAATATTTTTTGGTATTTTAAACCAAATTGTTCAACCGCATTTTAACCATCGCAAAACTTGGTCACACTGAATGAAAAAACTAATCTGCTTTCGTTGGACGGTTCGTAAACATTCAGTTGTTGATTTTCGGCAATAAATACGCAATGTTTAACGTTAAAAATGCGCTCGAGTGCACCGAGTTCTAATGCAAAACGAATTAAAGTGAGTGCCTTTGTAAAATAAGCCACAAATTCGAAAAACTGCTGCAGCCTGTACCAACACCAACACCATCCAGCCGTTCGTAGATAGCGATAGCCAGCAAGCGCCCTACTTGGCAACTTTTGTTTGTTGCTCCACATTCAAATAATTCGAATTCAACCCGCATATACTGTATTTGTTAATACCATCGAGTTTTAGGTCAAATCTTGATACCCGAAAATGCGTCGGCAGAACGTGAGAGAATTCCAGTACAGAGAATGACAAATCTTTTGTATGCGTGAAGTCGGCCGAGCGCAAAATAATAACTCACGTCAAGTTGGCTGCGCGCAACTAAATACTCACGTGAAGTTGGCTGCACGCATTTCTTAACTCTCATAAGAGAGCTGCACACTCCTTTGGGCTGGCAATGCCTAGTTTGCTAGCGACCTCTAGCGGCTTAAGCAAAAATTTCCAGCGCTGTCTTTTGTCTCGCACTTTTATCGACATCTATGCCCCTTGCGCGTTTACTGTCGTTTTGCACGCGCATTCGTGAAAATGGCGGCGTTGTCGCTCGGTCGCTGCCAAATTTTTTATACATCCGAAATAATCAAAATAAAGCGACAATAAATACAGTGCTAAACAAACAGTGAATGCTAAAGGCCGCGCGCGCGCGCCTATGTGTGAAAATACCATAACAAAACCTTTTAGCTAACCCAAAGAAAACATATAACAATAAAAGCTAGTGACAAGGAGTCAACCTCGCCGTCGCCAGCGCAGCAGCAGCAGCAGCCGCGTGAATAAGCGAGTGCAAGTGCTAGCTAGCGCTCTGCTGCGGTTTTGCTTTGCTCAGCGGAGCACCCCAAGGCTTTGGCCAAGGTGATTACGAATATAATTATGCTAAATTAGCATCGCATCGTGTCGTTTGTCGGCTTTCACCTGCGTCCTCCACACACCCCCGCAGTCGTCTCCGTGTCTCGTAAACATCTGCCGCAGTTGCAAGCTAAAGCTAAAGAAAAAAAAAATAATAATGTAGAAAGAAAAAAAAAACAAATGCAACGCATTCGAGTTTTATGACCCACAGGTATAACTGTGCCACAGCCCAGGTAGCAGCAAAGAGTGTACCAAAAATTATGAATTATGTGTAAATATATCGCTATAAATACTAAAGTGACTACAAATTTGCCTTGCAGTTTGCATTCAACGGCAGCCACGCAGCATGTGACTTGTAAACAACAACAACAGCAGCAACAACAACAACAACAAAAACATGCATCGGATGCACAGTTGATCAAGAAAACAGGCGGTTGAAGAAGAACGTCAAAAGCAGAAGAGTAACTGAACAGGGTGTTTGCGTCCAGTTCCAGTTCCAGTTTGGACTCTTCCAATCACACGAATCCGCCACCGCCACCGTCACGCAATGAATAGCAGCCAAACGGCTCCAACGGCCACATCGGCCACAAGCAATCGCATCACGTTCACCACCCAGCAGCTGCCCAATGGCACCATCAATATTGGTGGCCCTGGGGGCGGAAGTGTTGGGCCAACGATCATCTCGACGGCGCAGCTGCCAAATACGACGACGATCAAAACGATCACGGCGGGAATGGGGCATGGTGTGCCGGGTCTCTCGCAGGTGCATCATCAAGTTCAGCACCAGCACCAGCAGCAACAGTCACACCAGCAGCAACAGCAACATCAACACCAACAACACCAGCATCAAACGCAATCAGTAGGTGCCACCCAAACACAAACCTTAGTTATTAAATCCAATCACCATGCTGTCACCCTGCCGGCGGGTCTAGTATCAAGTGCACCAGCAGGAATCGTAACAATGACCAAGACCATCAATCAGGTATCCACCATCAAGCTAAACTCCAAAGTATTCCGCCAAGTTCGTCTCTCTCTCTCTCTGCCTGCGTCCACTGGTTAATCCTGTTCCCTCACACCCCCAAATCCAATTCACCATCCACTTCACCTTCTTCCACCATCTGTTTCCACTGTGCTTCCATTGGTCACGATTAGCGTGTCCTACAAATCTGCCAAGTTGTAGTCGTAAAAGTGAACTCTCGATATAGTGAACTGACAAAGTGATACGAATTTTTAGTGAAAATAGTCTGTTAATTTTGTAATTAGTTCACTATTTTAATAATGCATTTCTATGTAATGTTTAGCGACGTTTTATACTTTACTTTCTTCGATTTACCCAACTGATGAATATACTCCATATCCCATATGATTACACCAACGATTCCATGTTTTCTGCTATGCACTTTATGCTTTTTGTTTAGTTTCTCATTTTGATCCAAATGCTTCTATGTAGTTTATCTTGTAGATCTTAAAATTGGTCACAAATTAAGACCCATTTTCATCTCATTATTATTAGAAAATCATATCATCTTCATTTTGTTATAAGTATTTTTTTTAAAAACACAAACATTTTGTGATCTGTCTCAAATTGACGTTACGCGAGAAAAGTCTGCAGTTCTGATGCATGTTGTAGAGAAAGAAAAAAAAAACCAAAACAAATATATATATAAATGTATATGTAAAATTAAAGCTTATTGTTTGCCGCCAATAGAACTGAGCCATTGATTTAAATGCGATTTGACTAATCCTTTGCACCATTCACAGACGGGGCAGCCGCTGCTTAATTCCATGCTGCCGGCCGGCGTTGTGGTCGGCATGCGTCCGCAGGCGCCGACGCAGCAGCAGCAGCCAAAGAATATGAACGCCAATCCGCTCAGTCGTGTGGTCATCAGCAACTCTCATATGGCTGGCGTTAGGCCGCAGAGTCCATCGGTAAGTGCATTCAATATATCCATACTTACATACATATATTGACAAGCAAGTGCGTGCTCTTGAGATTTGTTGTTGTGGTGGGCTCTTCTCTACTAATCCACAAGGATCCCTAATTAAAAAACAGCACACACACATGCACCCCAAAGAACACACCAACACACACTCACAAACACACACACACAAACACACATGTATATACATGCATTTATCAGCGGGTACGCGTTTTGTACTATGTACTATTTCTCTGTCTATTCTCTCTTTCTCTATTTTAGATTACTTTAGGCACACTTAATACAGGACAAACGCCTGCACTGTTAGTGAAAACGGATAATGGATTTCAGTTGTTGCGCGTGGGCACGGCCTCATCGTCGGGCCCGCCAACGATGACACAGACCATATCTAACACCAGCAACAACAACAACAACAACAACAACACCACAACAACAACCACAAATCATCCCATTACCACACAGATACGTCTGCAAACTGTGCCGGCTGCAGCTGTAAGTAGATATCATGGCCAATCGTCATCCCAACAGCAACAGCAACAACAGCAACAGCAGCAACAACAACAGCAGCAGCAGCAGCAACAGCATCAAACAACAACACAAGCATCCTCACAAGCAACTACTGCCAGCACTAGCATTGCACTACGCAAAACGATTGTCCGTACATCATCCACAATCCTCCCATCCAGCAACATTAATAACAATAATAATAATATTAATAACTCCACCACCACCAACACCACAACCACTACCAACAACAACAACAACAATAAACCCGCTACTAACCTGCAACATCAGCAGAAGCTACAGCTACAACTGAAGCAGCAGCAACAGGCACAGCAGCAACATAAGCAACAGCAGCAGCAGCAACAGGCCTCTGTGAGCGCCAGCAGCGCAGCCGCCGCGGCCGCCGCAGCTGCTGCGGCAAATGTCGCGGCCACAATTAAGATCAAGCAAAACGTAAAAATCAAAGATTAACTCTTGTTTAGAAACGGAGATTCGCATAATTTCCAATATTTTTCAATATTTGCTTATCCTATATACATATATTTATATATATATTATTCTCTAAATCGCCTCTCTCTTTGTCTGTTTATGCATTTGATCTGTTTTTTTTTATTTTAAGCTACGCTTCAGTTTCAATTTTGTTTAGACTTTCGGCCAGACGGCGAGCAATCGACTGTCCGCCCAAGACTTTTATCAATTTTCATTTCCACATATGTATATGTATGTATGTATAAATATATATAATTGTACTTTTGCTCAGTTTTGCATGCTGCGTTGTAACTGTCTCTGTGTATTTGACTTGACGTACTATTCTTTTCATTTAGTTCTACGCTGCGTTGCTGTTCGTTATTTTTAAGAAGAAAACATTATCAAAATCTCATCTAACAAATCTCTTTTTAACATTTAGCTCCTAAGAAGCATATTTATGAGCAAAGCTAAGACAAGGGTTTATCGGGCTCCCAAAAGGCGTGTGTGTTAGCCAATTATTATATTAAAGAACACTTTATCTTTCTTTATTTTCACCATTTATTATACTATTAACCAATTGCATCTAACCATCCTCACACACACACATTCACACACACTTACTAATGGGAGCCCGTTGCCTTTTCTGCGCCTCCATTAAGCATCATTAATTTTATTCTAGTTTTAACTTATCGCTTATCGCTCCTATTTTGCACTCAGTTTTTGATTGCACACATCCGATTGCTAATCCATAATGTTTGCTTTGACCACAGTCGATGACCAACACCACCGCCTCCAGCAACATCATTGTCAACTCGGTGGCCAGCAGCAATGCGCATAGCTATAGCAGCTCCTCACAACCGCCGCATTTGGCGCAACTGCACCAGCAAGCGCCACACTTGCCGCAGGTAACGCAAATCCAAACGATACCAGCACAGGGACAACCGCATTCGCAGGCCAACCATGTGCAAGTGTCGGCGGCAGCGGCGACTGTGGCGGCGGCGAATGCGACAACAACGACGACGGCTGCGCAGGGCAATACCAAAGAAAAGTGTCGCAAGTTTTTAGCCAATTTAATTGAATTGTCGACACGCGAACCGAAGCCGGTGGAGAAAAATGTGCGCACGCTCATTCAGGAGCTGGTCAATGCGAATGTGGAGCCCGAGGAGTTTTGTGATCGCCTGGAGCGTTTGCTCAACGCCAGTCCACAGCCGTGCCTCATTGGGTTTCTCAAGGTAAAGCATTTCATGCTGTTCTTGTTCCCTATCTATGTTTGCTAATGTTAAACTCACAACCTCACAGAAAAGTCTGCCACTGCTGCGCCAGGCGCTGTACACCAAGGAGCTGATCATTGAGGGCATTAAACCGCCACCTCAGCATGTGCTGGGATTGGCTGGACTGTCGCAGCAGCTGCCGGTAAGTCATATCTAAATATACTCATGCATTATCTTAAACTCGTATTCTTTGTTTTCTGTAGAAAATTCAAGCGCAAATCCGTCCTATCGGTCTCAGCCAGACGACGACCATTGGACAGACGCAGGTGCGCATGATAACGCCAAATGCATTGGGTGCGTCAAGGCCGACCATTGGACACACGACGATATCAAAGCAGCCGCCAAACATTCGATTACCCACAGCGCCGCGTCTGGCGTTACGCGGCCAAATGCCTTCCCTGCCAATGCCCGCGCAGGCGGTAAGTAGATCTCAACACATGACCTCTATAAGCAGACATTCACTAATTGTTTGCATTTGGACGAATAGAACATTGTGCAGATTCGGGGTCCGCCTAATGCACAGCTGCAGCGCACAGGAGCGGTTCAGATACGTGCCGCGCCCCGTCCCCCAAACAGTACGCCCACGAACAAAGTCACTGCCGTGAAAGTTGGCCAGACGCAGATCAAGGCCATAACGCCCAGTTTGCATCCGCCCTCGCTGGCGGCCATATCATCAAACAGTGGACCACCGCCGACGCCGACGTTATCGGTGCTGTCGACCATAAACTCGGCATCAACGACATCGTTGCCGGTGCCCTCGTTGCCCACAGTTCATCTGCCGCCGGAGGCGTTACGTGCCAGGGAACAGATGCAAAATACGCTGCATCACAACAATAACAATCACTTTGAGCCCAAGCTTGTTGAGATTAAGGCACCACAAATGCCGCACATTGAACGTATCAATGCCACGCTGACGCCCATTTCGGCCAAGACGATGCCGCGCGGTGCAATGCCGATGCCCAACAAATCGGCAAGTAAAAAGAAAAGAGATGCGCTCGATGGCAAGGATGATAAAGCGAACAGCGGCAGCGGGATGGCAGGTTCGACGGCGGCAGCGGCGGCGGCGGCGGCAGCAGCTAACTCGTTTTTCCAGCAGAGCTCCATGTCGTCGTCAATATATGGCGATGATGATATCAACGATGTGGCTGCCATGGGTGGTGTAAATCTGGCTGAGGAATCACAGCGCATTCTCGGCTGCACTGAGAACATTGGCACACAGATAAGATCCTGCAAGGACGAGGTGTTTCTCAATATGCCAGCGTTGCAGGCGAGAATACGCACGATAACCGCGGAGCGTGGCCTCGATGAACCGTCGCAGGATGTCGCTGTGCTCATATCGCATGCGTGCCAGGAGCGGCTCAAGAACATTGTGGAGAAGTTGGCTGTGATAGCGGAACACCGCATTGATGTCATCAAGGTGCGTTGTGGCGACCAATATTTTTGTAGAAAAGCTTTAAATATGTATGTATTTTGTATCTTAACAGTTGGATCCACGCTATGAGCCCGCGAAGGATGTGCGCGGTCAAATCAAGTTTCTTGAGGAGTTAGACAAGGCTGAGCAGAAGCGACACGAGGAACTGGAGCGCGAGATGCTGCTGCGAGCGGCCAAATCTAGAACGAGAGTCGAAGATCCCGAGCAGGCAAAAATGAAAGCGAGGGTAAGTGCAGGAGAATTTAATTTGTCAGTTCCTTGGCTTGCTGTAACTTGTGTGACATTCCCAACAGGCAAAAGAAATGCAGCGGGCAGAAATGGAGGAGCTGCGTCAGAGAGATGCAAATTTAACAGCACTGCAGGCAATTGGACCCCGAAAAAAACTCAAACTTGATAGCGATGCGGCCAGTGCGGGCGTGGTGAGTAACATCTGCTTACCATCGACCATTCAATCGCATGCTCAACATTCGCATCTGCTTGTCTCCTTCACACACAGGGTTCCAGTGGCGGTGGCCTGCTAAGCAATACTGGCTCAACGACGACAACGTTAAGGCCGCGGATCAAGCGAGTCAATTTGCGAGACATGCTCTTCTTTATGGAGCAGGAGCGCGAGTTTTGTCGCAGCACGATGCTGTTCACTAATTACCTCAAGTGATCGATGCTGGCGCCGCTGTTGTTTATATACACCTACGCACCTATATGGCTTCCGCCCCCTACTCTCGCTCCTGCTCCTGCTTCTGTCTATGTCTCTGTTTTATTAGCGCCTAGCAGTTGCGTTCATCAATTTGCAATATTATTTAGCTATCAAATTAAAACTGCGTCGTCCCTCTTTGTTGTTTTAGTTAGGCGCCCTATTTAAATAACGTATGCGTAGGAATATAAACTAATTAAATTTTTTAAAAATCGTATTTACAAATCGTTTTCCAACTTAATAGCCAGCAACGCTTAAACCAAACCAATCCAAAAAACACCAACATTTACAACAATCAACAAAACAGTAGCAAAGAAAACGAAAATTCAACGTGCAGTCAGCCAGCGTTTGATTTTGTAATTTTAAACACATAATGAATTGCATTAATTGCATTGACGGCCTTATCTAAACGATATAAACATATAAATATTATGATTAAATTGTGTAGCTTAGTTTGTTAAACGAAATCGCGAGTAATTTTTAGGTTTAAGTTAGCGAGCGGCATTCAAGTAGTGGATGATAATATGGTTTTTAAAACCATCATGGTAAGCAAAAGCAACAGAAGATATAAAATTTAAAGAAAAGCAAACAAAGGAACGAATTATCCACATTATGCGTACATTGAACTAGTTGTAGTTGTTTAAAGAAATTGATGTAATTTTAATTAGCTTATGTATAAAACAATTAACAGAAACAAACCACAAACAAATGCTAACAAATCAGAAACAATATATACACGTGTAAAAAGTCCAGAATAAGTTTTTCTATAGTTTAACTAGGTAAACGCAACGTAATTAACAAATTTACGGCAAAGAACTAAAACCGGAACGTAGTTTTTAGGCACTATATTATGATTTTTTTAGTGACGCGTTCATTCAACCAAGACGATTAATTCAGTCAAAGGGTATGTGCAGATTCAAGTGTTCCATCGATTTTTTATGAACATTTGCACCAGCAACAAAATAGCTAAATTTTTTACACAAACATAAAATTATTAAGACCATACATTTGTAATATATATTGAAATAAATTTGACTACACATTATAAAAAATTTAATTTAAACTCTGTGTGTGTTCGATATACAAATTTGCAATATGATCATGAGCATAAAAAGGAATCCGTAAAAAGCGCATAGTTTCGTAGACATATAACTGAATATATTATACACATATATAAATATATACATACATATTATGTTTTACAATTAATAAATAAAAAAAAAAAAAAAAAACAAAACAGATAAAAACAAAACCTATTGTATGTACAATTTAAGTTTAAAATGAGAAAAAGCAAAGAGAAAAAAACAAAACACTACAAAAAAAAGAATAAAACAAAATTCAGAAAAACTACAAAGAACTAACGACAATTGATGATTTTTTGATGTTGAGCATGTGTAACGGTATCTCAGTTAATTAGCTAGTTAATTCATTAATTTGTATGTAGTTGAATTTAACAATTTTTATTGCTATTTTTTATAATCATTTTATAATTATTATATTATTATTATATTTAACACATAAATAAAACCAAATATACATTTGGACCCAAATTATTTGCCCAGTGTTAGTTGCCAATTAATTTTCAGTTCATAACAAGAAAAAACCTAAGCTTGATAAATATGCTAAAAAGGTTTTCGCTTACATCTTATTAAGTTTAAATCGTTCTATAGTATTTGCCATTAACTTTATTATTGTTTCATTCATTATTATCAACATTTGCAAATTACGTACTGTGACGGCTAATTAGTTTGTGTTTATGTGTCTAGGTGTTTGTGTTTTAGTTAATTGTATCTTTAACTAAATTCTATGAACTCTTAGTTTAGTTAACTACGCCCCCGATGCGGTGGCGCCTCCTAACTCATCTGCTCTGGCATATTGCAAATATTCATTGACATTGTAGCCAAACAGATCAAAGTCAAATCTGCAAGAAGTTGATTAAAGATGAAGTTAGTGTTGGGTTGGCATAAGTTTAATTTGGCTAACTTACTGATAGTACTCGTACAGCTGCAGCATCTCAGGCCTGGTGAGCTGGGAATAGAACTGCTGTTGCAGCTCCTGTGTCTTTCTGCCTCCTTTGCCCATGTTGCGCCACACGGGCGCTATAACACGCTGGAGGCCAGTCTTTTCAATTAGATATAGTTGATCCTCTGCCAGCGACTCGAACTTCAATATCATATCGAATCTGATCAGGCAGGGTGTACAAAACGATGTGGCCGAAACAAAGTGCATGTCTATATAGTTGCCCCGCTTCACCTGATCCAGCAGCCAGTGCACAAACTCTGGAAACGAAGGATATTTTGTTTTGCCCGCACGTGCAATCAGCTGGGGCTGCAATCGATTAATTAAGTTAGCAAATTTATTAGCCGTATTACAGCGACAATTTATTCTTATCTACCTGCTTGCGATACTTGCGCACAATGCTGCGTCCAAGTTTGTCATGAAAGGAAAAGGGTAGCGCGAATACGATCTTATCTCTATAAGCGCTTAGCAGTCTCTCAAAGGGATTTCTAGCTATGATAAACGTAATTGAATCATTTTGTGCTTCACGCAGCTGTAAGCAACAACAACAGATTAGTTAGTATTTTATATTATCTTTATTTGTTTATTTCTTAGCTCTAACCTCTTGCAGCGATACGCGTGGATAGCGCTCTCTGGCCAGATTGAGCAGAATCTTTTTGGTCTTAAGCAAATAGTTGGGCGTATAGCCGGCCAGAACATTAAAATTGAACATCCAGGATGAGGAGGCAGCCTTAAACACATTGCACCTGCAACAGACATCGCACACAGTCTTAAACTAGGTACACTCCTCTAGAGCAACTTCATAGCTCTCTCTTACCATATAATATGATATTTCTTATTAACCAAGAACTCCCAAGTGTTGGGCGTATGCCAAGAGTCCTGACCTGCAGTAATTATGATTTAAGCAAAACACAAAACAATCAAATGCTTTCTTACCCAACACATCCAGTCCGAACTCCGAGCACTTGTTCTTCAGTCTATTGAGTCTGGCATCCATGCGCTGTGCCCATCCACAGAAAGATAAAAAATAAAACATATGTATGTATTTAAGTTAAACACTACTTAGTGCTAAAAGCAAACCTACCACAGACATTTCCTGCATTTCATCCGCTGTAAGCGACTGCACCGCATAGTCGGGTATGAGGGAGAGTCCTGTTTCATTGTTGATCTGTTTGGAAGAGAGTTGAGGGAAAATGTTAATAGGTGTGGGTGGCATGAAGATAAGAGGGACAAGTGGAAAACAGCACTTAATGACTGTTTAAGCAAACTTTTTTTTTCGTTATGCTGTCAAAGAACCCAGATGTTATGCCAAGCCCAAGCAACTGCCAATCATTCCATATATTTTGGGGGTATGTAGAGAAGAGATGGGGCTAAGCGAATTTTAATTCTTAAGCGCTTTTCTGTTGTGTTTGTTTACATTGTTTATTCATTAATTGTGAGTGTATGTGTGTGTGTGTGTGTGTGTGTTAGATATTTACTTTATCAACATAGCGCCACTTATTTTTAGTCTTGCCCGTTGCGACCACAGTTAGCTCCTTGTTTTTGTTTTTGTTCAACAGCAGCACAGGATAACGAAAGTTTTGTCCCGCTGGCAGCGCTTGTTGTTGATGTTGTTGTTGTTGCAGATGCTGCTCTCGCGACATAAGGGCCTAAAAAAGCATTGTTGCATACATTTATACTTAGTATATAGACATTTGGTTTGGTTAACAATGCAAACATGACGTGGCGTATGCGTAATATACAAGCGTTTCATATATGATTATTGTTACAATGCCAGCAAAAAGCGGGTCCAACCTCCACTAGGAGTCAGCATTGACTCATGTCGCTGGCATGCCAGTGTCAAGGTAGCCCCAAACGTACCCAATTAAAATCTCTCGGCGACAGCACTGTCAACTGGTATCATTATAAATCTAGATGATTGTTTAGCGGATAGACAAATGTTCAGCGCTCATCGTTTGGCTCGTGTTTCTATACCCCTCAGTCAAAGGCATAAGAGGGGTTTATTGCTAAGAACAGTCAGCTTAGTTATGCATAATTTATTTATGTTTAAACTTGCTTGATAAATAAATATAGGCTTAAGCTGCACATGCAAAGCTACATAATAAAGTAATTTATTGATTATAATCTCACTACAGTATAATTATTGTAACTTTATAGTCTACTTTTAAGCGCAACTATCTCATACAAGGTATCTGCTAGTTGATCACACCAACCGATTACAGCATTTTATTTTGAATATATTACTTTCGCATCAAAAGTGGCGCTATGTGCATGACGTGAACTGTGGGTGGTTAATATTGGTATATGTATAGGGGAGAGATGTTGGATGTGGGCATGATGTGGGCGGCGTGTCACTTTAAACAGCACTCAGTAGTGTGTGTGTGTGTGTGTGTGAGTGTGTGTGTTGGTGAGTAGGTGTGTTACGTGTTAGACGCTGTGCTTAATTATGCTTATGTAGGAGCACAACACGGCGTATGCGTGTTTTATTTTATTGTATCTTTTTTATTTTGTGTGGCATTGAGTTAGCTGCCTAAGCATTAAGTCATTTAAATAATGTAACACACAAATTAAAGACTAACGTATATTTTCACCACATTGATTGCGTGTTTTTTTTCGTTTTTGTTCTCAACCATCGATTTTCCTGACCGGCCTCTGGCCTCTGACGTATCCTGGCTGGCCTAGTAGCACTGTTATTTACTCCCCACCAAGGCAATTAAATTCAGCTTTAAGCGAAAGTACTTTTCTGCAATGCGAATGGCCTCAAGGTCGCCTCGGCTGCACTTGCTGTGGCCAGGGGGGAGCTAGGAGGGAGGAAAAGGCAAACCGCAAAAAGCAAAGTGACTTGCAAGTGGGGCGTTGAATAGTAGGCGTGGCATGTCTATTCCACATTCAAGTGCCAATTGTATATTAGCAAATCTCACACACACAAACAAACACACCCACATGCAGCGAGTATTAAATGATGACCGCAGCTATTAAGCTAATTTCGTATTCATTTGCACATTTAAGAATCGCTGTTCGCATTGCTTAAAAGGTGCAACGAGGTGTTAAAAACATTGATAAATAAACACAAGTGAAAATTCGTGAAATTTGAAATATCAAGCAATTGAGAATTATTGCGCATACGTATCTAAATATGGCAAAACGTATCTATATCTGTATCTAGAATATTATTAAATGCCCTTCAACAAGCACAAGGTGTTAGAAAAACTACAAAGCAGATGCTATATTTTATATATATTTAAACAAGTTCATTGGGCTATGAAATTATTAATAGCAAGAATTGAACTTTTGTTTCCAACTCTTTTGTGTATGCATTTAGAAGAACAATTAACTTATTGATTCCTATAGCAGAAGGATGTGGGGGTTAGACCTGCATAATGCGTTGAGTAACGCCCAATCGATAGTGTGGCAATTTGCTTGTTGTCAGGGGCAGCCCCTACACGAAACATTTATACCCCTATACTAGCTATATACTATGTACATTTGAATATGTTTGCAGGGCACTTAGAAGCAGCTACTAACAACTACAACGCTACTTACGTCCTTGGCCAAACACATAAACACACACACACACACGTACCCTTCCATTTAAGTATGCTGTATGTGCATATTATTTTATATGGTGCATTTATGTATGTAAATATTCATAAGCACACAGACAAACACACACTTACCTCGTATCCCTTTATCTTCTGCAGCTGCTCATTCCATACCAGATAGATGAGCGATAGGGGCAGCAATAGCAGCGATAAGGCCGTAAAGATGAGCAAATATCGCCGAACGCGACAATTTGCGTAGCTCTTGTTTAATTTCATTTAAACACAAGGCCAAATGCATAGGAACTGTTTGGTTTACTTTCGCTTGCCATTCATCTTAATATTAGTTTTATTATTATTAACTTTATTTTATTTTGATATATTTCCCTTTGCTATTGATGTTTACGTGGTACAACATTTCTTTTCTGTTTATTTTTTTGATTTGTTGTTTCGCTTTTCTTGGTTTTTTTTCTTTTTCGTTCACTGCTACGCGGCAAATTTTGCGTGCAGTTGGCGACAGTTTTTGTACAATTTGCTCATAGCCTCGTTGTTTTAGTTGTTTTCAGCTATATTTAGTTGATGTGCTATATAGTATGTTAAAATGAAAGAATACAGAAATAAACACATGTATATTATTGCGCATGTAATTTCCCACGCAGCATATATTTTTTTTTACGACTTGTGCAAAAAACTTGGCCAATTCATGCGGTAAAAAAATTGTGTCACTGCAACAAACACAACAATTGAATTTTCGGTGTTCCACTCATTCTTTCTTTCTTTTTTTGGGGTTGCTTCACAGCTGCTGCTGCTGCATGAAGTCAAGATGTCAATTATTGATTTTTACGACTTTGTTGATGTGTGGGAGGGAGTTTTGTTTTATTTGCTGGCTGGTTGCTTTGTGGCAGTGGCAGGTGCACATTGACCCGACGTTGGACTTTGTCGTCGTCGTTGCCTTTCGCTTTGCCCTCTTTAAGTAGCCGCAGTTAACTTTAATTTGTTTATAAAGCCATTTGAAGAGCAAATACATATATCAAATATAATTTAATTGGCGCGCGTCTTTGCAATTTTCGTTTTAGGCAATGCTCCAAGTTTGGTGCGATATTTATATAAAATTCATTCAAATTGACACACACACACACACACGACTGCACACACATTCAAGCAATCACAGGCACGCAAACAAAACAAACGAAGGCGCACGCGGCGTATACGTAATGATATCAATTGCTAACGCGACAGTTGCTACTATTTTATTGTTGTTGTCGTTTGTGTCATTTGCCATTCGATTGTTTGCCAATTGAAAGACGCTCAATCAATATCAATTGAATCAGCAAACTGTGATTTTGTATGCGACAAGCAAAGCAAACTTAAATAGAAATAACCCCGTATATTTAACTAAACACTGCAAAACACTCGGCAATTGGTGGGCGTTCGAAAGTTTAGCACGCTACCAGTGGGGCGGGTGGGCGGTTTGGCGAGGCAGCCAGCAAACATAACACACAGCACATAGTACACACACTGCAAAGAGCAAAACAACAAACCGTTCCGAGCGACGCACATTTCACGAATGAATTCAAATGCGAAATGAGCACACAATGCTGGCCACTGTGAATTGGCGTCTCTCTGCTCCTCTTCCTCCTACCTCACCACACCCCACCCCACCCTACCCCAGCACGCTCAACTAGAATCGCTCTCTCTCTCTCTTTGACTATCCGGACGAATTCGACTGTCAGTTTCAGTTTCGAATTTTGTTGTTCTTGCGCCGGCGTCGCCATATGGCAGCTCTTGTTGCTGCTGTTCTTTTGAAAAGAGCTCACAAGCGGGCTAGGCGGGGGGAGGGGGAGGGAGCAAGTCTGAGTCTGTGCTTTTGATTTGTTTATTGGTGAGCGAAGAGCATTATTGTTTATTGCTGAGCAAAAGGCAAGACCGGCAAGAACGCAAAGAGTGTGGGAGAGAAAGAGACCAAGAAAAGAGCTTGACAACGCTTAGGGTTGCTTAGACAATCAGTGGGCTGTTTATAAAGTATGTATGTTGACTAAGCAACGAATAATTTACACAATGAAAGTTAGAAAAATATTGATTTAAAAGTGTAACATGCAAAACAAATAACAGCTTAGATTTAGATTTACAAAACACTATTTAGTATGATTGTATAAAAATAGTATGTTCTACATTTGTACTAATTCAATCAGAGTTTACAACATTCACAATTTGAGGTGAGAATATCCTGGCTAAATGCGTTTATGGAAGTCATATGAGTCAAGTTCAGTACTGTATCAGGGAATGTACATTGCAGTCCAGCTTCTTACGGCCTTCCAGCCCCAGCAACTCCATAATGACCAAGCTTTCCAGCACTACGCCACCAACTTTGCGAACCAACGCTGTGGCAGCTACCAGAGAACCGCCTGTGGCCAAGAGATCATCCACAATGACAACCTTTTGGCCTGGCTTGATGGCCGAGCGCTGCAGCTCAAATGTGTCCTACAAAAATCAAAGATATAGTATAGACAAAAAAGATATGAGCAAGCCACTTACCGAACCGTATTCCAGTTGATATTCCACGGCAACCACCTCGCCTGCCAGTTTACCTTTCTTGCGTATGGGAGCACAGCCAACGCCCAGTTCGGTGGCCAGCAACATGTTGAAGAGGAAGCCACGCGAATCCAGACCCACTATCAGCTCCACATCTGGATGCGTGATGCGGATGTGCTGCACCAGCAAATCTCGCAGATAAACACATGCCTTGCCATCGGTTAGGGCACCAAATATGTCACTAATAAACGATTTGAGATAACAGCACAGAAACATCATTAGACTACTGATAAGGATTCGAGTGTGGGTCGTAAAAGTTACACATGTTGTTAAATATCACTTTGTAGCTGAGTGATAAGGCTAACTGACCCACCGGAAAACAATGCCCTTTTTGGGAAAGTCCACATATTCGCCAATCTTTGACTTGACATAGTCCAGTTTATCTGCAGCACTCAGTTCGCTCATGTTTCTGTTTGTTCTTGATAAATGCACGAAACTTACGAAATTTTATTATTATTTTGATATTTTACAGCCGCTACGTGAGTTCCACGTTATATTTTTTTTTTTTTAGCGACTGACTCTTTATGGTCGTTTTGCAACAGCTGATAAGCTTGCTGCCAGCTGTGTCAGCTGTGCAGGCCGGCTGCTAGTGGTGGGCTAAGACAGAGCTGCTTCAGCGATTATAAGTTGGCGGCAAGTTTGAGTTTTGTATAAGAGCTTAAGAAAGCTTGTTGATAAAAGAGTGAAAGACAAATGAAAAACTGTCGTGTTTATGAGTATCTGACAAACACACACATTTCCTAAATAAATCTCTTTGTTTTCCCAGGCAATTGTTTGTCCAGAAAATTCCTAAACAAACAAAGGAAATCATAGCAATGTGCAGGCATTTGCTAACATCCTGCAGGTAGGCCAGCAATAGCAGTTACAGGTTTTTCCCTCTCTCCGCAAACACTCTGGTAGAAAAGTGATAATTGGAGAAATTTGAACAATGCTTCCAAGAAACGCATTCAAGCACATTCAGTACTTCTCTCTAGATGGCATTTATCAGAAGTAAGAAAAAAAAAATAATTGAAAAGAAATTCAAACAATTTACATTGCACTTATCTGAGGCGCGCCAACTGTCACGATTGCGCACTCTTTTAACTACTCTCTTTTTTTTGTTCTCTCTCCCGCTCAGATAGCAGGTAAGTTGAGAGCGTGGCTCAAAAGGTGATTTTCTCCCAATGCCAAAGCGGATCTTAAAACGAGCACCTCAGTAGATTTTTCAGCGCCAAACGCGACGGTTCACAGCGGTCTTAATTTTGTGATCGTTTGAACGTTCACAAGTCTTGTTTTTTTTTTTTGCATGGTATTCGCGACTTTTTAAAATTTATGCACAGTGTACGCTAAACAATAGCAACAATAAAAGATTTAACATCGTTAAACCAAAACAAGAAACATTCAACCGGTTCTTCAGGCTGATACGATTACTTCGAAATAGAATTGTAAGCCACTCAATAAAAATTGCTCAAGTTAAATTTTTAACGGCAAATGTCAGTTAAAGGCGGCTGCGAATATAAAAACGTTGCCTCGTTTTTGTGTAGTTTTGACATTAAAATAAACCGCAAGAAACCAGCAACAAAAAAGTTCATACAACATTAAAACGTGAAAACCTACAAGAAAACAACAACAACAGCAATACATTAGTGCAACAATATTGCAAGCAACATTCACATTCACACAAACAAACAAACACCCATACATAGAACTCCTTTTAGTGACCATGTTGCTCTGAAGACGTGCGTTTCAAAAACTGCAACAACAACAACAACAGCTGCAACAACTGCATGCAGAACAACAACAAGCACAGCAAAAACCGCGCTAGCAACGTGAAAAACCAGAAAAGAGGCACAATTTTTTTTTGTTTTCGTTCGCAACGAGCCTCTGCGACTGCGCGGTGGCAGCTCACAAAATAGGCGCCCTAAATGCGCCCAAACAGGGGCGACGAATTGAGGAATAAGAAATTGTACGGGAGTAGTTGAAGGAGATAGTATGGGATTGATAGTATGACCTGAATTTTGGATGACGTAATGTTTAGGTAAAATGTTAGGAACTCAAAATTTGTTTATCCATTTCACCTTTCTTAATCTGCGTAAAACGTGACCAAAGATTAGGCTACAAGGAATATTTTTCGAATGCACCTGGAGTTCAAAAACCCGTTTGGCAAGAATCCGCACCTGTTAAAGGTACGAAAAAAAAAAAATTGCTGAAGAATCTCGGTGTGAGTTACTATTATGTATGTTTGTTTGTTTGTCTGGGGCCCACATAGTTGTCGTCGTTGTTGTTGTTGTTGTTGTCGTCTTAGTTGTTGTTGCTTATTTGCCAGCTCGCTGGGCCGATGGAATGCGCGAATGTTGGCGAACATTAAAATCGTGATCTAATAAAAACAAGCAGTGGCAGAGACAAAGGTTTGGACTACCCACATCTTCTTGACTTGGCTTGATTGGAACCTAAATGTTGTACAACAACAAGCCAACACACTTATGTTAAATAACTGACCGCAATATTTCCGTTGCGAAAAGAAAAGGAAATCGTCTGCCTTAAACATATGCATGCAAAAACCGATCGAAAGGGGGAGAAATGAAGGAGAACGAAAACAAAACAAACTAAACGAACGAGAAGAAAAAGCATTCTACAACTTTTTATACGCCCTGGCGAAAAAAAGAAACAGCTCTTTTGAAGACATTTCCGCATTATTCTGAAACGTTTTTGTTGCTGGTGGTTGTTGTTTTTGTGTTGTGGCTCACTCTTTTGGAACAAGTTTGGAATAGCAACAACAACATTGTGTAGTAACAACTATGGGGATGTGTTAATCAAGTGACCGCCCGCCCCTTTTACAAGCGTCTCAACTTGTTTAAGGTTCCGCTTAGCTGCTCAGACAGTCAAAAAGAAATTGGCCAGAAACCAACAAAAACAATAACATGTTAAGAGTTTTAATATCATAACAAATACAAACACGGCTCACAATGCGGAACAACGGACATAAGTAGCTCTAAAGAGCCAACTTAGGCGAGAAAAGCTGCGAAAAGCTGTTAGCCAAAGCTGCAGAGCTAAAGAGCTGAATGTGAAAACGAATTACAAGCGGGTGCCATCAAAGTCAAGAGCTTGTCTGTCTACTATCTCTTCTTGCCGCGCCACCCCTTTTCCAGTTAGTTGGTGCCTAATGTGAAATTTATGATTATGCTGCGTTTGCGGCTCTTTCAAAGTAGAAAGTCCATATGAGCCCAGTTGCTGACCAGAAAGAAAGCCGCTAGAGTAAAGCTCAAGAAACAAAATTGCAGTTGCATTTTTACAGTTCTGTACTGTGTTTTGTTGCAACACACAAAAATTGTGTGCCACGTTTTAAGTACAACAAAGTGCAACTTTTGTCATTACCCAACTGACCTTATTTTATGGCACACACACACATACATTTACTTAGCTGCTTCTCGATTTGGCATTTCAAGCTTGTGCGCGTTTTGTGCGCGTCTTTTGCCGCGCCAGCATAAAAAGAAAACCGCTTAGAGTGCAGTTTTTTTGCAAAGAGCTTTGAATTCGTTTTGTGTGCTGTTGTTATTGATGTTGAAATCAATGCTGATTTCTGTTTATACACATTTTGCCAGGTGAAACTTTGTATTTCAAGCTGCCCGCCGGCCGGCAGCAGCAGCAGCAGCAGCAAACACATCAACACATCAGCAACATGAACAGCAGCATTTTATTGGGCGAACGGATGTAGATACCAAATCTCACCAATCTGGCCATCTCTCCATCTCCATTTAATGCTACGTCATACTAAAACGAGTGCTTGTACCAATACCAGTTAGAGTACTCACTGTGCCTCAGTGTCTCAGAGTCTCACAGCCTCTTGCCAGTTGTGGTCACTTTCTTTTCTTTCTTTCTTTCATTTCATGATCGATGTGAGTGCGCGAAGAATGCAATGAAGTACAAATAAATAACACATACACTGAGCGCTTTTACTTGTAATTCAACAAAGAAACTAATAAAAGCGCCCGACCTTACGCTTCGCTTGACCTTTCATATTTTATTGGCACACATTTTTAAAGACAAAATTCTTGTCTCGTTTTTTGCTTATAAAACAATGTCTGCAGTCTTCACAAGAGCATGCAATAAACCGCTTAGTAACTGCATTTCGCATTTGACCTTTAATCTTCTTGCCCACTGGTTTTTGTGATTAAAGCTTTAATCTTATGGCTTTTAACTAAGCCTATAAGGTTAAGCTATACATGAATAATGTCCATACACTTTTACTTTCTTTACTTTGCTCTCTCTTTTCTGCCATATGTCAGCTTAAGTCAGACTTATCCTGGTTTTTCACTCAGTGTATGGGTGGCTTTTATCTAGTCGAGACAGCAACCAATTGCAATTTGCAATTACAGCACCAGAACCTGGTACTTAGTCGTATGTACTAACAAACATATTCACGTTCAGTTTTCATTTAAATTATACGCTGATCGTTCACAGGAAACTATGATTTGTCTGCGGTGTGTCTCGACATGCAATTGGCCAACTACAGACTCGTTTTCCCAGCCTGTTCGCAGGCGCTACGTGAGTCAGAGTTGGTTAGAAATGCAGACAACGAATTGCACTCAAGTTATTCCATTGTTATTGGTTCGGTTTTTGTTAGTTTGGTATTTTGACCAGACGCCTTTTGTTAACTCACGTGCCTTGACTTTCATTTGATTGTGCTTAGAGTTGGTCATTATAATTTTTATGTTAATGGGTTGAGTTTGCTTGTGTTCTTTTTGTTGGTTCTCCTTGACTTGCTTGCTCTTTCTTTCTCTTTTACTTATTAGCATTATTATGGTAATTGATTTGGTTGCTTGTATTTCCACCTTGAACGTGGTGCGTTTTCTTTTCGGACCTAATTGAGTGTCATTTACTTTATTTCGACTTTCATTGTTTGCTTTTATTTAGTGGAATCAACGAGTCGCGTTTGGGCTTTAAGGTTTGCGTTAATCTAGGCAGTTACACTTTTTCTTTTGTGTGCTGTTTCCGCCCCAAAAAATAAAACAAAAGATAAAAGACACAAAAACTCAACACCAAATTACGCATACGCAATGTTGTCGGTGGGATCTTGGGATCGTGACAAGACAATGCATTGAAAACTCACTTGCATTTTTTAGGTTTTCTGTTTTTTTTTTCAGGCTTTTGTATATTTTTTGGAATTTTTTGAAGTTGCTTCAAAATGAATCGAGCAGAAATTTACCACACTTTTAAAATGAAAAAAGAAACATGTTTATTTTTATTTATTGATAGGCAGCCAGCTTCAAGCCCGTTGCTCAGTTTGGCATTTTGGCCATTCGCAACTTTATGCAATGAATCACAGCTAAAATTAGACAGTCTCAACATTTGTACAGTCTCTCTCTTTCGCTCTTTGTTTTAAGTCTCGCTTGTTAGGTTATTATTTTTTTTTAAATTTTTGCATAACTTTTGTTATGGTCTTTCTTTTGACATATGATTTTTCTTGAGCCATTCGACTAGCTTATCATTAGCTCCATAGAATTAGCTATTGGTGAAAATTGAGCAATACCCTCAAACAATTATCTTTCATATTTACATAAGACAAAAACGATTTGTGAGCGGTTAGCCAAAATATAGCGTTTAACTTTCAAAACTTGCCAAATATTTCGTTTGATTGAAGTGAAGGGGAAAACGATAACAAATCGTTAATGATATGGAAATTACTATATGGGGAAAAGAAATGAAAAGTTTATTTAAGTTTCGGTTTAAGTTTAGTACGATTTTTGCAATCGCTTTGCGCTGACATTATTTTTTCATTTTTGGAGCTCTTCAAATTTCAAGCTCCAATTTTTATTTTTGAGCCATTACTTCGTCTTCCAATAACAAACGAGGTCAGCAAACTAAAATCCGCCCAAATTAATAAGCTTACAGCCCAAATACAAATACACAAAAGCAAATACATCATGACGAACACAAATACACAACTTTTGTTGATTATTGCTCTTGTCGTTTTTCTTTGCTCTGTTCATTTATACATTTTTTTTTTTGTACTTATTTATTTTTTAAGCGTGCTTAACGTTTTAACAGCAAACAATAAACAAAACCGGGCTGCTTCAACTTCAGACCTGAAAGACCATCACAACTCACGCAATGGGCACCAAAATCGAATATGTCGATACGACGCATCTATACGCTTCCAAATACATACGCAACTCCAAAGCCATTGGCGTTCTCTGGGCCATATTTACAATTTGCTATGCAATCATTGGCATTGTGGCATTTGTGACACCAGGTGAGTTTGTAAACATATACATATCTACAAATCTTTATCTATCCCCATTCATCTTTGTTAACCCCATTTTTGCAGAATGGATTGGCGATCCGGATAGCGATAGTGCTGGTCGCTTGGGTCTCTGGCAGCAATGTCAACGCGATGAGATCTTCAACAATTGCCAACGTCAATGGGAAAACATTTTGGCAGTGCCCACGTTTTCATTTCAGGTGCGTTAAGAACTTAAAGAGTTACGAGAACTTTTCTATTTAACTTTAAACTTTTGCAGTTGGCCACATTCTTTATGATTGCGGCCGTTGGTTTGGCCTTGCTGACCATATTCTTTTTGGTCTGTTTGCTGTTCATGAAGTCGACGCGAGTTTTTCACATATGCGGCTGGATGCAAATTATATCAGGTGTGTAGAAACAGACCAGTTAATAATAATTGCCAGTTTCTAGCTACAACTGCTGACTGTGACGGAAGTTGGCTTTTGTGTTATATGATATTGAAATGGAAACTTGTTGCATTGAGCACGTTTCAAAGTCTGTCTGCAATCGTATTGCAAAATTCTTAACAATTGAATTCTTGAGCTTCGATCAGCATTTGTCACGTATTTCAAATCGTATCTCTTATCACTCATTTTCTAGCTCTTTGCATGATTGTGGCTTGTGCCGCATTCCCCTTTGGCTGGAACTCGGATGATTTCCGTAAGATTTGTGGCCCTGAAGCGAATCGATTTGAATTGGGTTTGTGCAGCATTCGTTGGGCTTATCCATTGGCCATTATTGGCTGTGTTGATGGCGTCGTTTTGGCCACATTGGCCTTCATTCTGGCCACGCGGCATGTGCGCCTACAGCCGGATCCAATTTATCAGAATTCGCTGTACAAAGGTTAGCTTAAACTTTATTATGTAACATACAGTTTTTATCATTTACTTTTCTTGCAGGTGAAATTAATAATGCGTATCTGACAGATGCGATTAGCTTGGCGGGTTCTCGCAAATCGAATCCGCATATTACGGGCCTCAACTTGCAGCCCATTTTGCTGGTGGCGCCACCTAACGAGGACAGCATTTCGCAGTTTTCGCGCTATCACTGAGTCCTTTGCTAAATTCCTGCCTCTGATGCACTTTCAAACGTTTAACGGACGAAGAGACGACAAACCGTTTGAGTCGTGTCACAAACCAAAATGTTTTGCTTGCTATACAAAGCTCATTTGTACGTAACGCTAGCCGTTTCAGTTTGCGGTTTTAGCAGGTACACTAGCCCAACGGTTATGCTTGTGAAAGCTTCGTTAAAATTTGAATTTGCTTTTTGGCTGTTACAATTGAAACTTTTGTTTTGAATGCATGTTTGACTGATGCTGTGCGTATGTGTTTGGGTGTGTGTGAGTGCTCGACTGAATGCCTAAGTTTTAACTAATTTAAATATAAATACTTGTGTATAGCTTGTGCCTAAATTCATGTGTGTTTAGTTTGTAAGAAAATAACGCTGCCTGTAAATTATATGCCCGTAAATATAAAAACAATAATGTACAGAGAATTATATTGGAACATAAAATGAATGTTTGAATACAACCGCAACCGTCACCAAACAGCCTCAATTATGCCATCATCATTATCATCATCAAGCTGTAAACATCAAGAGGGTCAGCAACTTATTTTTTTTTTTTGCGCACTTGGACAAACAAAAATCAAATTATGCTCCACATAGCTCCACCTTGTGCAACAACAAACAGACGGCGCACATAAAAACCAATAACAGCCAACTTAGCGCCCAATTTGTTTGTCTCTCTCTCCCTCTAACTTTCTCTCTCTTTCCCTCTTCCCCGTCTCAATAACAATTTGGCACATACTTTTCCAATAAAGTATTTACAGCAAACTTTTTCGCCTGCTTTGGCAATTGAAATATATTCCGCGCAAACGATGAAATCAAATAGAACCGAAAATAGGAAAATAAAAATACGTGTATAGAGAAAGAAAGAGAGGAAGAGTGCTGCCTGATGTTTCAGTTTGTAGTAGTCTGCCAGGCTGGGCACGTTTTAATATTCTTGTATAATTCATAAGCAATTCCATCAACGCTTACAAAAATGCGGCCTAAGTGGCCAAACAGCTGACGCCAAGAACGCGATGCTCCAACTCCGGCATCCTCCCCCTTGGCAGCATTTTATTTACTTCAGCCATTGCTTTTTTCTAGCCCCCCCACCCACAAACGTTGCAACATATGGCTGAACGTTTTTGGCCCATTTCGACATGGGCCAACCCTCAAAATGAAGATCTCCTCTCACATACATATCTTTGTGATTTTTTGATGTGCCAATTGTTTTTATTCGATTTGATGGCGAGCCATAAATGAATTTTTAACTTTCTGCTGTTGTTGTTATTGTTGTTGGGGGGCAGTTGGCGGTGTTGCAACATATTTGTTGGCAAGCTGGCGTCACTTATTAGTTTAGCACTTGGCCAAATTTAATGCGTTTCCAAGTGTCACTCTCGCAACTTTTTCATGGCTAATTTATATGTGTGTGTTTGTGGTTATGTAATTAGAAAAGCTGACCTTTGACATAACTGTAACTGGCCACGCCTTCTTAACGCCTCACTTGCAACATTTTGAACATTATTTTGTTACAACAAAGTCAAAGGGTCGTTGGAAGGGGGTGGGTTTTGGAAATGAATTGCGCCTTTAAGGTTTTCGTTTAAGTGAAATGTCAGTTGCAGAAATTGAATCGAAAATTGTAAAATTGGTTTTGTATATAAAAACATTTTTTTGCCAAATGAAATGAAATGAAAATGCTTTTGTTATAGCTTCCATTCCGCTTGCCTTAACCATCCAGCCCCACACACACCCACTCCCCCGGCACCTACATACTGTTGCTGCTGCTGCTCTTACTGCTGCCTGGCAGTTATTTCTTTCTTGTTTTTCGTTTCTTGACTTTTGAGCATTGAAAAACATCATATTTCTTGCCTGCCTGTTTTTTATTTCTTGTGCAAAACAAAAGCATTGCAGCGTTAGCCTCTAGCGCCTACCCACTCCCCCATTTACCCCTGTGGCCGCCAGGCACTTGTGTACATATAATTTATGGCTCATACGAGTCGTGTGTTTGTTGTGCGCGTTTTTGTGTATGTGTGTGTTTGCTGTTGTTGTTTGAAGCCAAAGTCAGCGCAGTGCACAGAATTCTGCAAAACGGCGTCAATCAAAAGTTTCAGCAGAACAAGCAAGAGGTCTCTAAGGGAAGATAGGCGACTGGCAGATTACTTAAAATGAGGTGTACGCCATAAAAGCAACCAAAATTGCTTGTGAAAAATTTCAAAACGTAATCCTCAATCATTGCTTCTAGCAAAACAATGCATACTTTTAGGATGGTTAAAATATAATGCCTTCTTGACGGTGATCAAAATTTTAAAGCATACTTTTAAGCTGTTATGTAAAATCAATAGGTAAACTTTTTCTTTCTTTTTTTTTTTTTTTATTAAGGCATACGTGGAAAGCCAGAAACCCCTTTGTGACCTTGGTATCTATTCATTCAGCCCATTTGGGCGCTAGGAAAAGTAACTTAAACACTTCTTCTACCAAACCCTATATGCTCTACAACAGCATACCAGAAACATAGGGTACAACAAACGAACTGCCATTCTTTTCTTGGTTCGGACTTAAAATATGTCTGGCATTTTTATGCTTTATGTACTCAGTTCCTGGCAATTCAAGTGCTGCCTGTGATTTACCGTCTGTAAAAATCTTAGAAAATTTTATGTTATGCCAAAAAAAATTGAACATTTATTTCATATAGAAATTGTATAAACTCTTGTAACATCCGCTGCCTAAATGATTAGAATTAGAAAGTACAATTATAATTACAAAATTAATTTAAAAGACCTAACTAACTAAAACAAATAACTTACTAAGTATGTAGAACTAGAAACGAGCTCGCAATTTTCACATTGTAAAAATGACTAGTGAATTATTTTGTAGCTTTTTACACATTACAAACTACAATTATATACAAACTATATAACTATTGATAAAGATATAAACGTATGTATATATATGTTTATGTACTATATAACTAGCAAACCCGATTTGGCTTTTGGTTGCAAAATAATGAATGTTTGTGGAAACGCTGCAAATAAATCATGCATAAAATATATATTAAAACCCCTGTAACATCGAAAACTTGGCAGCAGTATATGCCACGATTTTGGCCAGAATGTGACTAAACCTAAACAACAATCATACACACTCACACACTATCACACACACACACACACACACACACACACACACACACACACATGCATGCAGCTATTACTATGCTTCCTGACTGCTTAGCGTACAATCAATTATCGGCTCAACATCATCTCTATCCCGCTCCGGATCCAAACAGGCACTCATGGCATGTGGCATAGTGCGCAGCAGCACATAGCTATCCCTGTGATGTTGCATCAGCTTGTGCTGCTGGTGAGCAATAAAGCTGCTGCCCCGTCGCAGCGAACGCCGTCCCATCTCGAGTATCTCCAGCGAGGGATCGCGTGCAAACACAAAGTTCTGATAGGCACGCACAAAGCTGAATATGACGGCCGAAGCGCCGCCCACGATCATCAGATAGGAGCCAATTGGTACGGCATGTGGTGCTATAACCGTTGCCAGATAGAGCCAGCCCTTTATAGCAGGCGTCAGCTCGGAGATGCCCTGTAAAATATTACACAAAGGTATGAAGATGCTATCTGGCATTTGTCTAGCCGTAAGTTAACTAACCTCTTCGAGCCACATGACCGGAAACACAAAGTCACGAAAATTACGCACGGGATGAACGTCCTTGGCTTGTGTCACCTTCAGATTCAGTTGGATGCGCACCTTACCCTCCAGCGGTACTCCAAGTTTCTAAACAAACAAATTTCCGCATTAGGAAAAGTCATAAAATTATAGTTAAAAATCTTACCGGTTGTATTTTGAAGTAGGTTTCATGTTTCTCTCGCTGCGGCTCCAGACCCTCGACGGCATCGAGCAGCTCGGGATCCGCATCATAAAAATGTGGATTGGATATGTAGACAGGCGCTCCGTATTGACATGGACTGATGTTCTGCAAGCCTCTAACGGCATCATACTCATTGGTATCGTAGCACTTGTTCTCCGGATTGTGGGCAGAATCGCCGTAAGAGTTGTTGGGCAACCGATAAAGATCCGCTGCGAGGCCATCTTTCTCCACACGCTCCACATACTTGAGCGGTATAATGCGGCACAGATCCTTATCGTAGATATGTACCATATCCGACTTGGTAATGTCCCGCGGCGGAAAGAAGGAACCCTCCGAGCCTGCTATGCTCGTGCAAGGCTCGTCGTTCCAGTGGGGCAAACGATCCAGGCCATTGAGAGAATCTATGTAGCCAAACTGATCCATTCCCTCGTAGCCGGTCTTAATGCTAGACACCTCTGTAAGTGTCCCGTTGCGTGCGAGGAGTAAGCCCATTCTCTCCATGGGCCTCATGTGCTTTGGATAGAATCTATGCGCCAGGCTTACCAACGCATCGTCATACCCAAAGACAAGCTGATCGGCAGTTACATTTATGAACGGTGTCAGCTTGGCGGCAGTTAACACTATAGATATTGTTTTGGACAGCAGATAGCCCAGCTTGGGACTCAGACTAGTGAGGGTCTAAAAGAGAAACAGTTTGGTAAAATAACTAAGCATAATGTTAAGGATGGTAAACTTACCAGCATTGGTATATTGGGCGTTACTATTGGCGTATTCTTATCAATACTCAGTTCAGGAACAAATTGTAATATTTTCTTATGCTGATATGACACCGTATAATTGTTCTCATGGAATTTCACATTCACCTTCTCCATGTCTTCTCTGTAAAAGCATAAAGCAAAACAGAAACTGTTAAAACTTGATGTAATGTTACATTTTGTAATCAGTTAGGTTTAATCGTTGTAATTCAGTTAAATCGGCACGTGCTATGCTCGCTGTCAAAGTCTGTTGGCAGTCAGCCACAAAGTCAGGGACGGTGTTGGTCATAAACCAAAAAAAAAAAAAAAGATCCAAACAAAAAAAAAGCGGCGCAGAGCTCAACCCAAGCTGAATGTCAAGTTCGTTTGTCGCCACCTGAAGAGAAATGTGGACAACAACGGAATAGCAACAACATAAATAAGATGACAAACGATTTGGCGTTTTTGTGGCGTTTTAGTGGCGTTTTCTCAACAGCTACCGTTTGACGCTTTGTTGTCATTCGATGTCAGCAAAATTAATGTTATGTGTGGTTGTTGTTGTCTTCAACTTATCTGTCAATTCATCTTGATATTGTGGTTGTAGCTTGATTGCATATTAATTTAAACAAACCACAATTAATTGTTTAATTTATATCGTATGTCTTTATTTCTTATAGGATCTTTAATTGAATCTGTTGATACTTTATAGATTTTTAAAGAAAATAGAGCTGTAACTTTGCTTCTGTTAATTTATCATAATTTTCTGTATCCGTAAGATTAATCGCTGAACGCCTGCTCTTGGCCATGTTATCCTTCACTTGAACTGGTTTAATCGCTGGGCGGTCCCACAGCTTGTCAAACTAAACATTTTTACAGATACACACCGTATCATTCATTCATTCACGCTCTCGCTTTTGATCGCGGGTGATTTGCTTTGTTTTGTTTTTGTGTTTTTCTTTTTTTTCGATTTGATGCCTCAATTAGTGGAAACGGCAAAGTTGGTTCAGTGGCTCAGTGGTTTTAGCGTTTTGGCGCGAATTGTCAGCAGTTTTGTTGGCCAATTTTTGTGCAATTTCAAATTGTTGCAACTTTTCTTATGCTCATACAAATTGCAGTTATTTTGTAGTTAGTTTATTATGTGTTTCAATTGTTGCCTGGCTATTAGTTTAGATAAAACTGAGTGAGTGTTAGATGAAGTTAAAGTAATCAATCATAATTTTTTGTAAGTTTTAATTTCAATTCAAATTTTAATTTGTAACTATATACCGTAATTGATGTTCGGGGTTTTTCTAGATCAAACGCGTAAACTTTAACAATGTATAGGCTTCTAGCTTAGAACTTATAATGATCTTAATTGTATTTTGTTTATCTTGCGAAACAAAATATATCTATTAAGAGAACTCGTTTACTTCATTTAATAATTTTTAAGTTAATTTTCGCAAAAACGCTTTATATATATATGCATTACAATCGAGTGCTTTGTATTCGAAACCAAAAGAAACACATTATTATGTTAATTGCAATCATTAAAGTCGATTTTAAATACGTATTTCCTAACGAGCCATGACCAAAGAGCATTTTAAGCTTAGTTTAACTACTCGTTTTACTTTGTATTTAAAAAGTTTCTATAGAATCAAAAGGCGTAACCACTTTCGACCCTTGCTTAATAATTGTGTACTAGTTAATGACTGAGATTCTTGCTTACCTGTAGACAAATGGACCCACCTCCTGTAGCTTGGGCTTTTCGCCACTGAGAAAGCCATCTGGATTGGAGACATTATAGATATAGACCTTGGTTAAGCGTATAACGCCGGGCCTTTGCCAATAATGATAGCTTAATGTATCATTCCACAGCCTTAAATTCTGGATGTGATGAAAATGGATTAGATAGAGTTTTAGTTTTGAGAAGCTTTATGCTTACCTTTAGTATAAAATAATCCAGCCATGGTATGGATGATAAAACTATGCCTAAGATTAATGTTACTATACCAAAAATTATCACAGCTAGTCTATCTGAAAATAAATTCAAATACAGGAAATATTGTTAGTTGCATCAGACGAATAGCCAAACAATAGTCAATATTGGTGTGTTATATTATTAACTAGATGTTGACAGACAATCTGGAGACAAACGTCAATCTATACGTCATGTTCTTTTTTTAAGTTTTCACGTTTTAAAGCTAATAAACAATTAAAATTTTTCAAGTTTTAATACAGTTTCCTGAAACACTTCACACCTCCTTTTTCTGAATAAATATTTTAAGTATTAAGTAGGAACATAAAATTGTGGTTGAGGCTTTGTTAACAGCTGTCACTTTGAGATCTTGCTCTTGGCCGACTTATCACTAGCTGAACGTTTTCTGACAACCGTCAACAATTTTTCGCTTATCAGTTTAATTGATATGCGCGTTTTCGATTGTAAATGATTTTATGCACTTAGGGGACTCAATTAACCCATCTGACATTACCTTGTTGGCATTTTGTTGCAGTGTAGTTAGTGGTGGGCGTGGTGGGCGGACAACTGACGTATGTGTCTGTGCCCGTATGTACTCTATGTACAATGCCAACAAGTTTCTTCGATCAGCGTCCGCGCCCCCCTAAAACAGTCAACGAACTGAACTAAATGCACTTCGAGCCACACGCGCTTCACTGGCGTACTCCAAAAAGTGCAAGGCCCAGCATTTAAACATAAATAATAAATTAATACACGTAAGTATATTGTGCAAAGTACATATGTATACATATATATAAGTAAAGTGCATTTTTCGGGTCAGTCGCATCAGAGTTTCGATAACGAAATGCACGAAAATATATTTCAAAGTTGGCGTGGATCATAAATCTCTAGACAGAAGATGAGCTATGGGCGCGATAATTGCATTGAGCTGAGCAAGAAAGCGGCAAAGTTCAAGCGTTTCATTGACCCTGAAAAAAGTCTGCTTCGAGAAATCAACAACACAGAGAAAGTTACGTAAAATGTCAGAAAATCACAAGCACACAATGTTGACATTTTGGCAATGTTGTTTCTGCTATCTTAAATACTCGAACGTACGTAAGTGTATACGTATTTTTTGTTTTTTGGGGCACCTGTCAAATTCAAGGTCAAGGGAGTATACTTAGTCTCGTCTCGTCAGCGGGACAATCTGATCGCCATTTATTGCCAGTTAACATTTATCGGCTTTTCGGTTTTTCGGTTTTGGCTCTTGACTTCATCTGGTTGCGTTGCATTATTAGTTGATATCGATAATTACATATCTATATATACACTATACAGTTGTTGTTTCTGCTGCTGCTGCTGCAAACTGACAACGCTTGCAATGAGGCTTTAAGCTGGCCGACATGGTCAATAAACATTTGGCACACAATTGATACGTCAGCGCTTGCCTGCCTGCTGCTGTAGTTGACAATAATGCTGAATTCTTCGCAGTAGTTGTAATGAGTATTGCATGTAAGACGCTGAAGTTGTTAATATCTGTGATATTATACCCTATCCGAGAGTCGTTTTGACATGTTAAGTTGTAACCTTAACCACAAACAACCGAAACTAAACTTAAAGTTGACAGTAGTTCGATAAATATGATCCTTAATAATAAATGGAACTAGTGCTTGTTCACAGGTGTCTCTTTAGGAACAGCTTACGCGAACTAAACTTCGTTGTGGAACTACTTTTATGTTCTTTGCGATATGAAAGATATCGATAATTAGTTTAATTACTATTCATATTTATTACCAATAAGGTTTTACATGGGCTTATTATCAATTCATTCAGAGATTTATTAAAGTTATATTAAGCTAATTTAGATAGGTTTTTATGATAAATATTGATTTCAGATGTAGATTTTGCTGATAGAGCAAGAATATTTATTATACACAATGTTGAAATAAACGTATATGCATGGGCGTCTTTCTAAAAGGGGTTAAACTATTAAGAAGATCTTTAGACTTTTAACGACTCCAACTTCAAACTTTTCACAGAAATACTAAAAGAACTGTAGCTAATAAACTTTAAAGTGTTTAAAAATCCCCTTTTAGGTTTAAGCCCCTGTGACACATACTTAATGCTGGTGTCATATGCTCGTTTTTTATATAAATGATAGCTGAGCATGCAATACTCTCATTGCATAGTTTTCGGTTTCTGGTTTCCATCCGCTGTTGAACTGAACTGTCGCAATTATGTTGTGAACTTTGTAGCTACTTGTGGAAGAAGCAATTGGTAAGACCCAATTTCAAGTAAACTTTGCTCTAATGGCAATAAATAGTTCTCTGTATGAGGCTATACTTGTAATTTTTGGGATTTATTTTTCTTGTGTGTGTTACTTTCAGTTCACAAGTTGTTGTTAAAATTAGCGTTTACAATTACAGGCTATAATTTGCAGCTGGCCAGCGCAAAACAAATTCAATAGCTATAGTGGAATTGTTGCCTTCAACAATGCAACACCAACAACAACAGCAACAATACCAACTAAACATTTGCAACGCCTGCAGCTTAACAATTAAGCTCAGATTTCGTTTCAGAACGTGCCTCAAAAAGATCAACAGCAACAGCAACAGCTACAACAATGAGATGCCGCTTGAGGCATGATCCGACTGTCAAGTGTACCGTTGTTGTTTGCAATGTTGTTGCATTGTTTAAGAGCATTGTTTAAGCAAATTATTGCAATTCTTGTAGGAAATGGAGATGGCATGGAATTACAGTGGGAGAGCACTTCCTTGTGCCGCATACGCCTTACAATTTTGCATTCAGATGCAACTGAATCTTCTGATTCGAATCGATACCAATTAGCCTCAACTACACATGTCCAACAAACCGGTTAACGGGTTTGGACGTGCCTTCTTGGCCATTTCGCTTTAAAAGTTATCGCATATCGACCCTTAATTAAAGCACTTACAACTGATCCCAATGTTGGATAATGAACCGAACGCCATTCCCTGGAAAGTTTCCCTTTTTTGTTTTTCGTTTTATTTTTTTTGGAGGTGATGTACCATTAAAAAGATGCATGTAAAACGAAATTAAATAGCTGTAAAAATAACGAGGGCATGCTGTGGAAAGTGAAAGGACTGTCTGTCCGTCTGTGGTGGGGAGAAACCCATAAAAGTTGCAATAAAATGATAAAAAATAAAAAACAAGAAGCAATTGCGAAATATTACTTAAGAGAACAACATCGAACTTGACATTGACTGTGGTTGAACTTAAGATTTGAGCAGACAAAAAGGGAATGTATGCAGTTAAGTTAAGCGATTTTAAATAACATATATTTGTTGTCGATCTCGAGGTTTGTAAAAATACAGTTGCTTTTGAGCTCATTACTGAGTCTTGCTATTAACAGGGAAATAAGTATCAGTTAAGAAAGGAATGGAAGGAGTTCCGGAAAAGTACTTCAGGGAAGCTTTTAAAAATAGTTGTAGTACCAAAGAAACTTCTGTTAGCTTTTGTTCTCATACATTTTGAGTGCCTCTCTCTGTTGTTTTTTTCTGAGCACAGCTTGGCATCTATCTGTCAGCACATCACGCTTGGAATGTGCATGCCAAAGATTCGGCAAACATTTGACTGATCGCAAGAGCTGGAGAGAGAATGCCTCAATCGCTTAATAGGCACGAGCTATTGCATATGGCCTAAATCAACTGAATCAACTGCACATTTGGTTATATAATCTTAAGACAGAAACTTACGCACACACACACACACATACACACACACTGTGCGACTTGTTATTGCTAAAGACGCCATGTGTGAGCAGCATTGGACAGTGCACCTAACCAGCTGAGACTTCTTCTTGGCAACGTTGGAGGTTGCTGCAGCAGCAACAGCAGCAAAGGCAGTAGCAAAAACCGCGCCTATTTCTGTTTGTTTGTAGCACACACAAAACTTTATGGCAAATAAATGTTCCCCCTTCCCACCACCAAACGGATGCCTCGTTGAGTCCGACTTAGAATTGGCCAGCAGGCAGGCAGGCAGTCAGCAGCTGTGATTGCTAACTTGGCTGCTTAATTGTGTTAATTTGTGTTCACTCTCGTCGAGCGTTCGTTTAGCTCACGTTGCCTCCGTGTCCGTTGCTCTCTGGTGTCCATGTCCAGAGCTGGCCACTCCACTCCATCTACATCTCAGTTTTTGGTCTCTTACTCTCGCAGCTTCAGATTTTGGCTTGTATTTTTTATTTTTTTTATTTTTTTTTTGGCTTCTTTGGCTCAATCGTTTCGGCCACTTGAGGTCTTGTAGTATATTGATTTGGCAACATTTTCATATTTGCTTTTGTATGTATGAGACTCGAGTGTGTGTACTTGTATTTGTTAGTTGTAGTATTTGGCAGTTAATAGTTGTTGCTGTTGTTGTTGTGGGTTGTTGCTGTTGCTGCAGTAGACAACATTGCATTGACCAGTTAAGTACCCGCTTGGACTTTTCAATTGCGAATTTTTGTATTGCCTTTGCCTCACTTCTGTTTAATTTTTTTTGTTGGTTTGTTTTGCTTGCCTGTTTAACATGATATTAGAATTGCTTAAGCACTGTGGTACAAAATCAATCGATAAAGATACTAAATAATGATATTTTCTTTAGAGTACAATTTTAAGTTCTACTTATTCTATATTTTATAAGCTTCGTTCCGCTTTGCTTGACAGCTGACAAATATCAACTAATAAACGAAACCTTCAAATGATTAGAGAGAATAAAGCTCACATCAAATGCGTAATAATAAGCTAAACAACTTAGTCAGCAATCATCTCGTTGAGGCATCCGTAGCATCATAATGTTGACACAACAATAAAACTACAGACGGATATACATTCTATTGCAAATTTAACTAGCCAATTCGTAAGGGAAAAACATTTATCAGATCACACGTATGCGAGAAGTCTTTAAAGCAAAAATATCAAGCCCCAAATAATAATTGGTCTCAACACTTGTCACATTGTAAACGTGGCTATAAAGCACAGCGCTGTCAAGTGCAAAGCGCTTTTAAAAATAATTCTAGCCAAACATCAAAGTGGCCAGTGGCGAGAATGCTGCCCAAAATGAAGGCAATCAAAAAATCGAAAATGAAACCGAAACCGAAAGCAAAATCAAACACAGAAACCGAAAGCAATGCGATATGCGAGACTTGGGCGATATGTCTAAGCCAAGTTCAGAGAGTAAACAAACTGGATAGAGAGCAAGAAATGGATAAAAACAGAGAGAGGCATTCAATGTTCTTGGCCATGGTTGTTGTTTGCACACTTGGCTACACTTCGACTCGACGAGTCTATAAGCTCGGCTCACTTGGCGTATACGCAATGTCGCACCATTGCACAGAACGCGGCTAAGAGGAGGCAAGTCTCGTGTCTGTATCTATCTCTCTGTGTGTGTCCGTTTCCTTGATTTCAATCTGACTGCTGCTTAGTTTGTTGGTTAGTTGCTTGCACGGTTAGTTAGTCGCAGTTGTAAATTGTTGTTTTTCATTTTTCACGTCTGCATCACTTGATTGCCTTGTTGTTGTTTTGGTTTTTTTGTGGGTATTTTGTGTTTTTGGCCAAAGACTTGTTTTGCATTGCAGTTGCAGTTCTTGGATGACCAGTTTTGTTGTTGTTGTTCACTTGATTTTATCTATCTAGTAGTTGTATTATATTTGTTGTTGCCTTTTAGCCCCCACTAAAGCACAACTAGTTTGGCTTTTATATTTTGGTTGCAAGTAAAAAGCTAGAAAACAACAACAAAATGCCACCAATTTGGTAGTTGATATTGACTTTAAACTGGCTAATTGCGCGTTTTCTGATAAATTGAATAAATATTAATTAGTTGGTGTTAAAATGTAATTGAAAGTAAAAAAAAGAAAACAATTTTAATAAGCCTTTAAAGAGTCGAAACTCCTTTTTTAACATATCACAATAAAAAAAACTATTTCTGTAATAAAATATATTCTTGAACTACGTTACGAGAAAAACTATAAGGAAGGTACTTAAAAAAGCCGTTTAAGTTCAATAATATAAGTTAACATATGATTTTCTTAAAGATATTTCCTGCATGTTTACTTAAAGAGTTCTATGCTTGGCTTTAAATAGTATTTTCTAAATATTCAAGTACTATAATTAATGACATTGCACATTTCGTTATTAATACTTACTATTGCTTATCTTAACGCCATGCGATATTAACATGGACAGTGGCGTTCCTCTGTGTGTTACATGGGGGCGTGAACGCCGCCCCGTGCCACTTGACCCTTGCGGTTGTTGTTGCTGTTGTTGTGGTTGCTGCTGCAGTTGTTGTTGTAGCTGTTGCTGTTGTTCTTGTTGTTGTTGTCGACGATGACCACGCCCACAGCTGGCCCAGTCGAGTAGATGATCTCTAGCCGTGCGTCCATATCTCAAATAATGTTTTTCTAAGCCCATAATTCAAGTCTGTCAAATGAGATAAATCGTAGAAACCGAGTTTAAGTCAAGTGCAATAACTTTGTGATGGTTAATAATTTATTTTTTTTAAAGTCAACAACATATTTATCTAGCTAGCAATTAAAATTTAATGTGTCTAATCTCCGCTTTTATGGGGTCAGTACTGAAAAAAATAACAAAATGTGTTTAATTACACTGGCATGAGGGACTTTATAGCACAGGAGCGCAGGGTCAATAAACAATGGCTAAGTCGCTACCAGGGCCTTTGGATTGAATTAAGTCATAAATTTAATATAGAATGCATCAAGAATATCCGGTACTACAGAAACCGCAACAATTCGTGCCATAAATTTATCACAATAATTACAATTGGCTTTGTACCAAATGGTTAAATCAAGTTGATAAATGTATTATTGTTCATTTGCATTGGTGCAAAGATAATGAAATGCAAATGGAGGAGAGCGGGGCTAAGGGATATCCTATATGAAAATAATATTTCTTGAAAGGTTGGAAACTATTTAAATTTCGAATTTTTTATTTTTCATATTTAAATAGTCTCATATATCTTTTTATGCTTCATCTTACCCATCATATCTTAAGTACAGGGTATAACGCAATATGAATAAATTATTTGTCACTCGCTTTCGTGCTTTTACTGTAATTATTTAATTGTTTTTACATAGGCGACAACATATGTAAATATAGTTGGGGCGTTTCAGCACACTGTTCAGATCTGCTGACCTTAGAATATGTTTGCCCAGAGATAACTTAATGAATGGCTAGTTAAGGTCTGGTTAATTCATTATTGGAATCCGTTTCAGCGCACGAAACAGTTGCACGTGATAATAGGATGTCATGACAAGCATTTTGCAGCATCAGCAGGGAAACAAAAGACTCAGGCAACGAACTTGCCGGCAAGCCAACTTTCATAATTTATTTGCCAGCAGCAGCAGCCGCCACAGCAGCAACAGCAAGTGTCAGCTTAAGCGATCTTCATCTCATCTTTAAGTATGCGAAATGAATCAGCTTGACTTGCTTTATGTCTGACATAACTGCTCAGCATAACTTAGTATGGAAAAGCTCACTTTTATTTTTAAACTTTTTTGTTACAATTGAGCGATTTTTAAGTTATGAGCAAAATGTTGTGCAAAAGCAAAAAAAAAGTTGTTCCAAAATTATTTAAACACAATTAATGACATTTAGTTTTTTGGTTTTTGTGCGTGCCTTTTTTAATTGCCTGCAGACGAAACATTGTCAACTGCTTTGGGCCAAGTTCAACAGTCTCTGCCTCGGTGTTTACCTACCTACAAAAAAAAAAAAAAAGCACAGCTGGATGCGCTTAATGAGCATAAAATAATTAAGGCCAGTTTTAATTTGCCAACATTTGCGCAATGAGGAAACAAGCGAGACGCATATGTTGATCACTAAGGATGTGCCTGGCATAAGGAATGGAACAGGAAGTTATTTGGAATAATATAAATAAAAACTATTTTCCTGTTTTTTAACTTTTACTTCTCTGTAAATTGCTTAGCTAACTTTTTACTTGAACATGATTATCCAAACCTCAAGTTTGAGATGATTCTTCACTCACATTAATTATACATTGATACTGAAAGTATCATAGTATATTGGTTTTGTGCAATGTCCGTCATGGTGTCTGTCTGTCCGTCTGTCCGTCCGTATGAACGCCACTTTTTTCGACACCCGTAAAGCTAGAGACTTGAAACTTTTCAATTATGTTTATCTATAGACGGTACAGATAAAGTGTTAAGATCGGGGTGCCACGCCCACTAGGAGGCTGGGAAATCGATAAATTCGATAACTAAAAACCGATAAAACCAACTATTTGTCACATTCTTACAGCTAAAATTACCAAAATTTGCACGCAGATAGCTTGGCATGTCCCTAAAAAAACTGTATCAAAATTTTGGATGCCACGCCCACTCCTTCCACCCCTATCCTCCCTGCTCCTTGAAATTGTAAACGTCTATAGTTTTCACATTTTTTGGGCTAGAGCCACCAAATTTAGTGTCAAGATAGGTAGTAAAGTTTTCCAAAAAACTGCATCAAAACTGCACCACGCCCACACCACCACAGACTCCTTACCATCCGTTCTTTTACTGGTATCAAAGTATTCCGCAGTCGGTTGCGTCCGACTGCAACGTTTTCACTTGTTTTTAAGTTGTTATTTTTAGGAACGTGGGAATCTTAGAACCTTTGATAGCTAAGCAGATTCTCATTTGACGTTAGTTTTAGTCTATATCAAACCTATGCCTTCCCATTAAATCAACAATATCGAATGACAAACACTATTTTAAATATGAAAGAAACCTTCAAACAGATTTTCAGCTGCTGTCTAGTTTGTTATTGCTGGATTTATGAAGTGTGAGCCTAAAGACAGTCTATAAGCCACATTCGTAAAGTTCAAACTTAAGCTGTCAACTTTAGCATCAAGTGCACTTTAAACTGACTCTCTTACAAAGCGTTTAGTGTCAACAGAGTTCCACTTCTCCTACTGCACTCCCAATTAGGCGAACATAAAATAGCTGCAATGCTTTCCCACCAAATTTACGACCAATAAGCGACGCTAAACCAAATCCATTAAGAAGTCTCCACGACATTATCAACGCCCGCCACGCCCCTTTAAAAGTGTAACTGAAACACGTTTTAACAATTTTCTGCTTATTTTCACACATTGACTCCGGCATTTTGGCCGGCTTCAACGACAACGACAACGACTAAGACTGAGACTGAGACTTGGTCACCTGGCAGCCAACTCGACTTCTTTTTGGCCCCGGCTCGTGTTTAGTTTTGTTCGCTTTATGCTTCTTTGGCATATTATGTAATAAAAAAATGCAAGTGGCGCGAGCTTGTTTTTCTTATTTCTAAAGAGACACGCCAACTGAGAGAGAGAGAGCGAAGTTGTCCGCACTAACTGTCTAGAAATCATTAAAAAATAGCTCAAACATTTGCGTAAATAAAGAAATTACAACAACAGCAACGGGCATGAAAAGTAATATTGCAAAATTGCATAAATACAAAATCTATTGACCCAAATACAGTTTTATACAATTTTATAACCAGTCGGGCACATATGGCAACAAGCGGCAGCAGCAGCAGCAACCGATTTATGTTGCCACACTTTGCCACAGTTCCAGCCACAAAACTCCCAGCTCCCAGCTTTGAAGCTTTCTAACATTGCCAACAGCTAACAGCTGATGACGATATTGAGTCTCGCTTTTGGTCAACAGCCAGCTCATTGGTAACAGTAACACTTTCAATTGCAGCAGTCGGTGCGGCAACTGCAACTGCAACTGCAACAACAACACCACCAGCTAACCAGACAAACCAAACGGGCCATTCCAGCCAGCAAAATAAGTAGGTTGCTTGGCCAACAGGCCACTAAGCCACTAAGCCAGTAAGCCACCACTAAACCAACTGAGGCGATGAGCCACTCTGACTCTGGCTGCTTGGCATTTGCCAAAAACACAAAACAAAAAATCTTCTTTCCTGCCCGCACCTGTTTATTGTTGTTGTTGTGGCTGTTGTTGTTGTTGTCGCTGTCGTTGCTAATGCAATCGCTTTGTGTGCATGAGTCAAAAGCTGCAACTGCGATTTTAGCCTTCAGTTTTCAGCCAGAGGAATATGAGACAAAGTCAAGCAGCTTGTAAATGTCAAAGGACTTGGTTGAAAGTATTTGTTGTGAGAAAGTAAATACTATATATAATATTAACCATATAAGTTTATCGAGTTCCTTATATATCATATATACGATATTTAAAAGGTGTTGAGAGTATCTTTTTTTTAGAGCCTTTCTTCATGGCACAGATCCCACAAACGCCTTTAGTTAAAAGTTATAATTTCTTAAGCGTATGACAAGTTCGTTGCTTTTTATTGAAGTTGTTGTTATTGTTGTTGTTGTACAGTAGCGGCTTATTCGAGTGCGTTGTGTTGTCTTGTGCACTTGTTTATTTTTGGGGCTGTTTTTTTTTTTTTTCGTTTGTGATAAATTTCACACAGCATCCAAAATAAGAGAGAGAGGGAGAGACTGCAGGCTGAGCAGTGCGAAGGTCGCGCACCATTTATCTTTCTCTTGTGACAGCTGTTCCACATCCAGTTTGTTTTTTTCGAGCTTACTACTACTGGCTTTTAGTTGTATTTTTATTTATTTATTTTTGACACACGTCGCCTCCTTTTTATGCATTTTTAATAAATTTTTGAGTTAATTTTTGTTCGGTTGCCGCCAACTTATTATTTAATGCAGCATATAAAATTTCAATATTTTTTTTATTGCCACTGCGCTTTTAGCTGATTATAGGGAAGAAGGAGAGAAGCGATTGCAGCTTCACTTGAATGGCTTCATAAGCCAATGCCAAGGAAGCGCCCACAAAAGGGTCGGTAAATGAGGATAAAGGGAGGGGCAGGGTGTATAGCATTTCATAATTGGCATTGTTGGGACGCGTTGATTGGCAAATTGTATGAAATTATTGAAACGGCCGGAGAATGGCGGCGGAAAAAGTTTTCCGAAATCTTCGTAATGATCACAAAAAGTTCGTTCATCTTTTGCTCTGTTGACATTGAGACGCCCCAATATTGCGGAAGTTGGACAGACAGAGAGACAGACGTTCAGGTAGCCAGCATAAGTATTTAGCTATAATTGTAGCTTACACATTGCTTGGGTATTCATTAGGCTGGCAATTTCTTTACACAGAGCACGCATGCCCCAAAGGCGCCTTTCATTTGCTTGGTTAACTTTTGATTTCCCCCCTTCCTCGCCATGCTCAATTAACTTAAATTGGCAACACTTCGAGCGCATCAAATCATTCTTAAAAACAAATGTTCAACATTTACTCAACTGCATTAAGTAATTTAACATTCAAACTTCAGTTGCATAATTCGCAAAAACTATAAATGTAACAAAAGACTAAGGCAGCGAACTTGACATCCAGCTGAGCTAAAGGTGAAAGGTTACAAGTGAAGAAGCTGCCAGCTGTTTTCTGAGATAAAGCAATTAGTCTTCGATGCCATCAAATACTACAAAATAAGTATACGTCTAGAAAGTATTATAGTAATCGTTAAAAATGATTAGTAAGCAAGTTGTAACGGCTGAACGCGCCCAACGTTATAGATCTATAACTATCTTTTTGTATTAAAAACTTATTGACAAACATTATCTACAAAATGTTTCCGCCTCAGCTTAACTTGACTTGAACCTCTTTGACATTTAGCCAAATCTTAAATCTGCCGTTTCTGTTTAAACAAACAAATACACTTAACTAAATACTCAAATTGAACCTCTTTAAATATTTGGCCAGGGCTCTTAACGCCTTCTTGCAAATTCGTTAAGCCAATTCTTTTAGCTACTTTAGCTGCTAATCTGCCAAAACTTTTGAATTAAAGCCAAACATTGTTTTTTGGCCTAGCTAATTCTTATGGTGATTCTCCTCCTGTCCTCCTCTCTCTCTCTTTCTCTCTCTCCCTTCCTCTCTCCCCCTCGTTTGTTGCCGTAGCAAATCGTTGAAGCGTGGCCGCTTCACCAGATTATTGGCAAACAATTTTTATTTTTTCCAATAGCCAACAGCCAACAGCAGCAACATTAACTGCTGATTTTTGCTGCCTGTGCGTCTAGTTAGTTTACTTGTGTGTTGTAATTTATATCTTCATCTCTCTTGCTACCTGTCTCTATTTGCCTTTTGGCCATGCGGTTTAGCTTACGAGCCATTTTAAGCTTGTAGCACAATTTTACACTAAATGCTCTAATTACGCTGCAGAATTTTGTAGTTTGGACTTTAATGCTTAAACTTGGCTCGAAGCTTATGGCCAGTAAGTGCGTTTATAACAAATCCTTTTTTGTTTTTTGTTTTTTTGGGTTTTTGGGTTTTTTTTTTGGCTGAATTATAAGCAGGCTGATAGACGCAACGAAGGCCGCCAACGAAGCGTGTCAATAAAAACAACAAAAGAAATCATTCCTGACCTAAGACACAGCTTTTTTGATTGCCGTTGTTTAGCTGTCTGGCTGTCCGGCTGTCGATCTGTCTACGTGTCTCTCTCCCTGGGGATTGATGGGTTTCTAGCCCCAAATTGTGCGCTTATCAATAGGCAAATCAATTTGCGGTTTAAAAGCGTGCCGCATATTATATAAAAAAGATACGTTATAAGCAGTCAGGTTATTAACAAATGTGCCGCAAGGCACAAAAACAACAACATGTGGCAACATGAGCAAAAAAATTTAAAAAAAATCATCGCAGTGAATCACATGCTTATGTCAATATTTCAATTTAACGGCTAACAAAAAATAAACCCATCAACAACAACAAAGCGAGCACTTTGTCTTGTTTTGGTTTTGGTTTTGGTTTTTTTCCCCTTCTTCATTTCTGGTGACGTCTATTGCACTTAACTGTTTTTGCAGTTTGTGGTTAATTAAGATGACTTCTGTGCCCAGGCATGGCCAATTGGCGTAAGTATTTTGTGGGCGTCTCTTTGGTTCCCTGTATAAATATAGCTGTAAAGTTAAGTGGTCAAAAGTTGGCTGACACCAAAAATGAAAATTGCTGTCTGCGGCGCTTTGAAAGTGAAACGAAATGTATTTTGTGTGCGTTAAAACAGTTAAGATTGATGAGCCAAGTTAAGCGATAAGCTGGCTTAATTGGTAATTGGCTGAGCTAGCGCTTTATTTGAAAATTATGCAAACTTTTCATTTTCTTTCAAGTTGTGTAACTGTTAAGAACTTTGATGCCAAAAGAACGAAAAATATTTAATAAAAATAATCGTATCATGTGCGTGCAAAATCCCATAAAATCTTAGTAACTTGTATGTTTGTCATTTAAAGCATCCAATGTCATTGTCGCTTCGTGCATTGAACTACAAAACTACAGCGAGACAAACAACAACAACACTGGAAGTATTTGGGGCCCAACCTTCAAAAGATTTTGGAACTTTCGACACACCCCAAGTGTGGAACTAGCATTTCTTTGCGTCTGCTTCAGTACAATTTTTCACACTTTTTTTGTAGTTGTTTAGTTTTTGATTTTTATTTCATTTGCTGAACGCCAACACACACACACACACACACACACAGACAACAGAAAATAGTAGTATTATTTTATGCCCGGCTTGACATTGACTTACATATTTCCCCGTAATTTCTTTTCGTAACTGAACAAAGCTATAAAAGAACGGCATACGTTTTTATTGTGGGGTCAAAAATGAATCAGAGCCTAAAGGCAAGCCAGCTCACAAATTACAAGACACCCAACATATGTTTCACCTTAACATTGACCCGACCTTTGCAAAAATGTAGGTCAAGCGGAGGGCAAGAAAACTAAAATCGTCCAAGATCCAATGCTACGTGTTTTGCGGTTGCATATTTGCACAAAAAACCCAGCAACATAACAAAACCCAAAAAAAAAATAAAATAAAATCTGCATATGAGTAAGACTTTAAATACAAGAAAACAAATTTGCATAACATTTAGCAAAAGTCGCAAAAAAAAATAAATTAAAATTATATAACAAGCCCAGACTAAACTTAGAAAAAAAAAGGGCATTGCCTTTAGAGATTAGACGCTTCAATCAAAGTAAATGACAGATCCAGATTCTATAGATCGATCAGTCCGATCTCAGCTATAAATTTTGTACTGTGTTATAATAAATAGTACTAAATACTTATTGTACCTGTAGCTATTTTCTTGAACTTTAGTCGCACTTCCAAGTCATTAAAGAGATAAGTTATTAGAATGCGCAAAAAACTCATCAATTTCTTGTTGATTTTTGACAGAGTTGTTTGCTACTATGAGAGCCTAATTAAGATTCAAAGGGCTCGATTGACATTTAACTCGACTTAGACACTTGCAATCAATATTATTAACATAGTATAATTGGCCATGTAAATGCAACTATTGCGTTGCCATAATTCGATTTCAACTTGTTCGTATAATTTTTAAGTGTATTTTGAACCTAGCACAATTATGTACACACATTGCTCATACGCTTCGTTAAACACAATTTCAACTTACTTTTCAAATAAAATTCCTTTTGATATTCCAAAAAAAATGTTAAGGGATTTTCGCTAATTAGTTTGGGGACTAATTTTATGTTTGGGGTCTGCTTTTGAATTTAACTTTTAGCGCTATCAAATCAGCCGCATGTTCGTGTGATTGGTTTTTGTTTATTGCCAATTTCTTTAAGAATTCGCATATCCTTATGATGCACAATAGCACATAGTGTTGAATGTATTCGCTTTGCGTGTTGCTTGTGCAGCATGCAATTATTCAAGATTGTGAAATAACACCACACAACATAAAACTAAAATCGAAAACTTAAATTGAAATTAAAATTTTAGCCGAAACTGAAACTGAAACCGAGATGCAAAAGACGCGATCGCGTACTGCTTCCGAGCATGTGTCGTGTGTCGTTTTAAAGTTGAAGTTGACGCGTCGAAATGAAAAGCTCGCATGAATGGACGAACAGCGTCGCAAGACGTTTTTGTTCAAAACGCAAGACTTAAGTCGCAGTCGTGGCTCAGCGGCAGCGACGCCGACTAAGTATCGTTACAGCTGAGCCGAGCAAAAACGGCCGACTCGGCTGCTCAGCTGGCACTCTATCTCTGTGTGTGTGCGTGTGCAAATCTCTGCTTGAGTCGGCAAAGCTGCGCTATCACTTGGCGCAATCCTCGCTGCGACGCGTCGCTGCATTTGTTGATATACAAATTTGGCAACTTTTGCACTGCTGCCGCCGCCGCTGCCGCTGCTCTGCGTTCTCAGTTATGCATGTATGCAATCCTCGCTGCTGCCGCTGCACTTTTAATACCATACAATTTGGCAACATTTTTAAACAGCGAGCTCTCTGCGCCTGCGTGTCGTCGACGTCGACAGCGCTGCGCTGCTCTACGTTCTCAGCGCCTGCGCCGTGGTAAGTTTTCTGTTAAGCACACTGTGTTGAGTTTTTCCTTTTGTTGATTTGTACTTGTTTACAAGGGGAATTTTTGTGTTGTTGTTGACTTTAAAGTTGCTGAGTCACATTGGCGCTTATCGCCGGCTGGCTTGTGGTTCTAGTTTTTAGTGGCCGTAAACAGATCTTGAAGCTGCTTCCTGCATTGTTTACTTTAGGCCATAATCGTTAAGGGTTTTTCTGAAGGATATCCAATGCGACAGTGGAAGATTACGCATCGATGAACAATTCTTCTTTTACTTCCTTTTAATAATTGCAAACAAACTTCGGATTGGGATAAGTCCAAGGTCAAGTTAATGTTCAAAACACTTTTAACTTTAATTGCAAGTTTTTGTTGTGAAAATTCTATACATTAAATGGTCAACAAACAGCAAGTGGAAAATTTTTCAAGCTCACATATACAGCGCAATAGTTTTATTAACTAGCTCTCGCACTCAAAGTAAACTAAACTTCATACTAACGATCAAATGCTCGGTCGCGCTCAGTTAGCCACTGTCGACCCCACAAGATGTAGTATATAGTACTAACTGCTTGAACAAATCTATGAACAGTATTACGCACTTTAGTCTATAATTAACAGCTTCAGTTTGTTTATCAACAAGAACCGATAAATAACACATCGCTGGGAGCTATAAAGAGAACAGGCCCACAAAAAATATTAACATATTTCAAATGTTGATTGCACTTAACACACACAAAGACACTTTTCCTACGCGACTTTATGCTGCATTCTTCAGAAGTGTTTAGTTGATAATTATATAGTAGCCGATAGCTAATAATCTAATTGTGATTGTGATTGTGCTGTGCAAAAATCAATTACAAATTCATATCTTAACGATCTTATTGACTGATTTGCATGTTGTTGCCGTTAAGGGGAACAACCAAGAGTTGTTTCATTCTATTTTCTTCTATGCGGTTCTATTACAACGCCACACAGAGTTCAAGATTTGATTGTCTAAACTATCGACATGTACTAAAATAGCGGAAACAAAGCTTTTGGCCAGTTGCCGCCAATTAAACAATAACAAGCACTTGAAGAACTCTCAACTTAAGTTTTATAAACATTTAAATGCCCAATCAAGCGTTAAGAAGTATTTGTCATGTTTAAGTGAGTTCATGTAAAAGCCATTCAAAATGAACTCGGAACTCGGAACTAAATCCAAGATCCGTTACAGCAACAAATTTCACAAGTATGACTCAATATAGTAAATATTTCAGGTACAAGGATATCGCTGCACTTACACAAAGACCTTAATCTAATAAGCCAATGACAAGAACGACTTTATTGCAGTTGTGAATAAAAAAAAATTAACAGAGTTGGACATGATGTGCACAACAAGCAAGCACTAAAATTAAATGTATTTTGCTTAAATTATAATTACCAATGTCTTAGCACAAAAGGTCACAATGCACATTAAAACCAACAACAAAATGTCGCTATGGACAACATAACTAAAAATATAGTTTAAATAAAGCTTGGCTTAAGTGTCCAACAAAGCAGCGTTTAATGGCTCAACTATTGCAGATTGTTTCAGGCCAATAGCACGGAGACAAGTTCAAGTTTGTGTAGCACAAAATGAAACCAACAATGAAGAGAAAAATAAGCCTAAACGGGTGATTAGTTAACGGCATGATAGTTAAAGGTAAACATAATCTTATTACTTAAAAAGCTTTATAAATAGAGTACTTATTCTTGAACAAAACAAAAAGTAATGCATATACAAAAATTCCCAGAATATTTTCATCAACTTGTGGTAAACATTTCTTTTTGCCATATATGAATTATTAGAAGAAGTCTGTTGGTAATTATTTCCATATCAGCGCCTTTTATTACACGCCAAGTTTAACAGCGAAAAAGTTTTCAAAGATTTTAGCATATCATACGTAAACAACAATACAGACAGGGGCTTTAAGCATCAAGAAAATAAAACAAAAGCAATATTAAAATGTTGTCCTTCGACCAGTAATTGAAAGCAAAGCCGCGTTAAGAAATCGACGTAAACAGCATTTAGCAAACTCCTCAAATTGCTTGGATTTCTTCTAAGCCAGCCGTCTGTAAATTATGGCCCAGGTCAACAGCAGCAACAACAAAGTTAACAGCTGTTGTTGTTTTCGTTTGTCTGCTTTGTAAACCCGTTTACGAGCCCATTTACGTTTTGAGTAATTGAAATACATGTAAAAATTATTGCACTTCACGCCACATATTTTGGCAATATTTTTATACAATATATCATATATCATATTTTGCTAGGTCATTTCTCATGTGTCGCTTATTTCGCCTGATTTCCGATTCGCAATGGCAATGAAATGCCATTTGATCTTTCGATCTTTACTGGGTTATGTACCCAAACCTGGGACAACTAGTATTTGCTCAGGTGATTCAACTCTTCTCAATGTGAAGGATGGCTAAAGTTTGTTTTGTAGTTTTTGATGTGTGTGCCTGACATTCTGGCCACACCTTTTTAAAGATTTCACTATCGTACAAACAGATCGTACAAACAGATGAATATTAAAAAGTAAGAATTAATAGGCTACCTCAACTAGCTCAAATGAAATGCATTTAGTCTAAATACTAGAAAAGCTGATTTTATATGACACAATAATTAACATAAAGCTCTGTTGAGACCTAATAGAATCCTATGTAAAACCATATTATTCCACTTTCATAATTTTTATAAATCCGGTTAATTTATTCTTTTAGATAGTAGAATTGTGAAGCATTTACAATGATGCTTGTGATTATGTTAACGATATGACTAAAAAAAAAAAGATGCATAGTCTTGGGCTGAAAGTAAATATTTTGCTGCCACATACTCTTAGGAGCTCAAATATATTGACTTTTGAGCCTTTGTCACCACGCCAACGCCAACAACGCCAGAACAAAACATTTATGTTCGTGTTAAGCGTTAAGCTCGTTCTTTTAAGTTCGTATTAAGCGTTAAGCTCGGTTAAGTCAACTTTTGAGGTCGAAGAAAAGTTGTCCTTGGTTTTAAATCAGAACAAAATAAAGCGCAAATAATTTGAAAAAAAATGAGTAAAAAAAGCTGACGGTTTTTGACATAAGTGTATAAATCTAACTGTCGAACATAAATCAACTTGATTATTATTTTCAAAATTAAGAAAGCAATTTTGATTTGCAATTTTACAACTACTTACTCAAACAAACAAAGATAAACAGGTTCTTATTGATCGGTCTATAAAACATGCGACTTATACTTAGTAGAATCAATTTGATTTATAATTGTACTGCATGTTTTCCGTAAGCCTTGTTTACCTATTTTATTACAAAAAATTTCCGCTGTTTTCGTTAGCGGCTAGTCTGTAATAATTAATTAAATAATTATCCTAAGTGCATCTTGGTCAGCTTGGATCTATAAAAGAATATAGAGAAATGCATTAAAACTCTGACGTCGAAATTGGTTATTGCTTAAAACATAGTATTTTTGTAGCTGCAAACTGCCTACCCAGCAAATACCCTACCCTTTAAGATAAGGTTTTAATTCTTATCACTTGTTTGGAATCTCTCGTAGAGGGTATAGAAAATAGGCATTTATTGATAACAGTTACTGCTAATGTATATTTAAAACGAACTGTATAATAAGTATTATGCACATTATAGACACCTTTGTGGCCCTTTTAAGGTTAAGCCCGGCTTGACCTAGGCCACAACGATGTGGGTCATAAAACGGAGCAAAGTGCGCGTTAACAAACTCGTTTTATTTATTGCACTTTTTGCACTTGTTGCCACTCAATCACGCATTCAATTGCGACACACACACACACACACACAGACAGACTCACACAGACACTCACTCTCCCATTGCCCGTGAATGTAATTAACTCTCTCAGCGCTTCCCACATGGCCGTCATTTAATTATGTTTCAATTGTTATTTAATTATTGCACAATATATATAGTGTTCAGGTTTTTTGCACATCCAAATGTGGTTTTTATTTATTATTATAATTAAGTGGGTTATATTTTTCACTTAATTTGTATGTTTGAAACTAGCTACTTTTATTATTATTGCAAATATTTGTTTGACATGATCTCACGACAGCTCACTTCCAACTGTGGTACACAGAGCGTCTTTTAGTTTAAATTCAGATTTCTTTGCCGCAAGAATTTCAGCCTAAGTGACTTGAACATGAGCGGAGTGCGGTAGGTAGAGAAGATTGTATATTCAAAATGCTGTAATGATGAGTGTGAATGATGCAAATTGAAGCGCCCAAAGACCGCAGAGCGCTCCTGAACTTTATCATATTAAATATGCTTTAATTGAACTATGCGACTGACCCGTTGATGTTCGTATGAGTATAAAAAATATCTATGTATTTATGTGTGTAACTTTTAGATATGCTCAGTTATATGAAAAGTGTTCTAGCTACAGCTGTGCTTAAGGAATGTAGCAAGAATGTTGAATGTTTGTCCAGTGAAACATGTTTAACTTATTACCCTTATCTAGGGATATTCATTGTTGTCAGTTGTTGTACCAAAAACATATCCTAAGTAAATAAAAATAATTTTTTTTTTACTTTCAAATTATGAGTTATGTAAATTCAACCCTTCCCTCACACTGTCTCTGACTTTGAATGTCAATCAAATCCAAATAGATAAACATAACCCACAAAAAATATGAACATTTATGCAAATAGAAAAATATTAAATGCAAAAACTAAATTGTGCAATCAAAATTTACGTTGTATGCAAACAAAAAAACAAAAATACCAAATGCACTTTGATGGCTGATAGATGCTGCTGGGCAGGGAGCGGTTGGAGGGAGGCGGGTTGAGCAGCTCGGATGCTGCTGCTGCCACATCAGAAACAGAAGCCAAGTGTCCATCAGAAATGCAGCCACTGGACAGCAACTGGATGGAAAATGGGCGCGATCCATTTACCGGATTAATTAAAAATGTATCGCCTTAGGCCGCAGGCTTTCACTCCAAAATTCTGGCAGTAAGTTAATTAAAATCGTCGAATGTTTTTAAAATGTATTCTTCTTGCTTCAAACTTGATTTGGCTTAAAGTTTGTAACTTAGTTTGCAATGAATATTCATTTCATTTCATAATATCCTGTTTTGGGTCCAAACACGTGACCAAAACGAATTTAATGCTTATTTTTATTTCTATTGCGCGAGCTAATCGCATTACAAATGCAGCTCTATATATGTCCAATAAATATTGCTCGCATTTATCACACATTTCGAGCCACCCTTTTAGCTTATTTCGTTGCGCATCCCCTAAATCAGAATCAGTTTTGCCTTCTTAGCATACTTTATACGAATTTCAACGCAATCTGTTACCTAACTAAGCGCTACATTGATGCTACTCTTTAGAGGTGGGGGTAGTGCGTCATGTGGCAGCCACTACACGCTCTATTCTGTTAAGCTTTGACAACTTGTTACGAGCTCATTTCTGATAAGTCAAATTGTCAAACTGAAAAGATAATTAGACCAAGTGATTGCGTTCAGGTTAGAGGTGAATGGCAATCAATCAATAAATTTTATATTTGTGATAATTGCGAAAACGTCAATATGAAGTCCGACTTTAATGGCAGGATGATATAAGCTCGCGTCGGTAATGCAACTAATTAAAATATCAGTTGGAAAGGGAAATAGACTTAAATAATGAATAATTAAAATATAATTCTAGCTTGAAAGAAATTAAGTGAACAAACTTCCCATTCAAATCTACCCAACAAGTTAGTACTAGAATTAGGTTCTGGTATTCGTAACTTTTAAATATCTCTTATGGTTAAGGGGTTGAACTAAGCATATGCCAATTGCAGTTGAGCAAGCTGATAAGACTATTTAATTTTAAATAACTAACTAATTTTCAACCTTAAAATAGAGTTAAAGTAGGAAGTGATTGCATTAAGGTTGAAGGTGAATTGAATGAAGTACGGCTTTAATGAAAGGATCTCATGTCTGTAATGTAACTTATTAAAATACCAAATTCATAACAATCTCTATCTTTCTGTGTAATATATATCTAAGATCATGCTTAATAACAAATCGAAAGTCTAACTTGCAGCGTATCTTTCATCATCTGCTGTCAACTCTTTTCTTCTCTAACCCAATAAATCACATGATGTTTTGACTAATTACCCAACTAAGCTATCAATTCAACAGTTATGTATCTCATGTGTGTATGCTCTGTATGTGCTGTGACATTATAAAACAACTACATAAATTTTCAAGTTACTTACGCCTCAGCAAGTAGAAGAAAGAAATCAAAAAGAACTGAATTTAAACAATGCCATCCAAATGCCCACAGAGAGTCACATAACTCAAGCAAGCACAAAAGGACCAACAACAACAACAAACGGACGACAGCAAACATAAAAATTAATTAAAGTCTCGCCTCAAGATGCCTGCCAGCCCTTGCCCCTTGTTCCTTGTCCCTGTGGCAAGTCAAGTAGCGGCAATGTCTTCTTTTTCGCCCAAATTGTTCACACGTTGAGCGTCGCGACGCCTTGCAACATCTTGTGGCAATGTATGTACGCCTTAAAGGCTGCAACAAACGACAAGCGACCCGGATTTTTGTGTGTGTGTGTGTGTGTGTCCCTTGTTGCTGCCACATTTAGCAGCCGCGGCGTCAAGTGATGCGCCTTTTTATTTAACGCCCAAAATTGCCCAAGCATTCAAAAGGTAACAACCCTTAAACAGGGTTGTCCTCTGTTGTTGTTATTGTTTTGAGCTGTCAAGTTTTGCTGCATGTTGCTGTGATTTCGTGTAATTTTATTAATCACAACAACACATTCGTCTGTGCTCGCTTTAACCTACCCCGCAACCCTTTCTAATTGTATGCGCATCCTTTTCAATTTGGAAACTGTTTTCTTTGGGTCCTGTCATTTAGCTTTGACTAATTATGCAATTTGTATGCAATAAAAATATTAATTGCCAACAACTACCGCACATTATAAATATTATTATTTTTATTAAAAATTATACAATTTACTCATTCTGTATTTTTGTTTGTTTGTTTTCATTAAAGCTGCCTGTCTGCTTTGTTTATTTATTTGCTGATGTCTCTCCTTGCCTCCCTTTCCAGTTGTTTGCTGTTGTTGGTCAAGCAGGGGAAAAAAATGTGAATAGCCGCATGCAAATTTTCCACTTGGCTTATTCGGCGCTTTCATGCGAACATCGATGCGATGGCTGCATTGAAAAAAACGAGCTACAAAAATAAATATCCATGTTGAAATTTCGTAGAATGTTCCCCTTATTTGTTTATTTATAGGTCATCAGACGCAGAACCTTATTCTAGCCTTTATGAAATTATTGCAATTTAATTTTATTAAGCTTTACAAGTATGTTTATTTGCCAATCTCTTGACCGCACATTAACATATCGACAACACTTTAAATATCATACAAAGCCACTTCGGAAACCACAACAAAAACCACACACTCACACTCACCCACACACACACACAAGCAATAAATAAATATTAAATTTGCATTGTGCAATATTCATAAATTAAGCAATTATTTCATTACAAGCACCTGTTTATTGTCCACTTTTGACAAAATTTTACATACACTCAGCATAATAAAAATAAAAATTAAATCAAATTAAATTTTCATGGAGTGAAGTCATGAACTTTGCCGCAGTTTTCAGAAAACTTTGAAGAAAATAAAATAAAATAATAAAAAAAAGGAAAAAAGTCCTGCAAAACTTTATTTTTTTGCGACGCTGGCTGGCAACTAAAAATCGCTTCATTCTAATTACTTCCTTTTGAAAAAAAGATTGAGAGGGAGTTTGGGCTGAAAGCGCGAGCCGCAAGAAGGACTTCCTGCCAACGTGGCAGGACACGTCTAGTTTAAGTAGTGAGCTCTGTGAGCGCTGGGGCACATAAAACAATCGTTTCGTAATAAAGATGAAAATTTTATTAAAAGATGTCGGAAACAGATGTCGCCGCTGCCTCCCCGCCCTCACACACACTCCGACCTTCATTCTGCCCGGCAGGCTGTGTGCCAAAGGCAGAAAGAGAAAGAGAGAGGGAGGGCGAGAGAGCGTGGAATCCAGCATAGAAACCAGTGAATCCAGAAGCCAACCAGCCAACCAACCAACACACACTTTATAATCTTTTATCGCATTTTTTCTACTTGGTTGACACAAAGAGCGTATTTATGCGACTGTTAACGTTATGAAAAGCCCATAATTTGCCAGCCACCCACCCTACACCAACGTATTTGCCATATAATAAAAATAATAAACGTTATGCTGAAAATCGATAGCAAACAGAATTCACATTCATATTGTAGGCGAAGGGGGGCAGAGAGAGAGGTTGCTTGCATCGTGTAGCAGCTGATATCGACAGTTGACTTGGCGGCGGTTGTCGTGAAACTCATGAACTGTTCTGTTCTGTTCTGTTCAGCTTTTTTCAACTATACTTATATCGTTATAGCCATCGAGTGTCGTGTATAAATGTTTGCGCTTTATTATATTGCCCATCTACGCCCTCAACCAAACATATATGTATGTATGTGTGTATTGCTCCCTCCTCTTGCGGCATCTTGTGACATTTTACCTTCGCTTCTTTCGTCCTTTTTTTTGGCGACTCTGCGTGCAATCGGCATCCATTGTAGTATGTTGTACTCATGCCGATACATACAACGAAACGAGTACACGATAATGATATCCATATAATGATGCGGCTGTCAGTTCCATTCTATTGGCATTTCACGTTGTACACGTTGTATGTCCCTGCAGCATGGATTACCACACCACCCACAGGCAACCACTGAGTTGACAAAGTCTTTGAACCAAGTTTAGAATTTGAAGATGCTTACCTGAAATGGATATAAAGCAGCAGACATATTTATATGTGATGATGGGGAAAGTCAAGAGCAGAACTATAAAAATGAGATAAGACTAAGACTAAAGACTCAAATTTAGTTATGTTTTTAAAATATTAAATAATAATCAATTCAATCATTCAATGCTCTTAAAAATTCATTGCACAACACTATTCAAGTGATTATCAAGGCTTTTCTTTATGTGTATTATTATCCATTTTAGCCAAAAATGGCAATGTTTATTACCCATCTTAACAAAGGCGCCGCCAACAAAAGCCAAAAATGCTCAAAACAATATTTAAAATAGAGCCACACAAACTCAAGTAATTTACATATTTTCAATTCAGCAAACACTTTGCCACCAACAACAACAAACAACTCAAATGTGCGTCGTATAAAAACAATTAAAAGTTTGCCTTTAACACTTTGGCTGAAAACAGAATTGTGTATTGTGACTAAACCCTTTTTTCAGCTGTCAAGGAGTATTTGTGGCTGCTGCACATTCCATCCAATCCACTTATCAAATAATTGTCCACATATTATGCCCGGGCAACAAATACAGATATGCACACATGCACACATTCGCACACAAAGTTAAGTATACGCCATGACAACTGGCACCAAAGCACCAAATTGTGGAAAATTGAAAATCATCTGTGCTCCAAAACGTAATCTCAAAGCCACCCACATAGACAGCAGCAGAAAGCCGTCGCATAGCATTTGGGTGCCAAATAAAAATGTAAGGACACACACACACAGGCAGACACACACACACACACACACTCTCAGAGGGCGCATGGTGGAAATCCTTTGCATAAATGATGATGGCTTGGCATGATGAGAACTTTTAATCATTATTATCACATATTTATACGCTTATATGAGCATGTTTTATGTACTCGCTGGCAGCAGCAGCAGCAGCAGCAGAAGCAGGATGCGGAGTAATCCTTTTGAAAGCAAAAACCCACAAATGGCAGCGCAAAAAGACTGACAAAACAAAGCCAGGATAACACACACACACATACATATAACTAAAGTACTTACATATATGAGTCTGCTTTGTTATCCTTATTCTTATTGTTTGGCATCGCTGAGAGTGCTCCTCATGCTGTTCATGATGAGTTTCCAATTCGAGTTGAGACCACGCCCACAAAGCGTTGAGCCACACAAGTGGGGTGGCTGTAGGGTGGGGGAGGCACAAGGACGACCACTTGCACTTTTCGTTAGCCACAAACAAGGGTTGCTTTTGCTCCATGCTTGCTCTCTGTGTGCTCTATGTGTGTGTGTGTGTGTGTGTGTGTGTGTGTGTGTGTATTGTGCAAATAGAGTGGAGCGTACACATAAAAGTCAAAAGGACAAGCATAGTAAGTTTCTAAGCTTCTATATAAAGCAGCACGAGAATCCTGTCACTTGGCCAACTCGACGCTATATACTCAGCATATGTTGCTGCTGTTGTTGTTGTTGTTGTTGCTGCTGCCGACTCGCCGTTGTAGTAAATAAGTCATCATTGTCGATTGTCGTCATCAACGCGCCGAGGACAACTAATTTGCGGTCATAATAAAAGTTAATCTACTGACTCCTGGCTTTGGCTTGTTCCAAACGTTTGTTCCTTGTCCTTGCTGCAACAAATTGTGTGCTGTGGACAGAGCAACAGAATACGTACCAGGAATATATTATTTAGAATTATTTTATGTGCAGTTAAGGGTTAAGAGTTATGCTTTATATGGGAGTAAAGCTTATATTTCAGAATATGAGATTTTTTGGAGAACTTTTTTAATATACGTAAATATTTTCATGCATAGGATTTATTTATTTTGATTTTTATACAATTGAAGTAATTTATTTGTCAATATATTTCTTGAATCTATTTTGTAGAATTTACGCACATTTTTATCAGTGTAAAATTAAGTTTAGTAAAATATTTATAAATGATCATCCATGAATCTCATACTTTAGGCCACTGTGCGCACAGTGTGCTCACAACAAGGGATCAAGAGAGCAGAAACAGGACAGCAACAACAAAATGGAGGAAAAAAGTAAACAAACAAACACAGGAGCAGTTTAAGGCAAGCAAAGCAACAAAACAAGAAAATTAAATTTTTATTGTTTTCAGACAAATAAAATCAAATAAAAAGCGAACAACAATAACAGGAACAGAAGAGTCTGCCAGCAATGGCAAAAGGCGCCACATGACACAAAAGAGAGCTCACAGTATGTATGTACATAAGGAGGACGTCACGTGCCACATAGTACTACATAGAGTGCGTGCAGCGACTGGGCAGGAGAAACAGACCAACCACCGAAGAGCAACCCCTAAAATTGTGTGGCATGCAGCAGTGGCAGCAGCAGTGGCAGCAACAGCAACAGCAGACAAAATGTTGATGCTGAGGATTCAGTACGAATCGAGCACTCGACGGTTACGCGGCGCGGCATACAGCACAGCACTGGCCAAATAAATATAGACACTTACACACACACACACACACACACACACAGTTTTAAGCGGAACGTCACGTGATGTCGACGGCGTTTCTTGTGGACAGCTTACTGCATGCCCAGCGCGCCCAGAGCTACAGTGAGAGCCAGCTAAAGTCCAGTCGTCTCAGCGAGATGCTCCTGGGTCGTGGCCAGGCCGAGCCTGTGCCAGAGGAGCGCTCCTCCTCGTCGGAGCTGCAGCTGTGCAATTGCAACTGTGGCAAACGTGGTGGCTACAAATGTGATAAGTGTCGTGAGAATCGTGCCGAAAGTGTGGATAGCATTGAGGAAATGGAGCTGGACGATGAGGAGGACGATGAGGATGAGGATGAAATAGTGGCGGATATCGATTGCGTGGAGAGGCCACATTTGGATGAGGAGGAGCTGGACGATGAGCTGGTGGAGCGTGAGGCAATCAAATTGCCCAAAGTGGAGCCCAAGGAGAACACTAGTATCAACAATAACAACAACAGCACCACCGTCGGCAGCACCACCATACTGAAGGATAACAATAGCAAACCCATACTCAAGTTTAGCGTATCCGCCATCTTGGGTGATACACGCGAAGGAGTACGCGTTAGAAACGGTAAGGAGGGGAGGGGTGGTAATAAATGCGGCTTGGCAATTAATTTGCCGTGGCTAATGCCAAACAATAACAAAAATCTAAATACAATTGCAATATGAAAAGCCAAAAGAATAACAAAAAATGAACAAAATTTCGCAAGATATTAAAAAACACAAAAGGATCTCGCCTCGATTTCGATTTCGATTTCGTTGTGCCACAGGGATCAGTTCTCTCCTGCGCTCCTTTATCTATCTAGTTTATTGTGCTCTTTAAGCCCTTGAGGCGTCCTTTGCAACGGCTGTAAAAACACAACCACACCTAATCATGTTTAAATTATTGTATCTGAGCCTCAACAAATCCGTCGGTAGCCGCCACCAGAACAAAACCAAACCAAATGTGCCTCAAACCAGTTCCGAGTTCCGTATTTTGTTTCCTTTTTTGCGGCTGCGCGTGCTGCTTAACGGTACCACGAGGGTTCACTAAACTATTTTTTATGAAACACAACACACATACACACACACACACAAAAGTAGGCGTGACTAATTGTCTATCCGTCATTGTAACTGCAACGCATTTCATCTAATTCCTTTTTGTTAGCATGTGAATTGACAAATTCCAGGTTTTTGGTATTGTGTGTCCTTTATGTTATTAATGAGTGGGCAGAATCGCTTTTTATTGTATTTTATCACTAGTTTTTTTATGTGATTTTATGTGGCAATTTTCTTGCTTTTTTTTTGGGCATTTTTGCCTGGATTAAATGGCAAAAGCGTGGCAAAAATTGCAAGCTAATGCGAAATGTGGTTAGATAACATTAAGAAAAGATTAAAAATGACATGGGTGTAAAATATATCTATTGATAAAACTAAGATTCCTTAGGTTGACAAAATATTGTTTAAGGTCAGTTAAACCATGTTTGTACATATGATTGCTTCTGTTTGTTAGCTTCAAGAATTTTAAGTTGTTAGTCTAGTTTTAGGAGCAAAAATAAATGCTATTTGAATCGCTCTCATTTGGCTTTCTTATCTACATAATTTACTTCTTACTTAAATATCTTAAAGACTAATTTATCTTAAAAGTATTGCTTAGACATATTTTCCTTATAGTCCTCTCTTAACATTCTTCTATAATTATTGCCATAAATTTCCACTTACTTTATTACTCTTTTTTCGCACAACTAATTAACCCAACAGCTAATTGGTCATCTATATTACTTTTAGCATTGCCACAAATTAACTTTTTTATGTCACCAAAACCAATTCGGCCAAACTTTTTGCCAAACTATAATTTTTGGCATTTGCTGTGTGGCACAGATGCAAAAACTGAACTAGAAAAAAAGTCCCGTTGAAAGCCCAAAAACAAACAATGCGAACAATTATAACTAAATTTGTGCGCTCATTAGGCACACATGTGGCACACACACACTCACACATGCACAAAAACTTTTGCCACAAGATTTTAGCAAATTAAACACACACCACACACACACACACACACACACACACGTAGACAAAGCGAACTAAAGAGGCGTTAATACGTTAATTGTTTCAGTCACTCTAATCGAATTAAAATCATATCCTGCAGCGCCTGTCAGTGTATGTGCGTGTGTGTGTTTATGTGTGTGTGTGTGTGTGTGTGTGGCGAATGGCGTCTGCTGCTTTACGGTGTTTAATTAGATTTTGAAATGCAGCCACAAAACGCCAAAATCTTTCCCCAGGCTCTTCCAGCTTTCGAAAATCAAAGGCGCAAAACTTTTGTTTGCTTTCCACATGAACTGAAATCGCAAAATGAAGGCGTCGACGGTGTCTGCTCCTTAGGTGTGTGTGTGTGTGTGTGTGCGTGTGCGTGTGTGTGTGCTCAAAGTTTTCGATGTGTTGGCATCTGTGTGTTTGGGGATGGGGGGTTAGGCGAAAGGGAGCTGCGAGCTGTTTAATTATGCCAGTTTGACACTTCAAAGCAGCATCTGCTTTGGAGCCAGAAAGAGATTCAAGATATTCACACACACTTACACACATGAAGGGTTGGCTTCTTGACAAGATATTTGGGGGCTGATAATATGCCAGTGTGTGTGTGTGTTGTGTTTATTTCAGTTCCTGGGGATTGTTTTGAAGTTGGCGTTGATAGGATTAAGACAACAGACACTTTAACATGGCTATAAGTTGTGTTAAAGAGGAGATTTGATCTTTAAATGAGAGTTATTGTGAACTCATTGATGGTAATTCATTAACAAATGAGCATTATAAGAGGTTCTTATTTATCATATTTAAATTTGATTGTTTAATTTAATGCCTTACCCGAACTTTCTCTTTTACAGAGTTTATGCAACCGCAGCATATTTGGCCTTATCTGCAACAAAACTTTATGCAACATCACACACATCAATATCATCAGCACCATCAACATGCGCAACAGCAACAGCAGCAGCAGCAACAGCAACAACAACAACAACCGCCTTTACCACCAACGCATCATCATCAGCATCATTCACACCATCAGCATCACCACCAGCAACAACATCATCCGGCATTGGTGGGGCAGGCGCCACTTGGACTATCACACCCACTGCATCATCATGCCCACCATGCACACTTTCCACATCCCGCATTTCTAACGCATCAACAGCAACACCAACAACAGCACCAGCAACAACAACAGCAACACCACGGCAATAGTTGTCAACCGCAAACCACAGCAACGACGGCCGCATCCTCGTCGTCACCTGGCAGCACAATTAGTGATAGCGACAACAATCACAGCAACAGCAACAGCAATTCCAATAGCAACAACAACAACAACAGCATTGCTGTTCTCGATGGTCGACCGCATGAAATCGGCAACGACAGCAACCAGGAGGATAACAACAATCGAAGATTAACGCAAGAAAAGCTACAGCAACAACAACTGTTGAGCGGACAAGCAACAGGAGCAACATCACATCCGACACCACCACCCCCGCCACCACCCATACATCCGGTGATTGCCAAACCCATGCCCAGTCGGCCAACCCCCTTTCTGCCCCACACACTGAATCATCCGCATTTGCATTCACTGCTGGCGCATTGTCGCAATCCCTACATGAGTGGTGAGTGTTCCCAGTCCAATTTAATTACTGCCTAACCTACTGTTTAGACGCCCCATGGCGCTCATTAACAAGTGTTTGCTGACCAATCCCCCCAAAAGCCCCCTCCGCACTTGACTAATGCAATTTTCCCCCAAATCTATATTATTTTGTTGCAGTTGGTGCCCAAGTGTTTCCCCTGCCACCGGGTCAAGGGTTCCCCTGGGCGCATTCGACACGTGGCAAGCCACGCAGAGGCATGATGCGGCGTGCCGTCTTCTCAGGTTTGTGTTGAGTGTGGGACCTTCTCCTATTGGGTTTAATTGCATTTAAAACTGTTGCTATTTTCAATGCAGACTCGCAGCGCAAGGGGCTGGAGAAACGTTTCCAGCAGCAGAAATATATCAGTAAGCCCGATCGCAAGAAGCTGGCTGAGAGACTGGGCCTAAAAGATTCTCAGGTGAGTTTTTGCAACCATAAATTTATCAAATCTGAAGCGATTTTTGAAATCAAATTAGACAATACGCATTTAGAGATAGGATCTCAAATTATAATTCACTTAAAGTTAGAATCCCGACTCTTACATAAAACTTAGGTTTTCTCTAAAGCTTTCGACACAGTCTCCGCTACAGCCAATTAAAATTTTTGTATGGCCAATCAAATGGAAATAAACAAAGTGTTGACAAAACAAAAATCAATAAGCTCCATGGATACGAGCTCATAATAAACTTAAAATTATGCCATTATAAAAATTTATTTTTAACCGCGCATAAACAATTTTCAAAACTTTTCAAATCAGCTTTGATAAGCAACAGCAAACAACAACAATAATAATAATAATAGTAATAATAAGTAGAACAACAGCCAAAGCGGTGGCTTATAAAATAAAAGCCATAAAGCAGGGCGAAAAATAAAACTCCGCCCTTAAAATGCCCGAAAAAGCTCTCAGCAATGGCTGCGCAGAGCTAAAATGGAAGCCCGTATAAGTATAACAGGTCGCACAGGCAGGGTGGGGCAGGGATAATGGTTGGGTTTGGGGGAGTGGGGTCTGGGCGTGCTTCCTTTAAATGCGCAGTCGCTTGTCTTGGCCGTATGCATGTATGTATATATAGAGAGGTCGTTGCTTGTTGTTGCCAACGAAATACATATAATGAAATTATAACGAGCCATAAGAAATTCATTTCGGCTTCCCCATAGCAAACGAACTCACTAATAGAGGGTAGTGGGGAGGAAGGAGAAGAAGAAGGGGCTGAGTTGGCTTTTATTGATTGTGCCGCGCCGGCATAATTAAATTTATTCGTTATTTTTATATCTTTATGCACTTTTCGTGTAAAGTTAAAAGGGACTCAGAAAAGGTGGAGAACTTTTTAGTTTTTATGGAATGCCAAAGATAAAATGGAATACAGTATATTATAACATTACTTAAAGCCACGCAAGACTTTTAAAGCTAAGATATATTTTCTAAAACTATCAACCAAAGCAAAAACCTCTATGAATATACTTTACAGAATTCGAAAGCGTTACACTTTTTTACAATTAAAATTTTCTCGGTGCTAAAAAAAAAATGTACAGTAAAATAAAAAAAATGAAATCATTGTGACACATTCACACAGGGAAATTTTCACATGACTGCTGCTGCCGCCTTTTGCTGTTGCAGCAAATTTGGCATGACCAATTTGGCCTTGTCAAAATGTAATCGATCACAACTCAATCAATGGGCCAACTGCAAACTTGTCAACAGCTGGGTGGTGAGCAGTAACATGAAGAGAGGGAAGAGAGAGAGAGAGGGGGGAAAGGTGTGTAACAGCCGTCGGCATTCAATGATGATGATGATGCTGACACAATCTCATGCCAAATTAGTGCAGCTCTTTTTTGTTGTGTTCTGCTGCATATAATTCATAAAAATTTCATAATTACGCAATAAGCGTGTCCAGTTGCATTTGTCAGAGAGCATGAACATGAATTCATCATCAGCATCATCAACATGATGTCACGCCCCTTTTTTAACACAGCCTGCCTATCGATCACATTCACCTTAATGATCATATAATGCCAGCCAGATGACGGCAGAGCTCAAATGTACTATATATAAATAAGTATATGTATGTTCGTAAGCATTGCTGGACTTGTTCTGATTTTCACTAAATAATTATATACATTTAAATGTACTTAAGCTCAGTTATTTTCAATGAAATCTGACTTGCTAACAACTAACAAGCGGATGTATTATTACAAATCTTGGGAAGCACTTCTTACGTAGATAAACAACTAAAGCTATATTTATGTGATGAGGTAAGCAAATAATATTTCAGAACGGATTGTGCAAATGTGTTTATAGAAAATCAGATCTACGATTAAATTCTTCACACTGTTTATTTAATAATTAATAGTTACGAAAGCGCAAATTCTTAGAAGCTATTATGTTTAAAGCTATGCATGTCTAGCTTTGGCTCTTACTATTATTTTATGATTATTGCCCACTCCTAAGCCATAAATCTTTGACAGTACAAAAAGTAAAAAACTGTGTACAAAACCACAGCACAGCAGCAGATTTTACTTTTAGAATGAAGTGTATAAAACAGAAAAGAGCGAGAGAGAGAAAGGGAGAGAGCGAAAGAAAAATCAAAGCATTCATCAATTGCACTTTGTCAAATGGGAAAATGAAAATGTCGGCGGGATGGCGTCAGAAACAAAGCCATAGAAATGTTTAAAAAAAAAAAACATAACAAAATGTGCAAAAATGTCAGAAAAACTCGCAGTCAAATCGCAGCAGTTGGTCTCCGGGTCCAAGAGGACATTTGGAACCCCAGCTGGACAAAGGACAAAGTGTTGTGTCCAGCCCGGCGGCGATGGCGACACCGGCTCCATTAACGGCTATGCGGCAAGGCAACGGAGAAAGGGGGGGAATTTTTTGTGGTTGCCAGTGAGGATATTCACACCCAAGTGCCAAACACACACATACAGTTTGGATGAAGTGTGAGTACGTGTGAGTATGTAAGGATTGCATTGCAATGCCTCGTATCGTGGCGCCTAGTTGTATGCAATATGATTTAAGAGCTTCGACTTGTCCTTTGTGTTCAGCTGCACTTTTTATGTTGTCCATTTTGTTGTTGTTCATTTGCTGCTGCACACACACACACACACACACACAGAGGCAGTGCAATGGTGCAATGTGGAGTCGCGTGCCTTGCGGTTGACAAACGGTTGCACATTGATGTTGGCAAACCAACTGCTCGCTCACAGGTGATTCATCATTTCGAGTGTTGTTCATTGCAACGTTTATTGCGATTTTAACAAACGCACTCGAAAAACGCAGCCCAAGCCCCTTCAAAACGCGAGTGCGTTTATTGTCGCGCGCGATTTATGTGCGTTTTTTGCATTGTGTGTTAATTGTTGTTGGCATGCCAGTCACGTGTATTGAAGAGTTGAGCTAAATTATGGTTCCCACACAGCTCACGCCAACTGCAAGTGACAGTTACCAGCCTAATAATCCGCCAGCTATAAATTTAATTGCCATTAATGACACTTCAAACGCCAAACCACCAACAACAACCACCGAATGCCAAATGCAGAAAGGCGGAAATGAAAACATCTTGAGGCCAAAAATTCTATAAACTGATTTGCATTTTTAAATCAATGCACAAAGCCAAAGCTCAAGAAATCGTGATCAACGAGTTGTTTGCCTCTTTAGCAACCCCTCACACACACACACACACACACACAGAGAGAGAGAGACACAACACACACGTGTCGGTGTGTTGTGCGAAGCCGGCAGCAACTTTTTAAGTGTCATGTCCAAAACAAATTCGTCTGTTTTTGATTTGTCGAAAAATGGGGGAAGCAGCCGGCAATTGGAAAGCTGCAAAAAAAAATACACACCGAGTGGAAAAGCGGGAAAAATCCTTGCAATCAACTGTGAAAATTCTGTGTGCTTCAGCATTTTGGGCACTTTTGGCATTTTGCACGTTATAAATATTTTTATCTTTATTTCATTTGTCTGTCTCGCTTTCCGACAGTGTGAGTGTGAAGTGGTGTAGGTGGGGTGTGTGTGTGTGTGTGTGTCAGCGTGGGGTGGTTTTTACTGCAGACATTTGCGGCTTTTCCTCTTTTTTTATTTTCATTTGTTTGTCATTTCGATTGTGCTGTTTTTTATTTACTTCAACGGCCAACGCTTTAAATCAAATTGTATGATAAATAATCTGTAAAATACACGAGGGTTAATGCTTACATATTCTATATATATATATAATAGCAGACTATCGCCGTTGTTGTTCTTTTCTGTCTGTTTACCTTGTTTTTTATGACTCTTGTTAGCGGCTTAATGGTTTTTGGGCGTGGAAAGAACTTCTGCAAATGATTAACCTTTAGTTTTAAGCTCAAGAAATTTGCTGTGAATTGACCTTAACTAAATTGAAATCTTAAACTCTTTACACACTTTCAAAGCAATCAAAAAGCACTTGAGCATCAACAGAATGTGTTCATAACTCGAATTTCATTTCTCGACTTGCAAAAACGATTGAGAAACATTAAAAACCATCATTTGCAACTTTGGTTACAAAATAAATGTATGACAAATTGCTAAATAAATGCCACAAGCAGGCAGAAAGATAGGGAGAGAGAGGGAGGATGTGTCCTAAAACAATAACCACAGTTAGAACAATGCTTTGTGGAGTAACAAATTGTGTGTGTAACCCAAAACGTTGACGAAATGACTTGAAATGACTTTGGCAAATAGTAAAAGTAGCAGACTATTTAATACGCTATTACGCAGCATATCGAATGACAGCAATAGCTTGACAAAATCACCCCACAGCCAGTGCCAAAGGAGGAACTGCCTCATTAGTTAACATATGTTGCCAGACACAAAATCTCACTCCTCTCTCTCTCTCTCACTCACTCTCTACTCCATCTCACCCACACACACACAGAGAGAAAACAACAGCTTGTGCTCATTGCCAAAGTCAATTTTCAGCAAAAGGGAGCCGTCACTCGGCCATACCAAAGTCAGAAGCGTAAGCCAAAGCAATTTGTAGCTCAACAACTGACTGAACAAACCATTTCCCACCGTCCAACCATTCCACCTCCCACCCCCCACTCACTTCCAACTCCATTTAGGTCTCGTCGCCAGCTCGGGTTTATAAAAACTTCAAACAAATGCTCTATGCACGTTATGCAGGCGGCGTGTCAGAAAAATCTGTTACTTACTTACCCAAATGGGGGCTGAAACTGAGTTCAGGATAATGTGTCGAATCCTTTGTGAACGAAGGGGCGATATAATGGGAATCATTTAAACGCTTGATTTGATTACACAAGTTGAGAAGCAAAACTTCAACAAGTAACGGATAAATATTTTTACAACTGCCTGAATATACTTTTCTGTTAACTGTTTTGATTTTAAAAATTCATCGTTCACAGATACGTAAATCGTTTAATTCTATTGCGCACAACTTCTATGCACTAGTGCATTTTAGTTGTGCATAAATTAAATATGTACTTTGCCAAAATGACAATAAAAACAAATTAATGTAATACATTAATAATAAGCTTACAACTGACAAGCGCAATATTTGTAAACATGCTAAAAACCCTCAATTATAAATGTATGAATTGCCACTAATTGAACAATTGTGCAATTATGAGAGAGAGCTCTATTAAAAGTCACTTAAAAATTTTAATAATTTACATATATAGGATTTAATAACAGGTTTTATAAATGCATCTATAGTTTAGTATTTAGTATATGCGCTCCTTGGCCTGTTAAATGCCAAATCCAAATTAAACCTATTAAAAGCCAAAGCAAACATCATAATTTCAAGCTCATTAAACTTGCACGCAAAAGCAGAGACGAGGATGAAGTGGTGTAGCGGGGTTGTGGAATGGTGTTTGGGTCCAGTTTAAGGTCCGCTTTTTGCTCTCGACTGCTGTGGCGCCCACCCGTCGCACGGGGCATACTAAATTGCACGCTTTATAATTAATTTCCATCAAAAACAGACGACGACGACGGCGACGTCGACCAGAACGAAGGCACTGCCTTCAGGATTCGGGCTTGGGACCATAATCATTAATCTTATCGCCGCCTGAGCTTATTATTTCAATTGCTGTTGCTCTACGGTGTGTGTGGGGTGTGTGTGGGGGTTGGCTGGAAAATTCAATGACCGGAAGTAAGTAAAACAGCAAACTTACCAAAAATAGACGAAGAAAAACGCGACACGTGGCCATAGAAAGAGATTGAGGCGACTACGATGGCAAAACTCTGCGGTTAATCGCTTGTTTAACATGTCAGCACTTTACAGCACTGCTTTATGTATTTATATGCCTGCAGATTATATCGGTTAACGGGTGTGGGCAGCTTATTCCATTTCGTTGGCTACAAGTCAATTTTACGCATCAATTTGCTTTTAAAAAAAATTTATATTTATATTTGTAAACTAATTACTTGGGCAGCGTAATAGGTTTATGGTTTGGGTCTAGGCTTGCGGCAGCCCTATAAATTGTTGCAAATTGTTGTTTGGGGCCACACACACACATAAGTACACACACAGAAAAGTGCGAGTGTCCTGCTGTGAGGCAACTGTAACACAACGGAGGTAAACACCCATTGAATAATAACTCAAAAACAGTCGCAAAAGTTAGGCAAGGCAAGCCTGGCCAGGGCTGGCAGCCCAAAATGTCAGGGTGGCTGCAATTTGCTTTTGAGTGTTTGCGTCCTACTTGTCTCTTACTGTCCCTGTCAAATGCAGCAAATACATAAACACACAAATATACACACACATACGCATAAGCAAAGAGCTTACAGCACTTTTGCTGGACCAACTTTTAGGCTGCACAGTGTGATAAAACTGTAATTTGACTTTTTTTGTTTACTCTTGTATTAAGTTTGTGCTATTGACTCTGACTCTTCTCCAGGATTCTCCTTTAAAGCTACATTCTTGAGCTTCCATACTTAGACTGCATTTTCCATCGCCTTTTGTACCACTGTGCGGCCTCTAATCAATTTGTAGCCGTTTTAGCAAATGTCTCTCATTTGCATTTATTATGGATATGCCAGCGTCTGTTGCTGGCATTGCAGTTCAAACTTTTGCTACCCAAAAACCACGCCCACACACACGACAAACCCATCCACTCTTACTTACCCGCCTCCTACTCCCCCTTCGTTGCCTTTTTGCCACAGAAACTTTTACAGCTAGAATATTTTGCCCAAAAAGTTCAGTTTTTGACCATGAATTTATCTGCGCCTGTGGTCATGAAAACTTTTTCAGGCAGCTGTTTGTGAAAGGAGGGTTGAAAGCTGGTAGCCTGCTCCTTGTCAGTGAACTCGCTGCTGCAACGGACAGGCATCCATCCAGCAGTTGGACACATTTCAATTATACCCATTTCATTTTGCACTTGCAGGTAAAAATTTGGTTTCAAAATCGCCGCATGAAATGGCGCAACTCCAAGGAGCGCGAACTGTTGGCCAATGGTGGCTCACGCGACCAGACGCTGCCCAACAAGAACAACCCAAATCCGGATTTGTCCGATGCCAAATGCGATCGCCCGCTAACGCCGATGTCGCCATCGCTGCTCTCGCCCAGCGGCAGTGTCACACCACCACCAACAACAACAGCAGCAGCAGCAGCAGCTGCTAAGGATGAGCCTGGTCTGGGAATGGGAATGGGAGCGGGTGCAACGACAGCTATTGCACCCAAATCACCACAATCTGTCAGAAGCAGCAGCTCACCGGTGGAGGGAGGTGCAACAACACCCTCGGCCACAATTGGCTATGGCATGCAAATCAGTTCGCCTCCCCCTCTGCTCAACAGCCTGAAGATGAGCGATCAATCAGCCACGCCCACGCCAACGACAACGGTCTCCTCGGCAGCCTCCTCGCCGCCGAGTATGGCCAGTGCCGCTGAGTTTCAGGCCAAGATCAATGCCGAGATGCAGAAGCAGCTGGTGGCAGCCGATCTCAAGTTCAAGCTGGAGAGCAGCATTCAGGAGGCGAAGCAGCGTCGCTTTGAGCAACTGCAGCAGCTTCATCATTCGCCCCACTTTACGGCCATGCGTGAGGTGGAGCTAGCTGCTGCAGCAGCTGCCGCTCAACTGCATCATCATCATCACCAGCAGCAACAACAGCAGCAACAACACCAGCAGCAGCATCAACAACAATCGCCGCCAGGTGGCGCTGAATTTATGAAGCTGTACTATGATGATTATGATGATTCCAATTCGGACAGCGATGAGGAGATAAGCGTAACGTGATTGCCAGGACGTAATGAGCAAGGATACTTTGTAAATATACATATATACATATATGTTTAGCATCTTTAAATTGTACATTTTTGCGTAATTATCATTATACTTACTTATAAAGCTAATTCATTAATTATTGTACTTAAAGTGTGCATATTTTTTCGAATTTAAATTCCAAACACAAAATAAAGGTCTTTGAACAATTCATATTAAAGAAGTTTTAAAGTCCCAACAAGCTTAATACAAAATATTGGAAATATTGAACTAAATATTAAAAAAAAAAAAACCTATCAGCTTTTAATACGCTTCTTTCCCAATTATTTGCGCTTTTTTGTTCTCATTTAAAGCCAAAAATAGCTTTTCTTCGACATCAAAAGTTGACATCACTGCTGGCAACGTTTAACTTAAACGAGCTTAACGCCTAACACGAACTTAAAAGTTTTATTCTAGGCGTATTGGCGTTAGCGTGGTCACAAAGGCTCCTCCTTCGCTCTCCTATAAAGCAACAATCACTGATGTCAAATCAGTTTTTTTCCCGTCAAATCTGGCTATTTTGCATAAAAAAAAGATTTCTAACAATAACATCAAACGGTAAGTGCCAACTTTCGTTAAGTTTGAGTCTAAAGCAATTGGTTTGTGTCATTGCTAAGCGCTTTGATCTGACGACACAGTGCCGTCCAGAATCAATGAACCACTGTCATTCAACACAGATTAAGCAGTTTTATTAGTTAACGCAAAGAACAGCGTTTATATATAGTCAAAACTAAAACTCACATCCACATATATATGTAAAAATATTAAAATTAGTAAAATACTGTCTATGGGTATCCAGTTATTTAGTTGTGGTATACCCCCACTTTTGGGCTTACAAACTAGAAATCACTCATTCGCCTAAGCTTTAAGCAATTAAAATTGCGACTCGAATTCAACTACAAACTAGGACAACTTTGTACATGGAGGCTGCAGTTACGCCAGGAATATGCTTTCACTTTAGATTTCTTTCACATGCGAAATCTATTTCGTAACACCCTCATCATCTATGCGTATGGCCAGATTCACATGTCCCTCAGTACTGGTTGCCTCGACTGGTTTCATTGTGACAAACTGCACAGGGCTGTCGCACTTCAGTACATCCTCAGAGATGGCAGGATTATCAATGCCCTTGGCTGTAATCTTGAGCACAGTGCGTCGCTGCAGTGCATCAATGATGATCGAAATAAGCCAGCCCAGGAAAACGGTTAACAAGCAGCCAATCATGCTGAACCACATGTAGCTCAGACGGAAAATTGCCCAAGAGCTGCAGAAATAAATGGCATTATAAGCAATGTATACAGTCGTGGCTGAAATATTGTTACTTACGTAAATCCACCTTCTTCCACGGGCAGCAAACTTTCACTTAGCAAATCTTCAATGATGCCAGTCACATTCACATGACAATCACAATGCTCCACAGATGTGGGCAGCGATGGTGTTTCCACATTCGCAATTTGCCCGACCACGCCTATAAAGATGACCAGTGAGAGCGATAATAATCCTCCATAGAAGGCTCCCTTGGTATTGGCCTGTTTGCAGGCAATTCCCAAAACAAATAAACCCAAGGTAACGCCACCAATGAGACCATTGAGCGTCAAAGTTGCTTGGAGCACACCACCCAGATGCTCCACAATGAAGACCAGGCCAAAGGAGGCCACACCAAAGCCCAAGGACATCCATTTGGCATAGGTGGCGCCTTTCTCCGGCGATATCTTAATGTTCATGCCATTCATAAGCAAATCCTCGCAGGTAACAGCTGAGAGGGAATTCAAAGCGGAGGCAACAGTGCTGCAAGTATGTTTAAAAAGTTATAAATCATTTCATATAACTGGTTTTTCATTTGAGACCTACCCCAAGCTAGCTGCAAAGATGCCAGCCACAAAGATGCCCGCAACTGTATAAACATCCTCATAGGTATTGATCACATAATAGGGCAACAGTTGATCCGAGGCTGTGATGCGACCCACACTCAAAGGATCACAGTCCGCATAGTGGTTGAAAACCATCAAACCGGTATAAAAGTTAAGCAGAAACACAACAATCAAACCAATAATGGCAAAGCCCAGCGCAATCTTGGCCAACTTCAATGATTTGAGTGACATGCACTTTTGCACCGAGGCCTGATTGGTGCAGAACAGCGAAGTCCAGTAGAAGAAGCCACCAACGACCACAGACCAGACTGTATGTCGAGTCGTTGGATTGGGATCAAAGCTGTTAAATATATAGAATGATTATAGCATGTATTGAAAGAGAGAGTTGAAGTTTAAAATAATTACTTGAAGAACTCCAGGCGATCGCGATCAGCTGCGGTCTGAAAGACCTGCACAGGACTTCCACTATAAAAGCAGCCCAGACCAACAATGAGCACCAAGGAGACGGCCAACACAGCAGCCTATAAGAGAAGTGTACAATACATGAAAATAGAGAAAGTAGAAAATAGAGTTGAGCACCTGCAAGACATACCTGAAAGGAATCAGCAATGACACAAGCCTTGATGCCACCCATTGAAGAATAAAAGACACAAACAACATAAATGAGAACAACGGCAATTTTGGTATCTAATCCCGTAGCCTTGGACAAAGCAATGGCTGGAGCTAAGACAGCAACAGCAGTGTAAAAGCACATCTGAAAATATAACAAGGAGTAAGCAAAAGTAGCTCCAGTCATAAGCTTCCACAACACACCTGTATAACATAAAGCACAGCGCCCAGGATACGGATCTCCTTGCCAAAACGTATGCCCAGATACTCATAGCAGCTGGTCAGCTCCATTTTGAAGTAGATGGGATAGAAGATATTCACGGCAACAGGTATGACCAGGACCATGGGAATCACAATCAAGACAAACTGTGTGCCCTGGAAGTACATCTCCGACGGATTTCCAAGTAGCTCAATGGCCGTAATGAAGCTAGTGGTGAGACTGAGTGTGACTGGGAGTAGACTCATGCCCGAACCAAGCAGAAACTCATCCGAGGAACTGCCGCCCGTCTGGAAGAAGCCATAGAAGATGCCAATGCCCAGGGAGACAGCCAGCATGCCCAGCAATATGACATAATCAATGGCCGCGAAGGTGGCCTTATGCCTGGGCTCGCTGCACTCCTCCAATCCAAGGCCAGACTCCAGCTGTTGCGCCTTAAAAGCGGACAAGAGCAATGTGGCTGCATCATTGAACTGGACGTGCTCCTCGGAGGCTGCAGATGCCGCAGGAGTCTCGCCACGCACAATCAGATACTTTTGCTCCAGTGTTATGGGCAGATGCTGATCCTGCTGCTGCTGCTGCTGCGGCTTCAGGGTGTGTGCCGTTATAGAATGCGCCAGGGCGCAGAGTGTTAACAATTTCAAAATGGTGGCAAACATATCGAGAAATGTTGTGGAATTTATTGCTGGATAGCTTTTAAAAAGGTTTCTTCAGGTAATTGGTAAAAGTGTTGTTAATAAAATAACACTTTATTAAGATCTCCCAAAAATATAAAAACTGTAATTAAAGAAAGAAAATATTTTTGTATGCTTAGTATAGATTGATGATTGACAAAGTTCAAGGTTCTTAATGGGCGGCAATTACAAAGCTATAGCTCTATATGTTTTTTTTAACTGTAGGCGTCGTTAATCAATTAAGTATCTGCAATTGTATCTGTAAGATACATTCAACTCGTGTGGTCACAGCTTTCATGTTCAAGTACAAATACATATGTATATAAAAAATTTCCTTACATAAACAATTTGATTAAAAGATGTGACCATTAATTGTTTATTGTATCAAAATTATTATTGCCACTTTTGGCTCAAGACAAAAAAAATACTTCTTCAAGGACAGAGAAGATCATTTCCTATATTTTTTTTGGTGACTCTACAAAATATTTGCTCGAATAGTCAGACCAAAGTTTACAATAAATATTCCATTTGCAAAGCCGTAGAAGATGCGGAGCTCTTTTTTCTTGTCTCTCTTTGGCGCAAGTGAGAAATATGAGCACATATCAATAAGATTTAAGCGAATTTAACTGGTTATTATTGGAAATACTGAACTGTGCCGGCTAGCGCCAGTTTTAGCCAGAAATTTTACCAGGGACTGGATGAAACACACACCCAAGAGGCAAGAACAAGAGGCAGGCCCAAAGGGCGAATAGTTAGCGAAGTGAAACGGTAACTTACACTAAGTACACTTAACTCTCACTCACTCTTACTACTACATACCTGCTGCCTCTCTTTCTCACTCTTTCTCTTGCTGCAGCACGCGCCTCATAGGCATCCGAAGATCTCTGATACAGCATGTGGTTCCTATAAAGTCAATTGATATGCGCGTATCTCTGGGCAACATTTCGCTTGTTTGCCTCTTTGTTTGTCTGTAACTGCCTGTCTGTGTGTTCATTAATAATAATAATAATAACGGCATTACTTGATAAAAAAAAAAACACAAACTGACAAGTTGTACGCAATTCCGCTTTGACATGCTTGAAATTTGCTGCTTTGTATATAGAACTTTATTGCTAGTATAATTTACGAGGATTGCAAAACAAACTTTGAAGATACAAATCTAATATTTTGAACAGCAACCTATATTTATATGCACTAAATAAATATTTGTGGTTTACTTTTTGCATTTTCTGTAACGCTCAAACAATATTATACATCAATTTATTGATCTTTCTTATTGTCTTATAGGTTTTTTTTTTAAACTAAGTTATAGGCACGCTAACAAAAAGATAGTTGAGTTATAGATGAACAATTTAAGATGTTCTATAACTCATTCATTATTTAAACATAAAAAGTTTTTACATTAACATTTTTTTCATAAAGTTAAATGTTTTCAATAGTTTGTTAGAGCTATAAAAAAAAAAACGTAATCATGTTTTTAATAGTTCCAAGCAATTGTTTTAGTTCTTTTGTTGCTTATATTAAATAACACAAATTACCTAATGCCATACTTTGTTGAACTTTTTTTATTTTTATCAGGTCTTTTGTTATAAATTAACTTTGCATGGCTTTTTATTAGAATTTTTCCGCAACTACTAATTAGGTTGATTAACTCGGATATGGTTTGTTTGTTACGCTTATAGCTACCATTTGAACTTTATATTTTTAAAATTTTGATTTATTTTGGTAGCTTGCACTTACCTTAAACAAAACGTTTATTAATCCTTTTGCTGAATATCCTTTGAGTCCGCTTGAGGTATCCGTATTTCGTATTCGTTGAACTTAACACAAAACTAACGCAAAAATGTTCTAAATTGTATTTGGAGAATTGTGCCACGATTATTTTTATATTTCATTAAGTTCACTTTAGTTAGTTAACAACGCACAATATAATACATATACTTTTAATATATAAATAAAAAATGTAATCTTGACTTTCGACACAAGGAACTTTTAGTTGAATTAGTTGTTAGTTTTTAAGAATTTCAACTGAATCCTTTTTCACTATTTTATTTTTATACTTTTGCGTTTCTTCTATCGGTTTTCTCGTTGTTCGAACGTTTTGACAATTTTCAAATGAATGACTGTATCTGGGGACCGTTAGGCGTTTTTATATGGCCAGCAGTAGCCCCGTTAATGCAGCCTCGATGCGATGCGATGCTCAGTCTCTTGGGCAAGTAAAGAGCGTAAGCAAAAACAGTAAAAAGAAGAGCGTGAGTATGGCTAACAAATAACGAACGACAACAGATTGAGATAGAGATCGCTGGCTGGCAAATGAGAGCACGATGCGATGCGCAGAAAGACGAAACCTGAACCGAGGAGCCTTAATTGATATCTTGGAAGAAATTCACAAAATGCATTTTGTAATTTTTAAACATATTTTGTTTATATTTATTTACACCAAAGTTTGACTATGCCTTTTTTAGACATAAGCAGGTTATTAATTAGTTTCTTTTAGTTAACTTTCATTGTACAAACAGTCATTTAGAACGTTTTCAATAGAATATCACGACTTTGTTGCACTTTAGCATGGTGTTAAATAATTCAAAAAGCTTTGTAATTAGTCAAATCTTTTGAAACAAAACCAAATGCAAATGTTTGTTTTTTTATTGGTGTGGAAAATTTAAGCGGAAACGTTTTACTATAATAACATGTGTTTACTATAATAACAAGAAGTGGTTAATTAATAAAATGTTAGACATTGTTTACAAATACTCTATCTTTCAATCAATTTGCCACGGATCGAAGGGATTTGCGGAAAATACTGGCGTCAACTTCTTCCAAGCGGATATTCGAGGCAGACACAGCTATAATTGATCACGCACCGCAAAGGCTAATCGGAGTCGCCTCCAACCAATATAGGCACGCGATTTGCGCACTTTACAATAAACAAACAATGTGCTTTCTAAACAAAATACAACAGTTTAATTATTGAGAAATGAGCGTGAACTTTTAACTGTGCCGGGACGCCCTTTGTGAATTTCAAATGCTTAAGTAACTGAAATAAGTCGTAAAGGCAAAACAGAAAAAGTAGTGAGCCAATTAATATTTGAGCGGCTGTACGATTTTATCTGTATATGTGGTCAGTTCAATTGTTGTGGGGACTTACGTCTCCGGTTATGCATATTTGGATAACGATAACGAGTTCGATCTGGTACCGATTTACATTGGGCATCCATTTGAGGCAAGCAGACTTGCGTTTCTTGTTCATAGAAAAATATTTGCCTACAATTATTTTTATGGTTTGTTTGCGCTATTCTTGCAAAATGTTGTGTGAGTGTTTAAATTTAATTGAAATGTATTAGAAATGAGAATTGAAAGCATTTGTCACTCAGACAACGTAAAGTTCAAAATAAAAATAACATCAGAGTCAATAAATTTCTATTGAACGTAAGAAATTGTCACAACGGTTGAACTTTTGCACATTTTTAACTATACGTAAGAGGGGCCGCCAAATTGGTAAACAAAGATTAATCAAATAGAATGGATTTATGTAGCAAAAGGTGTGTAAAGATATGAAAGTGCTTTATAAACGAGCGGTTCTTCCCTGAGTAGACTGCATTCATTTTGACTTTCATGATATTGTTAGTCAGCATTAATTAACTATTCAAATGCACATTAGTTTACTAATGCATATTGAGCCGATCTAATGTCTAGCCAGCCAAATGCAGATCAAAGCAGTTACAGAAAACCAGAGCTACGCTTAGACTTGTCGGGTCAACAAGTGCAGCAAGCGTACCCCGAAACTGGTTGGAGAGCCCCTTTTAAATTATAACCACTAATTGAGTCAGGTAAAGCGGCTCGCGGAGCACGTGTTAAAGCGTTATGATGAGTATAAAACAAAACAAACTAACATCAGCAAAACATTGGAAGTAGTGAATTTTTTCCCACAAAACAAACAAAACGAAATTGTTATACTTTTAAGGAATAGAACAATTTTCGGATGACCTTTAACTTCCTGGTTTTTCTACCCCTGAACATTTCAAAAAGATAGCGGTAAAGTTAATTCTTAATTGTTTTTGCTATTGAAAGTGGGCGTTGAAATTGCTAAAATTGTCAGCAGCGTACATTATAGCATTAATTATAGAATGTGTCTCAATTAGTGGGAGACTTCATCTTGAGTTACGTGAGTCATTTCACACGTCCATCAGCAGGTAATCATTAATAAATGCAAGCTCAACAGATCGCGCCCTAATTGCAATTTAAACGTCAAAGTTCGGCTGCTATAAATAAAAGGACCAGCCTGCTTGCAACATCAACTGAATATTTGAAATAGTCGGCGGATTCGATAACGTTTACTATAAAAATGTTGGTTGACTGCCATAATCAGTATCGATATTATTGTTACGCACTATCGATAGTATCGAACATGGTAACAGCACTAATAAAAAACAAAATTTGGAACTCTTGCTCATAAAATAAAAAATAATATTGTAGATATTAAGTTGAGTTTGATAATTAAAATAACATAATGAACGCGCCATCAGCCCCAATGGGCATTCAATGCACCGCAGGTGCAATTCCCATACGGAATGAGAAGGGTAAGTTACCAAAACAACCTCATGCAAGCAACAACAAAATAACAAATCAATTTCTTTGCCGTGTGCCAGGCGAGATATCCATGCAAAAGGTTAAGGTGCAGCGATATATATCTGGCAAGCGACCTGACTATGCACGCGCCGACTCTAGCTCGGATGACAGTGATGAGGATGATTTTATTGACAACCGCAAGCGCTTGGAACGCCATAAGGCGGAGCGTCACAAAGTCGAGCTGTTGCGACGCAACAGTGCCGATGAAAAGGATGATGATGAAGCCGAGGTAGACGATCCTCGCCTGAGGCGACTGCGCGCGCGTCCCTTGGATGTAGAGGATTTGGAACGCGAGCGTCGTGAGCGCCACAGGCATATACATGAGCCCGAAATGGTTGAAAGTGCCAGTGAAGATGAAGAGCTTCCAGACACTGAAGCACAGCGACGCATTGAGCGCGCTACCAACAAAATAACCCTAGCGTCTGAGTCCGATACGGACTCGGAGCTAAGTGACACAGAATTGGAAACGCGTCGCCTGAAGTTGCGAGCGCGCATGTTACAGCAGCAACGTGAAGAGGAAGTGCTGCAGAAAGAGGACGAGAAGCAGTCGGAATCATCGGAGTCGGAGAGCTCCGAGTATGAGGAGGAAACGGAAAGCGAAGAAGAAAACGAGCCACGTCTAAAGCCGTTATTTGTGCGTAAAAAAGATCGAGCCACAATACAAGAAAAAGAACGTGAAGTTCAAAAGCAAAAGCAGTTGGAAGCAGAGGCAAAACGAGCAGCTAAGGAGCGTAGGCGCGCCACATTACGCATGGTGGAAGAAAGTGTGAAAAAGGATTTGGAGAAGATCAAGCCGGAGACGAACGAAGCTTCCATAGATGATGTGTGCACCGCTGATGAGAACGATGAAGTGGAATACGAAGCTTGGAAATTGCGTGAACTTAAACGCATGAAGCGCGATCGCGAGGAGCGTGACAAGTAAGTAATCTTCGTTCATTGTACTAGAAGAAACATTGCTAAATTTACTAATTTGCAGCTCTGAACGCGATAAACTGGAAATTGAACGAATGCGCAATCTCACCGAGGAGGAAAGAAGACAGGAGCTGCGTTCAAATCCCAAGCTGGTCACCAACAAGGCAACCAAAGGCAAATATAAATTCCTGCAGAAATACTATCATCGCGGTGCCTTCTACCTGGACGAAGAGAACGATGTGCTAAAACGGGACTTTGCACAGGCCACGCTGGAGGATCACTTTGACAAAACCATTTTGCCCAAAGTGATGCAAGTTAAGAATTTCGGACGATGCGGCCGCACCAAGTACACGCATTTAGTTGACCAAGATACCACAAAGTTCGATTCACCCTGGTATGCCGAAACATCCAACAACATGAAATTTCACAATGAACGCGCCGGCGGCATGAGGCAGCAATTTGACAAGCCAACCGGCTCCAAACGCAAGAAGTTGGAATAGTTAATAAACCAATGTAAACATGAAAATAAATAACAAATTAGATTGTATTGGAGTGTATTGAGTGTATTTACCGGAGTATAACTTTTTGCTTAGTTATCAAAACTGTATCAAGGAAAACTTAAGCACTTTCGTTGGCGAGGAGCAAACTTACTTTTACAACGATTTATAGATAAGAAGGTATTTGGAACAATATTACAAAAATAATCTAACAATTTCAAGTTTACAAAATAATCTAAACTCTACTTACAAACTGAAAAGAAGGATTTGGGTTTAAAACTAGAATGTAAGTTTGTGCTCATCCAACAATGCTGGATTGAGCTGTAATAGGGCTTGCATAACGCCCTCAGTTTTTATATAATGAACATTTGTGTAATTTCTGAGCTGGACCCATATCTGTTTCTCTTTTTTGGAGGTTACCACATAAAGGCGCACGTTGCTTGCTATTGAAGGCGGTCTGTTGTAAACGGTGCCACCGGCGCATTGAATAATGGCTGTTAAATTATAAAAATATAAATTTTGTAATTGGGTTAATAAGTCTGCTGTTAACAAATTTATTACCTTTCATTTCCTTAGCATTTGGTTGAATATCATTGCCGAGCATAAAATCGATGCCTTTTAATAAACTTGGCTTTTCTAATATTGATAACGGTTTAAAATGGAAGAGTTCCTCAAACTTTTCATCCTTGAAGATGTGATCTGGTTTAACGACAATGGAGCGTGTTTCCTTTAAGGCGTACAGCCACCGAGATGACAATATGGGCTTATTCGATGCAACTGCAACCAAAAACTTATATGTGCGTTCACCCTTGTCCATGATAAGTGCATCACAGTCAAGTGGATCATTAGTTATTTCAACATTATCTGTAAAGGTAAATCAATTACAATTAATTGAAATATGTATTAACATACATCTTAATTTGTTATATGAACTCACATCTTAGGTAACTCAGGACTGTATGCAGCTCTGCATTATTGCACATTGTTAGTGATAACTTTACTTTTAGGCCCGCAGTTTTTATTTTTTTGATGTAGTCGTTTATATCTGTAAATTACATATATGAATTTTAATTTTAAAGACATTAACCAAGAACTCTTACCTTTTAGTTGATCGCGACTGGGTAGCTGTTTACTGCGAGTATCTATATGAATAAAAGCAAGGCATTTAAAATAGTACTCGACTTAAAGAGCTTGATAAACTTACTAAGTTTTTGGGCATTAGCACTAGTCGTCGGCTTCTCGTCTTGTGATGCTTCGCTGCTATTGATTTCTTTGCCTTTTACCTTCTTGCTGCTAGCCTTGACTTTATCTTTAGGGGCACTGGCCTTATCCTTTTTATTGTTTGTTGTACTAGTAAGTTCTTTAGCGGGCAGTAATTTGTCTTCATTGGCAGCGACTTTTTTTGATTTTTCTGTGTTTTCTTCAGTTGGAGCGTCATCCATATGAGTTTTTTTTCTTGTCCTGCGGCTTACTGGTGTGGGTACCTCGGCCTCTGATGGCCCGTCATCTTTTGCTTTTGATACTCGTTCTTTAGTATCTTTCCTAACTGGTTTTGTTACTTCGGCAACTGATGGCTGGTCATCTTTGGCTTTTGATATCCGTTCTTTAATATCTTTGCTTTTAGGTACCTCGGTTACTGGTTGCTGTTCGTCTTTGGGTTTGCTGCTGCCTGCAGATTCATTGTCGCTCCTGTTCAGATTTTGACGACGAATTAAAACTTTAACTTCTCTAATAGACTCTTCGCTGTGATTCGTTGAGCCAGTATTCGGTCCTTGCAATGACTCTGATAAGTGTGTTGTTTCCGAGTTAGTTTTAAGTGGACTACCACGCTTGGGTCGCTCACTATTATCTTGGTCACTGGAAGTTTTTCCTTTTTTAGGTTTTCTGCTTCCAGTGCCAGTGTCAACTGTTGGCTGGGATGGTTGGTCCTTCTTCCTTTTCGGAGCTGCAAAAAGTTAGAAAGTTTTAGTACCTCTCAAAATAAAACAAAACTTTCGAAACTAACGTGAAATTGTATCAACGTTTGACACTGAAGATCTTTTTTTTTGCATTCTTGTTGATGTTTTAATTTCAGCGGCTGCTACTTCTGGTGATGTGGGCGACGTTTTCCGTGTTCTTCTAGATGTTTTGTTTTCAGCGACTTTTATTTCTGGTAAAGTGGGCGACGTTTTCCGTGTTCTTGTAGATGTTTTGTTTTCAGCGACTTTTATTTCTGATAAAGTGGGCGACCTTGTTCTAGTAGATGATTTTATATTAGCTCCGTCAACTTCTGGTAGAGTGGGCGACGTTTTCCGTGTTCTTGTAGATGTTTTGTTTTCACCGACTTTTACTTCTGGTAAAGTGGGCGACGTTTTCCGTGTTCTTGTAGATGTTTTGTTTTCAGCGGCTTTTATTTCTGATAAAGTGGGCGACCTTGTTCTAGTAGATGATTCTATATTAGCTCCGTCAACTTCTGGTAGAGTGGGCGACGTTTTCCGTGTTCTTGTAGATTTTTTGACTTTAGCGACTTCTTTTCCTGGTAAAGTGGGTGACTTTTTTCGTGCTCTGGTAGATGGCTTGTTTTCAGCGCCTTCTATTTCTGCTAAAGTGGGTGACCTTTTCGTTGTTCTTGTAGATCTTTTGATTTCAGCGCCTTCAACTTCTGGTAAACTGGGCAACTTTTTTCGTGTTTTTGCAGATGTTTTGATTTCAGCGTCTTCTTTTTCTGGCGACTTTTTTCGTGTTTTTAATTTAGCAAAATCTTCGTCTGGCCAAGAAGGCGTCTCTGACAAACGTCTTGGGCGCCTTTTCTTGACTGCTTAAAAAAAAGTTATTATGGTAAAATGGATACCTTTAATGTGTTAAGAGTTTACTTGATAAGTCTGGTGATTCGGATAGTGCCGCAGAACGTTTACGTCTGGTGTTACGAACACCTATTTGTGTAGCTTCTTGTTTCTGTTCCGATGTACTTGGGAGTTCCATGGCTTGACTTGTCTGTGAAAAGGAGAGGCTTTAATTTTTGAATAGAAAGCCATGTAAACATTTAAATACCTTGTTTTTTAAAAGTGTATCCGCGTCTAACACAAAATTATTTTGCATCTGCATATAGTCAGATGGTGTGTTTGCCATGGGAGATAATTGAATGAGTTCTTTAAGCTCTTGATCCAACTCATCTCTCATACTTAAGTTAACGGAAACATCAGGACAATTATCAACATTTTCACTATCTAGAAGTCACGGAAATTATTTAAGCTATACATTAATATGCATATCGTGACATATTACCTGGATTTTCGTTTATTATATTGGTGGGAGGGATAAACAGTTGAGTCTCTATCATGTCCTCGATGTTATTATGTGTTTTGCCTGTAATATTTAGGTTTGCATTTGATTTTGGTATCGACTTTTTGGTCGGTCTGATAAATGGTTCTGTCTCAATAAAGTCCTCTAAATTGCTTCGAACTTTTTGTGTGGGCGCATTTTTAGTGGGGAACATTTGCGTCTCAATAAAATCATCGATATTGAGCAAATTGTCTTGAGTTTTGTTTGCCTTAATGTTTGGAGAAGAGGAGTTGATGGGAAATCTGCCTGGGAATATTTGCGTTTCAATGAAGTCCTCGTAATTATTATGAATTTGGGCTGTGACACTTAATCTTGTAACACTGCTTTCGTTTGCTTGTAGCATTGATGGCTGTGGCCGAATGAACTCCTCATTATCAGTTTTAGATTGCTCCAAATGCTTTGCTTTGACAAATGCCTGCATCTCAAGAAATTCCTGCATGCTATCATCGCTCTCACCAAGTTTGGAATGCGCTGAAGTTGTGTTTCGCGACGGAAACGCCAGCGTTTCGTTAACATCTTTCTGGTTGTCATTCTGCTCCCTTGGAGTGGCCTCTGGCGTTTCAATGCTGACAACTGCCGGCTGCTTTGCCTCAGAAAGCTGCTGGGTGTAATCTTGATTCGATCCAGAGTTCACAGCTTCAGGCTTATTTGATTCTGGTGCGCTTTCGTTTGGTACAACATCAAACAATTCAAATATGTCTGGTGTGCAGGGAACATCTTCGGATAGTTGTCCAGCAATCGATAGATCTGGCGTTAGGCAGATATCGGCACCTGTGGGTACATCAGCCTTGGTGCTGTTTATAGCAGTACATTTTGAATTGGATGCAGACCAATTCAAGGCACTCATTTCCATGTCGGCAGCATCAGATTTATCTAAAATAAATCGTTACAAATATGAGCAAGTAGTATTATATAATTGAAGATTTTCTCTCACCGTTAGGCTGATTTAATTGTGGTAGCTCTCCCAGCCTAGCGTCCCCAAGTAAAATGGATGAGTCAAAGTCATCAATAGCATCTTCATCGAAATCATTGAAATCCTGTGTGCAAATCCGTATTTGAGTGCCCATCTCTGATGTAACGTCCTCGGTAGCACAGTTTGTGAACTCAATTTGTTCCATTTGGATTGGGCTGTTTATGTTCAACAGAACATCTTGAGTTTCAGGTATCAAAAAATCTTCGCCCATTGAAGCATCTCGAAACATTGAAGATCGATTAAATTTAACAGCCTGTGTCTCAGGAACCATTAAAGACCGATTTAAGTTAGGAGCCTGCGTCTCAGGAATAACAAAACTTTCCCCATTGCCTGTCGTGTTTGCCGAATGGGGTTCAGTTTCAGGAATGACGAAGCTATCTGCTGTTGTGTTTCTCGACTTGTCCTTTTGCTCCTCCTCAAATCCACTTGTATCGTATGCCTGCATTTAAAAATCTGACATTAAATGGAAATAGTTGTTGACATATACTTTTACCGCCTCGTTATCCAAGTGATTGACATCATTGAATTGCAACTTGATAGCCACATTACCAAAGCGCAAATCTACCAAGCCATTAGGGGTGTCTGTTACGCTAATGCTTTTTACTTCATTTCCAGTTTCCAGACTATTCACAAAAACTTTGCCGGTCACAGCTGATAAACGAACCACCCCGCCAGTTGTTACAGCAATTGTGGCATGTGCGAGCTCAATGGACTAACAATAAATATTTACAAGAAGTTAGTCAACCATTAAGGTCAAAGATGAAATTTCAATCATATTGAACATTACCTTATCGTCGATGTAAATTTCGAGTCCTAATCTGCGTCCGATTCGATATATAATATCCGGTTCCAGGTGAACCGTTGATGTCTTGTTGCCATCAATCCATAAGGCCACCTTCATCATAATGCACAATGATTACAAAAATACAAACAAAAATGGCGCGAACGCAAAAATCTTCGATCTATAGTCTAAAGTGTGGAGACTTTCTTATTCTTTAAGATTTTGAAAACTTGCAGCGACATGTAACAAATTGAACAATAACCCTTTAGTATACAATACAAAAGCAACAAAAAATAATAAACAAAACAAGATTTACAAATCCAAAAATAAAGAACAAATTGCCGAAATGTCAGTGTGACCGGTACGCTGGATAATATTAACGACAAAAAACTAAAGGCTGCCAGACTATTTGATGCTTTCAATGTAAATACCACTGCTATGTAAATAACATTTTATGTACATTGACAGGGATGTCAGTCGTGACAAAAACAAAAAAAGTTTAGAATCAGAAAACAAGTTAATGTAAATTACTTATTTCTATGTGTAAATTTAATAAGTAACAATTTAAAAACCACAATGTCCGCACGAATGCTTAAGAAAATGCAGGGTGGCTCAGATATTCTGGCACCGCCGCCAGACGATGAGGGGGACAATGATCATTTAACTGACAATGACGAACTAGACACGGTTAGAGGAAAATCGCATTTAAATCCATTTGATTTGGTAAGTATAGACACATACGTATGCGATTAGTTTGTAATTGTTGACGTCAACGACGTGTGGACGTTGCAGCTCAATCAGCAGAGTCTCTCCGAGAGCGAATTTAAAGAGGACGACAACGAGACGGAGCATCCATCGGCAGCTGTTCAGTCAAATAACGCTGCCAAAAAGAAGAAGAAGAAACGCAAGAAGAAGGTCAAATCCCATGGAAACCATATCAGCAGCGAGGATAACGAACGCCAGGACAAATACTTTGCCAGGGTTGACCCACTCTTAGGCAAAGTCTACGATGCTGTGCCCAAACAGTTGGAGAAAAACGCATCAGCAGCAGCCGCATGTGGCCAACTGGCTAGCAAAAAACTGTTGACAGTCGAGCTGAAACACCTGAACCAACAAAATGAGATGCGACGCACTTTTGGCAAGCGAGTTGTCAAAGTTGAGTAAGTAATAGAAACTTTTACGGCACTTATAAAATACTGATAATTCTTTTGACTTTAGAAACAAGCGCGGTCGCCAGAAGCCCACACTTAAATCCACCTACATGGTAACTGCCAAGGACTCGTGGCCGCCATTGACCAAGAATATTGTTACGATGAAGCTGCTGCCAACACTCGAGTCGCCTGGCACATCGACCAGCCCCAAGATTCAAATAAACGACGAAGATAATGTTCAATGGTTTACCTTCCAGCACAGTCAATACTATCAGGGTGTGCAACATATGTTTCTGTCTGCCCTGGAGCGCATCGATTCGGAGTTTCTGATTACGTTAATCAAACGATGTCCGTACCATGTCGACTCGCTGGTGCAGCTAAGCGAGGTTTGCAAAATGACCGAGGACTTTGCACTTGCATCGGAACTTATTGAGCGTGCGCTTCTGCTGCTGGAATCCTCGCTGCACATCAACTTCAGCCTGACGTCCGGCAACTCCCGCTTGGACTATCGGCGTCAAGAGAATCGTGCGTTTTTCATTGTGCTCTTTAAGCATGCCCAATATTTGGAGGAACGTGCCTGTTGCCGCACAGCATTTGAGATCTCTAAACTGTTGTTGAGTCTGCAGCCGGATGTTGATCCATTGGCTATGATTCTTGTCGTTGATTACTATGCCCTACGCAGCAAACAATTTGGCTGGCTGGTGGAGTTCTATGAGCTCTACAATGCCACACGCAATCTTGCCCAGCTGCCCAATATGGCATACTCTTATGCACTGGCCCTCTACACCCTGCACGGCAGCTGTGAGCGTGCCAATGAGGCTCTGCAATATGCGTTGCTCATGTTTCCGGGCGTGCTGCGTCCGTTGCTGGATGAGATGTCTGTGCAAACGGATAAGCGCGTTTTGGCTTCTTCATATTTCTTTACCGATGTATCGGGCAAGTGAGTCATCTATCAACACGTCTATTATCAACCTGTTCATCCAATCTAATCTCTGTGTCACTGTTTATATTATAGTCAATCGCCGGCACTTAATCAACTTGTTTGCTTGTATGTGTGCCGCGCTAAGGTTGTGTGGCGACAAAACGATGTTCTCACTTGGTTGGAAAGCAATGTCAAATATTGTGCTGGATCGCATTGACAGCAAGGACCCGATTGTCAATGACTACAAAGAGAAACGTTCAATTCGCTATGGAGGCACACCTCCGCGTCCCATCTTGCGGCATGTCATCCTCTCCGACTACAAGGAAAAAGTGCCGCTGGCCGTATTTGTTGCGAAAGAGAAGCAGGCCATCATGACATACGATCCGCTGCCACCTGTGGACAGTGTAAATTGCTATCAGCGGTAAGTTGATAAAATTGTATTTAAGAATATATTGATTTCTAATGTTATACGTTTATAGCAAATCATCTTCGAGCAGCAGCCCAACAACAAACACGAACAACTCTGTATCCATGTTTTTCCAATCGCTATTGCCATCATTCAATCTGACCATTGCGGCCGCACAGCAGCAACAAGGAGCGGCCGCTGTCGAGGCTGCTGGTGCAGCTGCTGTGCCCTTAGGACTCCAACAACGCGATGGCAACGCACAGGGCGAAGCTGAAGGTTAAATTTGGATTTGTTTATGTTTTGTTTTTGTTTGTTTGTTAACCTACATACATATATCAATTAGAATCATTTTGGGTCTAAACTATTTTTGTTGATTTGTCTTGTAGAAGCTGGTCTTCAGCAATCGCTAACTGTGATGATGGATGCTATGCGCGAGTTTTTGACAAACTTTCGCCTTGCCGAGCATTTGCGTTCACCGGAAAATGCTGCTGCCCATTCGAGCAGCAGCAACAACGATGAAGAGGAAGGATCAAGCGACTATGTGGATTAAATTAGTCAATGTCAATTAATATGATTATTATATTGTACCCATCAAAGCCACTTAAAGACAACCATGCACGACAGTTTTATCTATCAAAAAATCTATACAAATTGCATCGCTTATAATGCTTAACTATGTTTTTAAAAAACAATGTTTTTTGTTAACCTTAATTGGAGCTGTCACAAATTTTGAATATTAGCTCATTTTTAAAATACACGTGTATTCAATAATAATGGAAAATAAAATTTCTTGTCAAAGCTTTAGAACAAACAAAGAGAGCATTTTCCCTATACTGCTGATAAAGGAATGATTGACTCTAGTACATGTCACCTTGAGCTTTAAGAATGTTTTATGGATTTAATGAATGCCTTTTTCAGTTACGCTTATCAATATAACAAACAGATTTCTCATCAATATTAGTAATTCATCAATTTCTCTTTTACATATAAACCTTTTGCAGTTATTGCAATATATAAATATTACTATGACAAGTACAATTCCATATATAATTGTGTTAAGAGCGGGATTCAATGGAGCGCTGTTTGGTTTGGGTATAATGTTTGTGTTATGGTTGTGTGTGTGGTAGGTCCTAAAAAGTTACACATATACAATTATATAATCTTGTAGAAGTATGCACCTTATAAAAAGTTTAACTGGCAGACATTGTTGTTTAAAGATCTTTTTAGCTTAATTCAAAATAAGGATCACACAAGAAATAAACTTTTGGCCGAATATGATTACGCGTATTGCTGATATAAAAAACATTTTAAGACAACTTTTGAGCTTAACACATAGAAATTAACGGCTAAGCAATACTTTAGCGTGGAATACGTGATCGCATATAGAATATAAAAAACGAAAATAATAAGTAATACATAATAACAGCGCAGCAATCGACAGGCAGCCACGCACATTAAAACGATTTTGATTATGTCATGGTGCCAAAGACGGGATTGTGACGACAAATGCTGGGTCCGTACTCCTCGTAGGCAGCCTTTGTGTGGCACACCTGATAGAACTCGGGCTGCAAAATAAAATAGATTTTAACTTAGTATGTATTGCATTGGCGATTTCCTCAATCAATGCTTACCGTTGAGGCCAACATGCTGCCTCCAAACCAGACGGCGTAGCGCTGCATATGATGCGTGATCACCTGAACATCAATTGGTTTTGGCTGTCAAGAAAATCAAAGAGAGAACTGTGAGATTATGACTCATCTCTTACTAAAGTGATTGTGATATTAACCTTAATGCGTCCCTCAGACAAATTCTCGCTAATACGCAAGCGCGTGTCCACCGATCGTTTAATGTCGCGTTGTAAACGTCTGCCGAAGTCCTTAAACATGGTTGAACCACCGCTCAGTACAATATTGTTGTATAGGGGACGTCTCACATCGATGGGGCAGTTCTGTATGACATTATCAACAATCTCCGAGAGCGGTATGGTAAAATCAGGGTTCGAGAACTCAGGATGGAAGAAGATTTCCGGTCCAAGGAAACGCTCATAACCAACATCCACGTTGAAGTTCTGTTTTGTGACGGCATTCATGCCCGTATAATTGCGTATCCATTTGCTTGGCTCTGAATCATACTTGGCAAACTCTTTGGCAATGTCTGGACATATGTAGCAATGCTTCTCCTTAATAGCTTTGGCAGTCTCGAGGCTCTGTTCTGGCGGTATGCCCACCTCTCGTTCACGCAATAAACTTTGAATAAACGAAGTAATGTTGCGACCGGCAATCGGTATATGCTTGATGCATGAACCAATCACGTAACCCTCGGCCTGTCGACAATCGCGTAGTGGAGAGTGGAAAAGTGATAAGATATGCGGTTGAAGCAAAACAATACTTTATAGCTCTTACCACGGGAATAACATGCGTCACACCGTCACCGCTGTCTACCACAATGCCTGTTAGTGTGCGCTCCTCAGCGGATCTGGATGCCCAACTGGCTGCTAAAGCCAGAACGGCTTGCACCGCAATGTACAGACCAGGAACATTAAACGTCTCGAACATAATTTCAGCGGTGTATTCACGGTTTTCGGGCGTATTTAGTGGCGGCTCAGTTAGCAGAAAGTAATGATCCTCTGGCTCCGCACGCAAATACTTGAATACGCATTGTTCCAAGAAACGCTCCATCAAATCCCAATCCTCGACAAGGCCATGACGCACGGGATACTAGAAAAAAAAACAAAAAAACAACTTGATAAAATAACTATGCTAATAGACGTTTTTAAACTATTTTTTTAGCTTCGGTTGAAATTAGCTGTTTTCGCATGACCAATAGGAATAAAAAGTTGCTTGCGCATTGTTGAAGGTTATTACTTACTTTAATGGAGTAACCCGTGGCATCGAAAGCCTCGTCACCAATGAAAAAGTCCAGATCTTCAATGCCCTTTGTAACGCGTCGGGTGTTTGTGTCGCCAACCCGTGCCGACTCCTTAATGGCAATTGCCGAGGGTATTATGAATTGTGGCTCCTTGTTGCCAGCATAACCCAGTTTTGAGTAGCTGGAATGGTAAACAGTGGAGCATAAGCGCCAAATGCAATCTCCTTCTTACACTCTGCCAGTGGACTTCCTCTCTGCAGACTGAGGGAAGCAAGTACAAACTACCACACACAAAACTTACCCGGTGCCCACATCGATTACGCATGCCGGTAGCCTGCCTGCCATGTTGACTGAAGATTTGTTTAATATTGCTATTTAACTGGCTAAATTACACTTTAAGCTAGAGTCTTACACTACTTAAATTCCTTCGCCTTGATGAATAACGTTAGATTTTAACAAATTTTCAACCACACCTCCTCCAGCGACGATGTGTCATTTAGAAAAACTTCGCTCTTTGTCACTCACACACACACATTAACAACATCTACATAAACAGCGTTGCATTGAACTTAAGCGTTTTGGAGCACTGGCCAAAACTAATCGAGCTTATCGATAACAAATATCACGCTTCGTTCGGGCTCGCGAATTTCGGCAGTGTGTGTGTTTGGCTGTGGCAGCCTTTTTCCACGTTTTTCCTATTAGCGTAAATTTTTGCAATTGGCCTTGTCAGTGCGCCATTTGTATCGATACCTTGGCTAAACTCGAGCGAATTGCGGGTGCTTAGTGGGTGCTTCTTTGTTTGTGCAGCAATCACAGCAGAACCGGCGTATAGGACTAGACCACCTACACAAAAATGGAGGCACAAAAATTGACGGAACTGTTGCGCGCAACCATTGATCCAAATCCGGAGCAAAGGAAAGCCGCCGAGGATCAATTAGCACAAGTAAGTGCCCAGCTAATAAATACTTACAAAGTGCCATGACACGACCCCCCAGTTGAGCAATTCGGCAAAGCAAGATGAAAACCATGTGCTTTTTTAATTGTTCGCTTTTAACCTCCCTCCCTGCCTATCAGCTCTTTATGTATGAGTGCTTAGTATCTGTGTGTGTGTCTGTGTGCTATGCGGGCGTGCTTGTATCATTAGTAAATTGATATTGGCCAAAAATAATAGAAAGCAACGACTATTTTCCGTTCGCAACACATTTAACACAGTTAAATAACACAACTTGGCCCAAAGTCCCATTCGATTTTGCGGCAACAAGTAATACAGATGGAAGGGCGCGCTTACAAATGCACTGAACGAATCCACATATGTGTTCGTGTGTGTGTGTACTGCACAGTGGCTTAAAAATGATTTAATGTCGCATGAAATTTTTAAAAATAATATTAATGTGAAGCGTTAGTAGGGTAAATTCAAGTCATTTCAAATATATATTTCTGTGTATTGGATTACATTTTCTATATATAATAAATAAACACACACTCATGGGGGCTGTGTTTAATTAACAGTAATTACATTTTCTTCGAACTCCCAACGTTTAACTTGATTCAATTAGACAACATTAATGCACCACTGTTCAAGAGAATCTTATTTTGTGGCTGAGTCAGCTTCTAACGATTTCCATGCCCCTCCTTGTTCAATCGGTTAATTAACTTTATCAGCATATATTACAAACTACTGCCACAGCCAAAGCACACTTTGTATGAAGCTTCTTTAATGGGCAAACGCATGCCATTTAAATATACTTTTGTATACATATAAAAATTGTGCTTGGAATTTTAAGTGTTACGAATTGGGAGGAGCCTCGTGGCTGTTGCTATTGTTTTATCAATATATGTATGTTCGTTTGTTGTTTTTTTTTATCCAACTGAATCAAATTACTCATACATCGCGTTATGTGGCAGCTGTGTAAACAAATCGACTGCCGGAAAATCTATTTTCAAATGTTCTCTCTCACGTTCCATTGCTTAGATACACAAAATCATTGGCTTTGTGCCTACTATACTGCAAATCGTAATGCAAACGACGGTGGAGCAGCCGGTAAGGCAAGCGGGCGCTGTCTATCTAAAGAATCTGGTCAATAGTAGCTGGTCGGATCATGAGACTAAGCCAGGTGACCCCATACCATTCTCCATACACGAACAGGATCGCGCCATGATCCGCAGCGCAATTGTAGATGCCATTGTCCATGCCCCCGAGCTAATCAGGTAAGTTGCAGAACGCTACTTGTTTATTATTGTTATTGTAATGCCCTTCTCCACAGAGTTCAGCTATCCGTCTGTGTGAATCATATTATCAAGAGTGATTTTCCCGGCCGATGGCCCCAGGTGGTGGATAACATTAGCATCTACCTGCAAAATCCGGATGTGAATGGCTGGAACGGTGCGTTGGTTACCATGTATCAGTTGGTTAAGACCTATGAGTACAAACGGTTTGAGGAACGAACGCCTCTGAATGAGGCAATGAACTTGCTGTTGCCAATGATTTACCAGCTAATAATGTCGCTACTTAACGATCAGTCGGAGCAATCGGTGCTGTTGCAAAAACAAATACTCAAGATTTACTATGCACTAACGCAGTACAGTCTGCCGCTGGATCTCATTACCAAGGAGATCTTCGCGCAGTGGATGGAAATATGCCGCCTGATTGCGGATCGTGCTGTGCCCGATTGCTCACATCTGGATGACGATGAGCGCACCGAATTCCCCTACTGGAAAACCAAGAAATGGGCGCTGCACATTATGGTGCGCATGTTTGAGCGCTATGGCAGTCCCAGCAGTGTTGTCAGCGAAAAGTATCAAAAATTTGCTGAATGGTATCTTCCCACCTTTAGTTCAGGCGTCTTGGAGGTCCTGCTCAAAATTTTAGATCAATATCGTAATCGTGTTTATGTATCGCCGCGTGTCCTTACGGATGTGCTCAACTATCTGAAGATTGCGTAAGTTTTAAATGTCGAACATTTGGTAGGTAGAATACATATTTTTGGCTATCAATGATAATATTGGTTAGAGCGCGATGGATTTGTTTTTAACGCATATTTCCATTTTAGTGTAAGCCACGCATACACCTGGAAGCTCATCAAGCCACACATGGTTGCTGTTATTCAGGATGTCATATTTCCTATCATGTCGTTTACCGACTCGGATCAGGAGCTATGGGAAAGTGATCCCTATGAGTACATTCGCCTGAAGTTTGGTAAGTACTGAAAGTCATAGATATTTATATATTGCTATAAACAAATCAAATTCCCTTGCTCAATAGATATCTTTGAGGATTATGCCACACCCGTGCCGGCTGCGCAATCGCTGCTGCATTCCGTCTGCAAGAAACGGAAGGGAATTTTACCCAAGGCGATGGCCACCATTATGCAAATAATTACCTCTCCCAATGCGGACAATAAGCAAAAAGATGGCGCCCTTCACATGATTGGTACTTTGGCGGATGTCTTGCTAAAGAAAGCCCTATATCGTGATCAGGTCGAGTCCATGTTGACCACCTATGTGTTTCCGGAATTCTTAAATCCTGCCGGCCATATGCGTGCGCGTGCCTGCTGGGTATTGCACTACTTCTGCGATGTCCAAATTAAGAATCCTCAGGTACTGGCTGAAACGATGCGACTGACCACCAACGCTTTGCTGACGGATAAAGAGCTGCCCGTTAAGGTGGAGGCCGCCATTGGTCTGCAAATGTTCCTAACATCTCAGGATGACGCACCGCAATACGTGGAGACGCAAATTAAAGAGATTACCAAGGAGCTGTTGACCATCATACGCGAAACCGAAAACGAAGACTTGACAAATGTCATGCAGAAGATTGTGTGCACATTTACGGAGCAACTGCTGCCGGTTGCAACGGAAATTTGTCAGCATTTGGCAACGACCTTCAGTCAAGTTCTGGAATCTGAAGAGGGCTCCGATGAGAAAGCCATTACGGCCATGGGTCTGCTGAATACGATAGAAACGCTGCTCAGTGTCATGGAAGAGCATCCAGAAGTGCTGCTCAATTTGCACCCAATTGTGATTAACGTAGTGGGTCACATATTCCAGCACAACATAACCGGTAAGCTCAAAACTATCAAAAAAAAAATCCACCACGTTTGTGATTTAATATTGGCTGTTTCATAGATTTCTATGAGGAAACCTTCTCGCTGGTCTACGATTTGACGTCAAAGTCCATTTCATCTGAAATGTGGCAAATGCTAGAGTTAATCTACCAAGTCTTTAAGAAGGATGGTGTTGATTACTTTATAGACATTATGCCAGCGCTGCATAATTATGTAACAGTCGATACGCCAGCCTTCCTTTCCAATCCGAACCGTCTTTTGGCCATACTGGACATGTGCAAAACTGTAAGCTGATCCTATTTTATTCCGTTCGAAATCTTACTTGATGTTTTTTATGCAGATGCTGACTGGCAGTCCTGGCGAGGATCCCGAATGTCATGCTGCCAAATTAATGGAGGTCATTATACTGCAGTGCAAGGGTCAAATTGATTCGGTGATTCATATGTTTGTGGAGCTTGCTCTGTCGCGTCTGACACGTGAGGTCCAATCGTCAGAGCTGCGCACCATGTGCCTTCAAGTGGTCATTGCGGCGCTCTATTACAATCCACAACTGCTTCTCTCCATTTTGGACAAGATGTCGCAACCGAACAACGAACCAATTAGCTCGCATTTCATTAAACAATGGCTGCACGATACAGACTGTTTCCTAGGGTAAAATTGACTCCGACTCAAGAGTTAATTGTAAACTAATCAATATCACTCCATAGCATTCACGATCGCAAGCTGTGTGTGCTGGGTCTGTGTACTCTTATTTCGTTGGGCGATGCCAAGCCACAGGTACTGAGCGAGGTGGCGGGCAAGATTGTGCCATCATTGATATTGCTTTTCGATGGTCTCAAGCGTGCCTACGAATCACGTGCACAGGAGGAGGAAGAGGAAGAGGAGGAGGAAGATGGTGATGATTGTGAGGGTAAGGCTTTGGATAAAAACCTAAAATCAATTTGAATTGGAACCAAAACAAATATCTTCACCACACAGAGGCTCTGTCGAGCGATGAAGATGAGATGGACGAGATGGCGCCGAACTATTTGGATAAGTTGGCTGACTTTAGCAAAACGAAAGGCGCTGCAGCCGGTTTTGAAGTGAAAGCCGAAATTAAGGATGATGATGAAGATTCGGATGACGAAGCTGAAGAGTCAGTAGGTGATCTGAATGAAACTGGCCTCGAAACATTCACCACGCCCATTGACGAGGAGGAGAACGAGACCGCTATCGATGAATATTGGACGTTTAAGGAAGTTATTACTGGTAATGTGGCCATACATAACATACAACAATTGCTTTCTCACTCATGAAAATTACATTATTTAGCACTTTCCGCACAAGATCAGGTCTGGTACTCGCTGCTGACTTCGAACCTGACGCCCGAACAAGCCAAAGCGCTACAGGATGTCGTTGTAACCGCCGACCAACGCAAAGCGGCCAAAGAATCGAAACTGATTGAGAAACAGGGTGGATTCGCATTCCCCCAAACAACCGTGCCCACATCGTTTAAGTTTGGCTCTTAATTGACTGAGCGACTCAGACTTAGTACGATTTTTTTCTGACTTCATTGTTTCTCATGTTCTTTCCATAACGAAAACGCAAAAGGAAAAAAAAAAACTAGTGGCTGGCACTTGACACAATAGCTGTTAAGGCAATCTCTAGATTCTCGTACACTTTGTGTACACAAATACACATACACGTGTTGCATGCATCGGTTCAGCGATCGGTGAATTGTGGTGATCGCTTTATATTTATTGTAGATTTATATTTTAAAATTTCTTTTTTGGCAACTCCATGCCAACTAAATTATAATAACTTAAGTTTGAAAAACCAATTGTATATCATTGTATGTAAGAAAGAAAGAGAAAAACAAAACTATTTAGCCGTCATCTCATGCAATGAGATCGCACCCAGCTAAGCACAGATCAGACACACTCCAACGAAAAATGGTCAGAGAATGAGAATTCAACGTAGAGCATTTCACTTACATTGTCTACACACATACACACACGTATATAACATACTAGATGGAGCGATATTTTTGAAAAATAAAAACATTTTTAACGTTTGAAATAATTTGTTTGCATTAACTTGGATTTTGTTAGTGTTTGTGCAGGTCTGCTTGAGCTTATTTTTAAGGCCGTAATATTTTGGCGCGGTTGTATATCCAGTGCTGTGCAATGGCACGCGACTAAACACATGTTGATTCTAATGATCATTAGCACTGTGGACATAAACCGATAACAAACCGATTGGTTTTTGCCATTCGCGAGGAAATTGTGTATTGCCGGTTTTTGTTTACATTCATAATATAAATTTATAAGGCTAGAAAATGAAGATTGCTATTGAAGGCTGCGCCCACGGCGAATTGGAGCGCATATATGAAACCATAGAAGGTATTGAAAAAGAGCGCAACATAAAAATTGACCTGTTGCTGTGCTGCGGTGATTTTCAATCGACGCGCAATGTTACGGATTTGCAAACAATGGCCGTTCCACGGAAGTACTTGGACATGTGCTCCTTTTACAAGTGAGTATTTACTACTGTTGATGGCACAAGACCTACTTAAGTCATAATTTTGCAGGTACTACAGTGGTGAGCTCGTTGCGCCCATTCTCACAATTTTTATTGGCGGCAATCATGAAGCCTCCAACTATTTGCAGGAGCTGCCCTACGGTGGCTGGGTAGCACCGAATATCTACTACCTTGGATACGCTGGCGTTGTTTCAGTAAATGGCATTCGTATTGCGGGTATTAGTGGCATTTATAAAGGTCATGACTTTTTGCGCGGACACCACGAGTTCCCACCGTATTCGGACAAAACATGTCGCAGCGTGTACCACGTACGTCAGTTGGAAGTATTTCGTTTAAAGCAACTCTCCGGCAAAGTGGACATCTTTATGTCGCACGACTGGCCTAGGGGTATACAAGAATACGGCAACAAAGCCCAACTGCTACGCTTTAAGCCCCACTTCAAGGAGGACGTCGAAAGCGGTCAGTTGGGCAGTCGTCCATTGGAGGAACTGTTGAAAGCCGTGCAACCCACATATTGGTTTGCAGCACATTTACATTGCAAATTTGCTGCACTGGTGCCTCATCCGCATAATCGAAATCCAAAATTACTGGACGTTGATGACTCAAGTAGCAGTAGCAGCGATAGCGATAGCGATAATGAAAATGCGCAGAAGAATCTAGAGCATCCAGCACCAACAGCGCCAATACCGGTCACCAAGTTCCTTGCTCTGGACAAATGCTTGCCCAAGCGACGATTTTTACAGGTGCTGGATATGCCCAGCAGTGAGAGCGCAGATGGAAAAGTTTTGCTGGAATACGACCCCGAATGGCTTTCGATATTGCGCACAACAAATCATCTAATTTCGGTCAAGGATAACAACTACTACTTGCCCGGCAAGAAGGCTGGCAGCATTGAAGAACGTTTCGATTTTACACCCACTGTCGATGAGCTCTCCTACATATGCAGTAAATTTGAAAACCTTAAAATACCAGAAAACTTTGCTCCCACTGTACCGGCATTCAATCCAGAGGAAGAACACAACTATAAGCAAATGCACGTTGAGCCACCAGGGGCCCAGCTGAATCCACAGTGCAATGAGTTTTGCTCTATTTTAGGCATAGACGATCCACTTTGCTTAGCCATGCTGGCTAATGGCAAGGATCTGCCTCAAACTGGTAAAATACTGGATAGCTCTACCGATGTCCAGACACCGCAGGAGAGCGCCGTAGAGCAGTCTGCCGATGAGAGTTCTTCGTTTACCGAGCCCTTGACGACACCGACAAAACGTAAATTAAGTTTGCAGCTGCCAGCGCCAACAGCAGCATTGGCAGCAGAGTCGGACAAAAATGTAATTGACCTGCCAGAAGAAGTCGACGAGGAGCTCAATACGCCTGAAGATCTTATCAATGACACAAAACCCGAAGCGAATACGGAAATTACTTTAACCGATTCTAGTCCGAACATTAAAAAGCTCAAGAGACGTAATCAAAGCATTTACCAAGCTGAAGATAATGATGATTAGAACTATTGCTGTTAAATTTTAAAATTTAGTTTTCTAAGCGACCACTGTACTTTTCAAGCTGTAATTTGTCATAAACCAGTGAAATATCTTTGCACTTGAGTAATTAAAAAAAAGAGGCAATTTTATTTAAATAACACAGAAAATGCTTGATGCTGCCACTTCTAAATCGCAGCGAATGATGTTTTGTTGAGTGGAAATAAATTAGGATAACATTTATATTATATAGAGGCATTACTCTACTTCAGATGCAGTGGCGTCGTAAGCTTCGGCAGCGCATACAAAACCGCACTGTAGCACAGAATCTGGCGTTGTGGCCAAATCACAATAATAACTAGATGGCGACGGGATGCAGTGCAACTGCAGCTGATCACCATCGGACTTGGGACGATAAAAGCGGCAACGGCGTGGACCAAATATTGGCATATTGGCATCGTAGGGTGGACTAAGTATATCGAAAAAAGCAGCAATACCGTTTCCGGCCTGCGTTATCTGATGAAAGTTACGTTTGCGTGGCGTAAGCAATGCACTCGATGTTTCAGGTGTCACCAGGCAGGGCTCCTCGGCGGTAACCTTGATCACTGAGGGATTCGGATCATACTGGAGCAGCTCATCGGCAAGCAGTTGTTGGGAGTAGCTTTGTACGTGCAATTTGCCCCAAATGCAGCGCAGCAGGCCATACATCATGGGATGATCGTGAAGGGGAATGGAATTATTGCCACGCACAATAAACAGGCTCATCGAGAAGCGGTCATCCTCGAAAATGTGCATGTAGCTGCAGGGTGCTTCTTCAGCGCTGGTGACGTCATCACGAAACAGCTCCTCCTTAATATGTAGATCACGATAGGTAAGCTCATCAGTGAGCTTCTTTAAATGTTGCAGATTGGCATTGAAGCTGGCAAGATTGGCTCGATCGAATGTTTTGAAGGCCTGGCGCAGCACGCTCATAAAATGCGACGTCATTGCCAAAAGTTGGTGATTAACTAGTTTAGTGTTATCGGTAATGCACCGGACACAGCCACGAACACTTGTGTTGACGTCAGGCGTACTTTTAATTGCTAATAACCAGGAGGCTTCGATAATTAAGCTGCAAAGCAGAAGCGGCCAACAAAAATTACAGATAAACAAAACGACAGCTGTTTGATGGTGCTGGAAAACGCAAACAAATAAGTGTTGCATAAGCAAACAAGCCACACTTTCAAACTGTGTTAAGATTTTTAACTTACTTTTAAGCTTTTTGCTGTTTTATATACAAAAAAAATGTACGAACACAACATATGCATATATTTATATGCGTTTTATCATGCTATTAACAAAACTTTGTGATAATCCTTAACAATTTTATTCAAGCCAACAGTATGCAATTGACTCTTTACATACATTTGTAATCGTAACTAGTAAGCAACAAATAGTAGTTTAAAAGCCTCTCTCCTTTGACTGAGTGGCGTGCGTCAGTATCCAGGACTTGTAGTCACGTTTCTTCATTGACATTTGCTTGTGTCGTGGATGAGTTGGACAGATGACATAACCGCGCTCCTGGCGCACCACAATGTAGCAATCCTTGCAGCGGCGCTTTAGGCGTCCCTTTACCTTAAATCCGGCCACCTGCTGCAAGAGGGCATTAAATGGCGCCAGGAGTGAGGCTATATTAGTTGTGGGCACCAATTGCTGACCAACTGTGCTGTGAGCCGGTGTGGTTCTTGTAACAGTTGTGGGACGCATTAACATATGGAATCCATGTGTGGTACTCATGCCATTCCATAGCCTAGCGCCGTTTTGTAATAACTTACTAGTGAAGGACATCTGAAAAGACACTTTTAACTTATATTGTTTAACAATTACACAAACACGCACCTTTTACTTATGTTGGTGTTGCCACTGTTGAAAAAAAAATTATTTGCCGTCCGCGTTGCCAACCGTTTAGCATATTGTAACCAAGCAGGCTGGCTTTAAATTAGTTGGGCACTATTTTTAAAATTTCATTACATTATTTTTTGTTATATGTTTGGATTGAGATAATGCATTCAGGAAAATTATTGGTCCCTAAAGACAATGCTTTTAGGAAAATTATTATTCCCCAAACAAATTAAATACTAATATTATAAATGCGAAAGTAATTCTGTCTGTGTCTGTCTCGCTTCCACGCCAAAACTACTGAACCGATTTAAATTAAATTTGGTACACAGATAGTCCAGAGCATAAGTTAAGTTATGGCTAAAAGTTGATTTTCTTGGCCCATTAAACAATTAAAAATGTTACCCAAACTCACTACTCCACGCGGTTTTATAAATCATTTTTATTTCATTTGTGAGAATTTATTTGAGTTTTGAAAAATTAATCGATATTGATGACTTCAACGCCACTTGTCTTTGGCTGTGGCTCCTCAAGTCTGGTTCGTTTGCACTTGGTAGGACCCGCAACTTCCTCATCCGATGAGTCGATTACTTCGGTTACCTCCTCATCATCCGATACTGTGCTGGGTTTTCGCTTAGTTGCAGATTTTGGTGGAGTCTCTACAGTAAGTTTGTTTGCGGCCGCACTTACTACTTCCACAACATCTTCATCGTCTTCTTCAACAACGAGACAGTCATCATCGTCATCGTCGTCTTTAACTTCAGTGGGACGACTGCGTTTTGATGTTGATGGACCATCATCATTAGAAGGCGTTCCCCCATTGGCGGCACGTTTGCGGGAGCTGGGCTCCGGAACGACCACCTCTGGTACCTTTGCCTCCTCCTTGGGCTGCAGCTGGCTTTTGTCGGCAATAACCTCAAACAGAACATCCTCACGTTCGGCATCAAAGTGCGCTATGATAATGCTCAGCTCATAGTTTTGAAAGAAGTCGTCGCACTTGAGTATGACGCCATCTACGATGTTCAACTCACTCAGCAACTTTTCTTCGTTGCATTCCGTTTCGCCCTCCTCCGACGAGATGAGAATAGAGCCTGTGGACTCCACAGTTACATCTGGATTAACCATGTTTAGAGTTTTAATGAGCACCTCATCGCGGAATGCTTTGATTTGGACACGCTTAGTATCGATGCGCAACGTTATAGCCGGATCACTGGCACATACATAGCAATTGGGATTGGGCGCCGGAAAGAAAGCATCTGACACCAGCATCTGGTTGCGCCCATTGAGACGCAGCCGTGCATAGACGGCCTTGCATTGTTCCCACTTGGCCTGCAGCACATTGAAAGCGCGCATAACCGAAACGCCAGCAGTAATGGCGTTGGTAGTGGCAATAGCTGGAATAATATTGCCAGCCATCGATTTGATCTCGAAACGGGACTTCCGTTCAATATCGAAGATGTGAGAGCGCACATTGGCACAGGCGGCCACAAAGTCCATCGCTGGCTGATCATCCTTGTCCCATACCAAAGTATCATTTTCTAGTTTTAGAAAAGCAGAGCTTAGCTCCTTTAGCGCATTGGCAAAGACATGAGCACACTCCTCCACAGACCAAACCTTGTGATGCTGCCGCGCTAGCTCTTGAGCATCGGAAGTGGTACCATCGGGCACCAGCGTGTCCCATTGCACCGGCACAGGTGCTTTGCGCGATTTCCACAGATTTGACATGCGCAACAAGTAGTTGAATGTCCTCGTTAAAGAACTTATTGAACAATTTAGCAGCATCGTAATTGCAATCCTTGGCCCATTGTCGCGTGTTAATGCGCACCACATTGCCATTCGAGTTGGAAGACTCTTTTTCCTTATTCTTATCTTCAGCCGGAGCGTCACCTCCAGCACCTGCATCTTCCATTTCAGCTGCGGCTTCCTTGGCTTCCGGATCAGCGGCATCGGGCGAAATATCCTCATCCTCAACGGATTCACCAAATAGTTGACTACAAATTTTAAAGTTTTTAATATTGGTGTGGTAACAAATGTAAACAGTCCACAAACACTCACTTGAACAGATGTTTGGCCCAGACAATGCAATGTATGGGCTCAGAGGGCGTGTTGCGTATGGTGCAGCCGGGAAAGGTGCGCTGCTTTTCCTTTGGGGTGCATTCATAGCACTGTGTTAAGCCGCGCTTTATCAGCTCAACTTGTCCATTGTAGCCGGAAGTGCCACTCTCAATCAAAGGGACATCTGCGTTTAAACACATGCGGTTCACATGGTTGCGAGCCGCACGATTGTCCAAGGCGCTGAGCACCACGTCGAATTTCTTAAAGAAATTAACTCCATAGTCAGTGCTGTAAATGTAACACAAAATGAGCTAGGGTTACAATACATTAACCGATTACTTACGATGTAACGCTGTCGTGATATGCTATTATTTTTGCATCAGGATTAAAACTGAGGGCACTTTCACGAGCGACGCGCGCTTTTGACTTGCCCACATGCTCGCGATGAAAGAGGAACTGCCTGTTGAGATTGCTCAGGTCAATGGTATCCAAATCGATCTGATTGTTTAAATTTATTAATATGCAGCACACAGAAACTTGTCATTAAACTTACAATTTCGATTTCCGTAAAGCCGCTGAGTACAAGATTTTTGAGCACCTCGCAGCCAATGCCACCAGCACCCACAACCAATACTTTCGACTTTTTAACCAGTTCCTGCAATGTTGCTGGCAAAACATTGTCAATAGATGCAGCCATTATTTTATTTTTGTTTGATTACTTTCCCTTTAATAAAATAACCAAATAAAATTCGCGAATGACGCCGGCACTCACATACACACCAACAATTGCCTATGCAAAAAAAAGTGCTGTACAACGTGCAATTGTATCGAGTGCAAGTAGTCATCTACATGTCTCTTATCGATATACCTTTTGATATATTATCATATTTTAAGCTTTTCCACATTCGGTCACACTGAGTTAAAAGATTGTAGTTGTAGCTCGTGTGTGTGTTGTGCGCTTAAAGAAAAACGGACGTTTTATATTTTAAGTGCTTGTCTGTGCAGCACGACAACTGCGCGTCAACTGCAATTTTGTAAACACTCAAACACTTGATTCATCTAACAATTAGTGCAAGTATTATTATGGCAGAAGTGCGACGCAGAAAGGCAGCTGAAAACGAAGCAGAAGAAGCTGCTGCTGCAGCCGCGAGCAGCGCAGCTGATTCTTCAGATCATGTAAGTTTCACTGGTCAATTAGTATAAATATTAGGTGCAATCATTGCTTGCTACCTGGGTGCATTTGTTTGCTTCTTCTCCGAAATTTGCATTATTCATTGAAGCGCAAAAAAAATGAAGTGAAATGTATGTATACCAACACAACAAGATATCCACTACACACATATCCAAATGTATATCTTTTGCTGAGTGCACTGTTTTTGTTATTCTCCGACGCACAAGCAGGTGGTAAAAGAGCGCCATCCACTCAGAGAGAGAGAGAGTATGTGCGAGAGACAGATACAGAAAGGGCGCAAGCAAAGAAAAACATATAACAAATGTTTCTGCATATACATAAACACCCATATATGTATATACATATATGACAACAACAATGACGACGGTGTGTTGCAAACAAATCCAATTAAGTGACCCATTACGGAAGGCATCTAGAACAACCAGACCACCCCACTATATAGCTTTGGTGTATTACCTTAGCAGCGTGTTTTCTGAAATGCTTCCTCTTTAAAGACGCGCTTGTTTGTCTCTGATGATGATAACGCCCCAAATGCCCCACCGGTCCAAGCAAGTCCCTTTTACTACATTCTTATCAGAGACCCGCCAAAAATTATACCCACCAAATTTAACAACACGCCACCCCAAACAACCAACCACAAGCAAATAAAGTTGCAGACGTGTACGTTAAACTTGGATAAATTAGTTTCGTATCTCGCCGATTATACTGCTTGCCGTATAGCAGCAGACGGCGTTGGACTTTGATTTTGCGCATTTAAGTAGCTGTGTGTCTATATATCGCTTTAATGATTGAGTGTCATTTTGCTATTCACAGGTCGATTCAGAGGAGGAGAAAATACCAGAGGAGAGATTCGTTGAGAAGCTGGCAAAGAATTTACCGCAAGGCACTGACAAAACGCCAGAAATATTAGATTCGGCTCTCAAAGACTTACCCGATCGGTAAGTGAAAAATTATGATTTACATATGTATGTGTGTGTGTGTAAAAAAACATATGGATGAGATTCCAAAAATATTTCAAGATTTGCGTGCTGCGCAAAAAATAACAAATTACACTGTGAATCAAAAATATAGAATTCTTACACATAGTAATAATGCATAACAAATAAATGTATTTTTATATTTCAAAGCTATTTTACTGCAAAACAAAATAATTAAACACTGTTTAATGGTCATTATAAAATAAATTCATATATTTGTCGCATAGTGTAATTTAAAATCATATTTATTTTGTGTTAATTTTGTTTATTTGTGTATGCAAACGTTATTTCAGATGGAAGAACTGGGTCATCCGCGGCATTTTCACATGGATTATGATTTGTGGATTTGCATTAATAATCTACGGCGGTCCGTTGGCCTTGATGATTACGGTGTGTGAGCTTAAAGGGGGAGGAGGGTTAAACGCAATGACATACTATTAACCAATTATCTTACCTTACCTATAGACGCTGCTTGTTCAGGTGAAGTGCTTCCAGGAGATTATCTCAATTGGCTATCAAGTGTACCGCATACATGGCCTGCCCTGGTTTCGCAGTCTCTCCTGGTATTTCTTGCTTACGTCCAACTATTTCTTCTATGGCGAAAATCTAGTTGACTACTTTGGCGTGGTCATTAATCGTGTGGTAAGTGTTTACACAGTCCTTATGTCATTAAGTGTAACTAATCGTGCTCTATTTTTCCATTGTTGTGCAGGAATACCTAAAGTTTTTAGTCACCTATCATCGCTTTCTATCGTTTGCGTTGTATATTGTGGGCTTTGTTTGGTTCGTGCTCTCGCTGGTGAAGAAATATTATATCAAGCAGTTCAGCCTATTTGCCTGGACGCACGTCTCGCTGCTAATTGTAGTCACCCAAAGCTATCTAATTATACAGAATATATTCGAGGGGCTTATTTGGTTTATAGTGCCCGTTTCGATGATTGTGTGCAATGATGTCATGGCATATGTATTTGGTTTCTTCTTTGGACGCACACCCCTCATCAAGTTGAGCCCCAAGAAAACCTGGGAGGGCTTTATCGGTGGTGGTTTTGCCACTGTTCTCTTTGGCATACTATTCTCCTATTTCCTGTGCAATTACCAATACTTTATCTGTCCCATACAATATTCGGAGGAACTGGGTCGTATGACAATGTCCTGTGTGCCCAGCTATCTGTTTACGCCACAGGAGTACAGCCTGAAATTGGTAAGCAAACATACACACACACACACACAAACACACCAATAGGGCTTCTCTAATGACTATCGATTTGTATACTAATTATTTGTAATTTTAGTTTGGCATTGGCAAATCTTTGAACATTTATCCATTCGTGTGGCACTCGATTTCGCTGAGCCTGTTCAGCTCTATAATTGGACCCTTCGGTGGATTCTTTGCTTCGGGCTTTAAGCGCGCATTTAAAATTAAGGTAAGAGGAATTTATGCTCTCCGTAACTTGGCTTTACTTAAAGTGATTTACTTGTCTGCCTAGGACTTTGGTGACATGATTCCTGGACATGGCGGCATTATGGATCGTTTCGACTGTCAGTTCTTGATGGCCACCTTTGTCAACGTTTATATCTCGAGTTTTATTAGAACTCCATCGCCGTCAAAACTCTTGACGCAGGTTAGTTTACTACCTTTATAGCTGCTATACATGTAAACTTTTTGCTAAACATACATATTTTACTTTACAGATTTATAACTTAAAACCAGATCAACAATACCAAATCTATCAGTCGTTAAAGGATTCTCTTGGCGATACGCTTAACTAAAATATTAGACAACAACAACTGTTTGCTTTAGTCCTACGTCTTTATATGTATACAAACATATATATATATTCATTATAAAAAGAAATTGAGATATACATATATATTTATATCTGTAAAAGATTATATGGCCGGCACTACTCAGATGCTGTTAAGAACAGTTTTAATTTTTGAGCATAATTTTTTTTATGTTTTTAGGTTTATAGTTTAGAATTTTGTTGTTATACAATTTTAAGTTTTTTTTAGTTACGACTTACTATTATTATTATTATTAATTTAACGATGATGGCATTATATAGTGCAATTGTAATTTGTATACCGGTGATTTGTTATTAAGCGATTCCATTAATTTTACTAAACATATGATTGCATTATGAGATTGACCTCGAAACTCCTGAAAATTGCAAGTTACACAGCAAGCGAAAAGCAAAGCAGAATATAAGTAAGTTACACAATCCTATGAATTTAAAGTTTTGATGTCTATGTGTGAATTTACAAAGCATATACAAACATATATAAATATCTAGTAAATATACATACATATATGTGTACTAATTTACCTAATTATAATTGAAAGAGCTCCACGCCTCTGAGCCGAGATAAGTCATGCCGGAGAAGCACGCCTAGTTTAGATTGTGAATTGCTCTCTAGTGAATATTTTAAATTAAAGCATTTTAGTTTGTTAACTAAACAATATACATACGTACGATCAAGTATCTGAAGACTTTAAATTTCTTTAATTGTTATTATTTCTAGTGCAATATGAATAATAGTAAAATATTGTGGTTTTTACTTGCAGTTCTTCGAATTAAACTTTTATTTATTTTTGCTTGACATACTTAACATATTGTTGTGTGCAAAATATACATTTAGTTCCTTTCGGAAGTGAAATATCATTTAAAAGAAAAATTCCGCTAACTCATTCAATTCAATTTAGAGTCGAGTAAAACTGTTTTAGACATAAGTCAAATCTTTATTGATGTTACAAAATTAAAATATAAATGAAATGAATGAATTGTAATATTTATGTAAAGCTCTAATGAGTAACCAAAGTTGTTTTCCAGTCCAGCAGCTGATTTAACCAGTGCATTTTATAAGTAAGTAAAGATTTCCATATATACATTGATGTATATATATGTATGGCACTTGAGGTGAATGTTATACATGTTTAAATGTATTTTTAAAATGCGAGTAAGATTACTCTGGAACTTCAATGGGTTTTACCAGCATCTTGCTGATAAGAGATCGGTTTAAATCTTTAACATCGCTGGGCTGCAGATCAAAATAAATGTTGCGATTGCGCGCATCTTCCAGCAAATGGCGATATATTTGTACGGTCTGTAAAATTTAAGAATTGGTTAGCAATAGCGTAATAGTTCATGATGTGAAATCTTACCTTTAAATCATCAAAATTGCCACAGATGACAAGGCAGCGATGTGGTCTTGTAATGGCAACATTAAGTCGCTGATAGTTGGTCAGGAAGCCGGCGCCGCGTGTGCGTGCATTTGACAAGATGATGACATCCCGCTCCTGGCCCTGATACGCATCAACAGTTTGCGGTTTTATTTTCATGTGGCTGGGTATAACCTGATTGAGTGTGGAGCAGTGATTACTATAAGGCGTTATCAGTCCATATTTAAAGCGCGCGGCGGGCATGTGCTTGTCCATCTCGACTAGCAGCTTGGCAACAAAATTTGCCTCTTCATCGTTACTGATGCTGCGATTGTTTGCATCGTTGGTGTCCTGTGTATAACTCAAATTGATGACACAGTATGGAATAAATGGTGATACAAAATGCTTTGTGCAGTCGGCATTGACCAACTGATTTTCGTAGAAGTAGCTATTTGGGCCATCTACAAATATCTGGATGCATGCGATACTGCGTGGATAGCTTAAAGATCTTGGTGTGCATGAAAGGATTGCCACACGGATTGTCCAGCTGCTGTTCCAAATTACGCTGTATGCGATCGAACATTGACTTTCCAAGGCCAAAGTCAACTGCTCTTGGGGAAATTACTGTAGCGGGCAGCTGATGTGTATCGCCCACCAGGACAAGACTACGTACACCAAAGCGTAATGGCAGCAGCGTCGAGGGCTCTGTGCACTGCGTTGCCTCATCGATGATACATGTGTCAAAGAAGTCTATATAGTAGGCCAACTTGACGCAACTGGAGAGTGTGGTGCACACAATATTAGCGCGCTGTATGTACATCTTGGAGTGTTCGTACTCCTCGCGGTGTGTCAACGGTGGATTCAGTTGCTCGGTTATGAGGCGCAACTCTCGCTCCTTGAGATTTAACCTATGCTGCATATAAGATACTTGGCCAGAAAATTTCTTAAGTTCAGCGATTTCTGATATTAGCCGATTTTGTTTGTTTGTAAGATTCATAACATTTTCTTCAGTTAGGCGTTTGCGCTTTTCGTCGCGCTTCTTGCTTAGATAATGGTTTAGCGTCATGTCCTGCACTTTTTCATCCATTTTGTCGAAAAACCCAAAGCGCAGGAGCTCAAACTGATCATTACGACTGCGACTTCTAGCCATGGCGTCCCGTGCACGTCTTAAATACAGAGTTATATTATCCACAGCCGCATTGCTTGGTGCGCATATAAGAATTTTGCGGTCAAGCATTTTGTGGCTGCTACCATACATGCATTGCAACGTTAAATTGGCAATGACAACGGATTTGCCAGTGCCCGGTGGACCCTGTATGAGCGTAATACTGGCCGTGGAGTCATCTACCACACGTAGTGCAGTGCGCTTGCATATATTAAGCTGGTGTTCATTTAAAATGTCAAAGCCTTTGTATTGTGCTGGAGGTAATAATTTGTTGTCAAAGGATAATACATTCTCGCTTGGCGTTAAAATGCGTTGGGCGAGTGGTGAGCGGCTCATCAAATATATGGCATTGAATGCACCCATTTCTACACGTACATTGTCCACCACGGGACGAACAGTCAAAGTTTTAATACCATTGAACATCTCCAGAGTGATGTCCTTTTGTTGTAAGACTTCGAACCAAAGTTCATAGTTTTCAGTTCCTAGAAGGTACAAATTATACACAGTCAGGTCTGTCTGAAATAAAAAAAACTTACCAGATATGCGTGTTGCAGGACGTAGCATGGATGCAAACATTTTCTTCAAAGTTTTGCCACTATATATGGTGAATAGGTCATATTTAAGCTTTCGATCGCCTACAAATTTATAATATTGATGAAAATGTGTAGTGATAATGTAAATAAATTTTTAAAATTCAATAAATAAATAAATAAATAAACTAGCTTACATATTGTGGTCAGCACAAAGCGAGGTCTATGTCTGATATTGTCTTTAGAAACGCTCTTCATATTAACCTCAAAGGTTTGTATGGATAGTTCATAGTCACGTTGGATGGTGGCGAGCAGCTCCATTTTCATCAGTGGTATGATGATTCTAGATGGATTTGTACAAATGTGAACAAAATTAAATTTACCAAAAATAATAATCTTACTCTTTATATTGTTTAATGCTGTTAAACTCTTCCGGAATGGGTACAAGGACTTCAGATGCGGCCACCGCTTCGGCAGAGCGCAGTATAAGCCACTGATTGGCCCAGCTAAGAATGTTACCAATAATTATATCGGTAAAGTTTTCCAATTTACCTTTGGCTAATGCCCATTCGCGACGTTCTTTATATGTGCTAAGCGATAGCTTTTGCGTGTCCTTCATAAAACCCACTTTCCTATTGCCAATCCGCTCTATGTATTTGATTTGTAAATCATTATTAAAGCGCACATGGCGACTTTTTTTTGCACGCTTATCAACCTGTTGTCCAAACTCAAAATCGCGGTCCATCTGTGCAAAAGTAACGCGATTGCAGGTTCTTTGATTGCGCGCTATTTGCGCTTCCTTGCGCTCTGGTGGTCGAGCGAAATGATGCGGAGGACTCTTCACTAAAATATCGGCAGCATTAAACTGCTGCGAATAACAGTCTATAGTAATACGACGCATGGGCAATTTCTTTTCAGGGGTCTTATCCAGCTTGGGCTTCTTTGGTATTGGTGGCACCATTTCCTTTGTGAGAAACTCGCCCCGATTGCAATTGCCCAATGTGGGAACGCCTGTCTGCTTACGTTTCAGCTCAGTATTAGGCTCGTTATTGACGACCGGCTTTGGTTTCTCGGCAAGCTTTCTTAGCTCCTCGCGACGCTTCTCCTTGATTTGCTCGTACTCGACTTTCTTGTCCTTTGGCTTTTGACACCACTTTTTCTTCATCTCGTCCTGGTAATCCGCAAGGCGTTGTCGCTCCAGTATATTACTTTTGCGCTTATTTTCGCTGCTCACCGCTGAAACACCCCGATGTTTTCCACGTCCACATGGCATATTTGGGGCATCAATTATCTCTGGTCCATGATTATTCTCATTGTAATGTAAAGTTTTTAATGATGATTTAGAAGTTGAAGGCTCTGACTTTTCTGGTGAAAACGTGGGGCGATCTATATAGACGGACATGGATCTGTTGAGCATACGTGAGCTAAGTGGTTTTTTAATACTTGTTTCGGGCACTACTTTTGCTGGCTCTTCTGGCAATTGATTATTTGTGGATTTGTCACATGATTTAGAAGTTGAAGGCTCTTTTTCGGGCTCTACTTTTTCTGACTCTTCGGGCAGTTTTTTATTTTTAGGCACACTTGTGGTTGAACTCCTTTCCATACAAATGGTTTTTGATCGGGCTCTCAAACGCGAGCTTACATGTTTAGTAGATGAAGTATGTTTGGGAACCGATATCTCGCCAGCAGGCAGCTTGTTTGGCTCCTGGGAATCTTCTGTGGAGCTTTTTGGTGTCTTTGCTGGCGATGACTGGGGACTGCCTATATAACAAGATTTGGCTCGATTTTGCAAGCGAGGACTACGTTTCTTTGGAGTTGGTTCTGCTGGCAACTCCTTGGCTTTCTTTTTATCCTCAGTTGGTACTTTTGGTGATTCCGTTGGTAAAGTTGGGGGAATCGCCAAATAGCAGCTTTTCGATCTATTTTGAAGGCGCGAACTGCGTTTCTTTGCTGGCGTTTCGTGCTCAATTTCATTTGGTTGTACAGCCGGCTCTTTTATTTCCGAACGTTCCGAAACAGTCACGTTGCGCTTGCGCGGCGTAGAATTTTTCTTCGGTGTTTTTGGTAAAGTAAATGGTTCTAAAACCACATTAAGCTCTTGTTGATTATTTTCCTTTAAAACTGAGTGGTCAGCCACAGATTTGCTTCGCTGACGCATTTTCTCCTTCATTTCTGTATCATTTGGTATTAAGTCAGTAGAATCATTTGGTTGTAAATGCGACACATCAATAGATTTAAGACGCACACAGCAACGACGTAATATGGACTTCTGTGGTGTCGTACTGATAGCTAAAATAAAGGAAAATGATTAGGTTTTAAGAGCATGAAATGGTTAGACCACTAACCTGAGCCAGTGGCTTCAGACTCATCTTCGCTGGAGCTGCTTTCAATGCGCATTGATTTGCGTCTATTGGGCATAAGAATAGGCAGCTCTGACAGCTGACTATCATTGTCATAATTTTCATTTTCTTGCTCAGCCTCTTCATTGGCATCATCCTCATCCTCTACATTTACTGGATAAACTTGCGACATCAGCTTTGATGACCAACCGGCTACTTTGCTGTACAGCTCGTCGTCGTCGTCTTCAATGAGAATGATTTCATCCTCATCCATTTGTGTTGCTATTTCTGTCTTAACCCATGATGGTTGTGGAAAAAAACCTTCATCGTCTTGTATTTCGAGCTCGTCCCCGCTATGTTCGCTCTCTTCAGCCATTTCTTCTTTCATTTCACGCAGCACGGCTTGCGACATGGCAAAGTTCTCATCGAAGTCATCATTGTTGTCATTGAAAGCCACTGCATCTGTCATAGGAGAACCAATTAAAGGTGGCGTTGGAGGGTTTGGTGCGTTCGCCTGATCAGAAGGCTGCTGAGGAGGGTTCTCTGGATTGCCAGGCTCCTCAGGTAGTTCGATTATATCGCCATCATGAATTTGTTCAACATTTGCGGACATGTTATTATTGTTTAGCTGCTTGTACACATACGGGTTAACTTGATAAACCGCTTCAAGAAACTCTTTATTCGGCTCTCCAAAAAGGTTTTCAATCTCCTTGGTTGCCTGCGATAGCTGTTCTTGTTTAACATCCGGAATCTTTGGCAAGTGTATTCCGCGTTGTGCAGTTGCATTTTCAGGTGCATGTTCATTGTCCTCAGTTGGGCTTTTATTAGCTACTGCTGCAACATTGTTGTTCTCCTTGTCTTCTTCCTTTTTGACAATATCGATGTTGTTTTCGCCAGCTCCTTCCTGTTTAACATCATTTGTGTTGTTGTCCCCGGCTCCCTCCTGTTTAACATCATTGATGTCAGTATCCACTTTGGGTGTATTGAGCGGTGCTATGTTCTCATCCTCGTCATCGGATATAAGTTCAATGTCTTCTTCATCAGAATTGTTATATTTAAGTATAAATATGGCATGGTTTCGAGGCACCACAGCATGACGTTCAACTATAGATCCCAGGCCAATTATATCGTCAGCTTTAAGTAGTTTATTTGTTTTGGCTTTGAGCAGCCTTCCATTTACATACACGCCATTTGGTGCGTTCTGTTGATGAGCACAAGAATCCCATTCATAACATAGTACAACTAATTTCAATATCTTAAGTACATACCAACAGTTCCAGGATTACTTTATTTTCTTGGTTCACAATGAACTTGGCGTGTTGCCGTGACACAAACTGGTAACCACTTAATACAAACTTGCATTCAGAGTGCCTGCCCACCATATTTTCTCCAAAGTCCAAAACAATTTTTCTCCTGGAGCCCAAATGCTGCAGGCACCAGTACCCATCATGCCTTTCCATTGCACTAAATTAAATTAGTTGCGATATAGATGCATAAGACACGATGTAAATTGTGAAGTAAATTTGATGCGCTCAACATTTATAAAACTGTGAAAATTAGTGTGACCAAGTTCTTTAATAACCAGCATTGTTTGGTGCTATCTGTCCTTAGAGGTACCTCTGAAAATATTTTTATTTAGATTCAAATTGATTTATAGCTGTATATTTTGCAATCATTGTTTTTATGGGATATGCATTCAAAATGTACAAAAACAAGCAAACAAAATAAATAACCAACTAGTGCACAAATGCTTGTTACAAATACACTTGCCCAGGTGGCAGCGCTGTCAAAAACAGCTGTATTGCAGTTTTGGCGCGTTGCATTTGATAAATGTTTTCTTAACATAATGTCAGGAAATCAAAGAAAAAATAAGGATTTAACACCGGAATATAATAAAAATGCAAAACGAATTTGTAGTGAACGCGGTGGTGCCAGCACCATACAAATGAGCGAGAGCATATTTTGGCCGGACAACGATGCCAGTTTCTTTTCCCATGCCAAACTGGAGGAATTATTTAGCGGACAGGATGCTGTTGTCTCCGCACCTTTCAGTAGTCAAATCAGCAACAAGTTTCAACAAAGCGAATCCGATGATAGTCTCTTTGGTGAAATATCGCTTCCCAGCACTGATGAGGCGGCACCAAAAGTTGAAGTTCTTCAAAATAGCAAAAATGTTGAAAGCTTTAAGGAGATAGATCTTCAGGATCTGAGCATGGCCGAAATGGATGATATTTTTCATGGTGCTGATGATTACAGCGATCCAGTTGCACAAAACACACAACTGTTTATGGATGCAATGGTCTTTAAGATGCCCAAGTCGCCAGACCGAACACAAATGTTGGCCACGCAAAAAAAGGAAGAATCCATGTCAATGTCCACTTCAATGTCATTCATATCCAAGTCCATTCTGGATGGGATTGTGCAAGGCACACAATACGAGACTTATGAGGCGCTTACGCATCGCTCTGTGCTTCAGGTACAGCATGAGTTGTCGGAACTTGATCAACTGGACTGGCAGACGCAGGCGTTTGCCGAATTTGAAACCGTTAAGGAGCCACAAATTGATAGTTTTCCCAGTAAGGGCAACTTCTATGGCCTGCCCGATAGAGTAAAGAATTTAATATTCGAGCACAAAGGCATCAAAAGTTTGTATGGTAAGTAAAAAAAGAACATACTTTACTACTACGTACTAATGCAAAATTCATTTTTAGAGTGGCAGGACGAGTGTCTTAATCTTCCTGCGATAAGACAGCGAAAGAACCTAATTTACGCTTTGCCCACCAGCGGTGGTAAAACATTGGTTGCCGAAATTTTAATGCTGCGAGAATTGCTGTGCCGCGAACGCAATGTGCTATTTATATTGCCTTATGTGTCCATTGTGCAGGAGAAGGTTAGTGCGATGTCACCCTTTGCCATTGCGATGGATTTCATTGTAGATGAGTATACGGCGGGCAAGGGAAAATGTCCGCCGCAGCCGCAACGAAAGCGACGCAGCCTGTTTATTGCCTCGATTGAGAAGGGCGCCGTGCTAATGGACAGTCTAATTGATGCCGAAAGACCACATGAGATTGGCCTAGTTGTAGTTGATGAGCTGCATTTGATTGGCGAACGAGGACGTGGAGCGACGCTGGAGGCATTCCTGACAAAGGTCATGTTTCTTAATGGTATTTATTTTGTCTATTAACATGTTAAGTATTAAAATAAATGTTTCTGTCTTACAGCCAACATTCAAATTGTGGGCATGAGCGCCACTATAGGTAATCTTAATGAAATCTCGTCCTTTCTTAATGCTGATGTCTACACGCGTGGTTTTCGGCCAGTAGAGCTTAAGGAGTACATCAAATGTGGCAATGATTTGCTGGAAATCAATGCAGCTGGTCAAACGCTTGAGGAGATTTTTGTACCACAGCGCACCGTCAGCTACAATGTGAGTCTGCCTTGCCTGAAACCACAGCCAGAACTTACAACTTTTACTTGTTAACAGTACAGCGCAGCTGTGGAACGTGCCGATCCTGATCATTTGGCTGGTTTGATTAGCGAATGCGCGCCAGAACATTGCTGTCTAGTTTTCTGTCCCACGCGCAAGAACTGTGAAAATGTGGCGCTGCTGCTCAGTCGCATTGTGCCCAAGCAAAAGTTCTTTGAGCATCGTCAGAGCGAAAAAGCCGATCTGATGAAAGCGCTAGACCAGATGTGTGGCATACTGAGTCCCGTGCTGGCTAAAACTCTACCCTATGGAATTGCGTATCATCATTCCGGACTGACAACGGACGAGCGCAAGTACATTGAGACCGCTTATCGTTTTGGCGTCATCACAGTCATCTGCTGCACCTCCACACTGGCCGCAGGCGTCAATCTGCCCGCCAAGCGTGTGATAATACGTGCACCCTATGTGGGTCAGGAGTTTATGACCTTGTGCAAGTACAAACAAATGGTTGGGCGTGCTGGACGCGCTGGCTTAGGTGAGGCGGGCGAAAGTATACTTATTACGCAAAGCAAGGACAATTTGAAAGTGGGTCAAATGCTGTTCTCGCCCATGGACAAGGCGCTAAGCTCGCTGGATCAGCTGGAAGCTGTTGGCTTGCAGGTGAATTAAGCAGTTTCATTAATCTCATCAAAAGTATTCTAAGCTTTACTTATTTTCAGTCTCTAATACTAAGTGTTATTGGCCTAAACTTAGCTGATTGCCGACGCGATCTGAATCGTTTGGTCAACAGCACTTTGTTGGCTGTCCAAGCAGGTGCCTTGGAGGTTGCCGTTGATGAGCTGGTGCTGCGCATTCTGCGAGACATGTTCAAGAACAAGGTGCTGCAGCTAAGCGAAAGTGCTCCAAAGTGCAAGCCAAATTGCTCGGATATAATGACCACACAGGATATCAATGCTAGCAGTCGCCCTGCAACCGATCGCCGACTGTTAATAAGTCAATCGACGCGCTTTCAACTGACCAGCATTGGACGTGCCGCCTTCAAGGCGGGCATTGATTACAAACGAGCCTTTGCCATACACAAGGAACTGCAGCAAGCACAGCAGCAGCTCATCCTTACCAGCTATGTGCATCTGCTCTATTTGCTTGTCTGCTTCAATTCCAATGAGCGTGGAGATGAGCTCTTCCCAGCTGATGCCAGCATTCTCTTTCGGGAATACACGTTGCTGCCCATACAGACTCAGGCACTGTTCACGCAGTTGGGTTTTACGGAGGCGCATGCTGCCCGACTGGCCAAGACGCAGTCGGTGCAGGGTCCACTTGCATTGCAGCTGAATCGTTTGTACAAGGTGCTTATATTAGCTGATGTATTGGCGCTGCTTCCTCTGCCAAGCGTCGCCAGCAAGTATAATGTTGAGCGGGGCACTCTGCAACAGCTCATAAGTCAGTGCACGGCGGCAGCTGGCGCCATTGTGCGTCTGTGTGAGCAAATGGATGAGTTCTGGTGCTACAAGCCTTTGTTCGAACGCATCAGTCATAAAATGGATCGCTGCGGCACCATAGAGTTAGAACCACTGCTGGAGCTGCCCGCCGTGAAGATTGTAAGTACCTTATGTTAACCTCATAAAGCAATGTTTATTATTTATTTTCATTTAATTTAGAATCGCGCCAAGCAGCTATTTGCCGCTGGCTTTAGAACCATTGAGGATGTGGCCAAAACGCGTCCCATGGCTTTGGTCAAGGCTGTTGAGTTTATGCCACTCAAAGTGGCAACTGAAATGATATCGGCAGCCAAGGTTTGACTGTACATATTTATCGCATTTTACAAATATTTAAAAACTTGCCTTTTTAGATAATTTTAATGAAAAAATTGGATCATTTGGAGGAGGAAACGGAGCTACTTAAAACCTGTCTGGGCACAACTGCAACGCAATCGGAATAAATGTAAGCTTAAGTAAAACTTTCTATCAGTTTTTTAGTTGTTTTTGTATTATGTTTTTAATTTTGTTTAAGCACTCGACTTGAGCCTAGAATACAGCTTAAATATTACGCGCACACAAAATGTTTGCATACAATATATTTAAATTAATTTGTTTTTGATTTAGATTTTTAAATTTCTTGTGGTTAACCGCATTGATGTTGTATTTAGCTAAGTGCAGCGGCTGTTGATTAATTAATTCTTTTTGTTCTTGTTGGTTCTTGTTTGTGTACTACATAAAAATTAGCAGACAAAACTTGATGAGTTACTTTTGTCTCGGCTACTATCACGACAATTGAGTATTATACAATGTATATATATATATTATTAATTTTTGTGTTTTGTTTTGTTATTTTCTTGTTCTATGTTAAAGTTAAGCGCAATTTGAATTTGATAAATTTTGCCAGCTTGAACTTGAACTAATGGGGAAAAATATAATAGAACTAAAATATGTTTATAAAAAAGGATAGTTTTGAAAAGCAGTTGTCTGGGCAACTGTAAGGTCTTCTAGTTTTTGTTGTTGTTTTGAAAAGTATTATATATATATACAGCTGAAGAAACTGCAAGAAATAAATTTGAATGAGAAGAAGAGATTTGATTCAGGATATTGTAAAAGTTTACCTTTGTTTTATACAGACTTTGAAGCGCGACTAATATGCAAGGTCATCATAGAAATGCTGGGCAAGTCGTGAGCCCATTTGTTGATTACCGCTGCTGCTGCTCACTCCACCGCCGCCGCCGCCGCCGACTCCGCCTCCGGCAGTGTATTCGTGTCGATGTGAACGCGCGTTCTGCGCCGGGACAATCGCTCGCCGGCGTAGATCTGTCGATGAGAAATAGGAATCACTATGATAGTTCACTGGCGATTGCTGTGACCGTGACTGTGACGGTGACTGTGACTGTGACTGCGAAGCGGATGCAATGGCTGATGATGAAGGCGAATGATTTTGATTCTGATAATGCTGATAGCTGTTGCTATTATGTCCAGCAAATGGATTGGCTGCTGGAGCCACATACGCACTGGCATAGGGACGACTCTGATAATTGGAATGCTGTTGCTGTTGATGATGATGATGCACTTGCTGCTGATGTGTATGATGCAGTGGCGTAAGCGGTTTAAGCGTGGGATCGAGCGCATCGTTCAGCGTCACATCGTAGTCGTTCTCATAGAGTTCGTCCAGATTGAGCTTCACGGGCTGCGGCTGCGGCGGCGACGGCGGCGGCTGCTCAGTTGCCCGCCTTGGCGCTACCGACGATGTGGTGCGCCCCGGATTTGGTGATGGTGCCGGCAGTTCATCATCATCGTCGGCATCGCTCTCATCACTATTGCTGCCTCGCAGCAGCGGCGCTCCATGCTCCAGCAGGCGCACGCCCGATATGGTCGAGCCCATGTCGATGGGCGTGCTGTCTGTGGTGCGTGTTGCCTCGCTGCTTAGCTGCGGCCTCACTGCCACTGCCACGCCCACGGGCTGCAGGCCGCGTGGCAAATAGGGGCTGCCGCCACGCGATGGCAAAAATGGACGTTTCACCACACGTACCGATGCTGTTCGCTGTGGCTTAACCGGTGCGGCTGGTGCCAGCGGTTCATCTGCATCTAGCTGCTCCGCCTCCTCCTCCACCTCCTGTACCTCCTCCTCCGGCGCTGCTGGCTCCGGTGTGGTTGTCTGCGAGGCAGCGAGTGCGGCACGTTGACGATTGGCCAGCGCCAGTTTTTGATTGCGTCGAGCTGGACTTACGCCCAGCAGGGAACTGGTTTTTGTGCGTGATGGCTTCGCACTTGGCTGCTCCACTGGCTCTTCACTGGCGGGCTGTTCCTCCACCTGCTCTTCCTCTTCGGCTTCCTGTACTATGGGCTGTCTGGGACGCGGCGCCGGCTTGCGTCCAGCTGCTGGTGCTGGAGCTGGCGCTGGAGCTGCTTTGTGGCGCAAACGTTGCGTTTTCACTGGCACCTTGGGCTCCTCCTCGTAGTCCACATCGTCCACAAAGTCCATGTCGGCGGCGGGCGCCGGCGTACGAGCTCGGCTGGCCAAGGGACGCTTGCGTCGTGGTGTCTCCTCGTAGTAGTCCTGATCCTCGAGCAGGGTCTTCTTGTCTGTCACCGGCTTGCGCAGTGTGGAGCGTGTTGGCTTCTGCTCCTTGGGCGCTGCAGTGCGTCGACGTGCTGCATTCCGTGCTGGCTGCACCGGCTGCTCATAGTCGTCTTCGTGTTGCTCGCGATCTTGATAGTAATCGTCTTCCTCCTGGTCAGCGGCTGGATTCTTTTGCACGGGATAGGAGAATTTCTTCTTCTCATTAATGGGCACGGGACGTGCGATGCGGGGTGGTGCACGTGGTCGGGCATAGACGGAGGCAGCTGCCGCCTTGGGCGTTACGAACTCGGCCAGCGGTTTGGGTGTCGTCTTCACCTTCTGTGGTGTTTGCTCCTCGGCTGCCTCCTCCTGATCCAGGCCGTAGGGCTTCTCGTACTCATCCAGTTCGTCCAGGACGGCAGCGGTGGAGGGCGTGGTGCGCTTCTCATTGCTCCTTCGCCTTCCCGCCGCACGCCTCGGCTCGTCAACTGCTCCGCCACGCTCCTCATTGAAGCTGCGTCGCTCCTCCACCCTTCCTGGCTTGCGTGGTGCTCCCTTGCCACGTCCACCCGCAGCTGCCGAGGTGGGCTTGCCGCGTCGTGCTCCAGGACGATTCCTCCGATCATCGTAGTCATCGTCGATTAACTCATCCTCATCTCTATAACGATTAGGGATTGCGTCGTGGCGCTGGCTTCTCCTCCACCCGCTTATCATCGTACTCATCATCGTAGTCCAGTTGAGGCTTGCGGGGACGTGGTCGTATCTTGCGACGTGGCAGACGCTCCTCATAGTACTCATCCTCGAGATCATCCTCATAGTAGTAGTCATCTACGGGCCGACGATTGTAGGGTCGATGATAGGGACGCTGCTGGCGACGCCGAGGCGGTGCTGGTGGTGCAGGTGGCGCTTGCGTCGTAGTGGTGCTCGTCGAGGACGTCGTCGTTGCCATGTACAGAGCGTCGTTTCTATAGTGGAGAATGATTTCTTACTGGAGATCTCTTGGGAGTTGAGAATTGCTCACCTGTTCCAGTACTTTTGGGAACCCTCGCAGTCCACATCGGAGGCAAAGTGACAAATGAACGTCTTCTGATCGAAGGCTGTGAAATTGGCGCACAGAAAATCGTGTCTTATGCCATAAACGCAATGATGATAGATCTGCAAGTGTTTAAACATCTATTAGTTTACCTAAAACCCATTTAAAAATACCCATTAAAAGGTGTGAGGAGCGTCTGTTTGACGTCTCTTTGGCAGGCACAAACAAATTTCCAATTTGAGGTCAAGATCGACATGCAGACAAGTTTTTTTTTTCATAATACATTTTGGCTTCGCTTTTGGGCACGTAAGCCACAAGACGGTGGCAAAAAAAAGAGAAATTGCTGGATGTGAATTACGTGGTTGCTGTTCAACTTGACCAATTGGATACCGCCCCTTTTCCCTCCTACCAAGTCACCTGTCCCATGCCCCGTTGCGCTCTTGAGCACAAGGTCAACAAACACATACAAGTGATCCTCCCTTTTAGGTCATTTCGAATGTTGGGAAACGTTACCTGACATTTGTACTCAATGGATGCATAGAAACCATCGTGGAGACCCTCGCACTTGAAGTGAATCTCGTTCATGGGTGGCACAGTGGACAGGAAAGGATACGTCGACAGATTATAGCTGTGTTATGATGGAAATTTAAAGTTGGAAACTTAGCCAAAGATAAATAGACAATTTCTTGAACTCACCCATGCAGCTCTCGGGGCAAATTTGGATCCCAGATATAATCAATTTGTGGTATGCCCGTCAATTTGGAGTTCTTCGTCACCGTTGTATTGTCCGACGGCTGGAAAAGGAAGCAATAAGTTAAAGAAATAAACTAAAGAACTTAAATTAAGGCACTCACCTTGCTCTCCTCAGCCACGCCGGTGGATTGTGGCTGCTCTTCATCATTCTTTTCTGTGTCAGATTCTGGATTAGGTGTGGTTGTTGTGCTAGTTGTTGTTGTTGTGTAGGCGGGTGTTTTGGCAATGGAAACCTTTTTAAAGGGCAGCGCGGCATCCGCGGAGCCAAGCAGGCCCAGTAGCAGCACTATAAGTAAAAACAAAAAAGAGGTAGGGAATATTATTAAATGAAATGTAATGCAAAAACTGCATCAGGTTTTTTTGGTGTGTGTGTTTAATTGCATAATCGGAGCAGTTTTAGGCGCTCGACTTCCATTCGTATCAGACATATTATATCACACAACACCAGCAGCAGCAGCAACTGGTAGCAACAGTTTTTGTTTTTGTTTTTATTGGGATTTGTTGTGTTTTTGTGTATTGCCGCATAATCCAGTTCGGGACAAGTGCAAAGCAACGGATTAAGCTGTTGCAGTAACCCTTCCCTTTAAGCATTCAACTCACCTGTCGCTGTAATGAGCAGCCAGCGTTTGGCTCTTTTCATTATGGAAGACACTTCAGTTGCTGTTTTGTATATATATTTCCTCCTAAAAAACAAATAAACAAAGAAATGGTAACATTATTATGTAAATTTCACAAGAAAAAAAATATGAGGAATACCAACACAAAATGCTGTAACAAATGCAAGAATTTGCTAATAAACACACCCAAAGACGAAACACACTTGAAACAAGATTTATGCTTTTTTTTGTGGCGCAACTGAAAAAGTCACTGAACGCTGAAAAGAAATGTGTCTTGATGTCCGTTGAGTTCTTCACTTGCTTAATATTTTCGGCACGCATGCCGCAATCCGAACAGTATTTTTTGTTTTTTTGGAGCTACACCTAACTGCACCTCACACACACACAAACACACACACACACACTCATTGATTATTAACGTTACATTTCCATTTGGCCATCAATCACTCAATCAATGGGACAACGGAAAAGAAACATAACTAATTTTGGTTGTAGAAAGTGTTCTAGACATAGATTTTAGTGACTTTTTAAAGCTAGCTATTGATAAGGTAAAAGTGAAAATGGTTTAGTTAAAGGGAAAACCAAAGAGTGGGTTAGTTTATGGACTCTTGAAAGGGTAAAAAGTTTCTGGAGTGCAAAACAAAAGCTATAATAATCATAATATTAAAACTCATCATAATGTCATTATTTATCAGCTATTAGATACTTTTATGAATGCTAAACTTTCATAATTATGATATTTTATAGGTCTTTATCAATGTCAAAAGACTTGATATTAAATTTTGCAACAAAACTCCAATGACCATAAATTGTATTACTTTTACAATACACTATACATTACTCGATAATGTTATAAGCTCTTAACGTTTTGTCATGCTTTTATAAACTACAACAACTACAGGCTTTTTGTAAAATTTCCGCTGAATTTCCGTTAATTTAAAGACTGGATTCAAGTAAAGTATAATAATTGCATAATTAGCCGCTGCCTTCAATGTCACTTACGTAAAGCGCAGCGAAAGGGCAACAACAACAACAACAACCACAACATATAGAGAGACAGTCTGCAATGCATAACTATATCAAATTGAAAAGTGAACAATAGATTACAATTACAATGCGGCAACACTTTCATTTTCCAATGCGTTTTAATTGGCTGTGCAAATAATATCAAATACAAAATTCAAAAGCACAAAACCAAACTCAAATCGAAGCTGCCATAAAAAGTAAATGCTTTAATTATTTATATTGGTATCATTTAAGACATAGTATACTTTAGGTATTGGCGTGGCTTGGCAAATTCCACGCTGCCAAACACTTGCAGTTGATTTATTGCAAAACAAATGCAGACAAAAAGAAAGAAAGAGAAAAAGTTAACTTAGGTTTCGCTGAACTAAGTGAAGCGTTTAAATTGTATTAGTTACACCAAAACAAGAGACAATGCAATGAAAAAAGGTTCATTGGAGCATTGTAATTTGGCAGCTTGCTATTGTTTATTGATACAATGCAGATAGATCAGATAACCGCTTTATTATGCATTGTTTATTGGTTTTCCTCGAATTCGATAATCAATTCGCATTATAACGGGGCGTATGCGCAATTCGTATTTTAAAATGTCAGACGTCGCAACGTCAATTGAACGTCAAAGTCGTCACTTTGATTTTTTGCCAAAGAGGAAGAAGCTTCAATTGAATTGGATTTTGGGGCTCCAAGCTCGAGCCTTTCATTTATTCATGGCACCAATTTTTTTTTTTTTTAAAAATAAACAACGTTTGGTTGCATTTTGTATGACGAAGGCGTTTCGTCTGTTGGGGGCTTTACTGATGTGACGGAGTTCAAAGATTCGCCGTTCACACCCCGATCCACAAACACAAATGTGTGTCGCGCATTTTAAGTAGATGTTTGTCTTGATTTTCTGTTTGATAGCTTGTGCGTTAAGCTTAGTGAATCTCGTCTCAAGCTGTGTGTTTGCAGTTTCTGACATTTTGAGCTTGGCTTTAGATAAACATATGACAAAATATGATAATAGTTTGCTTATAAACCTGCAGCTGCAACTGGTTCTATTCAAAAAACATCAAATGTCAAAGGGTTCTCAACACGCATTGATTTTTATAGACAATTTAATAGGTAAATCAAACTTGACATACAAAAATTTGAAGGAATGCAAGCAGTGCAATTTAAATCAAGCGGTTTGTTTACTGTTAAGCGTCCTGTAGCTAACAGTTTATACAGTACAAAGCTGTTTGTTATAGAACTGATTTAAAACAAAGGGAATCCCCTGCCATAAATCTTTTACACACATTGTTCCATATATAAAGAGTACTACATGTGCCTATACTTTTGTATATCGAAGCCATTAATTTAAATATCTAAGGTCAAGTTTAAGCATTGGCTTTTGGCATTTATGATATATGGCCCATACTAAACATGCCTAATTTATGGCTAAGCTTTTTTTAATAAATTGTTTCCCTTATATTGGTGCATTTTGCATTGTAATAAACAAAGCGACCACACAATAAGCATGTAGATTAATATCGTGTGTTTGTTTGGCTAACAATATAACCATATAATAATATAAGCATCTAATTTTTTACGGCCCACCATTATACAGAGACGGAGATGAGCTCGCTAACTTAATGTTTAAATGTCTCTACATGTCTCGAAGTTTTGATGTTGTTGTTAAAGTGCCGCCTTTAGCCAAGTTCAAATTCAAGGCTAAGCAGCACGACTTACAAACACACGAATACCGGTAAAATGTTGTTGTTGATATTGTTACTGTCTTTGTTTTTTGTTTAACAATTATTGATGATGGGCAAACGAGTCACAGTCACAACCAAAGTCACTGTTTCAATTCGCAGTCACAGCTACAAAAATATGTTATAATTAAAACGGAAATACCTATTAGACAAATTTATATAGCGCAGGAAGTTTGTTTTTAATGAGAATTGTTTTAATATTTGTTAATTTGCAAGTTTTAATAGGTTTTCTCTTGTTTTTACGATCGCAAGTGCCTTGAAATTGTGCAAATTTGTAGACAAAACTCAAATTTGTTTGCATTTTCACATAATTTAGCCATAAAATCGCTGTGTCGTGTGTGTGTGGGTTTTTTTTTCTCATATCCACTTTGATTTTGGCAAATGACGTTAGCTAATTAAAATACTCAGACAATAAAAAGCCAATGCTTAGAATAAGAGATAAAGATAGAGGCAATAGAGACAATGCACAATAAGAATAATGTTTGGAAAACGTTTTAATTATCCCCGAAAGAAGGTTGCATCTAAAGTAATCACTTGGCAACCAGTTTCAGATGATCCCAACTCTCGATTTCATTTACATTTCTAATGTAGTCGCAATTTGTGTGAAATGTGTCGTCGCAACGACGTCAGCAACTGGTTAAGCCAGATAGTTTTTCCTTTTTTTTTTGTGCTTTTTTAACTTGATAATATTTTAATTTATACTTGAAGTCGCATCTCAACCGGTCTGATCTTCAGTTTGGTTGCCGGTTCCAAGTCGGTTCGACTGCTGCGTTGTCACTAAAAATTAGCATCTCTGGGGCACAGACGTTCAAATTTGGACTTTTCTTTTTTTTTTACGTATTTTTTGTTGATCTTTCAAGGTCGCCTTTTGCTTTTGTTGTATTGAGTTTCTGTTGAATTTTGTGGTGCAGTTTTTTTCTATCGTTTTACGTTTCGTTTAGCATGTTATTATACAATCTTATGTGGGCTTTGGCTAATTGCCCTTTGTGGTGCTATTTGTCAGTCGCTGAGTTGATTTTGTGCAGATTTGACAGATTATATAGCCAATTATTGAAGTGCTTTAGCTGTCAATTGCTAAGCGCTTATGATTTTTGTCTTTAGCGTAGGAGTAGATCAAATTACAAGTTCCATTAGCTCTTAAATATCTTGTATCTATTGCCTCTTGCGTAATTTTCTTAGAATTAGACCTTGAAAATCTCTAGAACTGACCTCAAAAACTCGTAGCGTGACTTAACTTTATAAGTGTACGTAATTAACATCTTTTATAACTTGCATCTTATTAAAGAAAAAAATTGTTATGAGTTATTAATTTTATTAGTTTTGGGAAGCATTCGTCATCAGTTTAAACTTGATCACACTTTAATGAGATTAAAATATTTATTTTTAACCTTAGCGTGACTAAAACTTTTTTGTTAGTTCTAATTCTGTGTCATATTATTTATATCTTTATTTATTAAACATTTTCCACTGCAAATAAAATGTAATTTAAAAGCTTAATTCAACTCAACTCTTGCATCTTCACAGCTTTGAATGCCTTTATCTGAGGCATCGCTTGAGTGGCAAGTGAAAACGAAGTTTTCTTTTGGAAAATCGTTTTCAGTTTCAATTGCCATGTGTGTGTGTGCTTTTTATTACTTGTTGTTTTTTTTTTATGGTTTTGCTGTTAATCGCCGATTCCGGTTGCAATTTATTTGAAGTTGAATATGCAAAAAGGAGAGCAAACGGAGCATCTGGGTGAGAAATCTCAGTTTCACACGCATTAAACAGTAGTTCAAAGGTGTTGCACAGTAATTAACAAAATTTAAATGTTTGCCTTTTGAGAAAACTCCAAAATAAGTGGCAAAAAGTGTTTGGAGCAACTACAACATCATCGCAGATGAATGAAAGTAAAATTTCAAAATTTTCTTGTTGTTGTTGGCTGATGATGAAAGTAAAATCGGCGCAGTTGTTTTTTTTTTGGTTTTTGGTTTTTGTGTTTGGCCAAAAGATGCGCAAACCAAAAAAGATACATGGAGGAGATACAAAGCCACACAATTATGTATAAACAAATTATGGCAATTGTTTGTGCTTTTAGCAAGTAATGCCAAAGCAGCAACAAAACAACTGTTAGTATGTTTGTTTTTCTGTCTGTCTGTCTGTGTGTGTGTTGTTCAAGTTGTACATGGCAAATAATTAGCAACGCTTGAGATAATTTTGCACAGAGTTTTGCCAAGAGATTTGGCCGTGAGATTTTTGTTGTTGAAGAGGCTGCTGTCTGGTTAAAAAAATAACACGGCTTACCTTAAAAGCGAATTTTATTTTTGGCTTTTGAAATAATCCACAAATGTTTAACTGTATTTTTTTTTTATAAATATATATAAGCTTAAAATGCAGCAGCAAAAGTAAAATTAATATCACAAGCTGCAAACACACGCAATAGAGACAGGGATAGAGAAAGAGAGAGAGAGAGAGACTTGCATATATGGCCAAGTGTGTGTGTGTGTTGCAGTTTATTGCTCAGTGTGCGTGCACTTGTGAAAATGTTTATCGATGTTTTTTTGTTTTTCTTTTTTTAATGTATTTTTAAAAGGTTTTTCAATAAGACAAGCACACGCGCTTAGTTCAGGTATTATAATATTTTTTTAACACAATTTTCTTTCTGTCTTTGCTGGAAAACCGTTAAGTAAAAACTCTTAGCAGCTATTACGACACTTGGGCATTAGTTTTTCACACCAATACAGCTGCAGTTGCGCATTTAACACTTTTTTCAGATGCGTTTGACTTTTATTTTATTTTTTTTACCACCAATTAACATTAACATAAACAATTTGCATGCAAAAAACATTTTCGGTTGGCCACAAAATAAATTTTATATAATTTTTTACAACACAATGCCAAATGAACACACACAATCAAACATCTATAGACACTTGTGCGCATGCGCTGAATGATATTTGTTGTTGTTGTTGATCGAGAGTGTTGAGCCACGCCCACTTACTTTTGCCAACCTGTCTTGGCTGCCGTTCACCTGGCTGACCGTTTGCAGACTGAAATTGCAGATTGTTGGCCAACTTTGTGTTGGCATAAAAATCGTCTTTTGGTAGAAACGAAACGAAACGAATCGAAGCTTTATTTTTTTAGTGTGTTGTTGCTTCGCTAATTTGGTTTTCCAGTCGCATGTTGTCTTCGAAACTGGTTTCTTGCCGCTTCGGCGCAGCGGCTTTGCGCATGCGCTCAGCTCCAAAGAGAGCGGGAGAGTCAGGGAGAGCGTGAGGGCGAGAGAAAGAGAGAACCGCAGCTGAGCTTTTCTTTGTAAAGCAGTTGTTACAGTTTTTCCTCTGTCAACATTCTGCAATAGTTTTTTTTTTTTTTTTTTAGTTATTGAGTTTTGCTTTTGCTTTTGTCTTTTATGTTATTTTTTTGCTTTGCTTTTTCTATCTTATAAGCAGCTCAACAGGTTTGCTGATTAAGATTTTAGTTAGCTCCTTTTTTTTTCATTTATTTATTTATGGAATATGTTGCAAAATTTATTAAGAAATTAATTGAAATTCAAGTTGTTTCTTATGAATATTCAAAGTTAATTGATGTTAAAATTCATTAGCGATTTATAATGCTATAAAATATGGTTTTTGTTGGTTGTAAAATATGATTTTATGCAGTTTTTTAGGTTCTCTTGAAGCTTAGCTTATTTTACAATTGCTTTTTACATTTCCGCAGTTATTTGAGTGATCTTTTAACGATTCACAATTGATATTCATGTGCAGGTTAATTAGTTTTGAATGCTTACCGTTTTGATTTGCTGACTGACCGCAATGACATAATAACAATAACAATAATAACAACAACAACAATCACAAAAGCGTTAAGCATTTCAATTAATGAACCAACAACGTAGGCCAAAACCATCTGCTATTAGTCAGTCACACACACACACACACACAACACATTTACATCGAGGAAACAACCGTAACACAATAAGCAATGGACGCTGTCCAAAGACACATAAATTGCTTAAACGGCTCATGAATTATTGCGCATACGCCGCATGGTGCGGAGCACAATTATATTTTACACACACTCGCACACACACATTTAGGCATTAAATGACTAAATCTAAAATTGACTGAATGCAAAATAATTCGAAGCATTTCAAGCTACTCATAATGAAATCAATCAGCGGTCACAAAAAAACAACTGCTCCCCATTGGAGTAGTAGTTGTTGTTGTTGTTGTTGCGCTAACTGCGGATTATGGCATATATTTATTTTTTTTTTTTACCAAACGACTTGAAGCTGTATCTGTGTGTGTGTTTATTACGTCACGGCGAGCTAAAGTACTTGGAGTGTGTTGCACTGCATCTATCTGCGCATGTGAAAGTTGAATTTGGATTTGGATTTTTGTGTCTTGTTGTTGCTGTTGTCTGTGTCTCTTTATTCAAATTGGAGCAGCAGCAGCAACAACACAAACACACACACAAATCGTCGAGTGTTTATCTTTGTGTATATATCACCTATTCACAATTGTTTCCCCCTTTATGCTCTCTCTTATCTAGCCATGCATATCTCTGTTGTTGTTGTTGTTGTTGAGAACGGGAGCAATGTGTCGTTTGTGTTTCTATGTTTGTGTGGGTCGCCTAGTTGAACCGGTATATGCCACATAGTTGCAGTTACAGTTTTTAGTACGTGTTGTAACTATTTAACAGCTCTGAAAGTGGTCGCCAGTTTAGCCAGCTGCCAATTTGCCAGCTGTTTTTTATGTACTCTGATAAAAACCAAATGTGTAACGTTTTTTTTTTTTGGCATTTAAAAAATTGCATATCCTCCATTAATATGATAGCATAATTAATAGTAGTGGTTAAACTAACTTTAGTAATGTTGTGTCTTATTTTAAAAAGATGTTAAAAAAAAACTATTTAATTACTGATGATGATAGTTGGTTTATTACTTATTTATGCTATATACATATCTTAAACTCATTTTGTATAATTTTCATACTTTGATACTGAAAGTATCAGAGTATATTGGTTTTTGAAGTCCGTCATGGCAACAAAAATTAACAATTCAATCTTACAAAAAAAAAGAACATTATGCTTTTAATATAATCACTTTAAAATTTAAAAATTAGCATTTAAGGTCACTTAAAAAAATGTTTGTCCAATATTCAAGTATTGAAGTATTTCTGAGAAGTCAAATAAAAATACATACCGTTACATTTGTGCTGAAATCCAATTTTCAAAGTGTTTGCATTACTGTAAAAACCCCACCCATAAAAATATTTTAAAGACACAGTTTTGTTAAGGTATCAAAGAACAAAATGCATGCAGAAATTTTAGTTGTTTTTTTTATTCTCATTGTTATTGTTATTGTGATTGTTATAGTTACAAACGAAAAAGTCGTTCAACCCGTTTACTGGTTGTTGTTGTTGTTGCTGTTGCGTCGTGTACGTAATTACATGAAAAAGAATGTATTTGTTGTTGTTTGCTTTTGTGTTTTGTTTACTTATGACAACTGGTTGGATTTTACATTCTCTTGCAGGCCTTGGCGGGTTTAAAAAACGAAGCGAATTGCAATTCCGCAATAAATTCGAATTCAACTTCGAATTCGAAATCGAGTTCGTGTTTGGCCAGCTGACCTTGCTGGTTTTAAAGGAGCCTCTCATATGATAAAGAAGTTCAACACAAAACGAAAGATTTTGTTTATCGTTGCATTGGAGGCCGGTCGCTCTTGGACCGCCAATTGGGCATCCAGTTCAGCTTCCAGTTCGGCGCCATAGCGCACAATGTACCACTCGGCAATGAAGTAGATGACCAGTGTGATAAGTGCGAATTTCACATAGATCTTGAATATGCACAGTATGTTGAGGCACAGCTGATGCAGCAGCTCCATGGGATCCATGTTAGCGGGCAAACGTTGCGTATGCGTAATGCAAATATGGTAGCAAAAAATCAACTTCAAGCTCTTTTGGTTTGAATGTTTGGTACTCTGGCTGTAGGGCCAAAGCAAAGATTGCGATTTGTTGAAATGAGGTCGCTGGAGGCGATATTTTTTTTTCTTTCAAGTCGCTTATGCAATTATTGCGGCTTTTTTTGTTGTTGCTGCTGCTTTGTGTATCGATTGTGTGGAGCGGTTTTTTGTAGCGTTCAAGATGCACATTTCGCTTTCGTGTTGTTGCTGTTGTCTTGGTTGTCGCCTCATTTAAATTTTATAGTGTTGATGATCCCGCGTGCTTACAATTTTCGTGTTTCAACCTTTTACTACTCGTAATAAGTGTTTGGCAGTCTGTCGAGCTTTTAGATTTAAAGCTTTGGTATCTCTCACGTTGTCATTTGATCGTTATGCGCGCACCTTAATTATGTTAATTTCCATATTGTTGCTATTGCATTTTGAAGTTTGCTTTGATTTGCGCGCGCTGTAAAAGTTTAAGAGAAAAAAAAATACAAAGCAAATGAGAAGCACGAATAAAAAATAGCGCATTTCAATTTGATTGAAAATTAATTTGTTTCGATTCGTTCGCTCCATTATAGATGAAGATAAATGATGCAGTAATAAACAGCGCCATAAACAAATTTGATTGCGAAAAAATTCAAACGCCGTAATTTGTTTATTAACGAAACTGGAGCAAAAAGAGGGTGTCAGATTACTGTCTTTTTATTTGTTTGTTTATTGTTGAGGCAGGTTTATATAAAATGAATATGATATAAATGGAAAATTTCGTAAAAGGAAAGTCATTGGTTAAGTTTTTGAACTAGTTTAGGAACTGTGTTAACTGCAAAGGTTTTAAGGTAAGGTACACTCAGAAAAAAACGTAATCAGGAAGGTTATATTGAAATTCACGATATCACCGAGGCTTACTTGAATTTTTGAGAATTGCGGAGTAAAGCAGTGTTTTAATAGTCGTTAAACTTACGTACATTTTTAACTAAGCCAATACGTTAGTTTTACACACTTTAAAACTAACGACTATTTAGACACAGCCCCGCCCCGCGATTCTCAAAAATTCAAGTAAGCCTTGCTGATTTGGGGTATAAATAAGGAAAAATTTGTTTTTAAAATTAACGACTATTTAGACACTGCCCTAGCCCGCGATTCTCAAATATTAAACTAATCCTCGCTGATTTTAATGCTCAAGTAAATGTTTCAGAACTGTTTATTATACACATTATATTCATAATTACATGGACAAGGGGTAAGTGGAAATATAATTACTATTATGAATATAAAAATTTGAAAAAGTGTATTATAATTTTGTGATGAAATGTGAAACTTATAGTTTTCGGATCTCGGAAAATAGCTTCCTTACTTGTTAAAAGTTAAAAACCCGTATTTTAATAGTTGATTTTCGTATTGTTTTTTTTCTGAGTGTACAACAAGCTTTCATTGCACAACTTTGTTATTTATTCTCTTGTTGTCAATCTCTTTAGGTCTACAATCTATTTTTAGCACTCTTCACTGTACCAGACAGTTTCAACTTATGCGCATACTTAAACGTTAATCCATGACCCTGACAAAGACCTTCTGCTAGCCTAGACCAACTGTTATACATACATAAATAGCCCCTCTTTGACCACACCACTGGCGCTGGCTCTTCTAAGCCAAGTTGGACATATTAATGTTGAGTTGAGAGTCTTTCGCAAAAACTCGATTGCGTCTTTCAATACACTTGACAATCGCTTAGCGAATATCTGCTTAACCTTCCGATTTGTATATTCAACCTGACAGCGACTTCTCTAACCCGGTTTCCCCCCTCCCCGCAAGTAGTTGATAAATGCAGCAATTATTTAAAGCACACAAATCAACTTTGGCTTGGATGAGCTAAGTCTCCTCTCCTGTGGCTGTTGCGCCAAACGCGCCAAACAAAGTATTTTACATTAATTTTAAGATGTACACGCAAAAGAAAAAACCCGCAGTTGTTGCAATATACAATAACAAGAAGATGCAGCCACAGAAACCAGTCTCTGTAAATGGACAAAAGTGGATTGCCTTCAATTTGCCTCCAAGAAGAAGAGAGGGGAGACACAGCAATTGGGGGTCGTCTGTTGGTGCGTCTTCCTGACGTTGCACAAAATGTAAATGTTGAAGTTGAACTGTCGCATAAAAATGCACCACAAACAAAGACGGTCAAAAGCCTGCCTCCATCGCAAGACTGTCAAGTTGTCAACTGGCAAAATGCGAAGCAAACTAGAGACTAGACTCGCATAAGAGATTCAAGATGCGCGACTAAAAAGCGCTTGAGGTTTGTAGATTCGCAGAGACGCAGTTTTTTTTTTCTGTTTCTGATAAGTGCGCCGTTCTTGTCTTTATCTGCTTGCTTACCGGTTTCTGTGACAGCTACGTAGACCCTCTGACATTTTCACCTTATGCGTATAAATTACTGAATTTTGATTTACCTTGCAAACCTCGCAGCTATAAAAGTGCTCTAGTGCTTATCGCAAACTGTCAAAAGCTTAAGGATATAGGATATCTCTTTGTTGAGCACACTCTACTTTATCATCTCTTAGCTCGTTTGCATTTCAAAAAGTTGCTTGTTACTCATTTGGTGTATTATAATTATTTCCTTTTGCGTCACAGTGTCCATTATTTAGTTGCATATTAATTGGACAAACCGTAATAAAGTTAAACACTTTTTCACAACTAATTCGCACTTATATAATTTTATTACTTGTTGCAATGTTGGCTTGGCTACTACTTGACAGTAACCCATTAAAATGTGGGTGACCAGCAAGTGAACAAGTCGAAAACGAGTCCAAAAAAAAAAACAACAATGAATTCGACACGCACGGCACACAATGCCAACATTTAAGTAGATGCGACCATAGAAACATATCTTACAGTCTGTCTGGGCTTGTCTGGGGCCTCTTTGGGATTAGGGTTGACACGCATTTCTACTCGCTAATTGTACAAATTGTGTCACTTGGCTGCCTAATGAACAACAATATGACACTTGACTTATAATTAGGTAAAGGCCTAAAGTTCGAGTACCTGTTTTTATCATATAACCGGTATTTATCGAAGATTGTTACTTAATTTCCGCATGTGCTTTTCTGGTTTTAGATTTTGAGTTATAGTTGTACTTTTCTTTCATGTAAACTCTTTCATGTTTATTCTTCCATGTCTATTCTCAAGCTTATTTTGGCTGTCTGCGTGTCCAAAAAAGCACCGCTTACCATTAAAACCAAATTTTCCAAACAACGCTTCCAGTCGGTGGCAACCATAAAACATTTATAAAATCTTTTAATCTCAAAATAAGTTACTTTACTTGATTATCTCTCACATCATATTTACCTCATTGTTATCTATTCGTGCACATTTTTGCTGAGAAGTAAACAAAATAAGACTCACAAAATATAAGCAGCAAACTTTGACAATTGGAAGCTGGAAACGCAACAATTCCAATGAAAGCTTTGAGCAGGCCATATGATCAGCAGCTGATCTGCAAGTAGAGCTTTGAAAGTAAACAGAAAGAGATGACTATACATATAGTAACTAAAAGTTGTGCTTATAAAAAGCTTGAGTTTTATAGCAGTCAGCTCACAAAGTCATACCGAATAGCTTTTAAGTCACAACTATTTTATATGCAAAGCCTAAAACTATGCAGCTATAAAGTTAAAAACCACATATTTACATTTTATACACAGCCGCAAAGTATGCAACACTTCGGGAAAAATGCATCTGAGTATATCTCTTCGTTCAAAAATGTGTGTGACTAAATTTTTTTTTTGCCAAAATTCGTTTTTATTCATCAACATAGTCCCCTTTTAGGGAGATACAATCATTCCAACGCTTTTCTAATCTTTCGATACCGCCTTTGTAAAACGATTTTTCTTTTATACAAATTTTATTTGATTAATTTCTTTGTAGGTACATAAATGAATTAAGGAAGTTACATATTTACAATGTTTAAAATTGGGAAACGTGCCAACTGATGTGAGGGAGTTTTTTTTTAAGGGTAAGCAACTTTTGCAGTATACATTTATTTCATGTTGAAACAACAACTACAAAGCTTTTCTGAGATGTTTGTTTATTAATATACAATAATTTTGAATTGCTATTCATTCAATGGCCTCAATTATTTCATATTCTTCATCCAAAGAATGATCATAATCGATGTTGTATTTGTTTTTAATTTTACTTTTATAATCCTTTAGCTCATCATCGTTCTCAAATTTATTCAAATTGAAACGCTGAGTGCCACGATGTTTACTCTTGTAGCTGTTGTTGTGTGTGCTGTTGCTGCTGCTGCTGCTGCTGCTGTGTTGTTGTTGCAATGAGCTTGAGGTGCGATCTCTATGTCTAGTAGTGGGCGTATTGCCTATTCTAAAACGTTTACCTTTACTTTTATTACTATTATTTCTACCGCTCTGCTTATTGCTACTGCTACCACTTTGTCTACTTTGATATTCGCTATTGTTACTAGAATTATATTGTTGCTGTTGCTGCTGCTGCTGTTGCTGTGATGATGAGTATGACGACTGAGATGGATTGGTTGTGTATCTCATGCTGCCTCTAAAACTATTTTTGGTCATTTTATTGTAGTTGGTTGTTGCGGTGCTATCTACGATCCTGTTGTGCTTGCTGCTATCTATCATATTGTTGCTGCTGCTGCTGCTGCTGATGTTGCCTTTGTTGCTTTGCTGTTGAAACTGTCGCTGTCTGCCGCCACGTTGTCGTTGATTCGCTTTCCCAATCTTATACTCATCATCAGCCTTATATCATACCTCATCCTGCTGCTTCTGTTGCTGGTTGCGCTCCGGTATGCGATACAGTTCATCATTGTTCTGATACAGTTGCTCCGAGCTGGCGCAGTTCACATTTGACCACCAGTCACAGACGCGTACAGCTTGATTGAAGACGGTGCCATTGGGACAGAGGAAAGAGTATTGATGGCCCGAGTGCAAGCACCAATGCCAGACCTTTGAAAATTGTATGATTAAAATGATTAGTTGGCGGTTTCTTTAGCACATGTTTGTTAATCTAACTTAAAGTTGTTTTCCAACAGTTTTAGTCTTATCGTTTTAATCGATTAATCTTGTAGTTCTTCTTCTGAATGAAACAGAGTTGTCATAGATAAATCATAAAATTCTTCTTCTTCTATGCATAACGTGCACAGGAAATGACATTCAGCTATTATTTATCAACATTCATTTGCAAGGATCTTTTGCTGAGGATCTTATCTTTTTCCTACCTCTTATTTTTTTCAATGATAAACTTAATTTTTCCTTACCTGACATCTTGTCTCCGTATCCGCATAGTATCCTGGCTGACGTCCTTGACAGTTGAAGGCCAAACCCTTTGGCACCGCATCGTACGCCGGATAATCCTCACCAGCTATGTAGCCATCAATTTGCTGCAAAAAGAGTTTGAGTGAAAATGAGATGCAACTTTTTTTTTTAAGTAATCGCAAAATATTCTATGGGAATGTGAATTATCTCATCGAGTTCAACTGCAGTGACCTTCGTTGGGTTTTTTTGCTGTTGTTTTTGGCCTAATGATTGCTCAAGCAGGGCACATTTAAATCACGGCAAAACAACAGCAAAATGATGTCTAAACAATAACAAATTACGAGCTTAAAAAACAATTGCCACACAAATGTACTACACGAGAAACGAGAAGAAAAAACAAAAACACAAAAAACCAACACACAAAAATTTGAAATGCAAATGCATCAACCGAAAAATCTGTCGAAAAAGTCAGCAAAAAAAAAAAAAAAAAATGGCTTTGACTAGAGATCAACAAAAGAATCAGTGAGTGTTGAAAATCTGCAATTGCGTGTGGCTCTATGTGTGTGTGTGTGTGTGTGACAATAAAACCACTCTTAAAAACAACAGAGAACTGTCAATCTCATGCGTATGAAACCATGAAATGCCGACACCAGCAACAAAGCGTGGCCAAGTGGCAAACACACAATTACACACACATATGACCTGACATTCCCATGATAGATATTCGACAGCAGCAGCATTGTGCACTTTGTTCTTTTGTTTCTACTCGTTCAACATTCATAACTAATTCCATTGCAAAAACACGAGAAGAAAAAAAAAAAACCAAAAAATGATGCCACAGCTTTTTCACGTCTCTCTCCTGTGCGGCTGTGCAACACATGTTGCATGTCATTGGTTCATCTTTTACCTATCTTGATCTTGCCTCAATTCCTAATCTAAATACAATTTCATTGGTTTTTTCTAACGCTTAAATAGGTTTATTTTTTAAGACGTCAACATTTTTCATGCAGTTTTTTTTTTAAACAAATTTCTGTCTACCAGAACTTAAACCAGTTTTACATGGGAAGATCCACTAAAAATCCCCATCGTATTCAATTGCTTTCGAATCAAATTTCACTTCACCTTTAACTCTAGTGCGTGCTAAAACATGTTGGGAATTATAGGCGCCTTGATATGATTAAAATCTTTTAAATGTCACGTTATGCGTGTTTTGTTACCCGATAACTCTGCGCTGCTCATTTAACTGCTCTTCCATAACGCTTCTTTGCGCTTACCAAACAATTGAAGAGCTATTGCTGCTTTTGTTATTACCACTGCCATTTCCTGTAGCACGCTAATAACTTTCATGAGGTCTTAACATTTTCAAAGCTGTAGCAGCCACTACAATAAAGAGCCCAGTGCGCCAGTAACCCACAGTTGCATAGTACCGCCCCCAATGCCCTCCCCCTACATCCCCGCAACAGTCAGCTCTTAAAGTACTTGGACTGTTTAAATACCAGACAACGAAGACGAAGACGAAGAAGTTAAAGACGACTCCAATAACAACAACAAAAGCGAGCAATTTTCCTTTCTTTTATGTTGCTTTTGTTTGTTGCTCTTGTTTGCTGTTGTTGTTGTTGTTGTTGTTTGGAGCAGGGCACCAAGGCTAATTGATAAAAGAGGCAACAAGCAGCAAGAAAAGAAGAAGAGAAAAAAGTGCAAACGATGACGACACCTCAAAGTCTTAAATGGAAAATGTGCATTGGGGATTTAGAGGGAGTTCGTGTGTCTGTGTGTGTGTGGTGTGGTTAGTGTTAGTGTGGCGTCGCGGACGTGAGAAGATGTCTAACACTTTGCCAGACAGGTCGACGTCGTTGTCGTTGCACTTGCAAAATCGCATGCAGCAACCAAAAAAAAAAAAAGTCGTCTGTTTTGGTCCACTTTTTTTCTTCTTGTGGCAACCATTGCATTGTTGTTGTTGTGGCTGCAACTTTGCGTGGGAGTTTGTTGTTAGTGTTGTTGTGCTGTGTAGATCGCTATCAGACAGGAGACAAATGGTGTGCGCAATCTTTTACTTTTTGAATGAGTATAGAAATTATCTAAGATGACACTTTTTTGTTGCTGCTTCTCTTTTTTTTATCACATGTCTGTTCTACAGCTAATGAAGTGATCAAATTATATGCAACGTTGTAAGATTGGCTTCAATTTTATTCCCAGGCTTATAAAGCTTTATGAGCAGCAGCAGCAACAAAAATATTCAACGATAAACTGCAAGATAATTGACAAAGAGCAATAAATAGACAAATCGAGGCAGTCGAATGAAAAGGGTTTTCAAATAAGTAGTTTTGGCCGCATGTTGCGCCCCCTTACTTACCCCATTGACACAGTTCCCTGCCAGCAGCATTGCAAACACGACAACAACAAAACCAATCGACATGCAGGAGGCCAAAAAGTTGCTGGCGGAGGAGGAGCTGTTGTTGTTGTTATTGTTGTTGTTGCTATTGCTGCTGGCTGCCAAATGAAGATGCTGCTGTCTGCTTTGTTGCTGCTGTTGTTGTTGTTGTTGTTGTGGTGATTTGTACGCTGTTGTTGCGGCTGCCATGATGTCTGTTATTTTTTGGGTTTTATACGCGGCGTATACGTAATTTAAATGTGATTTTTTCTGTTGTTGCTATCTAAAATACGAAATTGAAAAAGAGAAAAAAGAAGAAGAAGACGAGACGAGCTAAGCCAAGTGCTATAAGATTTTATGTACAACATGCACTTCATGTATATATCTGTATGTGTGTGTGTGTGTGTGTTTGTGTTTTTAGAAAGGAAGCTGGAATTGGAAAATTGCATTCGATTCAAGCAGAAGCTGTGTAATGTCTTCTGTAGATTTTCTTGGCTTCGCTTGCTTGCCATATAATTAGATTTCATTTTTATATTTTTATTATTTTCTGAATGGAATGCAATTTTACGGCTTGCCTAAAAATGGTAATGGGCATTTTGTGGTTTTTGGCTGGCCAGAAGTTGTTGTTGTTGCCGTTCACACACAACATTCACTTCTTGCCTTTTGGCATCTTTGTATTGCTTTTTGATTACGTTAAATGGTTGTCTTCATTAGTGGGTGATAATTATATTAAAGCCTCATTTGGCAATATTCGAATTAAGTTTATGAAGATATTGCGTGTGCTGGAAAATATTGACTTGCTGAAGACCTTAAGCGGACTTTAAGATTCTTTGATGTTTGAAGTTTTCAAACTTTAGAAAAGAAGCTTAAGAAATCTTTGCAATTTGTCTAAAAAAAAAAAAATAAATTTGTTGTGCCTTTTGAATTAAAGAATCAATAAGAACCTCATAAAAATGAAGTAAACACAAATGTAAATGTTATTCCATTTTAAGAAAATTGTATATATTAAGCATCTTTGCTCTCCATTTTGAATTCCTTATGTTCTGTTATGTAAAGAATTTTTTATATAGTATAGTTCTTGGTTATAATTATATGGCCTTGTGTTAGATTTATATTTTCAAGAACTTTTTTTTTTTCATCGTCAAGTATTTTTTTTTTTTTATTTATTTTGTTGTTTAGATCCTTTTATTGTTTATATCCTTTCAAGCTGTTCAACACTTTATATCTTTTTTATGATCGTTTATTTGGGTCCACATCTTTAATTGATTTAAAATTTCAAATCCTTTAAAGTATTTTTCCCATAACGTTTCTTTCTTTCAACAAGTTTAAGTTACTAATATCTATATCTCAAACTTGTAAAGACACAACACTTCACCGCACACACTTGAAAAACTCTTCAAAAATGTTTCTTTGGTCGATTATGAGTATATATTTGGATGGACGTACGTTTTTGGGTCGCGAACTGTTTGTTGCGAGATCTGCGAGAGCTGTGCACGTGTTGCCGCGTTTGGAGTTGATGCAAAAGTTAGAAAAAATTTCGCATCAATTTTCGTTTTATACTCAAGAGCAGGTCGACCGAGTCAGCTTTAAGGGGGGCCAATAGATGAGCGCTCGCTCCAAACACACACACGTAAAATGCACAGCGTCATCGTCATCGTTGCTGTTGTTGTTGTTGTTGCTGTTGCTGGAGTGAGGCAGCCACCAACGCCGCAATTGCCAAAGAGCAAACTCATCGTCGTCATCGGCGAGCGGCAACCGAAACTAAACCGAAACTAAATCATCGTGCAATTGGCGCTCAATTCTTCGGCGCTCTCTGGCTCTTAAGCTCGCATTCATCGCTAAATAGTTGCCGCAGCTGTTGTGGAAGATGCTGCAGCATCATCATTGTTGTTGCTGGTGTGGCTTTGTTTTGTTTACGGCTTTTGTTTGTTTATGTTTTTTGCACACACATATTTTGTGTCGCAAAACACAACAATCAAAAAATACCAAAAATTAGTGCAAATTTTTCTTGCTGCTATTGATGAAAGCCAAACAGAAAATCAAACTTGAGTAACCAACATGTAAGACCTGTAACAGTGTTTAAATTGCGACTCTGTAACAGAAAATGATTGCAATTAGCGAAGCTTAACTGTGATAACAGCGCAAAGACTTAGGCAACGAACTTGTCAGCTCTGATTGCATATTAATATCAGGTTGCAATTTATTAATACAAAATTTAAAGTTTATAAAGGGTGTTGATTAATTATACCTGAAGCTATAACGGGAAGATTTGTGGAATTTTCAATTAACAGATCGAAAGACTTAGGCAACGAACTTGCTGTTATTAAGGGTTATGGAAAATGCATTTTAGGCTGTTTCTAGAAGTTGTTATTATATTAGAGTTAAAAGAGGTGTGAAGTTCCTTCAAAGCAATGCTTTTTGACTGACATAAGCAAAAGAGTTAGGCAACAAACTTGCTTTATGGATTTGTATATATATATTTTAGACTTAAGTCGACATTTTAAATGATTTTTCTCATTGAGCCAACAACTAAATTGAAGTGTCTGGCCCGGATGCCGTTTAATGCCGCTAAGCGATTTAATTACGCAAATCTCTAATGCTAAAGATGGAGAAGAAGAAGGGAAGAAAAAACCCACGCCGCACATTAATTTCCATTATAAATTACCATAAATTAAACTAATTAAAATCAAATGCGGTAATAAATTTTGCCACAGACATTCGCTCTAGAATTGATGCTGCTGCTGCTGCTGCTTCGGCTGCTGCCGTTCACTTTCAAAAAGATGTGCAGTGGCGGCAATCCGGTTGTATCCAAGGAATATAGTATGTACATATACATATATATCGACGGCCACTGTCGAGTTTTTTAAGATGGCTTTCAATGCGCTTCAATTGAAGCGCATGCAGAGACGAATCTTGGGACTGAGACAAAGTCGCTGAGACTTCGACTGAGACTCATTCTGGTTCACCTTCGAGAAAAGCATTACAAGCAGCAACAACTAAAAACAACAACAACAACAACAAATGCAGACGTTTGGCAATGCGGCCGCTGCGATTGAGACTCCAACTGCAGTTTGGTTTAGTTTTGCAGTTATTTTATTTATGTCTGTGAGAAATTCCCTTAATCAGCGCAGTCATTGCAACTGCAACTGCCACTGCATTGCTTGCAACAAGTTGAGTCTAAATATGTTTTTAGACTGGCTAGCTGACTAAAAATGGCAGCCGGTTAGTTTTTCACTCCATTTCTATCATTATCATTAGGCGTTGCTGCTTTTGCCATTTTATAATGGAACTCAAACTCTTGTAAAGTGTAATTAATATAGATTTAGACTCCAATGACTTGTGGCCATATTTTATTAGAGTTTTAACACTTGATTCACACGCTGTGGGAGCATAGAAAATTGACTTGGGCTTTGGCCTTGAAGGGGGCATACAAACACATACACATCCACATACACAACATGTGCCATCATCTTGAACGTCCGGATGAGTTTTTGGCCTGGCTCGCCGTTAACCTTGACTTTAAGCCATGCAACATCAACAACAACAACGACAACAACAGCAGCGGCTTCTTTAAAATTGGTTTAAAGACGTGACGAAAACAATGATAAAGTAATTATGAATATACACACATTGTTGTCGTTGTTGACACTTGCTGTTGTTGTTGCCCCAAATGATTCTGCTGTCAGCTTTATGGAACATTAGCGCATTTTTAAATGAGGTTTTTGCTTTGCCATATTAAGTTTTGTAGCTTCAGGTTAGCTGCTAATGAGCACAAGTGTTGATTGTTGTTTCTTTTAGGTCTAAAATTTATTGAATCAAAGTTGCTTAATGTGTTTTTAATATAGGCCTGGGAGTGTAAACATTTCTATATATTGTATTCTTTTTGTGCTTAGTGACAGGAAGTTTTTTTGTCTATGATGTAATCTCATCCATTCCAAAGATTCTTCCGCTGATGCAATCTCAGTCTAAGCCATATCATTAATTCATTTGAAGTGCACATTTTTCAAAAAACAAACAAACAATATACTCCTTCCAAACAGAGCGCAACTTGATAAACGCATTTTGGCAGCAGTTTTAAGTTCTCATTGTTCTGATTTTAAGTACTGCCTTTTTTTGTTTTTTTTTTTTTGTCCATTTTTGGTTGCTCCTTTCAATGGGTTTTTGGTTTTTTGGCATTGCACAAACACAATGCAGCTGCAGTTAGGTAGTTGATTATTGTGCAAATAAAAGTTCTAATGATGATTTCGGCAATGCAACAATGCAATTATGCAAAGCAACAACAGCAACAACAAGAGGAAGGTAATTAAAGGCAGTTTACAAAAAAAAAAGAAGAGAAGAGCAAAAACTTGGCAACTAGAATAAAACGAGGAATTTATAATTATCGTGGCACTGCAATCAACACACAATGAATATGCTAAATAGAGAACATCCTATGGACTCGCAACAAGAGGCACATGCCACATCCGCTCCAACAAAAACAAGCTACCATCATCATCATTACCAACATCATCATGTTATGATCATCTTCATCTCAGGTAGCTTGATTTGCGCAATGCGGCAAGCAACCAAAAACCGAAATCAAAGCAAATATCATACATCATCGCAAAGGTTTCCAAATTATATCGGATCGCAGCGCCCATTCTCTATCTCCCTTTCTCTCTCTCTCTCATTCAAATTGTAGCAAATTGTCGAAGTTTTGTAATCAAACTCGAACCACTCGTTTATTGTTTTTTTTTTTTATTTTCGTTTTTTTCATTCGTCTTCTTGTTGTTGTTGCCTTTGCGGCCCAGCAATTTCACACACGCTGACTTTTTCGCCTAACTGGCCCTTCTTCTTCTTCTTGTTGTTGCTTCTTCTTCTTGAAATTCAGCACACTCTTTTTTATTGCCTTGGGCCACAAAGCTTTTTCCACCATATCGAATTGAATTTTTTGCTACAACATTTTGTCACATTTGTTTGCGCCATTTACTGAGGATTAAGCGAAAGTGTTGACACACACCTTGTTGGGTGGGTAAGGGGGTGGGGTAGGGGGAGAGTCCCTTTTGGCAATTCGCTGTTTGATTGATTTACAGTTGCCACAATTGCAGTCATTAGTCCAAGTGACTTTTAAATTATGTCAAGCTCTTGAATTGGGTTGAGTGTTTGGAAGGGGATTTTTTTTTTTGCCTACTTGCAACATTGCTGTGAGGATTAAAGTATAAGGTTGTCAAGGCTTGAAAGCTATTTATTAGCGCAAAGTGCATTGCGTAAAGTTATATTTTGAAATTTAAATGGAAGCTACTTTAAAGTTTAAGCATTTGTTTGGTGGGAAAGAAAGATATTCTAATAGTAAGGAAGTATTTCTTACTCTATTATATTTTAGAATCCTTCTCTTAGTTCTCTTCGAATAAATTTAAAAAAAAAAAACTGCCGCAAGCTATCATAAAACATTTTGTAAATAAAACATAATTATTATTATTTACAAATTTGTCAATATTTCCAAATTGTAAAAGCCAAACATTAATAATGAACGCTATAACTGAAAACGGAAAAATCACAGCCAAAAATGCCATAAGAATTTATTGAACAACTGTTGATGAATGTTGCGATGATGGACAGCTGTGACAACAACAACAAAACAACAATGGATGATTGAAACGAGCTGGCTGCGAAGTCATCGAAGATCGTTAGAAGGCCAAAAGAAAAAAAGAAGTACAATTGAAGGGAGCTTCGACTACCAATTCCATTGAAAACCAAACTCTCAAATGCAACAAAAGGCGCAGAAAAAATTGAAAAAAAAAAATAGTTGAACAAGTACAAATGATAATCATGACGCGTTAGCGCAGACGATGATAGACAAACGCTTTCGGCGAAATTAAACACAAAATGCCAGCTGAAAAACCGAAAGAAAAAAATGATTATAACACAAATTGAGACTGGCGGAATATTGAAAATGCCAGCTGAAGAATCGGATAACCAGTTGAACAGCCAAAGAGGGGTTGGAAGAGGTTAAGGGGGCACTAATAGAAACTATAACGAGGCGCGAACAGGGTCAAAACAGCAGCAGCCAAAGCAACGGCGAGTTGGCCGAAAAAAAAGACTGTTGGACAGCTTTTGAGTTTGCCACTTTATAAATTGGTTCTTTTTTTTTTGGCGACAAAATAAACGAGACGATGATGCTGCATGAACAGCTGCTGTAGCTGCAACACTTGTTGCAATTGCTTAAAATATTCAGCATACGCCATGTGGTGCAGATACTTAGTTGGACAAGCTGCAACTCTAGTATTTAGAACACTTGTTTAGGGTATTATAAGTTTGTTGTGGTGTGTGTCAATATATCATATAACTTGTATATAGATAAACGTTTAAAAACAAGATTAGATTGTTAGGTTTAGTATTAGTTAAAAGATTTGAAACTTCTCTTAGCAAGTGTATCTCAAATTCGATCTTTTCAACGTAGCTTTTATTCTCGTTTATCTCGTTGTTGCTAACATTTAAATCGAAATCGAAGCTTCGAACACAAAACAATTGTGGCAAGGTCAGCGGCTGACCAGCCAACTGTTTTCGATTTCGATGATGCCTCAGAATCTCAGCATTTGTAATTGGGTTTGTAAATTTGTAAAGTACATAAAGACCTTACAAACGCAGACCCAGTCATAAGTCAAACGCTTCAACGAGCCGCGAAGCTCTGAATATTTATTTCGTGTGAATTGCCAGACAACCAGACACAAAGACAGACAGACAGATGGTGCCAGCTTCCCGAGGTGGAATGGGGCATGACCTTTGGCAAGAGAGAGACTACAACTTGGACTTGGACGCCTCCCAATCACGAATGCTGATCGAAGATGACACCTTCAGTTATTCATTTGTATTATTGTTGCTTTGCATGACGCAGCCAGCAGTGTTGCAACATTGAGTTGTTATTGTTGCCTGAGTTTGTTACGCTCATAAACGACTTTCAACCATATTTTTTTTTGTTGTTTTTTTTTTATTGATCTGCCATTTGTCTACTTATCATTGTTAACTCTTTTGTGTGCGCCTAAGTGACTGCTGCTTACATTTTTTGGCAATGGCATTCGATTTGTTATTGTTTTATTGCCGTGGGATAATTAGCGCAAAATTGTGTTTCACCTTTTAAGCCATCTAGCTGAAGTTTTGTTAAGGTTGCAAGGTTGAAGTATTTGCTACTTGCTTCCTATAAATCAAAAGGTCACAAATTTTTAATCTCTCCGATTATATTTGGTCCTTGAATATACCAGTTGTACATACAAGTTTATTTGTACTCACATTTATAGCTGAGCATATTCTACACACAGTTTTATAGCCTGCTACAACTGTAATGCTATAAAATAACCAAGTTTCGTGCTTGCTATAAAGTTAGCGACTTTATAAATGTAGGTTTGAAACTGTGCTAAGTGCAAAAGCGCTAAAAGCTTACGTTTAAGTTGTAGTTCACTTTACAAGCAACTTATTCGCTCTTAAAAATGTATGACTATTAAAAAAGGTGTTAAGCCGACAACATATATATATTTTTCATAGCAGAGATACATTATTATATATAATTAAACTCATTTTGCAAGAAAATATGTTTCCCAATTTGCTTTCACGATGATTGTTATGAAACTAAATAAATAAATGATCATAGTTCACATTATTTCTAAGTAAACTCTTCAACTCTTTAAACATTCATACATTTCTCAACATTCTTGTTATGCTTTTGCATATACATTATTGAATAACAAGGAATTTATATTTTCAAACGAAACGCGCACTTAACAAAACCCAAAGAGCAATTGTCATTTGACCCGAGCATTCACATTGTTCCAAACCCCTCAGAAATAAAAACTGAAACGAAACCTGACCGAGTAGAGTTCAAGGGTCGCACAAGCTGCTTACGTTTCAATTGCAATAAATTATATGAAATTGTGCTATATGTATATGTATATGAATTTTTCTCTCTTTCTCACTCCTACAACATATTTGTTTCTTTCTCTTTTTGCTGTTGACACCTCCTTAGAAAGTTTTTGTGTGTTTTGTGATGTGACGACAGCTGGCCTTTTTGTCGTGTTTATGATGTCTAAAATCAAATGAAAAATTCACAGCTGTCGATTTGATAAGCAAACAAAACGAATAAATAATAAATTTGACTAAAACGTTTGCTATTTGTGCAACAGCAACAGGCTATTAGAGGCCAACACGGACTTGGTCAACAGCGTTCTTCGTTGAGTCTCTCGTGCCTTGCACTAGTTGCCTGTTAAATGGTCTGTGTAATTGAAATTGACGCCATGCGGAGTTTTGTTGGCTTTTCGCTGGTTAGCGACATTTTCACTCCTAATCAGCTATGACAAAAATAAAAAAATGGCAATTGTATAAAGGTTTAATTAAATATTGCATAATTGTTTGGTTTTGGTTAGTTAAATTAGTTAATTAAGGTTTAAAAAATATTCTCATTCATTATTTACCATATTAAAAAAATTCTTTAATTAAGGTTTATTGTAAATTTGTAAAGCAAAACTCCCGCTGATTGTATGTACTTAATATAATAACAAACAAAAGGCTTAACCAATACTATTTTTTCTAGCCATACCCAACACTCCAACCAGCTTATTCTCAGGAGCACAGAGATTGCAATTAGGCAACTTTTGCTGTGCACTTTGGATTTTATTTGCCACTGATTTGTGGCATTTGAGGTTGCGGCTGTCAATTATGCCACAAACGAGGCGAGCATAATGCCAGCTTATGTTCTCGAATACAGATTGTCAGAGTTTTCGAGGGGAAAGGGGGGCATATTAACCAAATTAGCAATTGAGCGAAAGAGAAAAAACAAAATGTGCAAAACGTACAAAATATGAGCAAGTGTCATTTTCAATTGCAATCAATAAACTTTGAACGATGGCGCTAAATAACGGTGACTGTCAGTCAGTCAGTCAGTTAGTTAAACAGACAGAAAGACAGACCGACAGACAGTCTGCATTGTTGCATAACCCAACCCAACCGAATTCAGCCCAAACATACGCTTCGATTTTGGCCAATGTCACATTTTGCATGATTTTGCTGACAGAAAGTTTGCTGACTGTTGACATGTGTGACTAGGGTGGAAAAGAGGGTTGTGTGTGTGTGAGTAGGAGGATTGAGGTTAGCTAAACTTGATTGCCGTTTAAATTACGAAATCATGCATGTCATTGACAGGCACACAGACAGAAAGACAAAAAGAGAGAGCGAGGTGATTTTGAAATTATAGTGCATTTGTGTTTTGTAATTAGACCCCAAAAATACCTACAAAACAGCTGTTGTTGTGATGTTGTTGTTGTTCGGCTTAATGAGGCCATACTTAGCACTCTAGAGAGAGGGGGGCATGATGCAGGCGCAAAAAACCCATTCACATGCCACAGTGTTTGGGGCACTCAAATTGTAAAATGATCGTCACAAAAGAAGTCAAGTGTGTGTGTCTGAAAAGTAGTTGCCTTGTCTGAGTGTGTGTGTGTGTTTGTATGTGTCTGTTAACTGTGAAATATAATCGCTCAAAATGGTTGCGGTGATTGCTTGCCACACACACACACGCACACACCTCTATAAGTATGTTGCTTTGTGTACATAGTCAAAGTTAGGCTTAAATCGTGTTTCAAATTTTCAATAAGGGATTGCTATTGACCAAGTTCTAACTATTTTTCCCTGTGCAATTCAATTAACATAATGTCCATTTTGTATTTTTCTTGTTATTGTACATAATTCCATTTCCATTTTAAAGCCAACCCACACATGTCAAGCTCAGACAACATTTCCATTTAGCATTTCAAAACTCATTCAATATCTAAACAAGAGAATTCTCTAGAGCTGAACATTTTATAAAATTACTTTCACTTTCTCGCACAAACACTCACACACACACACACACACACACTCTATGTAGTTGTGTGTTTATTTGCGTTTTGTATGCTCTACTTATGGTAGTTAGTGTGGTTGAGCCGCTTAAACGTTTTGTGAATCGTAGCAATTTGATGGATTTTATTAGTTTTCAATCGTGCAACGGTCTGTGTGGCAACTGGTCAATGTGTGTGTGTGTGGCAATGTGCAAATTGACATATGAGCTGACACATTTCTGGGTGGTCTCTCTGCCACGCCCTCCGTTTGGGGGTAAACTTCAATTGATTTGTGTGTGTGATTGTGTATGGGAATGAATTTGCTGGCTGGCTGGTCGAGTCCTTGTGTTATCCTTGGTTGCCATCTGTGTGTGTGTGTGTGTCATCCACCACATACACAAACACACACACAGTCACACACAACAATTTGAGTTGTTAAAAAAAAACCAACAACCCAAAGTGGACAGCAGCAACAACAATGCAGCAGCAGCAGCACATGTAATGCTACTTTTGACAAGGACATACAAACACACACACACACACACACACACACACCCACACACGCACACATATATCGAGTGTGGCATTCGCAGTGTCAATGATGGTGCGTCAATGCATGCAAATTTTGCTTGCCACAAATAAGTTGGCAAAGTGGTTTTCGGGTTTTTGGTTTTCGGGTTTTTGCTTGTTGCTGCATATCTGGCCATTGTTGTTGTTGTTGTTGTTGTTGTTGTTGTTGTTGTGATTGTTGACTGTGCTTAACTCAGCTCAATAGCTGTGATTTGCATAATATGGCAACGCCATGCAACAATTTCCTGTTGCCGGCCCTTCACAAAAACATATATAAAAACAAACAATACACAACTTATTAGGGTTGCAGTTGCGAAAATCCCAAACTAAATATCAGCCAATTGGCAACTCTACTGCTTCTACCGCTTGTTGTTGTTGTGTTTGTTGGTATTGGGTTTTTTTTTTGGTTGGGCACTCAATCAAACAAACATTTCATTATTTTGTAGGCAGCCAGACAAACTAAACCAATATTTTGTCAGTCGTTGAGTGGACAGCCCTTCCCCTCCCTGCCTCCCTTGACATGGTCAATATGCAAGATTTTGCCATTGATTGTTGTTGTTGTTATTGCTGCTACTGCCGGTCTGTGTATGTTAAGCCAAAATACAGTTTTGCAGAAAGCGGAAATTGCGTGCTCAGCTTTGGTCATCATTTTTGCATTTTATTGTGGTAAATCAAATGATTGTCAAGCAGTTGGCTTGCATTCGAGTTAAATAAGTCAATAAATTAAATTAAATAATTAATTCAACAGCATCTGCAGCTGCATCATGTAAATTTCAATTGGAATTCAGTAGTTTGTCTGTGGCTAACAAAATTTGTTGCATACGCACAGGCGTCGACTGCAAATTGGTGACATGACATTGTCTCTTCCTCTCTGTTAGCCATGTTATGGTCATTTTATGCATTTGCTTGTTCTACTACAGCAATGTGGTGCACCCCTTTCCTCTCTTCACTGAATTGACAACTGTGTTTTAGTGGGTGTGGCAGCATGTGACATGACCAAACGGCAAAACTTGACAGTAAGTTAGTTGTTGGTTGCCAAGGCAAAGGCAAAGGCAAAGTAACTATAACTGCTGCTCAAGTGGCTGCAGCCACAATATTTGATGCAGCCAAAAACCAATGTGTCTGTGAGTGTGCTCAAGTGTGTGAGAGTGGCAAACATAATTTCCTATTGGCATTCAGGCCCTCCTACAGCGCATCCTGTTACATAATTAGATGGCTTTGAATGAGTGTGTGTGTGTGTCTTCAACGATTTATTGGTATAAAGTATAATCATTATAGTTCAGTAGTTATTCTGAGAAGTCACAAACTAATGCAGTAGCAGCTTAATTGCAGGTATAGGCGAGAAGGAAACCCAACTAAAGGTTCTGTTTATCATGCAACCTCTGATCCAACACTTACATTCATGTCAATCGAGAAGTTAAGTTGCCTAACTGTCTTTATGCACTTGTGAGTGGCCCATCAAAGAGCCAGTTTGGGTAGGCAAATAAGATTTTGTAAAAGCAATTGCAAAGCGAGAGTGCGCATCAGTAAATCAGCAACAGGCATTTAACAATTTTAGTTGCCACATGACCCCAAAATTTTGTAGAGGGGCCAGGAAAGCAACCAAAGCGAACCAAACTAAAATCCCAGTCAGCTCTATTAGGCCTAATCACAGCTAATTCAGCTACCACACACACACACACAGAAACACACACAGCAACATTTCGACACAGGGAATAGCATATATGGGTGCGGCATGTGTGGCAGCGAAACAAGTAGACGCAATCATAAAATCTGGTGCACCAGCAGCAAACCAAGTTTGCATTTACAGTACTGAGGCCAGCAAATCTTTGCTGATGACAAATGTTGCAAATGCTTTGGCAGCCGTTGGTTTGGTGCAGCTTTGGTCAGCTCTGTTCGTTCAACACACATAGCTCAGCCTAAGCTCAGCAGCAAGTTGTAACTTGCAGCAGCTGCAGTGGCTAAAATGCATTGGTCACTTATTCTTATTGAAATGCACTGCCTGAAAATGTACAGACATAAATACCTTTGCACAAATGCTGCCAACAGTGTTGTCAATTTAGCCTTTTTTACGGAGCGATAATTTAGCTGTAGTATCTGCTTAGGTTTTCACTATATCCGGAAACGACTGTATTAACACTTATTGCAAAAGTTTGAACCTTTAATTATTTTTCTGTTTAAATAAAACATAAGTTTATCTAGCTTTTTATCCCTAAAACACTTTCCATCTTCTTTAAGCCTTTTTTTCCACTCAATCTCTTTTCGCATTAGACAACACTGTTGAACAAGCTCTACTCATAAATGCAGCCCAAGGGACGGAGCCCCAACTGGAGGCTCTGGTCTCTACTTCAAGTGGACTGCATTGGTCGCTTTTGGACATGCGTAATTAGGTTTGTTGTTGCCACTAAATATGCGTGTCAAGTTCTAAATGCACTTGCTGTGCGTGCCTCTACCCATTGGAGTGTGTGTGTGTGTGGCTAATAACTGCATAGGCAGTTGGCAAATGTTAATGTCTAATGTCTGTGGGGTCGTGTCTTGTTGGAGAGCATTGCATAAATCATAATGGAAACCTCATTTCCGTTGCAGGCACATTTCACACGCTGACAGGGGCGTACGGGCCACGCCCATCACCAGCAAGCACATAATTTGGGTTTGCTTTAATAATAATAAACTGTCATCATCAATACTAACAATTGACAGCTGCTGTTGATGCTGTTCCCTGGCTCTGTTTGTTGTAGGCAAGTTTGTCAAACTGAGCCAAGTCTGTTATGTGAGTGTGTGTGCGTATGTGTGCGTGTGTGTTAACGTGTTGGGAATCACAATGAGGCTGAAAAGTGTTGCTGTTTGCTAGTTGCAAGCAAAGCAAATGCAATTATTTGCATACTTTCAGGCGAACGATGTAAAGTGAAACTCGAGTCAGAAAGTAGCGCAGAGTTGGGAGAAAGTGTTGCAGCGCCCATTCAAAGTTAAATTTAATGAGTTTGGCAGGCATTTTGTCACAGTCAGTAGCAGTAGACAGCAGTCTGACGTTATTCAAGCACTCAAAGCACTTTCACACACACACACACACACACACACACACACACACAACACACACATAAGGAAGCAGCATTTAGCTGTTGTACTTGTTGCTGGGTTTTTTTTCAATTCAATGACGTCGTCTTCTAAAAGTAGGCAGTGCACCATTTTCAACAAATGCCTGAAAGTACGCAACATTCTTTTTTTTTATGCTGCCATATTTGTTGCTCACTTGCGTCAAGCAGTGATGATTAAACAACAACAACAACAACAACTGCAGTTAGAATTACCCTCTTTTAAAGTTTCACTTCCAGTAAGAGCGCGCCTTGTTCCAATTCCACTGCATTCCTCTGTGTTAAGAGAGCACACAAGAGCTGCCTGCCTTCAACTGTTGCGCTCTTTTGTTCAACATGCTGTCAATTGAATGTGCTCTTTGCTTCAACTTGCAGTTGCACGAACTCTGACCCTTGACAACATAAATTCCATTGTGTGTGTGCGTGGGGAACTTTTTTTTGTGTTTTTGTTGTGTGAGAGCCGCAACAAGAAAGGTCCACGTCGAATTAGTTAATTGCATAAAGCAGCGGCAGCAGTCAGATAATGCAGACAGTTTGGCTGACAAAGTACAGCACGAATGCGTCTACTAAAAAACAAAAGTCTGCCCATAAACAATGCCAATGAGGCGCATGGTAGGGCAAGAGGGTGATGGAGGTGGGGAGAACTTGGTAGTAGGTAAAAGTTACTTCCAGTTGCTAACTTTACTGTTGTTCAAGTTTAAGTAAATGACCAATCATTATGCTCTTCTGGAAGGGTATCAGCGCTGTGTAATGAAACATAAACTGCGAACTTTTTCAAGACCATTTTCTATTTAAACTATAAGTTCAGTTTAACATTTAATCTTGCGCCACTTATTCTTTTTTTTAGTCATGTTTAGCGTTAGAGTTCTTAATCTTCGGCATGCGAATGACAACTTTTGCTAACTTGTTTTATTTGTTTGTTTGTTGCGCTTCGCACTTTGGCAACGCGCCCCATTGCAGCAGTTTAAATGAGTTGAAATTTATGTACTTAGTCCAGAGAATCCACGGGACAAACATGTTGCACCTATGGATATACTATGTAACTAGCTGCCAACAACAAGAGGCAAACGGCAAACAGCAAATAGCCAAGAGCAAAGAGCTAACAGCTAACAGCTAACAATTCGCAAGCAACTTGTTATTGTCAGTCAGAATCGCTTGAATGTGCGCATTGTTCGTATGTCATTATTGTCGCTGGCTGAAGTTGGCTGCACACCGGAAATGTTCCGGCGATTGGCTGCCAAGGACATTCCATTACACTGGCGCCAATGGTGTAAAATCTGCGGAGATGGTGTTGATTGAAGGTGGAGAAGGGGTAAGTTGTGTGTGTGTGTGTGCTAATCACTTGCAGTAAACACTGCAGTAAACTGTATTGAGAGATATCAATGTGAAGTGCAGTTCAATACACTAATTGGCTTCGCTACAAGGTATATAATTGTTATTTCTGGTGTGCGCTTAAGACTCGTTAAGCAAACTTGGAAAGTGTGTGCTATAAACTTAAGGAAGTTGAAGTATAATGTTGATTAAGACATATTAAGTATATCCTAACAGTATTTGTAGTAAACTGTAGTTGCAAGCAAATTTACATATGGAATTTTTAAGACTTTTTACATTAATAAGTATTTAACATACCAGATTTATCATATATCTTCTCAATCGCATAGCTCTCTAAATTATCAAATTCTCCTCTACTGTTAAATTTTTCAGTTAAACTAGTAAAAACTTGGTTTAATTTGTGTGTGCAAATAATCAAAATATTTATAAACTATTTTTTTTGTTTAATGAAATTAGTCAATCTGTCGAATATTGTTTGCCGCCACTGTTCGCGTATAATTTCTAACGAAAATATTATTAAATTATTTTGTGCGCTTGTTCAGTCAAATAGTATTTTCCATGTCCCTGCATTCGCAAGCCAATTTTTCCGGCTATTTTTGCAAATTAATATCGTAAACACATTGCAACAAAGTAATCAACAGACACACATAAAAGTATTAAAAAACAACTAACTTAAAAAAAAAAATGTGTAGTGAAAAAAAAATATGAAAAGCAATTGGTTAGCGAGCATTTTCCATCGGCGCTCTGTGCAAATCAGTGAAGCGTCAAAACAATTTGAAAAACACGCACAAATAAACGCGTGACAGCAAAAAAACAAGAAAATGAAACAAATAATATAATGAAGCAACAACTCACAAAAAATATGAAGAATTAAATGGGGAAAAAGTGAAAAAAGTGAAATAAAATGATAAAATTAACTCAAATAGAAACAACGCATAAATCATATGTGTGGCATGACATGTGTGAAATTACTTAATTAAATTAATTTTTCGACTGCGCACAACGTGCAGTCCGAGTGAGAGAGAGAAAAAGAGAGAAAGATAGAGCAAGAGAGTCAAATGCTGTGGTATATAAAAATGATGCTGACAAATGTGCTTAATTTATGACATGTCATTGCCTGAGCGCTTTCGTTAACTAATTAAACAGAGCAGCCAATTAATGACTGAGGCATAATTTATTGATTACCAATCAGTAAGGAATAAGGAGACTTGTGGTTAACATTCCCTAAACTCTAAACAAAGACTCGCAATTAATGCCAAGCTGTGTTTTGAATTCTATGACCAAAAAAGTAGCGTCAATTAATTGTGTTGCCTACTTTTTGGAGCGCAAGTTTTTGTTAGCAATTTGTACAGTAACAAATAAAAGCCTTTAAAAACATAACACGCATACAAGCCGCGTTGACTGCAATGTTGTTGTCTAAGCAACAGTGCGTTGCACCCCACGCCCCTTGCGGCAGGCATGTCACAATGCAGCAAACAGCAACAGCAGCAACAGCAACAACAAAACATTTAAATCAAAATGATAAAGTTGCATACTTGAGCAGAGTTATGCGAGGGCATTCAAGGCGAGAGGGGCCGGGGGAGTCGTGTCAAGGATGTGAAGTTGAAGAGGGGGTGGGGGGGGGGAGGGGTGAGGGAAGATGAGCTAAAGCTGAGGCTGATGCACAACAGAGAGCAAAACGCGGCAAATAAATATGAAAACATTTTTTTTCTCCTTGCGGTTTTGTGTTTGTAGCTGCTGCCGCCGCTGCTGCTGTTAGTTGTTCGTTGTTGCAGCGTGCCTCAACGAGCGTGCAAAATAATATGCCAACAACAATGGCAGTTGAAACACAAACAACGCAACAACAGCAGCAACAACAGCAGCAAAGTTGAAAGCAAAAATAATAATGGCTAGACCCCGTTGTATTGTTGTTTTGTGTTGCAACAACAACCTTGTTGCATGCCACATGTAAAACGCAATGACAACAACAGCAGCAGCAGCCGTAGCAGCATTTGATGCCAACAGACACCGCACTAAAAGATACTCGCTGTTGCAGCTATTTTCATTTTGTTGTTGCTCCATTTTATATTCTTGTTCACTTTTTTCGCTCTATGCCTGCCTATCCGTCTGTCTAACTGTCCGTCCGTCTATCTGGCTATTCTGCACACATAGTTTTCTTTCTGTAGCCCATAACTGGCTGAACTATGTGCTAAAAATTCAGTTTTATACTTGTTCAACTTTCGTCTAAACTTACTAATCAAATTTAATGTTTTAAGTAAAGTGTTAGAGGAAGCTGGCATTTTATTATGATGTAAAATAAAAATATTTTTACTGTAAGCTGTTCAAAATTTCACTGATTAGAGAAAGGGTATCTAAGAGTTTACCTTAACCGTTAACAATCTCAAGTTTTCTTATGTTTTTTTTGTGACAGATCCATTACATCTGCATAGCGTGGCATACATTTCCATTTCATCATTCAGCAATAGACAATTTCTAATGTATTCCAATCACAATTTTCGGTTTTTTGGTTTCCATATTTTCTACCCATTTTGTTTAAAAATGTTTTGTTGACAGTTGCCAGAAACCAGCAATGTACCCCCAAGCTCCCTCACACACACACACACACACACACACACACACACGCACGACAAGTCGGCTTGTTGTTTTTGCTTTGCATTATTGTTGCTGTTTTTCTAGCTGCAGTTGTCGCAACTCTTTACAGTTTGTTGTTTCTATTGTTGTCATAACTGTTTTTGTTTATGCTGCGTTTTTTCGTTTATTTTAGAAAGCGTTCATATGTGTGTTAGTGTGTGTGTGTGTGTGTGTGTGTGTGTGTGTGTGTGTGTGTGTGTGTGTGTGTGTGCATGTTATTGTTTCTGTTGTTGCTACATAAATATCAACGTGACATTTAGACACTCGACCCAGGCGCCCATCCAACCTCTTGTTGTTGTCCGCCTGCTGCTGCTGCAACATCATGAAATGGGCATGAGAACTTAATGGGCACAGTCTGTGTGGAGTTCCCTTCTTGACCTAGCTCCCTCTTTTCTCTCGCATTGTGGAAACTTATTGTCACTTTGTCAAATGATCTATGACAGTTAGCCAAAAGACAAAGATATTTGGATTATGCACTGAGTAATTCTGAATAAAGTTAAAAAATATGGTTGTAAGAGTTCTGGGTTGAGATCTTAGATTTATTGATATAAGGCTTATAAGAACTATATTAACATTTGCTTATAATTCTCAAATAAGGCCAAGCTAACACTTATTAGCAATCTTTTTATCTTTTACTTGCTTAAAACTAAACTTTCTTTCAGTTACTGCTAAACATTTTTTAATATTCCTAATTTACACACACGCACACATTGTATAATCTTTGCAATTTAAGCTTAAAGTTTTCAACATTTTTGCATTGAATGCGCAAAAGATGGTTACTATATAGTTTATATATACCTAGACGAGTATCTCGTCTTTGGCTTTTTGTTGAAACTTACTTAAGCGACCTTCACTTGAAAACTCTTAAAAACTCTTGCATATATTTCCCTTATGAATAGCAAGCTCTTTGCAGCCATGACTGCTATCATAAGGAGAGCACACAAACACACACACACACACACACACACACACACACATAGTCAGCCGTCATACGGTGCGTATGATAAAATTCGTTGGCTCGTTGCGCATACGTCACGGTGTACGCCACGCTTGGCGCTTATCTGCCCAACTTTTCGAGCGCTCTCAAGTGCACTTAACTAAAACTGAGCGTTGCTTAAAACAACAATAACAACAACAACAAATGCGGCATTTTATTAAAGTTGTGTGTTGCGGTATTGCAGCAACTTTAAATGCATTTAAGAGCCTCAAGTTGTGCTACGGATATCAAACAAAACTTTATGTCAAAGCAACTGCAGCAACAACTGCAACAAGAAAAAGTGTCATCATGACCAAGAACAACAACAATTCGCACACATGAGTTATTGCATTGTCCCGGCGACGTCGTCGTCGTTTTTGTTGCTGTTGTTGCTGTTGGCCTTATTCAGATGCTGCTTCTTGCTGCCTGGTGTATACTGATCCTTGCTGTTGTTGTTGTTGTCGCGACAGACGGATTTAGTGGCGCTTAGCACACACATACACACACACAGAGAGAGCACAAAAAGTGCCAAGCAAGAAATGCAAACGCCAACAACTACCAACAACTACCCCACCCCCCCTTTGTAGCCTCAGCTACTTTAGCTTAGCCTTCAAAAAGTGCGGACACACATTGACTGTGCCCAGCTTTGCCCCACCCCCAACCCCTACCCACTTTACAAGTCTTTGTCTCGCGTTATTTGTTAGCACTTCAAAAGGATTTTAATCAAAGTTTTCAAGTGGCACAGTGTCATGCTCCCTCTCTTTTACACATTCCTCTTCTCTCTCTCTCACCTCTTTTCAAGTTTTAGGTTTATCTAAGTGTGTCTCTGCTCCAGAGCGAAAGATTTATATGCCATCGCTCACTGTGATTTAATTATCTTTCGTGTTCTTTTTGCTCTTTTTTTAACTTTGGTTTTTTTAAGCTACGCATAAAATTTATGCAAGTCGTTGAAATACAAGAATCGAGAATGGAAAGGCGGTTTGTTGTCCATTATCCGAGCTTATGTTACGATTGCTTTGCTCGTTCGAGCAAAACTTTTAATTGATTTAATTAAATGCAACAGCAACACAAAAGCCGCAAAAACTACTCACGAACTCCAAATATTCATTTTTGCGCCACATTTTTCAACTTTTCACTTTCCACTTTCCACTTTTTCACTTTGGCTGCGGTTGACACTATGTTCCAACCCAACAACTACCGTCCCATCTACCCCTTTCTCCTCTTCCCCTCCTGCTGCTGGTCATAGTGCCGTTTGTGTCCTGTGGCCACTTGTGGCTCTTAACAATTTTGGCAGCTTCTCGTTTTCAAGTTGTCTCGTCGCTGCCACAATTTTTGACAACCTCCTCCTACCTCCCCCCCTCTTATGCTCTGACACTCACTGACTCGCTCACTTTTACCCCTTGGCTTTGATTGACTGGCTGCGTGTTTGTGACACAAGCCAAGTGCTTAGGCCGCTGTCAAAGCGCCAGCCGAATGGATATGAGTACTTAGCTCACTCGTCATCTCTGCAAAAACTTGGAACTACTAACTACTGCTAGTAGATGTAGTAGTTGTAGTTGTAGTTGTTGTAGAAGGACTTGGTCGAGTGCTTGTCATTGAGATACGCCGAAGGTGGCTTTTAACGTTGATGGCCAACATCAGCAGCAAAAAATATTGTAAAAGGCTTCCTATATGGATTATAATAGCACTGCAGAGTAGTTGTTCATTAGATATTCAAATGCTAGTCAAACACAGGCAGAGTTTTCAGTTTACACCTTTCGATCATCAAATGTAAATATCCGAACCATTTCAAAGGTGATAAAAAGATAACACTTCCATTATTTGTACGTCCATCATAAACAAAAACATTTTTGCATCTCAATACACACGTAGTGCTGCCACCTAGTTAAAGAAACAATATTATCATAGATTTCAATACTCCGTTTTGCATACCTTGTGTGTATTTTTAGAGCTGCACAAATAGCGACCACATGCCAAACATAATAACGCTTGAAATGGATACTTTCCATAATTGTCAACACATTTCTTTTTGCGTCCATTTGACATGCAGGCACACACACACAAAAAGTACAAAAGGGTCTGACATTTATGAGGAATTTGCAGGAATTTACGATGCTGCCTAAAAGTATGCAATGCTCGTTTTGCGAATTACCTGTCACAGTTGCTAATTGTCGTTGCACGGTATTTTGATTTATTCAAAGACCACTAAAAAAAAAGAGGGAATATGCATACAATTTTGTCAATGCAAATTACAAAAGCCAGCAATTGCCAAAAGGCACAAAGCCTTAAAAACTTGTTGTCTATTCAATGAGTAGTATGTGAAATAAGGTTCAAGCGTAAACGTAATTAAAATAGCTGAATATACGAATCAATAAACACATTGATTATGCAAATTTACTGTTTATTTGCATGCCAGTTGGCATTGTTCATGTGTGTCGAGTACAATTTATCTATATATAGTGTGTTGCTTTATGTATACGCGAATGTATGCTTGTGTGTGTTAGGCATTAATCGCTTTTGTTGCAGTTGCCAAACTGTTTGCATGCTTTATTTCAGCAAAATTTATATGCATTTAATGCTCAATCGGAGCGGAAATAAAAAAGTTCGCTGTATTTAGTTCGCTTTTTTCTGCGTTCAGTCCTTAATGGACGGGCTGAAAAATCAACTGTTAAAACCGGAAACGGAAAGCGACTGTTTTCCATAAGCAATGTTGAAGGGTAGCAAAGGGCAAAGTATTGACTGTTTTTTTCGTAATTGAGTTATTTTTGTAATTTATAAAGCGCTGCATGATTGCAATAATGAAGTGTAGTGTGTGTGTGTGTGTTAGTGTGTGTTGGCATCAAATGTGTTTTTAATTAAACATGAGCAACAAAATGCAAATAACAATTCGCAATATATAACAACAACATAAACAAATGAAAATCAAATTAGCGTAAAAATAAACCAAATTGAATGCCCATTTTGTCATTGCTGTTGTTGTTGTTTTTGTTGTTATGCAATTGATAAAGATAAATTACAGCATAGATTGATTGTTTGAAGTACGCACTCCAACAATAGATAGCTTTCATTTAATTTTGCACATTGAGACAAATTGTGACATGGCATCTGATTAAAACACCAGCATCATCATGCAAATGTCACACAATTGTTACTGTATTTCTAAACAAAAATTGCACACAATCAAATTAAATTGATTGATGGTTGTTTTCAAGCTAAGTGAAACTATAATTTGAAGCAGATTGTGATTTAAAAAGCTAGTGAATCGAAGGCAAGTTAAACCCTAAATTCTTCAATCAAGCTTCTTTGATACTGCATTCAGGTTTAAGCCAGGTTGCCTTGAAGTACACTTACTTTGCTACCTGTGTCTATCTTTACGTGCTGCGTGTGACTTTCAAATCGCTTAAATTGTCTGTGGAAAGTCAAAACGAAGACTCTGTCTCTGCCTCTGTCTCTGTGTGTGTGCCACATTGGCATAAGCTGTCTCCCTGTTGCACATTGCGCTTCCTTCCGTCAGCTCTGTTGCGCCTGTAGCGGCCAAGATGTCAAGATGTCGTCTACTTCTCTCAGTGTGTGTGTGTGGTGCAAGCCACTGTCTTCCTCTTCCTCTCTGGCTGTGCATCTGATGCACTACGGCAAATTGTTGCATCCGTTTTCTTTTTAGCTGTTAAGGCTTTGTTGGGAGCATAGAGAAGAACCCTCTCTGCACTCACATTTGCATGTGCGTTGCTTCTGGAACAGTTCCTGCAATGGCTTTTTCCTGTTACACGCACACCTCTCCCTACACACACACACACACACACACACACACACATACTGGTAGCCGCTTATATTGTGTTTGCTTTCGTTTTTGCATTGTGTCCTTTGCTGTCTGTCTGTTTTCTTTTTCTTGTGCAAATTGCCTTTAATTCATTTTCCGCAATTACTGCCGGCGTAAGCGGAGCAACATTTGGTCAACTGGCGTGCCATCCTCATTATCATGCATGTCAACCAGGAACAAACCAACCCACCCCACCCACTCAACCCATCGCTCACTTCTTAAACCAACATGCCATTTGCATGCCTTGAGGCTCCAGTTTGAGCTGGCATCCCATCTCCATATTAATGAGACTCCCTCTCCCTCTACACCCAATTGTCCATCGTTTTAAGCGCATTAACCCAACTACTGTTTCGGGTGCTTTCTCGCAGGTAAGCTCAACGCTGATCAATGTCAATCGGCGCACGTTGCAAGGGGAACAGTCAACGTTTTCTAAGGCAACTTAGTCACATACAATTAACGAGCCAACGTAAACAGACGTTAAACAAAGTAGGAATGCTAAAGTAAGATTCTCGTTCGGATGTTGCTAGAGCTTTAAGATCTTCAAGGTCTTCATCCTCCACTGATCGCAAAGTTCTTCAGTAGCTTATTGGAACAGTGACAATGTCAACTGTGTGAGTCTGTGTGTATTTTGAGAATTGGAAAACTGTTGCAACTAGTATATAGTAGTAGCCGGAACTGGTTAGCTGGAACATTTTTGGTTGTTGCCTCGTTGCGCGCCATTTTCAATTTACTGACGCTGTCATGGCCGGAAGACAAATGTATGTGAGTGTGTGTGTGTGTGTGTTGTGATTGCCGACTGTTGCTTCACTTGAGTGGCGCCAAGTCGCAAACCTCCCTCCCCTGCCCCTCGCCGCATGCAAACGGGGCACAGGAGACAGAAAACCCAAACCCAAACCCGGACCCGGACCCGGACACGGACACGGAAACAAACCCACATTGAGCCCATGTTGGCGTTGTACAGGGTGCTTGCTTCTAGTATTTTTCTTGCTCCCCCCGTACCCCTTCGACTCCAACTGTATTTTTATTTCGTGTTTCTTCTTTCTCTCGCTCCTTACTCCGTTTTTGCTGCTGCTGTTACATTGCCCCGTCTGTTGTAATTGTTGCTAAAGCAGCGCCAGGCAGCAGCAGAAATTGCAGCAACTGTAATAACAAAATGGCCCCCGGAGTTGTTCCTGCTTCCACACACACAAACACAGACACACACACACACACACCGATGGAGTTTGTGGGTGGAAGTGAGCGCATGTAACATATTTCCAGCTTGACTTATTTTGACTTTGTATGTTTCCCTCCTTGCCTCCCCTCCCTTTTGGAGTCGGGCTTCAAGTAACCCACCCACTTTATTGTAGTTTGCTGCTGTAAATGGCAAAGTTTATTCAACGCAAAATGTGCAATGAGAATGTGTGATGGGCGATGGACGATGAGGGCGTGGCTGCACTAACGTTGCACACTGATTTCCTGTTGCATTTCCGTGCAACCAAAAACTGCGAGCTACTCTGTTGCAGCGTAATAAAATTAAATTGAAATTTGGGGCACTTTTAACGGAAATTTGAAATTAACCTACAAAATAGATTTTCAACAGTTACTTCCTCAAAATTGATTTAAACTTAATTTATTGAATTTACCCCAATAAATTTAGAGCAATATTTTAAGTTCTTTCTTTACTCGCTGCAGTTGCATTGTTGTTGTTGTTGTTGTTGTTCTTGTTCTTGTTGTTTGCTAACATTGCAAAGTGTTTATTGAAGGAATTTAATAAAGCTGAACACTTGAAAGTGAACTGAAATGCTTGCAAGAAAGTCAGGCAAGCATGTTAAAAAAAAAAGAAAGCTTGACTAAAAACTACCCTGTACTCATTTAAGTTTACTTACATTACGTATACGCTTCATTCACGTGGTATTAAGTCTTTTGTGTTCAACTTTACTTCTATTTATCCGATTTCCACATTAAAATGAACAAATTCCTTTGCTGAAATATTTGAAATACTTGGGTTCTACTTGAAATAAAGCGACTTCCATAAATAAAGAGCGACTTTGACATATATATTTGTATTTTTACTGCTGCTTTTTTGTGACGTTCATTAACAATTGATGCAATTTACTTAAGCTTTTTCAATGGCGCATTGCTTGAGTTCCATTTTCAATTGCTTGCAAGGAAACCTTTTGAGTTGTGTTTTGTGTCGCTTGGCAATTGGGTCAGGCAGCTGTCGTTGGGTGGGTAGGGCTGTCAGGCAGGGTTGCTGCATGCTTGCACTTTCTTCAACTGTTGACATTGTGATGAAATTTCATCTTTTATTTTTTGCTTTCGACCGATTTTTGAATGCTCCAGAAATCAATTTCAATAGCAGCCAGCCAGCCAACCATTTAAATGTTTTATACTCTCTCCCTCTCTCTCTCTCTCTCTCTCTCTCTCTCTCTATCGCACACACATACACACACTAACTGCGGTGTGTCTTTTGTCTATTTTGGGAACAAAGGCAGGTGTCATGCAGCCCCAGAGAACGTCCCAACTTTCAAGTGTTGCCCACGTTGTGTGTGTGAGATCCCTTTGTGCATTTTACGCGGAATTACACAGCATAAGCAGCTGCCACTGTACGCCATTGTCAACCCCCCCGCCCCCTGACTTAACCGCAGTCCCACTCGCACCATGCGGCAAACGCCAGCAGCCGACTTGCCTGCTTTGTTGTGCCCACGTAGCGACGAGTGGAGCGCACCTTGCTGCAACTCATTGTGGCCAAAAGGCAAACACAGCAGCAACAGCAACAACAGCGGCAACGGCAACGGCAACAGCAATGGCAACCAATTGCCTGCACCAACTCTACCCCCCATCCTCATACCAACAGCTGATTTAAGTTGCACAAAAACGTAAACAACTAGAACAAAATGGGTAGGCAACTAAGAAAATGCATTGCACAAAAGTAACTCATAATTAAGGCAAGCGAAGCCAAGCCAAGCTAGGAGCTGACTCTGCCAAGAAGGGGCCAATCCAAGTCCCGGATAGGGGAGCGAAGGGGGGAGCACCAACTCGTTGAATTCCTCTTGTTCTTGTGTTCATATGGCAAATGCCAGCGTTTTGTTGCCTACTTTTTGGCTATGCTACTAAGTAGTTCACAACAGGGATGGCAACTCTGAATTGAAAGTAGTTCCAGCTTAATGGACCAGTTCGAAAGTGATTCGGTAACCTTAATAGCTAATAAACGTGACGTAAATTTCATTTGATTTAACTGAACTTATATTAAACTGTACTTATAGTTTATAATAATAAATTAGTTTTTGTTCAGTATTTTAAATATTTCATTCAGCTTTGTTAGAAAGGAAGAGCCTTTTATCATTGATTTTGTTCGCTCTGTGTATTTCTTAAGTTTTCTAAGTTGAAAAATGTTTAAAGCTCTTTCTACCATGAACTTCTATCAAGCTTTAACTCTTTATTGTCACTAAGATTGACTTTTAGCAAATTCCAACTTTTTGGAACTAGTTAAATATATAAACTTTCCATTTTATTGCTAAACCTTTAACTTCCTTCACTTCAGTTAACAGCATACAAAAAGTTGTTCTTAAATATTGCTTCAAATTTCCGATATTTATTTTTGATACACTTAGTTCATGGAACTTGTTATTGTTGCACTGGCATCCTTGGTCTCATCTTTGGCTCCAAGTAGAGCTGTGTAGTCGTAGTCGTAGTTGTAGTCGTATATATATTTTTGATATGCTTCAGCAAACACCTGCAACGTCTCAACAACAATGAGAAATATTGTTAAGTAAACTGCACAAAAGGAGTGCACAGGGAGAGGAGGAGGCGGGGTTGGGGTTTTGGGGGAGCTGTGTGCAGTCAGTTTTTGGTGCATTAGCGGCAAGTGCGTTGCCCCCCTCCAGCAAGCACCCCTTTGTCGGCAAGTGCTAAAGGTGCACTCTTTATTGTTTATGTTTGGCTTTAGCGCTGCATTGTTGTGTCTCTATGTGTGTGTGTGTGTGTGTGTGTGTGCGTTGCTGTTGTGTTGTTAATGCATTGCCTTGGCCAGGAACATGCAATCTGCATTTGCGACGAGTCAGAGTCATAGTAAAATCCAGCCTGATCCTTGCATGCTCTCATCCTTTGCTTGAACCTTGACTTTTTTGGCAGTCGAAAGTTTCGCGAAAGCTGCAAATCATGGCCAACGTTTTTCTTTTATTGTTCCTGCCTGATGTATGAAGATTACAAAATTAATATTAATAATGTGAGCAGCCGAGCCGTGAACGTTCTCTGCTGGCATCCATGGCGTATGCACAATATTTCCATTAGGAAGTTGCGCTCTGGCGCAATCGTTTGTCAATTTGGACGGCCACATAAATCACTTGGATGAGGCAATGAGTCGCCTTAAACCCAATTAACCCATTAGGACGCGAGCAAACTGCATCTCAGTCTCTGCCTCGAATGCAATTAAAAACGATGCGCCGCCTCAGAGAAGATGAAGAAGAAGAAGAAGAAGACATTGCCATCCACTTGCATTTAATTTTTTATTTTTATGTGTTGCAAGAAGAAGAAAAAGAAGAAGGAAGTAGAAAGAAGATGCAGCAGAAAGTAATAACTGCGCATTGCCATTATTTATGTTTATGTCCGCACTACATCATCTTCAAATGTCCAGAGAACACACAGACTCCACCACCCCCCACCCACCTTCTTTGGGCCATAAAAAACAAGTGCCGGCGGTTGTTGTCTAGTTTGGGTGGAAGTTGTCTACATCGGCGACGTTTAACAGCCGCAGTTTGAGTGCCGTTGAACTAATTTCCGCTAGCTATGGATGCACCAGAGGCAGTGCCTGCCACGGCTGCTTTTAGACTGTTTTCTGTGCAACTGCGTCATTTCTATGGCACTCGCATTTGTCATTGAAGCGCTCGCTAATTTGACATAAATTTTAAATGCTCTAATGCAGAATGCGGTAAGCCAAAGGCAATGCCTGAGATCTTCTTACCCACACTCCTCAGATGACTCGAAGTGGATATCATTAATGGAAACGTTTCCTAAATGGCTTTGAAATGTGCACAAATTGAAATTTATACATCAAAGCTTTCCATTTTAAAGCTTTCATTCGATTTCTTAAACATTTTCACTTGATGTCAAAGCAAATGCATCTTAACACTCAAGCTAATATGTGTCTTCTAAAAGTAAGTTATATTTATACGTATTTGCAAACGAAAACCTTTTAAAATGTTTTTAATACTTAAATATATGTATCTATTTTTATAGCAAGTATGCAAAAATAAACTTGTAGCCAAAATCAATAAACTTTTGAGCAAAAAGACCAAGCCAATAAAATCAACAGCTGACACAACTTTTAACACCTCAAGTGACCGACTTCCTCTCGTCCTTACCCGGTCACCCACAAACTAAAAGTTTGCTCTACAAATTTTCTTTTTGCTGCAAACGAAACGAAACGGAACACAAAAATCAACTTAAGAAATGCATAAAAATACATGACTTCAAAATAGATAAAAATGTATAGAGGAAATATCTCTGGAGAATACTAAACGAAACTGGGCAATCGTTAAGGCTTTTGTTGAGTGGCTGCTGGGCAAGAGAGAGGAAAAGGGGGGTTGGTGCAGCAATGAACTGAAGTGGAGCGCTGTGAAGTTGTGACTCTTGTTAGTCTTTGACTTTGACTGTTTTTGCCGGTCGTTGGTCAACTTTTGCTTGTCGTAATAGTTAACTATTATTGTTGTCAAATTGTCGAAACCAAAAAGATTGAAATGTGCATGAAAAAGTCACGGCTGGTCAGGTATTTCAAATTAGTTCGCCATTAGCCCTTTTATTATTATCTTTTTTTCTGCCCTTTTGTATGGGGCATTACACGTGTGCGTTCCATTCAAGGGCGTTCAATTGAAATTTGGTAGAAAAAAAGTACCGTTAGTTGAGTTCGTTGCCATAGCTAATGCATCATTTTTATTTCACTCGTTTAACATTAGGAAAAACTTTGCCGTTATTATTTTTTTTTTTGCATTTAATCTCACAAGTCACGCACTGATTTTGCAATTTGCATGCAGCGACCGCTAGATGGCGCTACGTGTCGATCGAACAATCAATATTTGCAACTTCTCCTGCAGCAGTTTGGGAAATTCTACGCAAACATAAATTTGCACAGCATTTGATTTAAAATTTTGCGTGCAGTTATTGCTGTAATGTTTTGGTACTGCATGTGGTATGAGTAATAATTTCTATCCTGGGCTGCTAAGCTAGGTCTAATACTTGGCGTTGCTTTGGTTATTTGCTTCTGAGAGCATTTGCAAATTAAACATTTTTACTTTCCATTTTCTCAATGCCAGAATACCAAGAATAGCAAAATGAATGCACTTTCTCTTTGGCAGCATGATTTGCATGTAAACAGATATTTCTAACCGAAAAAAACCAATGTATGCAGTAAAGAAAAGATGGAAATAGAACTGTGGTGCAGTGGCGTACTTAGAAAAGGGGTTGCCTAATATTGCAATAAAGTAACAATAATAACATAACAGTAAGAAATATATTTATGACAACTCTTTCATTCTACTTATCTTTCTTTAAGTTTTCCGCACTTTACAACTTCTCAATTACTCTATAAAAACCCAAAAATAAACTAACTTCCTTCCTTAACTCTATTTTAAGCCCCCTTTTGTTGCCATTCTCTGTCAACGCATTGATATCGATAACATTCACTAGGCCAACACACACACACGCCTTAAACGCCTTAAATGCATGCATGCACAAACACACACACAAACACACACACACATTCACGCGCATACACGATAGATACTTGTATGCATACATTCATTGCATAAAGCCCCGAACAACTTTTTTATGCTCCATTGTGTTATAAATATTCATAAAAGCGCGCCATTTTTTTCTTTCTTTTATTTTCGTTCACTTTTCCCTATTGTGGACGCCCACAAGTAAAGCCTTGATTTCTTGCATTTCGCTTTTTTGCTATACTATATGTATGCTATGTTCATGCCAAATACCTAGCCAATATGTGCCACGCCCCCTTTGGCCCGTAGTGAACGCCTTGCTGCATTTGCTGTAACCACAAACTATGCTTCTAATGCCGCGCTGGCATAAATTTAAAGCAGCAGCTGCGGTTTTTCCACTGCTCCCCACTATATTCTCGCTCGATATATTCGCAAGAGGAACAGGATAGAGGAAGGGGGGAATAGAGGGTAAATGTTTACATGCCACACTGATACGAGCAGCAGCAGCGGCAACAAAACTAACCAACCGGGTCCCGGCTTTAAAACAAAGTATTTTATGCTGCTAATTGATTTTTCAAACCCAACTTTGTTTTTGTTGCATTGCTGCGCTTTTGTTTGGCGTTCAATTAACGGGAATTTGCATTTTATCTAAAAACACACACACACACACACACACTTAAACACACATTGAGCTGCTTACACTAAGCCACCACATCGAGCACATTCTTAAAGTTAGAAAAAATCAAATTCTTTATAAGCTGCCAAGCTTTGTTTTGCGCATAATTCATCTGCATATCTGCCATTGACGAGTGCTAAATCAATAATTAACCAGCTCTAAACACTGTACTTAACTAGTAGTGCTAGCATTAGTTTGAGCTTTTAGTTTTGTTTAATTACAACACTTAACAGCACTTGACTTTGATCTTTGAAATCAATCAAGTATATGGCGTCATTGCAAACAATTCGACGCACAAATCAAACTTAACAACTGTAAATAAAATTCTTAATATTAAAGACATAAGCTTAACAAGGTAATGACGTTGACCTCCATATGAATACCCTTGATTAATAAAAATAAGTTCTTGTTAAAAGTTTCCACTTAAAACCTGAACTGATTTTGTAAAGTAAACTCATTTTAATCATGTTTTGGTTTAAATGTATAAACTAGATTGTTGGGCTATATTTAATATTAAAATGTATTTTAAGCTGTTTGCATTGTAATCATCTAATTATGTTTATTTTATGCAAGATATTTGACTTAATGGTTCAAAATATTCCACAAACGTGCCGTTAACAGCCGCCTTAACAGCGCTATGTTAACACCACCTCTATTGTGAATGAGCTAGGCATGCAATGCTTTTAAGCTGTAATCAAGCGGAAAACTGATAACGCCTACATCGTATAGATTGTCCGGTCGTCGAGACTTGAACAACCATTTATGTTGTGGCTGACCACACAATAAACTTTTTATATTTAAACTTATTCGTAGTTAATAACCATTATTATTGAGGCGGGCAGCATCATAAAACTTGATGAACCACACGACTACATAATGCATAAGTTTTTGACCACAGACAAGGCGCGCAATTGCATGTTGGCAACAGGTTTCAAGGTCAGGTGACCGCAGCCTAAAATTAACATTGAAACTGCAGTCAGTTACATGGGCTCGAAAAACCGGTTACAGAACTATGGATTGTCGCCTCTTCTTCTTTAGTTTGGCAATCTTGAAAAACATAAGAAGAGAAGAAGAAAAAAACAATGCAATGACATTGAATTGTAAATGCAGGCGATAAAAACCAAACACATTATAAAGACAAAAAAAAAAAGCCATAAAGAAAGAAAACAACACAGAAAAAAAGAGGTAAATAAATGTAAGCCGCAGTTTCGAACGTACGAGATGCATGTGCAATTTGTGTGTGTACAAAAAAATGACAACAACTCAGCAACAACAACAACGACGGCAACCTCAAACACTGACAACACACAGATTACGTATACGCAACGTCTGCCAATGTCCATATCAATGGTCAATGTTTGCTAGTTTGTTTGCTGCTGCTGCTGCTGCTGTTCTTCTTCTTGCTCCGCTTCCGCTGCTGTTAAAGATATTGACGATGTTTTTTCACTCTCTCACTCGCTTTACTTTGTTGTCGCCGTTTAATGCTTTTATATTCAACTTCTCTCTCTTTTTTTTGCGATTCCCAACGCCGCATTACGTCACTTTCACTGTACTTTGCGGCTTAAGATCCCCCCCACCCCCCTCGCATTCCCCCACTCCGCTTAACATTTATTGTTGTTGCTGCTGCTGCTTCAGTTGGCTTGCTGCTGTCGTTGAGCGTTGTTTGTACTTGTTATTTGTTGGTACAAACAAGCGAATTGCAATAAAAAATACTCCGCACTTTAATTTATGACCGCGCTGCTTGCTTTGCCCGGTTTGGCTTGGCTTTGGCTTTGGCTTGCATGCGAACTCTCTTCGGGGCGATGATTTATCTGAGACACACTTTTCGGGCTCGCGTTTGTTTGTCCTCGTTGCGTGCTTTTGGCGTTTCTGTTTGTTTTCCTTCTCGCATAATTTATACGCAACTCTGTATTTGGCTCAAGTTCATCAGCTGATTTCAGATATCTTTTTCTGTGCAATTTACATGCGTGCCATTTTTATTCCTATAGCTAAACTCTAGATATCTTCATTAGATTTGCTCGAAGTTAACTTCTCCTTGGGCAACTGCTGCTCTGCCTCAAACGTTTTCTTGGTGACCTTTATTTTGCAGTTTAATAGTTTGGTCACCTCCTCGTAAACCTGAACCAGCTCAAACTGTGCAAAGTAGCGGCCATCTTTGAGGCGCAAAGGCAACAGATTCGCATCTAAATATGCATGCTCCACATAGTAGAAGCCCGGCATTAAGGGGCAGGACATTAAGAATGTCGAAGGCACTAAGGGATTCACCCTGATAATCATCTAATGTCATATTACGCAACGATTCGAGCGTCTTGCAGAAGTCCAAGTTCTTCAACTTGATCATCTCCATGGTATTTGGTCCACCTGGCACATCATCGAGCTTGCGCACAAAGATGTGCATGAGAAGTTTGCCCGGAAAGTGCTCCATAACGGTCAGATTGAAGTTGAGGGCCTCCTTGTTGTCCTGTTTATAGCTGATAAGTATTTCATTGGGCACAAATGACTTGGAGTAGAACTCATCAATTTGCATATTCAGCTGAATCGGAAGCAATAAAAATCAATAAAAAGAAATATATAGATCTAATAAACTTACGCACAACTTACCCCCCAAACATGAACTGCAATTCCGGCTAAAAACAGAAGTAAAAGTTTACGATATGGAAACATACTCGTAGTCTGGCTTTTATTTCGAAGTTTGCACAAAAGCGACTTGTTTAAACTTTAGTTTAGTCACGCCACGTCGCCTGACCTAATGGATTTGTTTGCCATGCACGTTGCTACATATATGTACACATTTATTGAATGTTGTTGGCCAACCCGATTACCCAAGATTCTTATCACTCCACTCATTTGTTTTTTTTTATGTGCGTGATTTGTTTCGATTTAACAGCTAACGAGTTGATCAACAATTTGTATTTGTATTTTAGCAGAGTGTTCTGTTGCGTTTTAGGGTGAAGGTAGATTGTGACACTCTTTTTCACAACAACAAAAAATAGAAAGAAGTAGAGCAAAATTGTATATGGCTTAAAGGTAATCCCAAAAACCACCAGCTTTAAACTGACAACAAATTTTGCCATTTGAGCTCGTCAAAGTTGTTAGTTATACTATGTTATATGGGCATCATTTGCTGCCAAAAGTGAAATGAATATTACGCACTTTTATACACAACAAAAATCCCAGACACTTGCGACAAGCTAACAATCTTCGAACTTGTCAACTTGTGCAAATAAATAAATGGCCATCTTCAAGCCAAACCCTTTCTGTAGCGTCATAATATACGAGCTAATTGAAATGCCCATGGGCACAAAACGGGTTGGCAACAAAAGCGTTAAGCGGTACTTACAGACAAGCCTACGCGGCTCATGACGTTTTCTTAGATTTGATCGCGATGAGTGAATCAAATAGCATTCAAACAATTTGTTGTCTAATCATTCAACGCTTCAGTTTGACATCATTTGCATAAATACTTGTATCTATCAACAAACACAACATATCTATGTTAAATTCACATGGTTAAAAGCGCTTAGTCATGTTTCTCATGTATGCTAATAGAGTGCTCTTAAAGATCTGCATTCGTTTCCGCTGCTCAAATTGCACTACATTTGATATGTGTAGAATGTTTATGGTATGTAAATGTGAAATGACTTTGACTTTGACTGCTGCTGCCTCTAGATAACAACTCCCAAAAAAGAAATAAAATTAAATCAAATGTTGACCTCTATATATTTTAGTTGTTGTTTCTTTTTTCTTGGCCAACGCCCAGCTAAACCGTTTTAGCCGAATATTCTTGTTTTGGTTTTGATTTCTGCTTTATTTGTTTTAGTTTTAATCATGGTGTTGATTTAACTCTTGTATCTTGGAATTTTATGATGGCTATTAGAAGTGCTAAACATTTATGGACTTTGTGTTTTAGTTTAAACCAAAACTGTTTTATATTACCTTGCTCAATGATCGTTAGTTTTTATAATGTGTGAGTTTCGTTCTTTGAATTCATCTTTGGCATATCTGAACAGTAGGAAAGGTCAGTTTTAGTGTTTAACTATTAATTGCAGTCACTTGTAAACGAATAGAGCAAACTTCCTCAACTTAAGGGGTTATAAGATATTATTGTAAACATATCAAATGTATGCATGTTTCATTTCCGCAAAACAACAATAAATATTGTCCTTAAGTAAACATTTAACGCTATGCAGTTTGCTTCATTGACCGATTTCTGAATGAGATTCGGTTTGTGATTGACATAACCTTCAGTCATTTACTATGTAAATCACAGCTTAGCTAGAAGATTGTTTGAACAGTAGCTGAAAGACTTCTGCAGTGGCACGGGCAACCAACATTTGGCTTTTGGCTCTTGGCTCTTGGCCATTAGTGCTGACCGAACCAATGTAAACAGTTGAAGGCGCGTTTTGTGAGCTGTAGTTGTTGGTGCAGTTATTAATATATATATACAATATGTATGTATTATTTGCGCAGCAGGGCCCAGAGACTATCTGCACGTTCAAGCAATTTGCAATTTTTGTCAGTTTTTCTTTAGCTTAAGGTTTCTTGTTATTGTTGTTGTTGTTGTTGCTGTGGTTACTGGACAGAAGACTCGTTTATTTACGCACCTTTGTTTATGTATCGCCGTTCCTGGCCACTTGTCCAAAACCGGCAATGTAATTTGTGCAGTTTACATATGACATTATCATCGCTGGATGGTTCCCTCTTGGGTATAAAAGCCACCACAGTTGTGGCCAACAAGTGCAGTCAATTTTTGGATTAACCAGCTCAACAACAACCCTTTCAGAATGAAGTACTTTATTTTGGTGAGTGTCTCCACATAGTTATCTTCAAGGATTTTTGCTCAAGGAGCCTTTACATTGCAGGCCCTTTTCGTTTGCCTGCTTGCTGTGGCTATGGTGGCAGCTGTTCCCATCGATGAGACGCTTCAGGGTGACAACATTTATGGTCCGTCTGATGATGATGTTCACAATCCTTACGATCCCCAGGCCATATTCAAGCTGAAGAAACTGAAGAAGCTGCTGCTCGGCTAAATGCCACAAGGCCAGCAAAATAAAAACCCGTTGACTCTAGTCTATGTACAAACTATACACATAAACACAATACACTCAAAAACAGAAACACGCACAACAAGAAAATAGGAACCTTACCTCTCCGTCTGGGCTAATATTAATATACAACTCATTTACGGCTTATTCGTAAACGTAACTAAATAAATGTATTTCTCATTTAACTAAACACTCAGTCGCAAATTCATGTTTATGATTGAAATCGGAATTTCGCTAACAAGGTGCTAATATGTAAGTGTTGTTTTTGATTCTAGACTTAGAAACGTGTGAATAGAACTGAAGATTCTTATGTGAATTACTTTGAAAGTTTGAAATGTGTGGTTTGTTTTTATAGAGAAACTGATTTTACTTATCGAAATAGTTTATCTAAACTTCTGATAAACAAAGTATTATCAGCCAATATCTTAAGATTTTAAACAACTCATATACAAAAGAAAGATGAGCTTTAGTCGAATCTGCTATCAGTATTTTTAAAAGCCTGTCTTTAAACATTTTTTAAATTTTTAATTTTTTCTGTTACAAAAATCAAACCAAACTCCGCAAACGTGTTGTGTAATTCTGTAAAAAAAACATTCCTCCCAGACAACTTAACCTCATAACTCCGTCAAGTATCTTTAGTCTGCAACAGTTCTTTGCCCAAACTCACTAAATCAAATGACTTTGAACACAAACTTGAGCGCATTTTTGTAAAGTAAAGAAAACGAGTAATAAATTTTTTTTAAAGTTGTAGTTTTTTTTTAATAAAGATTCCTAATAACTAGACACAAAACATATGCTAAAAGTCCATAGATAGATTAACCCAGGAAGAGCAGCTTCTTGAGCAGCTTCAGCTTGAGCAGGAAGGACTGATCGTCGCTGGGGCTGATTGGCTCGTTGCCAGGACCCTCCAAGCCCTCAGGGATGGCCTCCTCCACGGGCACAGCGCTGGTCACCATGAAGCACACGGCCAGGCACAAGAACACGGTCTGTAAATAGTCAAAACATATAATCCACACAGTTAGTTGAATGTTATCCAAATGTTGTCTGATGTCAAGATGAACGCACCAATAGCAAGAATTTCATTTTGATTGAGTTTGTGATAGAGTCCTTTCTTGACGGAGCACTAAGAGTTTGATTGATGATCTCGCGTTTCGCGTTGACAGACTTGTACTGAGTATAATACCCAAGTCGTCCAACTATTTATATGTCTCTGAGCTGTCCGAAGAGCGCGCTCGTCTTTCATAGAGATTGAAACAACACAGCGTCACAATGGAAGCTCTAAAATTTCGTGTGTCTTCGACAATAAATTTTGTTTGGACTATTAAATGTGATTTTAGTGTACCACGCAAGGTGTCCGTTGGTTCGTTGGCATATGTGTGGAAAAACACCAACAACAACACACAAAGCAAACTAAACTATTTTATTTTTTCTTTGCTTTTTTTTTTGTTGTACAGGCCGTTTTTCGTTGTTGTTGTTGGTATTGTTATTGTTATTGGCCCCATTGTTGGGCTAGTTGGATGGCAAATTGCTATATTGACTGACAACTCGCTTTGGTTTTTTGCTAATATATGTTTCCTTGGTTCTGAGTTCTATTTGATTTGACCATTAGCCGTTTACTGTCCGTTCTTCCCCCGCTCTTGCTAAATGCCTATTAGCGGTGTTTTATAACCTCATCTCACAACACTAAATGTGCAAGTTTTTGGTTTTCGTTCGAAATTATAGCTATATTATCTCAACTGATTAGCTGAAACATAAACGGATACGGTTATTTTGGCTTTGGCACCAAAAGAAGTGTTTGCCAATGACAAATAATCTTTGTGTAAATTCCTACAAGGTCGAAAACCAGGCGTTCTAAATGAATTTCACAAGTTGTCATAGTGCTAATTTGTATACGTCGGCATTAGAAATTTTGCAAAATCATTTCACAAATAGTCAAACAAACATGTTGTGACAGCAAATTTAAATTTACACCCAAACCGCGGTTTTAGCTGCGCTGTGGTATTTTTTAGTACATTTCTGTTAACATAATTCCAAGGCGTTACAGCATATGCGCTTAACAGAGTGGCAGCGTTATGTGATGCTAGCACAATAAAATACCTAACCACTGCCATCCCTAACGCGTATTAAACAATAAGCAAAAATAAAAAGATTAAATTAAATTATAAGACAAAAAACAATAGTTGACCAAATTAAGTCAAAATTTGGAACACAAAAAATTAAAAAATTTATTACAATTTTTCGGCCATCGAAAGGAAAGTCAAATTTGAAAGTATGACTGGTTCGTTCAGTGTGAAGTTAAAATCGAAAAAAGGTCAATTCATTGTAAATGACTTGAACGAGAACACAACGTTAGCTGAACTGAAAACGCGGATAGCCCAGGCGACGGATATCGGGGAGCCACAGCTGCATGTCCTTGTCGGTTATCCGCCGCGACCTCTCGACCTCCATGAGCAGCAGCAGCGAAATCTGCGCTCCGTTGGTATAAACAGCGGTGAGACACTGATTGTGGAGGAGAAGGCTGCGGCGGCGGCGGTAGCTGCAAGCTCTGCTGCTGCCTCAACCATTGAGGATGACGAGGCGCTGGCGCGTCGTCTGCAGGCGGAGGAGGATGCGGAGCAACTGCGTCAGGTGGTCACAACCGCCAGCAATCCGGAACTGAGTGCCGGCAGCAGCAGCAGCAGCAACAGCGTGGAAAGTGCTCCATTGCCTGCTTCAGCGGAAAACGGACCAAATGGTGATTTCAATGGGATACTGTTAAAAAAGGTGGTGCCAGCGGACAACTCGTGCCTGTTCACAAGCATACGCTTTGTGCTCAACGGCAAGGTGGACAATGAGGGCAGTGAAATGATGCGTCATATTATTGCCACGGAGGTGGCTGCCGACCCGCAAGCATATAATGACGCCGTACTGGGAAAATCGAATGCGGAGTACTGTGCCTGGATACAGAAGGCTGACTCGTGGGGCGGTGCCATCGAGGTGTCCATATTGTCCAATTACTATGGCATCGAGATCGATGTGGTTGATATCCAAAATGCCATAATAAATCGCTTCGGTGAGGACAAGAATTACGGATTACGTGTCTTCCTGCTGTTCGATGGCATTCACTACGATCCGCTATACATGGAGACCTCACAGAGTGCCGCACCAGCTACCATTTTTCCCGTTGAGGAGCTGGGCGTCTATGAGCAGGCCGAACAGCTCGCCAACGAAGCAAAGTCCTCACGTCAATTTACCAATGTCGACAAGTTTAATCTTCGCTGCTTACAGTGTGATTTGTTGCTAGTGGGTCAGGTTCAGGCCCAGCAGCATGCCAAGGCGACGGGTCATGCTAATTTTGGAGAGATTTAATACGTGCTGATCTTTGGTACCATATATATTTTGGCTTTTATTATGTTTGCCTATTACATACTCACCACTTAGAGAGAGCAAGAAAGGAACACAGCCAGAGCCAACTACTTACATATTTACTTTCAAATTATTTAGCAAAATTTTTACATCTTCTGTGGTTAATTTATTTAAATCTTTTTTATACACCCCAAGCAGCTGTCATTTCATTTTTGGAGTACAATAAAGTTCCATTCATTAAACTAGCAGAACAAAACAAAAAATTATTTAGCAGGGTTATGAGGCCCACGGCGGTGTCATGGCAGCTGGGTTTTGTAAATAGGACATAACGACAGCACTCACGCTCAACATAAAGGAAGACAGCACCTAAAATATTGAAATTTGTTATCTAGGGCAACCAATGGCTATTGCCACCAACTTACCTGTTTTGCATCGTCGCTAGCACGCGAGCTGGAAAAGCTAATGCAGGAGCAGTAAAGCGCAAACCAGGCGCACCACTTGAGCTATTTAACAAGATACATTTATTAAAGTTAGCCAAATATATATTTATTGAGACGTGGTGTTTACCTTCATCATCAGACCGCACATGGAGAAAATCATGCCCAGTATATTCATATAGTCCGGCATCATGTCCTCATTAACGCCGCCGCTTTGTCCTTGGTTCTTAGGCGCCTTATAGCGAATAATTTTTTCCTTGCGACGGGGATCGACCGTGAAACTCATTTTTAATTTATTTTAATTTAGTGCTTTTTCGAAGTTTATGAAAAAATCGTCCAGTGCAAATGGAATGTCGGCGTTGCCACTCTGATGCAAATCAGCTGCAAGTCATTCACAAAAATGTCGCGCACTGTGAATGGCAATGCTTCTTCGCTCATGAATTTTCCATGTTCAGCGGCATGCACATTTAAAAATTTGTTAAATTACATAAAAATAAGAGAAAATTGCAACAAACAATAATGGCATTGCGTTTTTTCAGCACGGCATTAACGCCGCACATAAGACGTCTACGGCAATGTAAACCAATTCACTCATTACATGTAAATAGAGTACTTGGTCTTCAAACTGATTTTTCAAACTTGCGCCAGCTGCACGTGCGTGTAACAGATCAGGAAGCCGGTCTGCAATCCAAACGTGAGTCAAACAAAAGTGCAAACCCTTTTGCAGACAGATTTGAAGATGAGCCGCCAACAGAAGCGCCCAGGGCGCGTGCACGTAACAAATTTCAAAGATCCGAGCAGAGCCCAAAAGTAGATGAAGTGAAACCAAGAAAGGAAACAATTACCGACTTTGGTGATCCGGATACCTTCGGGGATGCCAAGTTCAGTGAAACACAAGTTCAAGACCCAGGAGACAAACAGGAGGAGGAGTTCTTAAGCAGACCGACGCGACACACCAGGAAACTACGCACCAAGGAGTATGCAAGTCTCATCAAGGAGCACTTAAATGCTCGCCGCATCAATGAGGCCATTGCCGTGCTGGAGGTGCGCATGTTGCGCGAGGATCGTGTCAAACCCGAAAACTACATATACAATTTGTTAATCAGCGGCACCGCAAAAGCAGGCTATACCCGCAAAGCATTTACGCTATACACCAAAATGCGTCAACGTGGTCTGAAGGTAACCGGTGGCACCTACACATCCCTCTTCAATGCTTGTGCCAATGCGCCCACGCAACAGGACGGACTGGGCAAGGCGCGGCAGCTTCGCGAAAATATGCTGGAGAAGGGCTACGAGCCGAATGTGAAAAACTACAATGCGATGATCAAGGCATATGGGCGCTGTGGCGACATCGAAACTGCCTACATGCTGGCCGACGAGATGATGGAGCGTCAGCTACCGATGAATGCAGAGAGCTTCAACTTTCTGCTGCAAGCCTGCGCCAGCGATGCGCAGCAAGGATTCCGACATGCTCTGTTGACCTGGCACAAAATGCTGCAGCGAGGCATAAGTCCAGACTTTTATAGCTTCAATGCTATGCTGAGATGCGTGCGGGATTGCGGCTTTGGTGATCTGGAGGACATGCAACAGGTGCTGCAACAGATAGCTCCCGATGTGGTACCTGACAAACAACTGCAGTTAGAAGCAACTGCAACTTCCTCTGATAGCTTAACTATTGCAAATAATTCTGATAAGCTGGAGCTGACAACTTCGCCCACTGATCAACTGGAGCTGCCTAATCTGCTGCTGCCCCGCCCACAGCTGGGCAGTTTGGTTGCATTGACTGAGGTGACACGCGCCCATGACCGTTTTCTATTGCTGGGCGGTATTACCGGCTACCTGGAGCTGATGAAGTTGCACAAAGTGACGCCGAACATTGAGTGCTTTACGAGCATGCTGGAGGTCATACCACCAACGAATGCGGCGGAGAAACAACTGCTGAGTTTTGTGCGCAAAATTGGTCTTAAAGCGGACATTGATTTCTTTAACATCCTGATCAAGAAACGCTCGATGCGCTTCGATTATGAGAGCGCACGCGAGGTGCTTTCAATGATCCGTACAGCTGGCCTTCAGCCGGACATTGTTACATATGGTGTCCTGGCGCTGGGCTGTCGCACTCAGGAGCAGGCGCGAGAGCTGCTGCAGCAGATGCAGGCTGCGGGCATACGAATGAATATGCCCATCTTAGGCGCTATGCTGCGACAGGGCTGTGCCCAGAAATCCTTTGCATACATCACAGAAATCATGCAACTCAGTCTGGAGGAGAACATCAAACCAAACGAATCTTTTCTGCGACATCTGCACAACTTTCACAGAGGCTGTGCCAGAGCCATTGATGCCAGGGTTAGTATATGGTTATGCTTGTTGTACTTGACTGTTACTTACTGATGTCCGTTTGCAGCATCCCTCAACCAAAACTGAAGCCTTCAAGAAGGGACACTCAAAATTCTGTGATAAATATCGCCTTTTTTACGAGGAGCACGGTCTAACCGGCTTGAAGCTGGAAGATGCCGTAGCCAAGCTGAAGCAGCGTCCCTATGCACAATACAAGGACTCGCCAGTAACTGGCATGGAGCCGGAGAAGCATCAGCAAGTGAAACGTAAAACAAAAATACGAAAGTATATAAAGAAAATCAAAATAGATGAGCTGCAAGACAATCCACTGCTATCGGAGCCAGTGAAAAGAATAGAGTAGTTACATATTTATGTAAGTTAAACAATTGTTTATTAAAGTATTTATATTGTTATCCAATCATTGTACGTTTGCGTCCACGTGCGCGCACCTCCTCAAACTTGGCCAAGACGGCCGCCTCGTCCTTGCCGCATGCCTTCCGGTATGCCAAAAGCATGTGCTCAAATAGACAGGGCTGTTCACTATGTGTGCTTAGGAGAGCCCGCTCCAACACATACAAATCAACGCCCTTATCCTCCGTTGCCTGGTTATAGTGGCTCAGACCGAAATCAATGAAGATGACATCGTAGCCATCGCATGAGTTTGATGTTGGATTGATTAGTATGTTTGACGTAGTCAGATCGCCGTGAATTATGTTATTCGCATGCATTTGGCCAATGATTTCACCAATACGTGTGCATAGCTCCTCCAGCGTCTGCTTCGCCTGCTTCTCTTCCGATTCGGCGACTGTTTTTTGTATGAACTGCTTGGCTGTCTGAGCGCTGCCAAAGTACTCCATATACATTTTGTGTGTGTTAAGGTCGGAATGCAGGATCTTTGGCGCTAGAATTCCGGCAGCAAGACAACGGCCAGCTGCCTTCACCTCAGCCTTCATCCTCTGCCGTGTTATTTGTGTGTCCAACTCTGGATGGCGATATTTCTTGACAAATCGCTCTTTGATCAGACACGTTTCGCCCTTGAATTCGCCAAGGTAAAGGCGTCCCTCAGCGCCCTGTTTTAGTATTTCTAATGCCATATTTAACTTAAACAATTTAAGCCAAAAAATTCCGGAAAATGCAAATGCGAATTCCTTCTACAGATTATATGCCATTCACATGTTTTTTAAACATTCTCATTGCAACGCCAACAGCTGACGCAGAAACAGCTGATTTTGTTGTGATATTTACACGCACAAATTGCTAGCTTCAAAAGTGATTCATCTTTTTATCAATTTGAACAGTCAAAATTGAAAACATATAAAATGTTTAACAATATATTCGGTAAAAAACCTACCGTTAAGGAACAGCAACGCGAAAACGATCGAAGTTTGCGCAAAGCGACCCGTGACATTGAGCGTGAACGACGAAAAATGGAGGAGGATGAAAAAAAACTGGAGGCTGAGATCAGACGCAACGCAGCCGCTGGCAACAACGATGCCTGTCGTATTCTGGCCAAGCAACTAGTGGAGATACGCAAGCAGAAATCACGCAGCTTTGCTGCCGCAGGCAAAATACAATCCATCGGCTATCAGAACAAGAATATGGGCGCGAACATAGCACTAGGTGAGGCAATGGGCACCACGGCCAAGACGATGGCCACCATGAATAAGGTGATGCGTCCGGAGGCGATCGCTGGCACAGTGCGAGACTTCCAGCAGGCCAATATGCGCATGGAAATGACAGATGAAATGATCAACGATACGCTAGACGACATGCTAACCGAATCCGGTGATGAAGAGGAATCAAATGATGTGGTCAACAAGGTGCTCGATGAAATTGGTATTGAAATCTCAGGCAAAATGTCCAGCATACCAGCCACGGGCTCCGGCGAGTTCGAGACGAGCGGCAAGCGTACCGAAAAGGACATTGCCGATCAGTTGGCCAAACTGCGATCCTCCTAGTTGAATATATGTATATAACATTCGATCTGTGCTTAATTCCTTCCTGAAACAATATTTTGAATATTTTTTAAGCATTTCTGCTATTGATAGGCCATAAGACATATAAATAAAAGAAGAACCTAACATCACACTTAAGGGCGTACCTTTGAACTCTCAAATTGTAAAGCACATTTTTTTGGGTGAACCACCGAATGACTTTAATTTGCAAAAATATATTTACAAGCTTACAGACGAGCGCTCATGCCGCCAGAGGCGATAATAGACTCGCCTGTAATGTACGCAGCATCTTCGGAGACCAGGAAAGACACAACGCCAGCCATTTCCTCACTCGTGCCCAGACGACCCATTGGAATCTTGCTCAGCGCCGCCTCATTTGCAGCCTCATTTTCGTACAGCGCTTTGGAGAACTTGGTGCGAATTACGCCAGGGGCCAGACAATTGACGCGAATGCCTTCGGGTGCCAAATCCTTGGCCGCTGCCTTGGTCAAACCAATCAGTGCCGTCTTGCTAACAGAGTAGGCGCCCAGCAGCTGTAGAGGAAGGAAAATGGTTTTAGGTGTTGGCAGAGCTTATACCTTTTTTACCACTTACCTCGAATGCATCGTAGCCCGCAATGGAAGAGACAAATACAATGCTGGAGCCCTTCGCCTGTCGCAGATACGGCAACGCCTCCTTGGCCAACAAAAACGAGCTCTTCACATTCACATCGAAGATCTTGTCCCACACCTTCTCATCGCACTCGAGCACACCGCCCACAGCCGGATTGGTAGCAGCATTGCTAACCAATATATTCAGTTTTCCATACTTGCTAATTGTCTCCTCAAAGAGCTGCTTACGATCCTGGGCCTCGCCCACATGGCACTTCAGACCATGTACATTCAGATTCAGTTTTCGCAATTCGGCCACCGCATTGTCCACATTCTTTTGCTTGCGACTGCTGATAACAACGGCGGCGCCATCCTCAGCCAAACGCTTGGCAATCGCAAATCCAATGCTGCAAATGTACACATAAATAGTTATATATTGAAGAATATCTTTAAACATAAACTCACCCATCTGTGGAGGCGGTAACTACCGCAACTTTGCCTGCTAAACGCTTCATGCTGTTGACGTTCGAACTTTGACTGGCACTGCCACTGGACAAACGTTTGTGGCAAAGATTATGGTTAACAATGCTATTACTAGTGTTGTTTGTGCTTTGTTGATTAAGATTTCTAATCGGTGTAGAATTCTGCGTGAAACTTTGGACTTTGCTACCAGTCAAACCGGCTGCAGCAATTGAATTAAGCTTTGGCGCCTTGTAAACCAACTGTTTGCCCAGATGCAACATATTTAAGCCGGGTTTTATCCTAGAACTTGGTATGACAATGGTTTGCAATTGATTTTTCCTGCTTCTTCAAATAAAACTATTCTTTTTCGACTATGCTCGTATTTCCAATGCGACGGTTTGTTTATCTCTGCTTCTTGTTGCCATTCACCGTGAAGCTAAAAGCTTTTTATGCCGCCTTTTTTTAAATTTCAACAATGTTTCTGAAAGTTTAAAATGCTTAAAACAACAAACATTAACAATCAATAACAAATAATTGTTCCCTGCACCAAAAGCTTGTGCTAGCAGTTGAGTTTATCAATTTAAAAAAAAAACTTACCAACTTGCCACCTCAATTGGTTGATAAGACCTGTTGAAATAAAAATCTCACTCAAACGCTTAAACAAACAGTACGCATTAAATAAGATCGCGATGTCGTAACACGATAAACAAAGATAAATATGAAATAAAAAACAAGTAGCAACCGCCATGCTAGATGTAAATAAGAATTCCAACGAGCAGCAGCCGCACAAATCATATCCAGAAATAACAACAACAACCGCAACCGCAAATGTTTACTCTCAACCGAAAGTGCAAATTAATAGGTGGCCGGAGCGGCTTATGACTCCACTTTCGGCAGTTAGTCGTTCCGTATCGTTACTAGCGTGCAAGCCGCTTGTATTTTGTCGAGCTCTGAAACTCAACCGACGGCACGCGGTTAACGGTTTTCGATTTTCGCAACCGTCGCAAAGCATGTGATATAGAAAAATAACTCTGCCATTAGAATTCTCAAGATTTTGGAGATGAGCAATCAGGCTAATGAAATTGCGCCAGTTGCGCCCCAACCAAAGGACTTTAAGGCACCCGTATTTCAGGATAACAAACTAGTGCTCTACTTTCATCCCTACAACTTTTACTCGCAAAAAGTAAATCATGTGATTTTAAAAAAATAAAAAAAAACCAACAGTGTTCACAAAATGTGCGCTCGAAATTGTTTGCGGCGCTAAATTACAAAAGTAATCGCCGTAATTGTCATTATTGTTCAATGTTATTTACATAGTTAGAGTTTTAACTTAGTACTAGGGTTTTTTTTGCTGCCCCATCTATTTCGAGCGCAATCGTGCCTGACGTAGGCGTATGAATATAAGCTGATGCGTTCCCAACAACAAGTAGCTAATAATTAGTTTGAGGTTTTTTTTCACTTTTTTCGACAGCATCAAACAAATAATATTATTTAACTGTTTGCCTTTATGCAGGGTGCTAATGAAGCGTATTAAGCACTCTGAAATGGGATGGGTGATAAAAAAAATAAAAAAAAAACGGAGAAAAGTATTAATAACATAAAGAACTAAGTTAATAATTATAGGTTATTCATTTTAATTACTCAATGTATTTCAAGGTTCTGCTGGTGCTTTATGAGAAAAACATCGACTTCACTCCCTATATAGTCGATCTGTGCAATGGTGAACAGTACTCTAGTTGGTTCCTTAATCTAAATCCAAAAGGCGATGTGCCTGTGCTGCAGGATGGTCCATTTATTATACCCAACTCTCCGCACATTATCAACTATGTGGAGAATAAGTTTCGCGGAGGTAAGAGTTTAAATTTTTCTTCCTTTTGAAGTTTTAATGCAACTTTTCTCTTTTATAGACCAGCATCCGTTGCTGAAGCCATATAGACCCGACTCGTTGGAGTATGATCAGATGATGACCTTTGAACAGGCCCTAACACGCCTGCCTATGGGAGCACTAAGTCTGGGTTCGTTCATCCATGATGACCTCAAGCTGGTGCCCAAGGCACCCTTTATTGGACCCGTACGGCAATCCTGCCTGAGTGAGTACAAAAACTATGCTAAAGAGATCTTCCTTTAATTAACCTTCTTTACAGAGAACAATGATAAAGTGATGGACTTACTGCGTCGCTCCGTAGATGAAGTGGATTCCAAGAATGGCGCATTGCAGCAAAAGCTGAAAATACAGCAACGTCGACGCGATTTGGTTGCCTCGCGTTCCGATTTCCAACGAGTGCTAGATGCTGTACGTAATGTGTTGCTCTTTGTGGAGCAGGAACTGTCCAAGCCAACGCCACGTAATGAGTGGCTGACCGGCGATGAAATCACGCTGGCTGACGTCAGTCTGGGTCTGCTGCTGCAGCGCCTTTATCAGCTGGGTTTCGAGAACTATTACTGGGGCTATGGAAAGTTGCCGCAGGTGGAGGGCTATTTTCTACGCTTCAAGCAACGTGCCTCGTACAGCAAACTAATGCCCAGCAGCAATTTCGAGATACTGAAGGAGATGTGGAGCATGACGCCGGCCAATTACAAGCTGGGAGCTACTGCTGGTGTCTTGGGTATGGCCATGTTTGCAGCTTTTGCGCATAAGTAGTTGTTGAAGATTATGTTAACAATCATTTTATTGTTATTGTTAAAGTTGGGCACATATAAACGCAAACAAAAGAACGCTTAAGACTACATGGTAACAATGCATATTGAGGATAGATGGAGAATGAGAGAGAGAGAGTGCAAGAGAGCGAGCGCGGAGCGAAAAGTCGATTGCCCTATGACTAACCGAGCCTGAGCCTCAAGCAGCTGATTTTGATAATATGTATCAAAAAAGTCATTTGGTTTTAAGTCCTATTTGGTACCCTTTAAACAATTATCCGCTTATCCATAAAATTCAATTCCTGTTTATCTGTTGCTTGTTGATTTGGTTAACAAAGCCCTGGGTTCAGCTTTCCAAGCCCGCCTGCTGCTGTTCACGCCGCAGCTGCTCCGCCTGCAGCAAACTTGCCGCGGCGCTGGCTGCCTTTGGGTTGGTGAACAACGGCATGCCCATGAAAGTGGGCATCTGCTGCTGCAGCGGGGTCTGGGAGCCCACTTTGCCACTTCCGTTGGGACTAGGCACCTGGCTGCCCGCTGAAGGTGTGCAGGTGTGTAAATGCGTGGGTCGTTTAAAAGCAAAGCTCTCGCGTTGATAGTAGAATGTGCCGTTGCCGGGCGCATCGGGAAGCAGGCCATTTGTTGGATACCAGAAGCGATATGTAAAGTACCAGGTCAGAATGGCAATGATACCGCTGACGACCTTCTCAATCATGCGATGGTAATACAACATGGTGCCAACCAACATGATGTCCCAGAGCAGCTGCAGCGCTGCCATGCCAATAAACAAGGTGCGAATGATGGGCGTCAGACGCGTATAGAGGAATTGTAGACTACGCATTTGTTCATCGTTTAAGTAGCGAAGAGGATTACTGCCCGTCTTCTCCGCGACGCTCCGATTGTGCAACTCATTGCGTATATGCTCCTTAATAGTCTCCCATTTGATGATGGGACGCGCCTCCTCAATCAGCACCAGACTCGAGTGAATCAGTATAAACGCGTGTCCAGAAATGTCAAATCCATGCCACAGATGGCCCGCCTTCAAGCAGCTGGACTTGCTCTGGTAGCCTGCAAGGCAAAAAGTATTTAGAAACAAATATTTCGAGTGTTCTAACTCAATCTTACCCTTTGTAGTGCAGCGACCATAGGAGGTTTCCACAATATTGAAGAGTTTCGTCCAAAAGAACCAGAAGAACGTGGCTATCACAATGCGTGGGAAGTGATGTCTTAGCATGCGTTTCATATCGCCACAGGTGATTGTGTAGGCGGAGAGCACCAAAAATGGTACTGCAAACAAAAGTGTCCAACCCCAGCCGACCTTGACGAAATACAGATTAAATAGGTTGTCGGAGCGGGAGAAGTATGTCTTGGGAAATGGCAAGAAGTCGCCTATTAGCGAAATGATGAACAAGCTGCCCAAATAGAGCGCCACTTTTAGATCCGTATTAAAGAATATCGTCTTTTTACACAGATGTATGACTCCCATGACGAGAATCTCACGTATGCTGGTAGGCGCAGCCGTTGGACGCGTGCCGCGCGCTTCTGATCGAGTTATGTCGGGTCCACCTGGTCGAAAGTTCATGTTGGAGCCACTGCTTGGCGCGCTTTGTCCAAGATTTGGGCGTAATGGACGTCGTTTTGTCGCCATAGCTTTAAACGTTGCTTTTGTTTGCTACGTTGTAATATTTACAGCTGTCACTTTTTAAATGTGTTTTATACTACGTCGTTTTATTGTTGCCGTTTTTGGTTATGGTAAAAGGTTCGCTCAAAAGTGAAAGCGGAAGCAAAACAAATGGTGTCAAAGTTCAAATTCCATTATTTGCTACAACACAAAATTTAGATGCACCGGAAAGTTTCGGTATTTGTATTATGTTAATTGATATTCAAAGAATTTTCACTTAGTACACGGCAAATTTTCGTTGTTCTTTTTTAGTCTTCTTTTTCTTGGCTTATTTTAATCACAATATGCAGCTGTTGCTTCAGCCAGAAAATAGAACAGCAGTTTGAATACGTTTACATGTGAACGGCACAATACACATGCGAACAACAGTTCTGATCAGCTGTTCAAGTGATATTCTGATCTGATTCTGTTGTTTAATTACCGGCTCAGCTGCTTGCCTCATCGCTCTCGCATGTAATTAAGAACCCAATTAAATTGGCATGTACAACTCGGCCAAACAGCTACAGCGTGTGCTGACAGCACGCGAGATACGGAAAACATTCATCGATTACTTCACAGTCAATCATGAGCATAAATTCGTGCGCTCCAGTCCGGTAGTGCCGTTCTGCGATCCCACCGTCGCCTTTGTCAATGCGGGCATGAACCAGGTGAATACCGGGTGCATTAACTTGATAAGTCCATTGTTTACTAACCAGACTCTTTACTTTAGTTCAAATCCGTTTTCCTAGGCACAGCAGAGGCGCCACACAAACGTGTCGTCAATTCACAGAAATGTGTGAGAGTTGGTGGCAAGCACAACGATTTGTCTGTGGTAGGTCAGGATGGCTACCATCACACGTTTTTTGAAATGCTGGGAAACTGGTCGTTTGGCGATTACTTTAAGGTAAGTGAACAGGCTTGCCAAGCTATAGTTTTACTCTCATGTCATCTCTTGTAGCGTGAAGCTTGTGCAATGGCTCTGGAACTGCTGCGGGGTCCTTACAATATTGATCCGTCTCGTTTGTATGTTACCTACTTTGCTGGTGACAAGCTGCTTGGCATTCCTGCCGATATGGAGTGCTTTGAGATATGGCGTAGCTTGGGGTAAATAGTTCGTTACATAATGCTTTAAGAGAATATATCAATATACTTTTACATTATAGCTTTCCCGTTGCACGCATCTTACCTTTTGGCTGTAAAGATAACTTTTGGGAAATGGGCGCAACAGGACCTTGTGGACCATGCACTGAAATACATATAGATCACAGACCTGGCTCTGGTCCGAGCAGCGTTGAGCAGCGTGCTAAGCTGGTCAATGCAGGCCGTTCAGATCTTACTGAACTCTGGAACTTAGTGTTTATACAGTACAATCGGTTGGTTTCTGCAACTCGTTATAAGTAATATGATATCTAAATTGAAGTTTTGCTTTTTTCATATGTATATAGCAATGCAGATGGCAGCATAACACCGCTGCCGGCAAAACATGTGGACACTGGTATGGGCTTTGAACGTTTAACTGCACTGCTTCAAAACAAATCCTCCAATTACGATACGGATCTCTTTACGCCACTCTTTGACGGCATACACAGTGTAAGTATTTGATTTAACAAATACAATATGTGTATACAAAATACATATATTTTTTTTGTGTTTCTAGCTTTCCAAAGCACCTGTGTATGCCGGCAGCTTTCCTGATGCCCAGAATTCTGCACTGTTGGATACAAACTACAGAATACTTGCCGATCATGCGCGCATGATAACTGCTTGCATCACCGATGGCATGCTACCAGATCAGAAGTAAGTTTGATCTTCAACTTAAAGTAATTCCCTTGCTAATCTTCACTCCACGCAGTCAAAAGTTGCGTCGCGTGCTGCGAAAGGCTCTGAGCATCTCGGAGCAAGTGTTCGCACATGAAAAGCTGCTCTCACAGCTGGTACCCATTGTGGTGGAGACGCTAGGCGAGGCCTATCCGGAGATGTCTAACAAGCAGCAGGCAGTCATTGAGTTGATTGCACACGAGCAGGAAGTATACAAGAATCTGCGCGAGAGCTCCTCGAAGGCTTTTGCCGAGGTGCTGACAGAGTTTCCCAAGTTGGACGATATTGATTTGATGGAGTGTCCGGGCTTTGTGCCTGCCTATCGCGAATTTCAAGTGCAACGCTCCAATTTCGCCAACAACACCATACCCGGCGACTTTCTGTACAAGCTGACGGACACATATGGCCTGACCGAGGATAGCTTCGTTAAGCTGGCCGAGCTGGAGAACATGAACTGTGATCTGGAGCGCTATCGCGCCGAACTGGCTCTGGCCAAGGTAAGAAATAGGGAACCGCAGCGGAGCAATGGCAACTACGACCGTGCACTGCAGCAGCGCATCGCAGAGGCCCAAGCACAGCTAACCAAGCGACTGGCGCCCACTGACAATAGTCACAAGTACATTTATAGCTATGATGCACAAAATGAGTCCTATGCGATTCCCACGCTAAACACCCGAGTGTTGGGCATGTTACAAAACGATGCAGAGGTTTCACGCACAACGGGCAGTCGCCTAGAAGAGTCTTCCGATACACTATCCATTGTAACAGCTGCCAGTAATTTCTACTATGAATCCGGTGGTCAGCAGTCTGATATGGGTAAGCTGCTAGTGCGAAACAAACTCAAGCCAGAGCAGCCATATCAGTTGGATGTGGTGTGTGTAAAGCATCTAAACGATTGTGTGGTGCATGTCTGTCGTCTGAATACACCCAGCGATGACTTTGAGCTAGCCGTGGGAGATGAACTGCAGCTTGAAGTGGATGCCAAACAGCGAGAGCTAAACACTTGCCATCACACAGGTGAGTGCCACATATTGTTTGGGAAAACAACTTGATAGGTCTGATTTTAAATCTACAGCCACCCACCTACTGAATGCCGCCATAAGATCTCTGTTCAATAAGGTGACATATCAGGTTTCCAGCTCAGTTAGCAGTGAGCAGTGCAAACTGGAACTAGGCCTCCTGGGCAAACGCATAAGCAAGACCGATGTACAGCACATTGAGGATCTGATCAAGTGAGTTTCACTGCAGTCGGTATTTACAAATTAGAAACTAATTAACTATCCTTATGTTGCAGTCGCGCCATCTGCTCTGCCACGCCCGTCCAAGTACAGTTATTGAGCGCCGCGGATGTGCTGCAGCAGAATGATATAACAATGGTGCCTGGTGAGGTATATCCGGAGCATGGACTGCGTCTGGTTAATGTTCAATGTCCGGACTTAAGCCTTAGCTCCAAGGAACTCTGCTGTGGCACGCATGTGACTAACACCAAGGAGCTATCCTGCTTCTGCATTGTAAATCTCAAACAAACAAATCGTGCGCGCTTTGCCTTTACAGCTGTTGCTGGACAGGCCGCAGAGAATGTAAGCGACCATAACTAATCATAGTACAAGAATGCGATTTAAATTTATTCATCTATCATAGGTTTTAAAAACAGCAGCTTTGCTGCGTCATCGTGTGGATATGCTCGAACAGCAGTTTCAAACTGACAAACTGACCAACGCCACTGAAACTGAGCTGCAAACTATACGCCACAATATGTTGCACTCGGACATCAAGCTGCCCTATGCATTTAAGTTGGACACATTCAATCGCATCAACGACATGCTACGCCGACTCAAGGAAACATCGCGCACAACACTTAAGTAGGGCTTCTTATTCTAAAAATCTTTGGCAGCAACTAACTTCTGTCTGTTGCAGAGAATTTGTGGAGGTGGAAATGCGAAATGTATTACTCGAAAAGCCGCTAGACACACATCCCTACATACTGCACTACATCACCAGTTCGGCTTTGGTGGAAGAGATTCCCTTGCAGCGTGCCACAAAACTATGCACTGATCGTCCTGTTTTGGTTGTCAGCATGTGTGATAACATTGTCAAGGCACGTTGCTGTGTCCCACAGGTAAGTAATAGAAGACGATAAGCTTAGCTTAAACTTGACTCACATTTATCTTTAATTTTAACTTTGCAGGACTGCATCAGCGAGCAGTTTAATGCAACGCTTTGGCTCCAATCCTTTGCAAACACATTTGGTGGCCAGGTGGCTGCACCCAAGGGTCAAGATGCGGCAATCGTGTGCAACATGAAAGGTCGCAAGGTGAACACACAGTTTGAGGAGCAGTTGGAGCAGGCAATGTGTAATGCTCAAGTGTATGCCAAAAGCTATTTAAAGTTCTAATATTGAAAGGGTCAGAAACAAAGCAAAGCTTTATGTGTAGTATTGTGAGCGGGAATTTAATGCAGACTATTAAATGTACATAAAGGACGTTAATCACTATCGCTTATTACCACGAAATCATGTTGCGAGTGCACCAAACTGGACTCCATTAACTGCTCAAAGGCATCAGCAGTGTCAACACTTTGGTTGAAGAAGTAACTCACATTGGCTGTTGATTTGGCTGGCGACGGCTTCTTTGCCTCTTTCGGAGTAGACAGTCGATGTTGCTGCTTGAAACGTTCCACAGGGGTCCTGACCAGGTGTGGCACCTTCTTTAGCTCGCCTTTGACCAATAGATCAAAGCTGTCATCCAGCGAGTATCGTTTGCTCAACGGTATGCACTCAGCTTGCATTGAGATATCGCGACGCTTTTGCAACAGCAAATCAGCGTCATCCATAAGTGGCCTTGAGTTTTCCTTATGTATACTAAGCTGTGCCAGTCGCATGCTTAAATCCGTCGCCAATGTCTCGTAGTGCAGCATGTGTCCCGCGTGTTTGGTCACAGCAGGTTGTGCTTGCGGATTGGAAACGATGCCATTGATTATGTCGGACATGTCAAACTCACCATCGCTTTCCAAATCGGAGGGCAAACACTTGGTTATAGGCGTGGAGCATTGATTGGCCATCTGACGATTTGGCTGCTTGATTGGTGTTTTCTGTTTTTGCTTTACAAATTGTTGCATTGTTCTTTGTCCTTGCTTAGGTGCCTCATCAAGTGCCTTCTTCTTACCACGCTTGGGTTTGGCGACAATCACTGCCGCTGCGGCAGCCAAGTCCGATAGATTCTCAAGTGCACTGAGAGGTGCATCGGTGGTTGTTTTCTTTTTGCGCGTCGCTGTTTTTTTGGGCGGCTTCTCCTTGGATTTTAGAAAGGCAGCTACCATGTCTGGATACGCAGCCTGCAACATATCCAGTGGCTCTATTGTATAGTACAGCTCCTCCACACCTTTTGGATGCTCCAGTTCGAATTCGGAAATTTGATTTTGAGGTAAAAGTCCGCTGAAGCAACCACGGGAGTCTTCCCATTGCAACTCTAAGCTGGCTACGCCTTTAACAGTGCGCTTCTTGATGATCTCTTTTGGATGTACAAGGCACATGTCCTGGTTGGACTGCTGCACCTGCCAGCGCGTCAAAATCGGAAAGAATTTTTGAAAGCAATAGATTTCTGGCCATTGCAAAAGATGACCAATTTGTTTGATGAATTTGACGAGATTTGGTTGTCGCCAGTCGAGCTTTAAATTGGGCAGAGTAGGTGGATCAGTGAGAAACTCCGATATCACCTCTTCATTGGGAAAGTTTTCATCGACAAGTGCCTTCTTGCGCAGCGTTAACTCTGCCTTGATAGACAGCCGTTGTTCTCTATAAAAAACATATTAAGAAATGTCGCTTTAAAGTTTAAACTTATAAATCGGTAGTTAGCTTACTTCCACAGGCTTTCATCGCAGCCGCGATGTGTTCGACAGACAGCGCAGCCGCTTTTGGTGTGGCTTTGGGTGCGTCCAATGTGACCACAGTTGCTGCAAATGGATTTGTCGTCAACCCGCAGCTCCAATGCACTGTACTTGTCCGTCTCAGAGCGCCACCTCCGCAATCTAAATTAGTTATTGATTTAGGAGCCGCTATGAAAGGTAATAAATCGACTATACCTGTCTAGTATTTCGGACTCCTTGTACTTGTTAAATAGCTTAAGCACGCCATCTCTTCCAATGCCTCCAATACCGTCTGGACAATAGTCGCAGCCACAGAGCAATGCCATAACAATGACCTTATGCTGACCAAAATCGATGCGATTACAAATCTCTTGCATATCATAAATATCCACAGCACCACCAGCAGCAGCCTGAGTTCCCTGAGTGGACACTGAAAAGTTGCGATATACGCGCAGCGCACCATATGCAAAACAGTCGGAATCCTGACTAATAACACCGTCTACCAACTTAAACATAAATTCAGATTTAATTATGTCATCTATTGGTGAAATATACACTTACACCATGCTTGTTGAGGAAGGCGCAATAGGCTTCGGCCTCTCCTGGCCCCTGGACACATTGTATGCCCATAGACAATAAAAGGGTTTCGCACTGTTTGAGGACATGATTAAAGCGAGTACGTCCTTTGTCGCTTTTAGCATCCCCTTGTGTTGGCGCCGGTGCATCCTTATCCTTATCTTTTGGCCGCACACCACGAAACTGCATCTCATTGCGTTTGGCAATTACTTGACTTTTAAGTTTGGGTGCAACTCCTTCAAGTACAAACACTGGCGTCACCTGCTCCCATATAAGATAACAGGTACGAAAGAATAGGTTTCTGTGGAGCATATACATATGTTTGTTAGAAGTTATTAACAAAATATAATAACATTACTTACTTTAAATGATGGCGCGGGTGCACAAAATAATCGACTACATTAAGACTCTCGCATACCCAACCTGCCAGATCTATGGCTACCCTTTTACCACGTAATTCACATATTGGCTTGCGCTCGGCGTGTGGGGTTAAAACTGTCCACAGTTCCTTGACACCCATTTGTTAAAAATACATAAACTATTAAAGCGCGTTAAATTCAAAAGTATAAACAACCAGCATGTCTGCCACTCACAACGAACGAAAACAGCTGACTGACTAAAATTTGCCATTCACAATGTGAGCAATTGTTTTGACAGCTGCACGTTGTTCATTTGACTGTCAGTGTTCGCTTCTTCTTTGTGTTCGACATTTGACGTGTCAGAGAAAATCAAAAGTTAACTCGTTGTTAATTCGCATGTTGTGTATTGCAAACAGGGCAACAAAATTAAAACGCACGCCGCTGCAACACAGTTAACGTACACACACACAACGCCAAAATGGTTTTAGCCGATCTAGGACGGAAAATTACAACGGCGCTGCACTCGCTCAGCAAAGCCACTGTAATCAATGAGGAGGCCCTAAGTGCAATGCTCAAAGAGATATGCGCCGCCCTGCTGGAGGCCGATGTAAACATACGACAGGTGAAGCAGCTGCGCGAGAATGTGCGTGCCGTGATCGACTTTGATGAGATGGCCGGTGGGCTTAATAAGCGCCGTATGATACAGTCCGCTGTCTTCAAGGAGCTGATTAAATTGGTAGATCCGGGAGTAAAGCCATATCAGCCCATCAAAGGCAAAGCAAACGTTATCATGTTTGTGGGCCTGCAGGGCTCCGGCAAGACAACAACATGTACGAAACTGGCCTATCACTATCAGAAGCGCAACTGGAAGTCGTGTCTCGTGTGCGCCGATACTTTCCGTGCTGGTGCCTACGATCAGGTCAAGCAGAACGCCACCAAGGCGCGCATTCCATTTTATGGCAGCTACACAGAGATTGATCCTGTGGTCATAGCGCAGGAGGGCGTGGATATGTTCAAGCGCGAAGGATTTGAAATGATCATTGTGGACACATCGGGCAGACACAAGCAGGAGGAGTCTCTCTTCGAGGAAATGTTGGCAGTCTCAAATGCCGTCAGCCCCGATAATATTATATTCGTGATGGATGCCACCATTGGACAAGCTTGCGAGGCTCAGGCCAAGGCCTTTAAGGATAAAGTTGATATTGGCTCTGTTATAATCACAAAATTGGACGGCCATGCAAAGGGAGGCGGTGCTCTCTCGGCTGTGGCAGCCACCCAGTCGCCCATTATCTTTATTGGCACTGGTGAGCATATTGATGACTTGGAACCATTCAAAACAAAGCCGTTCGTCAGCAAGCTGCTGGGCATGGGAGATATTGAGGGTCTGATAGACAAGGTAAGTTGGACATAGTTGATATTGCTCATGACTAACGCGACAATGTTTTCTACAGGTCAATGAGCTAAAGCTAGATGGCAATGAAGAGCTGCTGGAGAAGATTAAGCATGGCCATTTCACCATTCGCGACATGTACGAACAGTTCCAGAACATCATGAAAATGGGACCCTTCTCACAGATTATGAACATGATACCCGGTTTCTCGCAGGACTTCATGACCAAGGGTGGCGAACAGGAGTCAATGGCGCGCATCAAACGCATGATGACCATGATGGACAGCATGTCCGACAGTGAGCTAGACAACCGCGATGGCGCCAAACTGTTCACCAAGCAGCCCACCCGCTGCATCCGAGTGGCACATGGTGCTGGAGTCATTGAGCGCGAGGTTAAGGAGCTGATTGCACACTACACAAAATTCGCGGCGGTCGTGAAGAAAATGGGCGGCGTTAAAGGCCTGTTCAAGCAGGGAGATATGACGAAAAATGTGAATCCCACACAAATGGCTAAGCTGAATCAGCAGATGGCCAAGATGATTGATCCCCGCATGCTGCAGCAAATGGGCGGCGTTGGTGGACTACAGAATATGATGCGACAACTGCAACAGGGCGCCGCGGGTGGCCTTGGTGGACTGGGGAACCTGATGGGCGGATTTGGCGGCAAGTGAAGCCGTTCGCGTATGTGTAGAGATTTTTGTATGATTTTGTTTTAAATAGTTCGGTTCTTAGAATTAATTAATTTGTTAACGGTTTGCAAGCGCGACAATTATCCTTCGTTTCCAAGGCGATTTTCTCTTGTTCAACCAAAATCAATTACAACTCGTGACAATTGTGGTAAACAGTGAAATGAAATCTATGTAAAACAGTTAACAATAACAGTTAGCGGTCTTGAGTTTTTGTACGGTTTGGCGCATGATGGCCAAGTCATTTTTTTTATTGTTTAAAAACAGTTTTCTGTAAACGAACAATTAAAATAGCATGCATAAGAGTCCGTATGGGCATGAAATAAATAAAAGTATATAGGCATTCATACAACTTATTTTTCCGATTGGATTTACTATTATAATGGTGGCGCCATCTGTTAGTAATTTTATCATACTTAAATGGTGCTGCCAGACTACGATGTTCAGGTGAACGTCAAAAATTGGCGCGGTTTGTTAGAAACGTGATGGTGATATGAATATGAAAGCGCAATAAAAAATTAATATTTTAAGTAAAACCCACATGTGCGGCTTATCGGTATGTTGTGAGTAATTTGTTTATAAGTGCAGTGCAGTTGTACACATCAACATTAGTGCAAACTTAACCCGTTATATCTGTGTACTTGGTAAATTTCAAATGTACCGCAATTACAGTTGCCTTGAGCACCGCCGCGGTCGCGTCGTCACACATACAACTACAACAAAACACAGCAAACGAACAGGTGCCCAGAAACTCTTGAAAGCATCGCAGCGAAGGCAAAACAGAAAACGAAATAACGGTAAGCAAGTGAACCAACAAGCAAACAAGCACAAAATGTGTGCGCTTGTGTGTGGCTGTTGTTGTTTTTATCGCTTTGTCATTATAAAGGGGAGCTGGCGCTGGCACAGACCAGACACAGGCACACGCATGCCGGCATGGCTGCGTATGAAATAAGTGCTGTCGAATTTAGCTTTAAAAAAAGCTAGAAATTAGGTTATATAAAATGGCATGATATGTTGTTTATTTACGGTGTGGGAAAGCTATAACAGTTATACAATTTGTGCCTTGTCAAGTGTTTTTATTTTTGTGATCGAATATTTTGCTAGTATTTCAACAAAAAACTCCACTGCGCATCTAAAGAAATAAAAGCTAAATGTGCAGCACTGCATAGCAGCCAGTTTTGTGTCTGTACATACAAACATACAATATAAACAAAATTGTGGGTTCGTGAATCGGCTTATGGGGTTGTGGGAGCTTTGCCGGCGGGTCTCACAGCATCCCTTGCACATAATGCTCGGAGGGATGTAGAATACACACAGACGACACACACACATACAGTTGATTGCACGTTAGAGACACCCTCTCATTACAATAACAATGAAAATGCGATTGCTGCCATAAAAATGTCTATTAAGCTGTCAAGTTTTGACACTCATAAAACCATCAAACAAGTCAAACGAACAGGTTCTCAGCAAAAGTTGCACGCTGAACTGCTGTCAACGTTTTTCGGTTCATCCTTGCGGTTTTACGCACACACACACACACACACACACACAAATCCACATATCTATACACACACATACATACGTATGTGTACAAGGTTGTTTTGTAGGCTTTCATATTTTGCTCCCGTTGCGCATTTTAGGGGAGTTCCGGCCTTTTGTGGCACTGGTCCAGTCTAAAAGGCTGTGAGCAATGGGGCCTTATCCGTGTGTTGTGGGTGTGGGATGTAGCAACCACCCCCAGAATGTCGTTTTGCACCAAATATTGATCCAAGCTGAAGGAACTCTCTTTTATAACACCATACCCATGACCCATATTCAAAGGAAAAGTCATTTTAGATTTGTTTTCTTACAGAAAATCAATTTGTCTTTTATTGATTCAGAAAAAGTTTCAGTTTCTTTTTTTTTTTTTGGATGACAGCATTTTCTCTCTAGTTTTTTTCAAAGAGACATTTTACTTTGTATGTTCTTTATGTTTTTTTTTTCTTTCCATCTTTTCTCTTTTTTTTTTTTGTTTTTAATCCTTTGCTATTTTCTGTTTAATGCCTTGCTGCTCTGCACCGCTTCTCATCTCAATGATTCTTCAATTCTGCACTTTCATTTCTTTTTTACTTACAATTAGATTTTTGTTTTTCTTTTTTCAACTAGTCTTACTTTTCTTAAGCGAAATAAGCACAAAAGCTGCAAAATGTTTTGCTTAAACTATTTTTTGTTTTTTTGTTTTTCATTTAATAATGCTTTTTTGTTTTGTTTTTTTCTTTAACTTTATCTCCGTAGCTCCATTTTTTTAATGTATGATTTTTTGCATTAAAGTTGAGCGCACAAAAAGTACGCATATAAATTTGAAAGTTTTTAGCAAAGTTCTTGCATTTTTTTCTTATGTTCTTATTCATCTTTTGTTTGTTTTATTTTTTTTAATGTTTTTCTTTTAGCTTTTTACTAGTTTTAAATACAATTCTTTCCATATGCATATAAAAAATGCTTAAAAGCGTCACATTGATGCAAAAATAATACCTTAAAAAATACACAGAGATTCGAAAGGATTTTTTTTTTTAATTTTTTTATATTATTTTTTTGTGGAGAGTTACAAAGAGAGATATAGTTGCCAGTTAACGCGTCTAAGCGTTCCACGTTTATCGTTTACAAGAGAAATGAATAAAGTTCTTTAAAAGACTTTGATTTAAAACTTAAAAATAGCAACAAGCGAAATTTACATTTACTTTGCGCCCGACTGACCGCTGATCATTTTTTAAGTTTATTTCTTAATTCATTTTTTATTTTTTTTTCTTGCTTCTAAGTTTAATTAGCTGCTTCTCTGTGCTAGCTTTTCTTTTACGTTTACTTACAGCTACTTTTACGCTTTTGTCGACGTTTTTGCTTTTTGTTTTGGGTTTTTTTTTTCTTTAAATTTAATGAGCTTGTTTCTTGACCTTTCACTACTACGTTTGCTACACCTGCAACTACTTATGTATGTGTTTGTTGTTGTTTTTGTGGTTGCCCGACTTTTGCCAAACGTGCTGCATTTATTAGATCTCTATTTAACCTTTCACTTGCTTTATTCTTCTTGTTGTTAAATTTCATGTTAAGTTTTTTTTTTGTCGTGTTTTTATTTATTTATTTGTTTTTTTTTGGTTTTGTCAAAAAAGTTTCAAAAAAATATATATATATTCATCATTTCCTTAAATTGGCTTAATTAAAAAATGTTTTTTCTCATTTATGCTTTTTCCATTTTTCACTTTGCTTCCAGCCGCTCTTAACAACGACTTTAGATGCCCTAAGTTTTGCCCTTTATTTGTTTTTGTTTAAAACACAATTCAATTAATTTAAAATTTGTTATTGGAAACTATTTGGTGTAAAGGTTGAGTGTTAATTAAGCTTACTCTCAAATTTAATATTATATAGCAAACATTTAACTACAAAGAAATCACACAAGAATCGAGAAAACATATGTATATAAGCAAATTATGCCAAGACTCAAATGAAAAACAAACAGTAACTTGTTTTTTTATGTATTTTTTTTTTTAGTTTTTTATTCAAAGTTTTTTATTGTTGTTGTGGTTTAGTTTTCAATTTTACGCACTAGACATTTTCTTTAAAAATTACTTCAACACATCCATCATACATCAATTTTAATATTTATTTCTGTTCCGTTTTGCTCTGTTTCTTGTGCAAACGGACAAACGTTTGATGTTGTTGTTGTTGCTCTTTGCTCTTTATTTTTTAAATATATATAAGACAAATAATAAATTAACTACTTAAAATTAGTTAAAAAACTAAAGTAAAACGCATTAAATTAAAACAAAATACAGACACGCAAAACAAACAAGTTTTTAAGTTTGGTTTGTCAAAGTAGATTTAAAAAAATGTATCAATCATATAAAAAAACCAACTGCTTGCAATTAATCATAATTGCAGCACTGCTTGCTTGATCGCTTATCGACTTGTGTTTTCTAATATTTAAAATTAAAACTACTCCGAACGAGTGACGACTTGTCGTTTACCAACACTTGCTCCTTTTCTCTCGCTCAAAAACTACAAAATTCTACCATCTTCGTCTTCTTAGTCGTCGTCGTCGCCTACGTTCTTTCGCTCTCTAACCAACTAGAGTCTACCACTTATAAATCATATGTACTACATCAACTACTCACTTCATTCTACTGCTTCTTCTTACTTTTTCGCCATCATTAGCTTCTTCTTCGTGTACCTAATCAACGCAACGTTTCGTGTCAAATCTAGTACTTAGGTCTGCTAAACTTAAACTCTAGTGCTTTGATCTTAGTTACTAAGTTGTTGTTGTTGTTGTTGTCTCTCCTACTTTCTAGTCCTACTTCATCATTATCATCTTTATACTCATCTACAACATGTGTGTTTTATTATTTTGGGGTGGTTTTTAGTCTGCCCCGTTGCTTGGCTTAAAAACTAAAGTTGCTAAACTCTCTTGCAGCTAAGATTTCAATTTCTTTTGCTCATTTTCTACTTCATTCTTTCTTTCTTGCATCTTCTTTCTTTCTTCCACTATAAATAACTTAAATTTTAATGTTTTTCTGCCTAAAAACAGCGCAAAAATGTTGCTTAAGTTAACTAAACAAACTTTCAAGTACACAAAAAAAAAAATTATAAATATTTTTTTAAAAAGAGAAAACTAAAAATTGCACTTTGTGTAATGATACTTTAGATAGTATTAAAGGAGCAGGAGGAAAGAGCTAAGAAAAGACAATGTGAGCGTGAAAACTCGAAGCAAAAAACTCTATAAACTTGTTTGTTGTATTTGTGATTTCTTTTTAGGTGTTCTTTTTGCAGAGGCGTCGTGTCTCGTGTTTCTATTAAATATATCAATTTTTTATACAAAATTTGCTTGGAATGTTTTATTTTTTTATTTTTTGCCAAGTTTACTAATGTTCTCTCTTCTGGAAACTCGGTTAATTCTTTTACTCTGACGCTTGTTTTTTCTGAGTGTGTGCGTTTATTATCTGTATGTACGTGTGTGTGTGTGTGTATCTTTTTATGTATGTTTGAGGTTTGTCAATCCTGCTTGAATTCATTTCATTTTTATATGTTATTGTATCAATTTCCATTTTGGTATTCAGTCTAAAGCAAATTACATATTGTACAAATTACAAATTATAAAAAGAGATTATAAAAAACCATATATATGATAGTTGGTAGTTATAAATATTGATAAGAAAACATGCACTGCACTCATTATTTGTTTTGGTTTAGGCTTAGGAAGACTTTTGGCGTTGTGTTTTCATTTTGTATTTGTATATATGTATATGTAGAGACTATATACAGATTGTTGGGCTATTCACTTGGCAATCTATACAAATCAAAATCAGTTAACATACATACATATATGAAAATCAAAGACTTTGCTCAGGAATGTTTATTTGTGTGTATTTCTGTGTGTGTATTAAGTGTGTGAGCGCAAACAATGAGATGATAAATTTCTCTCTCTCTCTCTCTCTCTTTAAGCTATTATATGCCTTTCTCTGAGATTCTCATAGCCACTCAACTCACTTTAAATGTTTCATCTATCAATATTCCATTTAGTAAAATCACAAATACAATGTGTGTGTGTTGTTTGAGAGTGTTGTGTGTGTGTGTTTTGTCAAAGAAAAGAAATACGCTAGGCTTCAATTTCAAACACTGTGCTGTGATCTAACACGATCATCTATCAACCCATCGACTCTTTAAAGACTTACAATAAGAGACTAAAGAAATCATCGCTGCTGCAATTTAATTTTTCTTGTTTTTATCTATTGTTTCTTATTGCTATTACACTAAACATAGTTTTTATTTTTTTTTTATTTTTATTATTTTCTCTTTTTTAAACATTTATTTGCTTTCATTTCTGCTACTGCTGTGCCTTGACCTTCTCTCTACTCTCTACTCTCAACTCTTGTTCAATCCATTCTCCGATTATATATTTAAAACACATTCCACATTACAACATTCACATTGCCACAATGCAAAACTACTTGCTACAATTTTCTTGCCTAACTTCTCGTTTTGCTTTTGCCAGCCATCTTCTTTTATAAAGTTTCTTCGTATATGCCTCATTGTTTGCCTTGCACTTTCCAATTCTATTCTCCTTTCTACTCATTCTCGGCTCTGCTACAGTTTTCTCCGTCTCGCAGACAAAAAATACGCTATGCTATTTCTCTTAATTTCTTATACCATTTATATATGTATGTTAGTTTTAGTTGCTAGAAAAAACACACACAGTTAAACGTAAAAAACTGTAGACAGCTACAAAAAATTCATTAAATCGACTGATGAGCACAAAAATATGCTAAAAACTAGTACAAGATTTCATTTCTTCTTTGTTTTTATATGTTTTTCGTTCTTATTATTTCAACATTAGCTGTTGTTTTGTGTTTTTTATTCATGATCATCGTTATCATCTTTTACTTTCATATTGTTTTTTTTTTTTTCATCCTTTTATTAGACACTAAAACTACTAAATTTGCTGCTTACTGCACTTTTTGCTAGTACTTAAATCTAGTTTTCTTTATTATTGAGTTTCTATTTTTCGTTCTTTTTTTTTTAGTTTTAGAAATAATAGCAAAAATTTTGAAATGTGTGAAACGTTTGCAAATAACAAATAAGAAAGTTTCAATAGTCACATTCTCTTTTATTTTCGTGGTTTTCCTATTTTTCTTTATACAATTTGGTGACAAAAAACAAAAACAATGTCATCTCTTTCGTTGCCATTCACGCTCTCTTTGCTTATTTGCTTTGTGCTTGCATTTAGCTTAAAACACTTGACTTTCGCTCTCTTCATGACAAATTAAAAGTACACACAAACAAACATACTACAATACGTACATTGTTTTCATTTCTATTTTTGTTTTCTTATACACGACGACAATGAAAATAAATTAATTCGCTTTGTTTTCTTCTTGCCTTTCTGATTTTTATTATTTCATAATCTTTCATTTTTGTTGTTGTAAAACATCAAATTGTTTATTTAAACATACATTGCACACATTTTATTTTTGTTTTTTTGGGTTCTTCGGAATATTTTCTTTTTCTTGTTTGCTTTATTTCTAAACAAAATCGCAATTAGCAAATTTTGTTGCTGGTTTTCTTCTTCTTAAACATTATTATGCGCAAATGAATTTTCTGTTTTCAACCTGCAAGAATTTACTTGAGGATTTTTCTTTTTATTTTCTTATATTAATTTACTTAACTAGAAAATTTCGCGTTTTCAAGTGTTGCATTTTTAAATGTGTTTCAACTGTTTCTCTGCCCCCTTTTCTCTGGTGAGATTTTTAACTTCTTTCAATGAAAACTCCGACCCCATTTTTCTACTACACTACCTTTTTTTCTTCTTCTCGTTCGCTTTGCTTGCTGCTGCTGGTTGTTTAAGCATTTTATTTAGTGTATAACTAATTTCTATTATTTAAGTTTAGTCTTTGCTTTTCTTCACTTTTTAACGCTCTCTTTCTCACTTAACTCCGTTGCAATCGCCCTCTTACATTTTATTTATTTATGTATTTTATTTTTTGCTGTTTCTTTTATACATAACTCCTTAAACGCTTCTCTTTCATTTCTTTTTATTTTCTTTTAAACAATTTATTTTTATTTTTTTTTTTGTAGGGAACAGCATTTTATTTGTTTTGACTGTAATCAAACTGCTTCCGGTTTCTCCATGTGTGTTTTTATGTTGTTGTTGATGCTGCTTCAGTTGTTGTGTAGTTTTTTTGTTGTTGTTGTTGTTTTTAATCCAGCGTTGAAGGCTTCCATCGCTAGCCTTCGGTTGCGTCCGTTACATAGTACTCAAATTGGGTACTAACATTATTATATCTATAATGGGCAGAAAAAACGATTAGCATAAAAACACACAAATTTATCGAGTTAATTAAGGGTCAGTGTTAGGGTAGAAGGGTAAAAGGGGTTGGGGTTGCTATAAAAGCTTTCTTCCAAAGATTCTTGGCTGAGGATCATGCTGGTTAAGGAGGTTTCTTTGTTAAATGTTATATACGTATGAGTGATATTTACCTAGTATGTGTTACCAGTGTTTAGGCTGCTTAGTAACTATACTAAGTATGCAAGAAAGAAGAGCGTATGTTGTAATTATTATTGTAGTTGTTGTGGTTGTCGCGCGGATATAAAAAAAAGGAGAAGAAGAAAGTTACAAAAATCGCGTTTAGTTATGAAAGTCTTTCGTTTCAAAGTCATGAACAGATTGTAAGCAAACAGGCAAGCAACAACAAGCAGCACACAAAACGAAGAAAGAACCATGTATGTTTGAGTGTGTGTGTGTGTGTGAGTGTAGTGTGTGTGTGTAGTGTGTGTGTGTGTAAATGATGATAAAACAAAAAGAAGAAGCACTATTGCAAAACGAAATGAGGCGAGAGTGAGTGTTGGAAAAGTGTAAGTGGTGGTGGGGGTGGGGGGGAAGCGCACACAGCACATGCAAAGCAGTGTTGAAAAACGTGGCACAACTTAAGCAAATGAGAATGAGAACTCTTTTGTGTGTGTGTGTGTCAGAGGGGAACGGGAGAGCGATGCTCAGAATTATCAGACGGAGAAGACAGTGAGAGTTTTAAGACAGAAAAGAAGAGAGATTTTGAGATTTTGAGTTTGTGAGAGAGAGAGACAGAGATTGAGAGAGAGAGAGAGAGAGAGAGAGAGACATCACTCACCTCGCGAAGACCTATTTGGGAGCGGCTTGATGTGGATACTGTGTGTATGCCTCGTCGGGTGATGCAGCTGTGCTAGCCTGTTCGGAATCTGTCATTGGCATTGTTGGTATAATAGTTGGTGGTGGTGCATAATATGGATAAGTTGGACTAATATACTGTAACGATGGAGAAAAATTCTATAAAGGAACCGAAAAGAGAAACGGAAAAAACAAATGGAATAAAAGAACACAGATATAGAATACAAATTAAATATTTACATATCGCAAACATCATCATCATCATTCATCGAACACACGCACACACGCACACACGCACACACTGACAATAGATGGTAAAAGAAGCTGAAGCTGAGCGCAAGCAGCAGCAACTTCAATGTTTTTTTTTGTCTACATCTATTCCACAAAATTTCTATTGATCATATTTCGAATTTCATGGGACACTTTCTCGGATTCATAAACTTTAAAAGTAGAGGTTTTTTGTCACTTACAGAGTTGCCAATTTGTAGGGTGGCCAATTGTGGCATCATTGTTCCATATGGCACGCCCGTATCACCGCTGACCATCATGGAGATGCCACGTGGTTGCACCTGATTAACAGCCTCCGGTTTGTACGAGGTGACGCCCAATTGGGGAGCGGCCGCCATTTGCATGTACTGCAGGGCAGAGGAGGAATACTGATAAATGTTGGGCACAATGTTCCCATACGCTGATAAAATGCACTCTAGACTCACCTGATCATCTACCTGAGTGATCGGCTGTGTCATCATATAGCCGGGTATCCATTGCGACCCAGCCACCGGATAGCCACCCACCTGGGGTGCACCAAAGCGAGAATAGGGCACGCCGATGGGTGTGCCAACGTTGACACTGACGCCATTTTGTTGCATGCTCGGGTCATAGGTGACGGGTATACCCTCGGCGGAGACATCGCGCCACGCACGCGCATTTGGATCGGGTGTCTTGAAGAGATTCTTCTTTTTGGGACCGCCATCGGCGAACTTGACCAATAGCGGATCTTTGGCACCCGGTATAACATTACCGTTAAACATTTGTATGATCTGTTCGCATTTCTCGCGACTCTCCATGCGTGCGAAGCCAACGCCTGGAATTTTAATTCTTCTATTTAGTATATATAAGCTATAGTATTTTGAGTATATTCCACTTACCCTTTGAGTTCATTTGCTGATCGCGCAATATTCTGGTGGACACAACTTGTCCGTATTTGGCAAGCATGGCCTCCAGATCCGTCTCTTTGAAGTGTGGTGGCAAATTTGCAATGTACAAATTTGTGGGATCCTGTTCCTGTTGCTGTGTAGTCGTTGGATGCATAGGACAGCAGCGTGTGTGATGTTGTTATTGTTGTTGTTGTTGTTGTTGAAGGATCAATCGAATCAGATTTAGTTGATTTTGTTTCATTTGTCATGATTAGATTTGTACACACACACACACACACACACACATACATAGAAAAGTTTTAACATACACAAACAAAAGCAGTTTATTGGCAGAAGCGCAATGTTTTTATGTACGTACATGTATGTGTGTGAATGAGAGGTGTGTGTGTGAGTGAGTGAGTGTGTGTGTGTGTGTGTGTGTAGATGAGCGACAAAGACGACGCATTTCAAAAGAGTAGAGAAAGAGAGAGAGAGAGAGAGAGGAGGAGGAAAGAAAATTAAAACGTAGAAATTTTGTCATTAGTAAAACAATTTTTAGGTACAATTACAGAATTTACTGTTTTATTGTTAAACTGACTGGCTGTGTGTGTTGAGTGAGTGTTAGTGTGTGTGTGTGTGTGTGTGTTGTTGAGTGTGCCTGACTTAATGTTTATGTAGCATGTTGTACAGAAAATGTTGTATGTTGTGTATTCTTTTGTGTGTGTTTAAAATGGCTTTAGCACAAGACCTAAAACTTAATTAAAAAGACCTAAAAACACAAAAGTTGTGAAAAAGTATTCACATACAGACCTAACAAATGTTATATACAAAAGTTGATGGAGTGAAACAGTTAGTGTTTAATGTGTATTTTTTTTTGGATGATTAGCTGCCTAGTAGATGCACTTAATTAAGTTAAATACCTGATCACTTATGTATGTCTTAGTATTTATGCTTAGAGTTTAATTTGTATAACTTAGTTTTTGGCCGGCGCAGGTTTGTAGCATTTTTTGCGTACTCAAACAACAAACTTGGTAGGTTGATTATATTGGCTGGCTATAACTTCAAATATATATATACGATTACGATTTATACAGATTTTATTCTTTTTCCAGAGAGATACATGTTATAAAGATTATAAAGATTTGTATATAAAGAGTTTAAATGAGCATCAATACTAAGTATATTATCTAAGATATTACGTTATCGTTACGTTACGTTACGTTATGTCAGACACAACCTTAAAATGAGCGCCTAAAACACCATTACGATTCTATCTATAGATATAGTAGATGGTATATATATATAGTTTTTGTTGGATGTGTTTACAAGTTTCTCAACTTTAATCTCTTTTTACGACTTAGCAATATATTAATGAAATTAGTTTAATTGGTTTCGTCTATTAAGCTACTGAGTCTTGAAGCTGTTTAAATGTGATTTGTGGATGGACCAAGTTGACTTTAAGTAAACTACTTAAATTATAATATGGTTTTAATGATTTTTACAACTTCTGTGGAGCTTACTAAATTGGGGAATAATATCTATATATATATATATAAATATGTTCTGTTTCTGTGTAAAAAGAATTTTTTTCTAGTCTTTTTAAATTTTCCTCGCAGCTATTACTACTATAATAATATAATTTTTTAATATTATACCAGAAATTCTAAGAATTATACAAGACTATGAATATATACGTTCTTATAGCATAGTTATTTTTATTTTGTATTCTTTTTCTTTCTATCTTGTTCTAAGTTAATATTTTGATACTTTCGAGATGATTTCTAGATATAAGATACGTAATAACTACTTATAAAGCTTATTTTGTGTTACACTAGTTAAAATACCTATTGACTAAATGGTTAAACGAAGTTGGTTGGAGAAATTATTGAAAAATTACAAATCGTTTTAAAGCAATATAAATTTACCAACAAATCCGCTAAGTTTTTATTTAAAGGTTTTTGTTTTTTTGTCATAAGTTTCAAACGTATTTGTATTTCTGCTAAAGGAGATTAAAGAGGCAGATTAACTTTTTTTTTTAATAAATGAATACTATATAGAGAGGGAAAGAGCGACAAATAATCAAATCGAAAATTAATTTATGACATTAATAAATGAATTTGTTTGTAATTATTATTAAATGTACACTAATTGGTAATTTCTGCGTACGTTTAAAATGTATTCTACGATTAAAATTACAAATAATTATTTGTAATAATTTCGTGTGTGGAATTATCAATTAAAAAAGCTACGCTAATGATTGCTAAGTTTGACTATATATAGAGATGTTTGTTTGTATGTATACTGAACTATATTTCGTGTTTGTGTGTGGGATTTCAAGTACATATAGGGGTCGATATACATTTATATAAAGTTTAACAAACACTACAAACTAGAGGAAATGGCGCTAAGGTTTCGTTTTTGGTGGGTGGTGGTTTGGGGTATTGTTTTGGGGTAAGGTTCAGGCTTGCAACAGTGAAAATACAAAAATAAATCGAAAAGAAAAGCACAGAATTTATTGCTGGAGTCGCTCGCAGAAGAAGAAGAAAGTTCAGAAAGCATCTCGCGAATCAATATAAATTCGTTAGCAATTCCAAAAATCCAGCTGCCACAAAACTTGGCAGCCTGACAAAATACACACATACACACACACATACACATAGACAAATGTGCAAAGTTTGTGGGACGCAGAGAAAGATAAAGAGGAAAGCTCTAGCGAAATGCTTCGCAGCACACACAGAAAAACAGCGTGGGCATGTTGACCTTTAAGAGTCGAGAGAATTTGCAACATTTGGATGCAGCATGGAATGTGCAGCAAAGTAGTAAATTCTAGATGTCTTACATCTGAAGAACCGAGAGTCAAGTTTTAAAAGTAACCATAAAAGTATAATTCTTAACGTAATATTTATAATAATAAATTTAAAACAAACTTAAAAACAAAAGCAAGGCACACACACATTGAGAAAACGAAATTGAGAAATGATACTAGCTGGGGGTTTGAGGTTTTGAGGTTAGAGTTACGGATTACGGGAACTGTGTGTGGAAGGAAGGTTGGGGTGTGGTGGACGTGGAAGGGGGATAGTTTGCGGTGTGAGGGGTGAGTATTACTTGCATGCAAACAAACGTACAATGGCCGGCCTATGAAGCACCCAGATACCCACTTTGGCCATCTGAGCTTGAACGCCCTTCGCCTGCAGTCCCTTGACGGCGCCCTCAGCATAGCCCGGCTGCTCGAAATCGACGAAGCCGTAACCTGTAAGAAACATATTTTGTTTTTGTTTTGTTTTTGTTTTGCGTTGTTTTTTTTTTTTTTTTTTTTTCGTTGCGTGTGTGTACAAAAAAGTTTTACAGGGGGGAGGGTGGAATTTTTTTTAATTGCATGTTGAAATATATATAAATATATATATAATTGTACACAGATAGAAAGAAGTTGATTATTATTTTTTTTTTTTAAGTTTGGCACACATTAAAAATTAAGATTTTTGCACGTGCAAAATAAGATTTGGAGTTTTATAAAAAAAAAATGAGAAATTCAATCAAAACAAAAACAAAATACATATTCGAAACGTATTTCGAATAAAGAAAGAATAGAGAGAGAGAGATAGAGAGAGTTGGGAAGAAAGAGAAAATGTTTAAAATTAAATTAATAATATGTTTGAAAATAATATAATCTTAAACTTAAAACACAGCAAGGGAAAGTTTCATAAGTAAAAAAAAATAAATACTGAGGATAGGTTAAGCCTTTCACATACATACATACACACACATTTCGTACAGCTCGTTATTTTTGACACAGTTTATATATATATTTATAAAGAGAGTAGGGCATTATCATTAGCAGTATTATAGTAGATAGAGATATACATTGGTTATATATTGTATATGTATATTAGATTATAGTAAGAGTGCAGTATTATAGAAGTGAATGCATGGATGATACGATCGCGAAATGAGAATTATACCAAATAATAAACTCAGAAGCATAATTAATCAAAATGAAAGCCATAGAAGTTGAAACACAGAATATCGACACATTTTTCAGCTGCCAATCGTTAATCGATAAATATACATCAAATATCCAGACAAATAACGAGAACGAGCAATAAGATAAAAAAAAATTATAAAAAATATAATTTTATACACAAGTTAAGTGAAATAATATGCCCAAAACTTTTTGAATTTAATATTAAATCAGACAACATTTATTTAAATATTTTTAATTTAATATTATTCTTAAGTAGTGGACATATTTTTAAACCAATAAATAAACAACCGAATAAATTAAACGTAAATAAGAAATAATTAATATACACATTTTTTTTTTTTTTTTTTGATTACATAAACACATACTAATAATACATATACGAAAAACACACATAAATAAAATAATGATGAGAATGGTGAAGAAAAAAATACCTTTACATTTGTTTGTTGTTTTATCTAAAATAGCCTTGGTTGATATTATTGTTCCGTATCTGTAAGGGAGAAACAAAACCAGTAAATTAGTTAGGGAAATAAACATGTGTGTAAAGAGTAACCAATTATATAACTTTTTGCATATCTTTGTTCAGGAAAAAATACAGAATATCTAATATCTGTCTGACTGTCAAAGTTTTGTTTTTGTCAAAAATAAACAAAAAAAAAACGTCACGTTATTTTTGTGTTTTTGGGTGTGTTTAATAGTTCGCCGAAAGGATAATATACACAATGGCCAATTAAATAGTCATTAAAATGCAATATTAATGCCGAACGCTGAAAAGTAGGCAACGAATTTTGTTTTCGCTATAAAACTGCTCATTCTGTTTGCCCCAAGCAAAATTAAATCGATATCAGCATAGTTACAGACATCGATAACACACACACACACACACCGCACACAACCACTCGCACACACACACATACCTACTTAGTGTATACAATAGTACCACTATAATCGTTTATATGTAGTTATAATAACATTAAAGCCTGCCCCTCCGGCAAATAAGCCGCTTACTTTGATTGCCTCGCAGTCAAGCAACAGCGGCGGCAAAAATAATAAAAGGGTGGGCTTAGGCGTCCAATCATAGCCGCCCATCCCACCCACGTTTAACTACGCCACGCGAAATGAGAAAAAAAAAGCAAATTAACCTTCAATTTAATTACTTGACTTATTAAGCTCCAGCGCGTTTCCCCTTTCCCCGTCAAGACTGGACCTCCCTTGAGCAATATATATATTTTTATTTTTTATGTGCGTGGCGCGGCGTCTAATTGTTTTATATACATAAAATATACAATTTTATGCATAAACTTCGTTGGTCAGCCCTAGCAGAGTGTGTACGCAACATTGCGTATGCGCAATATATCACATAATAACAATTATAATTTCCAAATGGTTTTTGCGTACTCTTCTTAATTTTATTCGTGACCAATGTTAAAGCGTGCGCTCTAATTAGTGAATTTTTTTTGTATACTAGTTTTGCAGAAAACTAGTGTTTTATTTTTGGGGTTGCTTGACACCCCCCCTCCTCCTCCACGAACCGGATGGGTTAGGGAGAAGTGTATTGAATTGTGTGCGGCCTTTTGTAGAAACTCAACGAAGCGGAATGAGCTAAAGCTAAGCTGCTCATTAGCAGAGAGAGAGAGAGAGAGAAAACTAAGGGTTACAGGTTGGGCACCCAAATAAAAATAAATTTTTACATAGTTTCAGTTTCACAGCAAAAACATTTTAAGTGTAAATCGATGGAATAATGTTTAAAGCATTTGTTGAGATTTGTCCGAGATAGAAATTGTTGGTTACTTAAAAGTACATAATTATTTATGAAATATACTCACTGTGCACACATATTGATAAGATCCTTGTCGGTGGTGCCTTGCTGCAGTCCACGTATGTAGAGATTTGTCTTTGACAACTGCTCGCCGCCCTGTTGATTTTGATTCTGTGCCGTACCGTTGGGACCCATGGTGGTGTTTGTGTTTGTTGTATTGCTCAGACTGGTGCTCAATGTGCCGCTCTGGGAGCCCGTGTTCGATGAGCTGCTCGAGTTTGTGTTGCTCGGTGAAGCTGCAGTTGGCACACGCTGGCCGTACTGAAAGGATATACGGAAAAAGAGGTAATCAAAGTTAGATGGATAAATGACAACAAAACTATCCTATAATTTTCACAGCGTGATAGAGTATTCTTTATTGAAATTCCCGTCAAGCAGACACAAATACACACAACGCACAGATGTATGCTATAGTATACTGTAGTTTAGTACAGTTTGCTAAATTCTGCATAGTCAGAGACGAAGAGACGGAGAGGAAGAAAGGAAGAGAATGGCATGTGGACGACAGCTATGATGATGGCGTTTTTCACTTAAAATGCCACACACAACATGGCAGTTGCAGGTGTCTGTGTGTGTGTGTGTGTGTGTGTGTGTGTGTACGCTGCAGGATATTTTGGCAGCATCGCAAGAGGCAGGCGTTGAAAATCTATAAAATTTGTATGCAACAAACAAAGGCCAAAACACACTCACACACACACACACACACACACATGCAACTGATACACTTTTATTTTTTTGGAATTTTGCCAACTGAAATAAAAACTCACTAAAACAACAACAGTATTATTTTACGACAGCAGCAAATGCAAATAAAACAAAAAACAGAAGCTAAAAAGTTAAGCTGTAGAAAAAACACTGCCAAAAAATACTATATACCACTTTAAGCGCCTCAAAGGTAACAACAACAACAACAACAATAAACGCTGTGAGTGATTGCAACAAAAATGTTGCCCTTTTCATATTTTGAGTAATTTAAAACGTTTGGCAATTGTTTTAATTGCTTTAAGGTTCTCGATAGACGATATATTGTATGTAGAACTTTGTGTGGCATGGAGTTTATATCTTGTCATGTTTGCTGTCATGTTGGCTGCAACATTTTGTGGCAGCAACGGTGTGACCACAGCGATAAGCATACACATATTTTTAGAATCAACCGCACAACCAAAAATTCCACGAAACGAAAATAGCGCAATATTTAATTAAATTAACTTCATGTTTTGGTTGATTTTTATTATTATTGCAAATTGTGGTTATGCTTTTTAAAGCTTATCAACCAATATGTGTGTGTGTGTGTGTGTGTGTGGGGCGTAACCTAGAAACGCCCATAGCAATACATGGAATTGAGGATATTAAATTTAGAAAAGTAATATGCTAGGAGTTTTTCTACATTGTAAACTGTTAAAGATTTAGAAGCTTTAGTGAGTCAGATTTGATTGGCACTCAGGCTGAGATTTCTTGGATGTTGCTGCAGAGATTTTTGGCTGCTGCCTGTTTGTCAAGTGTTTAACTGGCATTCAAACTGATGTTGTGTTAGACAGAGATAGATAGATGGAGTACAGACGCAGAAAGTTGCTTTATCAGCATGTAAAAGCATCAAACGGCGAGAGGGAGAGGAAGAGGGAGGAGGGAGGGGGGAGGTACATATGCTTCATATTATTTCCTCTCTTTTTTTTTTTTTGACAATTTTGCACAGCGTGCGTTGTTGTTGGAGGCATTGAAGCGCACAAATGTAACACAGAGCAAATATTGTGAATGCTGATAAAATATTTGATGCAAGAGTAGGATAAAGAGAGAGGGAGAGGAAGAGAGGGAGAAAGCGGGAGATGAGTTCAGAGAGGAGAAACCTCACGTTGATTTACAATTTTCGGCCTTCTCTTGTTCTTTCGCGTCTCGTAATTAAATAATAAATTCAACTGAAAAATGTCTTCTTCAAGTATGACGATGACGACGACGACGACGACGACGACTATTTGCACACTCATACGCCCCGTATGCCAATGAACTGAAACGTTTGCTGTGTCTGATAATGAAATTATATCGTTCGCATAATTTAATGCGCACAGCAACAGCAGCAATTTATATATGTGTGTGTGTGTGTGTATGTCTCATTCCAAAAATGGGCGAGCGTCGAGCTGGCTGCCGTTTTAAATACTACAACAACAACAAAAAATTGCAAAAATTGCGTCATTTGCAAAATATTTCAAGCCTCAACAACATTTAAACTCTACGCTATTTCTTTTTTTTTTCGTTGCTTTGTTCCAAAAAATCTTTAGCTTTCTAGCGTCTTTCTATCTCTCTTTCTTTCTTTCTTTCTACCTTTTTTTCGTGCGTGGCAAACACAACACGTGTGCCCCAAGACAGAATTTTAGCTAATTTCTTGTCAGTTTATTAGACTTTCTTATCTTTTTTTCTCTCTCTTCTCTCTGGTGCATACTTTAACTTTAGTTTCTTTTTGTTTCTTAACGTTAACCTTTTGCTTATTGTTTATGTGACTTTAGTCGACAGAGAGAGAGAGAGAGAGAGAGGGAAGACAATCGCAGTTAGGATGATAAAAATACAATTTAATGGCATAAGCTAAACATTTTGATTGCCTCCATCCACCACACCATAAACAATGTTCATAATCATGTTGGCCAATAATGATATGGCTAACGGATGCCAATCACGCAAGTGCACAAACAGTCAACAACAACAACAACAATAACTAACAGACTAACTTGCGAATATTAAACTAAAAGGTAGAAGGCAGTTTAGTAGAAAACATGTTTAACAAGTCGAGTTAAGGTTAGTTATTAAGAAGAAGATCAACACTTCATACTTTCTATATAACTTAACTTTAATCTGTTAATGCATCTAGTACAAATCAAGCTTAAAGATTTTTCTTCTCTGTTTTTTATTTATTTGGTCTAGAGTCACGTGCCAAAAAAAAAAAAATAATAATAAAAAAATGCCTCAACAATAACCAGAAGAAAGAACACAACAAATGGGTCTTTTTATTTGATTTATGATGTCGGCGACATGAGCGCCATATAATTCATTTAAACATTGCTCCCGTTGATGTCTTCACACTCTCTCTCTCTCTCTCTCTCTCTCTCTCTCTCTCTCTCTCTCTCTTTCTCTTGCTAATAAATCAAAGAAACAAAGTCGCATTGCACTTGTGCCAAAAAGAAAAGAAAGAAACATATATGTTGAAATAAATCCACTCAATCACGATTAGCGACAGTTATTATTTGTCCCAAGCACTTGGTTCAATGTCAACCCGTTCTCGAAAATATATATATATATATACAATATATTTTATATGGTTGGATCTTCTTCTTCCTCTTCTTCTTCTTCTTAATGTTTGCTTTTGGGCTAAGCAAATCTCTTGATGACTGCCAAAGTCATCAAATCAAGAAGCAGTCAGCTAAATCCGGCACGCTTCGTCTTCTTTCCGACTGATTGCGATTCCCACACCAAAAAAAAGGGGTGGTGGGTGGCTAGGGGGGAGGGCATATAAAAAATGCTGCTCACGTGACTTCTATAAATTAAATGTGCGTATGTGTCGTTGGAGAGGGGGAGGGAGGGGAGGAGTAGGTATCTGGTATCTGGCACGAAGCCGATACGATAGATAGATAGATAGGATGGATGGAAGGAAGGAAACCTTTTTGCAGATACGACAGGAACCCACCTAGTCCCCCCGCCCCTTCCCCACCCCACCCCAAGACCAGAATTTTGCCATTGGCGAAACGCATAATTGACGCAAGTCATGTGCAAAGGGGGGGAGGAAGGAAACGAAGGCAAGAAAAAAAAATAGGAGGAGGAAAATAATTCGAATGCCTGACGTGGAACGCGAATTTCGGATTATCAGCCCATGACGCGGGGCAGGTGGGGCAGGGTGAGAAGGTAAGGGGAGAGAGGTTGAAGAGGGCAATGTGTAATTTTTCAAATTTTTGTTGCTGTTGTTGTTGTTGAACATAATCCGCGTCGCACACAAAGCGAATTTTGACTCTCAAATCTAGCGTGTCAGCAATCGATAAAAAAATTTAAATTTTAAGCTCATATTAATTGTAATTTGTGCCTTTAAAATATTTAAAAAAACATTTAAAACTTATTAACGTAGATAAGTTGAAAAAAGTTGCTGAAGAATATACTAAAATTATATTGTACAGATTGCATATATCAGACATATTGTATATTTAGCTTGAACAAAGAAAAGTTCATTGAACTTGACCTTGAATTGTTTATGTTGTTTATCTTTATAGCCAGACGGAAGAGAAAGGGTATTATAAATAAGTCAAAAAGTGTGTGAAAAACATAAGGAAAATCCATTTAACATTATTCTATTTTAGCAAAAAAAAAAGTTCCTTATATATTTATTGCATAGAAAGGGTATTTAAAGTTCCGCATGCCAGAAGTTTCTGTTCTTGCATGTTTTATTATATTTTTGGCAATTTTCACAAAATGATTGATAAGCATTTTTACTGTGTGGGTTTATAAATCTGATAGCTTATCGCTGCAAGTTCAATGGCGTTAAAGGTTTTTTTCTGAGAACCCAAAAGCAGTCTATTATTGGGGAATTCCCTTTTTAATCCAAGGATATTTGTACAGTGTTATAATACTTACAAATACCAGAGTTTTTGTGTTCAAACTCATTTATTTACCCAACATTTTTGAACTAGTTTTGTAAAGCTTACCTGCAAAGATACGAAAAAAGAGACAAAATTTGATTAAAAGATGCAAACTAAATAAACAGCTTAGAATTGTGTAAAGTAAAGTTTAGAGCACAATAATTAATCATAATAAATATAACAAAAAGTAAATAATTTGAAACGGAATGTCTCTAAAATTCCAAGCGCTACTTTCACTAACAAAACAATTAAAAAAAGAATACTCGCCGCATATTTTTGTTGTATCTTTCATGTTTTTAATTGTGCCAAATTCCAAATATTCACACAGTCAACAAACAAACACACAAATTCTAGCTATTTTTAACGCACTTGTGCAGAGAGAGAGAAAGAATTCTAATAAAAAATAGACTATTTTAAATTGAGCATAAAAACAGAAATTCTTTTCTACTGCAATATGGATTACATTTTTTTGTGGCAACATTGTTTAAAAAAAAAAATAGATTTTAAAGCGTGATTTATTTTGCGACCTTTGGGGCAGGGTTAAAGGTTAAACAACAGATTGCCATTTAATTATTGTTAAATATTTATTATTGACCGATTTACATTATTTCAGCATAATTTAACATTCCAAAACATTTTTTTGTTCAGCTTTATTGTAAATTGTGCAAAATTTGCAAGTTTTTTTTAACATCATTATTTTTTGTCTTTCTTGCAATAATAAATATGCATAAATAAACCATTAAAAATAATATTTATACAATTATAAATTGAAAAAACAAAGGCTTGAGGCAGCAAAATTCCCTTTCTGCTTATCTCGGCTACGTTTGCCAACACTGGTCACGCCTTTTTGGGGTTATTTGCATAATTTATGAGCCAAATCGTAAGGAATTTTAGCCAAAAAAAGGGTCTTGTTTGTTTTAGAAGGGTTTTTTTTATTGGTTTGTGCGGTTTAAGCCTTAAAGTAAACCCAGCTAATCAAACTAAAAAGGCAAAAGCCTTAATTTACCACAATCATAAAAGATTCTGTGATTGATTCCGGTTGAGTTCAAACATTTCTCATAGTTGAAAAGTCTGTTCAACATGATTACAACTGTTATTGTTATCAACATAATAATCTCCAAGAATGTCACAATCATAAAAGACCCCATTGTTAGCCCCACATATATAGAAACCACATGCCAGACTACTCCCCGCCCCCTCGCCCCCCCTATTTCGGCAAGTTAAACAAACGCAGACAGCAGAGCAAAAGGAATCTGATGCAGAAAGATGGAAACGCAAAGTCTGCGTCTGGTTAAAGAACAGAGGGAGAGAAAGGGGGGGAGGGGGGGTGTGTGTAACCCTTGGAGAAGCGACAGCAGTTTAAATTTTATGCCAACTGCAGATACAAAGATACATTTAACAGATACAAGATGCACAAACGGAAGCACAGCTAAGTACTTGAACTTGTTGTTGTTGTTGCTGTTGTTGTTGCTGTGTGTGGGATGTTTAAATACTACACACAAGAGTGGAGAGAGGGTGGGAGACGACGGGAGGGGGGGGAATGCCACTTGGCGTCTGTCGCAGTCGCAACAATAAAATGCAATAATTTTTATTGAATTAAAGACGATAACTCAATTGAGTGTAGGCGAAACTCAGCGAGAGAGAGAGAGAGGAGAGAGAGAGAAGGAAAAACACTCTGATAAAATGCTCCGATGAGTCAGGAGAGGAGGGGGGGAGAGGAGAGGCAACAACTCAAGCAGCTATTGAACTCTGATGGGGCGGAAAGAGGGAAGGAGGGGGAGGGGGGGTAGGCAGGAGACAGTTGCGTGCCTGACCGTGACAAGGTTGATTGACTTTGTGGATGTCTTTCCGGGGGGGAGGGGGGACGAGCTGAACTTGAAGTGAAATCAAATTAAGTGCCATGAAAGTAGATACAAAAACAGTTTGCCAGCTATCGATAATTATCGATGTCTTATCAAACTTTATCACTGAGGACAACTAATTTATCTGTGATTTCGCTGTAGTTTTTTTTTTATATTTAGTTAGATAGATAGCAACAACTGTGATAAAAAAATGGGGCAAGAAAAGAGTTGTTGTTAGTTAGTTAGGTACACTGAAAACATTTTAGTGCGATTAGTTTGTGAATTAGTAGTAGAAAGAGGGAGAGGTAGAGAGAAGAGAGAGAGAGAAGCGAAAAATTAAGATTTTAATTGAAGCTTTTAGCGTGAAATGAAATATAAATAGAAATGCCATAAGCAATAAACACAGAGACAGAGTGTCCTGTCAAGGGGGGGAGGGTGGGGGTGAGGTAAGTTGGCCTAGTTAACTGGAAATTGTCGAGCGTTAGTAAAGGTAGTAAAGGTATTAAAGGTCAAACGTCAGCAGTTTAGTTCGATTAGATTAATTAGCTAGAAGAGCGAAATTTAAATGCTTTCTCCTCTTCTTCTTCTTCTTATATATAAATGTATCTGGTAACGATATCAATCGCTGTCTCTGATGGCTAACATAATTGAGCCTGTCCAATTAACAAGTCTCCTCCTCCCCTTGCCCCCTTGCATGATTGGCAGCCAATTAGCTAAATGATAGTGTGTAAAGAACTTTGACAAATTGATATAAAAAAGCAAGTGTAATAATGTTCGAATAGGGCTAGGGCAGGGGTAAAAAATGTTTGCTTATCTTATCACAGAAAATTAACTATGTTTAATCTAAATATAAACAAGCTGGAAATCAGTGAAAATAACGTAATAGTGAGTTATCTAAGGAAAGTTCACATTGAACCCTTAAGAACAACACATTTATATTCTAACTTTTTCATATTTTCATTTGTTACGCTCTCTAACCCACAGAATAATGATGATATATGGCATGGTTTTATAAAAGAGGAGAATATATTTAACAACGCCTGCCCCATTAGCAATGACCACTAATCACAACAACAATTTGTGCACTGTGCGAAAATAATTTATGTGACAACGTGAGCAAAAAAAAAAAAAAAAAAAAAAAAGAAGAAAGAAATAAAAGAACTGAAAAGCAGTTGCAAATAAATCAAATAAAGCTGCAGAACGTGATCGGAAATCGCGTCAAAAGCAGGCAATATAAAGGGGGGAGGGGCAGGGGGGGAGGGGTTAGTAGCTGGATTTGACTAACAAATCTAACAACCTGTTTTGACAATTAAACGCAATAATTGAATTAAGGTCAGGCAAAAACAGAAGAAACAGAAGTTTTGCATTTGTATGAAAATTGATTTGGGTATGCTATAATTTATATATATATTTCAATATGTTGCCATTCTTTATGTTTTGAATAATGAATGGTGGATGGATGGATGGATGGATGGATGGATGGATGGATGAATGCGAATGAATGAATCGAATCGAGTCGTGAGCAAAGAGCGGAAGTAACACTTAACTCAAAAGCATATGGAGAGGGGGAGGGTGGGTGGAAGGGCACTCAACACACACACACACACACACACACACACACCAACACAGACACACAATGGTTTTGTGCTTGGGCAAAGTGACAAAGACAACACGTTTTTGTGCTAAACAACAACAACAAAAGCAACAACAACACAAAGTTACAGTAGCCTCTTGAACACCCTCCCCACCCTGCCCCCCCCCTTCCCCTTCCCCTTCTTCCAAAGTGGTATGAAAATGCGGGTATTTAAATTTAATTTGCAAGCTGACAACAAAAAAATGAAAGAAAGAAAAGAAAGAAAGCAAACGCTTTTCTTGACACATACCATATATGTGTGTGTGTGTGTGTGTGTGTGTGTGACAGGAAGTAGCAACACCCCCCTCCCCCCCATAGCTAAGTTATTTGAAAGCAAGTCAAGTCAAGCACAAAACCAAAAACTGAAATTCTGCTGGCATTCTAAGTGGTTTTCTTGGCTAGCCACAGGCACCCACAGGGGGGGTGGTGGTGGTGGAGGGGTAGGTGAGGAGGTGAGCCTGGCAAAGTAATAAATACACACACACACACACACACACACACACACACGCATATATGGACATACATTTGTATTAAAAACGTGTGTAAAGAGTGTATTTAGAGTGTGTTAATGTTGTTGTTGTTGTTGTTGTGCTGCTGAGTGCAACACATTTGTCAGGTGGTTGCCCCCACCCCCCCCATCCCCCCGCTGGAAGCTTTAAAAGCTTCACATATTAATTGAATTGTTAACCAAAGTACAAAAGCGTACAAAACCAATTCGAAGGGTTGCACAAAACGGGTCAAGTGTGATGAACAAGGGGTAGGTGGGGAGGGGGAAGGGGTGAAGGGGTGAAAGATGAAAGCGAGTAGGAAAAAGGGGAATTGTTAATTGATCGAATTAAAGCACAAATAATGTACAGAAAATGTTAATTCAGTTTTTAGCTGTTGGATGGAAAAGAGTATTTTAATAGCCAAAAATAAGATTTTTAAGGTTGGAAAAGTTGCCAAAAGTAATCAATAAAATAATATAAAGAAAAAAATAAAAAAATGTTACAAAGAAGTTCTGTTCACGTTTAAAACAAAGGTTACATAAAAAATTGTTACCAAATAAGTAAAAAAAATAAAAAAAATGTATATTTAAAGCCGCTTTCACTTTAAGCCTTCATAAATCCCTTGCACGAACATTTGAGAGTTGAATTTTTTTTTTTTTCAAAGTTCCTTTAAGCAGTAAAGAAGCTTGCCACATGGCTTGCAACGTGCTGCATAAATACCATGCATGATTGCATGTACAAAGAAGTGTTGCAGCAATTTCTACTGAATTCCACACAAATGTTCAACAAGCTTTTTCATCAATCAGAGATTTAAAGTCGATTCCAACTGTTTAAATAAGCTTTAAACACACACTTCATAATGTTTGCTTGACAATTGTTGTTGTTATTGCAGCTGGAAGTTAATAAAAATTCAAACTAAAACTCCGCATGCAAAGTCATTAAAACAATTAGCTAACTGCACTGCAACAAAACAGCTGTGCGAACGAAAACAACTGCAACAATCAGAGATAACAACAACAAAATATAAAGTAGGGGAAAGCCACATGAACAAAATAAAGTATTTTTTTTTTTATCACTCATACGCCGCAATGAGAATCAGAGAGGGGGTAAAAAGGGTGCTAACAAAACGCCTACATTAATTACAATGCAACAACAAATGAAGCCGCAAGTGTAATGTAATCTAAGCTACAGTTTATATATATATATATGTGCCTCTCTTTCTCTTCTCTGGTCTATGTGTAATCGAAAATGACTCATTTGAAAATACAGCAAGCAATTTAAATGGCACACACACACACACACTAATACTAACAAATTGACCTTTAGATTTTTTATATTTTAGTATGCGTCTTTCCGAATACAAACAAAGTTTTAGCATTTTTCTTGTGGCACTTAATCTTCTGAGATTCTGCGTCAGAGCAAAGTGCACCATAAAAAAAAAGTGCCATAAAAACCACCTGCAAGCCAACAACAACAACAATTCGATGCTGACAAAAGCTAAGAGCTATGCGACAGCAGTGAATGAATCATTATATTACCAAACAACTAAAAGCTAACTAGTTTTTCACCATGATGCAAAATATACATTTTTAAACTTATTCTTAAATAATAATTCCCTCAGATTAACTGTTTGAAAAATTCCGCAAATTGCTGACATCATCAACAACAACTTTTATATATAGAACACAATAACACCTTCTTTCTATTATTCCATAATCGTTACAATTGTTGTTGCACATAACAATGCCACAATGTTGAATCATCAAAACAACATGACTTCTATGACGCTTCGTCAGCTGATCGAGAACGAGCGATAAACGATCGTAATATATTGCCGGGAGATGCCGGTACCTGCTATACATATATATAAATATATATATATATATGGTATATAAAGTAGCGAGTTTTAATTTCAATTCAAAGTATTACGAATGCTGAATGACGAATGTTCTCAAACAAAGAGAGGCACAGTAAAAACAAAAAGCAGTTGACATAATTTTCTCTTGTTCTTCTAACCAACTGATAAGAAAAAACGCGCTCTAGAAAAAAAAAGGCAGCCGACTATTTTTACAGTGGAACACACAACTTGTGGAACTATTTATCGTTTATTTAGTGACAGTTGTTGTTGTTGTTGAACGAACGTGACGGTAGCTACAATTTTGGTGTGTGTGTGTGTGTGTGTGCTGATAAGAATTTGCCATTTATTCTGAGAACGTTATTCTGGGAATTCACAATTATTGTTTTTTTTTGCTTCTTCTGTTTTTATAGCAAGTGCAACAACAGCTGCCATTACAGAAAAATATATATATACTATATCTGAACATTTAGTTCGTTAACGGATTTGCTGATATGATAGTTAAAGGAAATTGATAAAAATTTATGAATGCACTTCCAAGAAATTGTGTTTTTTTTTATCTATATGCATTTATATGCCTGCAGCTGTTGACATCCTGTTAAGACTACAGTGAACAATCGATAAGTGGGAAGGTTTCGTTTTTAATTAAGTTTTTTTTTTTTTTTTTTTTAAACTATAAAAACTATAAGAACTAGTTAACGCCGTCTACTTTGCGAATGATCACTGTAGCCATTTAATTGGTTAGACAAAACTATTTTAATCCTCTTCAAACACTTTTAGTGCTCCATTTTCTTTTAAATGTTTGATTTAAACTTGATATTTTAACTTAGACTATCAAGAAAATATTAAGTTACCAAGTTTTGTGAAACTTATAATAAACTTTGTTTTTGTGAAAAATATATTTTTTGTGACAATGTTTTCAATAAAACTAATGACTTTTATATCCTTTTATTCACATACATTTTTTGTATTTAGAAAGAAAATCTGAAAATCTGTATTTTTTTCTTTTTTTTTTTTTTCTATTTATGAAATATTTGTGGGAGAAAATTGCGTTTTGTGTGATGATGATTTCCAACATTTTTTTCAACCTTTTATATATTTGTTATTGCTGCGCTTTTCTTCCCCGCCCCCCTCCTCTACCGCTCCATGTTGTTTTTGTGTTGGATTTGCATTTTTAAGCACGTACGTTAAATTATAGCAACAACAGCAACAACAACGCCAAAGCAACCCCCAATGCAATAAAAGAGCAGGATGACAGGTTAGGGGGGAAAGGGGGGGGCCAACTTTAGCTAACAAATTGCTGTGTTGTGTATTTTTTCCCCGTATCCTGGCAAAGTTGTCCAGGAAGTTGTCGACGCCGCGCGATAAGTGCAAGCAAAGAGAGAGCGAGAGAGAGAGAGAGAGAGGAAAAGAGAGGGAATAAAAGGGAATATGTAAATCAAAAATTGGCAAATAAAACCATAAAAGCGTTGGCCAGGACATAAAAAGAGCCGAACTGAAAGCCAAAAGCGTTAAACAGATGAAACACTACTCAAAAAGAAGAAGAGCAAAAAGAAAGAAGAGCAAAATGAAGAAGAAGAAGAGCACAAAAAGCGCCTTTAGAGACGTCAGCAATCTATTTTTTCGCTTGTTTTCTACATTTTGTACTTTTTTTTTTTTTGCACGTTTTGTGTTTTTACAACTTTTACTTTGTTACCGAAAATAAAACAAAGGCGCCCTTAGGGGATGTTTGTTGTTGTTGTTGTTGTTATTGCTGCTATTATTTGCCCAGGCAGGTTAACGATGTCTGTTTAGGTGAGACAAGTGAGGGGGGGAGTGGGTGGGAAGGTAGAAAGAGAGACACACCAGAGAGAGAGAGAGAGAGAGGCGGCAAGAAGAGGGTGCAATGACTGCAATTCTGCTAGTGTATGTGTGTGTGTGTGTGTGTGTAAAGGAGAAAGTTTTATTCTGCCCACTCACACACACACACACACACACACACACACACACATACACACACAGAGCACCCATCCTGCATAGCAATTTGAGCAAGGGGTTGCCAGACAACAAAAAAAAAAAAGAAGATACAATGTATGAGAAAAAACGGGTGAAGAAAACTTAAGGGGGGGAAAATTACGTGACACCAAAAAAAAAAAAAATATATCGCGTCAAATACATTGCCCTCACACAAAAAAGGGTTTAACCTTGGCAGTGAAGTGGGTGGGGGGGGGGGGGGGGAGTGTAGGCTAATCAGTTGGTTGGCTGTCACGCTGTTTGCCTCGCGACGGGGGGGCACAACTTGAGAGGGGGGAGGGAGCGGGAGGTTTGTTGCACTCTTTCGTGCATGGCACTTAAATCAACTCCAAGGCTGACTAATCGCCTCAAAGAAAAAAAAAACTCTAGCTTACGGGTGCGAAAAAAACGGACAGACAACAACACAACGACAGACAACACCAACACACAAAAAAAAAAAAAAAAAAAAAAAAGCGCGTGATAAGACAAAAAAAAAAGAACTAAAATAAAATGTACGAAAAATGTGCATAAAATGTGAGAACAAGTCAAGATAACAAAAGTATGTATGTTGTGTGTGAATGTTTCTTTAGATTAAAACTGAGTCTGCAATTTTATTTTGTACTAACCTCCAAAGTGCTGAGCTGATTAACCCACTGGTAAGCCTAGAAACAAATGCAAATCGTACATACATATCAGACATGTGTGAGACAGACAGATAGAGAGAGAGAGAGAGAGAGAGAGAGAGAAGATGAACAGACACAAATATATATGTAGCAAGAAGCCTTAATAAATTGCATACGTGACAATTGGAACGATTATTATTAAATACAAATAGGAGAAAAAACAATGCTGAAATAAAGTTGTCAACTTGACATACTCGAAACGAACACACATCAGCTGATTAACCAACACTCTCAACACTTCTATTTTGAAGCCGCACATACAAAAAAAACAAAAAAGCCGCTATAAAACGTTCATGTGTGTGTATGTGTGTGCCGCTCTGGTTCTTTCTCTCGCTCACTCTCGCTTGGCAAAAACTAAATGAACTAAAAGCTGCCAAAAGTTTCATCGAAAAACAGCAACAACAACAAAACATTAAACAAAAGCCGCTATGAAAATTTTGCAAACACAGACACATAGACAAAAGCTGACGGCTGTGGCTCATTTAATTTTTCACACAAGCAAATATGTACAACAACAACAAAAGCATGGTAATAAATTTTATTTAAACGAAATTCGGCAAAAATGTTTTGCTTTGGCTGTTGCTTTTGTTGTTATTATACTTTGTCAGACATTGAACTTTATTATGACCGCTTTTTTCAGCGAATTTCTGTGTGTGGGCGCAAACCGAAAGAGCGTAGCGAAAAAAAACAACAAATAAAATTAAACAGACAATTGAGAGCCATACACGCACACACGCACACACCGACTGACTAAGGAGAAGAAGCAGCAACATAAATATACATAGTTTGGCTATATTTTGTTATTATTAATTATTTTCGAGGTAGTCTTATTAAAATTATGCCCTTTGGGAAATTTCTTTTATTTACTTTGTTTTCTGTTTGACAGCTGCTGCTGGAGAATGACGAAGACGTTGACGTCGACGACGTTGGTGGCGTTTGCTTTTTGCCGCTGCTTCTTTACTTTTCTATTGCACACACACAGACACACACACACGCACACAGAGTCGCATGAGGATACGCACACAGCTGCACAAAGCTTTCTGCTGTTTACAAACTTTTGCGACGTTTTCAAGTGCGCCCCGAGACGTAAGTGAGAGAGAGTGAGAGAGGATGAGAGCGCGCGATTGCGGTTTCGTTGTCGGAGCGGCAACGTAAGCTTTAACTATTTTTCTTGACTTTGCTTCTTTAATTTTTTTTTTTTTAATTTTTTTTTTGTTTTTGTCTTTGAGTGTATAAAAAATATGTATGTATTTATTTTGCTTGCTTTTGCACACTGCTCCGGCCGCTTTTTGCAAAAACGCTTTAATAACTTTCTATTGCTATTTTTATATTTTTTAATGCCGTTTCACACACACATACATATACATACACATATATACAATGACAGACAGCGGCGAACTACGACGACGACGAAGGCAATGCAAAGGAAACAATGAAAAAACCGCACAGACGATAATATTTCACTACCTTATTGTTATAATTTTATAATTTTTGCAATAATTTTTTAATAGTTGCTGTTCTCTTGCTGCTGCTGCTGTTGATTTTGTTGTTGTGGTCGTTGTTGTTGTTGTCAATGATGAGGATGATGACGAGACGACGTCAGCTTTAAGTTAAGCACACGCAATTCACGCACACATATACAGAGAGCAACGACAGACGAATAGAGACGAGAAAAAGTATGCACAAACACAGTTAGCTATCTCTAGAGTTGTGTTGTATTGTGGTTGCTGCTGCTGCTCTTCTTGTTGTTGTTGTTGTCGGCGCGTACACGTAGCAAAAATTTGCAATCTTTGAACAAACAGTATGAACAAACGAACAAACGAACGGACGAACAAACAGTGACAGTAGTGTCCAGCCCAGCTGATTTCAATTTTGTTTGAATTTCTTCGTTTTGAAACACGCGCACAACGAACTGGCCACGACAAAAATTAAAATGAAACTGAATTGCAAAGACAAGCAACGGCAAACACAGTCCAGAAACCGGTGGAGAGCAAAGAGCATGCGCAGTGCTGAGCCAAAGAGAGCTACAGATAGGCAGAGAGAGAGACAGAGAGAGAGAGAGAGGGAGAGAGAGAGTGTGTGCCTGCTTCTTCAAGTGCGAGTGAGTCAGCCTCATATGAATGAATGGGCGGCTTTCTGGCCGAGCTGGCAGCAAAAGCAAAAGCGTGAGCGGCTAAATAGAAAAATGTTATAGAAAAGCGCCGGTATGCACTGCAGCGATGTCTCTGGCACAAAACGGAACTACACCACAACGTTACTCTGTGCTCACAACTGCTAGCGGCTAGCGGTGCTCTCTCTAACCCCCGCTTTTGACAACAAACTCTGCCACCGGAAAAAAGCAATTGTGGCGGGGGTGTTTTTTTTGCTTGGCGCTGAGAGCGCCACCAAGAGAAAGACAGACAGACGGGCAGACAGACAGACTGACAGAACGTGAGAGAGCAACAGAGAGAGGTAGAAGCTACGTTGACGTCAACGACGTCGCTGACGCCTGACTCAACCGCAGCGCTGCCGCCGCTGCCACCGCTGCCACCACCCAGATTCGCACAGTGGAGCAGAAGTCGAGCATATTGTAGCAATTATTACTTCATTCATCAATTTTTCAGCCGTTCGCTTTTGGCACTTTTCGTTCGCTGTTCGCGTGTAAAACGACGTTAATTGCCAACGGCGTCGGCGTCATCGTCGTCGTCGGCGGCGCTGGCGTCACTTTTGTCATGGTTTCAGCAGCCAGCGGCCCTCCCTCTTCACTTTTACACTATTCGCCAGAAAACAACAAAAAAAAATTTCAAAACAAGTGGTTTTTGGCATTTGGCGAACGCGTGAGAAACCAATTTCAAACGGTCGGCGCCGTCAGCCCATCGACAACGTCAACGTCGGCAGCGACGTCGTCGTTCGCTTATGTTCCCCATTACATTTTTGGCATTCAGCTGTCAGCTGGCGCTTCGTTTAGCGTTGACGTCGACGTCGGCGTTGGCGTCGTTGCGGGACTTGACCGTTTTCTGCGATGACTTTTCAAGCCAATTTTCGTGTGAATGTGTTTTTTTTTTGGCTGTTTGTTTTGTTTATTTTCGTTGTATGTTTGCAGCTCGTAAACATAAATCATCTATTAAATATAATGCGTTATTTAATCGTCATTTTTAAAGGCTATAGACTCGAAAAATAGTTGCAGTCATTATAATCATTAAAGTGGAATTTATTACACTGAGCAACTTCAAAGTGCCCATAAAGATAAGCCAACAAAAATGTTTGGCAGTGTGGCCAAATGTCAAAAGGAAACTGCAGCAACACTTGACAGCTGATACGAGAGCTTTTACCTGACATAACTGTCACATGAATTAACCATGAAACAAGTTCTTGAACTGACACTTAGTATGTGTTTTAAGAGTTGCCAACACAAATGTTTTTATTTAGATCACAGCATTAAATATTTAAACTCTACAAAAAATAAACCTTTCTCAATAGAAAACACGTCACGAGATGTGCAAAAAATAAACAAATTTCTGCGCATTTGTTGACAGAAACCCGTTTTTCTGCGAATTCTATTTAATATTCCCATAAATCACATGCGACAGACAGTTTGGCTTTTAAATTGTTTACCTTCGCGTAAGTGATTGATGTTTACTAGAAATAAACAATAAGATGGAAGTTACCCCGTGTCGTATAATTGAAATGGGAAAAAATAGATATTGAGGTTAGAATTGAACTTTGCTCTTCAAACTCAAATTAGTTAATGTAGCATTTTCTTTTTCTCTTTTTTTAGACAAGCGATAAGAAAAGTAATCACAGCAACAACACAAAAGTAACGTTATCAATGATAAACAGCTATTTGGGCTTCGCTTTGGGAAATGGAAATTGGGGGAAAAATAAAGAAAAAACTTTGACATCGCACGAAATTGCAAAGGCAAATCAGTAAAATTTGATAAAGATAATACAAATGATATACAAATATAAATAAAAAAAGGGACCAAAATACACAAAGCAATTTTCAATGGGGAATAACAAGTTTATATGGCTTGCATTTGGTAAAACAGCAAGAATAGCAGACAACAAAAAATATCAGTTGATAAAAATGACAACAACAAATGACAAATTCCATACGCAAGAAAAATCACATGTGTCGGATCAAGAGAGGGGGGGGAGTGATGGGACAACAACGCGAAAGCAAAAGCAACGATAATAGCAAAACAAACGACCAACTGACTGAACGACAGTAGACGATGGGCGAGACACAGCGGCGAGGGCGAAGGGTGAGGTGAGGGCGCGACAAAGCGGAATTTTCAATTGAAAACGAATGCGTATAAATGCGCCCATATGGAAAATACACAAACCAAGGGATGAGGAGGGCCGCCTCTCTCTCTCTCTCTCTCTTTGTCTCTTTTTTTGTGTGGTGCAGAAAATTGCTGCCTGCGTCACACAATTGCTTATCGGCCGCCTTTCATTGCCTGCAATTTTTATGCTGGTGCCGCGCAGTCGGCGTCGGCGTCGGCAGCGTCAGGGTGTGAATGCGTTAAAATGATCTGGCAGCCACCCTTCTTCCTTGGCTTTAGCTGTGTTTGCTTAACTGCTGGTACCAGCGACGCCAACTTCAACGTCAACGTCAAAGTCAGCGCAGCATCTTTCACTGCTATTTGTACAACTGTTACACAAAGTCGACGACTGTTGCTTCCCACTTGAAGGCACAGTTGGAATTTGATGTTTGTCCAACTTTAACTTTTTCCTCCACCTACGCGCAGACAATTACATATGTACATCACAGTAGTCCCCCAAGAAGTAGCGTTTTCAGTTTTTTGATTTAATAAAATAGAAACGTTCTAGAAATCATAAGTCAGTCAGTTTTTCAATTATTTATCAATCTGAATCACTTCCGCAATCAAAGCGTTTCAATTAGCGAGCAATCACTGTACTCTAACTGTGTATCATGCCATTCTTTTCACTTGCTTTTGCTTCGTTTTATCTCATGTGCATAACTTTTGTTCATTTCGCCCCATTTCATTTCGTTTACAGGTAGTCAAGAAATTAAAAGCTCGTTATTATTATTTTTTTTTCTTTCCTTTACCCTGCTCTCCTCCTCATCGTCATCGTCATCGTCATCATCATTCGTATTCCTTATCAGTTAAACGTGCTCACTTACGCTCTCTTACTCCCACTCCCTCTCCTTTGGGCGACGCTCATGGTGACGTTGGCAGCGCAGCCAGCAGCACATCTAGCTGGTAAATGCTTTGACGAGTCATCAATTTGTGCGGCTTCTTTGCTAAAGGCGACTAACGTTGACCATATCCCTATCGCGCTCTCTCTCTCCCTCTCTCGCTCTTCGCCTCTTTATCCAATGCTCCCTAATCTGGCACTATACCCGCTGCTGCTGCACGACCCGCAGCAGCCCACATAACGGCATACCAATACATAAACACACACACACACTCACGTATAAGCAAACATTTATTGCATGTTGCTTGTCAATCGTCGATTGTTGTTGTTGTTGTGCAATGTCGATGTCTTCGCACAACGGCAAATTTATCGCAAAAAGGGAAAATAAATATAAATGTGTATCCAAATAAATGAGTAAACATGTGTGCGTGTGTTTGCTGTATAAATATGCGATTTTTATTAGAGTTGAGGGATTAAACGGTTAATGACAAACACATTTGTGCAATGCTTTTATGTTTTGTTATGATTTTGTTTTTGTCTCTGTCTTTATTATATTTTCTATCATTTCGTTTGCTGGATTTTCTGGGTCATCATACAGCCACGTCAATGTGCAATGTAGTAAAAAAAAAGGGGCGTCGATCAATATGGATGAAAACATAATGAACCATTAAATCATCAGTCAAATCATACACACATATGTACATATGTACATATGTACATACAAATACACATTTATAACATTAAAGTAAAGTATCATGTTATATGCACAATAATCGGTATTATTGGATTACCTTTAGCTTATCGTGCTTGTGTTTTGCCTTTATTGCAAAATCAGCTTCAATTGATATTAACACAAAAAAAAACATTCATCGTTAAACTCCTACGTATGTATGTACATGTGTAGTATCAAAATGAGCTCATTGTATTAGAAAAGTCATCGCTTCACGTTCTATACTCGTGTTTAAACGAAGTAGCTTAAGCTTGACTATGAAATACCCTATAAGCTGACTTGACTGTTAGAAGAGTAATGTGATTTGAGCTTTGAGTTATTTTATTTTTAGTGTCATACCATGATTAAAAAATTATTGCTTTTAAAAATCGCTTTTAAATTGACAAAGTTGTGGCCTAGTTTCATTTTAAACTTTAAGTGCAGGGTATTGCAAGAAACAAATCAGGCAGACAGCTTGGATATGTAACGGAACTTTGCTAAATGCTTTCACCTGACGTCAGTGGACGTCGACGATAGCAACCGCAGCCGCAGTCGCAGTCAACGTCAACGTCAACGTCAACTTCGACGTTCAGCATTTGCATTTAATGCGAAGTAGCAGCAGCAAAAAGCAATTGGATAAAAATAAACACACGTACATATGTTAAAGTCGTTATCATGCCCAGAAAACCCAGGCAAAGAAATGTAAGAAGAAGAAGCATACAATATGGAAATCAGTTGAGTTGTTTATCGCAACGATGTTTTAGGTCACAATGTCTATGAGAATGAAAATATCTAAATATTTATCGGACTGTTTTCCCAGATATATAAATAACAACCAAAATAGTCATATTTTGTGGGCGTTTTTTGTCTTGCTTATCGATTTTTTTGGACAACTTTTTTTGATGTTGGTCAGAATTATGTTAGGGTATTTGGTATTAGGCATGTTTAGTTTATCAGCATTGCGATAAGGCAGAATTAGTCGACAGGAAATCAGAAAGAAAGCAAGATTACTTTAGTTAACGTTATTATTTATTTGGGGGTGTTGCCAAAGGAGATAAGTTAGAGAGGAAATGCAGTTTGTTTTTTTGCCATTAAATATTACTAAAACAAAGTAAAAGCTTAGAAATAAAGTAATTAAACTTAAATATTTAGATGTTTAGCTATAAAAATTATAAACTCATTAAAAAGAAACGGGAAAAACTTAAAGGAAAACTCATTTTCCGAGTTACGCGCCTTGCGGCAAGTTACAGAGAAATGAAAAAATAAAAGAAAATGTGGCAAAGGAATTTTACAAATGTGGCGAGAAGGAAAATACCAAGAAAAAAAATGTGTAGAAAAATGCTTGTTGTGGTCGGGGGGTAGGCGTGGCAGCTGCCTCCTTTTGGCTAGAAATAAGCAAAATTGCATTAACTGCATTCGTTGGCAAGGCAAGGGGAAGGCGAGAGGGTGGGGCAGGAAGAGCTTGGCATCCTGTCAAGCCTGTCACCTTGAGAAAGGAATTCTCCCTCAAGGTTATGTCCTGTCCAAGATGGAATTAGTTTAAGACACTTAACTTGTAATTTGAGGAAGGTTAAGAAAGGGAGAGGGGGGGGGGGGGGGAGGGGTGGTATTGGTTATATACTTATATGTAATCTGTGCATATAGTTTGAGCACGAAATCACATTTTGCTTATCAAGGCTTCCACTTAAGCAAGGACAATTTAAGTGTTAATATCAACACACGATTATAACGGGATTGTGTGTGGGTGTGTGTGCGTGTGGGTGTGTGTGTGTGTGTGTGCGTGTGTCCATTTTAATGATATCATAAGCATGGAAAACATAGCCATTAATGGACATCAAACATAATGACAACAACAGCAAGGGAAGGGAGGGGAAGGGAAGGGCAGGCAACATTTTCTAGACATGTCCCCTGTCTTGGCTTAACTTAAATTAGGCTCACACACACACACACACACACGTGTTTGATACGCCTGCGCATAAAGTTTCAATGTAATCATAATATATATTTCAATACGTTTAAATGACAAGACAGAAAATTGATAGAGGGGCAGGGAGAGAATGAAAAAGTGATAGGTGGGCGGCGGGGGAAGTAAATTGTGTGCATGCATAAATCTGATATCTTAATGAGTGTGTGTGTGTGTGTGTGCATGAATGGGACAACACATGAATGTGGCATATGGAGATATGTGTAAGCGTAACAACAACAACTAATAAGGAAGCTATTTTCGGCCATCCGAAAACTAGGAAAAGAATTCAAAAAATGTTTGTTTTTACACAAAGTACAAAAAGTGCAAGAAACGAGTGTATTTATTTGAAGTGCTTATAAACAAGAGATATTTTTATATTTAAAATAATAATAACATTTCCACTTACCTCTTTTCCATTTAAGTATAACAAAGAGAACGATTGGACAAATATTTATTTGTCATTCACACATAAAAAATGTTTGTATTGAGTGATTTTAGTAGACACAAAAATATGTGTGTGTGTGTACAATCAATATATTTATATTTAATAACAATTACACACGCATGCTGAAACATTTATTTATACTTTCACTCACACTTCCGCATTATGTAAAAACGTCACTAAATTCACCAAAATCAGTGGAGCTTACTTGAATTTTTGAGAATCGAGGAGAAGGGCAGTGTCTTAATAGTCGTTAATTTTAAACGATACGTAAACAAAACGTAGCTTAACGTAAACGTAATGTTAACGTAACGTAACGTAAACGTAACGTAACGTAAACATAACGTAACGTAAACATAACGTAACGAACTATTAAGACACTGCTCTACTCCTCGATTCTCAAAAATGTAGGTAAGCCTTGTTGATTTTGGTGAAAATTTTGTGCCGTGTTTACGTAACGGGCAAGTTCGAGTGTAGTTATAATAATATAATGTTTCAGCATGCGTGTGCAATTGTTATTAAATATAAATATATTAATTGTACACACACACACATACTTATATATTTTTGTGTCTACTAAAATCACTTAATACAAAAATTCTTATGTGTTTACGACAAATAAATATTTGGCCAATCGTTCTCTGTGTTATACTTAAATGGAAAAGAGGTAAGTGGAAATGTTATTAATATTTTGAATATAAAACAAGTAAGGAAGCTATTTTTGGCCATCCGAAAACTATATACAGTGCACGCTCGATAACGTGATACTAATTTAAACCGAGGGAGTTCACGTTAACAAAAAGTATCAATGAATTACAATTTAACATGTAACCATTTATTGTATTATGGATATAATAAAGTGAAATGATTAAACAATTCAATCTTTTTTTGTGTTTTTTTTTTCTATGAACACAGAGTTTTAGAGGAGCAATGCAAAAAAATTTGTTCATGTTTTGAGGTGCTCATAGAAACGGGCGTCGCTGTATGTACAATTGAAAATTATTTAAACGGTACTAACTGAATGTTATCAATTACAGACCAAGCGTACTAAATGTCCAAAGCTAGCCAAAATGAACAATTTTCCAAATGTTTTTTTAACTTTTCTTCATCTTTTTGACACAGTTTACAACCTCTTAACCTTGATTTCATACATACCACTTTTTTGTTTCCCTCTTACACCCCATACTTTTTACTCTCCCTTTTAAACCACATTAAATTGAAACTTGACAACTTAACACTCAACAAACGGTTATAAATAGAAAAAACTCACAGCAAAAAATGTTACCCTGGAGATAATCTAGTACTTTTTGACCAGTTTAATGCTAGCACTACTCAATTTACATTCTAACCACATAAAAAAAAAAAAAAAAATGAAGCAGAGCAAGAAAAAGTAGAATCAAATCCATTAAATTTAGTTCAGTTGGGCAGCTCATTAGAATTGAGTTCTGGGGCTAGGGCCATAAATCATTTCAGTTTCTGAGCTGCATTTCCATAAATTTAATGAACGTTAAGTGTGAGAAGAAGAAGAAGAAGAGAGGGAGAGAGGGGGGAGAGAGAAACTGGCGCTAACAGAAGCTGCCGAGAAGCGAAACCAATACGTGGTCATCAGTCAGCCCGTAATTCAATGTAAGCCGATACGAATTCACACACACACACACACACACACTAACACACATGGGAAGTAGGTGTGGTGTGGTGTGGGTGGGATTGGGTTGGGGTCTGGCTTGAATGACGCGCCAACTTGGGGCAACATTTCACACATGCCGCCGGACAGTTTTGGTTGACAGCAAATCTGAATTTGATCGGAGAGCGCAAACATTAAAAGCGCAATTTAAAAAGCCACTGCCAACGACAACAACAACAACAACAACAAAATGTGATTTATGAACGTCCCCACGCTCTGCCCCATCCCCTTCGTCTCTACCTAATTTTGACTGGCTAAAATTACACGAACAAAAAGTAGAACAAAATAAAACGAATAAGAACATTTTAACTTCTTAACTTACGAAGCTAAAATGCTCTAGCACAAAGTTTTTTGGAGAGAATTTTGAACCAATTTGTCCAATGAATAATTACTAGAATAAAAAAATTAAATTTAACTACTATTGATAATGGTTAAAATTTAAATTCTTTATTTTTTCAAGCGTTACATGCTCCACAACAAAATCAAAATACCCTTCCAACAATAGTAACTAACAAAACAAAAAAAAAAATAAAAAAATTAAAAGAAATGCAGGAAATGAGCAAAAGCTGATAAACGTGGCGTATGCGCAATGTGTGTGTGTGTGTAAGTGTGTGTGTGTACGCTTAGTCATGCTGAAGTGGAAAGAGCAAGTGGAGGAGGGAGGAGGGGAAAACGGTATCAGAGTTTGGGGGTTTTGCTAAAATATTGACATTAGTTCTTGTTGCTGTACGGAACTTTTCTAATTTCCAAACACGCTTCAAAAAAACCCAAAAGGTGAATAACGAAATAAAAAAAAGAGAATTTAATAAAAAAAAAGTGTTGAGCAGCGCGTAAATTGGCAGGGGGGTGGGGGGGTGGGGCAGGTTGTGCTGGTTACAATGACAGCCCTTTGTTTGGCTTTTGACTAACCGGGACGTCACTTAACGGCAGTTTTCAGCCCGCTTCTCGCCGTTCGCCATTTCGGGTTAAGCCCCATAACATGACGCGTTTTTTTTTCGTTCTCTCCCTTTCTCACTTCACGACTTGTTAAAAGTGTCAATTTTCGCTTTACGACGCGTGGGCGTGGGGGGCGTGGCCAAAGAGACAAGTGGCTGCTGCCTCTGTTTGTTTATGCTCACACGGCTGAAGGGAGCGGGGCGGGGCGGTGCGGTGCGGGAGGCTGACAACAAGTCGCTAAAAAGGCGCTAGGTAGCAAAAACGAGAACGCCACCTTCAGGGAGTCGAAGGGGGGGAGGTGGGGTGTGGTTTGGGGTTTCCATGTCCATGGCGAGAGCTGTGTGACAACGTTGGGGGCTTATTGTGTTACACACACACACACACACACACAGAGAGAGAGAAGGAGCTGGAAGCTGTCAGCTACTTTTTAGTCCTCTCTGACAAAATTGCCAATTAAAACGTGCCACAAGCTTGGGGCATGTGCAGCACACAGGACCCAGACCAGCCTGTTATGTTGCTCTTCTTGTGCTTTATCGTTTTTTTTTTTTTTTTTTTTTTTTTTTGTAGCTTTGAGCCGATTAAGTGGCAGGCAAACAAAGCAATGCGGCATACTTCAGCTAATAGTTAAAAAAAAAAGAGAAGCTCCTTTAATAATTAAGCACAAAATTGCAGCGTTTCGTGAACCAATTTTTGCTGTTGTTAATTCTCTTGGCTTCTGATTAAAGGCTTACAAATTGTGGCTCGCTTCTTTTGTTTGAGTTTTTGGTTAAGTTGTAATCCTGGCAAGCCAAGTTAGCAGAGTTGCGTTTAAGCCTTTACTTACCACCAGGTTGTAAGTGAAAGTTTTTGGTCTTCGACAGTAAAATTGATTGTGTAAACTTACCTGTAAAGAAAAAAGAAAAAAAGTTTGAAAAGATTCAAGTACAAGTTAAAAATACTTAAAGCTAACATTCATCAAGATAGTCTCACAATATGTTTCATCTATCAAACTCAAATATATATATGTATATAGTATTTCTTGTACATAATTGACAAGCTGCCAACGTTAGTCTACACCTTAAGAGTATCCAAACATATCTTTCTTTTGGGCTCATTTGTTTTGGTCAACATTAAAAAAATAACAATTTGTCAAATAAATAAGCAAAAAAAAAAGAAATAAGGCATAAAACAAAAGCCAAATCTCAGTTCAATTTGAAGAGGATGATGCTCCAGTTTTATTTGGCACATGACAAGAGTAGGGAAGCTTCAAGAGATAGGGGGAGAGGGAGGAATGTGTAGAGAAATGCAAATATTGATTGATGTGCGTTTTGGGGCATGCCACGAACTAAGATTGATGATTGATAGTGTCGCATAAATATTAACAATTCATGACGCACAATCCGGTCAAACAAATCGCAGACCTTAGCAGGGTGGTAAAGAGAGAGAGAGAGGAAAAGAAGGGGGGCTGAAGTAGAAGCTAGAGAAAACGTGCTAAAAGTTGACAAGTTGACTGCTCCAAAAACAAAAAGATGAAAAGCAAAAAAAGACGAAAACAAATCTCACGCAAAAGTCATAGAATATTAATGAAGAACGGTCGAGACTTTTGTGTGTGTGTGTGTGTAACAATTGTATGCGCCCCCCTCCCTCCTTCTCTTCAAAAAAAAAGGTGTTGAATGCAACAAAAGCGAATCAGCAACAACAGTCTCTGGACACGCATCAACGAAAGTTGCATGCCTCAACGACAATGACGCAAATAGTAGAAGAAATTGTGAGGGAATCATTGGAAGAATCTGAAGAATGCCGCTTTGCATACATTGGAGAGCTTTGTTTGATTTAAAAGGTGATTGAGTTGGAGGAAGGTTGAAGGGGAAAGATGACAATAGCGTTAAATGCAGAACAAAACTGATGAGGGTAAAAATAAACTGTCAGAACAGGGTATTTTTTAGAAGTTGACAGAAAGGAAGTTTTGGGTTTGAAATACAATTTTTACTTCAGTAAGCGCTACAAACATCACAACAAGTTGCAAATACCCTTCGCAGAAGAGAAATGCCCATAAAAACTGTAACTAAGATCCTCGCCCATATAGACAATTGGGTGTTGCAAGTAAAGTTTTTTTTTTCATGGTTTCGGTTTTCGGTTGAAAAACAGGAAAATGAAACGAAGAAGAAAAAGATGAAAATTTCGTTGTTGTTCTATGACATTGTTGCTGTTGTTGAGTTGCTTTCTGCATTTCAGTCACGTTTGACATTCATATTTGTTTTGAAATTACGAGCTGCTGTGTTGCAAGGAGGCAAGCGGCAAGCGGCAAGCAGGCAGGCAGGAAGTGCGAACAAAAAACAGCGCGTGGGTGCGAGAGATGCAATGCCAATGAGGGATGAGTTGTTGTTGTTGTTGGGAGGGGTGGGGTTGGGGGAAACTGCGTTGCGTTGCGTGCAACATCGCATATTGTTGTTGTTGTACAGTTTCTCGTTTAACTTTGTTGACACTTCGTTTGATGAAGTGTCCTCAGCTCAACTTGCTTCAACTCGATTTTCTATGTTTTTTTTTTTTTTTTTTTTCACATTTTCTAGTAATTTTTTTTTTTTGCTGCTGCTGCTGCGGGAAATGTCATAATTGAATATGTCTGCATCTTCGTTTCGGTCTCTTGAGTGTGAGAGATATCTAGACTGGAGTTTTGAATTTCTATCGCCAGCCAGGCAGCTCCAACTCGATTGGGACATTTGCCAGCGCTTCTCTCGTTTCTCTCGTTTCTCTAGTCGCAAGGCATTAAGGAAAATTGAAAACGAACCGACAGCAGCAGTTGATTGAGAGAGTGCGAAGAGTGAGAGCCGTTGGGGGAATTGTTGATAGTTGATTGTGAGCTATAACGAGACACACACACACATACGCACACACACACACAAGACACACACAGCTCAATAACATACATAAAGTGTGAAGTACGCAAATGAAGAAGCTGCTGCAGACAGCTTATCCTTTGCCTTTCGCTTACACATGTGCAAATTTCATTAAAAATTCTTCGTATAGTTTTATAACCTTCATGAGTTTGTCAGCACCAAAGTGATTTTCGATTATAAAATTGAGAATTTGCTTTTGTTTACTATTTCAAAAGAGAAAAATAGTTGCATTTGTGAGAACTTAGTTGTTTATTAATAAAAATCATCAAACTATCTTGCATCGTGACAATCTTTTACTATAAAAAGAAAATTATTTGAATATGTTGCAATTTTGATGTAATAATCGATAGCATTTTTAATCAGTGAATTTTCTTCCATCTTAAAGTTTTTAAGCTATTAATTCTTAAAGTCTTTCCTTGCACATTTCGTTCACTTCAAATGCACATTAATCGAGCTATTTGTAATTTAGGGCTTAGCAAGAAATATATGTATGTGCAGCAAATTGCAAAGTTTGCAGCTGCCAACACCTTTTGCCAAAAAAATCCAAGTAAATCCCCATTTCCAAGTAAAAAGCGCAAAACATTTAATTTCAATTTGGCCCAAAACGCAACAGCCATAAAAACAAAACAAAAAAAATAAATATATTTTTCAGAGGGCAGCAAGAAGGCAAAGAAATAAAATGCAACAACAAATGTGGCGCTAGAAACTTGCACTTTATGCATTAATTCAAAAATCGTGTTCAGCTGGCAACCGCAGTAACTTTCCCCCTCCCCCCTTCAGCATACAGTGCGAAAGTTGGCAACGCTGACATGTGTGTTGCCAACCAAGCGAAACCTAAAAACTTGCCAACAAACATACGATTGCATGCAAGAACTTTAAGTCCCCAGTGGCTGTTGCTGCACCTGCCCCAAAAATAGAAGAAGCAGAAGCAACAATGCGTATGGGAACTTACAGAACAGCCCTCGGGGCGTGCCCAAAAACTTGGCAGGCAACTTGAAAGTTGAAGTTGAAGTTGAAGCTGAGGCAAAAACAAAAATGAACTTTGTACTACGCGTCTCGTCTCGTTTCTGCCGCACGCAGTTTCAATATTATGTGCGAAAATATTTGCGCCGAATTAAAAAAGAGCAAAAGAGACGAAAGAAAGAAAGAGAAAGAGAGGGAGAGGGAGAAAACTCTGTGCACGTATGCAGCGCACGCGACGCAATTATCCTGAAGGAATTTCTCAATTTTTTTTCTTACCTAAAAATAGAAGAAAATAAATGGAATAAGTATATGAAGTTTGGCGTCCAGAAACACCAGGAAGAGAGTTGGCAAAACCTGCTGTTGCATGGTAGGTACTCCGCCTGTGTGGCAGGACGACAACGACGTGTCAGCAGCTTTTGTTCTAAATGCCATTAAGTTCTCGCGTACGTGCCAAATGGCTGTTTAATTATGGCCAAAAGAAACTCAAACAGAGAGTGAGTGAAAAGAAAGGTACGAACTGAAGAACAATGTCTGACGTTTTTTTTAAACACTCTACTTATAAGTTTATTTGCTATTTAAATAATCAAGAACAGGCAAGAGAGTTTAAGTTAAGGCAGCCAGACTAGAAGATACTTCTTACTTGCGCAAATTTTAATCTCCGATATTTCTGTGTTTATTAATTGATGTTAATGAAACTTTCACAGGAGATCAATTAAAGAGAAAAAGCCAAGTATCGAAAACCTATGATTTTACTGTTATCGATAACATGTGTATATTGGAAACTAAAGGTGTTGTCGATAACTTGGAGAGAAGAGCTTAAGAGATAAAGGAAGCTACATTTAAGTATGGTGGCTTTTATAGTTATCGATAGACTATTTATTATAGCATATTGATAATGAAAAGCTATCGATAAGATAAAAAATTGGTATACGTAAATCATTAAACTCTTTATAAACACACAAAATAATGTTTAAAAAAATATATATATAAAAAACTAAAGAGGAACTAATAAGTATAAAAATACTTTGGAGTGCACGAAAAAATTTGCGCTTGGCTGCATTTTAATAAACGAAAGAGGAAGAGAGAGAGAGAGAGGGAGAGAGAACGTGAAACGTGTGAGTTATTAGACTGAAAGTTAATGAAGCAATCGCTGGTTGGAGTAGAAACGGAGGTTTGATGGGGTGGTGGGGTAAGGGAGGTACATGAGGTAGACAGCGTGCAAAGTTGGCAAACATTTTTAAGCTTTTGGCTTTAGTTTCTCACTCCATCGCTCTCTGCTATATCAAAGGAAAAGAAGTTTGTTTGAAAAGTTGATTGGCCCGCTGATAGTGAAAAAAATTAACGGCAAGAAAAAATACACGATTTTAATATACGTAAAATTATTTTTATGGTCAAAGTGAGAGCTAAAAGAAAAGAAGTTAAAAAGTTGTATAAAAAAAATAAATTCATGCGTTCTTTAACTATTTAAAATGTGGTTTGCATAAATTTCTATTTTTCTCTATGCATTTGCGAGTTTTTCATGAAAGTGCTTGCTTCATGACCCCCCTGGGGAAACTCTTTCAACTTTGATGCTGTGTTGCAAGTGCTAGCTAAACTTTAACATTATTTGTTATTTTCACACTTGCCGTCTTATTACACAAACAAACCCCCTCGCTCCACCTCTTCCCCCTGGGTGTTTAGGGTCTCTGACCGTGTGCATTTTACGTATAAGAAACTTTTTTGCAACTTTCAACTACTATTACCAACAATTATTTTGTCTAGTTAACTGTTCGCAAGGAGTTGAAGTGTGCAGCTTCCTTTGGCACCTCATCAGGCAGAGTTCACACCCCCCCCCGCCACCCCCCTTTAGACACGCCCACACAGAATATGCAATTTGCATAAACATTTATTACGCACTCAAAAACTGCTGCAAAAGTTGCATGAACTTCTCTTTACACACATTTTTTTTTGTTTGCATAATTTTATGATGACAATTAATTTCAGTTTTTGGGTTTGCAACAAACAAGCAGCAGTTACGTTTACCCCACCCCCTTGCCTGGTTGTGTGTGTTGCAAATTGCGCAAAATGTCTTAATCATTGCGGAAATGCTCGCAAATTACTTGAAGTGAGTGAGAAAAAGAGGAAGAGAGAGAGAGAGAGGGAGCAGCGTTGTGCACTTGAAACTTAACACCAGCCGCCCCCTCCTTCCCCCTTGTTGGCAGCTTGCGACAATGGCAACTAGTTGTGTGCGGCTTTACATTTTGTGGTTGCAACTGGCTGCTGGAATCTTGCTCCTTTGAGGTTTTGTGGCGAGTGGAGTTTTTTTTTTTGTCTCTGGAGTTTAGAGCACCACCCACACACCACCCCACCATTAGCCCCAACCCCCTTAAAAGTAAGTTTGGTCGTTTTATACACTGGCTGTTTAACCCACTCCCCCACCTCCCTGCCACCACCAAAGTCTTCATTTTATCTTTGCGGCTGTATTTGCATTTTGAGCCGCCTGCGCCCATTTTATGCCCATTGCCACGCCCACACGCAGATTGTCGCGTTGTCGCTTTCTCCCTCCCTTCTTCTTCATTTTCTTTTATCGTTCAATGCTCATTATTTGCATTGTTGTTATTGTTATTGTTGTTGTTGTTGCCCAAAGTATTTGCAACTATTTGCAAAGTAATTTCACAAGTTTTGTTGTTCGATTCTCGAGGAAAAGTTTGGCCAAACCCCCCCCTTCTTTTTGTGGGAGTAGCTGTGGGCCTTTTTGTATGTATATATACATTTAACATTGGTTTTTTGCTTCCGCTTTGCAATCGTTATTGTTATTGTATTTGCCGCCGCTGCAAATATTTGAAGTTTTGCTTTCTGCGGTTTCAGTTTTGACTGCTTTCCTTTTTTTTCTAGAGCTATTTTATTTAGATTGGATAAAGCTGCAGATTGTGGGTTTCTGCTTTCTTGGAAATGGCCAGAGGCAGACATTTTCATTCTTTTCTTTTCCTTTTAATTTTAATGTGGCCTTGAGAAGGTCTGTGCTGTGTTTTTTCCCAGAAAATGGGATAGCAAAAGCTGAACGGAAAATAAAACGGTTGACAGAGAGAGAAAAGAAAAGAGAGAGAGAGAGAGAGAGAGAGGGGGAGAGCACGGGGGAGTTTACAAAGCAAACCTTGAGCGGGTTTAGGGAGACTAAAGTTGAGAGCTGTTTGAGCTTAATGCAAAAACTCTGAACAAATCAGCTACTAAAGTAAGATTAACTTAACAAGCTTACAGCTTTGTAGTTAGTACGCTTTGTTAGTTTTAGAACTTACCTAAAAGATAGAGAAGAAGAGGTAAATTATTAGCTTGTTGTATAAAACAGATCTACAATTGAGTTTAAAGTGATAAAAATGTATAAAAATACGAAAGGAGGCAGTCTAATATTTTTAATTGCCTACTTTTAGGCATGAACAGAAAGGGACATGTTTAATGTGCAGTTCCAAAAATAAATAACTTAATTATAACGTGAGCGAAAACCTTTGTTAACGATGCCCTATCTATATTTAATCTGCGGAAACAGATGTCAGGCAGCTAGTACAATAACTAGAGCAGCAACTAACGATACACACACACACAACACGCGGACCCATTTATACGCTGGGGGGCTTCAATGTCAAGCAGCTGGTGCCTAAAAGCGTGGGCGTCATGAGCTCAGCAAAAAAAAATACTGCGTGCCACACACACACACACACAAAGGAGGAAACAGCATATGGACAGTCTAAGGGTCGTGTAGCTTTAAATTACTTATACATACATACAGACACAGCCGTATATCAGAGATCAAGAGTGAAAGCTGTAAAGGAGGCCAGGGAAAAATGAAAAATAAATAACAATCACACAAAAATCAATATTGACAAGGATGGCAGGATGGCAGGCAACAGCAGCAGCAGGTGCCAGGAACAACAACTAAAGCTTGAACTAAAGCCATATGTTGCGCAGAACAAGAACAGAGAGAAAAAGTTTACTTACAACTGTTGTTGTGTTGTGTTGTGTATATATATTTATGGCAAAGTTTTTTAATCAAGTGTCAAAGCGAGCCAATTTCGATAAAAAATACAACCATAACATTTGTCACACTTTGTTTTTATATAATATTTTTTTTCGCGTGTTTTCTAAATGTCAATCACTTGTTGTTTTTTTTTTTTGTTACTTTTGTGGCCTGCGTTTTGTAATGACAAGTTTATTTATTTTGTTGCAAACAGCTGTTGCACACACACAAACACACACACACACGCACACACGTTTTGGGTACACTTGGCTATGTCGCTGCTTTTGTCGCTAGGCGCTCACGCACATTATGCTTCGTACAGTGTCAGATGCTAACTGAAAGCTCGGGCCAACTCGACAACGACGAAGCAGCAGCAACAGCAGCAGCAGCAGCAGCAGGACGACGACGCAGCTGCCACAGAGCGTCGATGATTGAAAGCCGGCAACAAAAAAAAAAAAAATAGAAGAAAAACTGCAGCTGTTAAAGTGGATGGGGTGCAAGAAAGCTGACTTCCAACTGGACGTGCCCCAACCTGTTGAGCAACAAGTCAGAGCAGGAGCTAGTACCCTCTCTCTCTCTCTCTCCCTCTTTCTCGCTCAAACTCTTGCTCTCTCTGTCTCTCTCTTTTCGCTCTTTCGTTCGCACTTGCTGCGTGTGTCGCTGTCAATGTCATTGAAAAGGTCTTTGCTGTTGTCCCCCCACCCCCCAATGCGAGCATGAATGAACACGCACTGTGCACACACACACACACACGCACATACAGGGTGTACTTGTTGTAGTCCCATTGCTTATGCAGCGTTATATTAACCACTTTCTTTTTTCTTTTTATTTTAGGGTGACCATCTTTTTGCTGGACCGGATATGCCGCTGACAGTCAATTAATAAAAAAATGTTCAAAATTCTAGCGAGCCAAAAAGGGCGTTTTCACATCTTCTTCTCTTCTTTTTTTTTTACCATTTCCATGTTCAACTGTGTGTGTGTGTGTGTGGGCGTCAAATGCGTCACTGATGCTCTGCTTGTGTTTGTGTGTTTACGGCTTTCCCTAATTAACATGAAGAGGCGTGCTAAACTTTACGGCATTTCAATTTCATTTTTTTCCGCTGCTTTTGATGAGCTTTTTTTTTCCTGTGCGCGCGTGTTTTTGAAATGGCTGTGAAAAATTGCGTGGGTTTTTATACGCCTCTGGTTGAAATGAGGTGCGAGCAGATCTGTAATTGCGCAAGTTGCAGCAAGGGAAGCAGAATAAAATGTTAGCTAAGTGCAAATTGATATTAATACAAATCCCACATTCAATAAATCATTTAACAAACTTTTTAGGCTACACAATTTAATGCTTTAGCCCTAGAGAACAATACATACTTATGTAATATCCACACTCAGACACACAAACACACTTCACAGAGCGTTTTGCAAACACATTTGTCACGCATTTATATTTAATTATAATCTTTCGATGCAAAACAAAAAAACCACAAAAACGACTCGTAAAACAAAATCATTTGCTAAATTCCCCTCCCCAGGCAGTCATTATCATTAGCTGCGTATATTCCCAAAACATATGCCAAAATAATACAATAAAAGGCAATCAGCAACAGCTGCGACACATTAACACACACACACACACACAAGCAGAGAGGGGGAGAGGAAGCAGAGACCAATCCAAAGTCAAAGCAAAAATGCAAAATTAGTTTTTTGGGTAAAATCAAATTTTATCTGGGTGGACCGCAAGAAATGTACCACTGTGCAGGCTGGTGGGTGGTTGTGTGTGGGTGTGTGTGTGTGTGGGTGAGTGTGGAGCAACAACTGTGGCCACAATTCAGAACTTTGAACGCTGCCGCTCTTGCCAAATAAAGTTCTCTTACATCGTCAGCGCCACATGAGAAATGCCAATGAAACACAAGTCTGCCAGCGGCAATGACATTTTTGTCGCCACCACCAAAAAGGACAAAACAAAAATGAGCAGCAGGCAGGCAGGCAACGAAACTAGCTGCGAGCACTGAGTTTTGCTCAATTTTCGCTCGTTTTGCTGCTGCCAGGGCTAAGAATTCACTTCCGGTTGGGCGAGTGGCCCCCGAAGCGATGCGAAGCGTAGAGCGGAGCGTCGCTTTTTCCTAAATGTCAAGGATACAACAACAACAGCAACAAACAACAACAACAACAACAATAACGAATGCAAACAGCCAGCTTTCGACAAGGACAGCAACAGCCGCAGCAGAGACGCCATTGAATGCTGTAATTAATTATAGTGTAGCATACATTGCGGCGCTGCCGAATACAAAATGGCTGCATTGCTAACGATTAAGGAGTGGGTGTAAAAGAAGGGGGTGTGGCGTGTTACCAACAGCAAACAAGCCATGCATCACAGCCATCACATTTTGAGCACATTTGAAAGTAGCTCTTCTCTTTGCATTTGCTTGCGTTTAAGGACACTTTTAGAACCCAAAATTAAAGCGCCACAAAATGACTTAAGCCGTTAAGGTAATTACAGAAAATTAGAAACAGACTTTTAAGGAGTTCAACAGCTACTTGGCTTGTGGTTAAACATGTTGAGAATTCCAAGGAAACAAGAAATAGAAGGAAAGCAGTTTACAAAGGACTAGAGCTCATAATCATCTAAAATACTTTTAATTAACAGAAACTAGTCGAACTGTTCTAGTATCGTAGCAATTACTTTAATTTGTACAATACTCGATCTAAAGACTTTAATAGCAACCCAGCTGCAATCAAATTTATTCGACAACAAAATAAAGTATGTACTAAGCTCTCTTAAAAACCGTTTAAAAATCTTTTTAACACCTCCCAAATCAAGGATTAACCCAGTCTAATGAAATGGTTCGTCAAAACTGGACAACTTTAAGCAATTAGCGTGATTTTGTTCTTTGTTTTTTTTATGTTATCTCGTAATCGCAATTGGAAAATTTATTGGGGTCGCGCTTTTTGACGTCAGTTGTCGACACTTGGAGAAATGCTTTTCTATTTTTACATAAGGAATGAGGGTACGCACAAAAAGAAGAGAAATTGAAGAGAGTGGCGACAAAAGTCCATCAATCAAAGGGCAAAAGGAAAACACCAAAGAAATAACCCCAAAAAAATAAAACAGACAGCTAAAGAAATAAATGCAAATAACAGAAAAGAGCAAAAAAAAAAGGGTAGACAATAGGAACATAAGAAAGAGGAGAAAAAAAAACGCGCAACGAAAAGCGTCACAGTTTTTCCAGAGTGAGAAAGAGAGAGAAGGGAGGAGTGGCAAGCGCTACTAGGAAATTAAATTAAAAACGTTTAGCATTCGTGTTGCATACTTTTCGGCTGCCTTTCGCGAAATGATGAAAGCCGAAAATGAGGCAAAGCCTGTGCAAAGAGCTAAAGTACCAGGACCTTGTCACAGGAGATGAAACTCTGCTGAGTTGGCATTTAAAAGCGACCGACAAAGGGGCGTTTTATGGATGTGTGCGTGTGTGTTTGTGTGTGTGTGTGTGTGTGTGTGTGGGGGCGTTATTGCTTGTCGCTTGTTGCACGGAGGACTGGGACGCACAGTTTTGCGGTTAGTGTTTGTGCCACGCTGTGTGTGTGTGTGTGTGTGTTTGTGGCGCATACATGGTAACCAACATGGGGCAACATGTGGCACTGTCACCAACAACAGCAACAACAACAACAACTTCAAAGTTGTGTATGTGTTGGAAGAGTTTATTGTTCCTTTGTCTCGTTGCGTTTCATTTGGTTCATTAAGCGTCTTTGCCGCTACTCAAATTGTGGCAAAGTTGAGTAAAAAATCTGACAGGCGGCTCGCAAATGTGTCGCTCATTAAGGCAGCCGCCAGGAGCAGGCACACACACACACACACACACACTTGCACACACACATACTGGGTGCTTAAGTTGTCACAGCAAAGCACAAAACTCGTAACTAAAAACAGTTGGCGTCGGGACCACCCGCAAGTTGGTACCAACACCCCTCTCCCCCCCTCACCAACTCACCCAATCCTGCTGCTGCCAAAATCGCAGCGTTGTGGCAGCCGTGCTTTGAGTTAATTGAATTCGGCGTAGTTTAAGTTATACGGCAAAGTCATAAACTTGCACATATGCGTAAAACTCGCAGCTCTCGCAACTCTCAACTCTGTGTGGCTGTCATATAAGTATACTATACAACATATATTTATACCGTTATTTATGTACTAACAGCACGAACACACAGACACACACACACGCATATATACACTCATATGTGTGCGACTTAGTGGAAGGCTTTTAGTGCCGCTTTTTGGGTTTTTCGCCTTGCATCAAAAACTCGTGCCGCGGCACTTAAAGTGCTTTATTATTTGCGCAACGACTAGAATTTGAGGCAGTCGGCAGAAGAAAACAACCATTACTTATGGTTATATAAGGAAACACACTCTGTTTCTACTTTAGCTCAAGCTTCAACTAGCAGTATTGGGAGAGAAAGATTAGTTACTTCTCATATTTTTTTGAAAATATGTTTATTTATATTGCTTTTAAATTGATATTCTTTGGACTTTCTGTCAAATTTCCAGAATTTTCTATCATTCTCAGAAAACTAATTTCAACAGGGAACTATAAAGTACTTCCTCTTACCAGCTGAATGCTATGAAACTTGAAGCCATCATAAAGTCAACTCTCTGACAGCTTTTGATATAGTGCAAAATAAAGAAGTGTGAAGAAAAGGGCGACTTTTGCGAGGGTATTCGAGTATAACTTATGTACACTCTCTCTTTTCTTGAGTGCGTGTTTGTTTAGTACACTACTTATAAGTGCGGCACTTCGCGTACAGCAACCCACAACGACAGCAACAACAGCAGCAGAATGGGGAGTCATCTTCATGTGGCTGCCACAACTTAATACCACTTTAAATTACTTTCATTTCCGTTTTTGTTATTCCAAGCGCGTCGTTGTCTTCGTCGTCAGTGGCTGCCACATTGCTGCTGTTGTTGCCACAGTAGTGGAAGTTCTGCTTCCTCTTCCTTTTGCCCTGTTTCAGTTTCATTTCGAGTTTTGAGGCATTGCTTATTCCTAATTAAGTTGCGCGCCACAGAAAATACTTGCAAGCATGTTTCTTTTAGCCTTCACACAAAGTTGCCACAACAACAACAACGACAACAATGCTGCTATAATAAGAACCACAAAAACTTGCGAGTTTTCGTCTGGCGTTGAACTTTACACTTGACATGTCTATGAGGTGCGTGACACAAGCTGCCTACAGCTACAGTTTCTATCTCAGCCAAAAAGTATGCTACTGCAAAATTCATAATCAAAAGGGGATCGCTGTTTTATGTTGATTAGCTGGCTTAGCTTAAGACACGGCGTTGGCAGCGACACTTAGCTTGTTGTCTTCTTAAAAACACGTTAAGACTCTCGGGTCGGCGTCTCTTAATTAAATTATAAAATTAAATTGTTAATTAAATTACAAGTCAATATCTTTTTAATGGCTGTCTAAGAACTGACACCACCCTCTATCCCTCTACCCCTCTACCCCTCCACCCACAGCACCCAGCTCTTAGCTAAGACTAAGAGAGCGTCACACATAAGTTTAACTCTCCTCTCTTAACTATCGTGTGCTGGCAGCTGCGCATTGACGCATACACAATGACGCTGGCAGCGACGTCGACGCAGCCACAGTGTTGTACAACAACAAAATATGCGAGATTAACATGCTGGCAATTAATTTGTGCGGCCATTTGCAGCTCAAATTCAATTAAGCAGCCATTAAAAATGCTTAACAAAATACCACAAAAAATTCGCACAGCTCAAAAAAAGGCAATCATAAAGTGTTTCATATTCTACAGATTGGCAGTTTGCATTTAAAATCCGCTTACAACACTGCACTTTGTGGCGCATTCGGCTGGTCAGCCAATTAAAAATGGGCAAGGAAACGGCACACACACAATGAGCTTGTAAACAAGAAAAGTTGCAGTTGTGGAAATGGAGCTGGAGCTAAAGTATCGCCTGTGGGCGAAAAAGGCAATAAGAGCTAGTTGGCCTTTTATAAAAAGAAATATATAGTATATAGTATATATATATGTGTCAGCTAGTGGCTCGCATTGTGGCCAGATTTCAGGCTGTTGCAGCTGCAGCGACATAAATAGATTTAAAATGCCGCAAGGGATTTGTGTTTTTGTACTTTCTTATTGGACTTTGCTGCAACTTTCAAATGACGAGATGTAATTGAAAAGTTTCTCCAAATGCTGTTTGCTCTTTTTTCCCCTAGCACAAGTTAACGACAGCAGAGACACGCCCTCAAACATATATATAAATATAAATATATATATACTGCACTATTTATGTAAAGCAATTGTTACTTTTACAAGTTTGGACTGCAACTTTTAAGTTTTCAGTTCTTTTTTTAACGGGTTTGGCTTAAAGCTTAGAAATTGATTTGACAGCTGCGTAAAGGGTAAAATTTCAATCAAGATAAGCTTTACTAGCTTGGCTTGATAAATAAAAGTGAATCTTACCCTTCTTACACATATTTGGGTTCTTGCTTGCAGTAACTTACCTGAAAAGATAAGAAAGAATATTTATTTAAATAACAATTCTAAAAAACCATCATTCATAATTTTCTGCTTTCCAAAAAAATATTTCATGCCCTTTAAAGTATGCTACATAAATAATAATGAAATAACATCATCAGTAGAACTTGTGCGAAATTCGATTAGTTTGTTAGCTTGCCACTTGACAAAGACAGCCAGCAGCCCGAAATGGGAAATGCAGCTAGACAGCTGGTTAGTTGTCGCACTTGTATGCGTTACCTCTGGCTGCCAAACCGTTAATCGCTGTCTGCGCTCATCGCAATCAGCTGCAATTGAAACTTCATTAGGCGGCAGCAGATGCATTTCGCAGTAGCTTATCAAATTAGTTACTCTAGTACTGCTACTCTAGTACTAATAATACTACGCTCAATTGGTGATCAAGGACAATTCCTTTGGTCGCAATTTCAAGAGCTGCAATCAGCAGGAAATGTCGCCTGGAAGCTTAAAAGCTTTTATGCAAATGGTTTTGTGGATGTGTTGAGTTTTACTTATTAAACGAAATAATTTCATGTAAATGCAAACTAAACAAACTGCTAATCATACACTTACACACACACACCCAAAAATACAGTTGCCGGTTTGTATCTATATACATTTCATTTGGCAATTGCATTTTCGCATAGGGTTTGTCTCTGCTTTTGGTATTTGGTTTGTGTGTATATGGCAGACGTTTAGTTTGATTTATGCATGTTGCATTCGTTACTAACGTATTTTGTATAGAGTGCTGTTGAGGGTGGGGGTGGCCGGCGCCCATTGCTATGCAACAATTTAATTGCCAACTGAATGTTTATTGATTTATGTCTGTGTAATGCACGCATTAATGCAACGACCTCCAAAAGCAGATCTGCTGCAACAGAGAATGAGAATATGCATATACATATTTCGGAATGTTCATTCGACCGTTGTTCGTTGTTGGAAAATGGCCTCGAGTAAAATAAATGGCATATAATCGTACATACATCTACATAATCAGCTTATAAATTTACCAAAATTATTTTAATAACTATACATTTGGACGAGCGCACACACGCATATTTATGAATTTATATGTCAAATTGCACTCGGGGTGCATTTAAATGTGCCAACAACAATAGCAACAACAACAAGCAGCGCTTTGTGCCACTTGACGTATGCTTAATTACAAAATTGTTGTTGTTGTTTGCGTGTGTCTTTATATATCAGCTATTTAGCAGCAAAAACTGCACTAAAACAAATATTGTAATAAAACGAACATGATGTTAAATCAAAAGTGGCAATTGGTAATTAAATTTTAATTTCATTAGCATAATTATTGTAAGCTTCATAAATATTTAACTAAAGTGGTTGCAAAATACATAATTTAAATTGAATTTTATTTTATGTAATGATTTTTTAGAGGAATTATTCCTGATATCAAGTATACGTTACACAGCTGCAATTGCTGCTTTATATGCAGCTGGGTAAATACAATATTATTTTTGAACATTTACTTACAATTAATAAACGAAAACATTGTTTATTTAGAAGTGTGTGTGATTTGTTTAATCAATTTGTGGCTGCAACACGTTATTAGTTTATGCATTTTAAATTTTGTGTGAAAAGATTTTTGCAGCATTTATTTTGACACAATGTTGTAATAAATTGTGTTGCAACAAAGTTAAGTGCCCCGGGGAGGCAACGTTCAAACGCACCGCAATGCACCACACTCTCTCTGTGTGTGTGTGTGGTTCTGCTTCTGACAGAGGACAGCCACACTCTGCGGTGTCAGTGTGTGTGTGGTGTGTGTCTAAAATCAAAACTTTTTACCCGCATGACTGTTGTAAAATGTTAAATGTTAAAATGTGGCAGGCACAGTGGTCACAGAGTTTACGGTACGTGCTAATGAAATTTACATTTCTAAACAATAAATGAAAGCTTCGAATTCCGAAGTTGTTTAAGCAAAAATTCTTCAACATCAACTTTTCACTTAACTCAAACTTCAATTTAAAGCCTTATTGATGAGCTTCTCTTCGTTTTGCCACACTGTGGCAAATGCAACAAACTAAAACTGAAACTAAACAACAACTTTGAGTCTGATTTTGCCGTAGACTGACAAAACCAACTAACCGACAAATGAACAGGACGGACAGACAATGGCCCACAGAACTGTGAGAAGCGTGCCCTTTAGGCCATTCTAGTCGTTATTTCAGAGCTTTCCCACCCCTCGCCCTTCCCTTGGAGCAAACTAAACAGATTTGCGTTTGGCGCGCGTCGCATGAATAATTTGCCAAATTAATAAATAATCACGGATTTTCTGGTTTGTTAGCTTAACGTTTGCATCTCCTCTCTCTAACGCTCGTTTACCTCCGCTTCTCACACACTTCCTGTCCTCTCCACCACTGCCCTAGTTGGTTGCCTAACGCGTTTTCGAGTTATCCAGCTCCCAGTTGGAAAGTAAATTGTTTAGTGGAAACCCACCGAAAATTGAGTTCCGCTGGGGAAAGCTGGTGACCAGTCACGCATGTAGTTTGGCACATCTAATGGATTGTTTGCCATTTAACATTAGGCCCCCCTGCAGCCCACCCATCCCCCCATTCCGCCCCTCAGGCACTATCTGTCTTTTGTGGAAAAATGTGATTTACATGCGAGATTTGCATTTGTAATGTTTGCCACAAAATTAAAATGCATTTACACATAAATACTTGAACAATGCGCAACCAAAAATTGTCGACATATTATGAAAATTGAGCAAATTAAATCTGCATTTATGGCGACAGTTTATATATTTGTGATGGACGCACCCAGAGCAACTAAAGTTGAGCTGAACTAATTGGTTGTGCGCTTCATTTACTCGATGGGCTTCAATTAAAATGCCAATTAAGAAATTTGCAACTTCCGAAACAGAAATTCTTCACACAGCGAGAGACTTTTTTGCCCTTTTGTTGGTCTTGCTACAAAATGGGGAAGCTTCCATATTAACGGAAATTAATTTCAGTGTTGCATTCTCCTTTTTCTCTTCCTTTCAATTTTCCATTACTCTCATATATGTGGAGTATACTTTTTTTTTGTTTTTTTTTTTACGCTACAACAATGCGGCAATTTTTATAATTTTCACTCTCTTTGCCAGCTGCTGCTGTTCATTTCCTTTTGAATGCACAAAATGTGCCATGCCATATGAAAATTGCTGGCAAAAGCCAAAGGAAAATGGCAAAAAAAAAAAAAAACTGAAACCGACTGTAAAACAAAAAGAAAAACTGACGAGAGGCAAACTGCAAACTAAATGCATTCAATGCGTCCATCCGTTATGTCCGTGTCCATCAATCCCATGCTTCACTGTGCTCGCAGCATAATATATTGAATGCGTCGTCATATGCATGACTGACTGACTGACTGACTAAGCGAATGAATGAATGAGTAAGGAAATGAGTATCTGACTGCAGTTTAATGCTGCGTATGATGAATTTCAGTTCACTTCCAAATTAATACGTTTTTTATATATCCAAAAGAAGTGAAACTTTTATAATAAAATGTACAAGATGGGTTCTTACGACTTTTAAATTTCTTCACCTACTCAAAATCGGCAGCTTGGACACAACTGTACGCTTGACTTTACTGCTGACTTTGATACATATTTTTCTGAGCTGTCTGTTTAATTTGGCATTATTAGCGTAAGCCCAAACAATTTGCACTGATTACGCAAAGTGCGGGCGGCGTTATTATTGAGAGGGTGTGGAGGGGCGATACTAGGTGCTCCTGTCAGAACCCTTGACGACTGAGCTTCCACCATCATTCATTTTGTATGAGGAGCGTTGCAGCGAGAATTGTTGCTTTTGGTCGTGTTCATGTCTAGAAATGCAAATTGCAGGCAATCAATGACCACAACGCAACAACAGCAACAACGAGAGCAGACACACACACACACACACACACACACACACACACACACACACACACACATTGGCAATTGCATATGTCAGCTCGTTTACTCCTTTCGTCCCCTGCTTCGAGCGCTCGTGTTTGTGGATATTTGAGCCCCTTTCCCCCCCACCTGTGTGTCTGCCTGTCTACCGCTCATTTACTTGAGCTCATAACACCTGCATCATGCTCCTCCCTACCTCCCTCCCTCCCTCCCTGCCTGCCTGCCTGCTAACCCTAAGCCTATATAGGTGTTGAGCCAATGGGTATTTTGTGCCTGATTTATGCCTCGGATGCGTTCAATTGTTTGTTAGTAGATCCCCCCCCCCCAACCTATCCCTTCCTCACTCCTTGACAGACAGGACACACTCAGTCGAGTTGTCAGGCAATTAAAGCACCGTGTCAGGCTTCAGTTGCAGTTGCAGGTTGCAGGTTGCAGGTTGCAGTTTTGGCTTTGCGTTTAAATTACAAATAATTAATGTTGTTCACCATTTCTCTTGTGGTACGTACTTATGTACGCACTTGAAACAGTGCAAAGATGCCTCTTACTTAATTAGTCGCCTTGTTCCATGAGAATGCCTTTGTCATGTGGCCTCAACTCGATTGAGTTACGTTCTTTACTTGGACTCCGGACTACGTTTTGGGGTTTTGTCGGTTTACTGCTCAGTCTCACTTGGTGTGTGTGTGTGTGTGTGGTGAGTGTGTGAAAAGTGATACTAAAGCTGGTAGCAAAGTGAATTGCATGGCAAAAGCAATTAAAACTTGGTATTCTCATCTATCCACATCGAGTTGTGCTCCGGTCGCAAGCTCTGACCTGCATTAATCTTTCTTGCCGCTTGTAAATTGTGAGATATATATATTTACATATCTACCAAACAAGGTGCCATAAAATATTAAAGTGGGGGAGGAGTAGAAGAAGTTGATTGCTAATGTCCTGCCACTCTCTCCCTCTCTCTCTCTCTCTCTCTCTCTCCTCATGGCCACATCCGTCTCAAGTTTAAGCGCACAACTTCCGCAGCCATAGAACTTGACCAGAGAGCAGCTGTGCGCTTCTCGACGCAGAACTTTCCAAATTTAACAATGGACTAAAAAGCGCAAGGGAAAATTTAAAAGGGCAACAACAACAAGTAAAAGCAACAACTTCGCAACAAGCTGCAACTTAAGCTGTAAAAACTTTTGTAATAACTCTTGTGCGGGCTGGATGGCAAAATCTGCGCGCATCCATAAAAAAAAAAAATTGTTCTTGTTGTTGGAACTTTTTTTTTTTTTTTTTGTTTTTTGATGTTGTGTTGTTGTGATATAAAAGCAAAATTAACACAACGCATCGACATTCGAGTTGAACTCTCTTTCTCGTGTGTCCAAGCTGTTGGTTTAAAGACGATACTCCTTGGCTGGGAAAAGGGTGTGAAAACCGCGTAATAATAAAATATGATATGAAAGCCTTGTAAAAGCGCCTTTCAGACAATTTATAACAGCAGCAGCAGCAGCAACAGCAGCAGCAGCAGCAGCAACACCACAAAACAGCTCTCGGAACAACCCACAAGCAAGCAACAGAAGTGAGCTTGGGTGGCATGTGGCTGGACTCTGCGCTTCGAGTATTCGATTAAAAATAAAAGGCAAATAAATGCTGTAAATATTGGATTTCGCTGGATTTCGTTCGTAAGAACAGTGGGCGGTTGGCTGGCTGGCACAGTGGGCAAACACTTGAAGCTGCGTGGGCAAAAAATAACTGGAAAAAGTTTAGGAAAGTTTTACTAAGAAAAGCATACAAATAATTTAAAATGTGAATTTTATACGCTTAACATATTGAAACTTAAGTATTTTTCAAACTAAAAAAAAATTGGTTATAGGAAAAGAATATTGTGTTTTTTGACCTTGTTTCTATATAGTACAGGACATAGTGGGTTTTAGATACGAAACTTAGCTATGGAAATATAAAACCAAGCTTTATTTGTTCCAGTGTGCAAAATGTCAAGATTTGTTCACCACGCGAATGCGTTGCAATCAAATTTATTGCGCGTCGAAATGCTGCCAACAACAAAAACAATAAAAAATAAATGGGGGAACAACATCAGCAACAAAAAGCGGAAGCAACGCAGCAACAGGAAGGCACCAAAGTGGATAATATTACAATCCAATGCAGCTCTGCCTGGCTGGACGCTGTGCCGCCCTTTGGCTAAGCAGCAGCAGGATGCAGCAGGAGGTTTGAGACGGATGTGTTACCAACCCGCAGCTGTGGTGATGCCAGCAGCAGCAGCAGCATTTTATATATATACCCACATTTTTTGCTTCCTTCTTTATTGAAATATGAGAGCGGCGGGGCGAATGCGTTGGCTGTCAGCTGCCTGTTGTTGTTGTTGTTGTTGTTGCAGCTGTGGGGCAAATGTCAAGTGTCAGGGGCGAGCCGTAAATTGCGTGGATTGGGCTTAAGTTTGATGGTGCTTAAGAGTGTGGGGGGAGGAGGCCGCCAAAATGTCATAATGCGCAGCCTTTTGATGGCAACTTCATGTCACTTGCAGTTGCCCCTTACATTACATGCAGCATCTGCAGCAGCCGTAATTTTGGACCAGTTTAAAGCCGCATGTTTTTGGTCGCTTGCATTTAAGCCACGTTGCGTATACGTGTTGTCCCTTTTAGTCACTGTTCGCTATACGTTGGGTAGGGTTGTTGTTGCTGTTGTCGTTTATTTGCATTGTGCTGTTGAACACTTTGTCACTTTTGTTTTTACGCTTTCGCTTTATTGAGTTAATCGCTTTATGTGCCCCATGTTGAACAGGACTCGTGGCAACACACACACACATACAGAGAGAGAGGTAGTGGGTGGTGGGAAATGTTGTCGATTGGCATTTGGGTTGTTTGCTATTCGACCATGTTTGCCTTTCTGCACTTTCAGCCAGCTCAACACTTTTAATTAATCTGCATCAGAGATAGTTAACTCTACTACGCGCCCCCCCCCAATTCCCCCACCACACTCCTGCATTGCTCCTTTTGCTGCTCTTAATCGCTGCTGGTTTATTTTTTTTCAATTTCATTCCTTCTTTTTGCGTACAAACAAAGTTTAATGTGTTTTTATTGATTGCGTCAATATGCGGCCCTTTGGTACTATACTCAACATTTTATTGTGGCCGCTATATAAATAGTAGGTGGGTATGCTCTCCCCAACCCCTCCACCCACCGTTTGCACTCTATGCGTGTGTGTGTGTACTTTGCCAGGAATTTTGATTGAGCGCACGCTTGTTGATTTATGTATTGTGCAGCAGAGTTCGGGAATTTATGTGCGGTTGTCGTTCGTTCGTTCGTTTGTTTGTTTGTTGTTCGAAAATTGCAAAGCACCAGTGCACAAATATTAAATAAAATAGGGCACACATTAATGTGCATAAAAACTTACAAAGCGATTTCATATTGAAGATACATAAGGCACGCTAAAAAGTATGCTATAGATTTTGTCAATCAATTTAAGCTCAATTTTGAGTGCAAGATTAATGGGAAACGCCATCAAAAAGTGTATGCTTGAATTAATGTTCAGCAAACTTAAAACTCTTCGTTGATTAAGTGAAATTATGCATGAAGATTTTCATCGCCGCTAATTCTAATATCTATTCAATTTTCTAAGTATACGCTTTTCATAATTTGCTCGCTCTTGAGCTGTTGCATTATCTGCAATACACATTTGCATAACACTCATACGCCCCATGAGCATTAAGTCAGTCACACCCAGACAGAGACAGAGACAGAAACAGAGAAAGCAAGCGAGCGAAAGTGGGTTTAAGTTGTAGCAAGATATTATAAGCTTAATATGTAAATAATATTTCAACAATAATTGCTTTTGAAACTCAAGTGCCAGAGCCAAGTGTCCATCCATCCGTTCAACTGTCTACCCACCCTCATCAACCTCTTCACCCCCTTCTTCTTTTCAGTTTGTGCACTTAGCACACAATTTTCTTGGTCGCAGCAATGAACAAAAGGAAGTGGCTGCTGCTGCTGCTGGCTGCCGTTGCTTGTGCTCTCTGCTAAAAATAATTAAAATTTAAAACGGAATAAATGCACAAGAATAACATTTACATTTATGCGTTTTCCTCCGTTGCTTAGCAAATAAATTCAAATTCAACAAGTTGACTTCAGTTGAGTTGGGATGCATGCACTCAAGAGAATAGAAAACGTATTTAAAATTAAACTAATGCTTATAGTTATTGCAAAACTATGGAGAGCTCAAATGCCACTGCACATTGAATTGCAATGATGCAACTTGTCTCCAATTGATGCTCCCTCCACACCTCCCCCTCGAATGACAACTGAAATGTCAAGACAGTTATCCGGCCAACTTGAGAAAGCAGCAGCAGCATTCGATGATGATTATCTGTTCTCTATGTCCAAGGCGACCGCAATTCAAAAGCAACTACGAACTCAGCAGTAGAGGGGGAGGAGGAGGAGGAGGAGGAGGGTAAGGGAGGCACATAGTTGCACATTGTGGATTTAAGTTGGCTTGCAGGCAATTTAATTTGCGTTGAGTTCAGTTGAGTTGAGTTTTGTTCACATGCTGATATGAATTCTCAACTAGAGAGAGTTTAGCATTAATATTAGTCTTTGATAATGGCATAGAGAACTTCATAGTCAGCATAGCAATTGGGGAGTTGCCAGCTCAAATTGCATGCAGGATAACGGAAATGGCATTAAAGTTCTGCATAATCAAGACGTGAAACTGTCAACTACAACAACTTCGTCACAACTTGACAGATGCTTAAGAAGAATATCGTACTTATTGCTGTCCTCAAAATGCTGAACTACCAATTAGTCAAGCACCTTTCACCTTTTTAAACAACAACAACGAGCAAGGAAATGCAATCAACGCGTCCTTGACAAACAAATTTCCAGCCAGCCACTTTACAAGAAGGCAGCAGGAGGCAAGCTGTAGACAAAGCCAAAGCACTTCAAGCTAAAGAAAAGCCAATTATAATTAAAACAAATTCCATTTTGCCTTATCAGCGACAAGTTATCAAGGGGGGAATGCCACACAGACAGGGCAGCAAGGGGCAGCTACACTTATACTTGTACAAAAATGTATATTTTCTAGCTGCTGCTGCTGCAGGGCTGCGTACTAACGACACTCAAATCAAATGCGATAATCTATGGCCCGAGGGTGGACAGGACGTTGGCATAAAACAAATAAAAACAGCCACAACAAAAAAATCAAAAAAAAAAAAGAAACTAAAAAAGGAACGAAAAAAATAAGTAGCCGCACTTTATATTTATGAGCAGCATTCGCATGCAGCTTTAATGGCCAAGTGGCTGGACAACTGAACGGCACAAAAAATGAAGGAACGAAAAAGCAACACACACAAAACAAAAAGAAAGAGTAAAAGTCTGTTGACGATGGCAGTAAATTGGCTAGCAGATACCCTGTAAGAAGGTTTATGATAATATCCTTTACTGACTTCAACTCTATTCAACCCCTTTTTCAATCTTTCTGTGAAGTGCAGGGTATTAAAAGAACGACAAAAAAACAGAGAAAGCCACAAGTAATGGAAAAATGACTGACCGAAGCAAGGTGCAGGGCAGGTGAGGTGAGGGGGGTTGGACGTTTCGTGACGCCCACAAAAATACATTTGCTTGGATTATTTAACTACTATTGATGGCGTCGACGGCAGCCAGCACAGGACATTGAGAAGGGCGCAAGACAAAGGACGAAGCGTTGTTGAATGAATGAATGAATGAGCGCAGGAAGAAACGAAAAAGGAGAGAAAGCAAATAAAAATAAAACGCCAAAGGGCGCCCGCGGGTGTAAAGCGAGGCGTGGGAGGGGAAGGGCAGGTTTGGAGGCAGTGTCTCGAACCGCAGAAGCCACGAAAACCAATGCAAAGGCATCGACGAGAACAAGAAGAAGAAGAAGCTTTACTTACCTGAGGGCACAAAAAGAAAGCAAGCGAGAGAGAAGAAGAAGGAAAGAAGGAAAGAAAGCGTAGGCTCGGTTCGGTTATTTATTTGCTCGTTTATTTTCAGCACTTTTCGGCGCATTTATTAGAAGTTGTTGCCGTAAGCAATGCGAACAAGGAACAACTTGAAAGAAGAGGCAGCTGGGGCTTCCTAGTAAAGGGAGGGGGGGGTGGCAAGGGAAAATTGCTTTAAGGGTAGGGTGCGTAATGGCTGCTTAAGCAACGAAATGCTTAAGCAAAAAATATGAAGACAGAACAATATAAATATAGAAAATATATATATATATATACTATATCTAAGGTTAGACACGCACTTAAAGTAAATGAGGGAACAAAAGAGAGAAAAGAAATGAAAGCAGCTTCAAAATGTCGACAGCAGCGCCATCTAGTGGCTGACATGTTGTCAGTGCCAGGCGATATTTTTTTTTGCGAGTTTTGAGAGGGGAATGCGAATTGAAAATCATTTGTAAATCAAATTTGAAAAGCAGATAAAAGGATGCACATAACGAGCGAGAGATGGGAAGCTAGGAAGCAAAAGCTGCTTTTAACTGATGAGAGGTGAGTGAGAGGGAGGGAGGAGGAGGGGTTGAGTGAATTTGTTGCTGGTGGCAATGTGAAATTTGTCAAATTCAGCGAACATCATTCGTCATGACTTTGGCTGCCATGCGCTGATTCCAATTCAATTGGGCTTTCTCTCTCTGTGTGTGTGTGCGTAAAGTTGAGGAAAGATATTTTAGCCACCCTGGGAGGGTTGGGATTATTGGCAGCGCGAACTTTGCGAGAGAAGTCTGACATTGGGGCTTTGTCCGGATAAGCAGTGCAGAATTTTCGATGTGGGATGATGATGATGATGATGATGATGCTGTGGTCTTTTTGGGCTGGCTAGCTAGATAGATAGATAGATAGATAGATAGATGGAGCTTAGCTTGACTCCCTCGACTGTCATTCACGAACTTCTTAATTGTTTGTTATTAATGATGGCAGCAGCATTGTCGTCGTCGTGTTCTCTGTTTATTTTTGGTTTGACTGTCAAATTGAAAATGACAAAAATGAATGGCCAGACACAGTTGGCGGCATCCGAGTCCGTTAAGCCTTGGGGCTGACTTTGATGAATGCCGCCTGGCAACAGCCACAACAAAACTAATTGATTGCCCCAACCACTCCTAGCTCTCTCTCCTTCTCCCCACTCTCTATGCCCTACGCACTAAAAGCAATCGCTGCAAATTAATACAAGCACTTTTCACGCCAATCAGACATCGAAAGCGAGTGAACAAAAAAAAACTGCCACTGTCCAAGTTAAGAATCACAGATGGAGAGTGGGAGGAAGTGCGTGCTATAAATAAATTGCAGCTCAAGCAATTTTCAATACGAGAAAAAACTGCGCTCGATAAGGGAGTTAATAGAGGTAGTTTTTTCATTCTTTCTTGCTTTCTTTCTGTTTTCTTGAAGTGTAAAACGCTTGAAAAGCATTTGGCTTTTTGATGGGCGCACATAAATTTGCGATTATGCCCGGCCCATTACATAGCGAAGAGCTTCTCTCATCAATGTAATGGCCATATTCTCTTTCCCACTAGCATTTCGAGAAAGTTCTTCTTCTTAGCCTTGAATTTGTATTTTATGTCTTTTGTGCAAATATTTGTTTAAGCGCTTTCTGTTTGACTTGGTGAGGAAGCAGCATTTGCTGGCTATGTTAAGTAACAGAAATGTTTAAAAGTTTAGTTATGTTATACCCCAATTCCACTAGGCTTCATTTATCATAACAGCGAAGTTGGTAATGCGAATCGTTCCACCATCAATCCAACTGAAACAGCGTATAATTTTAACATAAATCCGATTACAAAGCCGCTGACAGCTGTTTGATTTTCTGTTCTACTCAATTTGGCACTGTTCACAACCAAATATCGATAAGAAATTAATTTTTTTGTTGGATACAGCGCTGTTAAGATCCTCTGTTAACGAAAGATGAGCATCTTCGTAACAGCCAACGTCCGTAAATAATTTATCAACTAGGAGATGTCGATTACAACTGTGCGAAATTGTAGATAGATGCATTCGGCTCTAGTGGAATCGGGGTATAAGCAGTTAAATAACTTAAATATCTGTAAAATGTAGTAACTTTTAATGTCAGACTCTCAGCAAAGCTCAGTGCAACTAATTCCCATTGCTGCCACATGTTAGGGCTAGAACAGAGATAGTGCTGGGGACATTGTGTGTGTGTGTGTTGTGTACTCACCGTGGTTGTGGCCGGTGTGGTGGCCGTGTGCGGCGTATAGGCGGCATATGCCGGCTGGGGCAACGGTGCCGTATAGCGATAGGCCTGCTGGGCGACCGCAGCGGCGGCGGCGGCAGCAGCAGCTGGGGCATAGCCCTGCGGTGTCCAGCTGGTGGCACCACGATAGGGAGCGCCCGCTGCCAGAGCGGCGCCAGCAGCAGCAGCAGCTGGACTGGTCATGGCCGGTGGACGCTGTGGGATGGCGCCTTTTAATGCAACGGCTGAAGCGGTTAACGGTGCGCCCGGAAAAGCGCTGCGCTGTGTTTGCTGCTGCTGTGAGTTGGCGGCGGCGGCGGCTGCAGCTGCAACGCTAGCGGCACTGGACGAGCCCTGCAACAAAACAAAGGTAGAGGTTGAGAGAGGTATAGGATTTGTTGTGCATAAATAATGCACAGGGCATGGATTTTGTTTTTGGTTTTGTTGTTGTCATAAATAGAAACCACAGCAGCAACAGCAGCTGCGTCTAACAGGCTTTGCTTACCGCTACCATAAAACCGCCATGACATCCGCCATGACACAAACACGCACACACACACATATACTTTATATACAGTTACAGTTGGAGTAGGTAGAATTTTGTGTTTTATTGAGTGCCAGTTGCGCCAGAGCTCGTCACAAAAACAACAACCATAAATAAATTGTTGCAGCAACACAGTGGCTGTGTGAGTTTGTGTGTGTGTGTGTGTGTGTTTGTGTCCTTGCTGCCTTGTCGCGCTTCCTGTGTGCTCCAGTTTTGCATTGCAAATGCATTTTTTTTTCGAGCCTTTTTCTTTCGCTTTTCTTTTTTTTCTATCTTTTTGGTTATAAACAACAAAATAACTGCAGGTCTCTTTTTTCGCTTTCTATATGTATATCAACTGATATATGTATAGTTGTATGCACACACTCATACACACACACACACACCATTTTTTTTTTGTGCTGCACTGTTTACAAGGTGAATAATTTCATGTTGTGAATTTCGCATTTCTATTTCGTTGTTTTAGTGCAAACCACACATCAGTTCAAAAATTTGTTAAATAAAGCAAAACCGGAAGCAACAAAACTCCATTTTGTTTGGTTGATTGGCTCAACGGATGCGAGTCATTCTTCTGCTTGCAACTTGCGTCGCGTGTTCTTCATTTGATTTTTACTGCAAAGTTGCAAAACTGCGAAACGAAATATGGCCAATGTTTGAATTTGGTTTTGTTGCGTTTTCAACATTCAACATTTCCAGTTAATTTTTGGCGTGCATGCAATTTGCATGCGGTTTTCCTTGCCGCAGAGCCTATAGGGGGGCTGCAGGGGGTGAGCGGGGCTGCCTGTCGTGTAATTTGGCAGCCAAATGACAGGAAAAAAAGCAAAGAAACAAGCAACGTACGGCAGCAGCAACGCTTTCCAATTGAAGTTGCTGCAATTTGTGGCAGTCGTAAGTCAAGTTTCAAATAAACATGCAACTTTAAGCGGCAGTTTGCATGGCAAATACATATACATATCGTAAATGTTGGCGGGTGTATATAATCGAATCAGATAAGACTTTATATTGAAAGGCAGTTGAATGAATTTTTACATTCCTGTTGAAAATATTACGCATACGTATTGTTGGCAACTGGCAAGTTGGATTCTTATCCATATTGTTGTCAAATTACGCATACCAAATTAGTTTCTGCAAGAACTTTGCTAAAGTTTCAAACAATTTTTCTATCAATCTTTATTTTCATTGTTTTTTAACTTTACAACGTTAAACTTAATTTTTAAGCACCATACTACAAAAAAAAATAAAAACTCCACAGGATATACTTAGCATTAACCTGTAACAACCTAAGCCGTATAATACCTGTATACATACCTGAGGAAGTTTAACGGTTATGCGCATATTCTCCTCCTACTACCAACCCCCACCCAACAGAAAACTCCCAAACTCCCATCAATTGCTTCAATACCGTTTTCGGTTGGCCATAAAAACGAACGAAGGCAACGAACGAACATTTTAAGCGCACAAATGCAATAAATTTAAGCCGCTAAATTAGACACGTTTGGCACATTGTAGCTGTAAGGCTGTGGCAGCCATATATCTACATAAATATATATGTATATGCATATAATTCTATGTATGTATGTATTTACTGGTACAGAATTGCTATCGCTACCGTTGCGGGGCAGAGGCAGACGAGTCTTGGCAAAAATAATCATAAAGGTAATTATTTTATCGTTCGCTGAAATTCGCTTAATTTCGACGTCGACTGAAAATGAAAATGGAAAAAAAGCAACCAGAAAACAGTCAACGACTAATGGAAAATATGAGGCTCAAAGCGCGCCTAGTCAAAGGAACGTGGGTGGCAAGGGTATGGATGGGGGTGGGAGGCAGTTGCTTCTGTGTGGCATGGCAGCGACAGCGGCAGCGGCAACTGCGGCAGCAGAGGCAGGCACAAGAATGAGGACGTGATTAATTATCAAATTGGGAGCCATTATCGCGTGCACTTCGTTTGGAGGGTGTTATAAACTTTGTGGCACACACCAACACACACACCAATACACACACACACACATAGACAGTGAAAAGAAGAAGCTTCATTTTATTTTTGGTAATTTTCGTCGCGTTTTGAACATTTTGTTGACGCTTTTGTTCTTTTCTATTACGGATATTTTCGGTTTTCGCCATTTTTATGCAAAGAACGTTTGCGTGCCACGCCCTTTAACGGAGAAGGAGGTGCTGCGGCTGCTGATGATAGTCTTGCTAGCTTTGGTCGAGGCCGGTTTCTGTTTGCTCTCTACGCTTCCTCTTTTCGTCCTTCCGTGTGTCTGTCTGTCTGTCTTTCTGTCTGGCGAAGGCAAACACAGGCGGCACCAAAATCAAGCGCAAAATATTAATGATAATAATTTATCACAAACTGACAGGTAGACAGGGGCAGGGGCAATGGCAGGGGAAGGTGGAGGCAGTCAGACTATCAGGGGGAGGGAGGGGGTGCAGGCAGGATGGAGGTGTCGCTGTCACGCCTTACTCATGGGGCAAACTGATAAACGTTTTGTGATTAGCGCTGCCAATGTTCTCATTGTTGTTGTTGTTATTGTTGTTATTGCTTCTGGCTCGACAGCCATTGTCATTTTTATTGTCATTTTTGCAAAATTTATGCGCAAATTTCGAGTTCGGGTTCGGTTTTTTACTTTTTTTAAAAAGTACGTGAGCTTGGATAATTGTTTGGTTGCGTAGCGAAAGAGAGAGCGAGAGAGAGAGAGAGAGCGAGCGAGCAGAGAGGGTAGAGCGTGTTTTTGCATAAGTCAGAAAGCTATCTGAGTCAGCAAACGCATGTATATACATTTATTGAATATATTATATTCAAAGCCGACTTAAGTACGCTTTGTGGAATTTTAAAGTTTTAATTTAGTCATAACTTGTTGAGAACTTTTTTTTTAAGTAGTGTTTTAGTTCAATTAATGGTAGAAAAAAATAACAGCTTGATGTTTTCATCAAAACATATTGAAAGTTTTGCTTAAACTTTTTAAGTGCCTTTTCTTTTAGTGCCATTTTTTCATTATAATTAAAATGTTTATTATTTCGTTTGGGTTTTTATTATGCCCATCAAATACTAAACAGTAAAATCTCTCTTTTGAAAACCCCGATTGACATTTTAAAAATCTTCAAGTGCTCCTTGAGTTTTGTCATTCTTTAAAAGTTAGTGAAAAAAATTGCATATTACTTAATGCAAAACTAGTTGAAAAGAAGGCTTAAAAAACGTAAACACTGTTGAAAGCGACTCTCACTTGGCAATGCAAAGACAAAAAAGGGATAAAAAAAAAGTAGAATGCATAATATTTGCATTAAGCTTAAGAAATGTCTGCACACACACACACCTACATAAATGTGTATAGTATTTGGTCTGTGTGTGACTCTTTGCATAATTCATATTTTCCAACCACTTATTGTTTAAACTAAATAAAGCAAAAACTTTTTCCATAATTAAAACCGACGGCAAAAGCGCTGAATGTCGCCTGGGGAAAGGGTGCTGCCCCAAAGGGGGTGGGTGGTTGTGGGTTGGGTAAGCGCCGCATATGCCCAGCGGAAAAGGCGCAAGAGCGGAAACAAAAGAATTTTCCCTTTTGCTATAATACCCTGCACTTTGCAACAACAAACGAAAGTTTTTCCTTTTGGACTTTTAACTGGGATTTTTTTGTTCATAGCTTTGGCATTAAGTGTACTGATTTTTGCTGTTTACAGGGTATCTTCACGTCCATTACTTTTTATGTGTAGTCATTTCAACTACTTTTCTGCCTTGCCTATTTGAATTCTATGCGGTAAATTAAATTTTGTATTGTCCTCGCATTTGGGCATGAAAATTCACAAGCGAAAAATGCGCCACATCATAATAATGCTGGTTGGTTGGGGTAGACGGAAGGAGAGGGGGAGTGGCTTGGCATGGTCTCAATATAGCAGCAACTAAAATCGGCAAAACAAAAGCACGACAGGAGGTGTGGCTAAAAATTAAAATGAGCGAGCGGCACAATACACACACAGCAAAAACAAAAAATAAAAAATCCCTTTTTATCCTTTTTTTTTTTTGTTTTTCTATGCAAATGCATGGGTGTGTTAGTAAGTGTGTGTTGTGTGGGTGCATTGCATATGCAACTTTTTCAGCCTATTTTGCATATTTTCTCTGACTTTTTCTATAGACCTTTATATGCCAAGCAAGCCCAACGGGCAGAAAGGGAAAGCGCCTGCTTTTTTTTTCTCGCAATTATTTTATTTTTATTTCGAGTATTTTTTTTTTTTTGGTGTTTGCATCCACTCAGCTTAAATATGAATATGCATATGAATAGTTTTTTTTGTTTTATGGTAAGGTTTTTGTTTTCTGAATGTCTGAGCATTTGTTTATATACATTTTCTAGTATTGTATATTATTTTGTATATGCATAGAAGTTAACGCTGACTTTTTCAGTATGGTTTTAAGTAATTGGATAACGCATATAATAAAATTCGTTTTAAATAGTTTTGAAAAAGGATTAATGGCAAGAAAATTCCACAACGCCTACAATTTAAAGCTGGTTTAAGTCCTCAAAACCTTTTTGATCTTAAGTCCTTCTCTGAGAGCTCCATTAACATCATCTTTGTGTTTATTTTCTTACACGTAAAATAAACTCTCAGCATTCCACATGCAATAACATAATTCATTTCACAAATTCTTCAGAATGAGGCAATAAAAAAAGGTGTTTTATATACCAGCCGAAGCCTTATTTGATATCTACATTTGAAGCGAACTAAAATTGTCTATAAAAAGGGCTTAAAATGTCTAACAAAATAACCATTATGCAGAGCCAAAAGGACACAAAACGTAGCCCTGAGATTGCCAAAACTGGGCAATTCATCTCACAGTGCGTTTTATTTTATGGCCAACGTCGTCTTGTTCGAGTCGAGGAGTCGAGCCAAGTGAGGCATAAAAGTGGATGCTGCTTACCCTATCGCACCTTAGTAAGAAGGCAAACAAGGACAATCTGCGTGCCGTCAACGACGCGTGCAAGTTTTATGTTTCCATCATAAACGATAATATATATAACAACAGTTCAGAGTAGCACATTAAACTGAGCTCCATGGCAAAAAAGAACAAGAAACAAACTCATGCGGAGCAAAACCCAACTGGATACCTCAAAAGAAGCTGGTTCTAACTAAGTTGAGGGGCTGTAGGGATGGTGGGGGGGCGGGGCACCCGTCTGTGCAATAATCAATTTAAAATTTTGCACGCCCCGCCTTGACAGGAGAACATTCAACAAATTTTCATTAAATGTAACAGCTAAAAAACCAAAACCAAAATAAAACGTACAACAAAACGTTGCACGAGTGAAATCCAATAAAATGAACGAGTTGAAATGTCGCATAGGCGAGACGTCTCCAAGGGGAAAGCGGCAAGGGGCAAGGGGCGTGGCTTAGCGTCAGTCGTTGTCGTTGTGATTTGAAGATATTTTTCTCTTGTTGCCAACACAGACAAGAAACAACAACAATTGCAGACGGCGTTAACAAAAAACAGGAGCAGAAGAAACAAAAAAAAAAAAAACATAAAAAACGACATTTACGACAAAATTACATTCCCAAAAAAGCAAACGAATCGGTTTGAAAGCTTGTTTAGGGGCTACGTTTGGAATTGAACTTGGAAACGGGTTAGGTTTACGCTTTTAACGCTTTTCTTTTTCTGGGTGGCAAGGAGAACTAAATGAACAGCTGTGTGTTATTTATGCGAGGCCAGCAAGAAGAAATCAACTGAAAATACTTCTTAAATAAGTTGGATTTATAGTTTTAAACTCAATTTTTAGTATTTTTGAAACTTTTCACACCGGCTTTTGCATCTGAGCAACCCTGGCATACTCTTCTTTACTTATAGTATTTTCAAAATCATTTTCAACTTTTTCGCTGTTTCTGTTTTTCCATGCAGTCCACCCATTTTGCCATTTTGGCTACACTTACTGTTATTTATGCCACGTATTTATTTTTAGGCACAACATAAAATTACATTTCCGCGCAAACTGCAAAATTGCAGTTCGTATTTTATTTTAACTTGTTTTTTTTTAGTTCGCCTTTGGCCTTTTTTGGCGAGGGCCAACTTTTCATTTTGGGAGGGGTGTAGAAGGTAGCTGGAGAATTATTTTGTTAATAAATTCAAATGCAGCTGCTAAGTGCGGCAGAGTTTTGGGCCAGAAAGAGAGAGGGAGAGAGAGAGAGAGACTGTGTCGGCAGCTGGCCAAAAGCACGACTCATTAAAGCCATCATTTAAGCTCGTTTCCTGTGGCAGTCACGTGCACATCATAAATTCAACGCTCGACAAAAATTACAATTTTAGTTTTAATGAAAATTGTGCAGTGTAATGCTCTCTCTGCTCTTATGCATTTATATTTACTGCACATTTTTATTGAATTTTTAATGCGCTCATTGTGCAATTTGATATTCAGTTTATATTCAGTTTTCAACTTTTCCCCAAAAAAGTATGCTATGAATTTTTATTACCCGCACAAAAACGTTCAATTAAATGCACAAAATGACAGCACATAATTGGACTTTATATAATAAAATGAACATAGCTTTAGAATCTAATTTAAGTAATTCTAATGAACTGTTTTGAAAAGCTTATATATATACAGGGTATGATACAAACAACGCAATTATTCAAGACACAATACTCCTTCTTTTTACAAGTTGAATCCCTCATGTCACGATGTGCGTGTTTCTCGCATTCGTCAGCGTGAAGAGGGCGAGATGCTTAAATTAAAATCTTTAAGCGGCTTTATGGCAACAAGGCGTCCATTTTGTTGGCCATGTAATCCATGCAAGGCAATAAATCTTTGTGTGCCAGAGAAAAACGGAAACCAGCTGCAGCTTTTCTTTAGCCAGTTTCGTACAGTTTTCTTTTTTCTGCGTTTTGTTTTGTTGGCCTTTTGTTCAACTGAAGGCAACAACAGCTCAACATTCAAACCGCAGACGTTGGCGGTCCACAATTTGTACTGCATCGCTGTTGAGCCTCCCTTAGACAGAGATAGCAAGAGAGGCGCTACAATGTACAAAAACGGAAAATTTAATTATAATTTCTGGTTTGCTTTTGCACGCTTTTCAATTGCGTTCCCTTTTGGGGTTTTTTCCAGCCCACAATAAATGAAATTTTATGGAATTGCTGCCGCTCTGATGCTCCAGTGTCTATCTATGTATCTATTCCATTACTCTCCAGCAACTGTTGCCTAGCAATGTGCTCAGACATTGACTGCTTCAGGGGATTGGTTGCAATAATCCTTAAGACATCTACATTTAAAGTTTGATTTCCAATTAAAAGCAGTTTAGTGGCGTAGGAAGTTTTCTTCTAATTTATTTACAGAGATTTATATAGTTGTTGTTACGCTAAAGTTGAATGAGGTTTACAGTGTGGTTAATAAGACTTATATAATATTTTCCACAGTGTTTTAAAACAAACTGTTTACAGTGAAAGCTGTCTATTTTAAACCTATTCTATTTTAAAAATGCTACGAATTTTCTACAAAACCGTGTTTAATATTAGGTTTCAAATGCTTCTGAGAACAGTCAAGAAGTGTTTACCCATTCCTAAGTATTTACAATAATGCCAAAGTTCAATAATTTCCACCCACTTGCTAACCGAATTTCCTTAGAAATGTGTTCGTGTGTTTTTTTTTGTTGTGAAATTTGATAAGTTAAAACATTTTTACAATGCGAAACACGTTTAACGGCTGTTGTAAAACATTCTAAACAAATGGTTTTCCGGCCAATGTCAACATATACGAAAAACGCTGAAAGGTAAACAGAAGGTTACAACAACTTATCAGCGAATTAGATATTTTTACGATTACTGTTCAGATTATGATATGGCAAGCAGAGGAGTCAAATTTCAAAGAGTTCATTTGTGGCTGCGGCATTATTGTCCTGCCGTTTCTTGAGCCTTGTTTATAGTTCAGAAGCCTCTTACGGTCTGCTTAACCTCAAAAAGAAGTCGCCAAAGAAGAAGCAAAAATAAAAAGCGGCATTTCAATTGGGGACTTGCGACTTGAAATGTTGTTGACGGCATCGTTAGCGTGTAATTAAAAAGCATAGACCCAGATTGAGAAGTGTGTAGCTTTCTTTCCAGCTTGATTCCTTCGTCTTTCACCACGTAGCATTTCTTGTGTGTTTTGTGTCAGGCAAATGTTGTGTTTTAATTAAAAATAATCGAGTTTTGTGAGCGCAAATTGCAACAAAATGAGTTGACAAAAAGTTTTTGGCGCGTTGCATGCAGCGCTAGCAACAAATACAAGTAGGAGATAAGCTTCAAACTGTGTATATGTCTGCAGCCATTTTGTTCATTTTGTAAGACATGTGGCTGCTACGTGTTGGTATCTGTGTGTATGTATGTATATGTGTGTGTGTGTGTGTTTGAGTAAAGCCAAACAAAATGAAAATGTCACTGCATATAAAGGCAGGAAAAGCGTACGTGACTCGCATTGCCGGAAATTAAGCGGTGTCCCAACACGTCCAATCTTCTTCACATACACACACACACACACACACACAGGGTGGCAGGGGCAGGGGCAGGGACAGGGACAGGGACAGGAGAGTAGAAGCAAGAGAGTTTCTGCCTGAGGCAGGCGTACACAGACGACAATTGCAGCCGCAAAATGTCGCTTGTTTGTCAATAACAATGAAAATACGACAAAATTCTAAAAGATGGCGGAGGCAAGGAACAATATAGTACGTAGCATACTTTCAAGCGCAACACAATTAAACAATTGCGCCAACAACTGCTCATTTTCGGTCTTTGTTTGTTTGTTTGCTGTTTTACTGTTTTGCTTTTGTTTTAGTTATTGTGCACAGAAAACTTGTTGGCCAGTTCCCGTTGGCAATTAAACAACTGGCTAACAACTCTCTCCACTTTCCACATAATGTCACAAATCAGTGGATTCTGGTTCAGAATTCTACTCTCTGTAAATTGATTGTAATTGCGATGCTCATCAAACGGATTGAAATGCAATCGGGACAGCAATGAGATTTTAATACGATTTGTAAACATGCGCATGGCTGAAATGCTGGAGGAGCAAGGGCATTGGCATTTGAGTTTGATTCCGCTGCCAGACAATTGGAACACCAGACTAAACAAATTGTGTGTGGCATATAAACAAAAACAAGCGCTGGCAACGACGAACGAATGAAATGTGAAACTTGTAAGGGCAAAACACTCGAGTCAAGATAAACACTTATGAAAAAAAAATCCATGTGTAGTGTATCTCAAGTACAGAAAATAATGCATAAGCAAACTGTATTCAACAGCTAAAGCACTTAACAAACCATAATTCATAATATTCAAGCGAACTGTCCCTTTGTTAATTTCCAAATATTTACATATTAAGCACACATTATGATACACACACACACACACACACACAGAGTAACAAAAGCCAGTCAGGCACAAATGATAATTTAAAGCTTCTGCCAGAGAAATTTTTGCTTGCCAAGAGCAACAGAGAAAGGTTTCTCTCTCAGGAAAACACACATCTTTTTTTTTTTTTTTGCTTTTTGGGCGCACTGGCGTAATAAAATGTGGGCAATTATTTAGGCTTTTAACATGTCAGCCACGTGGCGCACGCAACGTAAATCGGAAACGGAAACAGAGACACACACATATGTGTGTAAGTGTGTTGTTGGGCATTTGTAGGAATTGAATTTTGATTTGGGTTGCCATTAAAGCGAATTGCCAAACAAAATGAAAGACATATTTTGTCTTGAATGCCTTTACACAAAATAAAAAACTTTGCCCACTTCAAGCAACGTTTAATGCTACATATGTTTGAAGGGGGGAGACAGGAAAAGGGGTTTGTAAAGTAAGGTTAACATTTGTGTCTGATTGGTTACTCAAGACTTGTAATGAGTTTTGTGAGTGCGCAGCAAAAAAATAAAAATAAATGGGTTTGAGTTAGGGTTACTTTGAAATGAGTTCCAAGCAAATAAACACAATATCTCAAATTGACAGTTGATATCAAGGGCAAGATTTGAATAGGGTTTGTAGAGTATCTTCAAGTACATATCATGCACTTTTGAGTTAGATTTATTTCTATTTTGGTTAGGTAGACATTAATTATGCCGCGGGGTATAAGAAACACTTTGGGGTTTGTTGTTTGATCAAGTTAATCAACGGTCTTGATTGCTGAACTCGAACTAATTTGCTAAATTTAACAGAGCGCGGTCGACGCCAAAACACATACACACACACATACACACACACACACATAGCCCGCAGTTGTATGCGTTACCAATGGGGTTTGGGGGCCAAGTTAATTACAATAATGAAGCTAATTTCGTTGTACGTTAAAAGGCAAAAAGGAAAACCACAAATTAGTGCAAGAATAACGAAAGGACATTACACAGACTCAATGCGGCAAGGGGCAGGGGACTGTTCTGGGTACAACAACTTATCTCAATCTAAGACGCATTTTTCAACGCTCTCTGTTTTTTGTCACAGCAGCAAAAGCAGCAAAGGTGGAAGCTCTGTGGTTGCTGTGTGTTTCTCTTTTCTTTTCTTTTGCACAGAAATTTTTGTTTGCGGTTTTTTCAGGTCACTCGAAAAATACTTTTGGTTTCTTGTTTCTCGTTCTCTTTTTTGCATAATTTATAGTCAAAGTGCCGACCTTTTTCCCCCCTCAACCACCACCCTTCCCTACTTTGTGTCATTTTCACTTTGTATTTAATTAAGAGTGCGTGTGCTTGGAGAATTCTCTCCATCTGCAGTTTCAAGTTTTGAGTTAATGCCACAGCTCCGCCCAACTACAAGCAAGCTTTAGTGTCTGCCTCAAGTGTTGAGCGGGTGAGCGGGTGAGTGGGGACAAGGGGTAGTGCGAGAGTTTGCCAAAGTTATTAACTGCCACTAATTACACATTTCGCCCAAGTGGGATGGCAACGCATTTATATTCCATGGCAGTCACTTTTTCATTTTATATAGTATATCACCGCTAGATCCAAATGTAAAACCAGCAACATGAATCCCTCATAATACTTCACCTCCTCCGCCTCGTTATTGCGGGCCATAAAAATGTTGGTAATTATTGCAACGTTTTTCTTTATTTCTTGTGGCATTCGCTGGGCTCTTGTCTTAATTACAGTGGATTATAAATATTAAAAAACGGAAGTCGTTGCCGCCAGTAATCAGACATCGGAGTGGCGGGCATTTGGTAAAATTGAGAAATGGCTGCTTAATGAGCAAAGGAAGGGTGCAGAAAGGGGCGGCAGGTGGCAGGAAGCAGGTGAATGAGATGGATCACACACCATACGAATTGGGTACATTAATGATTAAGGCTTAAAAAGGGGCAAGTGAAAGATTAAGAGTGACAGAATTAAAATTGACTGGCTTTAAAAATAGCTGAAATCTGGAACAGCTTCAAGGAAATGCCAAAATATGTCGAAAGTTTTAATAAAATCAACAAACAACAACAGCAGCTGTTGCTGTTGCTGCTATCGAAAGCTGTGAGTCACGTCAAGCGAATTTCCATTCTAAAAATGTAGCAACAATATTTTTAGTTAAAGTCATGGGTTTCATATATAAAACACTTTCCATTCTTCTCGTGCCATGTTCCATTTCAAAACACTTACAACACATTTTGCACATATGGCAGCGTCACGCTTACATCAAAATCTCATGTTGCCAAACACACACAATGGCATCCCTTTCCCCTTCCCCTTCCCTTCACCTACCCCTCCACCCTTTTGTTAACAAGCTAACCACTCAAGAGCAGCCGGTTCGCAATTGAGTGCTAGAAATTCTAAGCCATCTCAGCCAAAATAAATATACTACGATACTTTCAGTATCAGAGTATAAAAAGGAAAAAGGGAAAACGTAACAAGAGGCGAAACAAGCGAGAACACAAACTATAAAACTAAAGTACAGTTGAACAATAAACAGAGTAAAAACATGTATGTATCTTAAAATACAAGCAAGCAAGGCATGGCGTATACGTAATATGAGTACAGTTGCTCACTTGATTGAAAATAAAAATGTGATAATAAAGGCAGGTAGCTAGACGTCCTGTTAGTCCTGACTTATGTCCTGCAGCACAACATGCTGCCATGTCCTGCGACACCATACCACCCACCCCCCTGCCACCGCACAACTCAAACACTGTGCAAGCAGAACATGACAAGCTGCGACCAACAACAACAACAATAGCAACAACGACAACTTGTGAACTCAACTTTGACATTTCTGCATGTAACTCCCCGCCGCGCCCACTTCAAAATGCCTAACAAAAGACATCCGCGTGGGCGTTGTTGGAGGTGTGGGGGCGTGTCCAACTTCCATACAACTTGTTTGCCGCAAAATGATTTATGACAATGCGTTGAAAGTTTTCAACTGCTGCTGCTGCCGCTGGCTAGCTGTCAATGCCAACCACGCCCACAAGCACACACACACACACACAACAAATAACACCCTCAAGTGGTGACAGCGTCTATTAAAGACAGCGTACTTATCTGATTTTCAATTTAGCAATAGCTAGCGAGAATTGTTTAAAGTGTAAGCGAAAAAAGTACAAGGCGACAGTGCCAATAAGTTGTCAGGCCAAAAGCGATGTCGCGCACACATGTCCTGGCCAAAACAGGACGACAGCTGCAATGGCAGAAACATCCTTAGGCCACTTACACGTACACAAGAATTGCCAATCTTCACACACACATATTATTCAAGATGCAAGCTTCACAGGAAATGCGCCCAAGAGTTTGTGCAAGTGTGTGTGTGTGTGTGTGTGTGTGTGGGGCGTGGCTGAGCACGTCTTTGCTGCTGCTGCTGCTGCTGTTGCACGTTGACGTTAATGTCCGCAAATGTTGCCCGGGCTGTCAAAAGACACACACACAGACATCCCCAGCCCCCTGCCCTAAAATACTCACACACACACACACACACACCTGGAAACACCTCACACCATACATATCCATTGTCGTATTTGTCTTATGAACTGTCAAACTGACATTCATTGACGCTTGACATGTAATAAACGAAATGAAACGAAACGAAATGAAATGAAATGAAACGCAACGCAATGAAACGAAATAAAGCGAAATATGCAGCCAGAAAAGAACCCGAAGTGGGAATAAGGGCAAAGTAATTTTGTGACCTGTCTGTCTCTCTTAACGCAAATAATGATATTTCAAACAGTTTTACGTAAATATACATAAATGATTGCGTTTATACGGTATAAGAGGGGGAGAAGCAGGGCGTGTGTTGATCAAATTTCAACGAAATAAGCCTGGCATTATATTCAACCACAAAAAAGGAAAACAAAATGGTTGACCAGCGGCATCAGCGTTGATTGAGACTGTCAAATTGGTTTAAGACTTGGCAGGGCCAAAAATAGATTTAGCTTGGCAGTGAAGGTGTCTAAAAGCATGATGAGATTTGTGGGTGGTGGGGCGTTGTATTAAAGCTGTCATGGAAAGTAAATAGATATTGAAGTATTTGTTTAAGACTTCTGTTTAACAATTCCAATGCCAAGACCAAATCCATTTGCAATCAAGGGTCCAAATAACATTGCAACCATTGCATTAAAGCCAACGTCATTCGTGCTCAACACAAAAGCATTTTTGGCATTTGTGCAATGTGCCCAGAGAGAATAGCACCAGGTGCTGGTGGCTAGAAAAGCAAATACACAATAAGAATCAGAAAGGGAGAGTTTGAGAAGTCAGCGGCCAGAGTTGGGCCAAAAATTGTACAATGCAAACATAATGAGTTCGGGGAAATGCAAATAATTCGCAATGGAAATCATTATTGAGCACTGAAGCAGACAGACAGACAGAAAGGCAGGCAGGCAGAAGGGGGGCGGGCGGGTGGTTAGAAATTCATGGGCAAAGCACTAAATGGAAGTGCGCTTTTGGTGCAACACGAACAAAATAAACAAAAATAAACGAAGAAAAATTCAACAGCGCTGCCTTGGGAATTGCCAAGAAGGAAGAAGAAGAAGCAAATGGCAGGGGCAGAAATCACACACACACACACACACACAAGAGAGACGTTGGCAACGCCTTGTCGTGGGCGATAATCGTTAAGCGATTTCATTTCATTTCATTTCGTGTGTTTTTTTTTTGCAGCTGTTAAATGAAGTGTTTAAAATTTACGATTTTGTGCAAATTTATTGCACGTTGCTAAAGCAGGCAAAACTGGTCAGCAGCAGCAAATAAATTGAAAGTAAAAATAAAAGAAAATAAAAATAAAAAGCGAGAGAGCAGCTAAATAAAAAGAAAGTCCAAAATGGCATTGATGGCAGCTCGGGGAATCAATCTGCACATGTGACTCTGAGAGTGTTCTCGTATCCGCCGCTGATTGGATGACACGAAATAAAAATCCTTACACACACACACACACACACAAAATTGTTAATACTGCACGTTGCATGAATCTTTCCCCCCTCGAGTGCGCACCGTTGTCCGCTCACTGACTAAGCCAATTACGTGGCTGGAAGCCAAAAACAAAAGGACAATAAAGCGTCAGCTCGTAAATGATGGTGCGGGGTGCGGGGGGGTTGAACGGGTGGCTTTGATCCTTGTACATGGGCAAAGCAGCTTAGCTAAGCACTGTTGCCAGCCATTGACAGCACGTTACGTATACGCAACGTTTGGCTTCGTTTTCAATAAACCGCAAATAACAACAAGAACAAACTAACAAAAAAAAAAAATCTTTTTGCATACTTTTGTGCGCGGGGCTGAAGTAGCAACAACAAGAACAAGAACAAAGGCACTTGATGAGCTTTCCAATTACATTTAACTGTTGTCTCTCTCCCATTATCTTGGCCATGTTGGCTGTTAACTGTTAGTTGGCACTGTGCGCCACTGTTGCGCTAAGAAATTAGCTTGCCTTGTCGTTAAGCCTGTACAAGAAAGTTTGTTTTGGGCATAAAAATTATCATAAGTTTGCCATGCGTATGCGATATTCTGATTCAGCGCAATAGTCGTAAGAGAAACTTGATGATTTCCGGTGCTTAGCTGGGGGCAACTGCTGCTGCAGGTGCAATTCATAGCTCCCAAATGGCTGACAAATCATTTAAGGAAATTTACGTCAAGTAGGCCAACAAAAGTTAAGCACATTCATTAAGTTGCTAGACAAGTGTTGTTAAACGTGCTGTAAACTTTTTTTATATTTTTTTGTGTATTAAAACGAGTAAAAAATTTCGAGTTATATTCTTGAAATGGCAAGTGAGAATTTATGCTGTCCTCCAAGCTGTCCCCCAAGCTGTCCGGAGAAACCCGTACGCTGCGAACCCACGTAAGAAGGACAGAAAATATGATTAGAGTTGTTTTTTTTAACGAATTTAATTTTGTAGCTTCTCGAAATCTGTTGGCTATTATGAATGTGATCCTTGCTCCCACGACCATTGTCGCATCTTTGGCGTGCACGATGATCCATATATGCGCGCCTTCGATCCCAAGGAGTGCAAGCAAAAGGGCCGCCACTTCTATGACAAATCCTTGGGCATTCCCCTGGGCACGGTGTTTGGCACCATACAGTCCAAGGGCAGTGTACCAAATGTGGAATCGCAACGTTTTGCGGGCAACATGAAAGCGTTTGCAGCGACCTATTTCACGCGGCGCACGGATTGGACATCGGGTCTGATTGATCAGGTTGTGACGGAGGGTCAGGTGCTGTTCAGTGACTCGGAGGGCATGGATCAGCCCAATGCCAACGTATACCCGGAGATCTATGATGAGAACGAGCAGGCGGTGACCAGACACTTTACGATCAATGACCTGGAGTTTGCCCTCGAACTGGATGCACCCTTTGAATTCTATGACATACAGAACATAATTCAACATTTGAGACGCATCATGACCGCTTACTTCAAGCATCACAAACAGTGCGTCTTCTGGACACCGAACTGGTATCTGCTCATCTGGAAGGACGCTGGGGTGTGGATGGTGCTCGACTTGAATGGACGCGATACGAAAACGTTCAAATCCAATCACGATGGCGGTTTGCCCATACTGTTCGCCATGCGCTCGTTGGACAATGTGATTCACTTGATACGGGAGGAGAGCAATCTGGAGAAGGAGAGCGTGTTCACGTTGCGGGACATACTCGTGGTGCGTCTGGTCACACCGGACGGCCAGAGTTGGGAGCGTGAGTTTGGACCGCGCATGAGCGAGTATGAGGTGATTGCCTCCGATTACGGCTATCTCAAGTCCAATCTACACTTGACGCTGAACAGCAAGGATGCGTTGCGTAATCGCAGCGCTCTGCCCGTGGCTGTGGCAGCGGCCATCGCCTCCAAGATCGATCATCCGGCCACGTGGGACATGAAGACCTACGACAAGATCATGTGCTATGGCGCCAACATGTGCAAGAATTGCTGGGAGCCGTGCACCGATATTAAAACGCCCATGGATCTGGATACGTTTCCCCGGCAGTTGCGCATGGGTCAGTTTGTGGCCGAGATCCTGCTGACGCCGAATGTCTATGAGGGCTGGTGGAAGTGTGTGCCCATGTACAAGTTCAATGACTTCCACCTGATGCTGGAGAAGGCGCTGGAGCAGAACGACTACGTCATCTTTCAGATCAACAATCAAATGTATTCGCTGTGGAAGAAGGGCGATTTCATCTATCTCATGGATCCGTATCGCCATCATATTGTGGGCCGCATACTCGAGGAGGGCGACGATCCCAAGAGCGCTTCGGTGCGCATCTTTGGCAACATGGATCGCATGCTGAGTGTCTTCCATCAGATCCTGCTCGAATCGAATCGTTCGGCCATCTTTCACATTCACACACTGCGTATACGCAACATCACAGAATGTCCACCGGGCATGGCACCCATGCTCCTGCCACCCGAGCAGGATCCGGAGGTTGTCTCGCTGAACGAGAACATTCGCTTCGACGAGAACTATGACAAGTGCATGGAGGAACTGGGAGCGATTAGTGATTTCGAACTGGATCTGGCATCGGATATCGAACCTATTGAGGAGCTCAGCACATCCGAGGAGCCGGCGGGTGAGGAGGAAGGCGAGGAGGCCGGACCGGCCGAGGGTGGCGAAGAGGATGACGAAGATGAGGACTAAATGCCTGAACTTGTTATTTGGATTTTCCATTTTCGTAGGAATAAAATTTAAGTTAACTTTTACTTTTTTTTTGTTTTTGTTTTTAGCAAACTGCAGCTGCTTCATTATATAACTTGATTAAATGACCCAATCCCAAGTTGCGCATTACGTAAGTTATTAGAGATTGGCAATTAACTTCGATTTGATAGTGTGTGTGTGTGTGTGTGTGTGTGTGTGAGTGTGAGTGTGTATGCCAAAGGTGAACTCCCATCCTCTTCTGGCTTAGTGCAAAATGATTGCTAAAAAACAGCAGCTTACATTTCTCTTCCCCCCCTCTCCACGTCAGTCGTCAACCGGTTCGCTCTAAGTGTATGTTTTATTGTAGCTGCTGTAGTTTTTTTATTTCCACGTTGTTAACAAGCGAAAGAGACACAGAGAGAGAGAGGGGAAAAAAGACATTTTGAATTAAATGTCACGTTGTCGTGTTAGTTTGCTTGTTCAGCATCAAGTGAAGGCGACTAAAATAGTACTATGCTGCTCCTTGACAGCAGGAACACTCTATGATAGTGCCACAGACAGAAGGAAGAGGGGGAACGGAGTAGACAAACGTTGTTGGCATAAGTGTTATTGCAGACGCGAGTCCACGCCTCGTTCATGTATGTCATTAAAATGAAAGAAAAAACGAGATAGAAAAAAAATAAGTATTGTTATCAATGGAATAAGAACGTTTAGATACCCTTAAAGTTGATTGCAGGTAAGTTTTAGTATATATTTATATTTCTGATCTTGATACGTGAAATGAACACAGTTTGGATGTAGATATTTATTTAAGAACTTTTCTTTATACTGATTATTTCAAATGCAGTTTTGTGGCATAGAATATAAATCAATATGTTCATATTCCTTTCAAACCCTTGGTTACACAATTCGTGACAAGTTTATAATACCCTTTGCAATCGGTAAAAAAAAAAATATAAAAGAAAGAAAATAAGGGATTTTGTTGTTAGTTGCTGGTTTTGCCTTTTGGCCTGGAGGCGGCTCGCTGTCTGGCTAGTGCCGTCAAAGTGCAGGTTGCATGCCACAGCAGCCACTTCACACACACACACACACACACACATTCGCATCCGTCAGTCAGTCACTTAAATGGAAGGCATCTTCTTTTGCCAGCAGCCTTCACCTGGGCAGCACAACGTTATTTGCATCATTTTCATTGTTGTTGCTGTTGTTGGGTGTTGGGTTCAGCATTTTTCACCGCGCCCTTAACAACAATAACAATAACAAGGGCACAAGTGGCACGCCTCTTTCTGTCGTGCAGCAGCTTCAACTTGCAACGTATTTTTCTTTCTTTTTTTTTTTTGTGAATTCACAAGTGACATTTTTACAAAAGTCGACAGCGCGAAATTAATGGAAATTTAAAAATTGCATTTTTCAACATCAACAAATACGTGCGTGTGTGTGTGTGTGTGTGTGACAATGTGGTTCAGTGGCGGTGCATGCCTTGAGATAATAGAGACGACAACTTTTGGACAAGGCTGAAGACATGACACGTAACACGACAGACGAAGACGCGACACTATTTTAAATCGTTTTCTCCACCTCTCTTTCTCTCTCTCTATCTCTCTCTTTTTGTTTTGTTGCTGTGTTAAAATTTATGTTTATTTCATTGTCACTTTGGGTAAAGCTAAAGAAAATGATCTTTGACTGCGTTTGAATCCTAAAGCTGCAATCGCCATTTCATTTTCACTAATTCAAACAGCTTTTTTTCTATAAATTTCTGCCATATTCGATTCCACGCAGCGGTTTAAGTGGCAACATTTTTTCACAGAGAAAAGAGCGCGAAAAGTGCAATGAATATTTTAATATTGCTTACAACACAAGCACAAATTCCATTGTGCATTTTTTCTACTTGCCTTTTTCCTTTTTAAAAAGCTCGCTGCACACAGCTAAATAAACAATTAAAATTTCATCAAAAATCACATTATTACAACAACGACAACAACAACAACGCATTTCTGCTTTATTAATTTTTAATTTTAGTGTAAATAAGGGAATGTTGGCAAAGTGTTGCTAGCAATTAATTTGTAGTTTTAAAGCATTTAATGCATATTTCTCATGCCACGCCTCCTTTGGCTGCCTACAAACAAGTGTACGGTAATTACAGTAAAAAGGGCGGCGAGGAGGGACGAAAAAATGTCAATTTGATTGGTTTGGTTAGCGTTGCATTGCATGACACACAGGACACAGGACGCAGGACGGAGGACGAGCTGCCACAACGGCGTCACATGTCAACAGCAACAACAACAACAACAACAACAGCAATCGAATGAAACCTAGAAAAACAAAGGGGCAAGAGAGAGACGGGGGCGAGAGGGTCAGCGTAGGGAGGGCGTACTGTATTTGTAGTTGTCGCAATTTTCGTGCTAAGTGCACATGATAAATTAATGATTGACGGTGTGTGTGTGTGTGTATGTGTGTGTGTGAGTGGAGGGCGTATGACAAAGTGATTAATTGTCAGGCAACGTGTGGGCCGAGACGAAGGGGGAGGGGACACACACACCACCCATTGTACATATGAGTTATGGCCAGTTTTGAGTGGCCAACTAGCCTCGAGAACCGATTGCAAGCTGGGGGGCGGAGAGGGCGGACTTTAGCCATGTTAATAAAACAAACAATAAGCGAAACGATGCCTAGGCAATAGCTCCAATAACACACGCACAACCCCTACACTTAACACACACACACACGCACACACACAGAAGCCAGAACTGCCAAAGCAGCTCAAAGTCAAATTAGTGCACTTGGGCGTAAAATATGAACTTTTGACTAATTGATTGAGCGGCTTTACGCCCCCAACACACACACACACACATATCGAAGGGGGCGTGGCATGTGAAATGGAAGCTAAAAATGCAAATCGATAGAGCACAAACTGCAATTTCATTTGCAGCTGAGACAACAGCAAAAGTATTACGCATACGCAATGTTGATGGAGTGTGTAGGGGTGGGGGTGGGTGTGGGGGTAGCAAAGCTACTTAAAAATGGGGTTTCGGTTGAGGATATTGAGATTTAACTTTCAAGTAGATTGAGTTGTTGTGCAATAACGTGACTTAAGCGATTAAGTTTGTCGATTGATGGAAGAAACAATTTGCTTTTAACTGAAGGTTATATAATTATAAATTCGCTAAGCTGCTTAAAAAACCATCTGCTATTTCTGAAACAAATCAATGAAATTATGATCTTGCTATATAAATTGGTTTTGGGTTTCTCATTCATATTTGTTTAGCACACTTTGAATATTTTCTGATTTGCTTTTTGTATAAATTTCAGAGTCAACTTTAAATGGCAATCCAATTTGCAATTTGCGGACAAGCGAAGGCCAAAAACAATGTGAAAACAACAACAACAACAATATAGCACAATTTCGTTCCCTCCTCATTCCCCTTCCGCTCCCTGACAGACATCAAGGGAACTAGCGAAACAACATTTTCGTTGCTGGCAAATAAACAACTTTGTGATTCTCTGCCACAAAATCAAAGTTTATACACAAAACTTGCCCCCCGCCCATCGCCCTCGGCCGCAAGGGGGGTGGTGGTGGGGCTGGGCTGACATAGAGGCACTCAACCAAATGAACTGACTACAACAACAACAACAACAAGCAGCCAATTTGTTTGTGTCTTGGAAACTTGCATGAAAATGACCAACAATTAGTTAAAAATTCTATGGCTTTAATTATTGTTTAAGTTCAGATTCTCTAATATGCAAATATTTGTAGAAATGGGAAAGTAGAAAGAAAAAAATAGAATAAATAAACCAACAATAACTGCAGTAGTTAAACAAAACAAGCGACAGTGGACTAGGCAAAAGGAGAAACAACAATAACAGAAACCATGTACAGGACACAAGGGAGTCTGTCAACCCCCACACACACCCACACACCCCTCTTACGAACACACTCTAACCGTTAACGGTATTTGCATGTAATTAAATTTTCCACTTGCAGCTGCTTTTGGCCCTGGTAGTATTTGCACACACAGCTCGCCCGCTTTGGTCATTCAACTGGACACAGAACAGAGGGAACACAGAGAGAGAGAGAGAGAGAGAGAAAGGGAGAAACAGTTACATATGCAACCAGGATATGCAGGACTCCATACACAAGCACATGCCATTGTCCTGCAACTGCAACAGCAGCGACGTCCAGCAGAGTTGTCCTGTGTTCATCAAACAGTCATCGTCGCCGTTGTACTTGTTCCCATTGTTATTGCTATTGTTGTTGTTGTTGTTGTTGTTGTTGTTGTTGTCGCAGTGAGTGTCCTCTTGGCCAGCATTGGTTTTGGTCAATCATTCGCTGAGCTGCACTCGAAAGCAGGATGCGACGCTGCACAAGTTTTGTCATTAACTTTGTAATGCCCGCAAAATGATGCAAATGAGCAGACAGACAGACCAGAAAGACAGGGAGAGAGTGTGGAGAAAGAGGAACAGAAAACTTCACTTGAATGACAGCATGTGATTTTTCCGATTGCTTTTGAGTGTCATAGTTGCATAGCTATGACAGTTCACGTTAAGCAAGGATTACTTTACAAGTATGTCAGAAGAATGAGCAGCAAAGTTGAGAAAAAAAACCCAAGTTAATGTTAGGTGGTTTTAATATTATTTTGCTAGAACCAGTTGTGAATTATAAACACATTTTATGTTAAACGATCTATTATTGTTCCTTAAGGCTGTACCAGTGTTGTATAAGCACATAATGTTTATGTTGAGAAGAGATGATTTTAAAAGAATAAAACCAAGTCAATGTTGGGTGGTTTTAGTATTTTTAAGCTAGAACTAGTTGTGAATTATAAGCAAAATTATTTAAAACGACGTTTTAGTGTGTCTGAAAGCTGTGACAGTGTTGTATAAGCACAAAATGGTCATTTTTATCATGGTCATTTAAGTTCAGATTCGAACCCACCAATCTAAGGTAATTTTAAAGCTAATACAAGTTGTGAATTATAAGCACTTTTAACTTAAAACGACTTATCCTCACCACATAATCAAATCGTTAACATTTTTAACTGTATATTTCTCACACAAAACTTTTCCTTACACACTCGCAAAGCTCTTTAAGGAAAGACCTTCAATATAAGGCTGCAGCTGACACCATTATATAGGGGTCTAGAGCAGAGCAGAACAGAGCAAGAAAAAAACTAGAGCCAATACAATTTTCAGTTATCGAAAGATCTGCAATTTTTCCCGCACAACAACAACAGCAGAAGTAGCAGCAGCAGCAAATGCAAATCAATTTAACCGGGGCAGGCAGGCAATCAAGGAGAACAGCCAAAAACTAAACAATGCCAAAAGGCAACAACAATAAAAATAAGCCAAAATATAAACAAAATTGAAGCCGGCAACCGCAAAAAACAAAACACACACACATATGTGTATGGGAAGTAGGTGGTTGGGTGGTTCGCTGGGTCAGCAAGCAAGCACATTTGCCATTTAGCGAATGAACTTTTTATGATGCCAAGAGCCGAAGAAGCAGTGAAGCTAATATAAGCTAAACAATTTCTGCCAACTGCCAACCACCAATTGAAGTGGGCAAAAAAAAAAGAAAAAAAAAATGAGCTGAGTGGGTGGTGGAATATTGAGTGGTGTATGTGGTGGTGACCTGAAATCGAATTCAATTCCGCAACGAACGAAATCATTTACCAAAACTCATTGAAATAAAGCAAAAATTTCTATTAAGCCAAATTGTTGCAAGCGCATCATAAAAACCAATGAGAAAGAGAGGCAAATTCGGTAGGGAATTGTGAATGCTCTATAAGGATTGTGTAGTAAAGAAAAATGTTTAAAAAAAACCATCTAAGAAATTCCATTTGATATTAAATTATATTTGCTTAAACTACACAAAAGCAGCTCTTGGAACAGTCCTTGCAAATACTATTCAACTATAAATAGAGTATAATATAGCGTATACGCAATGAGTGGCAGCAATTCACACACGAACACACATTGATAGAACGAACGCACTTAATGAATGAGGTGTAGAAAGAAATGTAAACAGATACTTAACCTCCAACGAAGAAAGGCTGCAAATGAAATAAAAATCAACAGCAGAAGTCGACTGAAAGTAGGAGAGCGAGTGGGAGTGGGAGTGGGTGAGGGTGGAGGGGAGGAGGAAAATGTGTTGGGACAAACGTTGAATATGTATGAGAAATGTACAGAAAGGCAGACAACACACACGAAAGTAGGGAGAAAAAATAAATAAATGTAAGCAAATAAGAAGAAGAAAGAAAGAAAAACAGCTAAGCGCTTTTACTACAAGGTGTGTTTATTTATCTCCAAGTGTGCGCATGTGTGTGTGCGAGTGTGTGTGGAATATATATGTATATATAATTAAGTGCCTGGCAAGCGCAGCAACAAAGTCACGTAATTCTATTTAAGATTATTTAATAAAAGAGCACAACATGAAGAAGAACATGAACGGTTAATTAACATTTCTTGTTATTTTGTATTTTTTCGCAACGCTGCGTATACGCAATGTTCAAAACTATTGTCCTTCTCCCTCTGTCTCTCTCTGTTTTTGCGTTAATTTGTTTTATTTATTTTACCTGAGCTCATTTCAGTCAATGTTTGTACAAAAGAAAGGCATAATTAAATTAAGTTTGCATTAAAAATTGTTTGCAGTGCAAAAGCAATAAAGAAAGCAAATTGAATTGAAAAGGGATATTAAACAAACAGTCCGCGAAATAAATTTAAATCAATTATGTGAAGAACGTTTAAAAATACAATTTCAACTTAAATGTTGGTTTTTTATACCCAATCAATCCCAATCTAAAACGGAACTTACAAAAAGCTGCATTTCCGCTTGTTTCTATTTTGAAATTATTAAACATGAAATGTCAAACGTTTTAAGCTCTGTTGTTTTATATCAGTTTTGAAATCTTTATGGTAATATATCATAATTTATGCTCACATAAATGGCCAAAAAACGGCAACAAAAAAAGAACTTGCAACATTTCCTGCCGGTCAATTACAGAAAATAAATGAAAAATATGCAAATACACAACAACAACAAACAAAATATACAAAAAAAAAAAAAAAGTTAAGGAAAATAAAATTTTCGCATTGCGACCGCAAAACGTCAAATGGCAATTTATATGCATAAAACATGTGCGTGCAAAATTTTTAATGATGTCGCTCAAAATGTTTAATGGATGATGCATTAAAAAGTTACCCCTCCCCACCCCCTTTCCATCTCTTTTTTCTCACAACAAATATTTATAGCTGTAATAAATGAAATGCGAGTTAAGCGCCACAAACATTAATCAAATAGCTAAAAAATAATTGCCACAAACACAATTTATATATAAATTTTACAAATGTTTTGAGTGTTGCAAGTTTGTTTGGTGGGCGTTATGGGCGTGTCCAAATTAATTAGCTTTTGGGCATTTAAGGAATGCGAAGCCAAAATAATGCATTGGCTAACTCAAAACTTGGCCAGCTTATGGAGAGAAAGAGAGGAGGGAGCTAGCTACTTAACTTGCTTAGTTACAAAACGAAGAACTTTATATGATTGGCAATTTGCTAGAAACAAAACAAATACATTTGCCACATAAGGTGTGCCCATGTGTGTGTGTGTGTGTGTGTGTGTGTTTGCCACTTGATTGCGGTTTTAGACTTTTCCACTTGTTAAGTTTCATTTCGCAGACGAGAGTTGTTTGGTCTGCCGTTAAGTCAAGTCAACTCGAGACTCGGCCTCTTCAGGCTTTAATTTAGAACGATGAACGAAGCGGACTTCATGCAACAACAACAACAACTGCCCAGACACATAGACAAACAGACAGAAGACAGACAGATAGACAGACAGGCGGGCAATGAGCGTATAAAACAAATTGCATATTGCTGCAACAAAACAACAACAGCAACAAGAGGCAGAAAGGCAGGCAATAAAATAAATGAAAATGCGCTTTGCAAAATAGATAGAAAAAAAATGCATTTCAAGTGCATTTATTGTTGTTGTTGTTGTGGTTACTTTTTGCCGTTTGCTGGCCCAGACCTCAGACAACAACAACACAGCAACAGCAACAACAAGCAACCAAAACAGGCCCAAAAGTCAGCGAGCCATGCAATTGTTATTTTCTTTTTTTTTTGCTAGAATATTTCGTAGACCTTAAATAACTGTATATTCACTGCGGGTTGGGGCGCTAAGTGAGGGGAGTTGCCCTGCCATTAGCATAAGAAAGAGGAGGGGAGAGGGGAGAGTGGGGAGACTTGTGCATGCAATATATTATGGCACGTAATTGTTGTCAAAGAGAATCATGCATAGTATCATGCTATATAGTACCATATATGGTGTATTCACTGTGCCATTTATGGTTAGATGGCTGCACAAAAGGGCTAATGAGAGAGGGCAGCAGGGTGTTCGAGGGGGGGGGTGACATTCATTAAGCTATAGATGGAAGGTGACAATAGAATAAGTGGCTGCCTTTCCCATTTTAACGGTCAATAATTGCAATTGATGAGGGTAGTGGAGCAGCCAAGGGAGGGAGTGGGGGAATTGCATTTAAATTTTTATCTAAATCGTCAAGTCAGCTTCTAAAGTCATCCCACACAGCCCTATTTTTAATATGCGCCCACAGCAACATGCCCAAAAATGGCCAAAAGCAATGAAAAAGCCTCGAACAAAAAGAGAAGAAGGCGAACTTAATTGCAATGATAAAAACTCCTCTCAACTCCAACTCAAAACGCCAACAAAAAAAAAAAAATATCGTCAGTTGCAAAACAAAATGAATCACGCGCCTGGAATGTGGAAATCAATTAAATGGAAATCAGCTGTAGACGAAACGAAACAAGAAAGAAGAACGATTACGAGTTTGGCCAAGCGATAAACAACACACAAAGAGCCAGACACAGGGGGAGGTGAAGGGGGTTGGGGGGCATGGTGTTAGCCACGTCCGTTTGCAGGTGCATTGACTAGCTGAGAAAAGTGGCACAAAGGCCAGACTAAAATGCACATTCTCTCTCTCTCTCTCTCTCTCGCTGTCTGTCTCCCCGCTTAATGGGAATCTCGACTGAGTTAACTGGCTTAGCCAATCGAGAGGCCCGCGGCCGCTAAGCGGATGCATTTGACGAGGCCAAAGCGGAACAAGCTACAAAAAAAAAAAAAGTCGCGCACCGAAAAGTGAAAATGTGAAAGAGAGATAAACTCAATTTAAGTGAAGGAGTTGCAACTTGCGAGGAGGCAAAAAGCCAATGGAGCGTACCAAAGTCGTTTGTGGCTAACGGTGAACAGTATGTGTGTGTGTGTGTGTATCATCAAGCTGGTTTTTAAGCAGAGAGAGAGAGAGAGAGAGAGACCGACCACAAAACAAGATTCCCTAACAATTGCCATTAGCCATGTTCGACTCTTGCTGTTTGGCTTATATGGCAACAGCAGCACTTACAACAACAACAACAACAACGACAACAAAGATCAAGCGAGCAGAAAAAGAAGAAGAAGAAGAAAACAGCTCGTCGAGACGGTTTGTAATGTTTGCCTGCTGCAATGTCTGCGCCAGACTCTTCATCCAGCCCCCCAAAACATTGTTTGTCTGCCTTGTCGCACCACGGGGCGTATGAACGATTGTGTGTGTGTGTGTGTGTGTGTGTGTGTAAGGGTGTGTGTGCCATTAGCCTTGTCTGTCTGCACTTCCTGGGCGCGGCAAGGCATCGCACTTTTCATTCGATTTGATGCGTAAGCGCAAATGTTCAAGTTTTTTCCCCCCAAAAGTTATTTTTTTCATTTCCTTTTTTTAAGGGGGGGTTGTTCGGGGGGAGGTTGGTGTCAAATGAGGTTGTTGGGTCAGTGAAAATTGTAAAAAGTTATTATTGCCATGGAATTATGAAGACAGTTGCTATTAAAGTTTAAGACCAAATGCTGACATTAATGGTTAAAGTATTGTGTTTGTTCAGAACTTTAATATTTTCACAAAATGTTAACTTGATTTAAAAGAACTTTTACTAAAGAACAATTTAATCAACATTAACTATTATATATTCCTTAAAACCTTTACTTTCTAATCTTATCTTGTGATTCTCAACGTTTCACATAAAATGATTCACTAAAATTCCCAAACTTTTAACTGAAAATTCTTAATTGAAGAGCATTTGTTATGCAAAAATGTGTGGAAAACTTTGGCGCCGTTTGCGTGGTAACTGTGAAAATGCACAACATGTAATTTATTTTAATTAACTAACTTGGCAAAGACAATCAACGTGGCAAGCACAGCTCCAGGCTAAGATTTCTGAGGCTAATCAGAAGATAAATTAGAGTTAGAAAGGGATAGAGACAGTTCGTGACGTCAAACATTTTTGGGATAATAATTCAATTAAAATGTTAGCAAACCTCAAATTAACAGCATAATTAGCGCAATTCAGCGAAATATTTTATGCGATTATGCAGAGCTAAAATGTAATTTTAGAATAACCAAGTTCGAAGCTCTATTTTAGCTCCTGCGGCAAGTATGATAAGAGGGGACCGTGGGAGTTTTGTCAGCTGCAATCAAAATGGATGAGTAGGAGACTGTCACGACTAGGAAATACCCTGCAAACCATATAATAACTAATCTTTTAAGTTGCATTATACCCTCTACCCGTTACTTAATGGTTACAGGGTATAGCTAGAGGGGAGCAGACAAATTATGAGGCATGGCAATAAACTTCCGCACGAAATTAGCGCAACTTCCTGACAAGCCCAAGAGTTGCCCACGACGACGACGACGTTGACATGCCAGCCATCAGAGCAGAGCGAAAGAGAGAGAGAGAGATGGCAAATTGCTGCTGGGATATGGCATCTCTAGTGGCTGGCACACTGTCTGGCGTTGCCAGCTGGTTTGTTTACATTGCGTTTTTAATTTACAGTTAATACATATAAATATTTACCTTTAATTCGTATTCGACGTCTTTGTTGTTTGTTATTTTCTGTGGCACGTTGGGGCGCGAGGGGCGTCGTTGTTAGGAGTGGCAAAATCACACAGCAAAAATAAGGTGGCAAGGCTGGCAGACGACCTCAAACACTACACAGACACACACACACGAACACACACTCACACACAAACAATCTCTCTGTTTGAGCTTGATGCAAAAAACTTTTATTTTTATGCAATAATTTTTCTTTGCGTCTCTCTCTCTTTATTTTTCTTCCTCTTCAGCTGCAATTAATGTAATGGCGAAACTATTTATAGATTTTGATTGGTTCGTATAGGAAAAAAGACACAGTAAAATGAGCAAAAGTTACAAATGCAAAAGCAACAACAAAACTGAGCAGCAGCAACAACAACGTTGAGCAAACGTCTGAAAAAATCGATAAATTTGTCGACGCTGACAGCGCAGCCGGCAGCGAATGGCAGCAGCGCAGGGGGGCTGCCAGACATTGCCGGTTGCTGCTTTTGTTGTTGTTGCTGCTGCTGCTGCTCTGTTTCTGTTGTTTATTATTGCTATTGCAAATTAAATCAAGGTTCAAAGTTGCTATAACTTATTATTGTCATACGATTTGTTTTATGTGATTTGCGCGCCAGTCGCACTTGTTCTCTCGCTCGCACTTTCTCACGTGTTGTTTTTGTTGTTGTTGGTGTTTGAAGCGAGCCAAAAAGCACCCAAAAAACAGTTGCGCGCCCGTAAAGTTTGTTGTTTGGCTTATGTCTCGTTGGGTTCGTCTCGTCGGCACGAGCAACGAAGTTCAACTAATTGCCGAACGTGCCATGCCGGCTAAAACTGAACGAAGCTGAAGTTTCAGTCGCGTCTCTGTCTGGCGTCGCAGTCGCCGTTAGCGCTAGCGTCGCTGCCGTTGGACGCTCTCAGATGCCCTGCGGGCATTGCATGTGCCGACTGAGGCAGACCGGCCTCACTGCTGCTGCTAGCTTTTTACTGTTATTGTTAGGGAGCGGCGTCGTTGCTCTCTGCCTGCCTGCCTGGCAAGCTTAACTCCAGCAGCAGGTTTGGTGTGCGAGCAGTATGTATGTCTGGCTAGACAAAGCAGATGACGCGTCGCTGCCGGCGTCGAAGTTGCCATGCAAGTTGTTAGCGCTCTTGTGCAAATTTATTATGCCGGTTATGCAGTCGCAGCTGACGTCGCTTAGCTAGCTTTCGGTGACTCTGTGAAGCGTGCATGTTGTTGTTGTTGCTGTTAGTCGTATTGTAAAATGCCAGTTATCTTTCTGTGTTCTGTTGTCTGCTGTTTTCTTTGTAGTCTGCTTCTTTCTGCTGTGCAAGTTGCCAGAGCGCAAAACTTTGAGATAGGCTCAGCAGCAACAGAAGAAGAAGAAGAGCTCTCTGAAAATAACTGCGGTTTCTACTATAAGTTGGCAGCATGTGTGAGAGAGAGCGAGAGAGTGTGTGTGTTTCTTTCTGTGTGGTTGCATCATGCAGCGGTAACTCTACCATATGAAGTACTGAAACTTCAAAGATTATCAATCTTGAAAGATTTTTGGTTAAAGTTATGGTTAATGTGGCACTAACATGCTCTAAAAATGGCTTTGAAACTATGATTAAAACAGGAACCAAAGTTGGCATCAAAAAATAACATCATGATCAGTGAAGCTGTCAAAACGGTTTAAAAACATTTGTAATTGAGTCAGGAAAAAGTCAGTATCAATATTCCCATCTTGAGTCAATAACAATCAAAGATTATTACATGCCACTTGTTTTGAACTCTACAGACACAACTTTAACCCCAAACTAATGGCTTTAAAAGCAAATCAATGTTTCTTTTTTTTTAGTTTTTTGTTTGCCAATTCCATTAAAAAACTATCAGAGGTGAGAACTTTATGATATGTGCTTTGCTTTGCCAACTCTGACCACAAAGTTCAACTCTGAGCAACTTGTGCGAATGACCAACAAAACGAAGAAGAAGACAGGCAGAAGAAGAAGAAGAAGCAGTCAAATACTTAGACAAGAGTTTTATTGTGGCACTCAAGTGGCAGCATAAAAAACTTTTGTAGACTTGGTCTTGCCATTAGTTATTAACAACTGCTTAGTAGTGTTGTAAAGCGTCACCAAAATCTGTTGTAAGCAGTTCTTGTTGCAATACAAATCTTCAAACAAGAAGAGAGCATAAAATGCAAAAAAAAACAGGCGACAAAACTTGTTGACGAACCCGAATGCAGCATTGCTTTTGGCATTTCAAGAGTTGCGGTTTAATTGTTGAAAACTTTGTTTGTGTTTGTTTGTTGGCTGAGGCGCCGCTTAGTGCATTATTAATTAAGCATGAAAATGGTGGATAAGAAGATAACGGAAGAGGCAAGCTCATTGCTGCCACAATGCCACAACTGAAAAGGTCGCACATGTCAACAGCAGTTGAAGTTGCAACAACAACAACAACTTTACACACAAAAAGTTCTCTCTGTGCCTACCAAAAACAAAAAGAATCAAAATCAAGGCAAAAATTAATGCGCGTGTAAACGAACAAAAAACAACAACAACGTGGAAAGCAGGAAAAGCCAAGTTGTAACAAACTTGCTGAAGGAAAAACTAATTCCCAACAACAACAGAGGACACAAAGGCAGCGAAACAGAAAAAACAAAAAAGGCAAAAAAAAAAAAAACAACAAAGCAACCGAATTTAAGGAAAATGTTGCTAACGAGTAGATAAAATAAATAAAAGACAACAAAGAAAACTCTGATAGGGCAACACACAGAGAGTGGGGGGTAGGTGGGGTAATAGAGAGGGGTTTTTGTATTGCAAAGGCAAACAACTTTTTAGCCAAATGCCAGCGAAGGCCGTTTCCCAAGCTGGGCAACAATAACAACAACAGCAACAGCAACAAAAGTACCGTAAAGGCGCTACGAAATGGCCAGAGAGCGCATAGTTTCAAATACCCCCTTTTACCACTCCCCCCTCTAACTACTCTGTATGTCTATCTATCTGTTGGTGAGAGAGATACATTTGTATCTTCTAGCTGCTGCTGCAAAAAAAAAACCTGACTGCGACTTCGACAACAACAACAACAATTGGAATGCTGCTTGACAAGTGGCAGCGTCACAGCAACCAGCACAGGGGGCGGGGGGAGGGGACGGGGTTTGTGGGGGGGACAGCTTGCAGCATCACTGGCGAAGCGTGGCGAAAGCTCTTCCAACCAAGAATCCGAATCGGAATCTGGATTTGTCTGTTGGCAGTTTTGTGTGTGCGAGTGTGTGTGTGTGTGTGTGTGTGTGTGTCATGCTATGCGCTATGATTTCTAAAACTTTTAACGCTGCAGAGATACGCGCAGAGAGAGACAGCCAAGAGATACATTTTATGCACTTTGCAGATACTTAGATGGCAACACTTTTTCGGGCCCCTTTGTGTGTGTGTGTGTGTGTGTGTGTGTTTATGACCAGTTGGTTCAGCAGCGGGCGCTGTCGTTGTTCATGCCACATGCCACATGCGGGCAGCTTCACATGTAAATCAGTAAGCTTCCAAAGAGCTGTCCGCCTTTGTTGCAAGTGCTCAAAATGCCCCAAAAAAAAAAGCAACCACAAAACAAAGGAAAATATGTTAAAGGCGAAGATTTGATACTCTTGCAAAAGGGAGGAAAGAGAGGGAGACAGGTTGCAACATTAAAGGGTATTTAAACAGCCCTCAAAAGGCCTCAAAGCATTTGCTAAAATTACTGCCACCAACAACAACAACAACAACAACAGCAGCACCATCACACTACACCTTACCACCCACCCTCCCTCCCTCTCACCCACCGATTTTGAGCTCTTCCTCATTTTGGCTGTAAAGTCAGCGGCCTAATCCACATGGGCCAAGTTAGCAGCCAGCCTACCTACCAACATCAAGGTTAGCACACTTATGTGTATGTGTGTGTGTGTGTGTGTGTTACGTTATTACGTCCGGAGAAGAAGGCATATTTAAGGCCCTTCTTTTCACTATTTGCCACACACACACAGCCTAAGCCAGTGGCTTAGTTTGGCAGGGGGTCGAAAAGCAAACCAAACCAAAATTGCAAATTGAGAAAAAGTTTTTCTTACATTTTGTGCTTTATAACTTTTTCAAATCTCGTGTGATAAATGATAAAATAATCTATGCAGCAAGGACCTTGAAGAAACACAGCAAATGAAAAATATTAAAAGAAATTCTTGCTCTTTGGGAATGCAAAATGCTTCTGTTTGTTTCATCAAATGTTAACAGGGAAAAGTTTATGAAATAAATGAGAAATTGTTGTTAAAAGTTAAAATTAAAATTAAATTTTAAACATAAATGCACACTGAAAGTTTTCTATATCAATGAATAAACATTCATATAAACAATAACAATGTACCACTGTGCACACCCTTTTCAGAGTACTTAAAACCCTTACGGCATACGTATGTAAAACCAAAGCAAAGTGTTTGTACTTTTGTGCAGAAAAGGTCAGGTATGTAAATATGTTGTTTTTTTTTTTTTTGTACGCACATAAACTCATTTTGTGCAATTTCACTTTTTCTAATTTTCATGTTTAGTGGTTGCGCTTAGCCATGCAGCATGTAGCATGCAGCATGCAGCAGCAGCAACATTAGTGGCATGGCTAAGCTGAGCAACGCTTGCCGCAAATTTTCTCCCAAAAAACGTTGACATTGTTGAGCTCAGAAGACAGACAGAGAGAAAGGGAGGAGACACAAGCTGTGGCATGCATGGCACGCTTAATCATGCTCAGCCATGTGGCATCCACACATACCCAGTAAACGGCAGCAGCAGCAGCAATGTCATCAACAACATCAACGTTGTTGGCCAGAAAGAAGAAAAAAAAAACGTTAAAAGCCTTCGAGCCATTGGCAAGGAGAGGCATGCAACTAGCCAAGTGGCCAATGAAAAATATCAACAAGCAGAAAAGGCAAAATCCACAAGAGCCAAAAAGGATTTAAGCCACACACACACACACACACACACACACACACACGTACTTGTACGCCCACAAGCACATATACACTAGAAGGGCAAAACTATTAGACGCAATGTTGAAGCATGAAGTTTATGTGTGTAGGTACAGTAAACGCTCGCAAAGTTTAACTCTTATCTAGTAGAAATATAATATGTCAATAATAGGTAAATATTAGTTTAATACAAAGCTCTGAAAAATCAAGAAAGCCTGAAGACCCTACTTGAATTCTTGAGAATCACAGAGGAGAAAGATTTTCATTAACTTCAATTTATACTGACAACAAGATCATTTTATCTTATATTTTACTTCTATTTGGCATGTGTTTACTGTACTTTGCCTCAAGTCATAAAACACTTGCAGCACACACAACTAGTTGCCTCTAATAAATGGATTTCGGGCCATAAACCTCAAAAGGTTGTTGCGTCAAGCAATGCGTAACTTTAAACATGATTAATGTCGTCAGCATGGCCAAAAACATTGCCTGATATATATATTTTCATCTCCTCTTGCTCCTTGCTTTAAAAATGCATGAAATTACATGCAAGCATCGATTCTTGGCCAAGTTATGAGCACAATTTCAATTGGTGTATGAACGCAAAAATCTTTATCCCAATCGGCTTTGGGGCACCATTAAAAATCCGAAGAGTGTGCGTGTGTGTGTGTGTGTGTGTGTGTGTCCTGCTGTGTGTGCTGGCATTCATATTGTGGTTGTTGTGAGGGGCGGGGGAGGGGAGGGTTGGTGTAGGCAACGTGTCGGGGCTCCGAAGGGTGCCTGGGCAATTAGCTTTGACAAATGTGCGGTTGGCAGTCGGTTTTAATGGATAATGGACCTGGCATTTGCTTGATCCACATTCACCGCACTCTGACCCGAAAATGTAAGTTTTATGCTTTAAATAATGCATTGGACGACACAAGGAGATATTTTTGGGAATTTTTAACGTACGCATTCTCGCAATATTTATATGCAAATGGTGGAAGATGCATGGCAATTGATAGGTTCAGTGTTTAATCTGTGGATTGGATTAGCAAACACTACTTTGATGCTGAGGTTAAATCCCCAATGAATAAGTTTGTGGCAAAGCAATAATGTTAAAACCAAGCTGAAATAACTTTGATAAGCTACTTCTTCTCCTGCTTTTTTTCTCTTTAAATTCTTTAACTTTCCTTTTATGTTCATTACTATTTATTTCACTTGCTTACCCATTTTTCAGTACTCTTCTAACATATCGTCATATCATTTAACTTACCTAAAAGAGAGAAGAAGGAAAGAAAAGTTATGCATTAGTAAAGAATCTTCAAGAAATGTAACCACACAAACAGTTTTCATTACTTTAATATTCTCGTACTCAAGAACTTTAAGGGTGGTAATTGTAAAAGAAGACAATTTTGTGTCATAAGCGATGACATTAAAAGCAGAAAACATTATGCTTGTGTGAGAGAACACAAAATGTCCAAGAAGTGCTTCTGTAGAACGCATTAAACTTTCATGGACAAGAGATGCTCATCTGGTTTGATATGCAAAGTGTGAGATATATATACACATGTGTATATACAATGTGTGTGTGTATAACATTTTATGTAGCACCAATTGCTGTATAACTCAACAGAGGCACCTTGAGACTTATGGCTAGAAATGAGAGTGGCAGAAGAGAGAGCCATGTAATCGAAGGCTAAATAAATGGCCCACAGCAGCCACAAAGATGCTTCAGATACAGCTAAAGATGTTGCTACAGATTCTGATCCAGATACAGATACAGCTACAAATGCGAATTGAGTTGAATAAAAAAAAAAAAAAAATGGAATAGAATAGAAAAAGGCTCACATTTTTACGATTTGACTGGCGCCCAGTGTCTTTTGCGGATTTTACGAGCACACACACACACACACACACACAGAAAGAGAGTGGTTGTGTCCCTCTAACTGTCAGCACGTGTCCTGTGTCTCTCTGTGGGTGTGTGTGTGTGTGTGTGTCCTTCGACAGCATCAGCTCGTTAGAAAGTTTGTACGGGAGCCGACTTTTAAAGACAAACTTTGTCCACATGCAATTTATGCCAAACGCCTTCGAACCTCGACTACAAATTAGAGGCGAAACCCAATTTTAATTGATTTTGCACCCAAGAACTTTTTTCACCCACCTCTTAAAAGTATGCAACGTATTTTGTAGTCCGAGCAACAGGCTGTCGTCACAGGCCAAAAGTTTTACAAAAAGAAAAAAACAAATCAAGCTATTGCATTTTTAATCGCCATCAAAGCTTTGACCACAAAGCACATTTCCTTAACGAAATGCAGAGCCATGCTCGATACTGGTCGTCCATATTGATAGACTAGGACATTATTCAGTCTGCTCATCAGGCCATAAAAGAAAAGAGAGAGAGAGGGGGAGGAGAGGGATAGAGAAGACAAGTGTAAATTTTATTATACTCAATTGTCAATTTGCTGCCAGCCCAGCACACTTAATATATGGAATTTTAACGAGTTCAAGTTTTGCAGCTGCAGCAGCAAATGCAATTTCCATTCCACTGACTGCGATTCGCATCTGTTTCTTCTCCAATAATAATGAGCAAATTGTGCGTTCTCGTATAAATGAATAACTGAATGCAAGAGCTTGCCAGCCAATGGTATTCTAGGATCACTATATGATGAAATTCTTAAAGTTAAAGAGAGTTTATATAGAAGAAATCCAAATGCTTTGAAAAATCGCTTCGACTTTAACCAAGTTTTGATCTCTACTAACTTAATTTGATAAACCGAATGCATTTGATTGCAAACATTGAACTGGGTTTGGTTCTTTTTGGCAAAACTTTGGAAAATCATTTAATATATAAATATTTGAAATGCTTTCAAGCTGAAAACCAAATACAATTTCAATTTCAATTCCATTAGCTGTTCAAAAAATACAATTGATAATGCAACGGGCGACTGCCAAACACACACACAACTGATGCTGTGGATGGGTGGCAAGTGGCAAGTGGGGCAGCTGGCACACAAAAAATCAACAAACCAAGTCGCTGGACTGTTGCACCATATTCGCACCAAATGACGGAAGTGTTGATAAAAGAGTCACAAAGGCAGCAGCAGCAGGAAAATAGAAAGAAAAATAGTATAGTATAGTGAAAAGGAGCACACATACACATGACATGAGACGAGCAAATGTTTCCGGCAACACGAAGCTGATCAAATGACCAGGACACATCGAAAGGAAGGCAAAGGTATCTTTCATAATCAGGCTAGCGTCAAACTCATCAAGTTTTAATATTATTGTGCAATTATCGTTAGCAGCAGGTCGAAACATCCGCATATTCTCGATAAAACTTGATTCTCTAGTCCGTTCTTATCGCAAATGTGTGGCATATGTGAGTCACAAAATGTTGTATGCCCCAAAACGATAATGATGACAACGATGATGATGATGAGGATGTCGTCAGTGATTGTTAGCCTTGTGCTCTCGTCCTTTAACAAAGCTTGAAATTATTCAATTGAAATACTGTTTGTTCTGTTCCTCTTTCGCTTCTAAAATTTCCAGTACGCCTTCTCATACTAAAGCTTGCTTTTTCAACCTGGCCACATGACAAACAGCAGAGTTTCCACAGAGAATGAATCCAACTGCAACTCATCGCAACCAGCTGGAAACCTGTTCTCCTGTATAAACATTGTCAAAGTACAAAAGTAAAAAAAAAAAAAATAACAAACTATGCAGACTAAGAAAAAAAAAAAACTCAAATTACACACAGATACACAATATGGGCGGCAAATGGGGTAGTGGGCGTGGCTAGTTGTTGCTGCTGCTTCAGCTGCTGCTGCTTTAGCTGCTGCTGCTGTTTGTTTTTCGTGTTGTACGTGGCAAATGCATTGGCTCGGAATTGACAACTCGGTTAAGCTAACAATATTTGAATAGCAGACCAGGGATAATGCATGGATGGACAGAACCGAGTTACCTCTCTCTTCCCCTCCCCCTCTCTAATTCTCCCTCTGCAAATCTGGCTAATGGCAGAGACCCCAAACGGTTGATAAATGAAAAGAGACAGCTAGAGAGAGTGCGAAAAGGTGGGCAAGTGTAGCAGTGCAATTATTTTTTGACATGCCCTGAAACTCTTTGTGTGATTGTTTGCACAGGTGTGTGTGTGTGTGTGTGTGTGTGTGTGACGGAAATGTCAAATCAGATGCTAGAATTTCACAAAAATTTGTATAACCAACAAAGGCAATCAAAAAGGTGTGCAAACTTTGAACCATATTTAACAGTCACCGATAATAACTACTCAGACAACAAGAAGGAATGCATTGGTTGAGACTGGCCGACTAGAAGATGCCCTAATAAAGTTCTTACAGACACTTTTTCTACAATAGTTTGCCATATTTCCAAGGATTTTTATAAATCAAACCAAACATTGAATAATATTTGAGATAGTTTCGCAGAATATCAATAAGGTAAGCTGAAAAGCTTCGAGTTAAGCGCTTGCCTGCAAAAAATTCGTTTCAAGGTGATAGATAAACAAAATTGAAACAGTAAATGTTAAACAAAAAAACTGATTTCCACAAAAAGCAAATTATTTACACTGGCGCACAAATCAAAAATTCCAATGATGATAAAAGCTGCTGATATATATGCGAATTTCAAGCTGATTAAATAATTCAACAATTTTTATGAATTGCTAAGCGTGAAAAGAAGATAAATATAATGGAAAAAGAAACAAGCTGTCACAATGCCAATATATATACTGAGAGCAGCTGCGTTTGATGAGCCACAGAGCAGTAAAAAAATGTCAATAAAAATCACAAAAAATAAAAAACAATAAATTTGTTATATTCAAATCGGTCTTTTCACATAAAAAGAGTCAGACAAGCATACCGGACGTTCAATATTAAAACAGCATTGTCATTAAAAATTAACGTTTATTTAAAAAGGCACAAAGCTGCCACCGCAATCGGCTTTAAAACAACGACCGACAAACAAGCACATAAAGCAAAAAGGAAGAGAAAATACTTGTCAACGAGCTAAAAAAAAAATATATATAAATAAAATGCGAAAAAGGCCAATGCGGTTGTTGAATTCTTGAGTAGGAGAGCCGCCCACTAACTGAGAAGAAAAAAAAAGGTATAAGTAAGCAGCTTGTGACAAATGAGCAGCGGGATACTTTCAAGCCCCTCAACTTCTTGGGTTTAAGGTTCGTGCCATTAAACATGGGTCAAAAGGTCAATGCATAATTTGTGTGTGATTTTTTAAAAGACCAAAGTGGTTTTACACAAGCAAAAAGAACAACAAAGGAGGCAACAGATTAAATTAATCAGAGCCTTAAATTAACAATAAACACAAATTGTAGGACAACTTTAATCCTTAACAACTTCAAAATAATTAAAATAACTTGATTTGCTTTCAATCTTGACAATTTGATTGATTTTGCTCACTAATTGCTTTTAAATTTCCCTTTTTCATATACATTTTTCTTCCATTCATTTAATGTATATTTATCATAGCATACTTTTGCGCTTGCGCCAGCTGCAGCTCATGAAATCGTAAGTCGTGAGTTCTTCTTCGCAACGCCTTTTCACCTGCTGCTGCTTTCTGCTTTTGTGTTTTTGCATTAATTTTAACACAAATTTGCATTTCATTAACAACTAAAAAGAAATTTACTGTTTACGCGCCAGCAGCTCGAGCGGGGGAGGGTAAGGAGGGCGGGCAGGTGCGTTGCACGACATTCGGCACGCACCATAAACAAGTTTTTTTACCACGTCTTTTTTTCTCTCTGTTGTAGTTGAATGAAAAGTAAATTTACAAAACATGCTTCGTGCCACCTCAGACGTCCCTTAAGGGTTGAAAGGTTGCAAGCAAATAAAAAGCGTTGCAGAGTCGAGTGGCAAAAGATGACAACATGTGGCAAGCAGCGAGCAGGGAACGCAGATGACGGCGACAGCTTCCAAATGCACACAACAAGTCGTAAAAGCTCTGTGACGAGACGGTGATGAAGAGACAGGGGGGGTGGGGGGCAGGCCAACTGACAGGATTGTCAGGCTTTTGCCCGTGTGCGCACAAAAGCGCGCTTCATTATTTTGTTTCCGTTGCCTTTTGTGGCAGTCGCACACACACACACACACACACACACACTAAGCCCCTAGCTTTGTAGACGCCTCAGTTGTGCGTATGTAATTTAGTGTAAATTACTTTGAGAGAGCCTCACAATTTTAGTTTTTGACAGTAATTGACACACATACACACACACACACACACTCGCACACACGCAAACACGCACTGGCTTCGTCTGGCAGCATAATTTTTAATTGTATTTGTGCGCCGTGTTATAAACGACGCGCTTCCATTTTACTTTCTATGAGCAAAAAGGTTTCTTTGTTGCCCTTTCTGGCTTCTCTCTTTCTGCCTTCAGCCGCCCCTTCATATTTCGCTGTTGCCTTTTAAGGATATTTTGTGAACCGGAAATGGCAAGGACTGGCTGTTTTTTTCTTGTGTTTTTTTTTGTTCCTTGCCCTGCCTTCGCTTTTGTTGCGCCTTTCATATTTTTTCTTATGGTTTTCTTCGTTTTCTTCTTTTTGGATAGCGTCTAACAAGAATTCATTACATTTTCGGTTGATATTTGCTCTAGTGAGCATGAATTGTTGCAGCGCGGGGAAAGGGGCAAGGAACATGATGGGCATAATTCATGAATTGAGTATGAGGCAATTTGTTAGAGGAATGAACAATTTTCAAGACGAGCGCTTTAGTTGCGCTTTTTTTTTAACATTTCTCATGAATAAAATGAGTTCAGAAGCTTCTAACTAACATTAAAATCTCGCTTGCGATAATAAAACTCCAAAACTATTTAAATAACCATTGCATGTGTGTGTGTGTGTGTGTGTGTGGCAAGCAATTTGCAGTTATTTGCCTTAATTTAAACTAAGTACGCAAACCAACTTTAATTACTCGCATAATCAACTGCATAAAAGCGAAACAAAACGAGAAAGAGAGAAAGAGAATTGTGCATAATTTAAGCCAAAAGCACACAACGAAAAACACCACGAATAAAAAAAAACAACAATAATAATAATAATAAAGGCTGTTAAATAAACGCGAAGCGAGCAGCTGCAAACCAAACAACAACAACAACAATGCAAATAATCCATTAATGCTTCTAATCCCGAACAATTCAGCTGCGTATTTTCATTTTTCAACAATTCTTTTACACACTCTGTGTTTTTTACCTCGTGAATTTCTTTTTTCGGTTATTTTTTGCAACTGTAGTCGCTTGTGTCGTTGTGTGTGCAATAAAAAATTAAGCACATGTATTCCAGTTATGGGTTAATAACCTGCAGCCAGAGATGCGATAGTTAGAGTAAAAGTGCGGGAAGTTGTGCGGGCCGAGGGGGGGGAGCAGTAGAAGCCTAAAGTCGCCACTTAATATTACTAGCAGCACTCGATGCAGCTGCTGCCTGTATACATATACACATCGTACAGTTCAAATGTGGTTGGGGGAGGGGGGTGGAGAGGACTGCGCTGCAATGGCGGCAAATGCAAAATGGCGGCTGCCACATGATGCACACACACACACACACACACACATACAGAGAAGAAGAAGAAGCGTTGAGCATATGCATTGCATGCATATTAATAACACTAAAAACTACTACAGCAGCCAGCAGCAGGATTGCGCCCACTCCAGACAGACGTGGCAGACGGACAATGCTACGTAAAGGGGGGAGGGGGAGGAGGGGTTGGGGCACGGTTCACTTTTATGCAGTGGGCCGGCAACCGGTTTGAGTGTGTGTGAGAATTGAATTGCTTCAAGTGCCCTTAAATTGCCCTCATTACATAGACAAACACACACACACACACACACACACACACACACACACAGTGTGGCACATGGATGACAGACACTTGAAAAGTGTTGCCACAGCTGCGCTTTTACAAATAGCCAAGCCCTACATGACCATACATACCGCCCACTAAATGTTGCACTCACACACATGCCACTTTTCATTTCCGGCTTGTTCTAAGGGCTTACCCCCCACACACCCCCTAAACCTCTAAACAGGTCCACTCATCTATCTACTTATGTTTTATATTTTTATCTGCTAGCTCTGTTTTATGTGTCATTTTTGTTTTTCCCTCTTGCCAGTTGGCATATATTAAGTATACGACCCTCACCTAACTGAAAAATGCAAAAAGAATGACAAAATGATAAGCTAGAATATTTTTTTAATGAACTTGCATATTATTAAAATTAATTTGTTTATTAATAATGCATAATTAGCTCGTTAATTATTTTTTTAAACACTTTTTATCAATTGTATAAGCTTTAATTACAAATTCAATTCGTTGCATTAATCAAGCCAATTCTTTTTGTCTCTTTTTCCCCTTTGTTCTCGTCTTTCTGTACTTGGATGTTTCATTCCTGCGCTCGTCGTTTTCGCAACATTAACTTCAGGAGTTGCTGCTGATTCTGCACGGTTTCTGCAGGGAATGTTGCCTGGGAGCCAACAACAACAACAACAACAGTTCCGACAACATTTATGTTGATTTAATTTCTGTGCCATTTTCTAAGCATTTGCCAAATTAAAAGCGAGAGAGAACTGAGCCAACGTAGCCTTTAGCCTGGCTTTTAATTTGTTTTGGAATGCGGTCAGCGTTAGAGCGAGAGGAAAAGGGGTAAGAGAAAGAGGCAGAAAGTGCCTGAAGCAGTTTGCTCTCGTTGTTGTTGTTGTTGTTTTTGGTTTTGGTAAAATGCACATTTATAATTTTATTACTTGGCTTTTAATTATTTTGCAGAAAATGCCGCAGCTCAAATGCAGCCACGAAGAGAGAGAAAACTCTTTAAGCTTGAAAGCGCTGAAAGCTGACTTTTTGGAATTCTAATAAAAATAGCCAAGCATCTAAAAATGTCGACACTCCAGTGAGAGAGAGAGATGGAGCTAGAGAGAATCCGAGCTATCGCAGCTAAAGCTGTGTTGACGTCACAAGAGTTCAATTCTAACGTAAATACTTTTCGATGTGGGAGAGAGTTGTGGCTGCTTCAAGTGGATAGAAGAGAGGGGTGGGTAAAGATGGGGGTGCTTAGTGGTAAGCAGACAGCTGCCAAACTCCTGTCCACAAACACACACACACACACAGAGAGAGAGAGAGAGATAGAGAGATGCTTAAAAGCAAATACCACGATGCTATTTTATCTATCTATCCGTAGATAGAGTAAAATGCCATTGGGCTAAAACTACTTAAGGGCCATATGCAAAAGGAAAGCAGAAGAAGGCAACGAAGGAAACGAGCAGCTGACAGGCAGCACCGAGTGCCAGGAATGTCGAATATGAAATGTGGCCAGATGATGCGCCAAACTCGGAAACAGCCAAAGGAGCAGCTGCCGGCGGAGACGACAACAACAACAACGGCAAAGGATCCGGAGACGAAGTGCATTTGAGTGCAATGCGGCTGGAGTTGGAGGTGTAAAAGGAAATATCGTAACATGGCAGAAAGCATGAGGAAATATGGGAAATAAACTAAAATTGTGAAGTACCATGCCACACCCACAAACTAAAGCCATAGAGTTACAATTGTCAAGCTCCCAAATGTGTCTGCCACTTAGAAATGTGCTGGGGGAAAGGGGAAAGGGCAGCTGCAGCCCCGCAATTTATTATCATTATTGTCGAAGAAAAAATATGAGCGAAACAAGCAAAGAGCGTTCAAAAAATCAGTTGAGTTAAGACAAAGTTATGGCCGTGTTAAGTTCGGAGCCAATCCTTTTACAATCTATTTGAAATACAAACATGTATGAAAAATTGTTTTTTTTTTTCTTTAAGAATGAAATAAGGTCTCAAACTGATACTATTTATGACTGAATTTATTGTCGTTCCATTCTAAATAACCCAACTCATGATCTTAAAAATCACTTTAATAATGTCAAAGTTATGAAAATAATTTTTAAAATATGAACTGTAACTGTGCGAGGGTGGCACATACATACAGAATTATGAGAATGGAATGTTACTTACTTACGTACTTACAACAGAGCAGAATTATTTTGCTCATGGTTACTTATCGCACTCACACAACTTGAAAGCCATTCAGCTAACAAAGCGCAACGTTAGCGACAACGTACATTGTCTGACCCTAAAGTGTGTAACGGGGGGGAGGGAAAAAGATAGCAATAGAAAGAGGGACAGACTAAGCATATTTCCGGCAAACACAATAAGTCGATAAAAAAAAAGGGAGGAAGACGAGGAAAAAACTATTTTCAAATTTTACCCCAAACGAAAAAAAAAATGGAAAACGTCGATGCAACACGAAAAGTTGCACATGAGGCCACAATAGCAAAAGAAGTTGCAAGCTGCACAAACACAGATATGGCAAGAAAGAAGCACCGAAAAACGACAAGAAGAAGGATGGAGCAGCAGCAGGAGAAAAAGAATCTAAAATTTGTAATGGCAGCTGAGGCAGCAAAAGTTGCGCCAAAAAGCGACGAGTACCAAAGGGAGCGAGGGCGAAAAAGGAAAGAAAACCAAAGCAGAGCGAAGCAAAAGAAGCAAACGGAACATGAAGATGAATTATTAGAAACGTATGCAAAATGGCGCATATGCATTAGGAGAAGTGCAATAGCACTATGTGTAAGCGTGTGTGTGTGTGTGTGTGCGAATAAATCAAATGTTGCAAATGTGGAAAATGCGCTCGTCCATTTTCTGACCAAGAAACACAGCGCCAAAGATAGCAAAAGGGAAGGAGAAGAGAAGACTGGAGAAGAGAAGGGTTGCTCGAGAGACTGCGAGACATAAAATGTGAGTGTAACAACGTATGTATGTGTGATAGTGTGTGTGTGTGTGAGTGTGTGTGTATCTTGGCTGGCACGTACAGCTTGCGTGGTAGCAGTCACAGCTGCAGTTGGCTATGTTTTTAATATGCTAAGCACTTTTTTATACGTTTTACAACACTATCAATGTGTGCGTGTGTGTGTGTGTGTCTCGATGCAGCGACAAGTCACAAATGTGCATATCAATGCATGTGTCAAAAAAAACCGTTGCCTAGACTTAATAATATGCCACTGTAGTAGATAAGAAAGGAGGGTGTGCGAGGGTGGAAAATCCACTTTGACATCTCACAAGCTGCCAGAGAAAAGAAAAGAAAAGAAGAAAAATCCCAAATGAAGCTAAAGAGCTGCTGCAGTTGGTAGTTTCTAGTAAAATAAATGCGACTCAGTGACTTTTGTGTCTCTATCGCCAGTCTCAATTTCTATTCTCCATCTCTCTGGCATACTGATTATTATGACAGACAGACAGACAGACAGACGAACGAACGAACGAACGAACGAAGGAAGCTTTAGTTTGATGCATTGCCAAAGCAGCAGACGCAGCAGCAGGCAAAAATTCCAATACAAAATCAAAGAAGGAACAATTTTGCAGCTGCTGCTGCTTGAAACTACGTGAGCGAATGCCAGGAATTTTAATGCAAAACTTGCCATCGAGGAGCAAACTAAAAACAAAATACTTGCAAAAAATAGTTGTGAACGAAAAAATGCTGCAGAGCCTGAACTATAAATATGTAATGCCAAAAACTAAAGCTACCGGACTGTGGAAATATTGAATATATGGAGAAGAATAAACAGGAGTTAAGTATTTTATACTTAACCTGTTACACATTTTTACTTGCATTTAATACAAAAAATACATTTCTGTGGCAATAATTTAGCGAACAAAAATCCCCTTGCACACAATAGCGTGACAATACTGAAAATACTTTTAGAGCTCTCGTATACAATAACCATCTAATGCGACCAGAACATGAGGCAATAACAAACTGTGAAATCATGACAGTGTGTGTGTATTGTGCGTTAGATAGAGGTCAAAATATATATACCTATACATATGTGTTTGTATTTGGTAAAAGTTGGGGCAAGCAAGGAGGGAGAGGAAACTAGGGAGTTTGGGAGATTTATGCGAAGCACGTTTCATGCGAAAGTCGTCAGCACGTTACACTCAAGAAAATCAGCTAGAAGCTAGAACCGACAACAACAGTGTTGTTAAACGCCAAATGCAATAATAGCAAACTTCCGTTACGAAGAGGAAGAGAGAGAAAAAAAAATACGAAACGTTGAACATGGGAATGCAACAAAGGCAAAGCACTTAGCGGTTTACGTTGGCGGTTACACAAGGGGCTAACAACAGAACAGAACAGAACCGAACCGAACCAAACCGAACCAAACTGAACCCTCCTGTTTTTTTAACAGGATAAAACCACTATGCCTGGTTACGGTTAGACGGTTCGTCGGATCCAGCTCTCTCTCACTGTCTCTGTCTCTGTCTGCGTTGTCCGCTTGTTAACTGTTGGTATGGTACGCTTAACGGTTTTGCGATGCTCGGTCGGTTGGGCTCGTACCATGTCCATGTTAGGATTATGCAGCTTTTCGTACACACACACACGTGTGTCGAACGTGACAATTTTCGGACAAAGCTAATGATGTGAACATGCAATTTGTATAGTATCCAGCGGGGAGTAGGTAGAAAAGGTAGCAACGGGCCATGTCGAAGGTTAAATACCCTTAACTGAAGGCCAGACAGGCAGCAGCAGCTGGCGTATAGACAGGCAAATCTGAATTGTTAATGTAAGTAAATAAGCCCAAAAGTATGCAATGGAATATAAATGTGCACAGGTAAATGACATTCTTGAAAACTTAACGACCAAGACAAGACAGAGAGAGAGAAAAAGAGAGAGCGCGAGAAAAAAGAGATGAAACAAAAGTGACACAAAATATATTAGTCAAAATGTCAAAGTTCATCGAGCAAAATGAAACTTTTTAATAAACATTGATTGGAAAAAAGATTGTAAGTGAATGAATGAAATGAAGAATTTTTGTCTGCGACAAGCTAAAAAGAAAGAAATTACTATTATTATCAGCATGAGCGGCAGCAGCAGCATCGAAAAGATGAAGCACAAGCTGAACAATGTGACAAGGTCGCTTAGAAAGCTAAAAAAAAAAAAAAAAAAAAGAGAAGAAGAAGAAAAAAACGTGGCTGAGCGTGTAATAAATTAATGAAAAGTTGATGGCGCTGTCAAAGGCGTTGCCGGCATAACAAAATCAGGAGAAAATGGACGACATGAAAAATATAATAAAAACGACAAACGAACGAACGAAAAAAAAAACTTTTTTCATTAACAAAACAAAATCGAGCAAAAGTTGATGTTGAGCCATATGAAAAACACACACACACACACTGAAAACGTCAACAAATGGCGGCGACCAAAGTGTTGAAAGTTGTTTTAATGTTAATGACATTTCATTACAAACGCACAAGTATCCAGTAAAGTGGGGGAAAGGGGCGGGAAGGGTGTTGGAACTTTGGTGTGCGGCTTGTTGACAAATTGCTGAACATATTTCATGCCCGTACTAACGGCAAACCGGACTTAACGTAACACACAAGCACACAAATTGAATAAATAAATAACACATTACACATACGCACTGTGTGCAGCTGTAATAATAATACTACATAAAGTTTAAGTAACACTATTTTTATTTTTACACTTTTTCACTGTAGTGCAATTTGAAGTCCCAATGCTAATGCTGCACACACACACACACACACACACACACACACTTTCTCCCTCTTTCTCTGGGGCATCATCCACTTGAGTTTTGAAGTCTTCTTCGTCGTCGTCGTCGTCATCGTTGTCGTTGGCGGCAGGCATTTTCTCAACGCTGCGCTATTTTTACAATTTTAGGTTAAAATACTTAAGCCAAGAGTGGCAAGCAGGCAGCCAGGCAGCCAGGCAGCGCCATCATCATGTGAGCCATGACAGCAAGAATAAACACGCACAAGAAGGGCGACAGGGGAGTGGTTACCAAGGAGCTGGTTAGGTAAACAAGCAGCTGAGGCGTCACAGCATAGCGCAGCATCTCAAAAGGCTGCTTGATGCCAAAAATAATGCGAATAAAGTTAAGACCCAGGCCATGCAATTGGAGCTAAAAATACACACTGTACAAAATTGTGCTGTTAAATGGGAGATGTGTTTAAGTTAAGCTCAATTAAAACCAACATTCATATTTCTTTAATGCATACCATACGAACATTTTCCTTTCCTTCAAACATTTGCATCAAAGTTACAACGGCCTAATTTTACTAAGTGTAACAAGCAAGGCTTTGAAAGTCACTCAGCTGACATCTAAAGTGCATGCCATGCTCAAAACTAAAAAAAAAAACCTCCAACAGTGCGCTAAGTACCAGGGCGAAAAAAGGTAACAAAGTGAAACACAAATAATTTTTCACACACTAATTAACATGATGTTGGAATACACTTTGCACTCGACTCACTCAGTCTGTCTGGCCAAAAATAATTTGGAGCAGCAGCATACATTTTAACACTAATTGCCAGAAGCACTTAACTTGTATAACATTTATGTTCTAATTAAATTTTTGAATCAAGCATATTTATGAAAATGCATTGAAGAATATGTAGAAATTACTTTCAAGTTGTTAACATATTATTCTGTTAGTGAAGGACAAGCAAAAAACGTTATAGAAAATGCTCGAATATTCAATAAATCTTTTCTTGAAATGCATCTAAAATCTTCAAAGTACACATCTTTCAATGGAAAACTCTTCAAGCTTTCTATAGTTTCTTTTCACATTTGAGAAAAAATATTGTCAATGAAATACTTTCGTGCACCTTTGACTGGAAAACAGTTTCGTTACGGACATTTCGGGGACATCTTGATTAGTTGTTTGAACATTTGTTGCTTTGGACTCAACGTTCGCCCAATTTTCGTATAAAATAATTACGTAGCATGAAATTGAATTGAATGGAGTGCCGTTTCATAGAATTGCGCTCGTACAAACTTTTTTTTTGCACTAGCTGGCCTCCAATAAAAATGAGAAAAACACACACACGAAACTTTGTCGCACTCGTCTGTGCAACTTTTGTGTGTGTTTTTTTGTTGTTCTTTTTTTTTCGTTTGAAAATTAATTAAATGTTTGCTGGCATTAAATTGTACGGCTGCGAACATGCATGGAATTAGTTATCAACTAGAAAATTCAGGGCACACCAAACTGGTTTCTCCTCTTCTCGCCCCTCAGCAGAGTTGACGTAAATCACAGCAAATGTTACATTATTTAATATAAAATATTTACTACGGATACAAAATGTTTGCTAAGCCCAAAAACATTTGTGAAAACAGTTTGCACTTTGTTTTGCAACATTTCCCATTTTTTCTTTTACATCCTTTGCTTGATTTTCAACAGTTTTTATGTTAAATTTGCTGGAAACTCGGCAGGCTCTGTCCAGAGCTGTGCTCTTGTTGGTGGGGGTCACACTAAATTGCAAATGATGAAACTTTGGCCATCATAAACGCCATTTTATGTTAGCCAATATGGCGTCGTCCACATTTCCTCTCTGCCCTCTCGCCCCTTGAACAAATGTGCTTGGACGTAAATTTTCACTTTTTAGTTTGCAAAACTTTTCGGCCATAACGCGAGAGTGAGAAAGAGAGAGAGAGAGGGAAACGATACGAAAGCGGTTTTATAGGTTAGGCTACACTAATCGCCATATTTCGGCATCAATAACAATTACCAGCGCGTCGAAACTGAATCTCATCTCATTTGTTATGCAAAATTGGTGAAAGGAAGTAGAGGAAAGCTGCAAACAGGATTCTTTCCACACAATTTGCTTGTTCAACTTTGAACTTTTCGCACTCAAGTGACTTTAAAATACCTACAGCACTTTGGGCACTAGGCCACTTAACCCCGTCACAAGCAGCAGCAGCAGAAACAACAACAACAACTATGCAACAGCAACAATTGAGGTGCCCAAATGTATGTCAGCTGTTAATTAGCCGCACTTCACTTCTGGCCGCAGCAGCAGAAGCAAGAAAAAAGAAATAATAATAATAATAATGCATATTCATGGGCCAGCCAGAGCCTGTGGTGTTTGTGTGTGTGTGTGTGTGTGTGTGCGACACATGATGCAAAAAATAGGAAAACCACTGAAAATGCTATGTGACCATGTCACGCATACGCCACGTGAGCCGCGACACGCTCTTTCACTTGAAAAAAGTCCTTGAAACATGGACAACACCACCAACACCAACAACAACAACAGCATTTAGTATGCCAACATTAATGAGAAAGTGGGCGGGTTGGCAAAGGAGGGGTGGGGGGAGGGGCGTGTCAAATTGACTTAATGTTACCCCGATTGCGTTTCATGCCACCAACCACAGCTACAACTTTATTAATGGATGTTTTCTGCTATAGATCAACAGAAGGCGATAAACAACATCAGCAGGAGCAGCTACTGATCCTTAATAATTGTTGTTTAAATTTGCATAATACAAAATAAGTTTAGGTTGCCAGAATGCAAAACAGAGATGTAGATAGAGTTTTTTTGTTAAATAATTCTTAAGAAACTTTTAACTTCCTTTAGCCAATTGTTTAGGAAATCGAACTAAGATATATCAGGCTTTTTTTTAAAGATGTGAACCAAACACAAAAATTACCTTTTCAGCCAAAGCTATCAATAAATGTTCTATATTTTATTTTGCTTATGTGCTTTTATGCATTTGAATTATGTTAAAAGAACAACCAACAATCAGCATAAACTACAGTTGGTACAAAAAATGCACGAGAAAAGAAAGAACGAAAATAAATGTTTACACAAAATAAGGAATTGGTTTGTTTGGTTAGTTGGTGAGTTGGTTTGTATTGTTGTGCTTGCCACATCTTGTTCTTGTTGCCGCCGGTTGTGTTGTGGGGCATTTTGCCAATTCATTTTCGCTTGGAGTAAAATTAATTAGAAATCAACAAAATGAGCATAAAAGCGCCAACGAAAAGAAGGAAAATGAAAACATACACACACATATATAAATCTCGGTGAGCCGAGCAAAGAAATGAGAGGGAAAAAGCATAAAAAGAATACAATTTTTCACTTGGCCAGCGACAAGAGCAAAATATAAGCAGCAATGAAAAAATAGCTACTGGATAAACAAAAAATAAATAAAAGAAAAAAGATGAAGGACCAGAGAAGAAAAGAAAACAACCTTTGGCAAATAATGAAAATTAATGAATAATTTGCAAAATTGCTCAGCTGCAGCAATTTTTACTGCTTTTGCTCTTGCTGATGGTCATTACCTCTGAGCTGAGTTTGTTGTTTGTTAAATTTTAGCTCCCTTCCACTCCGCACATAGCCAATAATCATTATAATAAATTCATTTTGCCTTCATGGCCCAAATTCATGCTCAAGTAATTACTCAAATTTGCTGCAGCTGAGTACAGAGATTGAAGTTTGTTCGCTCCTAATGAAATATATATATATATGTTTGTTTATATCTTCGGCCTGCCTTGACTTGACAGAGTGTCATTATCAACGTCTGCCCGGTGCGTCCAATATTTGTATAATTTGTCTTTATTGTCATTGACATTAGCCACATTTGTTGCGGCGATTATCTGGACAATCTTTAAGTGGCCAAACAGCTGACGCTGCTAATGTCAGCTTGGGGGATTTGCACTAGATGTTAGAGTTGGAGGAGGGGCAGAGTGTTTAGGGGTGGGTTGACAGGATTGTTGAATTGTGTGCCTAACATTTTTGGTCGCGTGCGGTGTAATTTGTTTGTTTCTGTTCGCCATAGCCGGCAAATGAAAATGCAAATTGTTTCTTGTGCTGGATTCTTAATGAGCAACATGAAAAAGGAACTATACAAGTGTGCATAAAGTTTATCAGGGGCTAAAGAGTGACGGTTCCCTTGTATTGTGGCATGCAACAAATTGAGCAACACTTGAAATTACTGAAAACTACTAGAAAACAAAGCATAAAGCATAGGAAAAAAAACCTTACATAGCTTTTGAACATATAGACCGTCGATATTTATCGATAATTTATCAATGTATTCCTAATTATACCCCGAACCCATAAAATGGGTAATAGGAGCAAAAGTGCAAAAGTATGTAACAGGCAGAAGGAAGCATCTCCGACCCCATAAAGTGTATATGTTCTTGATCAGTATCAACAGCCGAGTCGATATAGCTATATGAACGCGTCGATCTCAGAGACTACAAGAGCTAGAGACTTCAGATTTTAAATATAAGTTCTCCTATACCATAAGCAGATTAATTTTGTTTCAAATTATCGAGAACTATTCTGGTTTCCGATATACACATGTAATCGATTACAAAAAAATCTCGAATTTTGAAAATGTAAAAATGGGGGCTGAAATAATGGGTAACGATAGAACTTTTCTGAAAATTTCATTGAAATCGGTTGAGAAACACCAGAGATATCGAAGATTGAAGTTTAGTCACAGGTGCATACAGACAATGACTATACGCGTTAAGTATGGGGTTCGGGGTATCTCCTAGTCGGGAAATCTCGACTAGAGCCTTCTTACTTGTTTTTCGTTAGAAACGTAAGAAAAACAGAAAAAGTTTTAATTATACTTAGGAAAAATATATATTAGACATTTCAGAATATTGTTTTTATTTCGATTATTTCTTAAACAACATGCAGACGGTTTTTAATGACAAAACTTGAACACAAATAAAACAATGATTTATTTATTTTTTCCTCTCTTCAAGCCCAAGAAAGTGCAGTAAAAACTTATACGTTTGATAGCTTTACTTTTCTTTTTATTAACCTGTCAAATCTTCCCTCAATACTCTTTACTCTTCCTTTACACTTCTCATTTAATGCCGTTAAATTCAAATCCACCTATAAAATTCTTTAAAAAAATATCCCCCTTCGTAAATAAAATCCAACACCTTAACAATGGATAATAAATGATAATAAGCTCGCCGGATACTAGAATAGGGGGATTAATTCTTAGAACTTGGTGTGGAGGAAGAGCGCAGAGAGTCAAGGACAATGCGGCCCAGGATACGTGTAATTATTTTAATATTTAATGACTGTGAAAAATCAAAAGAAATGCAAAAAGAAAAAACGCGGAAAAGCCTGAGAGCTTATGCAAATGAACAGGAAAACAGGAAACCAGAAGAAGGGGGGGGGGGGGGGCAACTTACCACTGGCACGGGTATCACACAGTAGACACAGGGATGGCCAACAGCAGCGGCGGCAGCGACCGTGGGCAGACCGTAGGCGGCAGCGGTGGCGGCGTTCACGCACAAATGATCCGTTTTAAATATCTTTGTTGGCGGCGGCTGGGCAATCAGCGAGGATGAGGCGCTCGAGCACGTATACAGTGTCGATGTGGCGGTGGACGACGTCGTGGTGGCGGCGGAGGCGGAGGCGTCTGTTGTTTTCTTCGCCTTGGCAACCTCTTCGCTGTTGAGGGGTGTTGTTGTTGTTGGTGTTGTTGTTGGTGGTGGCGTTGACGTTGGTGGTGGTGGTGGTGGTTGTTGGGCTAACGCTGTTAGGGACGCTAGGGAGGAGGAGCTGGAGCTGGAGCTAGAGCTGGAGCTGGAGCTGGAGCTGTTTACGCTGACCGAGGCGTTAGCCTTAGAGTTTGTTAGCAAACTTTCTGTTGTTGTTGTCGCTTGTGTTGTTGTTCCTTCCGCTGTTGCTGCCGCTGTTGTTGCTGCTGTTGCCGCCGCTGCTGCTGTTGTGGTTGCTAGCTCTGCTGTTGCTGCTGTTGTTGTTGTGGCTTCTTGCTGCCGCTCTGTTTGCACAACTGTTGTTCCAAACTGTTGACTTACAGCTGTTGCCTCACTCGGCTGTTGCTGTTGCTGCTGCTGCTGCTGTTGTTGTTGCTGTTGTTGTTGCAGCTGCTGTTGTTGCTGTAGCTGTTGTTGTTGCTGCTGCTGCTGCTGTGTGTGTCCGAGCTGATTGAAATTAGTTAGCTTCAATGTTATTGTGGGCAGCGGTGAGCTTTTTCTCTTGATTGACGCAATTTTAATGGCTATTAAAATGCCGTGTTGATCCTAAATTTCTTGATGCCGCTTTTTTTAGCTTGCTTTTTCGCTCACTTTTGCTGCTCTTATCGACGACGACTGTCAGTCAGTTTCTTTACTTAAGCCCTTTTTTTTTGTTTGCCTCGCTTTTGCTATTTTTAGCTATTTATTTGCTTATTACAACGACCAGAGAATAATTCAATTTGCGCTAAGTGTTTATTAGGTTTAAAGTTTAGCCTTTTTTATAGACGTTTTAAAAACATTTACTAAGTTTTTTTTTATATATTTTTACTAACACTGAACACTGAAAGAGTTTTGTTTTTATAAGTTGAAGAATTTCTTTAACAATTACAGTTACTAAAGCACACTGAGAGATTTAAATATGCAGTTTTTTCTATTATTTAAGCTAAGCTTTTTTGTTTGCTAGTTTAAATATATTTTTTAATTAGCTAGTTTATTTTTTTTCACTCACAATTTGCGCTGTTTTTAAACCACTTTATTTTATTAAGATGCAAGATTTTATTTTAGTTTATTTTTATTGTCTTCTTTTTAACACACAAATGTTTGATAAACACTTCAAGTTTTGGTTTAATTTAGATTTTTATTTAAGTTGTATTTATTTCTTTTATTAAAATAATACTGTTTTATTATTTGCTTTTATTCAATTTTTTTAGTACTGTTTTTATAGCTTTTTTTAAATTAATATTCGCAGAGTTTAAAACTCACTGTTTATTTAATTTTTTTATTATTTTAATCAATTAATATCTTTAAAAGACAATTTTATGCTGCACTTTCTTAGCTGCGTTGTATTTGAAATACACATAACCTTCTTTCGTTAGGGACTTTAGACCTTTAAGCCAATTTCTTGTTGCTAGCTTTGAGCAGTTTTCTTTTTTTTTGTTGTATGTTTGTAGCACTTTTCGTGTAAATAATACTGTTGGTTTATAGTGGTTGGTTTTTTCCTTTCCTTCTTTTTTTTTGACAACTTTCAATATGTTTTGAATAATATATGGACAGAATGTACTCACAATTATTAGTAAGAAACGATTGAAAATTATTTTAAAAATTCAAATAATATTCTTTTTTATTTGCGCGCAACACAAAATGGCGACTACTTGTCGGAACTTCACTGGTTTTGGGTTTTTTTTTTATTTTTGATTTCTTTTGGATCAGTTGGTTTTGGGTCTTGACTCTAGCTTTTGGCTTTTGTCTTCAGCTTTCGGCTCTGGCTTTGCTTTGCTTTGCTTCGCTTTGGGGCTTTTGTCGGCTGCTGTTGGCTGGCTAACTTGGCTGTCTGGCTAACTTGGCTTGCTGGCTGGCTGGCTGGCTGGCTTGCTGGTCGTTTTCCGCTTGCGAGAAATGAGGAAAAGGCGTTTAACTTAACTTGACAATCGTCGAATGGATTCTGAATTTCTCATTGAGTAAGGTTGCATGTTCAACTCTTGAGGCCAGCCAGGACATTCGGGCCTGGCACTCGGCGCCAGCCTTCGGCTCCAGCCGGAACATTTGCGAGAGTAGTAGATATTTGCAGGATCCACACGAACCACGCATGCGTTGCACGTAAGCGAGACGTTGCAGGACATGGTGGCAAGCGACACATTCAGCGCTGCACACGGCGTCCTTAGCGACGATGGAGCGGAGCGGTGGGGAGGGGAGTGTGTGTGTTGCAGCGTGTAGGCAACACGTTCTTTTAGAGCAGGGCGGGGGGAGGAGGGGGTGTTGCGCCCATTGGGGCGTAACCAATTGAAATGCATCTCAGCCTACGCGAGCCGCAATTACCTTAACAACTTTGCGTTTGGTAATTGTCAACATTGAATTTAATCAGAAATTACGACGTGCCTCGGCAAGGCAACCACGCGAACCACCCAAACCACCCACCCACTAGCTGGCTGCCCAATCAAATATATTTATTTATAGTTGAACAAGTTGCGCCGAAAGTCAAATAACTTGAGAGGCACAATGAAGTTTTGGCTGCACAACTTAAACAAGACTCCCGGCCGCATATCAAAAAGTTGCATGCAACAAGATGAAGATGAGAGTTTTTTAAGTAGATATTTGGGCATAGATTGAAAGGTAAACCGTGAGTTAAACAAACAAATTAATTCTATAAGATCTTCAGCTTTAAGAATTTAAATTTTGTGAAACGCATAAAATGATAATACATAAATGCAAAAAAAATATATATATATACAATGTATATAGGAAGAATTTCCAAGCCAGACAAAAAAAAAAAGTTCAACGCTGACTAAGCAGGAATGTTTTCAATTTTGTATTTTTTAGTTTTACATTTTTATTTTGATGTGGTTCGCTTTACTGTTGTTGTTGTTGTTGTTGCTGGGAGTGTGCTGAAAGCTATTTAAATGGAACGAACGCTCGTGAAAAAAGCAAAAGCAACGCCATGCGGCCATTAGAGGATGCCAAAAATAAAAAAATATATAGAGACGTTGCCACAAAAGCACAGCTCTAAGCTGGCCAGGCAGAGGTGTGGCAAGGTAGTTGGCCGCCGCATTGTGCGGCAACATCAACTGAATAGTTTATTATACAAATATACGCAGGTAAGCACAAGGGGAGTAAAGATAGTATGCGAGGAAGGGGGATTGGGAGGAAGAGGTACAGCTTACAAATGTAAAACTACCTTTGTGCTTTTTAAAATGCATAAAAAATATACTATATAGTATAAGTATATGGCTGAATTATGCAATGCAAAATCATCTGCACAGAAAAAGCAAAGCAAAAATAAATAAATAGAAGAAAAAAAAGGGTCTTTAAATATATTTGAGTAATGATTGCAGGTAAGCGCGTTTGACTTAGGCCTGCAAGTGTCAGGAATTGATTTGAAGGAAATGGTTTATATAGCGAATGGCGGAAGGGAAGAGAAGGGAAGGGAAGGGAAGGGAGGGAGTGAAGGCAGCATAGTGAAAAGAAATCCATATCATTGGCGAAGCAAGCGCGCCAGCAATTTTCCACTCAAATGGGCCAACGCTGCGTATGACACATGTCGATTGCAGTGGCGCCCCCTTGCGGCCAGGCCAGTCGAAGGCCAATGCGGCCGGGGCGGCGCCCCCTATCAGAAGTCTGAAATCAGTGAAAGACGACACAAGCGAGGGCGATGTCAAAATATCGAAGGGTATCGACAACCGATTTGAATGAATTGACTAGGACTTTTGGTGTGAGTGAGAGAGTGAATGAGTGAGTGAGTGAGTGCGCTCAGCTTGATTGCTTGATTGATGCAGTGATGCATTTGATTGATCGTTTGATTGATTCACTGTGGCGCATTGATTGCGTACAAGAAGGCACTTTAGACATACTATAAGTATATACTAGAGCTATGAGCAGTTATTGGACGCTTACTCTAAGGCTTATATATCGATAAAAATAAACTTGAATATGCTTGAATCTATATTGCAGCACATATGAGATTTAGCACCAAATTTGTATTTCTTATTAATGATAAGCATTAAAATTGAATCATATAGCAATAACTTAGGTATATCGATAACATATTAACGAAAATTATTTCTGTATTACTTACATTTCCATAATTTTGTGATCGCGGCATATGCGGCGGCATCTGCTGCGAATTTGATAGGCCCCGCATGTGGCCGCCATATCCGGTTCCGGGTCCAACTCCGCCGCCCGATTGCTGCTGATGGGGCCCGCCCATTTGCTGCTGCTGCTGCTGATGGGGAGGCGGGGCAGGGCTATATCGTGGATGCATCTCAAAATGTTGTTTCACTCGCGAATCAACTGCAAAGAAAATGACAAAATAGCAATACATTTAGCGAAAAAAAATAAAAGAAAGCGTATAACAGTTGATAGTTAAAGGAACTGACACAAGCTGTTAAGTACTGAATGCGGCTGCACGAAAAAACTAACACATTTATTTAACACAAAATATAAATAAATTTTCTTTATTAATTTGCTTTCAATCGTCAAATAATTGTCACTACACTTTATCGCCTAGATATCATACGCTTTTTGTAGTAGTTTTGCACCTCGGCAACACTGCAGCTGTCATACTCTACTGCAATTTGCACTCTCATCTGCATGTCACATGCCAGAAAGGGACACAGCGACAGAGCGATGTCCAGATCATTTGACGTTTTGTCTAAATTTGCAATTATTGACAATTGGCATGAACAATGTTGTAAAACGCGTTTTTGCATGCAGCATATGCAGAATTTAATTATGCATATCATCTCTTGTTTTTGTTGTTATACATGCTGGCTAGACTCTTTGCACGCCAAAGTTTGCGGCATGTCGTAGGCTTAAAAATAGCACACAGCCAAGTTGTGTTTTTATGGGGCCAGACGACAACGGCAACGCAAACACACAATTGCACACACATGTAAACAATCGGCCCAGACGTTGACCGGCAAAGAGTAATGCCAACAAAAACAACAACAGTTATTTGCAAAAAAAAATAAATAAAAATAAAAAAAGCACACACACACATGAACAGAAAAAAACACTATGCGCAATGCATTTATTATTTTGAATGGCACTTCTATTAATTTCTTGCTTACACTGTGCGACACTTTCGTTGTTTGTTATTATTCTTGTTTTTATTGCTTATTAAAAATAAACGAATATCTGTGCGCCAAAAGGACAATGACAGCAACGTTGCGAGCAAGAGAGTGAGCGAGAGCATCAGACGTTTTCTGACAGCTGCAGCTGACTGAACGCGAGAGCAGCAGCAGCACTGACAGCAAAAATGAGTTTGAGTGTGAGAGCGGGCGCCGGCAAAAGCAAAAACAGGCACGGCACGCACAACAAGTGAGCAAAAAATAAAAACACACACGCCCGCCTGACTTTGCCTCATGCCGGATTTGATTAGATTTCTGCACTATAAATAGCAAACAATTTTTGACCAGACGTACGTCAAACATTCTAAATAAATAATGCACAAACACTTGTCCACACACACACACACACACACATTGCAAATCAATTTTGCATGACTGTCAAACAGTTTGATAGTGTCTGCTGCGCCCAATAATTGAGAGCGTCCCTGTGTTTTTGTTGTTGCTTTAGCGATTGTTTTTGTGTCTGCCTTATGTTCGCGTTCTTGTTATGTATTTTAATACAATTTTTAATTCTCACCTACACAACAATAATTTAAACAAAACGACAACTAACTATTGCTATCGAGTGCAATGACATGCGATAACAACAGCAACAGCGTTTTCGGCTTCGCTTTCAATTAGCTGAAAGCTGCAAGTTTCTTAATGCGGCCTAAAAAAAATTGTTTGTTACGACAGCGGCGTTAACGGGTAATGGTTGAGGAGGGAGGGGCTGTGGTATGCTTACTATATATATAATGTCAGCTGTGCGCTGCTCTGTTGTACGTTATTCGCGTTTTACGTTGATTACGATTACGAGATTGAGATTTTACTCACAGAAAATACACACACCAACACAATCGCGCGCGCATACACCCACATACAGATATCTACACCTGCACACGCACAGACTTTTGCATACAGAGCAACTGAAAGTGAGAAGTAAGAATTTCGACCGCACTTTGCACTTGACACGCGCCGCTTCTTAGCTGTTGCTTTTGCTGTTGTTGTTCCTGTTGTTGCTGGTGCGTTTTGGGGCTAGATATTGTTGTGTTTTTTGTTTCGGTGCGGGTGCGTAGTGAATTTTTATTTATGCAAAAATATACAACGACAAAATACGTTGCGCAGCGAGCGAGCAATCGAAAAAAAGCGCAACACACACAAACCGACAGCGACAACGAAACGAAATGTATGCAAAAGGTGGTGGATGAGAATAGCAAAAGCAAACAGCCAAAGCAACAGAGAAAACGCACAGAGAGCGAACGCCAAGGAGAGAGCGCGTCGCAGCACAAAATATATTGTGAGCGCCAGCAAAAACAAATTTGACTTTGCGTGCGCTCAGTTCCGTATGTTGTCTCACTATCAGTTGGCGCTCTTGCACTCCTCTATCGGTCTCTCGCTCTCGCTTCAGCTGGGGGCCGGCACCCGGCAAAAGCAGCCGTTTTGCTTTTGCTCTGCCGTTGTTGTGCACTTGTTGTTGTTCTTGTTTTGAAACGGCAATCGGCGCAAATAGAAATTTAAATAATTCAACAAATAGAAATAGAAACTTGCTGCTGTGCGCTGATTAAGTGCATATGCATGTAAAGGTATATGAACGGATGTAAATACATACTTGTGTATACACAAGTACATATTAAACTGTGCATTGCTGCTGCTTATGCTAAAGAATGCAACTCAGCAACGTCGCGTGACGTAGCTGTGAGCTTTTTACAGAGGCAAAACACTTGGCGCTTGTTTGCAGCATATTTAAACTGGCGGCATAAATTATGATAATTTAATGATAAGATAAAAATAATTAAAGTGGTCGCTTGAAAAGTAAAACGTAAGGTGTTTCTAAGGCACTTTCTTTGAAATTCTTGTTAACTTCACAGTATTAAAAAACTTTCTTTTGTAACTTATTACAATTCCCTGCATAACTTTTGATTCTTTGCTACTTATGTATGTATACATATCACTGTCAATCATCTGCAGCTGTAATTGTGTAGGCTTTTTTCTCATTTGGCTTTCAGTGTTTGTTGCCGCAGTTTCAAAGCCATCTGTGTTTTTGGCCATTACGTAAATAAGAGCCCAATAAAAAGGACAAATCCCTCGTCCCACCCTTGTCACATTTCTTAGGAAACTGTTGAGCCAGCAGCTTGGTGACATTTTGAAATATTTAAATAAAATTAATATTCTCAACAAGTGCGCGACATAAAAGTGCGACACCCACACACATGAGCATTATCCCGTTTCGTATTACCACTCCACCTCCAGTTCTCTCTCTCTCTCTCTCTTTTCCCCTCTCTACGCACCCACGACTTTGGCACTTTACAAAGGACTAAAGGACTAAACAAATGATGCATGACGACAAGAAGCTGGCACAAAAAAATGTGACACACACACACACACACGAATACAGTGTGTAAACAAAGCTCTCTCTCCCTCTTTCTCTTTTTGCATATGCCTACAACAATAAATTACAACAATAGCAACAGCAACAACAACCATGCAGCAACAAAGTCAAGCGAAATTTGAAGAACGAGCAGAAAGAGCAAACAGCAGCAGCAGCAAGAAGAATGGGGGACACAAGGACACGAAATGAAATGGAACAGAGAACAGCAGACATGCGAAGAATTTAAATTTATCCAAAATATGCAAATTTAATGACACTATCTTGATATGCAAATGCCAAACGCCAGCAAAATACAAGAAAAATGGCACAACACCAAAAAAATATACATACATATAAGGAAAGAATACCAAGAAAATGGAGCAAGAAATCAAAAATGCCAATACACACACACACACACACACACACACAAAGAGCTGCTCATACGCACACAATGGAAACACTTTCGCTAAAACGCATGAAAAATAACATATTATAGTAAATGGGCGAGGGGTGTGCAAAAAGGGCAGGGAGCGGTCGACTGGCAACTGCGCCTCTGCGGCCAAAATGGCGACGCGTTGGCATTTTCATTAAGTTTGGCACCAATTTTTTTTTGCTTCTATTGCCTTTTCATTTGTTGTATTTTTTTTTCTTGTGTTTCTCTTTCCCCTTTTTTTTCTGTTCTTGAAGCCACATTCTTGTCGTTGCGCGTTGAGAGACAGGAGGCAGGCTGGTACGTGACCGTTAGCAGTTCGCAGTGTTGTAGCAGGGAGCTAACAACAACAACCAACTAGCGTCCACTGCGTAATCGCATCAGAAAAGTGAAATGTCAGCTCTTTTGCAGCATCGCACTTTCCATCATCTTTTTCTTTTGTAAGAGCAACAAGCAGAGTGTGGATGGAAGGTGACCGGAATGCGAGCTAGTTACAAAAATAGTTCTCTAAACAACGGAATGCACGGCTGGAATGCTGCAGCGTTCAACTGGACAACGAAGAAGAAAATGGCGCGTGATCCAGCTATAATTTATGGCTGCCTAGAGCGAGAGTGATGTGGGGAAAGCCAGATAGCAGGGCTGAGGTGTAGGTGAAAAAGTGTAAGCTCAGCTGAAAGTTGAGAAGAGTGTAAGGGAGAGAGAATGTGTTGCGTTAGTTACCTGAGCAGCAAGGAGCTGTTTGGCACACTAAAAAAAATATTTTTAATATTAAAACTGCACAAAATAAAGTAGACAAACTTTGGGACATATTTCCATCTATTAATTTATCTGTCGAAAATTCGAAATCTTTGAATGTACTCATGGCATTTACCTAAATGTTCGATGTAATCAAGCCAACTGAATTTCATCAAACATTTTGGACCATTTTGTGGTATGCAACTGACTGCTCGTACATAATTTCCCTAGCTAATTCCCATGCATTACTTCAAGACAACGTTAGAATGTTAGTGTACAATTAATTTAGTTCATATAGAGAAATGTCTAAGATACCATATGTGTGTGAGAGAGAGAGAGAGAGAAGTAGTGGGTGGCATATTGATGTTGATGTTTCATATGCCAATGGCTTCCGCAACATTTCCCCCGTCGCGAGCGTTCACGCGTAATTACCTCAAGTGTAAGAAGAAGATAGATGGATGGAAGAGGAGAAGCGTGGTGGAGGATAAGCAAGCAACAGGACTTAAATGCGGCTGAATGTAAGCCAAAATGGCGTCGTCGCCAAGACATCGTTAAATTAAATCTATTGTCGGCGCATTCAATGTGCATATAAATCATTTATGGCCTTTTCGTGGGCATTGCAGTGGAGTGGGGGAGGTGGAGAAAGAGGTGCGAGAGAGAGAGGGAGAGAGAGACAGAGCGTGTGCCAAATGTAGACATTATAACAATTTATTATTTAATTATCTATGCCGCAAAATTTTCATTCACTAACACCACACAAATCCAAAGCAACAATAACCCAAGCCACAATGCAACCACAACAACGCGATCCACAGAAAGCACATTAAAGTAAGAGAGTGGGGGGAAAGTAAGGGCATCCAGAGAGCATTTTCATAAAATTTGATTACAGTGAATGCGTAAAGTTTACGACCAAAGCAAAAGGGAATTAACTTGCAAGTGCCAAAAAGCCACAGCGAAAACTCTTAGGCCATCCATATGTGTGTGTGTGTGTAAGAACAAGAAGAAGAACAAGTAGAAGAAGAAGAAGTACCAGCTGTTGGCACAGCTGCTGTGGTTTACCCCACCCCCCCGTTACAATCCATTAGGAGCAGCATTTTTGTCTGCGACTGATCATAATTTGGTATTTTATATGAAAGTCCCAAGTTAATGATTATGTTTTATACATTTTGAGTACTTTTTTGGGCCAGTCAGTTTGACACAAATCTTTTCAATATCAGTTTGAAAAAAAGAAGAAGAAGAAGAAAAACATTTGCGCTGTAAAAATTATCTTTTTTTTGGCTGTCCTTTGATTGATGGCTGACGGGTTAAGACAAACGAGGCAGGGGTGGGGTAGGGTGCAAAAATTGCAGAATACAAAATAAATAACTTGTTGTTGTTGTAGCCATAGCTGTTGCTTTTCTTAGCCAGGACAAAGTTTTGTTAGCCAACTCCAAACCCACAAAAAAAAAAAACAAAAAATACAAAAAGGAAAATCAAAGCCCCAAGTGAGTGATTGGCCTAGGAACAAGAAAGTAGCTTCCAGACATGATATAATATCCTTAACTTATAGCAAGTAAGGGCTGCATTCTCAAGTAATTGAGTGGCTGCACAGTGAGGGGGGGACGGAAGGGGAGGTAAGGCTGAACGGAAGGCCAACAAGTTGACGGGCTTTTGCATATTTGATTCAATTAGACGGGCGGAGAGAGTTCATTAAATTTTGAACATGATTTTGACTGCACATCGATCATACCAAACAGGAAAATGTCCAAAAATAATAACAATAAGAAAAGGTGAAAACTTCTTAAAATTCTGAACAAGCAATGGAAGCAGCTGATAACAAAAGGATTTGTATTTATTTTGGAGAAAAATGTTTCTTGATTGTCTTAAAATATGTTCTGTTTTAAGGGTAGAGATTTATTTTCGCTTAAAAAATCATTGTTTACCGTTTGTTTAAAAACTGTTTTTCTCAATAAATACATCTATATAAGGGGATTAACTATTTTTTATGCATTAAGCTTTTAAGCTTTATAACTTGTTATTATGCGTATAATCTAGAGATATAACTTATTATATTTACAAACAGAAATTCAAACTGCATTTGACAATTGTGTGTGATGTTTTTAATTAAACGGTTTAATTTGTGAATTGTAGCAAAAGCTGATTAATGTATTAATCTGTAGGAAAGGGAGGGTTAAAATGTGAATACGGACTATTTAGTTCAAATAAAGATTAAAACTCTAGCTGAAGGCCACGAAGGAGCCATGCTATAATTTAAGTCACGTTTTTAGCTTATAACTGAAGTCTCAAAATTAATAATAATAATAGAAAAGATTAAAACTATACACACTTTTACTTCCTCTGCAATTGTAAGCGCGTAAAAGAAGTCGATGAAAAGGCAACTTTAAAGCTGTCGCAATTGACAATCTAATCAGCTTTTTGTATTAATCCTTTGGCCACAGCCACAAGCCACAAACATTCGCTGAAGCGACCAATACCACCCCCTTTATCCCCTTCTTCAGCCTTAACAATATTTGCGGTCCTATATCTGTTCTCCTTTGAGTTCGATGCAGAGTGAAACGACTTTGAAAATGCGAGTCCAAAAATGTTGTTGTTGCCAGCAATGTGTGTGTGTGTGTGTGTGTGTGTGTGTGTGCTTGAACCGCAAATGTTGAGTGCCAGCGAACACCAAGGACCAGCGCTAACGAGCTTCCAAACCGCCAAGCGAGTTCCAACAGCTGTGCGAACAAAAGGACGCCCACCATTGTCCTTTTTACAGGATCCGCGGGCTCTGTGTCCGCTCAGATAAGCAGTGGAAAAAAAGAAAACCCTTTTTTCTTCCTCTGCCAACAAGTGCTCAAGTTGTAGCCACACACACACACACAAACAGTTGTCCTTTTTTGTGTTTTTTTTTTTTTTGATGTAAATTGAATTATGCTTCGGCCAGACTTTACTTTGATTTCAACCGTGCATAAGAATCCGGTCGGAGGCTAGGATTTCTATTAGCCAGCGAGCTTGCAGCTTAATCGCATTATTAATAAGCATTCATTAGGACATAAATAAAATGCCATCTATTATACACAAACGATTGCATTTCATCTCCTCCCACCGCGCTCCGCCCTCTTTTTCTTGATCGCTTGATTTATTAAATTTATCACAAAAAGTAAAAGACGCCAGCCAGGGTAGCCAAAGGATATTCGCCAGCCACTTAGCTTGGGGAATTGATGATGCCAGGGGGTAGGGGGTAGGAGGGGGGCAGCATATTTAAAGCCAACTGCGTTTATCACGCACCACAGGACATTGCCCATTCACCTTGCCGCCCCTCAAGACGCTCGCTTCACTGCGCAGCAAATGTTCCATGCCAGAAAACGCTTCACATAATAATGTGGGTTTCCCTCCAGTCTGGAGAGGCTCAGGCAACTGCCTGCTGCTATCAATGCTTACCAAATGTATATATAAATATGTATGTGTTATAAATAATGACAGTTTAAAGCCAGTTCGCCGAAACTGAAACTAACCAATTTGAAGTGTTTAGTTTTTGGGCTCTGTCATTGGCGTTCTTGTTTTGTGTTTTGTGTTTTTGTGTTTTTGTGTCTTTCGGACTTTATTTGGAGAGCTGTCATTTACAAATACCGCTATCCCACAGGACAGCACTGAAGAGGACGGCAGCCAGCAGCCAGCAGCTACTACTTTGGGTGTTAAGCATTTTTGACAGCACATTCGTGTAATTCAAAGCCTCAACAACAACATAATAATAAGCCCTGGACGTTGTTTGTTGCTATTCCCTAACCATTTAGTTGTCGGCTTTGTCAGTGCTTAATGTTGTTGTCCTTCTTTCTCCCTCTCTTCTCTCTCCCCTCTCCCTATGTCCTTGTGTCCTGTGACAGGCAACAGCACATCATAGTAGTTACTGGAAATTGAAGATTGCTACTATGGAAAACTTGTTACAACTAATTGACCGTCGCTAATTGAAGAGCACTGGCATTTGTAATTAGCTGAAAAGGTCAGTTTTATTTTCCAATTACACATTTTAGCAAATTTTCTACCTCAAAATTTAAAAGCAACATAAAAATGTTGTCTTTTTATTCACTTGAATTGTGTATATTAATTTTGTGATGAAATGTGTAACGTTCCGTTAAAAGAGGAGGTTTTTCAAGTGTATATAGTTTTCGGATGGACGAAAACAGCTTCATTACTTTTTTTTATTTCTCTTTAGTTACTTTGTAATTTTGGTTTGCAATTAAACAAGATAAAGTGAGATTTTTCTTTTAACATTCCTGCTGTCCTTTCTTTATCTACACCACCCAACACTTCTGTCTTTTGCATTTACCTGTCAGCACCTAAAAGTATGCTGCAATAATTTGTAGGATTTTCTTTTGCTACTTATCAACACGTTGGCACAACACAAAACACTCGCAATTAGCAGCACAAAAATAACGGCAAAATAAAAGAAGAAGAAAACAATTAATGATGAAATATTTAATAGTCAAGGCGGCAGCAGCAGCAACAGCAACAACAATGAAATAAATGATGCAACATGGCCAAGAAAAAAGCAACAGCAACAAAAACAAGGACAACAAAACGTTGCTCGTAATTCAGCAAAACTGAAATTTCGTTCGATAACAATTGCGACAACAGCAACAAATACTACTTATTCCATGTAGTCGCAATGTCGCTGTCGCAGTTGCTGCCGCTGTCGACGCTGGCAGCGTTTGTTGACGTCGCGTCGTCGTTTAGTTGAGTTTCATTTTACAGTTGTTGGCTGCATTTTCCGCCATTTGGTTGCTGCCGATAACAACTGCAACTGGCAAACAGTATTTAGGCGGTTAAATATATATGAACTACACAATTGCAAACAGCAACAACAACAAATAACAACAACATTGCCAAAAGGTTTGAAAGTATGCGAAATGGAAATACCCAGGAAACTACATATGTGATTTAGTATAACAGTTGTATGTAAAAAGTAGTATAACAGTAGAAAAGTAGTGATTAAGCAGTTAGTAGAAGTAGTATACCCACTTTGTAAACCTATTTCCAGGGTATCGTTAGCCATACAATAAGAGCATCGAGAATTTTGTGCACGAGGCCAAACAAATTGAAACTTTTGCTACTTAAGGGAACCGTTGCACATTCGTTACCAGCAGCACAGCATTCCCCCCGCCTGCCACAGCAGCAGCAGCATCAGAGAAAGAGAGCCAAAAATTTATATATTAAATGAATTGCACAATTTTGTGCAACGTTGCGCGGCTCTGTGGCAGCTGATTTGAAGCAAAGTCGTCGTTGTCGTCGAAATCGAGCCAAAGAGTCAGAAACAGCCCAACGAAGGGGGTTGTACCGGGGGGGGGTGGGGTTGGGGCTGGGGCACGTGGGTGACATTTGAAACAGAAACCGGAAATTGGAAGTGCAATTTATGCTCATCGCATCGTAGGCGCCATGTTGCACATTTTGAGCTGGCAGCAAATCCGCTTCTGTTGCTGTTGCCTTTGCTGCAACTGCAACTGCAATTTCAATTGCTGCATAATCTATTTCGGGGTCATTTGCAAAAGGTCAACACATGCCGTTACTTTCAATGAACGACGAACGCCCACAACAGAGGCCTTTTGTAATTAGCTGCTGTACGACAATGTCGGGAAGGGGTGGGGGTGGGGGTGGGGGTAGGGGAAAGGGAAAGGGCGCCCAAAAATGTTTTTCGGATAACATTTTAAATAGGTCAACGCATGGAATTTTATTTATTGTAAACGTCAAGTGGCAATTTATGGGCCAATAGCTGCTGAAGGAGGGGAGGGGGGCGTGGGAGGGGGTCAGCTATTGGGCGGATATTAATGCGCATTGTGTGGGCGGCACACACACACACACACACATTCAACTCTGATCTATTTATGGCCAACAAGGGGAAATTGAAATTTTGCACGAGGCGCGATTAAATTTTGCCCATTTATGGCATTCGCTTTTATATACTAGTATTCATGTTCCGAATGTTCGTTGAAATTACGCATACTAAAACATTAATGGGCAACAATTTTGAGATACTTTTTCAATTACACAGACACACACGTACACATAATTGTGAATGACAATAGAGAGAAACATTCGAATATTGGCAAATATGGTCAAATTGCATATCAGAATTTTATTGGTATTGAAATATTTTAATTGCTAAATGGCTAAATTGCCAATTTAATTATAATGAAAAATATTTGTAGATGTTTTGAACACCAATTTGAATACTAATTCTGAGCTAAAGCGTTTTTAAGGCAAAAAGTTTTTATTTTATCAATCATATTCTGTACCTTAAACTTGATTTTGCGCATGATTAATCTACAAGAGTACCATAAAGCCAACGCAGACACACATGCATAACACACACACATGCATGTAAAGAACAAGCTTTAACAAGTGTGTGAATGTTGAAAGGATGCCAAGGCAAAAGAAGAGGAAGCAGAGAAAACGAAAACTGTGTTTTTTGTGTTGACTGAAAAATGATTAAAAACTTAACTTTCAAAGAAGTTGCCAATGCAGCAACAACAGTTGCACAAACACATCACACACACATGCATATACAGTGTATGTATGCATGTTAAGCCTCCCCCCATTCCCTCTTCGTCTCTGCTGTGTGCTCATACTAGCGGGTAATCCTTTAATGCTTGCAACGCGTATGTCACAGCAGCTGCAACTATTTCTCATTTCTCATCACTGCAGACGACGGCAATGGTGACAGGCAAGTGTCCCCCGCTCCACCATCCCCCTCCATGCCCACCACAGCTGTGGCGCACCCTTGTCAGTTCCACAAGGCTTTTTTTTGGGACGGTGGGGGGGGAGGGAGGCCCACATCAACTTACTTATGCCTGCTAAAGTGACATTTTCCACTCGTCGTCATTCTTGCCGCTGTTGTTGTTGTTGTTGTTGTTGTTGTTTGTAGCTACTTACTTACTTTACTTAAAATATTTTTACCCACTTGCTGCTTTTTTTTTATTTCTCGCTTATCCCTTTTTTGTGACTGCCTTTTCGGGTTAACCGCTTCTCTTGCAAATCCCGGCACAAATATTTTCACAACTTTCTTTTTTTTTCCTACCTGCGAAAACTTCTTTTATTTTTTCACTTCTTGTTGCTCCTTTTCTGTTTGTTGTTGCTGCTGATGCGTTGTGCCAAAGATTTCGACGCATAATAAATTGCGGGAAAACACCTGTACAAACACACCTGTATCCCCCAGACACACACATACATACATACATGCATACGTCCATGTGTTGTTGCTTTTGTGAAGTTTGTTTTTATGCAAAACTTTTCAAACTGTTTAGCAAAATTTGAATTGCAGACGGTTTCTTTAACAGTGCTCCAAAACATCTAAATGCTCTATTCAAGTTTATATGCTATTCAAAATCGCCTTTTTGATTTCTTATTTCTTCTTTCTTTCTTTCTAATCCCTCAATCTTAGCATGCAAAAACATGAGTCAAATCTCTAACTTTTTCACATTTTTTTTTTCCATTTCTTCCCTTTCATTCTCACTTTCTCTGATTCTCTCGCTCTTTTCCTTTTTCTCTCCCCCTTGCTTCTCTAAGTGTTCCAGTTTGCTTGGCGATTTTTCGCAACAATTTTCCGCAACATTAATTGCTTGTCATTGTGAATGTTATGCGACTCTTCAAACCGACGGGTTCATCTGCTAGACATTCTCTACCGATTTCCTACCCCTCGCCTGCAACAGCACTCTTTACCCAGCCACATTTAATGTTGCCTTGAGGCGCGTTCATAAACTTTTGCACGCGCAAATTGTAAAATTTTCATTGCATACTTTCGTGCGTCGGCCAAAGACGAACCCACGCACAAAATTCTACAGACTCCATTCAGCCCTTTTCAGCATCATCAACGAAAAAGTGCGTTGTTGTTGTTATAATTGTTGTTGGTACTGCTGTTGATGCTGATTCAACTGCTGCCATTGCCATTAAAATTTTTGCCTTGGGCAAGTGCAAATTAACGTGTGAAATTGAAGTTTAGTTGAGACGTGAGGCTGGGGGAACTGAGAAGTAGGGAAAGGGGGAGGGGCCAGAGCACCCCTTTTTTTGGTGCATAATAATTTTGACCAAAAGTTTCGACTGTTTATGGGTGCTGAATACTTATTAGGAAGGCTTTAATTAAAGCTTAGTTAAGTGGAAGTTTATAAAAGTTATTCAAAATGGAGCAGGCAGGAGAGTGGTGAGGGGAAAAAGAGGGTTGGAGTAACAGAGAAAGAGAATAAGAGCCATTAAGAGTTATGGTAAAAAATTGAATTTAAACTTGTCATTTTGATGTTGTGTTTAATTCTTTAGTGATTTATTTTTTCAACTGTTCATATTTCAAAGTATTAACTCTTACTTGTTAAACATAAATTAAAGTAAAACTCTTTTGATATTTATATAGTTAATAAATACATATTTGCCACTGAAAGGCTTACTCAGAATCACTGAAAATGCGAATTATTCATTATGAATAAAGAAAGAGAAGCTTACAGATTGACCTGATGCTCATTCATTCAGTCAGTCAGTTCGTCTGTCTCTCAATATGGCTCAGCTTCAATATCAATAGCAATAAATATGAAAGCATTGCAGCGGCTCGATAAACAACTCATTATACCCTGTACAAACCGAATGTTTAGAGGAGGGTAGCTTGAATAGATGATTTCAAGATCACAAGAGTGTATCCAGAGAAAAGATTTAAGCATGAAGAAGAACGCATCTAGTAAATATCTCTCAATAAATAACTTTTCACTCCAGCTAACATTCCAGGGTACCATCTAGTCCTAACCCGCTTAACTATCTGCATTCCAACTTGTTTTCTCTGGCACGTTGGCATATTAAATGATTGCTAAGCGCAAAAGGCGAAAGGCAAAAACCATTTGCAATTCATAAACCCAACGGATTCCCAATCCATGACGAAGTTTGCTAGCTTTCTGCAATGAATGCGGCATCAGGTGGCAGAAGTGTAGCTTGTAAGGGGAGGGGGTGGGTTGGTAGATGTGAAGTGGGGCGAAAGAGCAGGGAAAATTGCAGACAACGCGCGACTATTAATAAAAATATGCGAACAATGCATAGCGAAGCGCCCAACATTGATTTTAATATGGCGGCATGTGTACACACACACACACACACACACATAGACACACACTAGCACAATGAATGACGAACGTCGTCGTTGGTTGAAGCTCGGCAGTGAAATGAATGAAAATGCAAAACAAAAAACTTTAAATCCTTTAGTTAAACAAAAGGAGTCGGCACAATGGCAGCAGCAAAACCCAACACCCTCTCTCTCTCTCTCGCTCTCTCTCTCTCTCTCTCTCTGTAAAAACATACACATACATATACAATATAATATATATATATATATATGTATATGCCTGCATTCATTCAGCGCTGGCATTGTTTACGCGACGGATTAGCGACGACTAAACATGAAAATATTGGCAGCTAGAAAACAAAACGCCTACCCAAAGGAACGCCTTCCCCCTCTTCCTCCTTCGGGCATAAACAATGCTGACCGCATTTACAGCAGGCGTCTAAAAGTCTGCGGCCCCAAAAAAAAAAAAAAAAAGAAACAAAAAAGAAAAGAGTTTAGCATAAGCGATTAACTAAAGCTTTAAGTGCGACTTAAAGTCTAGCGACAGCAGCAGAAAATTGGTTTCGTTGTGCTGCCAACTGTCTTGCTGATGAAATCACACACACACATACAGGACGACCGACCCCTGACCCCACAATGTACGTGACCTTTGCGCTAAATTCTTTTATAGAATCTAACTCACAGAGACGATGAGGATGACGATGACGATGCCAATGACGATGTCTGAAACCCAATATGCTTGAAATGAAATTGTAACAATGAACTGCACGAACACTAACAACCCATACACACACACACACACACACACTCGTCACACACTTGTAACATATTCTACACACATCCGGCATGGCCTAAAAGAGTGTAGCCAAAAAAAAAAACAATACTGCTCCAACATGCCATCTCACTCGCACACTTTGACCCTATCTAGCTATCTCTTGCTGTCGCATTATAGTTCTTGATTTTGTTGTCGGCGTCAGAAATCTTTGCTCATTATTATTGGCAGGCACTTCACAAAACCAACGCAAATTTCTCTGAGAGTTTTTTGCTATTTTCAATATTTCATAAATGTCAGAAGCGTGGGAAAATCTATGATAGAGCCTGTGTCTTAAAGTTTACTTCAAGTTTTTCGCATTTTAATCAACTTTATGGTCTAATCAAAAAGGGTTCAAGAGCTCAAACAATAACCTGCGCATCCAGCTAATATACAGCTAATTAACATAAAAAGGCCTTGGAAACAAAAACTTTCTCCATAAACAAAAGCCCAAAATCATAGACAGAGAAAGAGTAAGAGAGTAACAACAACTAAAACCCACTAAAGTGCCTCATAAAATGGCCAATGAATAAGCTGAAGTAAAAGTGCCTGCTGCTGTTGCTACCAAGGCTAATTTGCTGGTAATCAAATTTGAGTGACTATTGAGCCATGAAAGTTGTCTAATTGAAGAACAGTCAAGTTCTAGCAACATATAAAAACGGCTACTAAAAGTTGGCACTAAACTAAAGCCAATGTTCTTATAAACTATGCAAAAGAAATCCAGCTTGAAAATAATTTTTCTACTGCATTTCTAGAATCGCATTCCATGAATAAAATTGTAGTCAATGTTATTTTTGTGGTTGTTTTTTTGGGAGCTTGCAAACGGTTTTCATAAATTTTGTACAATTACCAAATCTACAAAAACCACAATAACAAAATAAATAAAAGTAAAATTTATTATATATAACGAACATGTTGGCAAACAAAATAAATAAATTTGGGCAAAGACTGAAACCATTTTGTGTTCGCGATTGTCGAGAATAAAATGCGACTACATCGCAAACTGAACCAAAGGAAAATGGCGAAAGGCAGCGAAGGCAGCCACGAAAATTTATTATGACCGAAAATTCATTGAATGCGGCAGCAACTTGTTCCCAATATTGCTTGCAACGAGCTTGCAGCTGCAGCTGCAGCAGCAGCAGCAGGAACACAAACAAACCCCAAAATTGTGGCTATAAAATTGTATTTATTACATTTCTTTATTTGAAGTTTGTGCAACATGAAAAATGAGTTGGTGGTGGCAAAGCAGCCGAAGAAGATCATTAATATTTTTTTCCAATTAAATCTTGTTTTAAGTGTAACTTTTTTTTTGTATTTAATTGAGGCCAAGCCGAATGCTATTAAAAGTCGCGGCAACCAAAAAGCACTTAAAAGATTGCATTTAAAAATCGTTTCACAGCAATGCGAACAAAAAACCAGCAGAGAGAAAAAATGAAACGAAACCAAAAACCTAAACTGAAACCAAAACCAAACAAGACGAGCACTTTGCTTCAAAACTAACTAACTTTTTTCGCGACTCTCCAGCTGCCACGCCCACCAACCAACCGACCGACCAACCGACCAATGCCCAATGCTCTCAACTCCCAAAAACTGAACCCAAAAGTCTGCAGTCGTAGCCCGGCTAATGGATAACGTTATCAACGCCATCACGACGCTTAGGAAACAACGCAGAGCAGAGAATGAAAACAGGCAGAAGGACTGGGAAGGGGAAGGTGGGTGTTTGGTAGGCTGGTTTGAATTTTTTGTTGTTTTTGTGCTCGCCGTTAACCAAGTTAAAATTCAATTTTGGACACTCGGCTGCGTGCACAAAAACCCGACAAAGTAAACAAATTGCGGTGGCAACACATGAGCGACCAAAAGTTTGTTTTTTTCGATTGGGCGTGGCATGACAAATATCTCGAATGCATTTGTGTGTGTGTGTGTCAAAAAGGAGTGCAACTCACAGAAAAATATTAATATGTATGCAAGCTGTCAGGTGTGTTTTTTGGTGCTCTCTCTGTCTTGAGTTGAGCCGTTTGTCGGCATTGCTTTGAAATTCACAAGTTAAATATTTAGTTGGCAAATAGAAGAAGAGTCTGGGAAAATTCGTATATTTCAAATTAGAAACAGGCTTGGGGTTTCGCCTTGGCAAATATTTGATGCCAGCTCCTAGTTGAATGCTTTAAACTTTTGGCAAAAGCAGCACCCCTCCCCCGCCGCACAAATGTATTGCTGGCAAGGCGCCAAAGTGCACTACAAACAAGTAAATGCCCGGCAGATGTCTTTAGTTTTCATCTGAGTTCAATATAATTATGAATTACTCGCAATAGTTCAATCTTTGTGAGAGTGGGAGGAAGGGAGGTAGGGAAGGTGGAGTTGTCTTTGAGAAAAGCTTTTGCCAAGTTATTTATTAAATAAATATTTGTTGGGACACGAACCTTTGATAAGTTAAGAGCTGTTAGATATTGAAACTAAAAATTGTATACGTACTTAAGATTAAAGAACTTGAACTTGCTACAATAAAATGTTTCGGCTAAAGCATGATTTAATCATAAATAAATATTTTCTTTTTTGTGAGTTTTTCAACCCACAATGACATTTTAGCCGAATTCTTTCATTTTGCTGTCCTGGACCATAAAAAGTCTCTTTTTATGTTGAATAAACATAAATATTGTGCAATTGAATTCGGGCACAGATAATTTAACACACAAATGTTAAGAGCTGGCCACAAAATTGAAAATGTTATCCAAAGCGAAATAAAAATAATAATAGAAATATATATTGAGAAATCACAAAAGCAGCCCGAGAGCCGAAAGACGTATCTTAAGTGCAATATCTTGTAACGCCTCAGTCTTTCTATTCCTATGCCTATTTCGTGTCTCAGTTTAAGTGTCAATTTCAGTTACAGTTTCTTATCAAAGCGGTAGTTTTCTTCTTTATTTTTTTTATTATAGCTTTTCGTGTTGATGTTTGCCGCCGGCACCGCAATAAAGCAAAACTATGCCTCAAGTATTCTCTCACAAAAAAACGACGAAGCAAGGATGTGCGCCACACCTTCAAGCACTTTGAGCAGCATCCTTGCGTCTATCACAATTTGCGTGTGGTATTTGGCCAGGAAACGGATGTCACTCTAATACAAACACACAGACAGTCACACACACACACACACACACACACGCGTGATTTATTGAGCAACGATTGACGCCACAAGTGCTGGCAAATCATTGAAGTGCTGCTGCTCTACAGCTCTGCAGCTCCTTCAACCTGACATCCTTGTCCACTTGGCCAACTCCATTCAGGAGCCAAAGGCAGACAGCTGATAAGCGCCTTTTGGCCACGCCAATTTGATAAGAATTAAGCTCTAGCTCTCACTCTGACATAAGAAAAGTTGAAAGCAAGCTGCACAATTGTAAATCACTGCCCCAACTAAAGTCCATCAAGAGCTTAGTGGCAGAGAGAGAGAGAGAGAGAGAGAGACAGAGAGAAAGAGTTCCACTCTGTCTAAGGTTCACTTCACTCAATCTACTTGTTAAGAAATCGTTTTAAGAGCTTTAAACTCAGTATTGGATTTCAAGCTGACATGGAAAACACATCAATGCAATACCAGTCTTTTACCATAAATAAAGTTACAGCTATGAAATTCTAGACAAATATCATTTGTTAAATTCGTCTGCTTTTTTAATTGTTCTTTGCTGCCAGTTTTTTGGAAAAACTAACACAAGATTTGCACCAATGCAAATCCTATAAAAAAAACAACAAAAGTTTAAAACACAACTGGAAAAAAAGCGGTACAAACTATTGAACGGGGTATTTGGGTCGCTAGGTAACAACAGCGAGAACAGCAAGAACAAAAGTCTATAAAACAAAGTTATCAACAGCAGCAGCCGCAAAAAATACAAAAAAACACTGCAGCTAAAAAATGGAAACAAAAAACCAAACTTTTTACATAACAACGAAACTTAAATATGCTATGAAAGAAAAGTAGATATAAGGTGTAAAAAGTTATGAGAAGTAATGTTTAAACAATTAATATTATGATTGTCTAGAAAAAAGCACAATACATAGTATATACTCTTTTCAATCGCCTTGCAAACTGCATGCCATAGCTAATAGAACCGACGAAACGGCTATAAAATGCAGCTAGCAAAACCGAAGAAACAACAAGTAAAAAAAAACAGAAAACTAGAAAAAAAAGAGAGAGCAGTGCAAAAGAAATTGAAGATACATGGCACAAGGCTAAAAAGGCTGCAATTCCGCTGCATGAGTGGAAGTGAGTGTGCGAGTGTGTGTGTGCGTGTGTGAACATGAAACTAACGAAGCTGCAGCCGCAGTTGAACCAATGGAAAATTTACCAGGTATTTCTTTAGCCAGGCTTACAACAGAAGCAGATGAAATAAAAGAAAGCGTAGAGAGAATAAACGCAAACGGATAATAAACGACAATGGTTTTGGTATTAATTATTGGTTTCAGCTTCGCTTCGTGCATGCCAAAAAGAAATGCTCAGAATAAAGATTGCCCACGACGGGAAAAGAGTTTATAGTTGTGCAATTGTTGTTTTTGAAATTCAAAACTTATTTAAACACAAAAGAGCCACAACGCGCACAATAAAGCAAACGGAGCAACGCCTGTGTGTGTGTGTGTGTGTGTTCTAAAAACAGTCGAGTCGTCCTGGCAGCAGGCGTCACCGCTTGTTGAATAATTTCGGCATCTTTTGTTTTAGGCTGCACACAGAATGAAAGAGAGGAAAAGACTTGGAGCGCAATTGTTGTCAGCTGCACTTAGCGTCGGCCCTTTTCTTTTGTCTCAGTCTTTCTCTTTGACGTTTGCATAAAAAGAACATTTCGCTTTTAAGTTTTAATTATGGGCAAAGTTTTGCGCTGGCCTGCTAAATGTGTTAAATGTGGAAGCGGCACTGCTAAAATAATTATAAATGGCAGTCTGTAAGCATTTTTGAAGTTCGTCTTTTGAAAGTAGTAGTTTCTAGTGACAGCAAAAGCAGACAAAAGCTTAAAACCAAATAGTAAATTTGACTTTAACGCTTTTTAAATTCTCCAACCATAAAAAGAAACTTGATTAGTTCTTAGCTCGGGCAACTGCTGCACTTAAACTGCATTTCATGTCTAAATTCAAAGAATGAAAGAAAAATATATTCATACGCCATGTGGCACGAATGTTGGCTAAACATTTTTGGTATACTTTTAATTAAAATTATATTCAAAGTTGGCCATTTTGGGGGTTACTGAATGGACACGCATGGCTTTAATTGCTCTCTATGTGCAACTTTCGCCAGTTGCAAGCAAGCTGTCCAAAAGCTGACATTACGAATGACGGCGAATGCAATGGGAACCGCAAGCAAGTCCAAGAAACGAAATGGAGATGGTGAGTTTGTGGGGCAGACCGCACGCGACTGAAGGCTAACCAAAATCCTGAGTGCAACACACACACACACACACGCACAGAGTCAAAAGGCATGAGGCAAGCGGACAATGTCGACACATCAAGGCTTCAAGTTGGGGTTCTCGGGGCGGGGGATACTCTACTCGGGGAGATCCGTTTGCATCGCTAACACAAACCAACAACCAAACCAACGAAACCAACTTTGACATTGACAATTCACAAGAACATGACATCATGTTCTCAACCCCCTCCCCCAAAACCCCCCCCTTTCTACATGTGTGTGTTTGATAATTAAATTTTCCAGTTGTACTTCCGCAGTGCATTTGGTCTATAGACCATTCAGGGGTTTTTGGGGTTTCCATCTCTCTTTCTTTTGTGGTCTGTTCTCTGACTGGGAGTTTTTTGATTGCTTGCTTGCTTGCTTGCTCTTCGCTCTTTTCGACTTCGATGGGCATTTGTCTATATGAGTCTGTCTGTCTGTCTGTCGTCGCTGCTGCAGCAGTTGATTTGGCACCAACCAACTCGAAAATAGTTCCCCTTGGCCTTTGACTTGAAACTGAAAGTGCCAAATGGTCATTGATGAACGTTTCCGTTATTGGTCGGAAATTGAGTTTGAGTCCGGTTGATGGATGCCAGGCCAACCAAAGTGAGCTAAACCTAATTGGTGTAATGGCTAAATTGTCCATCTTTCTATCACTTGAGAACTTTGGGAAACATCGCCCTTTTTTTTTTAGGGGAAAAAGAATTCAGACAAGTTACCTTGTACAGTTGTATAATTTTAAGGAGCTTAAATGCAAACTAAGTAAGTACTATTTACAGCTCAGGAAAACTTTTAATTAAGCTCACAAAATGCCTTCAGGCTATATTATTATACAATATGTATTATGCACATGTCCTTGATGAAATTACCAAAACGTGTTAAACTTTGAAATGCGCCTCGCAATTTGTCCTTACCCCTATCCTTTCTCCTACCCTTCAAGCCGATTTCTAATGGCGCCAAATTGTTTGCCAGCAGAAACAAACAAAAAAAAAAGAGAACAAGAGGAGCCAAAAAAACAAAAAGGAGAAAGACAGAAACGGACATTTTGTAAATATTTTTCATGTGTACTTTGGCAGCAACAATTGGAGTGAGACGTAGTGTGTGGATAGTCGCATGGAAACAGTCACACACAGACACACACACACACACACACACAGATGAAGGGACTTTGTTGTTGTTGCTGCTTGAAGCAAATATGGCCGCCGACCCGCAGCTTTTGGCTCATTTTGCGCCCGGCAAGCATAAATAAGGCCATCTGCGTTTCGTTAGAGCAGAGAGCATTATCCACATAGCAATTTGGCAAAAGAGCCCAAGCAACACCACCTCCCACACCCCGTGACCCCTCTCTCCACACACAAAAACAAGAGCCACAGTGAGTTAGAGGCAGCAGATAGACGGCCAGTCATTCGTTCAATCATTCATGTTGTCATTCAAACATTGACGCCAGCTGTTTGCTGTGAACGGAACGGAATACCCTTTGTTGTTGCCACTGCTGCTGCGACTGTTGTTGTTGTTGTTGTTGTTGTTGTTTTTGATGCTTTAAACAGCATCCGAGTGATAAAGAAAATGTGTTTGTTTTTCATTTTCTAGTTTCTTTTTCACTGCCAAAATACATAAACCAGAGCAAAAGGGGCAGGGTGTGGGTCGACACATGCCACATACAAGTTCTGGCCAGAAAAAAAAGAATCCCTGACATAGTAGGTAGCTGCAGCCATAAGCCTTTTTTAAGTAGTTTTTAATAATGTTGCCGCTGCCACACACGCGGAAAAAAGGACGTAGCCAACAAAATGGCTCAACAGCTGTTACCAGTTACGGTTGAAAACAAAACAAAAAAGTAGAAAAAAAAAAAATAAAAAGGTGGCCAAAACGGCAAGCCCAGCATAAATAAGACGCTGGATAATCATACCTCTAACCCCAAGGCCTCCTAAAGAAAGATAATCGACGACTCCTTGCAGTCGTCGCATTCTCCTTTGGTGCGGCCTGTTGCGGCTGCCGCAGGTTGTAAGTGGTTCTGGGTAGTTCTGGTTGGGGTGGGGTGGCTGCGTTTTCTATTGTTGCACGGCAAGCAAACAAATTGAATTTAAATGGTTGTCAGCAACAGAAATTAGTTTTGCCTTTTGAGTGCCTGAAATAGATGGCAAGTGAGCGGAGCAAGAAAAAAATGCGCGGGCTTGCAAGATAGAGCAAACAAGTAGCTGCAAATGAAGAGAGAAAGAGAGAGAGATGCACACAGTTCAGCAAATTATGAACTGAAATGGCGGCAAATGAAGAAAAGAATCAGAGAACACAGTAGAAGACATTGCCTGCCTTCAAGAGTCAGCCTTGAAGTGGTTCTTAGGGCATCTAGTTCTAATTAAAAGATGACAACTGAAGATTGCCAACGCGTACTTTTCTAGGAACAGTCTGTATTTTCTTTTTTCGCTTTCTATCTAGTGCACAAAGTGAAAAATAATTAGCTGACAGCCGCATGTAAAGATTTGTGATTAGAAAATACATTTTTAGAGACGAGAGTAAACATACCAAAGGTAATAATTGATGTGATAATAATGCAACAAAGAACTAACGACTTAAGAAGCAACAATCTTACTCGCTACTGAGTCCAACTCGTCAGTTTGTCTCGTCAGTTTTATTAGTTGGTGTTTTGTTTATTTACTTATCGTTACTTCAAGGCTATCCTGTGACTCCAATTCAGCGAGTATTTTCCACTCGTTTCATTTACTTTAATCGTCACTTAAGTGTATAGAAATTATCGTCAACTTTAATTTACATATACCTACATTTGCAATATCTCAGGTCTTTAAAGGGTACTCCTTTCTACTGTACACTGTTCACATGTATATATATACTTGTATACTTGTCGTTTATACACATATAAGTACATCAAAAAGCACAGCATCTGCCTAGCCGCAACAAAGCAAAGTCTACTTTAAAACACTTTTCGGTACAGACAGGCATGACAAAAGGGACAAGCAGGCAGGCGGGCAGGCAGGCGGGCAGGCAGGCGAGATGGCGGTGTAGAAAGGCATGCAAACAAGAGAAGAGAAACAACAACTGCAAGAAGTACAATGATAATGGTGATGGGCATCCTGAGGACTGGGGGCTGTTGATGAGTGAATAATGCGGCACACGTTGAGTGCCCGGCTCTACAGCTAACATATGAGCATCATATATTTTGACAAAAGCTGACAGAGCATGCATACACTCTCCACCTGTGTGTGTGTGTACAGCAAAAAGGACTCAGCCTGTTAATGTAGAGCTGGAGCTTCGTGTCCACATCTTGAACGCAGTTGACTGTCAGAACAAACAGCAGCAGCAGCAGCAGCAGAAGCAGCAGAAGCAAGAGTTACCTCATCATATCATCTTAGGCAAATATAATAAAATTTTTAATAAGGCGCCCTTTGTTAAAGTTATGGAGAATTAACAAATGTTGGGGCTAGCTGCTTTCAGCTGGTTTTTAACACTGTGCAAATATTATTTTTGTGTGCAGCAGGTAATGTTTTTAATTTTCACAATTTAAATTTATGTGACAACGGGGCGTATGTACAATATTTGCATATGGTGTCCCATAGCGCAAGAGATAACAGCTGAAAAAAAAAATAGAAAAAATATGAAAATGAGTATAAGCGCCACAGGTGCATGAAATTGCCAATGCCACAAAGCAAATGAATTTTGTCAACATAACAATAACGCTAAATAAATGAATTTTTCAAAAATAAACACAAAGCTTAAAATGCTTTTTTTTCAAGCGAAAGAAAGTTAATTGATTGAATGCAGATGCAGGTGCAGCTAAGCCATGCAGAAAACAACAAAATAAATAGGGGATTATAAATGAAAGCTAGTTTATTATACATGGCTCTTTTACATAACATATACGTATTTAAAATTTTTTGTCACGTTAGACTGATATGAGACTATGCTACTTAATAACCTAAGAAGACAAACCTTGAGACTTTCATTTACCTTTGCACATAAAAAATGCACAAAGACTTCGGTCTCATCAGATCCAAGTAGCATCAGTAAAAGCCACTTCTAAGATTTCCTTTTGATGTTAATGATTTTCATGGTAGTAGTTACCATGTTCTTTCCTCGTTTTCTTTTTACGATTCAGCTGAGTGTTAAAGCCACGTTTATTGCTCTATGGGCCACGCATTTGAAGCATGAAAATAATGAAATGCAAATTAGCTTCCCACGTGGCAAGCAGAACAAGTGAAGCGTCTGCTGCTACTGTTGTTGCAGCAGCTGCTCATAAAGTCAAATGAACTCATTAGTCGCTAAAACTAGTGCACACACACTCACACACACACACGCACACACAAAAGAAGTGTAAAATGTACATGCACATTTGTCTCGCTACAAAATCACTCTGAATAATTGGCTGCTATTGAGTGCTTGTTGCAGCATACACACTATATATACTATATACTATACACATACATACAATGCTAATGCAGCAGTTGTCTAAGTCTTGTAGTTGTTGCAGCGCGAAGCTAGTGGCAAATGTGGCACAGCCAAACTGATGGACAGTCATTTTTAAGGCACTACTTATACCACATCTGTCACGTCACAATCCCTCCCCCTCTCTCGTTCATTCTTGCCCCTGTCTCTTACTTTATGCTTTTCAATTGTCAAAGCCACTGCAGCAGCAGAAGCATCATATCCTTGGCAACAACAATGTGCAATCCGCATGCCTTGAAGGCAACTTCCGACACACTTATTTATTTTTTGCTTTGTTTGCATGTGTAGCAGTGTATGTGTGTGTATCTATATGTGTATGGTTTTGTCCACACACCGTCACACTTTCAATAGCACTTTCCATTGACACCAAAACCGAGCTGTGCTAACCCAACCCCCTGCCTTGTACAACAAAAATGGTAACGAGAACATCTCTCGGCCTGGGTCCTGGCTTTCGTCCTGCTTCTGGGGGCCAAGCTGAAAGCAAGTGAATGCGAGTGAGAGTTAACAGCAATTTGTAACGATAATTGTGTGTATTTTTCAGTGACAATAACGTTGAATGTTGATGAGTTTGCCTGGCGACGACCGGTCCATCTACCCCAAAGAACACCCCGTTCCCTCAGTTCTTAGTCCATGTCATTCTTGCATCCTGATGCCATAAGAGAGATACGACCTAGCATCATGCAGGACAGTGTCTACATAGATGTTGTTGCAACACTTGCCACTGCAGTGTGAGTGCCTAAACGACAAACATTTTTAAGCTGAGTGCTGCGCTTTTTACTAGCTGTACAGCCAAAAAACAACGAACATTAAATTTGCACTGTAAAATCGTCGCCAAAAACCGGACAACGAGAGTCTTTGTCAAATATTTTCCTGCTGCATGGAACTTAAGTGCAAATACCATTTAAGGCCAGAGAATCGCTGTAATTGTATCGCAACGTAAAAGAGACAGAGACACAGATAATAGCAAGTAAAAAGCAAAGATTGTCAGAAGCAAACGAATATAATGAAGAAAAACGGTTGAATAAGAGCAATAAAAAAGTGTTGCATACCTCAAGGTGTTCGGTATTCAAAGCAGCTTTAAAATAATTAAGCGTGTTTAAAACAAATGGCGCAATAAATGAGAAACACACGCATGCCACACGTGTCGTGGCAATTAAATTCAATTTGTCATTTAGTTGAAATTGACTTTGTGCATAATTGATTTCATTTGATTTTGCCTTTGCCCCCTTGCATGTTAATGTAAATGTGTGGCTGTGTATTGGTGTGTATTGTTATACCGTTGTCACTATAATTGTTGTTGCTGTTGTTGTTGATGTTGTTGTTGTTGTTTTTGTTGTTGTTATGGTGGTGCTTGTCGTCATTATTGGGGGCGCACGTTCAATTGTTTCTGACAATTAATAAATTTTGTGCATAATTAATTTATGCGCCTGCCTTAAAACAAACAAAAGAACAACATCGCTCTTTGTCAATATTGCCTAATAAATTTACTAGTTTGCTAACTGTAATTAAATGCCATTATGCCATATTTTTGACAACAATTTGAGAGCACTGCCTGAAAAAATAAACCAAAACAATAAAAATGATTACATTTACCAATTAAACAACTTCAATTAAATAATTGAATGGAGCTGCAATTTTTTTTAAGTGATTAAAATGTACAAATTTTTAAAGGTTTTAACGAGTTTAAAACACTTTAAGCAATTGCAAAAAACATGTATTTTTATGTAGACGAATGCTTGCCAACTTAACTTTGAAATTTTTGTATTGCTTTTGTGGGAACTGCCTTGCCCCCCTCTCGGCGCTGTGTATACACCTTGCACAAATAAAACCCATTTCAAATAACTCTCGCCATTTTGCCTTTCGGGCATTTTTAAATACACCAAACAAGGCAAACAAAACGCCTGCGTAAAGCACTTGGATCTGTGACGGTTCTATGGACAGCTCTGAGCCGGAGCTTGCGGTATGCGTTAACATCTTGTACACACCCAAACACACACACACACACACACAACCAACTTTCGCCTTTATGCTTTTTTATGATGCTGAAACATGAGATGCGTGTGTGTGTGGGTGTGTGTGTGGGTTAACGGCTTTACGTGTTGCTGTGCGTTGTTGTTATGTGTGTGTTGTGTGTGTAAGCATGTAGTTTGTATTTAGTAAAAGGATTTTCAACACCGTGTGCGCGGTTACTCGTATTTTTCTATGCAAACACAGACGAGCGTACGCTGCCTGCTGCCAACATCGTTGTTGTTGTTCTTCTTCTTCTTCTACTGCTGTATGTTGTGTGTGGCACGAACACGTATTTTGTATAACGGTATTTATGACATGTTTACTCAATAACAAAACACTTGAGCTTCTAACCCAAATACCCATAAACAAGTGAGCCGCACACACAAACACACACACACACACCCAGCTGAAAGTTACACTATGTGTGTGTTTGTGTAAAAACAACAACCACAATTTTGTTTCCCTTTCGATGTTGTCGTTTCGCGCTTCAAAAGCCGCGTGTTTTTCAACAATTTCGAGCACAAATAATTATGTAAAATTACTTCGAGTTAGCAATGCGTGCCTTAATTTGTTGGCCTGGCCTTAACAAGTCTGCCTCAATATGCGAGTGTGTGTTTGTGTATGTGTGTGTGCGTGTTGTGTTTGGGTGAAGGCATTTTCAATGAGTGAGTGTTAACGTATTGTTTTACGCTGTGAATAGATAATTAAAAACTGTCTACAATGTACAACTTGACAGCATATAATCTATATTTTTAAATGTTGGAAGGGGATAGTAGATATGTCCTTGAAGAAAAGCTGTTGTTTAGCAAAAATCTTTTTAAAATACAAAATGTGTGGGATATTTAAAATGCTTGGTTTGCCTTGGCAATCAGCTTACTTGTTTGTTTTCCTAGAAATGCTTTCAATAGGGGAAACTTGCTTATTTTTCCCCTTTTCTGTTAAGCTTTTTTTTAATCCCCTCAAAGGGTATTGATAAAAATGCTCAAAGTGTGCAACCAGTTGCAATTTGCATGGCAAATTCTCGGCGGAAATTGAACACATTGAACGTATGAAATACCTGGAAAAGGTTCTGCTTCTTCTGCTTTTTTTGTGGTACCAAGCTGCGCATATTTGGCTCAGGTCGCCGCACAGAATTTTGTTAACAAAAATGAATGAGGCACGCAAGAACGTGTGTGTGTGTGTGTGTGTGTGTGTGTGTGTAAGAGTGTGCATACCATAAACAAGAGTCAAATAAATCAACGTCATCATCATCATCATAGCGAAGCCCACATGAGTGCGTCCTGTTTGCCAAAAGGACGAGGACATCGGCTGGCAGCAGGCAGCAGGCAGCCAGCAACAAAGTATCAGAACATACGCGAGAAAATCTCCTGCAGGGCACAGCCATAAAGCAGCCAGCGAAATATAAATGCAATAAAATATTTTTAATGGCTCGTAAATGTAAAAATTACGCCAAACACACAACAAAAAAGACTACGAAAAACACACAGTGTATGACAGCATACCAAAAAAGTCGCAGCTCGTGTATGAATGGACTGCAAATTGTCGCAACTTGTTTGCTGCAGCCAAAAATAAGTATGTAAATGCTAAACGAATAACAGATTAGCATATTAAGTGAACAAATTGAAGAGCAGACTTCGCAGATGAACAAACTTGCTAATTGAATGCAATTACTATTAAATTAACCAAAATAAGACAATCAGCTAAATTCTGTAGGTAAATTTAACCATAAAATAAACAAAAACCTATACGAAGCATAAATATTTTTTGTGTTCGCTTGTGTTCGTATCTTAGATAAAAATTCCTCTGCAGATTTTGTGTACTCTATTTCAGTATCTAACGCAAGTTTATTCAAGCTTTCATCTACGAAGAATTTTTAAATTTAATATCCATTTTAAGCTAAAGAGACAAATTGCTTTATCTTTATTAAAGTGCTTGCCATTTATTGAAATGAACAAAATAAAATTTATGTGCGTCAAAGATGACTACACTTTATCGACAACAATTATTATAACAAAGTTATAAAGAGAATCAAGCTAACTATGTAAGCAAACAACAACAACACAGAATTCGACAAAACAATGCACAAGCTCTATGCATATGTGTGTGTCTGTGTACGTATGTGTTGATAAAATTAAACTGCATTGTTGAAAATCACAGCAATGGCGATAGAGATAATAAACAAAATGGAGAGAGTGCTGAACAAAGTTGCCACACCACAGGATATGTATGTGTTTGTGTGTATATATAGGATAAAGGATAGGGATAGAGGAAACTGGCGCAAATTTGTTTCTGTGGTTGCGCATTTAAATATTTTAAAATATTTATTGTTGAAAATGGCAAAATATTTATAAGCAAAATATGCACAAGATCTCAGAATCCCCTTCAACAGCCTGCAAGCAAGCAGGCAAGGTGTAGTTATGTGTGTGTGTGTGTGTGTGTGTGTGTATTTGGTATTTGTGAAAATAAAGCCCGAGGGCCAAGTAAATGGCATGTCCGTATGCATTTATGCAGGGCCCATTCAGGACTGTCAGACAGCTAGACGGCCCGAGTGTCTGACAGGCAAAACAGACCCGTTGGATATATAGCCCAAGCCATTGGGACACTGGACACATTGCAACGACCGCACACATACACATGTACATGCATGTACATACATGGACAGGTGGTATGTTGGATTGAGAGCAACATATGTGCGTATACTTTATCCATTTTAAATATGCAGATCAGGCAAAGGTTGTGCGACATGCAAAAGGTTAAGACAAACACGAGTATGGCCAAAATATGCACTGCCCCGAACAAATGACAACAGAGATGAAAGAGAGAGACTTAAGGAGCTTAAGACTATAGCTAATGTCTTCCTTTTTTTCAACTTTATATACATTGAGAGAAAAAAAAACAACAAACAAATACACAGACTAAACAGTGCCTGGGGGAAATAGCGAAAAAAAATTTGCACATTATTAGCATTAGGTTAAATTTTATTTTCATTTTGTGTATTTACTTAAACCTCTCAGCCAGTAGCTGGAAATGGTTTTGGCTCTGCCTTTTGCGCCGTCTCTAGTTGAGTTGAGTTGAGTTGGGTGCAAATCCGTAACAAATCTTTTGAAATTGTTTTACTGACTGCATTGAAATTCATTTGATGGCAAATCTTTTGTGATTTTCTCATGCACACTTCCATTTCACATGTGTGAGTGTTTGTGTGTGTCCTGGTTTTGGATATTGGCAAACTGTGGCATTTCATTTAATATCAATTGATTTTAATGGATAAATATCTTGGGCAATACTGTTTCAAAAGAGCTGCAGAAATATTTCACATAATGGAATAATGAACTTTGTGCTGGCAATTGAAAAAATAATAAATTTATGAATTTATCAATTTAGATTTAAAATGTTTGGCTTTTTTCAAGAACATTTTTCGAACCATTATTACTAAAATATGTTTTCCTCTTAAAGTTTTTTCATGTGCAATGTTTTTAAACTTTTTGTTCGTATTAATTCCAAACGATTTCACCTATTATAAAATCAATTTATGATTGAAAATAATTTTTCATTGCATTTCACTGCATTATTAAGCTAATAAATAACAAAGTATTTATATGCATTGCCCTAATGATTTATTATTGATTTCAGCAAATTGTTTATCATAGATTTTTATTATGATCTGGCCGGGTAATAAAGCTTATTTTATGACTTTAATAGCCTCAGTAAAATTACACAAAATGCAATCTTAATAAATATTGAGACGCGGCAGCTCAAGGCTCATATAATAAGGGAGAAAGAGAGAGAGAATCTAAATGATTGTTATGTATATGGTAGATATATGTTTGTCTATGTATATAGAAAAGTCGCATTGCTGCTTTATATATTTTCAAGTGGTTTTGCCACTGACCAAAGCCAATTGCCTTTCAGTGACTAAGATTTATTTGCATTTCCGTTTGAATGCACTCGAGTTTTACTTCTGTAGCTGCTTAGCTTTGTGTGTGTGTCTCTTTCGGCTGAACTAAACACGCACATGTAGACTACACACACACACACACACACACACAAACACGTTCACAACGAATGCTTTGGATTTGGCAACAAAGTTGACTGCGTATTTGGCAACTTTGAACGTGGCCTTTGCCATTGTCCATAACCCTTTTTCTCTTTCTAACTCCTATCTATATATTGCTCTATCTCTTTTCCACTCACTTAGCTCTGCATAAAACTTATAATGGCGCATTTTTTAGCTACAGCTCAAAGCATTTGGCCCTATTAACAAACTCTATTTGTGAGCAATTTCGAAGGCTACAGCTACCTCGGCAACAATGGGAAAAATGCGCACGGTTTAAGGATATGCTTTACATCTAACGGTTTATCGTCTCTGACCAGTGCAGTGAGTGCAACACGTACCACGTTGCCTCTTCATCTGACCTCCCATGCCACTTGGCCAACAGCAGCAGCAGCAGCTGAAGTCGTCCTGGCAACGTTCACGTTCACGTTAACGGAACTTGCATTGTAACAACGACACCAAAAACAACAACGAACGAAGCCAAGAGGCCCTTTACCCAATTCCTCCAACTCCCATTCCTTCTCTTTCCACTCCTCTCCTCTTCTCTTTCTCATAGTGACTGTAGTGCTCTGTGTGTTTCTATGCAGAGCAGCAATTTAAAAATCGCTTACGGCCACGCCACTGTCATAAAATCAAGCATCATCATCATCATCAAAGGCAGCAGAAGCAGCAGGAGTTGTAGTAGATACAGGAGCGTCAGGAATACCAAGAGCAATTGGTAGCCGTTACAAACAGGAGCCTGGGAGCCTCAGCACTTTTTATTTTCTACCTGACGCTTCGTGTCTTTTATGCGTTTTGCCAGTGTTGGTATCGTTTCAGCTTTTTAATACACTGTTTTAATGCTAGGGAAAACTTTTACCCTAGCAAAAATCTAAATTTTGCACAATTCGAAAGTTTCAATTACAAAAATGTCTCCTTTTCTCCATTTTCGCACCTTTTGCTCTCGCTTGTACTCTACAAAGAACAGAGTATCTCTAAGTCGTCAGCTGTCAATCTCAAGTACACTTCAATTTTTTTTTGCTTGTTGCCCCTTTGTCTGGCTCTTTGTAGAAAATGTTCAGTACGTGACAGATTTGTTATAATTAACATGATTGACGAGCTTTGCGACACCAAAAACTGATAACTATATATTATAGTTTGTTCCTCTAGATGTCGTAAACTTTAGCTGGACGAGTTTTTATGGAAAGCGGATATGTTTCAGTTGTCAGACATGATAAGTTGACTGTATGCAAGCATTAAAATGCATCAATATTAATTTTAAAGTTATACCACATACACACGCTCGCACACACACACACACACACACACAGTTACAGATGGTTGCATTGCGCACGCTTCGATTGAAATCTAAATTGCATTGCATACCAACAGGGGGGGCAGCTACAAATTCAACTGTAAAAATTGCTGCAGTTAAATACTGCACTTGATAACAACTGTAACAACAACAAAAACAACAATAGCAAGTACAACTACAAATGCGTTACGTGTTAGACGCCAACGCCGTCGCTTTTGGCTAACAAGCACCACAGAAAGACAGAAGCAACAGCAACAATGAACAACGAACAAAAACAAACAGGATATGGGCGGGCAAAGTACTATACATCTGTGTGTCTGTGTGTGTGTGGGGTATCTTCTGTGGTCTATGTGTGTATGCGTGTGCGTTGTGTGTGGGTGTGTGTTTGCCATACACATACATTACATTGCCCTACAGTTTTTCCAACTGTAAAAGGCGGCAGCAATACGAACAAAGTAACAGCGCTTAATAACGATTATTGAATACCCTACTTTCAAAGCCTTTCTTATGTGACAACAGTCAAACTGTAACATGTGTGTCATTACTCAGGAAATGGAAAACTCTGCATAAATTGAATAACTAACTGAAGTGTTGAATGACAGTTAGGGAAAATAAGTGTAAGGCTCAGTTGAACAACATTTGAGTTGATGCTTAGTTTGTTGCCTGCATTAATATAATCAATAGTTCAACTTTCTTTCCTTCAGTAATTACATAATTGTGTAATATGTTAAAAGAAAAGCTTCTTTTCAAAGTGTAACGAATTCAATGGGCAAGGCAACTGCCAAAAGTGGCTGCTGGCCGCGCTTTTATTCAAAAGGATATTACGAGAACTCGGAACAGAGCTGCTGCCAATTTGCAGTCGCTGCTGCTCTTGTCATTTACAAGTGCAACAATTGCAACAACAGTAACAGTAGTAGTAACAGCAACAGCAAGAACAATAACCGCAGGCAGCAGGCATCAGGAATTGCAACCGCAAAACGGAGATCAGAATTGCATATATGTATGCAAAAATGTAACTGAAATTCGTAAAATGCGCCAAACGGCGAAACGCAGGGAACTCGAAACGGAAGACAACAGGAACAGGGACATGAAAGCAGGGGCATAGTTGGAGTCAGCAAGGAAGCAAGGAAGCTCGAGCCCAAGTTCAGTTGCTCTTACTGGTTATGCGATGGCCAATATCGAATAAAAAGTGCATGAAATATGTTTACTGTTATGTGTTGGCGTTTATGTTCGCATTGTTGCTGTTCCTCGCTCTCTTACTGTCTGTCTGTCTGTGTGTGCAGAAGGTCAATAAAAGGTCATTGAGAAGGTTATATCAGTGGCCACAGGATGTGTGTTCTCTCCATGTGTGTGTGTGTGTGTGTGGGCGAGCGTTTGCTCATGAGTGTGTGTGTATGTGTGTGGGCAGTTTACTCACTGCTTTTATGTCTTTTTTGTGTTTGTGTGTGAGTTGGTGTGGTGTGTGGGGCAGTATGTGTGTGTGTGTGTGTGTGGCCTAAGCAAATGCCTGACCAGACTGCAAGTCAATAGGTAACCCAAATTTGTTGTTGTTGCCTCATGTGCTGTTCTGCCAAATGCCAAAAAGTTAACGGATTAGAATGTAGTGTTAAAAACCGAGGCAACAGCAAAGCCAACACCAACAAAAATCGAATAACCAATTGAATTTTATTTGCTGTGGCTTAACAAGAGATTGGAGATACTCGCATGTGTGTTAAAATTATTTTGCATTGCCAAATAGTCCGACTCGAAACAGTTTCATCTGTAAAAGGGAGCTTACAAAATATAATGTATTCCGTAGTCTATGTAATATAGTATTTATAAATAACGAATGCTAAATTCAAAAGTACATTGATGTTCATGTTTTTCATTAAAATATAATGATCTACTTATGACTATGTGTGGGTGTAAAGTTTTGATCCATCCAAATAAGCAAGTTTTCAATTCAGAAACTTGTTTGCCAACTCAAATGCAGTATCAATCTGTTATGTGCACCACTTCCGCTCTCATTGCAATCAAGACAAACAACTCAATGCAGCTCATCAGCAGCAAACTTGTACAAAATCAAAAAAAAAAAAAAATAGCCAGAAGAAGAAACGAAAGATGAAAAATGAAAAATCCTTAGCAAGTTGGCGCTCATTAAGGCAGCGAAACGGAAGAAAAGTTGCCAACGAAAAACCATAAAAATATCAATTTTATGTTTGAACAATGCACCATAAAGTGTTTGTTCTCCGAAGTAAGGGGAATGAGTTAAGATGCGATGGCGATGAACGGTGGCCCAAACAAATCAGTTTTTGGGCAACAGCCGCAACCACATCAACCCCAACGCTGATGCCTTTCAATAATCATAAAGCTGATGATGGCGCCACATGGGCACAGAGCACCACCATCTCTATCATCGTCGTCATCATCATCAGAAATTGCTCAATCAGTGTTGGGGCAAAGTATGCAAAATTGTACACAAGCCACAAGCCAACCCGCTCGCAATATACGATAGTCGTAACTAGCGTTATAAGATATGAAAATGATGGCACACCTAGTTGGAATTTTGCTGATGGCCCGTTGGTCATTGGTGGTGGTGGTGGTGGTGGTGGTGTTCTTGCCGTAAACTACGTGGCTACGCCTTTGCTAAGGAAACTTTTCAAGTAGCTGCATAGTCTTTAAATTTACGGCCGAACCCACAACACACACACACACACACACACACACACAAAAACAACTATAAGAAAGAAGGCAGCCAAAGAAAAAGCCAAAAACGAAAACCAAAACAGAAACAGAATCAGAGGCCAGCCCAAGCGTAACTGAGAGCACAGCAGGAAATGGTACTGAGGCAGGCAAAGGGGGCAAGTAAGGTGGGCCGAGGGGGGAGGGTAAGGGCGTTTGGTGTAGAGATACATTTGCTAACTGCCAGCGGCGGCCGGAAACAGTGCACTGCATGAGAAAGAAGAAGCAGCGGCAACAGCGGCGGCGGCAAACGCCTTGCCTTTAATTTAGCGTGCCCCTCCCCCCGTTCCTCGTACCCCCTGCAGTGCTATGCTTGCGCTTGACACGCCCACACATAAAGAGCGAGTGAGAGAGAGAGAGCCACTTGCCGGCGGCGTAATTTTAATAGACTGCAACAGTCTCAAGTTGCAAAGTTGATTTGCCCAGTGGTCGTCCTGCCTGCCTGCCTTCCTTCGTCCTTCTCCCCTTGTCCTGCCAGCGTCCTGCACAGAAAAACTTTATGTGCTCTGGCTCTAGCGTTTGGCGCAGTTTTCGTCTTCTTCTTCTACTGGTTCGTATTTTCGCCTTTTGCTATTTTATTTTATAGTTTGCCAGCGTTTTCTTACCAAGCAGCGCGCTGGGCAGTTTTCTTGCCATTGCGCCTATGCCCAATCCCTAAGGGTTCTGTGTAACACTAAACTGCATGCGAGTACAGCGAGGGGGTGTGGGTGGGAAAGGGTATACATACATGTACAGTATATAAGTGGGTGTTACGTATTGCCCATCTTTGCACTTTGGTCTTGTTTTGTTCATTGGAATTTATGTTCAAATTTCATGAAAAGAACTTGTTTTCCTGCCTTTGGGAGGTTTTACCTCCCCCCGCCCCACCTAAATGTTTGCCAGCCAAACTATATGTGTTTGATAGTGTGTGTGGCTTATTAAACATCAACAGCAAACGCCTCTGGGGATGGCAGCCTGTTGGTTTGCTTGGCTTGCAGGCTGACTTCGTTTCCAGTGGCTCAGTTTTTAGAAAATTATAAAATTACCATAATTAGTGTGTTGATATACGATGAAAGTTTTATAAGCTGATTTATATGATACGGTTCAGCAAAAAATTTTCATTTTAGTTGTAAGCGGATTTCTTGACTTCACTTCACAACCAAAACAAAACCAAAACTACACTGATTTCTAGCATAGGTCCGGCGTCTGTTTGCCATTTGATAAAGTGGCCATAGATAATTGCTTTTGTCCAGATATATATAAAACTACTTTGCATACTAATGAGTCTCCTCAGATTGCAGTTGGCCAATTAAAAGGTTGTAGATACCTTCAAATAACTATGAACTTTAGTTTTTAGTATATCGTAACAAGTGGAAAATAATGAGAGAAGCTAAAATTGCTTAACACAATCCAACTAAATGATAAAGTAAATTATAGCTATGGGAATTTAGCTTATATTCTTGCATATAAACATATCTTTACAACTCAGCTTTAATTCATTAAGTTAAGCAAGAAAGTGTAGCATACTTTTATGGACTGTCGATGTGTACTGCATAAATGGAAACTTTGTTGGTCTAGACACGCACAGCACAAACACTTAGACTCATTTACTGTGCTGTGGCGCATACTCCACCTAATTTACACTTCAGCTCACGTAATTACCAACCCCCAAAGCAGCCACAACAAGTTGGCTGTCTGTTTGTGTGCAACTGCAACAACAAAACGTAGCGTGGCAAATTATTTTTACACCCCAATTAACGTCAGTTTTCGCCCCCCCTTACATTTTCTCTTTCAAAAAGTTGACACATGGCAGTCAGTTGTTTTCCTCTCCCCTCTTCAGCAACACGCTGCTGCTGCTGTCCAACAAGTATGAAAAGACGAAATTAATAAGTTACATTAGCTTCCTCTTTGCTTTTCGCCATCTTCTTTGGTTTTTTGGGAACGGAACTTTTACAGCAATTGCCAAGTTGATTTTTCACCTGTTCACTGATTTGACGGATGTAACCGCGCCACCCCAAATAAGTTTGTGCCGGCATGTAAATTGTAAATTGTAAATTGTCTTGCTGATAACTTGCTTTTAATTAATATGTATGCGAAAAGTTTTTGGTCTGCCGCAGTCAACTCTACCTACAATTTCAACTCTACCTCATTTAGGTACACGCTGGCGATAATGAAGCGAAATAGATCTTTAATGCAATTGCACAAAGTTTTCTGTCATACTTGTAGTTCTGTTTTATGCCATTCCCCTCCGCCCCCTGCCTGCACTCCATTCAACTTTTGCTTGATTTTTAATGACTACTTAAGAAAGTTGTCGTCACATGCGGCGGCATAGAGGAGTGTATTGCGTGACATGGGCGTTGTATCTGTATCTGAAAATTTGTATCTGTCTCTCGGCTCTCGGTATCTGTCACAAAAGTTAAATGTACTTAAACTTATTTGTTGTCGAGTTTTGCCCGAGTTTCAACGCAACGCAAATGATTTGTATGCCCAACTTCTGAGAGATTTAATAAGTTGAGAGAACTTTTGGGTCGCTACACGCTTTACGGCCGTACGAGTATGTTTTCGAGTGTGTGTGTGTGTGGAGTATGAGTAGTTGTTTGCAAGCCTTGTTTGTCTTGGCCAAGCATAAATACAGTTTTAATTGAATATTACCAGCAGCTGCAATGAATGTCAAAAACTTGGCAGTAAGTTTTGAGGATGTTGCCTTCAACTGATTGCACTGAGCGGAAAGATAAATAACGCTTTTGATATGTTTATCTAAATACCATTGAGATTAAAAGTGTCCCTTAAATCCTTAAAATTGTGTCATGGTATTCGAAAAAGCTTTAACCCAAACCTTTAATATATATGTAGTTCACATTAAACACTTTTTTAGTTCTTAACCTCTCGTTTTACCAGTTACGATCTGTTTGCTATCTGCTGCAAGCCAAAATTGAAATGTTTGCTCTTGTGTTATTTCAGTGTTTTAAGCCTCAGCAATTTAGCTCAGGTAAGCCCAACAACTGAGATCTAATTAAATTCTTACATTTCCTTTTTGCAGTTGCATAGTTTCAGGTTTGTTTTGCTGCTGCTGCTGTGTGCGAATGAAGTGCTTGAAGTGTACGAAGAATAGTATACTACTATATAAAACAACAGCAGACAGATAGACAGACAGACAGACAGAGGGAAAGAGAGAGCAAAATTCTTTTTTCACACTTTTGCTGCAAGGATTTTTTTGCGGACCATTAACTGCTGTCTGTTGCCATTAGAGCCAAACTAGCAACCAATTGCACTAAGACAGGGCCAACACACACACACACACACACACATACACATGCATACACACTTTTAGTGGCTGCTCAAACGCTTGTAGCTGTCGTTTCCCAAATGGCAACTAAAATGCCAACCAGCAGCAACAGAAGCAAAACAACTAAAGTAGCAGCAAAGTCAAGGCAGTCGGGCAGGACTTGAGCAGGCAGGCAGGCAGGCAGGCAGGCGAGTAAGCAGCTGCAGATGCAGTAGTCTTTCAAATGTTAAATGATGCAGTTACAACAAATTACGCAAGAATGCCAAAAGCTGCTTCAAAACAGGGCCAAAGGTATTCGCGACGAGATTGCAGCTACAAAAAGGTTTCCAAAAGGGGTGGAGTGGAGTGTAGTGGAGTGGAGTGGGGCGTGTGTTGCAAATATTTGGCGGGTTTGATAGTTAGCAAACTGTTGGGCATCAAATGAAGTTGTTTGCAGTTTCAATTTTCTACTCACACCAAATCAGTGTGTATGTTTGTGTGTGTGTGTGTGTGTGCACTTTCAATATCCGTTGTTGTTGCTGCTGTTGAAGCTTGCCGCGCAATTAGGAAATGTCTGCCGAGAGTTGAGTGACTGTGAGTTAGGAAGAATGTAGGGGGTGGGAGGGGGGTAAAACAGTGACAGGTGCGCTTGTCAGCAGACATGTCGCGGAGCTTACTGCAACATAAACCGGAGAAATGACTGCACATAAAGTTGCTTTAATTGAGTTTTATGCTTTCAATTTGGGCGCTATTATGAAGACAACACACACGCATACACGAGGAGAGATGAGGAGCGCAACGCAGGAGAAGCGCAAAACCCATAAAACTCATCTGTCAAACACTGAAATGCCGCCTATCAACATTCATGTTCACTAATCCTTGGCATATATGCGCAAACGGATATAACGATGCCATATATGACACACAGTCTGTGTGTGTGTGTGTGTGTGTGCCTGTCGAGCTGCCATTATCAAGGTTTTTTTGCACAAGTAAAAGACAGAGAAACGAGAGAGAGAGAGAGAGAGAGGGCGAGAGAGTGTGCATAAAGGATTAAGAGCAAACGAAATGCGTTCCAGGACAGCAGACATCAGCAGCAGGAGGAGCAGAAAGCCGGCTGAGTTGTAAAAGCATCAGCAATAAGCGAAAGACAAGAAAGAGAATTAATATAACAGAAAGACAGACAGACAAGTCGCTTGTAATATTCCCTCAGTTAAATTGCAAGGATTTCAGTTACGCATTATTAAATATAATTATAATATCGGTGGAATGGAATCAGTTTAAAAAAGCGACCAAAGAGAAACGAATCGTAATATGACTCTGGTCTACAAACACCATACAATTTGTAAGCTATCCTACATTTCTAGAGGAAGAGAGAGTATCAAACACTAAATGACCATAGGGCTGATCGTGTTTTTGTTGCTGCTGCCAACCCCGTGGCAGTGTCAATATGCATGACAAACGAGCTATGTGAATGCTGGCATTGGCATCCTGACAAAAGGCATTAAATATTTTTCTATTCTCTTCTCGTTTTTTTGTGCTGCCCATGTGCCAACTTTAACCCGTGAAGGGAAGTCAAAAGCATTTAACTCAAACTTCAATGTATCTGATACAAAAAAAAAAAAAAACTTTAATGGCAAAGCCACAAGCTCATTTGTAACCTCGAAATGTGTGCCATAAGCAAATCCTTTTTGCCGATGCCTAAATTAGTGGCTGGTTCTTTGGCCTTTGCATCATTTCGTCTCAGCTGCCCGGACATATTTAATTAGACGCTTGTCAGGACTATTAATTGATGGATTACACACATGCTCGTGCATACATATATACAACAGTTTTTCTATATATTACATAAGCAGCAGGAGCATATTAAGATGTCCAGCCTCGACATAGCAAACTTTTTATGCTAAGCTGTTGGCTAACCAGCAACAGCAACAGCAACAACAACGAGCAGTTTGTGTATATGGTCATAATCTGGCTGTTGACATTTGTGGCCCACACACACACACACCCAAACAGCAACAGACCAAAACTGTCAGGTATGCGGCCCACAATATGCAACCGAACTCAGCGCAAACACACACACCCACACACATGAGCACACACAAATAAGGCACACACATATTTTCGGTTGCTTTGGCGTCTGTTGTTGAGCTGAGGATTCTTGTTTATACTTTTTGCCCGAAAAATATATATACCTAAAAAGCGTAACTATAATTTGTGCATGTGATAAATAACCGACTAAAATACGACTCTGCTTTTATGGAAAATTGAAATAGTGGAGATATTAAGTTCATTATCTATGGCCTTCTATCTATAACTCACAAACCCATAAATTAACCGAGAATGATGATAGAAGTTTTTGGCAGATTTATTTTAAGTTAGCCTAGCTTTCTTCCTAATCCTTTTTAACTAAATCCCAAATTGTATAATGATATACACACATTCTTTATTAACATTGTTACTTCCGTTTATTTTGGTCTGAGAATCTGAAGACTTTCTGTAATTCCTCACAACAAAATCAACTGCAAGCTGTCTTAGAAGCTTTTTTTTGTGGTTATTTTCGCATTTTCACCTCAGAGTTATTTTCGCATAGTTTGCATGCACGCAAAGAAATTTGACAAACACAGTAGCTATGTATGTATGTATGAATGTATGTATGTATGGTAATAAGTAGTAATCACCCAAACCGTATCCACACCTGGGTCCTAGACCCGGACGTAGACCCAACTCAGGCGTAGATACTTTTTGGCCACATTGTAACGGTGTAGACGAAATTTTAATGCATTTGCCATGATTTGGCGCATAATAAATTACACCAGGGCTCCTACCCGCACACACACACGCACACACACACTCTCATGTCTGTCAACTGTCTGTCTCAGTATGTGTGTGTGTCCTTGTGTGCTGCTGCTCCTGCCAAACCGAGAAAATATATCTAAAAACACCTGACGGATTTAAATTTTATCAGGGTGGCCCTCACAGAGCGTTAGCTGGTTTAGTTTGGTTTTTGTGTCTGCAGTAAATAGTTTTCTTCGGTTATGTCCTGGAATGCTGTCATGTGGCATGGGACATGTGCATGCATGTGTGTGTGTGTGTGTGTGTGTGTTAATGTTTTAAGTCTTTAAGCTTTTAATGCTCAACATTCTTGGCTGCGACAGCCACAGCTGCGGCTTCATATCTCTCTCGGCATGTGGGTGGGCTTCTTGGTAAAGGACGCAATTGTATTAGTGTCCTTATGTCAGGCTATGTGCTCAACGTGAAGGACACGCACACACACACACACAGACACATAAGGCAGCACAGTGGGAGTCAAAAGTAAATTTAATATGATAATAATGAATTTGCTTAGGATTTTATCACATAATCAAGCTGTCAAACAACTACTGAAGTTTGCGTAAATGTTTCAGGAAACATAATAAATAAATTTGAGAAAATTCTGCAACAATTTACAGACTATTTATTCAGCTTCCAGCAGTAATCCAATTTATCACCGTTCGAAAAAGAGGAACCTATATTTGTATATATATTTTTCAACACGCATATCAATCAAATTAGTTATTCCACACCCAAATCATGAAAATTTGATTAACTTTCGCAGCCTGTCCGCATTATAACTAAATACATGCAATACATTTATCAAATGAAGTGAATCATTTGAAATATGTAAATCGAATTTATTTTTGATTTGGGGTCAATTCAGGTAAATATTTTTAAATCACAGGCAACATTTAGTGGCAGCAACCAAATAGATGACAAGGATAAGCGTTAAAGAATATAAGATAAGTTCTAAAAATCGCTACCCGCTCTTTCCCTAACTCCTTCCCATAACCCGCTTGACTAGTAATTAATCACAATTTGCGGATACACAAATTGTCGCAGTAAAAGTCACGTTTCTTTTAAAATGACCAACCACCCCGCACCTCTGCTCCAAAACACAAATGCAGGGCCCAGACAGACAAACAGACAGACAGACAGACAGACAAACGGCAAATAAAGCAGCAGTAAAATGTTGGCAAAAACCGGGCCAAAAAGAAGACAGCAAAAACTAAAAGAAGAAGAACTAGAACTAGAAGCTGTGGCAGTGGCAGTGGCAAGAGCTGGCTGCACTTCCGTTGCAGCGTTTCCGCTTTTTCGGGGAGGCTGCTTCAAACTTTTCGTCTTCTTCCTTGTGCCGCAGTCAAATAAATTTCGCTCTCAAATGGAAATGCAAGCCAAACCCCACTAAAGCCCCTCCACTCACCACTCTCTCCCTCTTCACCCCTTGCCCCTTATTTGTCTCACTAAAAATGGCGCGACCATTTGACTGCTTTACTTTGCTTTCGCTGCCATCCTTCATTCATGTCCGTGGGCTGTAAAATATCTCCAAAAGGATGTCGTTCTTGTCGTCGTCGTCTCTACTCCCCTCCCCTTCCCTTCCCATGGCTATTCCACTCATTGCATTGTTTGCCTTTGACTGCGCTGTTTTATTTTTGAACCACACAATCTTAGCCCAAAAGTCAATGGCAATTAAGCAGCTGCATCTCTGCCGACTGCCGACTGTAGCTGACGCAGTTTTGTCCACTTTTTGGACATCGTCTTCCGCTCGCTGGTCAAACTTTGTCGCAAGTTTGTCGCTGGGCAAGGCCAATTACTATGCCATGCTTGGACGGATGACTAGCTGACTGGATGACTGCTGCTGATGCTGCTGATGCTGCTGCTCTGGGCGTATGCGTAATGTGCAGAAAATCAAAAAGACCAAAGTTATTATACCAATATTTTAAAAGCTGCTGTGCTGTTTGTGTAAACTTGGTTTTTATGTGATACATATAGACGGAGACTGCTGTGTTTAAGTTTTGTTTATGTTGGTTACAACTTAAGAGTTATTTTAGTAACCAAAGTAGAGATTTTTACTATAATATAAACAGACTCATATCATGCTGTCTTGGCTGTCTAAAATTTTAGTCTCACCACAGACTAAAACTAGCCGGTACCCAAAAATAAATCAATTTAGCTGTTGCTCTTACCCATAATCAAAGTTAAGCCTCAGCTCAGCCTTGTAATCAGCGCTGCAAAACTAATAATATAACTTAAAAATTCTTTAATGAGGCAGTATTTTTGGGGGTTGGAACAGACAGCTAAATGTTTCCCGTGAAACCGGATGTGTGTATATGCTGTGGTTTTATTTGAAACAATGAATTTTTGCGCGTGCCTGAGCGTGTGTGTGTGTGTGTGTGTGTTACCCTAAACCTTTTTATGACTGACCCAGGCAAAACCGCTGAACAAAATGTGGACGATGGGAAGCAAAAGCGTTGCACGAAAAATTAGAATTGCTAATGTTTGCGGTAAAAATTGTAGCATGTGTGTGTGTGTGTGTGTGTGTGTGATAACTGGGTACGAGTGTGTGTGTGTGCCATGTGTGTAAATGGGTGTGTGTCGCGCTTGTCTGGGTCTGGGCCTTAGCCTGGGCTTGGCTAGCTGTTTGTGTTGGCCAGTTTTAGTTGCTCGGCTTGCAGAAGCATGAAATTAATTTAAATTTTGCGCACTTGGCTAATTTCGCCTGCCAAAAAGCGCAAGAGCAGAAAGCAAAGGCACAAAAAACAAAACCAAAACTAGAGAAAAAGGCAGAGAAGAATGCTAGAAAACGGACAGCATGAAAGAACTTATGTCAGCTGAAGGGGGAAGGGAGGGTTGACCACGTTAACTTCCCCCCTCCCGAACTCAGATAATAGTTTTAATAGTCTCCTGGGCGATTTTAAAAATGTATACCGTTATGAGCGATAACAAACGAATACGAAACGTTTTTTTTTCTTCTTTTTTTTGGTAACTCTCTGTCCGCTCGACTCGTTAGCATAGAAATCGCTTTAGGTTTTTATGAAAATGCTTCAGGGCATTGGGGACAAACAATAGTAAATACATATTACATAGATAGATAGTTGAACAACAGGTAGAACAAAGCAGTAATCTATGATTAGATGAATGCTCAAAGGAAACGAACACATTTGGGACTTGTCTCAGATATGAACGGCATATGAAAGTTGTTTTTGAGAGCAATAAACTTGTAGATCGACAAATTATAAAGTAAACTGGTTATGAGGGACTTAACAGAAAAGTTTAAATATAATTTTAATGATAAGCTACGCCTCTCAGGACTTACAGATTACACAAAATTTAATTCCAGTTAATATCCTCTGATCTAAACACTTAAAATCTAAACTTTCGCTCCTTATTAAAACACTCAGTGCTCAGTTTTAAAAACACTCATTAACTTACAGTCCCTGCCAAACGTTTGCCCGTCTCTTTTTACCTTTCTCATCCCACACCTTAAGTTTCATACAGTTCAACACTTTTGCCACTTTTAAAGGCGCATTTAAGCCCGCAGGTTCAACCTGAACTCAAACGGCACTTCAATTAATCAAAACCCAAAACGCCATACAGTCCCTGCAAGTTGTATGCGACCAAACACACACACACACACAGCTGGCTACATTTACATATCGTGGCGAATGTGTGCATTGGGAACCATTTGGGAGCATCGCATTTAGAGGGGGGCCGGAGTCGCCTGGTCATGTTTGTGACCCCAAAAATTTCCCGTCTAAGGCATTCGCAGGCCGCGCATTAAGTATGCGTTTTAATTAACTTTTGATGCCGACAGAATCCCAGACTCACACCTCACCAGATGGCGCCACTGTGTGCAGCAACAGTCAACTTTTGTAACATCAAAAAAAAAAAAAGAAAATCAAAAAATAAAAATATACATACGTATATTAAATATGAATGCTGTTTGAGAGAGTTTCTCTAAAAGCCGGCAAGCGTTTCAAAAACTTTCGTCTCTCTTTCTCTCGCCATCTCGCTCACTTCCACTGCCCATCTCTCTCACTTTGCAGATGCAGCACAGCATATTGTGTGGAATCTAAGATTCATGGCGCCTGCGCGGGCAGAGAGTAAGTGCTGCAGACGCCTGCGCCTAAAAGTACGCCGGGAGTTTTTGAAGTTGTTGCCTAGTACTACGACAGAGCCGAGGCTCAACAACTGAAATGCGTATACATGCACACATAGCTAGAAAAGAGAGAGAAAGAGAGAGAGAGAGAGAGAGAGAGTAGAGAGAGAGGGAGAGAGAGGGAAGGTAGGACGACAGAGCAAAGACGTAGCTCTGGTTTCTAGTTGTGTGCTGGGACAGGACTGCATTCTGGAACAGCTGTTGCCGCTTTTGAGGTGGGGGGGGGTCAGTCCAGCGAAGCCGTAGCGTCTTTGTGCGTATCTGTGACGTCAAATATTTTTAGGGTCTGGCTTTAATTAGACGCCCGCTGTGCGTGTGTGTGCGGGTGTGTGCCATTATTCTCTTACCTCGAGTTAGCCATTAATAAGCCAGCCGCAATATTTGTCTATTCATTGCTTTGGCATTGGACAAATCAAAACCGAGGCCAAACATTGTTATCCTGGCCAGGATACATATGTAAAGGCATCTACGAGCATGATGATGACGGCAGCACGCCGCGGCGAGTACAAGCTATTAACACACACACACACACACACTCACCCACAGAAAGATTCAGCTCAATTTCAATTAAATGCGGTTGCCATGGCATAAATCACGCATACGCCACATGGCCAACTCAAGAGCCACTAGCAGCAGCACACCAGCGAAGAACTAAAGTCGAGGTGCTCTATTAATTTTAGCACTGTCACTTGCCACGACTCTTGCCATGGCCCATTAATACACCACACACACACACACAGACATGTGCTTAGTGACTTGAGAATGAGGCATAGGCCGAGTTACACATGTGTGAGAATACTTGTACTGGAGAATATTTCATAACTGTTGATTCACAGAATAGCATGCTTGTTGGTTATTTATAATCGTTTTAAATAAGGTTGGAAATTCATAGAAAGACTTTAAGAGATAAATTCACTTGAAACCCGTTTCAAACTAAATAATTAATTAAAATCAACAATCATTTTTGTATAAAGCTTACTATAAAATTATCTAATGGCAAGTTTATTAATTATGTGCATACTCTGAAGATTAAATAATTTGTGGAATATACGCTTCAGATAATAATTTCACATTAAAGGACTTCTGAGAAGCTTGCTGAAGCACATTATAATGTTTTCTACATGATTGCATTGCTTTTAGCTAATAGTTCCACGAAATGACTTAAAATTTGTTGTCCTTTCCAAACGAATTAAATGGAACACATTTTGCACGCTCGACAACTTCACTTAGCTGACATATTTGGGCAAACAAATCAAAAGCTCAGAACCGAATAATGACTGATGGCAACGACCCAAAAACCCGAATGCAAAATCTTTACTGCAAATAGATAGATAGATAGATAGAAATGTATCTGCAGCTTAAGAGAGAGATGCAGCTGAGGCAAGTGCTTGGTGATGATTTATGCACAAACTCTAATTAAACTGTTGACTCAGGCAAATGAAACATGCGCTGATGTGTTATTAACACCAAAAGCACTTAAAATGTTTAAATAGCCATTTAGCTGGCTAACACTTTGATGGAAGCAAGAGGCGGGACAGGAGAGGAGGGCGAAAGCTTGGTTACGATATATGCGCCATAATTACAACAACCACGCATACACACAGAAAGCGAGAGGGAGAGAGATAGACATGTGTGTGTGTGTGTGTATGTGTAGGCAAGCAATTTAATGACAAGTCAAATAGAAAAGCAGCACTCAGCTAGATGTAAATATTTAAGCTGCTAAATTGTGATTTCTAGAGCAAGCAATCAAAACTCGTTTTGCATATTTAATTAAACGATTTTAATTTATCGGTAATTGCACACACATTAAGCGTCGGCTTTAGCAGCCAAGTTTCTGTCTGAGTTCAAGTCCAGCTAAAATAATTAAGTGTGCCCAGGCTTAAAGAGGGAGCAAAAACTTTATTCAAAAGGCCATATTACGCATACGCTATGGTATAATGCGTTTTTGCCACGCTTCAACTGCCCGTTAGCAAAAACCCCCCTCAACACTTCATCCCCCTCTGTCTCGCTCTGTGTTTATATTGAATGGCGCGCAAATTACGGGCGGGCAGTCAGCCAAAAGATTCGCATTCGCATTTACGGGCACTCTCTCTCTCTCTTATTCATGCAAAAATGAAATGAAATTAATTGCAAATATGAAAACTTTATTAAGCAAATTTATAGCCCTGACTGTCAGTCAGACTGACAGACGGACAGACTGATTGACTGCTGCCAAATAGCGTTTAAGTTGCAGCATCTCTTTTACTCTTTTCCTGTCTCTTTCTCTCTTTTGTTAGTCCAATGCATATTTAATGCTGAAATGCCATAAACAAGCGACGTTAAGTGCAATGCAATGCCGGATAAAACCGACCTTAAGCTGAACATAAAAGTGTAACGAAAACTGCTATTTATGATTAAACCTAAGTAATAATCCCCGATATTGCAACGACCAACACACCCCCAAAAAACTAAGACAATACTTTCGACCCCAATGCAAACAGAAAGGGGTGCTCATCGCTTTTGGCAACTGTCTGTGGCAAAAGCTGTGTTTTTATGGCAACATTTGTTAGAGATGCTATAACAATATTTCATGAGATAAGGAAGATACCAAATTTTATTAAAGATATGTTTTCTGCCAATGAAAATTATAATATTTATAGCATAATTTTGTTTTTTAATTACTAGTATTCTAGAATCAAGAACTGTCAATACTTGATCCATATCTTTTCATTGTTTCTTTTCTGCATTAAGAATGAACTAAACTGAATGAGTAACAATACTACAAGATGGAATTACTTGCAGCTTTTAAGTAGCTGCTAAGCTGCTAAGCTGCTGTTTGCTTTCACATAATTACCGTTATCAGTCATTCAACTGCAGGGAGCTTGCGACATTAAGTTCCAAGTAGCTTGAAGTTTCGTATCTTGTGCTCGCTGATAAGTACAAACTTGCAGCAACTGCATGACAAATTATTTGTGGCCTCATAAAAACCCAAGCAATTATGTTGAGCAAAAGCGCAAATCAGCCAAGGGTGCAAGGCGAGGCGAGGCAGGGCGGGGGCAAGGAGGCTGCACTGACTATTAGCGCAAGTGAAATCTTTGTCATCTTGGAAAGTGCAAAGTATGCGACACAACGAGATAACGAACTAAGCACACACAAACACACAAGTACACTCACACACACATACAGTGAGAAAATGTCTGCACACAGAAATTGTCAGCGGTCTGCAGCGCTTGGCCCAATTGCCAAAAGCCATTTGCGGACATAGAGATATGGACCAACAACACACCCTGCGCAACGCTTGACACTTTTAAGTTGCTAGTTGACTTCTGGCTGACCTTAATTACACTCAAAATGTATGCGACAAGTTGCCAATTGAACAACGAGCAAACTAACGCCCGCATCCTGCAATGACATGCGAAAAATGCACAGTTAATTAGCTGTGAAGGACTTGACAAACTGATAGACAGGCGATACGGCCCAAATGACAACGGGGCCATGCCGCATTGCTCCAAAACTGAACAATACCAAGCAACTCTTGTACAAAATTTATGTGCATTCAATTCAATTGCAGCAGCAACGTTTTGTGAAATATGCCAAAAACACATACCACAAACACACACACAAATAGTTTACAATGGGCACTGGCCATAAAAATTCACTCAATCGCAATTAAGTTTGACTATCAGCAGCGTTGATTGTGGCCAAAAAAAAAAAACCAAGAGGTTGACAACAACGACGACATCACGGCATTATGACTCTTGGCCAACAGCCAAACAACTAAACAGTCCTGCAAAACTAGAAACCAGAAACCAAATCAGCCAAGCAACCAAACAACCAAACATTCAACCAGTCAACTGGCCAGTTGGTCAGATTTATTTTTCCTTTTTGGTTGCTGCAAAGAAGAAACTAAAGCAAATGTGCCATAATGAAGCAAGCCAGGGGAAATACGGCAAAAGCAACAAGAACAAAAGTGCTTCAAATAAGTAGCTGTATAAAGTAGATAAACACAAGTGTTCTTCAAAGCTCATTCTCTTAAAAATTAAACTCGTGTTTGCAGTGCATACTTTTTCATCAAGCACACTTCAAAATATTGTATGTTGATAAATGCAACTAATCTTTAAAACTATGCTAAAAAAAATATAATTTGGTTCATAGAGTATAAGTAAAAACAAGAGTTCTTTTGACTCATTAAGAAATAATACAAAAGCTTTGCTCTTTTAATTAAGCAGTAAAAATGCATTATGGAATACGCTCAAAAACTTATGCCAGTCAGACACTGTCAAAAAGACCGCAACGTGTAGCAGTCTACATATTTTCTATCTTTTTTGTTTGTTCAAAAAGACAAAAAAAAAAAAAAAAAAAAAAAAAGATACTCAAGGTAACAACCTCAAGTCCAGGCCGCAGTCTCAACATTGCAACCTCAATGTCAACCTCAAGCTGCAGTTGAGGCGCAGCTGCATGGCAATTGGCAATTGGCATTGGCCAACAACTGAAATGGCTGGCCACTTTTGGCCACATGGTCAACGTCGCCCACGATAAAATATCGCAAATCTATGAAGTGCTTCAAAATAGCCCAGCCCTTTTACCAGCTAGCTAAAAACGAAATTGAAAAAAATGGAAAGAAAAGAAATTGCATTGACGCCATAAATCAAATGGTTATGTGTCAAAGCACATCATAGTGTGGGTTAGTGGTTGCTGCGGTGGCTCAGTCTATAACTTCCAATTTGATTTATTGGCAAGTACTAAAGCCACAAGCACCAGCCAACAAACTACTATTTGGGGTGGGCGTTTTAATAAGCTAAGCGAAATTAATCGTTGAGTGAAAAGTTGTAAAAATTGAAACTTTAAGCTTAAGTTTGGTTAACCATTTAACAAATTTGCAACAGTATTTGCATTTGTGAGGCAAAACAAATTAAGCAGCACACAAAGCGTTGCAAATTATTAAATGTACATATTTTAGAAGTTGCATACACAAACATTTGGCCACAACGAGCTGCCACACTTGTTGCAGCCACAATTTGTTATGCGCATACAAAAATAAACACATAAGTACATCAACAAAAAAGAATCAAGTATTAAATTGTTTTGAAAACATTTTACATACTTTTTAATTAAATAAAGTAACTTCGTTGTGCCATAAATAATTCAACGAGTTACACAAAGCAGAAAATGAGTGTGGAATATTGAAGTTGATTGTGTGTGTGTGAAAAAGTGAGTGAGGGTAGATTAAACAAACGACCCACAGCTGGACATCAATAAAAAGTAGAAAAAGCATCATTAAAAAACAAACTACTTAAATTAAGTTGCGCGCTACTTTAACTTAAACTAAACTAAGTGACCTTTTTATGTGCACTATAAACGTAATCTCAGTCAATTGTGATAACAACAATCAGCTACAGCTGCTGCAGCACCCAAGTGGACCATAAAAAGAAAACCAACAGCTACAACAAACAAGCAGGGAGTGCAAGACTAGAAGATATCTTGTTAAATTGGGTTGGTGGTAGATTTAAAAACAAAGTGTTTATAAAAACTATTTGGCTAAAAACTATCTTGGACACTTGTTTAACTTCATCATACCCTTCAACCCCTTTAACATTAGATACAGGGTATACAACAAAAAAATATAGTAGCAACAAAAGTAGCATTAACAAGCAACAAAACGTACTGAAGATTGCATAAGATGTTGGCTGTTAAAAATAAAATTTTAAATGAAGCGCAATGCATTCTTTTTTTTAGCTTTTTATACCTTTACTCTCTCTTCTTTCTCTTCTACTGCTGTTCAACAAGATGCTTAAAGGATTACAATTGCATTGAGCAGAGAGAGCACAACGGATACAAAAGAAATGAACAGGATGAGCAGCTACGCACAATGAAAACTTGTCTCGCAATTCGACAGATACGATTATTTTTTTGTAGCATACTTTTAAGCAAAAGTTGTGCTGGGAATTGTTAAAAAGTCAAAACGAGATGTGTTCGTTCCCAAGTTGTTAAATGGCTCGAATTGTCTGAAATAAGTGCTGCAGCACGTCCTAATAACAATGAGCCAACACAACAATAGTAATAACAAATGTCGGCAATAATTAGCTGACAGCTTTGTGCATTGCAATGCACCAACTAATCAGAAAACCTGACAGCAGCCCACACACACATACACACACGCACACATATTGGTTGTGTTTAAATCCATGACAACCAACAAACGACAAGCGACAACCACGGCATTGACCAAGTGTAGCCAACATGTTTCGCAGTTGGCCCAAACCGCCATCACTAATTTGTTAACATTTAACAGAAATGGCAGCTGCTAATGCCCGAAAACCAACAGCAGCAACAACAATTTACCCCGAAATTGCAGCTGCTGTTGCACGCTCTGAAATTATTGCGTAATGAGCAATATGCAACAATTATAAGCCACAACTTAAAAACTTTCAACATCGATTAGGTTTTTATCGAAAGAGTTTGCTTTAAAGATTCTCTTTACTTAAGGCCAAAATGGTTAAGTTACGTTAGTTACAGCTGGCTGTTAGGAATGCTAATTAGGCTAATAGTAAACAACAGCTTGACACAAATTACATGCTAATCACCTTGAACATTTTGCCTTCATCATATCATAATTTGCTTTCCAAATGAGTTCGGACCAACGTAAAAACAAGTCATTTGTGAAATTGTGTTGTCCCCAGAATTTTCATATAGAAAATCAGTTTGGTTCATTTGCATAATTTCATTTAAATGCAACAAATGTGAAATATCATCTGTGATGTCAGTTTGGCTTTTTGCACTGCTCACTGACCTTTCTCTGCCTCTGCCTCTGCCTCTGTCAGTCTCCTGGGAGATTCAACGTGTTCCGTTTGTCAAGCAGAATGACACATTTCCTGGCTGGCAAATATATGAAATATATTTACATTCAAGAAGAGATTGAAGTTCTTGGAAGATGGCAGCCCAGCATTAAATCAAAATGACATTTAAGCCGAGGCCAATGGGTCAACTCTTGAAATTTGCATAATAAACATTGCAACATTTCCATTTACTTTTTGTGTGTGTTTGTGTGTGTGCGTAGCTGTAACTGAATTATAATTACAATTCAAGAATATATATGAGTACATGGTGTAAAAACATTAAAGAAACACTTGCACACAAAAGTCAACAATATAAACAAAGCAAGCAGGCTTGAGCAGTAGCAGGAGGAGCGGGAGCGGGAGCTGGAGCGGGAGGGGTGGATGGTGGGGTGAAGTGGGCAAGGCGAATGTTGAGCGCACTTTAGCACTTTGAGGCACTGGGAGCAAAGTTAAATGCACTTACTTCAAAGCCCCCTAACAACAGCAACAAAAACGACAAAACGCTGGGCGACGAGTTGAGCCAAAATGTGCGGCCACACACACACACACACAAACACACACACACGCACACACATACACAACTGGCAACAAGGGAAACCACTTAAAAGTAAAGCAAAAGCAGCCATGTAAATTTCTTTAACTTTTTTTCCACTCATATTTATTTAACACATTTTGCACTAAGCGGTTGAGTGTGTGTGTATGTGTGTGTGCCACGCCTTTAAATTAAGCGCTGCCTTGTCTGACTGAATCGCTTGTATATTTGTACAATCTGCAATTGGATTAAAAGCAATGTTTTTTTTTCCATTTTTCTTACGTTTTTCCAACTCATTTTTCTCCTGTGAGAAAACCTTTTCTTTTATGAATTCTTCTCGTTAGCGATAGGAAAAAAAACAAAAGAGGAAATGTTTACTGTGAGGTGCTTGACATTTCAAAGAGCTTCCGAGTTGTGAGCTTCAAACAGACAATGGCATAAACTTAAGTGTTTGTTGTCAATTAAAAACAAAAAAGTTCATGAACAACATTATTAACATGTCTGTTGAATTTGAAATCGGCTAATGTTAAGAGAGATTATTCAGATTTATTAGTGCATATGGAAAATCAAATCTCATCAACTTGCATTTTCCATAGAACTGCAATTTCGTGTAAAGCAACTCAACAGCATTGGCTTTTTAGAATTGAATGTGTATTATATACATATTTTTTTTTAGTTAATTACAATTGCAGTTCGCTTTGAATATGTAATCCAATTTCCATTTTATTTTCTATGAAATTTTTAATTGCGCTTAAGTGCGTTTCAAAACACATAACTCACCAATTAAAGTTGCATGCAGCAAATTGTAGCAAATTTAGAGCGACAGGTAACAGAAACAAAGATAAATCCCCAAAGTAAATTGTTTTAAAGCTTTTCTTTTTAAAGTTATTTTCTTGGTTGTTTATTTACCCAAAATATAGTTTTAAAGTAATGACAGATGGACAAATTTGAGGCGAGGCAGCTGCATTTGGCTTTTGTTTGGCTGGAAATTGTGTCTGTTCCAAATTAATTAAAATTGTCGAGTAAAAATTGTAGGGAACTCGTTAAAATAAAAACTTTATTTGATAATTTATGACATTTTGGGTGCGACGCTGTTGGAAACTATGTAAAGCATAGCTGAAGGAGGGGGGAGTGCGGTCTCGCATTGAGGGGTAGTTAGCGGGTTTTTGGACAGCGGCACACGGGACAGGCATAAGATGCCGACGTTGTCGTCGGAAGCGCCACACAAAAAATTCAATTAAATGCTCAAGTGCTAACCACGAAATCTACAACGTTGCCGCTGTCAGTATCACACACACACACACACACACACCAACATACACAACTGCTTGGAAGAGATGCCACCACAGAGACATTCATTGTGCGTTTTTGGGCACTGCTGGCATCAAGGACACACTCACACACACACACACACAAAGCGCTCCAAGGCGGAAATGGAGACAAAACGCCATTCGACAAGGGTTGGGAGGTGTGGAGAGACAGGATGAGATGCGGTCTCATACTGCTGGTACTTGCGTTAAGGAATTTAATTACCTTGCGGTTGGACCATAATTTTGAAGAGAGACCTCGTGACCGCCACCAACCACCCAACAACAACAACAAGAACAACAACAAGCATCTATAGACATATTTTCTACTTTTCTACATTTTATATTTGCAGCATTTTTGCCTTCATTGTTATATTTTCATCACATTACCTTTAGATTACATTGACACTTAGCCACGTTAGCAGCTCGGCGGGCAGCTTAAATTAACGCTTTGTTATTTTAGGTCCGTGAAAGAAAATAATATTGGCATATAAATCATGCATACTTTGAAAAACAAGTCAGACACATAGCTAATTAATTAGCTATGAAAAACAGAACTTAGAAAAGAGTGAGGAAATTATTTTTTTAAAATTGACGCAGTAATGTATTTGTAAGTATTTCTGCCATTAACTTGTTCAAACAGCGTTTTCTTCATTTTATTGCAGTTTCGAAAACTTTTTGACAAAAGCGAAATGCACATTTCAACCAAAACCACTAACTTAGTAAGCCATTTAGCCCACTTTTCAATAGTTGCACACACAATCACAACTCACACACACACACACACACACAATATTCAGTCATTCAGTTTGAGCCCCTAATGCTCTTGGCAATCGCTCAAAATGTTGTTTGCAAATGTAACCAAAAAAGACGAACCGCCAACGCGCTTTTACTTACCAAGTTTACTAGTTCAACCATGCCCCTTCTCTCTGTCTTTTGTGTCAACACGCAAGATGAGGAACGCACCATCGCATGGCAAATTGGTTGATAACAATGAGGAGCCAGGCAAACAGCAGCCAACCAAAAGCAACCAAAAGCAACCAAACCAACAAACCATTCAAAATCAAACTAACTAAGTTTTCCACATAGCTCTGGCTAAGGGTTTGCGGGTGGTAAGGGGGACGTTTGGTTGAAAGGAAAGGTTTGTTGCCTGTCCAAATGTTGTGGCAGCTGCCTGCTGGGTGTTCTGAGGCAGCAACCAAGCAGCAGCAGCAGCGGCACGTGCCACAAGTGGCGGCAAAGTGGCAAAGTCGTTTGCCAAAGAAACACCCACTATTCGCGAGCGAGAGCGAAAGAGAGAGAGACAGAGAGAAAGAGGGAGAAAGTGCGTCTTGTGCAGTTAAAAAAAAACTCCATATTACTTTGATACCCTGTTATTAGGAAAGCGGGCAGAAAAAGTAAAAAGTAATAGTCAAACAGCAATGAATACAAATCTAACTATGATGTATACACAGGGTATTCCTTTGTCTAAAACACCTTGTTCACTCACCTTAACTTGCTAAAATATCAGTCAAACATTTGGCATTGGTTTGAGTTGTTGATTTTCCTGATCTGCTTAACCATTTTTTTTTTTTTTTGCCTTTTTTGATTGTCGCTGGGAGTCATCGGAACGCATGAAAATGTTTAAAGTTTTGTTTTTTAGTTACTTTCGTCTCGTTTCGTTTGCTGTTCGATGATGTTGTTGTTGTTGTGGGTTGCGGGATGTGGCATAAATCCTTCAGCTTTGAACTTTTTGTTTAAAACTTGTTAATAACAATTCGAGCGGCGAAACTTTTTATCATTATTTTTTTGTTCGTTCTACATCCTCTTTTATATGTTGTTTGGGAAAAAAATGTACAGCCATTTGGGTTGTTATTGTTTTTTTGTGATAGTGTTATTGTTGTTATTGTTGTTATTGTTGTTGCTATTGTCGCTCTTGGCGCACAACATCCAAAGCTCATTTATCACAATGATGAAGTTGCAGAAGCGTGCAAGCTGTACCAGGATGCGAGCATGGCAGGATGACGCCTTGTCATGCCAAAGTATTCGATATTCAGGCTTTTACTTTAATCATAAACTGGCACAAATACACCCACCCAACCACCCACTGTCATGTATAGATACTTCAAAAATGCAAAACATGTTGCCTAGTCAACGCTTTAGACTTTCTCCTTGAAAGAGTCCTTTTTATTGCTGCCAGAATCCTTTCCCCCTGCTGTTTGCATCCCTGGCTGCAGTTAACAAACTTCAATTGCGTTGATGATTTTGTTTTTAAGTGCTTGTCGCTTGTTGTTTCCTGTCATCTTGGTTTGTCACAGTTTTCTAAGGTCTCTACTTCTTTTTTCGAAAATCATCTTCCTGTTTTTGCCCCCCTCATATATTTATGAAAGTGTCTATTATTGTGTGTGTGTGTGTGTATGAATTAAGTGCTTCACAATATCTTTTGTTTTATATCACTTGTTTTGCTCTGGTGTAGCTTAAAAAGACTTGAAGTAGCTCAGAATGTTTATTATTGGTATTGAAGTTTTATTTGAGTTGAGGCTTTTTAGTTGCTTAACATGTTTTGAAAAAGCTTAGAAAGTATCTAGGTATATTAAATGGAATCATGACACTTTCAACACATTTTCCCTCAACTTTACTTTATACCTCCCTTAAATTTGACTGCACTTAAAACTCATTTATCAAGCAGCAACTATTTTGTCATTTTTTCTAAAAATAAAAAATTGCAAAAAGTGAAATGCCAAAATGTCCATTAATAAACGACAATTAAAAGACAGCTATTCGTGGCTCATGGTTCGTGCCCCAAATGTTGCTTTGATGGTGCCGCTGTCGTCAAGGTTCTTTTTTCGCTTTTTTTTAATAATTCGCAAGCAAGCTGTGCCAGTTTTCAAAATTGATGACCCCATGACCTCGCCATAAAAAAGAAAAGAGCAAAATCTAAAAGGAAGAAAAAACCGCCCACACAATAATGTGCAACAGACTCCAAGGGGTATTCTCAGTAAGTAGCATTGTCTGGCGATTGTTTGGCAGTTTTTGGCTTGAGATGTTTCAGTATTTATTTGGGCAAATTCTTTAAAGTCAGCGGCTGCTTATCAATAGCAGCCCACACAACAACAAGAAAATATAAATGTTTTGGGTGCTTCTTTTCTTATCGTTGTTGTTGCAGCTAAGCTTTACAAAAACGCTATTAAGATGTTTAACCAAACGTTCTGGATTTCTGTGTGTGAGTGTGTGGGTGTGTGCCTTTCAGGGCAAAAAAGTTTGGCCTTTAACACACAAAAATTGGCTCAAATAAATGAGCAAATATATAAAAGTGATCCCAAGCGCATCCTTTTGTGTAGCTTTTGGCCTCGGGACAGCCAAACTGGACTAGATTGAGAGCAGGGCAGATGGAGAGAGGGGAAGAGAAGAAGACGGGGGAAGGCGTATGCTACATGTGTTTATATAAACAGCAAACGAAGGGGTTTCGTGTAGGTAAATCTAATAGCTCACAAATATCAAAAACTAATTTCATCAAATATTTACGGCTCATAATAAATCAATTTGCACTTTGCTGCCAAACAAGCAAAATAACATTAGTTAAAGGCGAATAAATGTTACTCTACAATGTTTAAAAAAGTTTAAAGCTATAAAATAGAAGCTAAGAAAATTGTAAAAAGTCAATAGAAAATATGTTCTGTTTAAGAAAAGGTATCAACTGAGTAATTTTCCTATCTGACTGACTTACTCAATGCACAACTGATTGACTGCTATTAACGACATAGCAATGTAACTTTCCGCAAATTGGTACCATACCCAACTAAGGTTGGGATTTTTTCTAAAATGCAAAGAATACAAGTATTAAAACAAATATTCCAAATAACTGTTTGTTTAACAAATCCACCAAAGAATCTCATAAAACCCATTACAAGTAAGTGTATTCCCGTTTAGTTGCACGCACATAATTAAATGAAGCATACGCACCGTGACACATGCTCATATGTTACGCATACGCCACATGCGCCATCTAAAAATGCTGGTCGCTTGCAACGCTTTGGGCCATAAATCAAATTGCTTTTGCCACGAACACCTGCAGCTGCAGCTAAACTCAATGCACTAAACACAAAACAAAACACAACACAAAAAATGTGTACAATTATAAATCATTGAAGGGGGGGAGGGAGGGCGTTGAGGAGAGTTAAACGGCGTTTGACCTGCGGCTATTTGCACTACGCTGACGCACTAATTTACGCCTTTGGCCTATTGATATATCAATAACAACATTAAGCGGCTAGCGGTGTGTGTGTGTGTGTGTTTGTATGGATGACAACACCATCAACCGAATCATTAGCATCAAAGTAAATTTACGTTTATTGATATTAGCCAGCGGGCAAAATCGAGTTGGCCATAACTCAGCAAGTGGCAGGCAATTGCATGTGATTGTGTGTGTGTGTGTGTGTGTGTGTGTGTGTGTGTAGTTGTACTACAAGTTGGCTATAGTGCGATATATATTGTAATTTCTATAAAAGCAATTGCAACGCCTTTGCCGCTGGCCAAGTCAGTGGATGTGCTTACGGCCCAATGTATGCAAAATACTTGCCCGTAATTCCTTTTTGCCCTCGCTTGCTGCACAACTTATGCAAATGTTTCGACTTTGAGTCTGAGTTTGAGTTCGTCGTCTTCGTCTTTGTCAAGCTGAAAGCATATTATACAATATATATACTATCTAGAGTACTAGTTCGAATACAAGTGTATCTTCTACCCTTTGTCTATATGTTTGTGTGTTTGTGTGTTTGTTGGGGAAAGCTCGAAGTTTGCTCTTCTTATATAGGAAAATTGCATGTTTCACTGCAATGAAAACAAATCGCAAAATTACCATAATCAAAGCATAAAAGGGATTTTTTTCTGTTCTTCTTTGTTTCTTTCTACAGATGCCGCTTCTTATTCGCTATCTATCTCGCTTGCTCTTTTGCTACATCTTCTAGTTGGTCTTCTGTGCCACTTTGAATGTTGCATTCACAATTGTCTTGTTGTCGCACAAATAGTTAGACAAAGGGAAATTTCGTGTAAAGTTTTCGCGAAGTTTCGACAAAATATCTACAAGTAATTGGCCTCGTTTGTCGTCAGTCCAAAAAAAAACACCAAATTCAATTTTGAAATAGATATACCCGTTAGCATTGCAATTGATGTGGACATTTTACGAATTGTTTTGCACAAGTTCAAAATTTTTTTTTATTTTTTTTTGGCTGAGGTTATTGTTTAAGTGAATGCAATAAGTGGTAATTTATCTCAAAATGTGTATAAATGAGTGCGCATATTTTTAAGATGTGCTCAAAAGTGATTCAAACGTTGTGCATACTTTTAGGCTGCGATTAAATTGATGGTAAATCTCTTAGATGGCTAGTTTGAATCTTATAGCATACTTTTAGGGTGATTGATAAATAACAAGCTTACTACAAACTATCTTACAATTAAAATAACTATTTGGTAGTTTTTCAGCATTAAAATATTCTGTAAAGCTATGAAGGACAAACTACAAAACAAATTTTCAAATTCTTTTAAAAGCCTTAAAAATCCTTGAATACATGTCCTTCGAACATTCATTCTCACCACAATGAGCTTTCCATTGAAGTCCTTGATAGAAAAAGCTTTTTATGCACTGATACTCCTATAGAGGGCGCTCCAACCGCTGGTTGTTGTATATGCTAAGAAAAGTATAAATTTCAGTTGGCAAAAATAAATACAATTTTTATTGGTTTTTTGTGAAATCAATTTTCATATAAAAAAAATCACTATTATTACCTAAAATTTGTGGCTACAGATGTTACAAATTTTGTAAAAACAAATAAATATCAACTGGAAGACAATAATTGACATTGATTTATGATATACGGGGGACACGATTACAATTTTATGACTATGGACGCAAGACAATTTGTTTTTTTTTTCTACTACTATGAACGACAATTTTTTATCAGCTAGGAACACACAGAAACTAAAATTACGAATCTAGGGGAACTAAAATTGCTTCGCAGTCGTTTGTTGTTTGATTTTTGTGTGTAAAATTCGATTTGGATAGTGTAATCTATTGCGATGTTAAAGTGCACAGGATTACCAGGCCCACTTGGGCGACACCTTGTCAAAGTTCCACTCATCGGGATGACCCTCGTGATTGGCATCATCCAGGCTGCTCACCGCTGACCATTTGAAGGGACCACTGCCAATCTTTCGCATGGCTATGGCACGCATATCATTCCTCACCGGTCGCCGTTCCGAAATCCGCTCCAGCTCTGCGAGACTAGCTGCATCATCGATGCTCACACTCAGCCGCTCATCGCCGATGGCAGCAGCAGGCGCTGCCTGATCCGCCGCCATCTCATTCTGCTGTGGCTCCTCCACTGATCTGGCCTGCTGTGCATGCTGCAGTCGCAGGAAGATGGGTCCGGCAAAGGCTTGGTAGTCGCTCATGCCCAGGCGCGCATTGTAGGAGAAGAGCTTGAGATCAATGTTGCCGTACGCAATCGATTCGTCGCCCAGCAGATCTCCGCGAAAGCCGTGCTTGCGTAGAAATTTGTCCACAGCCTCGAGGGTGGTCAGTTCCGCCTCCTCAGCAGGCGTTAGATCCTGATCCTCGCTGTTGTTGTCGCGCGAGATGCCACTGGCCTCCAGAATCTCATCGAAGTAGGGCACACCATTAGCCAGCCAGGTGGAATTGCCAGCGAGGAGGAAGTTCTGAGTGACATCCTTGCTGTGCATGCGACCCGGCAGCTGTTCCACAATCCAGACCATGTTCTTCAACTGATCATGCCGCTCATTGATCGCTGCCACATCCTTCTCGTTCAACGCCACTGGAGCATCGTCATGCTTCTCATCCGCATCCAGGGTGTTGTAAAGATTATCCTGTGCGCCCAGCTTGTTCAGATCCACGCTGATCCATTGCTTGGCACCCGTGTACGGATGACGGGACATGGCTCGCGCCCAGGTGCGTCGATTCTGTGCAATGCGATTGGCTGCCATGACGCGTGCCACAAGTGGCACCATGTTGTCCACATTGACTGTCCGCCACAGTCCCAGATTCTCGTTCTTGATGCAAACGCCGCCAACAATGGACTGCACTTGTCTGCCTTTGACTACGTAGAAGTCATCCGTGGATCCAATGATGCCCGGATAGCCCGTAAAAGTAATATCCGCTCCGGGCACAGTGTTGCTGCGTGAATCGGGCGAGAAATGGTAATGGAACTTGTAGCGCTTCTGGATGCGCAACATGGACGAATAGCTGCCGGCGGTGCTGTGGCCAAAGAGCAACTGCAGCGACTCCGATGCTGATTGGGCTGGCTGCTCCTGCTTCATAATCCGTGTCAGCATCGAGGCGCTGGGCAGAAAGAAGTTCTTGCTGCCCGCTTCGGCAGTTCCATTAGCATTCAGCACATAGTTCTCATAGTAGATCTTCAGATCCTGAATATCAGCTGCCGCATTCATGAGCAGAAAATCGGATAGCGGTATTTCCTCCTCCAGATCGGAGCGTGCTCGCGTCGCTCCACGTATGTAGCCCGTCTCCATGCCCTCCAGCTGGTTAAGTATTAAATGCACTTGATGCCAGTAGTGATCGTGTTCAGCCTTCGCTGCCGCCTGCTCCTTCAGATGCTCATAGTTGCGGGTGAGGAGTTCACGCAGCCACTCGCAAAACTTTTGCGAGCTCTCGTCCCGATCGCAGGATGATGAAATGGTGCTGCAAACAAACAAATAGTATTCAATTAGCAGCTGTTGGAGGTGCGTTCTTTGAGCTTTAACTTACTTGGCCCACTGATTGTAGATGTTCTTCCAGGTCAGCGAACCTTCCAAAATGCCGGCAGCATAGGCCTGCACCCAGTCGGGATAGCTACGTTGCGTCTCCACCTCGATTTGTGCCCATCTAAAAGAATCAGATATTAGGATATTATGGCTATAGGTGCAACTTAAAACTTACCCATTTTCATAGACCGAATCCTTGTAGCAGATTCTGGCCACACCTTTGGGAATGTTAACCAAATCGTTCTGCTGCTTCCAGTTCTCAATTTGAAAGCCAACCTTCTTGGTCCAGAAGGCGGTGGCACAGTAGGTGCCATCGTATTCCGGACGATCCATGTAGCCGATAAAGAACGCACCGATCACCAGTAAACCGGCCCCGATCAGTATATACGTTCCTATCCGCGTTTTCTGCCATGATGCACCAACGACTTTCAGCATGGTTCCGTCCGTCTTGAAGCCGCCCCCGAACTCGTCAAAAAGCAAACAATTTTTTATCCTATCACTGAGTATCTCTTTTGTTTTGGCGTTTGTCTTTACACTTCACTGTGGGCAATAATTGAGATCGGCACGTGTGGCGTAGGAGTGGCCCAGTTTGCGGATGATTACTTGGCCAGGATGTTGTTGGTGATGGCTGCTCCTGCTGTTCTTGATGATGCTAATCACGGTGGCCGCTCTATAAAGCGAAACGGCCGTTTGGTTCATGGGTGGTGGATGCTGCTTCTCAGCAGTGTTTCAAACGGTTCTCAATTGAAAAAAAACAACAGAACAATATCCAATAAAATTTTGCACACTAATTGTTTAGATTCTATCGAGTGGGATAATTGGTAGCAATGATTGCTTTCTAGCCGCTATGTCCAGTAGCAGCTAAGCTGTTCAATAAATGATAAATGTACAGAGGTTCAAAATGTATCCCTGGAAGAAACAAAGAAGAAACAAGAAGAAGATTTGTTAAAACGCAAATTTGAAAACAAAGTATTATTTTGGTTTTGGCATTTCTATGACGTCTTGGCCGCCGCTTCATGTATTTAAATGAAAGGAACGCCCATTATTGTGCCATTAGTCTAAATATTTATACAAAGCGCATTCTCTGTCCAATAATAATAAACATTTGCTCCAAATCTTAATTCGTTTTGTAATATGTCTTTATTCGATTTATTCACATGCTTGCCCAAAACCTTATATGTAATTCATACTATTCATCACAAGCTAAAAGAAGAGCCATAAAACTGTCTGAGAATTAAGTTTATAAGTATATAATATTTGTCCATGTGTGCGATTTATCTAAATCTCAAAAACTTTCACACCTTCCTTGCTTGAGTAAACAAAATTTGAGCATTTGTAAAACTAATAAATTAATTTTATGGCCCAAGTGGCTCTTGAGAAGCGAATTTTTTTTTATGATGCCAAACAGAACAGTAAACATTAAAGAGGCCCCACCTGTAGCTAACAATTCTAGTAGACCACAATTGCATTAAACAAAAGAAAAGTCACTTATAGCCATATAAAGATTAACAAAGAAACATATGCCCCACATTTAAAACAATTTGTTAAAGAATCTCAAGGTTTTTGCCCTTAAAAGAAAGAAAATATTTGTATATAGTACAAATAACGGCATGTAGTTAGTATTTCCAATGGATATTCAAATTGAACAACAAGTCGAATCGAATCGAATCGAATCGAACATGATAAACAAATTGAAATGAAGAAATTGCACATACGCCCCGTTGCCTGTTTTCTTATATGGATCAGAGGAAATCAATTGGGCACGTGGTGTAATGCTGATGTTGAACACCCGATCATGCAAGCAAATTAATTCACCTGATGCCTTTGTTGCTGTTGTAACAGATTTGTGTATCTGTCTGTATTTGAAAATGGCACAATTTGCATTACAGCATCAATCAGTTAACAAACAAACAAATCCATGGTATTTTTATCTATTTAAACGCAAAGTTTGCTTACTTAACGCTGCTTATAACAAAATATGAGGCAAGAGTTAGTTGTAGTTTGCTTACCTTTTGTTTCCCGGGTCCAGGAAGTTTAAATATCACAAGTCAACCCATTTGAAGAACTGTAAAGAAAAAAGGTCAGAAAAATGTTAATGTTTAGTCTGAGAAACTTCAATAAAGCGGCGCCTTAACATAATTAAATAAGTATACGAATTTATTGATTTGTTTATTTCTCCGTTTGTGATTGTCTTGTGATTTCTTGGACACCCTCAGCAAGTTCCAAAGAGCAAGTGATATTCAGCCTTTGTTTACCCAGCCATTGAGTTTGTTTATTCATGATACATTTTTTTATTGTAGACGATGCGCACGCGCATAAGTTGTGTTTTCTTGCGTTTGTTTGGTTTTTGCGATCATTAAGCTTATGATTGTTCAATTCGAGATGAAATATGAGTAGCTTTAATTGATTGGTGGTCCCATGTTGCTGACGTCTGGTCAAGTGAGAATAGAAGCACTTTTAATTGGAGCACAGGCCACTTGAGAACTTGTGATGTTAAAGCTCAAACAGTTTGGATGACTAGTTATTGCTAAATTTTAGCAATAACTTTGATTACCAGAAAAGAAGAGGGTAGAGGTTAAGGTGAATTTGAATTTTTTTCTTTACAAACTCATAAAGAAATTGCCAGAAACAATTTGCAAGGGACTTTTTTTTAAGTTATTCTTAACTCTCATTCTCATTTGCACACGATACTCAAAAGCAGTCTGTTTAATGATCAGCTGACCAGCTTTATAAGCCCGAAGATTCATGATAACATCTGTATTGATATTTAAACGAACTCGTTCTGAATAAATAATCGTTAACAAACACACATCAGCTGATTCGCTAGAAATCATTAACATTATTATTAATGAGCAAGGAAAAAGCTTTAAATTCATAACTGTTTTATATTTAGTATTTCACTGAATCGTGAGCTTAATTGTTTTGGTATTTATCGTTACTTTCACTGAATCATGAGACTGTACTTTTTGTATTGTCGATATGATTTATTTATTTTTCATTTTCGTTTTACTTGTTTATTTTCACAAGTACACGAAAATTCTCCTTTCCCTTTATAAGGTTGTTACTTTGCTGTATACAAATCAGAGAAATATTGGCTTGCAGTGTAAACAAAAAGATTGTCTTAAGAGGGAGACGAAGAACCAAGGCCAAATGTTGTCAATCACGAGATGGCAATTGACTGACATAAAACTACGCAAAAACACGAGAAGTGTTATTTCTGAGGTTGTATCTCTAAAGTTGCCAATGACGTCAATAACTAAAAGTTTGCCTAAAAAAAAAGCTATATGCAAACTGTGTTTGGTAGCTTCTAATCCCGTGCCTAATTAACTTTATTATCGTTATCAACATTTTTTTGTTTATTCCGAACACACAAGAGTAAGTTATTTTTGCCTAGATGTTGACAGCGCACTGCAGCAATTTAAATTTTAGAGACCTGCACTCAGCAAACTAAGCTTGTAAACTAGATGTTAGTTAACACTATAAACTAACTAAAGTAGTAGCTTACATAGTAGTTGGCAACTATAAACCTATTCTATATAATGCATCTGTTATGTCAAGCTAATCAATCAACTAAGGCTAGGGTAAATATTTAACCAAGTCGATAGCAAAAGTCTGTTCACATTAACTTTCGCTCTGATTATGTCAAATTGATCGCCAACTGTTGCCAACTAAACCGTTTGTTGATAAGATTGCATTTTGTGGAAGTATTTAGATATGCTGACTGTCTGGCAACACTTGAAGCAACTGTTCTGTCTAGTGTATTTATTATTCAATATATGTATGTGATAAATAATGAGCATTTACTAAGAACTGTCTAGTGATAAGCACTATCTATTTGTGATTTAAATAAACTGTCAGTCTGGCAACACTGGAAAGAGCTTTTATGAATCTGGCAATGCTGTTTGAAAGATCTTTAAAGATAAACACTATCAAATCATAATTTATATGCCACATTCCATCGATCTAGAACAACTTTTTGTGCAGACTGTATCCATTAACAGCTAGCTAAAATTTATTTACCGCTATGTTAAACGATTCCATCAACAAATCATGCTATATACGCCTTCCTAATGACTTCTTTGATAAACAGCAATAAATAATATACGTGTGAGGAAAAAAACAGATATAATTTACTTTAAAATTTTCCCAACATCAATAAAATTTAATGAACTTATTTCAACCCAAGAATGTTATAATGGTACTTGGAATTTAGAGCCAAAATTTTTTTAAATAAGTGCTACAATTACCAGCAAAAAGCCACATGTGGTAAAATGTTAGGTAAAATGGAATATTACAAAGATATTTCAAACTTAAGCTGATGAACAAGTATCTGGAATAGGCAGGCAGATATCATCTAGGTACGTTCTCATAAATAATTCAATATGTTAATGTTTCTTCAGTTGGTAACAGCTTAAATGGTACGACCTGTTGCCAATGTGGGAACCTAAATTTATGCTGAATGGAAAAAGCAAAGCTGGCAAAAATCAACTTAAATATGCAAATTATTGTGACAATATTTGTAATACACATAAGTGTTCGTATCGTTCAATCAATTATAAACTCAAAATCACTCGCTCGATCACTGTTATACGATCCATTAAGAAACTGTGATTCCAAACTGCGCCACGCGTCTTCTGCGCTGCTTGATAAGCAAAACAGAACCTTAAACCTGATCGCAGCAAGAATTTAAAAAAAATGCTGACTGCAACAGGATTATTGTTTAAATTTGAAACTTCCATCAAATACACACGTGGCAGGAAGATATTTAATACTTGAAAGTTTTGTAGAATGCATTCGGAGTACGCATGCGCTGTCTGAAAAGTCGCGTGATTGACACGTTATGGCGCCTATATATATTTTTTATGGTTTGCTATTAAACACGCAATTTACAGATCTGAGCTGATGTGTGATGAATACTTAATGGATTATTAATCAGCATTATAATCGGGGATTCTCTGAGCTATAGACTTTGAGTTGTATTCTTGCTGCTAATAAGAATCTCAGGTATTTAAATTCCCATTCTACATATTATTCTTGTTCCATTGTTATATTTCTCGCAATTTACACCTCTATTGTGTGCCACATTTCCGCTTAAAAATAAATGATTTGCAAGTTGTAAATCTGGATACGAAAGAAAATAACGTTGTATACACTTTTCATTAGTATTTAAACTATATATATATTTTGTTGTGTTTGCTAATCAGCTGCTTCTTTTCTTTTCTTCTCTGTTTTGTTGCGTTTTTTTTTTTTTAGTTATTTTGATCTTTGAGATTCGGATGCATTTCTAGTAGAAATGTCAATACCAATTTCAGTCTCTTTTAGATATAGATGTACTTATGTGTGTTTTATATAAGCCATCAGCAGATCGACCTAATTCAGTTCATTTACCTTTATCAGTTAGGTTGTCCACATCTATATAATGTTCACAAAATCTGACTTATTTGTTTTCCAAATCAAAAAAATAGACTTTTACAAAAATATTTATATATTTCTTCGACTTATTTTTGACAATGTACAACAATTAATATGCCATTTAGGTTGTCAGGAAACCGGAAAAATCTGCACAGATCTGATGTATTCACGTATCTTAGAGATAAAACCCCGTTTACGTCAGTGAAAAAGCGAAAACAAAATTTTAAAAATTTTCGCGCCGATCTCAACCGATTGCCTTGACGTTTCCACCAAAACTGCCAGCGTTGAATGTTTTTTGGCGAGCAAAATGAGCGAGCGGAAAATTGAACAACGCTCGACAATTTGCGATTTGCGTTGTTTGAAAAAAGGCCGAGCGGGCAGCGTTCTATTGAACTTGGCCGCCTGCTTTTTGGCCCTCAAAAAAGATACGTACACAAACAAACAAAGTATCTGCGGTCTGTCAAGAGTTCTGCAAAAGAGATCACTTTGAAGTGCTCTTCTCTGTGAAAACTGAGTTGATCGACAGTCTGTGTATATAGTTTATGGCCACCCTTACACAAGTTGACCTCTGGCCAAATCGAGGCTAAAACACGCACGTTTAAAACTCAAATTTTGATGCCCCAGCACGTTTTTATTTGAATGCGATATACCAAATACAGAAATTGAAATTGTTACCGGGTTTCTCAAGCAAATCACGTCAAACTAAAGGGAATAGCCTCTAGACAGGTATTAAACTATAATTGAGCTCTCACGACAATGCAATTTGTGCACAGCGTCATTTAGCATTAATTCCATTAAAGTAAGCTAACAATTGACTTTGAATACTTGAACAACATCTGGAACTTAATAGAAATTGACATTCAGTTGAATGCGCAGTTAATGAAAAACTTTTCACATTCACAATTTCAACAATTTCGACTTTCTTGCGACAATAAATTGACCCATTTTTAGGGTCAAAGATGTTGCAATTGAATTGACATGGAATTTCCTTATGCCTTCAATTAAGAACTAATTAAAATAGGGCCAGTTGATGAATTGTCTGGACATTTACATAACTCTTAATGGAAATGTGGGCAACAAAAGTCTAGATATATATGAGATATATTCAAGGCAATTAATTGATTGACAATTGTCGCTCAATATCAAAGGCGAACAAAACAACAAAACAAAAGAGAAGGACAGACAGACGAAGAAGAGAGAAGAAAAAATTGTGCCCCTCTTAAGCCATGCTTCGTGTGTCTGTGCAGAAGGACAAGAACCTCAAGGATTTTGACCTCATTTCTTGCCGTCTGCATATCTGTGAGATACAATACCCCCGCCCCCGATCACCAGCTCACTTCTCTTCTCACGTTCTTCTGACTGTCTTCCTGCCTGCTGTCTGCTCAAGCAGCCTGGCAACTTCTTTGAAAAGACCTGCCTGCTAGAAGAAGCTGCTGTGTTTCTTCTCCCCCTTTCGTTCTCTCTTTCGGTTTCAGCGGTTTGAGTTTTTGTTGGCATAGTAGTACTTTTATAGTTCTTTATTATTGCTTTTCATTTGTTTGCATTGGTCACAGACTGCTCACTGAGCATGTTCAAAGTGCACTGTGTGAAAGAGAGGGAGAGATCTTAAGTTCCCGACTTTGAGCGGTTTGTTGCTAGGCAGCTTCATTTTCGACATGTTCGTGTCGAGGTAATTTAAAACGATTTTTTGTTTGGGGTTTTTCTGTCTTTTGTGTTCTAGGCCATTGCCTTGTTAACTTTTACTTTTGCTGAGTTTACTTTTTGGATTCCATGATTTTGCTGTTTTTTTATATCCCTTTAAAATCACTTTTTTTTTAAATTTTCGCAACTTTAATCTTAGCAGCTCCAACGCGGATTCAAAACTAAATTTTAATTATATTTTGTGCCCATCCATCAGCTACTTTTAAATCTTATCTTAACACTGAGATGCAGATAAAGAACCACAATTTGCGTAAATACTTCATTTATTTTTGGGTTGCCCTCAGCTCAGTTTATATAGATCACATGGCTGCGCCGCTGTACAAATATATTTGCACAGAACAAGATAAGCGTGTGTGGAGCCATTGAGATCTGTCTGCCGGTTCTATGACACATGTCAACGCGCTCTCTTCTCATACTCTCTTCAACCCACTCATGTGACCCCATTCACTTGTCCCGACTTGTCAACACACATGCAAAAGCCGAAGGTCTATTTATTTGTGTTTCGATGAGACATCATTCGGGACATACCTTGAGTTTTATCAGTTTTCCGGTTTCAATTGTAATTACACTTGAGAGCTTATCAGATAATTGCAATACCCAAAAGTAAAATACAAATTAAATCTAAACGAGTTTGCCGATAAGCCACAGATAAGCTTTCAAGCAATGCAAAAACTGTACATTGTACAAAACTCCAGAAGTTGCTAGAAACAACCCCTGTCTGTTGTTGTTGTTGTTGTTGTTGTTGTCACTGATCATGTTCCACAATCATTGTGCGCATTTGTATTTGCCGACGGGAAAAGTAATTCTATAGAAACGTTAAGTATATATACAAAATATTGACCCGCATTTAACAGATAATGCGTAGTGCTCTATTTTTTTTTACTACTTATACTAAAGTGTGCCGGGTTTTTCCCCAAGCACTTTGCTAGACGAGGTCAATCACGTGTTAGACAAGCCCCCTTTGGAAACCTTGCACTAAATGACATTTTTAGATTTTAGATATTTGTGGGGAATTTTACTCACCGGAAAATTTGTGGGCTGGTGACTCACGCGAAGACTGCGCTGTTTATTGTTAAAAATTTGCAAGGTTTTGATGGATGGACGTTGTATTTACGAATTTTGCTTATTTTTGCCAGTTTTGTTGTGTTGTTGTTGTTGGTAAACTGTAGTTTTAACACGAAACTGTTATATAGTCACACAACGGGCTCGTGTTAATTAATCATGAAGGGCTACATTGGAGCAACACTGGAAAGATTTAGCTCGTTGTCTTTGGTTTACCGCTCTTTCACTATTTTGCGCAAAAAACGCTCTTTTAAATATGTATTATATGTATTTAAAGAAAGTGCGTAGAGATTTATATAAATCTATGTATTTGTGCGTTGGGAAACTGTTTCAACTGTTGCTAAGCGGTCAAGTATTTAATTATATATTTTGTGTGTGCTGTTTGTTTGCTTGTATTTGTAGAACGCGAGAACGTGGCGTTTCTTTTTTATTTTATTTTATTGTAGTTTATTTGTTTTATACACACTGGCGCTATTATGTCGGTTACGTATATATATATTTTTTAGCGGCGGCTATTGCACATTGAAGTGAAATTGACAATAAAAACGTTTTACAATTTACGGAATCACAAAGTAAAAATGCACGCTCTATTCGATTTATCGCCTTGCGCAGTGACGTCTAACGATCAGCGTCAACGAATTTCAACTGAGTACGCAACGTCAAGCCAACCAGATCCCAAACCAAGTCCAACTAAAATGTTGCACGTCCAACCAGCGAGCGAGAGAAACGATTTTTCACTCAACCACACTAGACAGCAAGAGTGACGATCGGATTGGAAATGTAAAATAATTTTTATTTGTTATACAAAGTATTAATAAAACACAACATTTCATATATCAATCATTAGTTTATAAGTTCATGTGGTAAAGCACGCATATATATATTTTTTTTTCAACACTTTCAACATTCATATCTCTAGCACCTGAGAACAAACACGCCTGAATTGTGTTGTGCGGTGTTAAGCGCTCTTGTTGTCATGCTCAATTGGACGCACTTTCACGCTCAAAATCTTCACAGCTATGAGAGGCGATCATTCTGCTGGCTTTACAGTTTCCCATCCATTTCTTCATCTGTAAACTAACGTACAAATGTAAATTGAACTGTTATTCGTGACGTCAGCGAACAAGCTGATAACACACTTGAAATAGAGAGTGAGAAACAAATTGAGTGGAACTCAAAGCCATGTGTACGCCCCCCTCTTGGATTTGGCGGAATACAGCGAATACAATTAAATAATTTCCCCAATCCCCGGCGTGTGCAAATAAAACGTGCTCCGATAAGGTGCTTTAGGGGGAATGCGTTAGATAAACGTAGGTAGGTGTTATAAATAATAGGAAAAGTACAGTTGTTATCACTGCTACGAGCACCGTTAGGTTACCTGCATTGCGAAATATACCAACTTCCGTGGTGAGCAATGCGGTACACAAATAAAAATAGTTTTCTAAAAATGTTAGTCACTAAAAAAATACAACGGCTGTACAACAAGGCAAAAAAATATTAATCATCATCCCTTTATTATATCACTCAAGTTGCCAGCTGCCCATTAAATATTTGTGCATTGTTGGTTCAATTCAAATCTGAAATGGTTTGGAACTATGCTAAATGATATCAACAAATTCACGAACAGGCTGTGTAGTAAATTAAACACGCGGCGCTCTATCGGTTCCATAGTGTAGCGGTTATCACGTCTGCTTTACACGCAGAAGGTCTCCGGTTCGATCCCGGATGGAACCATGTGGGTTTCTTTTTGTCCAATTTTTTTTTAAACTATTTTATTTTTTAGAAATAAATCGCAAGTGATTTGCAATACTATATTGGGTTGAATTGTGACTTAATCTGTTTTAAATTATATTTCAAAAAAGATAATTTAATTTAATTTGCAAAACAAAAATGCTAAAAAAAAAATTAATAAAAAAAAAAAAAAATTATTCAACATGGTTCCATCCGGGATCGAACCGGAGACCTTCTGCGTGTAAAGCAGACGTGATAACCGCTACACTATGGAACCAGTTGTGTGGCTCCCTGCTTAATTTCAGTTTTGTTGCTCTACCCAAACAGGGGAAATTTTATAGCACACCTTAAAGCGTTCAAATATTTGCGCAATTTTCGAGTGAATCTCAAAAACAACAAATAATTCGAGTATTTAATTAGTTTATTTTAAAAAGCAACTAGAGGCAGTTATTATAAAACTGTTACGCTTAGTGAGATTAAAAGTAAATTATAGATATAAATTAATAATAAGAATATATTGCACCATTGTTCAACCTAAAATCTTTATCCATATATGTATATAGCTATTGCAGACACCTAAAAAATAAATAAACAACAAATTGAAGAAAGCATAGTGAGCAAAAATAACAAAATCAAAACAAATAATGATGAGAGTCCTTCAATAGCGCCTTGCAGTTGTGGGACGTGGAACGCCCGAGGTGCGTGGACGCGAGGATTTGGCGCGCAAAGGATTGGAGACGCCATCAGTGTTATAGCTGAGATACACATGCGAGAGATCCACAAAGTCCACCTCCTTGCCGCCACCCTTGTGCTCAATGTGCTTCCGCATATTGTTGCCCGTGTAGGCGACACATTTCAGCTGCCACTCCCCGATGTCCTCGTTCCAGTGTGTATACTGATTGATCATGGACTGGTACTCCTTGGGCACGTAGGAGTTGAGCACCAGTTCGCAGAGGGCCAGCTCCCTGGACAGGCTGCGTATGTTCTCGTAGATGCCCTCCTTCTCCCGCTGATGCTCCTGCTGCTGATCCCCCAGCTCGGATTTGACGCCGATCAGCATTTGCATGACGCGATGGATCTTCTTGGTGATGCCCGTGCTGGCATCCTGCAGTGTGGAGTAGCGCTCCTCGATGTCAATGCGTTCGGTGGCCTTCTTCTGCAGTGTTTGACGCAGTGCCTCCTCCGTTTTCTCACGCTCCTCCAGCTCGGCAATTGACTGCTCGAGGAGCTTCTCTTGGGTTTGCGCCTTCTCCAGCAGATTCTCACCGCCCACCAGGATCTTGCCCTCCAGCGAGACCAGCTTATTGCGCAGCTGCTCCTGCTCCGACTTGGCATGCTCAATCTCACGCAGATGCTCGTTCTTGCGCAGGGCCAGCTCCTCCTTCTCCTCATCGGTTTTCTCCCGCTTCTTGCGCCCCTTTTTGCCATTGGGACTGACTGCAGCGGGCGCTGTCGAGGATTCCAGATCGATTGGCGCCTCCAGCTCATCGTCACAGGTGTCCTCATCCTCACCCTCACCCTCCTCCTCCTCCTCCTCCTGCTCCGGCTGCTGTTCGTCCTCAAAGCTGCCCTCCTCCAGCTGCCGGCGGAGTCGAGCAATCTCCTCCTGGAAGTGCCGCAACAGCGCATCCTTCGGCTCCTCATTCACGTGCATGCGATTCTGTATGTTCTTGGCCCGACTGGCATACCTCAGCGTGGAGATCGTCTCCATATAATTGCAGTCCGCCGGACTAATGGTGGCACACATCACGGTCTTGGAGTTGCCGCCCAGCGAATCCTGGAGCAGGCGCGTCAGCTTCGAGTTGCGATACGGAATGTGGGTGCTCTTGCCGTCCACCAGAGCGCTAATCACATTGCCCAGCACCGAGAGCGAGAGATTAATCTTGGTGGCTTCCTTGAGCCGCTGTCCGCTGGCCTGCGTCTTCGACTGCCGCTCCGAGCCGGCGAGATCCACCAGCTGGAGCTTGCCCATGCGGACATGCTGCATGTCTCCTTCGGCCAGCTCGCTGCTCTCCACGGTTATGGAGAATATGGCATGGGAGCGGGAGGATTCCTGGTTCATTTTGGTGGCGCCGACGGCACGGTTCTTGTTGCCCAGCCGCATGATGTTCTCCAGATCGTCCGCATTGTGCACCACATAGCCACTGAGATCCTTGACAAAGACACCGATGTCGGGACGTTCCTTCACCTCGAGACTCTTGCTCACATCCTTGCCGAGCAGATCGCGCACCTCCTCGTTGTAGATCTCCATGTAGCTGACGCGCACCAGAAACTTTTGGTTCTCCCGCGCCTTCGCAATGTGCCCGAAGATGTGGGCAAAGGCATTGGGTATGATGCCTTTAGTCTGCGGCGAATCCGGGTTACCCGACATGGTGTACGTCTTCCCTGTGCCCGTCTGCCCATAGGCCAATATGGTGCCATTGTAGCCCTCCAGCACCTTGTCCACAATCGGACGCGCCGTATCCACATACAAATCCATCTGGTTGGAGCCGCCATCGAAGACATTGTCAAAGTAATAGGTTTTGGGCGGCTCATTGGCTGTGGCATTGGGTTTCATTACGGTTATCGCACGATTGATCTTGTCCACCTGAATGGCACCCAGGGCTCCGCTGGACAGCTCGTTCTTGTCCATGGGCCTGGAACGCACAACAACCCGAACATTTTCGATCTCGTCATCGAGCTGCTGCTGCTGCGACGTTGTTGTTGTTGTTGCCGCCGCTGGTTGTTCTTGCGGCATCTCTCTCTTTTACTTGATGTCAACTTATTGATGGAAAATCAATGAAAGTTGTTTTTTCTTCACATTTGTTTATGCACCCGTTGCTATGATTCGTCTGCGAATAATTATTGCAAAATTTGGTGTAAGTGTGCCCGCATTTTGGTAAGCTGTTAAGTGCGTGGGTGTGAAAACTGTTACAGTGTGATATCTTCAGATACTTTCTGTTAAGTGTGGAGCAAAACTGTTAAATGCGTGGGCGAGTTGGTGAGGAGCAAATTCTGTTAACTGAGGAGCAAGTTCTTCTGACGATTAATAAACAACGAGTAAACATCTGCCAGCGAGACGCAAGCGACCTAGTGCCAGTGGAATAGATAGATTCGCGCTGCCCTTTAAGTTTCCTTACACGACCAGACGCAGAAAATTGTACTCCGGCCAGCATGGCAGCGACATTGCGAAGATTCAATGGCTTGAGATTGCTTAAATCTACGCCAGCACTGAGTCTGCAACAGGTAATAGCCCCGCCGTCGACTTTGCTCAATCATCAAACGCGAAAAATTTTCAAGCCACAAAACTCAAAGCGTATCTAAATGATTACAACATTAATTTTTGCATATAATGCCCATGTTTTAAGTGAAATAAGGCCAATGGCCACAAAAACTGTGCATTCTGAGTGATAAACAATTGGCTAAAGCCTTCAAGTGCAACTTTAGATTACACCCCGACCCACAATTATGTAACTCCATGCAAAAAATTCATACATGCACTATTTGCAGCATTATAAAACCTACTAAATTCTCCATTTATTACAGGCCAAAAACCTGTCGACATCTTCAAGCTGGGCAAATAGGAACAAAAAGGTAAGTACTAAGTCACCAAAGGGATTCCAAGCATTTCATAATAGCCAAACGACCCTAACCTCAAAATGCGTTTACTCTTTTTTTTTGCTCAACCCTCGTTCGATGTTCGTTTGTTTGGTGTGTGCGTGTCGTGAACAGCTGATCGGTGCTTTTGGTGCTGTTACCGGCGGCGTTGGTGCTCTGCTGTTCGCCCTGGAGCAGTCGGTGAAGGCCGACGAATTGGTTCATTCGCCCGCTCAGCCCTGGAACCACAAGGGTCTCTTCTCCGCGCTGGATCATCAGGGGTACGCATATAAAAAAGAACAATATCAAGTTTTCTTGTGTAAAACTGTAATTTCGCAATTTTGCAGCATCCGCCGTGGCTATGAAGTGTACAAGCAGGTGTGCTCCGCCTGCCACTCAATGCAATATATTGCCTACCGCAATCTGATTGGTGTCAGCCACACCGAAGCTGAGGCCAAGGCCGAGGCCGAGCAGATAATGGTAAGAATAAGTGAATATCAAATGCAGAGAAGTTGCGTTTTTGACTTGACTTTGTGCCTAATGTTTAGGTGAGAGACGGTCCCGACGATACGGGCAACTTATTCGATCGTCCCGGCAAGCTATCGGATTACTTCCCATCGCCCTATCCCAATGAGGAGGCAGCCCGTGCGGCCAACAACGGTGCCTATCCACCAGATTTGAGCTACATCGTGTCGGCGCGCCACGGCGGCGAAGATTACATCTTTTCGCTACTCACCGGCTACTTTGAGGCGCCAGCTGGTTTGATGCTTCGCGAGGGACAGTACTTCAATCCGTACTTCCCGGGCGGTGCCATTTCCATGGCCCAGGTCTTGTACAACGAGGTGAGACTACAAACTAATCACAAATGAACGCAACCTAAACGTATTCTTTCTTTTTGGATTTAGGTAATTGAGTATGAGGATGGCACACCGCCAACACAGAGTCAATTGGCCAAGGATGTGGCGACCTTCCTCAAGTGGACATCGGAGCCGGAGCACGATGATCGCAAGAGGCTGCTGATCAAAGTAATTGGCATTCTCGGCTTCCTGATTGCCATCTCGTATTACATTAAGCGACACAAGTGGTCGTCGCTTAAGTCCCGAAAGATCGTCTTTGTGCCCAAGGAGAAGTAGATAATGTTTGAATTTGATTTGACGTGAAGAAATGCGGCTTTACCGACTAATAAACAAAATAAAACAATTTTAAGCATAAAACCAAACTTTAACAACGTTCGTTCAGCAAACACAAACACAGAGAAAATTCAATTAAAAATCAGCTTTATAACAATAAACAAGCCAGAACAGAGTCAACTATAACTTGAAAAGTAGATAAAGATCGTTGCCCGAGGATCAAAGGAAGGAAGGAGAACATCAGGATCATCAGGGAGTAAACAACTTAAGCAAAGAGCCTAGACAAAATGAATCATGGATACTATTACATGTATTGTGTATAAATCTATTAATTCAAATTATGTATTTAAATAAACAATTGAAATAATATATATGTTGTTAAGAGCTTGGAATTGAATGAGGTTGGAGTAGAAGATGATCTGAAAATAAACACTTCTATGGCGGATCAGTCGAATATATTTGTACACCTACATATTGCAACTGAAGCGCACTTAAGAGGCTATTTGGCTTTTCGTTTTATTGGATTATTAATTGTTTTATTTAGAAGCTTAAATTAAAATATTATTTTAATCATTTTTTTTTTTTTTGTTTTTCATCGTTCTGCCGGTTCGACTTCTTCATCAGTTTAGTGTGTGTGTGTGTGTGTGTGTGTGTGTTTATATATATAATTGTGTGTTTTCAGGGATTATAAATCGTGTCTCACGTCGCATTTGAAGTTAAACTAATTAAATTGTTACAATTGCCACTCGGTTCATAATATTTTTTTTATGTTACTTTTTGTTTTTACTACAAAAATTTGACTTAAATTTGTATATATATATAATTAATAATTCTTTTCTTTAATAATGCAAAACAATAATTAAGATTCTTCTTCGACGCTGCAATAAGTTTTTTTTTTCGGTTTTAGTATTTACGATTTTGTTTATGTAAATTGCGTGAGTAAAACTATAAATGTAATTTTCTTTTTATTATTTCCATGCTCTGTTATAGGCGTTTGTTTGTTTTATCTTTGAGTTTTCAGTTTGTTTGTTTGTTTTATTTCTTATTCAAGAAAGTGATAACCACACATGATGACATTCGTACAACGACGCTCGATGACGGAAGGGACGACGACCATTTGTTGTTGTTGTTGCTGTTTTGTTGTTGTTGTTGGACTGGCATTTTCTTCATTTTGTTGCAGTTGTTGTTACACTTATAGTATATATTTTGCTTGCGAGCGCACACACACACATTGTTCAACAAGGACAAGAACAACAATAATGCAGCTCCATTCTTCATTCTCCATCCCGCCCGCATTAAACACTTTTGCTCTCTTTGCTCACCAAACACAATTCTCTCGAGGATTAGGACGACTTACCGTTGCGGGCTTGCGTTCTTTAAAGCTCTCGACACATTGACAGATGTTGTTGTTGTGTACAGTGTTTATTGTTGTTGTTGTTGTTGTTGTAGCTGCTGCTGTTGTTGCTTGAATTGTTGCTGTTGTTGTTGTTGGGGCCGACTAAAAACAGCTTCCTTCTGGCGGCTGTGCCAATTTCAGGTTCTCTTTCATGGTCATAATCCTACGTATTTCCTGAAGCATCGTTTTAATGGTATATTCACGACTCCATCTGGCCAACATAGGCACTGATCTATGATCAACCTGTAAACATGTTAACAATTAGCAATTAAATACCACTTCATTATTTTGTTACTTACCACGCCATTATTCTGATTGATGCAATTTATGTTGACTTTTGTTAAAAACCTAAGCGTTGGCGGCTCATCCGGATAACGTTCGCCGCATTCAATCTTTAATGAATACATGCGATTCTCGAATGGTGTCTACAAAGAGAATAAGTTAATTGCAAATTGGCAAACTTAATGAGCTGTCGATTAAACAAATATGCGCATAAATACAAATTCTATTCCTTCTCATACTTAAACGTTGCAATTGGGTGAGTCAGCAGCAGGCGCTGCCACTGCAACTAACTGTGGTATGAATGCACAATGATTCATGCCACACGAAAACTTATTTAAATTACTAAATGCTGGAATTCATATGAACAACTTTTAAACTTTTATATATTTGTGGGTGCATTTTTTCATGTTTTTGTTGTTGACGTCATTTGGTGGCTTATCTTCTTACTTTGTTATCAACATTTTGAATAGAATGTATTTATAATCTATATTATATAACTGAACTTGAACGCAACAGCACATTTTGGTTTTATCTTTGATTTTTAACGATTTTTTAACTGCACTTGAATTTTTAAGTATCCGTACATTTCACATATCGATTGTGTTTAAGATTTGCTCATTTTGCATTTGTTTACTGTTTAAATAAACAAACATTTGCATGCTGTTTGAGGTCTTAAATTTACGCAACCCAAATAGATAAAATATCCATAAATCCAAACTGATAAACTTTGCTGCCAATTTGACACAGCAAAGGAAGGGGAAGAACTTACTCTAGGGGGGCCAATGATCATGCCAATCCAATAGGTAAGTGTCATATCATCATCGTTTTCCAGTCCCCACGAAATGGTGCCATCTCCCACACCCTTCTGCCCCTGATCCAGCTCCTCCAGTAAGCGGAAATTTCGTGGCACCACTGAAACGATAAATTTCCATTTAACAGGTGAAAAATGAAACGTAAAAAGCTTATAAATACAACCATGAAGGCTGTAATTAAGACATAAAGCGTGCTTGGCTCGGGGTCATGTGCTTATACTACTAGACATTCTGCTTCTTCTTCTTCCTTAGCATTATGTTGTTATTGTTGTCCGTGTCTTGTGTTGTTTTTCCTTCACGCAGTTTCGTATGTTCCAAGTGGGTTAAGAAAAGAAATAATTTAAAACGAATGCCGGACGGAAGGGTGTGGTGTTGGGTTAGGTTAGTTGGTTGGTTGCTTGGTTTAGTTTTGGTTGCCTGGTAAGCTCTTCTAGCTTGATCTTCCCACCACCCCCTCTCACACACACACACACTTGCACACGCGAGACATAATTTTAAGTGCAAACGCTGGAGAGATATGCGCAAAATGAATTTGCAACGTCGAACTAATTTAATTAGAAATTAAAGCAGCAGTTTGGCTAGCAGGCACAGAGCATAAAAAGACGAACGAACGAACGGAAAAAAAAATAACACACACAACTTAAAAGGGACACACTCGCAAGCGGGGGGGGGGGGTTTGTGTGAGTGTGTGTGAGAGAGGTGCGGGTTGCAGGCCCCACCGAAATTGTCAAGTCACGAAGAAAAATTGCTGCAAAGTGGCTGCAACTGCAGCGGAGAACACACAACGCCGTCGCTGGCTGGTTGTTTTCCAATATGAACTTATTTGCTCGCGTTTTATCGGCCGTTTCTACTCTTTTTTGCCATTTGCTTTCTTTTCCATTTTCACACAGAGCTGTAGCGGGGCAGTGGCAGCGCTGCGACAGCGGCCCGTCATCGTTCAATAAAAAACGTCGTTTTGCGCACATGTTTTAGGCCGGAGTTTCGCACAATCCGCTGAGCAATTGTTGGCCGAAGCTGGGAATGCTCGCAGGCACGTGCTTTTTAGCCAAATTCCTTGACAAATTGTTAATTTTTTAAATTAAATTCTTACCAACGCCGGTACTAGATGTATGCGCCATTGTGGTTTATCCTAGAGTGTGTGTGTGTTTTGGCTTATTTTAGCGTATTCTTCAATTGCACAAACTTAACCACGGTCTTAATTAGCACATTTTTTAGTGACGAAGTTGCCAGACCTAATGTTGGCAGGTGCGACTAAGGTTCAATTATCGATAGATCGATACGATAACAACACATCAGCCCAATTGGACTAATTTGCAACGCGTCAGCTTTTTGAAACGAATTCATTTTACGTGTTTTTAATGCTGTTAATTTGCCCAAAAAACTAATAGACCAGCTGCACGCTGCACGAAAGTGTGCATTAAAAAGCGCTTAGAATGGAAGCGCTCTACCATCAAACCAATAGCACGTTAAAAGAGATTGAGCAGTGTTTTCAGCGACTGGGACAGATTACACCGCAGGACGCACTTGACGTGGAAAACACAATACAAGTTAAAATTACACAGGCCAATTCGTGAGTCACCCCACTACTCTTACTTTAACCCAGCAGCTGCATAAGTTTCACAATTTTCACAGCAATTGCGATCGACTCGATGTGCTGTTATTTAAGGTGCCGCCCTCTCAGCGGCAGAGCTCCAAGCTGAGGATTGATCAGCTTAAATACGATCTGAGGCATTTGCAAACATCCCTGCAGCATGCGCGAGATCGTCGCCAGCGTCGACAGCAGGAGATAAGCGAACGGGAGCAATTGCTCAATCATCGCTTCGCGGCAAACAGTTCTGCTCCATCAGACACATGTCTACAGCTGGACTACGAACTGCAGCATCATACACAAATGGGCAACGCTCATCGTGGTGTGGATGATATGATTGCCTCCGGCAGCGGTATACTTGAGAGTCTCATGTCCCAGCGCATGACGCTAAGCGGCGCCCATAAACGCATCCAGGCTATTGGCAGTACTCTGGGACTGTCAAATCACACAATGAAGTTGATTGAGCGGAGGCTAGTGGAAGATCGGAAGATCTTTTTGGGCGGCATGGTGGTCACATTGCTGGTTATCGGACTGATAATATACTATTTTATGGTGTTATAGTGAAACAAGAATATCTTTTGCACGATTTTTAAATTAAATGTACTCTATATTGATGAAGAGATGTATTACGCGTGTTTTGGGATCTAATCGTCGCTCTCCAGGGAGATGTTGCTACCGAAGCGCTGGTAAAGGTGCGCTTTCAGCTCGTCCATCTCAGCTTTAATGATCTTTGCTTTGGCCTCAACGCTTGCAATCTCTTTTAACGTTTGAGCCTTGGTCTCGGCAAGCAGCTCCTGCGTTTTGCCCAGCTTGTGTGAGAGGAAAACTTCGCCAATCCGGAAAGGAATGTCCTCATCTTCATCGAATAGTTCGATTTCCTCCAATGCCTCCTCCACGCACTTGAGATCATTCTTCTTCATCTCCAGCTCCAACTTAAAATCATCCATGCGTGCATTGTGCTTGGCAAATTTATTGATGCGCTGCTGATCCTCGAAGGAAATGTGTACATCATCGTGCTATGGAAAAAACTCAATTGCATTAGTCAACGCTCAGAGCATATTCCAGAAGGCGAGAGGCAAAGTGAGGTTACTTTGACGTGCGGCGTATTTTCCACATGTACTTACATTCTGAAACACTTTGCTTGTACCACTTGCAACTTTAGCGGCCATTGCTGTTAAGTTTAATCTGTTTTCTTTTAATAAATTAACGTTTGTTCAAACAGTTGGCGTTTGCAACTATTTTGTTGTTCTTGTCGAAAAGTATGCTGTGGGGGCTGACCGATATCACATGGTTTGAATTATCGAAATGCTAAAACTTTCACATCTAGTTAACAGATGTTAGATCCACTGTCAAATAAATAGCAGCTGAGGCAAACGGACGTCATCCGTACTTTTTTCTAAATAAAGGCACAAATTTTGACTCTTCAAGGTAAATATTAATCGTAATTAATGCCAAAAATTTTGCCAAGTGCTGGGCTCTATAAATATGCCAATTATTGGCTGGCAAGGGCGCAGCATTCTTGCGAATTAGTTGCAGACAAGTTCACAGTGCAAAAATTACATAACCTCTTTGAGGCTACATAAGTGCAGAATGTTTATAATAACTATATGTGTTTTTATACAAATACTCGTTGGCTTTATATGTGCCTTGTGATTCTTACACCCATCTAACTCTACTATACCGCCCACAGCTTAAAAGATGCGTCTAACCTCGATCCTCAACGGTGCCCATTTCGGCAACCTTGCCAAGGTGCACGGTATTGTGACCTACAAGCTCTCACCCTTCGAGCAGCGCGCCTTCGCCGGTGCCATCAGCAATGGTCTGCCCAACATTGTGCGTCGCATTCGCTCCAACATCTTCAGGGTGACACCACGTAAGGCTGCGCTTGTTTTTTATTCTACCATGGTCTAATCATTTCCGTACTTGCAGCCTTCATCATTGGTTATCTGATCTATGATTTGACCGAACGCAGGCACACTGCTCTGCTTCGCAAGAATCCTGCTGATTTCGAAAATGACGAATAAGCGAACTGTCCCCTAGTAAATTAATGATGTTAAGTAAATAATTAAACTAAACCCACAGTTCAATCGATTACAATCGTGTGTTCTTATTTTAACGGGCATAAGCATAGTATGTTAATTATTAACGTTGCAAATGTTTTGCTGTTGATTGTGCTAGTTGGCGGATAAAATTGTTATGCTGTATATTTGTTTTTGGTGCTATTGAATGTAACAGCTGTTGCGGGCGTTGCCATCTGGTACACGTACATTAACTATTGTTCAACACTGTTCTATTGTTCTCTTGCCAACACTCGTGTCTGTTCACAGCTGTTCGTGAGCAAAAACAAAAAAGAGTAGACTTTTATATATACACACATAAACCGCGAGGATAGCTGTAGGTGTTTTGTAAAACAATCATCGTACTTAATATTAGTTACTTTGATGGACTGCTGTGGAAGTGAGGTGCGCAGCGAAAGTATCTACAACATGCTGCAGGCCCTAGTAGACTCCAAAGTAATCAACGTCCAGTTGTTTACAATCGCTGTTGGCATTTTCTTTGTGGTGCTTATGCTGAAAAATAACTTTCGTAGCTTTTCTGGCACATGAAAAAGAGCTGGCTGATCCTGACGCTGGTTTTAGTGGTTAATTTATACACAATAAATGTAATGTACGCAATTTAGTTAAGCATTAATAATAACCATTCAAAGCAAACAATTTGTAATTTTCTGTTCATTGTTCTTATTCTTAGAGTGTGGAGAGTGGAGCACCTTGACAGTGACGTCACACCTTGTGGGGCCAGCCACGCAATATTCGTGTTCGGTTCAGGGTCGTTCGCTGGCGAATGAAATACAAACATACACATATGGATATACATACATGTACAAATAAGGCAGACATAATGCATACTAATTATATGTGAAGGCTGTTGCTTGTCTAGTACACTGCCCAAAAAAATGTATAAGCGCATTGTGAAATTGTTGTATTTCATCATAGAACTGTGATTCATTATCTATCTTAAGATAAGATTGTACATCAAGTAGCACTTGTGATACCCTTATATTTCTGTCATTAAGGTCCCTTTGAACTTTTGGCCTAATTCTTTGTTTATCACATTCCCATAAGTTGGCGAACGACGCCTAATCAATTTCAATTTATCCACAAATAACTTCAATTGATCGTTGCACGCACTTCCTGGTGCTTTCGCATTTACCCCATTAGAATTCAATAGACGTCTTCTGAGGCGTGACCTACGCCATTTCTAATTCTGATACGATTGTAGGTGCTGCCCAAGTATATTTATGGGAAATATGCTACGTGCTTTTCTGCACAAATTCTGCATTAGGACACGAATGCAATGCACAAAGCAAATGCCACGATTGCAAGTCTTTATATAAAGAGCCAAAACGTGACATTTGAAACCACAAAATAAGATGAATTTTACAAAATTTAAAACACTAAATAAATGCTGTAATTATAAATTCTGCTGTTACACAATATATTTTAATGAATTGCGCTGCTTGTTTTACAATTGTCAATGAACTTGAGGGGCCAATTTCTAAGAACCCATTACACGAATTGCTGACCACAGTTCCGCCAGCAAGTGTAAAAAACATAATCGAATGTTTATGTGAACCAAATGGCTTGATTTTACATATGGAAAAACTTTTAATAGATCTAATGTCAATACCTTAATTTATTAATACAAAGATAAAAGGGTCGAAAAGTTAAGTTAATCTGTGAAATTGGGAATCTCTCGAGCCTATTTTGGCTTTAGTTTGTTTTTGAGTGCTGTGCCCAGACAGGAAAGGTCTAACAATGACTTGGGCATATCCGGTTTACCAGCAACACAGTCCATCATCTGAAGCCTGGATTCCATACCTTTGAGATTTGTCATTTGTTTGGGAGCCTTCATTTTCGCAGTTGAATGCTGTCCCAAACTATTGATAATGTCCAGAAAAGCAGCGTGTTCTTCATTGTAGCGGGCTATAATCGCATCCCGACGCGTTAGTTTGTCCTTTAGTGCCGTCAACTTCCTTTGCAGCTCATCCACTTCCTGCGCCTTGGCCGTGATGGCGTTTATCTCTTCTCGCACATTATGCAGCTTGGTCTCCAAAATATTGGCACTGGATTTGACATCGCATATCTGTTTCTTATACTTAAGGCGCGTCCTTTGGATCTGCTCCTCCAGATAGGCGATGTACAAACCCTGATTGGTTGGAATTGGTTTGACATCCTTTTTCGGCTCCTTCTTGTCGCCTAGACCATCGGTGACAGCGAGTTTTCGATATAGCTCATCACGATCCAGGCGAGTTACGGCCAGCTCCTGACGCAAGAGATGGATCTCCCGTTCCAAACGTGAGCACTTGGACATTATTCCTAGCTAGTTTGTAATGCTTAAAATTCAATATGCTGCTTTAAAATTTTGATTGCACTTCTTGTTGAAATTTAGTTACAATGTAGGAAAACTAAAGATTTTTCTAAAGCTTTGTAAACAACTAATATTTGATTTGACAAACAAAAACAGTTATTCAAAAACAATAGAATTTTAAATGTCAAAAGGAATATCTACAGTTTCTTTTAATTTAACTGTGACAAAATTCGGTCTTTGCGATTTAAAAATTCCCTGATAATAACTGCCCAATTGCGTCAGTAAATAAATCAACTTAAGCGACTTTTAGCCACAAAAGGTCATTTATGTGAACGGCTACCTAATTTTTGGTTAAATGCACACTGATAAAACGCTCAATTTTGTGAGCCTTAATTTTTTTTGTTATTTTTTTGGGATGCGCTCAGAAAACTGCCCAGAAAATGACTGCAATTTGATCAGGTTTCCAATATCGCAAAATTTGCATCAGACAATGTTGTTTTTGGGGCGTACTTGGATTTAAACGCGTCACGCCCACAACTTCGCTGATGGTGGCCAAAAGCAAAGAACCCAAAGAGACCACTGGCCAAAAAGCAACCAGATCCCAAAGGCAATGTGTGTATTTTATATACTTTGATGTTTCGTTGTATCGATTTTCTTCTGTTTGTAAGCATAATTTGTATTTTTTTTTTGGATTCGAGATGCCGCACATTTGATAAAGGTTATCGATACCCAAGTTTCCTGGACCAAACCCAGTTGCTTATTACATTTTTTTTTTTTTTATATTGTGCGTCAGTTGTTATTCATTTGGTACTTAATGTGGCATGTGTATAAGGTTTGTGGTAAGTAAAGGGTTAAGTTTTACTGCAACAGTTGAGCTTCTAAAGCTTTTAAGTGAGATCATCTGTTATAAGTAGAGCAAAATTCTCTGAAAAAAGCTTAAAGTTTCCTTATAAGTAGTTTCATAAATCTTTCTAACTGCGATGATATCACATAATATTCTGAGTCGAGCCCTTTTGTTGCTCAATGTCAAGGTCTTTTGAATCACGCCGCTTTTTTGCTGCTTTTTTTTTGGTTGATTTCTCAATTTGACAAAGTTGTTCTCACTTGAGCAATTTGCATAAATTCAAGGTCAGTCGCACAATCAAAAAATCCAGACATGATTTGTGATGTGTGTGTGTGTGTGTGTGTATGTCTGGCAACTTTTTTCGGCAACTTTTTTTTGTGTGTGGCAAAGTTTGAATTAGAAAATGTAGGATAGAGATGTGCGAAATAAATCTAAATAAAAAAAGTGCGAAATTAATTGAGGAAACATTTGTGTGTTAAGTCAGTAGGAGATAGATGTCCATAAGATTGCACATACATATACTTGTACATAAGTAAATAAAGGCCAGACATGTGCCGAAAACTGATATCAAATGCCAAAATCCAAACAATAATAAAACCCGAAAAAAAACCGCTTGCCCTGGAAGAGGCAAGTTTATATAATAAAAGCAAAAAAAAAACTTGACTAACATCTAAACCAAGAAAAGAACGAGAAAAAAATAACACAATATAAGAATGGTTAAGGACAGCGGCAGACAAAAAGCAGACAAGGCGAACCCAATTTTCAGAAGCAGACGTATAAGAGAGTAGAGAAGAGAAGGGGCGAGTAGCAAAGGGGGGGCGAAGCGGCAAACTTGAGGAGGCTGCGTCTGGGTTTTTGGGTCTGTCGACGACGTAGACGTAATCTAGACGCCTTTTGTTTGCACAAAAAACACAACACAAACAACAAACAAACAGAAAAGCACAATAAAAAGGGCAGCAAAAAGAAGAAGAAGGCGCGGGGAAGGAGGGTGCAGATCAAGTGCATTACTTTGTAGCAAAAAAAAAAGAAGAAAAATAAGAAAAGAAGCAAAGCTTCAACAATTTTACTTTAATTGCGCTTAATTTAAACAGCAGACTTTGGTCCAGTTATTAGATTCGACTGCTTTTTATTAGTCGATTGCATTTGATTTAATTCGATTGCTAGACGCCCAGAAATTACGCAACGTATGTCGCCAATTTTTGGACCGCAAGTTTTTTGAAAGTTAATTTGTGTGGCAGACACAAAAATTGATTGGCGTGAACAGGTTCTGTTGAAATTCTTAATTGTGCGAAAAATGATTAGTTAAATGGTTAGATATAAACACGTATACACGTATATAAAGATATATGTTTCTTATACATATGTATGTCATGCTGGTCAAATCCAATCAACATCGATTTGACTTTTAAAAATATTTGTGTGTGTTTTTTTCAAAACATATGAAATATGCAACAGTTCTAAGAATGCCCCAGACTCCTTAAATTAGCTTTGCAAATTTTGCACTTTTGGCGACATTTTTACAGCCGTTCGAGAATTGGGCAACACAGAAAGAGACATCCGCTCCGCATTTGCAAATTCCAAAACCCAACTCTCTACACATATGTAAAAACCAATCCAATTATTTCTTATTTGTATACTCGAACACACATGACGACGATGATATTTCTGAAACAAAAAAACATAACTCAAAAAAATGCAAACTTCAATTTCCGACAGCGGCTTAAGTTTCTTCTTGTTTCGTTCTCTCTTTTCTTAGGGGCAGGGGACTTATTAAACTTGCACAAGGAAATGCACATATGAAAAAAAAAATGAAAAGAAGAAACAAACACAAAGTTTGTTATGTTGCGCAGGCGCAGCCCCAAAGTAACGCCCTCAAGCAAGGGGCAATGTTATTGACCCGCTGCTGCATGGATCCGTTAGCAAGCCACAGCCCTGGCCAGGAATTCTTATTAAGATCAATCAGCTAAATGTCGGTTTTATGCTTAATGCTCATGATTCACACGCACAAAAAGCACCCAAAATCGAAAAGAGACCCGAACCGAAAAAACAAAAAAAAACCAAAGAAAACAACCAAAATGCAATGTTTTGTTGGAAAATGCAGAAGACTGGATATCCTTAAAAAAAACTGCATGTTTTATCTTGATTTTATGCAATTTTTAAATGAGTTTTAATTAAGATAGTAATAATGTTTTTTTTTTAGCTTAGATATCGTAAATGCATGACAAAGTTTAAATTTGTAACCCTTATATATTAAAGAAGTTGTTTTTATTACAGGACTTCTACCACCTTGATGTCATATTTATTAGACTCTTTTAATGCCCTTACGCATAACCAAGAGATGTGCAACAAAATATTTTTTTTGGCAATCCTTTTACAAACTTGTCGGCGAGTTGAGAAATTGAGTTTTGCTTGCTTAATTAGTCATGGCAACGACCCAAGCTAAAATAAAAGTTAGGAGGAGTTTAATGTATATATGGATGTATGTATGTCGTATATACATAATTGTATGTACATCATGTGCATTTGTAAATTCATATATATGTAAGTAGATGAAAGAAATTCTCATTTCTTATCACAATTGACACACATTGTGGGCGAACAGATAAGACAACTATGCAGCTTCTGTTTCAGTGTACTCTCTCTCTCTCTCTCTCTCTTCTGTTTCTTTTTCTCTCTCACTTCCGCTCACGTTTCTATCTATATATCTATATGCTGATTAAAACTAGAATTGCCTTTTGAAACACTGTAAATAGTTGCGCCCTCTGAGAACTACTGATCAATACTGCTTGAAATACGTATATTTTTCAGATACAGATACAAAAATATGTTAACGTGTACACACAACAAACAAACAAACAAACAAACAAAACTAACTAAAGATAAGCCCAGCGATGTTGTCAATACAACAAACATTAAAATTTCTTCTTTTTTTTTGGGAATTTCTTGCATTATTTGCTCGACGTTTGTTTACAAGCGTTGAAACAGTTACACAAACAGATACAAAAACTCAAAGATACAGTTGCTGCCACACGCATTGAGTATCAATCTAAATGTTTTTCAGGCCCATCAATTAACTATACTATATAGTGCTACTATCTGCAAATTGGTGTTTGTATATGTTTTTCAATAATTGTTACAAAAGTTCAATGCACACTTCGAGGTGAATGCGTTTAAATTGAAAATAAATACAGCAATTGCAATTGCAATTGCGATCCGCAATCGTGTTTAACTCGTTTATGGCTCTGACATGTCACGTAATTGACTTTGTGCTTAGTTGTACGGCGTTTGCGTTTATGCCAATAAATTAATGATGGAAAAATTGAAAAACACTCCCAAGACTTAATCAGAGTAATGTGTGTGTGTATGTGTGTGTGTGTTCCCAATAGCTTGGGCTTGCATTCAATTCAATTCACTTTGATCATTCATTAATGCATTCAAATACTCCGTCCGTCCGTCCGTCCATCCATTCCAACTGGCTGTCGACTGTTGACTGTCTATCTGCCTTCTGGTCGGCCTTGCGCTCAATGTGTAATTGATATATGTGTGCAAGTACTTATAAATATATATGCATATATTGTATATAAATTTGCATGCATGCTTAAAACAAACTAGTCAATTTGTTTACTTAAATTCATTTAAAAATCTCTCAAAAAGCTTACGCCTTTTTCACTCAAATTTAAACTAATGGCTTTTGGTGAATTATGATTGATGTGAGCCCTGAAACATTGTTGCATGTCTTCATTATTCTAAGCTTTGAACTCCATGTGGTATCATCAAAAGCTCATCAGGCTACTAGTGTTGAAAAAAGGAAACATCTTTATGATCGAATTGCCAAAAAAAAAACCAGTGGAATCTTTTCAGCATATCTATCTAAAGGAGATGACGTCAGTATGGAAAGTAAAAGCTGCACGCTGCAAGCTTTTAACAGCACAAAGCTTACTTTAACAATTAGCTTTAGATGCACAAAACAGCTGAGAATATATTAGTGCAAAAGGCAGAACAAATAGCTTTAGAACTCCTTTCGCCCACAACATTAACAGCCCCAAAAGCTTTAACAGCGCCTTTTAACAGCAGCTGGCTTGCTGTCTGTTAAGCTTTTGACAACAACAGCCCAAGCAAGTCAAATGCAAAGAGCGTCAAGAGCTCCAACTTACTGCGCTGCTCGCTGCCCGCTGCCGCAGCTGACTCGTCGACGTTGACGCCGGCAGCAGCAGCTGTTGTGGGGCCCAAGTGGAAAAAAATGTTTTTTCGAACATTTCAGTTTGGACTTGCCTTTGACCGCGTGCGGACGGCGACGCCAACGAGTTGTTGTGTTTGGTCGGCTTGAACTGACTCTCTGTGCATGTGTGTGAGTGTTTGCGGTGTGTGTGTGCGGTGTGTTGTGTGTGCGTGTGTGTCTCTACCCCCCCTTAATTCATAGCGCCACTGTGTGTGCGTGTGGGGTACCCGCAGTCAACGGCGACAGCGACAGCGACGTCGACTGCGGTAATACTTATGTACACTTGCTGTGTTTTTATTTATATGCGCGCTGTTGCGGCTTCGTCGTCTGCTGTTTTGTATATTTTGTGCTTTGTATCTGTATGGCTCTCTTATATATGTTTTCGTTATTTGTTATTGTTTGTGTGTGCTGCTCGGCTCGTCGACAAAACAACAATGTAGGTCGTGCATATTTAATATATGCAAATAAAACAACAACGTATTGAAACAGGCGAGCTGTCTTCTACTACCAAATAAAAGCTACTACTCTTTTGCGCCTCATTTACTACTATTTGGTAACACCTACAAAACAAACACACACACGCAGGCACACATAGCGGATAGCGGAACAGAGACGCCGACGCGCTGTGCCTACGGCTGCGATAACAGCAACAGCGCTGCCGCCACCCCCTCAAGCAGCGAAGAGAGCAGCGCGCACCGAAAAACAAAATTCACTCTCGCTGCTGTCGCTCTCGACGTTGTCGGGTTTTGGCAGCGTTCTAATTGCGTGCGCGTCGCTGTTGCTGTTAGCGGCGACGTCGCTGTTATCTGTTTGCTGTTGACTTGCTTGCCGATCGTGTGTGTATCTTAAAGATACACCAACACCAATACTAGCCACAACAGCGACAGCGACGCATTCGTCTATATGTGTGTGTGTGTGTGTGTGTGTATCTTCTTGTTGTCTGTTTGTCGTATAAATTGAGCCGCACTTTGCTTATTCTCGAGTTTTTGCCGCTCAGACGTCGTCGTTGTAACTGCACGCGCTGCGCTGCGAACGCGTCGCGTTTCCTTTTGTTTCACTCGAAACTGTATTCAAATAAAATTGATCAAAACATAAAACACACAAAAACGCATAGTTAAATGTTATTTACAATCATACTTTAGTTGCGGCTACCCAATTCTATAATACTATAAAAAAAAAAGGAAAAAACACATATACACACATACAATTGCCTGTGCTATGTGTATCCGTAAGATACAAGTGCAACACTGACGCGCCTCACAAAACACCAAAAAACAAAAAGGAAGAAAAAAACAAAACACACACACACTGTTTTTCGAAGCGAAAATTGTTCTATTAATAAAATACTCATATACGTCGTTCAACGAGCGCAGAACTGAGAGAAGAAAAAAATACATAAATATTTGAGAATTCATTAAAAATTGTTTTGAAATTTTAACCAGAAAATGCAATTTGAAAGCGGTTCTAAGTGAAATATGAAAATATAAATACATATAGTATATATAATCAAATTTATTTGAATTGTTTGCGTGCGTGTTTTTTTTCCCCAACGAAAACCACAGCATTAAAATTTTGTTTCCCCTCAATTATGTGTGCAATTATTAAATAAATTATAATCAACAACAACAACACCAACAAAATTAAATTGTGTGAATTAAATAAAAACACCAACAACAACAACAGATCGTACAATATAGTTGGAGAGAAAAAGAGAGAGAGAGACAGAGCAAAAGAGAAAGAGAGGCAGCAAAATTACACGCATTTATTGCGTAGCGAAGAAAAAAGTTCTGAATGAAAAAGTCAAGGCATACGGGCGGACAGTACAACTGGCGATAAATGTAAGTACAGCTGGAACTGTGTAAAACATATTTATAAAAAGATAAAATATGTTCAAATGTATATATACAGTGTGTGTTAAGAGTGTAATCAAAGGAACAGAAACGATATAAAACTGGTTTAATGAGTAGATCCAAAAAATTCATTCCAGAACTAAAAAGCATGTATTAAGATACGATTAGCCATTTGATCGAGTTTGAATTAATTTAAAGTTTAATTTTAAATATAAATGAATAAAAAACATTATAAAGTTATTTGGTGTAATGTAACACAGTTAAATTCTTTAAAAACTATAAAGAACTTATTTTCAACATATGTATATGAAAAAAGGAATTGATTTAAACAGAAGCTATAACATTTTTTATGATAATTACAGCTTAAAAAATAAATATTTGAATTAAAAATATAAAAAATATGTTCAAGGATTGATCCATGTTTCTATTAATATAAAAAAAAATTATTAAAAAATATTTCAACAAAGACAACCCAAAAGAAAACATCATAAAATCATCTGGAATTAATTTTCGAAGTAAAAGTATTTAAAAATAATATTTTTTTTTTTCAATTTTGTAAGACTTTTCAATGAACTGATCAATGTTTCTATAAAAATAATATTTTATAATAACTTTAAAGTACTCCACGTTAGCATAATCTATAAAAATATTAATTTTCCACAATAAGAATTCATTCAAAACTGCAAAAACTCAATAATATACCAAATACATCAAGACAAAAGAACTCTTCACATGTATCTTATAGATACTTAAATTTGTTGGCTGTGGAATCTTTTCTTGAAGCGCCAGAGAAAGTGAAACATGTAATTTGTTGTGTGTAAATATGTGTGTGTGTGTGTGTGTGTGTGTGTGCAGCGCAGATGATGCCAGCGGCCTAAAACACAAATTATATGCCGTATATTGAGTGAAATCGTAATGAGTTCAGAAATTTCTTAAATGCGCGAGACTGTCCCTTTTATATATACGTATGTATGTATGTATGTATGTATGTACGTACGTACTACAAACCGAAAGCGCACAGCACAAAATAATGATAAGAAAAATACAAAAACAACAACAACAACAACACACACACAAAAATATTCGAAAAGCAAAGCCAAAGCAGCAACAGAACATAAAATACATTCCGTTTTCGTTTTCTGTTTTTTGTTGTTTTTTTTTTTTTGCCTCAATTTTTTGTGTAATTACATGCCGGCGGAGGCAGCAAAAAACCAGCATGTAAAAGGCAAAATAAATACGCACAGATAAAGATACAGATACACAGACGGGGCAGCAAGATGCAGATACATCTATATATAAGCATATACATGCAGTTTTTTACACAAGACAAAAGCGAAATGAAAAAACGCCAAAATAAAACGAAGAAAACCAAAAAAATGCATAAATAAATGCTTAAGTACAAAGGCATTAACAAAAAAATGGACCACAAGCAAAATCAATAAAGATTCGTTTAATTAATGTAAATGTTTATATTGCACACAAATTGTTTAGGCCATGTTTATCTGTCCGAGTTTCTTACGAGTTTCACTTTTAAGCCATTTGCCAAAAAATAAGGTTTGTTGTTTCTTTTAATAAAAGAAAGCCAGAGATTAAACGCTTACAAGTTTGTTCTTTTGCAGCAAGCGTGTTAAGCCTGAACACAAATATGACCCATTTTGAGGGCATTATCATTAATTTGTATAAAAAGATTAAAAATATATGCAATTGATCTGAAAGATTTTCAAAAAGCAGTCGGGTTTTCAAGTACTTTTATTTGCTTTTGTTCGTAGAGAAAGTAAATGCCATAATTGTATAAATAACTAGTTGAACAAATATATTAATTACAAAATTTGTTCATTATTATTAAAAAATTATCATGGAGAAATTTTGAGCTGTTTTAACGTTGTCAATTTAGTAAACCATGCTTAAAGATTTTCTAAAACTAGTAAAGACTTTAGTTTTCTGTAAATTCATTTTTATTTGGAATCTATTTTAGTTTCCTATACTATGTTTGGTTTTCAAACCAAACTGGAATTTGTTGTATTACAAATTTTGTTTTCGTTTTGTTTTTGGCCAATAACTAATAGTGCCAAGCGTTCTAAGCCAACAGCACAGCTTTCGTGAAGAGCGAACAACAAAAGACAACAATATGTAGCAACAACATTGAAGCAGAATTCCACCTGTAATAAAGTCGCAGAAAAGAACCGACACAAGCTGAAGAAACAAACACACAGTCAGAAATCAAGAATTGAGCAGAACCCGAAATCGAAAAGAAACACACACAGACACACTAAGAAAAAAAACCAGATTTACTACTAATTTAAATTCTTGGCATACAAAAATTCTAAAAAGAAACAGAAAACAGCCACCAAAAAAAAAAAACAACAAAAATGAAAGACAGCAACAACAACAAATTAAATATTGAGCTTGGAAACGCAACGAAATGGATTTATTGGCAAAATATTGACTGGGCCCATAGTATTAACATCTCTCTCTCTCTCTCTCTCCCTCTCTCTTTTCTACGTGCTCTCTCCCTCTGTCTAGCATGAATGTGCGTGTCGAACACGGTGAATTTCCGCTCAGCTAACAGCCGCTTCCTTTTCATACTAAATACTATATGTACATATGTATATTTTTGCCTAAAAGCAATTTTTACCAATTAGTCATTATTTAAAGGTAAATAAATAAGAAACAAATCTTCATTTGTTTTTTAGCCAAGTTAGTCAGTCTCTCTATCTGTCTTTCTGTTCGAGCACGTGCATTCAAAATTTTTGTAGCCCACGGCTTTTGAAAGATAAAACAAACTTACATTGTGCATGGTATCGTGGTAATATGTTAATTTCTGAATCAAGAAAGCATAAAAAAAAGAACACACACACACACATATTAGTTATGCATTTATTTAAAAGCGTATCAAGAGCTGCGGGCTATGACCAAATTTTATCATGAGTGTAAATCGTTTGTTTATCGTCTTTATATGTATGTATGCGAAAAGCCTCAATTTAATTTGAAAATTGAAAGTTCACCTAAAAACATGGTTCCAATTAAATTTTTTTGGTTTTTTTTCTTGTATGGTTAAGAAAGCGATCAAGTTGGGCGTGTAGATGTATATAAAAGTATGATAGGTTTTACCAAAGATTATTACATACTAAGATCCTTATGCCTTCACGCAAGTATTTTTAAAAAGTTTACAAAGTTCAACTTTAAGTTTCCACTTGAATTACCATGCCAAGGAAATGTGGATGATCTGAGATACAATATATACAATTGTGAACCTGTAACTACGCAGCATCCGCCGGCAAAAAGATACAAGTACAAAACAACAACAATGACAATATGTAAAGAAGGCTGCGTGCAAGAAATCAACAACAACAAAAGTTGTTGTTATTGCGTGCTATAAGTGATTTCAAAATAAGCCACAAGACGAGAGCAGAACTTGAAGTCGCCGCTGCCACAAGTTCCACCCTACACACACTTCCCCCCTCGACTCCACTCCACTCAACTCTTTAGTCATCTGTATCTTGTTTTCGCTCGCGTCGCGTCTTTAGCAAGTGATTTCAATTTAATTGACAGTCCTTGAACTTGACTTAAACGCAAACCATAACACAAACAACTACAACAACTATAACAACAACAGCAACAACATCAACAACAACTATAGCAACAGCAACAACCGGCATTTCAATATGCCACACAGCTTCCTCTCTCTCTCTCTCTTCACACAGAACTCTTCAGTCTTCAGAGCTCGGACTCTCAGACAAAATGTCGAAAAACTTTAATTTTTCAAGCGTTCTTTCATTCTTCTCATTGTTGTTATTGCTGCTTCTGTTTTCTATGCCTTTCTACGCTCTATACATAATTTAATAAAAATAAATAAAAATACCTAGTGCAAAGTGTTTTTTTCTTTCGTGCTGTTTTTTGTTACTACGTATTAAATCAAATTGTTAAGCTACTTGGCGGGTTTTTTCTTGCGATACGCTATGTTTTTCTATATGTTGACGAACTAATAAAGAATATGAAAAGAGAGCGAGGGAAGAGAGAGAGAGAAAGGCGTGGCAACTGTTTTCTCAATGAATCTATCTTTTTGTGTGTGATATATAAAGGTTTCTCAGCTAGCCCGCTGTGCTACAGTTTGAGCAGGCTATTAAAAATATATTTCGTAAATTCAATTATGACTCGGCAAAGTTGGCAACACGTGTCGGTTTTTCAATGCTTTCGGTTTTCTATTTCTTTGCTTCTTGCGAGCCAAACTCTTAAGGCAGCACAGATATATTGTATTGTGTGTGTATGTGTGTGTTTGTAAGTATACGCCCCGTGGGTTCATAAAAGAAACAAAAAAGAGAAGATAAATAGCCACAGGTGACAAAAAAAAAACGATATTCAAATGCATAACTTGATATTCAATAGATAAGCTTGATCCAGAGCTCGAATAATAAAAGTAAATGAAACCTACACAACAACAACACACTTCAACACACACACACACACACGCACATAGGTGTACAATTTTTCGAGCGAGTTGAAAAAAAACTTTCACCCGCAAATGATCTATGGACACAAAAGCCCCAAAGACTTTCGCATTCAAATCGATGAAGCCCGAAAGAAGCCGAAATGCGTTAAAGTACGCACATCTAATTACAGCACTTGAACAAACGAAAGCACAAGAAAGATAGAAAAAAAACCCAAAATCTGATTAGAAATCAGTTGTCGTCCAGTGAAGTGTAACCCTAATTTTAAGTAGTACATGGCATTTTTACTTTCACAAAGTTAATTCAATTTCAAATTCAAGTTCATGGCAAAGAGATTGGCAAAGGGTATTTAAACAATCCACACGTGTCGTATACTTGATGACGTTGCTATCAAGAAATATCAACGATAAGTTAAAGATTGTGCGTTACTATGCGTGTGTGTTTTTGCTGATTTTTTGCATAGACTGTTCCCAATCAAAACACAAATAAAAAAGTGCGTATATAAGGTGGGCGGGGTGGCCAAAGATACGCTAAGATTGTGGCCGTTTATAAGTAAAAGAACACAATATTTTGATTTCTTTTTGTGTGTCAATGAACTCGCTTGAACTTAATTTATTTTTATGATTCTTAGTTTTATTAGCTTTTGTTTTATACTCATTTAATTCTTGTTCTATTTCTGTGCGTGCGTTATCTGAAAGAACGAAAAAAAAAATGTTGCGTAGGCCGTTTTCTTGAATGCGTTTAGAAAAGAAAAGTTTTGACGATTCTGCCTGCTTATAAATTGTTTTGATAATAAATAGATTATGTTTAATGGGGGAATCAGGTTAAGAGGTCATGAGTTTAAGTTTTAACATACTTAACTACATATATACATAACTAATAAAAACTCTTCCTGTTAACTACTTTTAACAATCTAGATTTTAAGTTTACATTTCTAGAGCACAGCATCTTTATAGACTATTTGCAGTACATAGCATTTCTCATTTGTGCTGATAAGAACCTAGACGGGGACTTACGTGCTAAAAAAAGTCCCTCTCATAGGTCGAATTCTTTGTTCATAGAGATACGTTCGACTTGACTATAAAAGCTTCTTGTGGAGCTCAATGTAGCCACAGTTGTATTTCGCAAATCTCCAGTAGAAGATGTCTTCCAACAAGTGCATCCTTGTGCTCCTCTTAACCTGCTGCCTGGCTGCTCTTGCTGCTGCTCAAGATGATTTTGAACTGGGATGGGTTCATTCATCTGTAAAGTTTCCTCGCCCGAAACGTTCGCCTCAACATGGCTCTGTGGTCCTAACGGGCAGCAAGGATGAGCGAGGACGTCAAGCCGACTTGCAATACAACCACAATCTCTACACGAGTCGAGATGGGCGTGGCACCGTTGACGCCTACGCCAATGCCAATCGCAACTTTGATCATAATCGCAACGATTTCGCTGGTGGCATTCAAGGAAGTTGGAGATTCTAGTTGAAAAATCTGTAAAATAAAGAGACTCTTAAGATTTATTTCTCTGAATTATTTCATTTGCAAGTATCAGACTATGCTTTAAGGTCAGCCTATAAAACGAACTTTGATAAGAAACTCAGGGATGCATACAAAATAAAGAAAACATAAATGACACATGCTTTTTAAACAGATAAGACACAAAAGTCTCTCAGCTAAAATGAATAAATTTTTGTTGTTTCAATTCGTATGCAGACATAAATATAATAAAAGCCGTATGTTTCTATCAAGTGAATGTTACGACAAACAATAAAATAGTTGCCAACAACTACTACAAAAACAAATGCAACACTCAAAAAAAAAGGGGAAGCTATAACAAACATTAAAAAGAATTTATAATTTGCTGTGACAAGTTGCTCTTAAAATACTCTACAACTAAACGTAAAATATACCTTTTTCTTGATCCTCCTCTTGTTGTCCCAGCGATCTGGCAGCACTGCCATTTTCAGTGTGCTTTAAGTTGGCTGCTCCAAAAATGAAACTAAGCTCAAAGTTAACTTTTGTGTTAATTTATGCCTCTCCGGCTTGCCAAGTTAATAAGATAGCTGATATGCCTTAAGAAGCGCCGCTTACGTAGTGTGTGTGTGTGTGTACAAAGAAGTACTAAAAGTCATGAGTCTTTGGGTTCAATGCACTCTTCACTGGCGCTGCCGGCCGTTGTGTAACCAATAAAAATTGATTCTGTTGCGTGCGGGCGACGGCCACAGGGACGACAGACAACAACAACAGCAACAACAGCAGTAGCAACAACAACAACAATATGCTATGAGAAAGTCGTTATGGTAGCTGGCTGCACTTTGGGGTTGCATTTGACGCATTCACTTTTATTGCACAACGAGAACTTATCTAGAAAGAGCAGCAGTGGATGGCAGGAAAGGGAATGGAAGGGAAGGGAAGGGAGGGGCGTCGACTATTTGATTGCATGACTAACTGTAATTACTTTCGCTTTCCGTTTGCTCAGCTGGCCGGCAAATCAATAACAATAAACGCCAAATGTTCATTCAAGAATTTTAGAATTTTAAATGCTTGACCTCTCGAAGAAGCATATTTTAAGACGCAGGAATTTCGTTCGTTTCGGGAAAGTCATAGGCTCACTCAGAGGAGAAGAAGGGGTGCTGTGGAGGGTTTGGGGAATACCCACGAAAAAGAGGCAGCTGCATAGAAAATGACTTTCCATTTTCATTTAACAATAAGCAATCAATTGCAACAGCAACAACAACAGCAACAGCACAACAAGTAAGCAAGTTCAAAGCAAAGCTAACGATCTATTAGAAGAAAGTAAAAACAACTAAGAAAACACAATGAAAAGACAAAAGAGACGCCTCCTACACACAGCCAGGTGAGGCAGCTGTCAGCTGATGCCAATCAGAGACAGAGAGAAAGAAAGAGAGTGAAAGAGGGAGAGAGAGAGCATGAATGGGAAAATCCGTATGGTTGTTAACTGGTTTTCATTTTCGGCTTGGAAAAACCAAACGCTCGTTTGCCATTTTTAGTGGCAAAAAGGCGACTGCATCATAATGAAAGTGAAATGCATTGCGCAGATGGCAGCCGATGGCAGTTACCAGATACAAATACACACAAGCAAACTACAAGATACAAATGTGTTTACAATGCGACAAGGCGAAACAGGAGAGAGAGAGAGAGAGAAAAAGAACGAGAGAGCGGCAAGTAAGTCAAGTGCACTTGCAGTTTGTTGCAGCATGAAAATGCCAAAGACACGCACTTGAAACACACACACACACACACATATATAGTTGCACAGTCTCTGCAACTGCAACTTCAACAGCAGCAGCGTCGATCTTTTTATGGTCAGAAACTTGTGTGGAATGCAATCGCTGGCGCGTCATCGACAGACTTATTTGGCATTTAACGTTAATTGGCAAGAAAAGCATTGCCAGCAATAATTTGCATACAACATACATTGATGAATTATGTCAACCAGCCACTTCACACACACAAATGCAGCATACTCTTACATATATGTAGATAAGTTTGTATACAATATGTACTTCAATGTCAGATCAGCATTGAAGGCCGCTGCTGTTGAATGGATCTGAAGTTTTCTCTGCACTTGAAGTTTTATCTGCTCGTCAGCTGCATCTTCTTTATAATATACATTACATATTGTACACATGTAAGTATGAATGGTGTTCTGTGTGTTGCATTGGTTCAATAACTTGAGGCTGCAACTTGACATTGAGTTTCTGTGGCGTTCATTCGCATTGCGGTAGGGCCAACAGACGATAATTGATATCCGCACTTGAAGCTCTCACTCAAATACAAAAAAAAAACCAGTTCGATAACAAAAATGGGAACTTGAACCGATCACTTCAAAGTCCTTTTGTTCAGCCCACAGGTGGCAACGCTGTAAAGCTATTTGCTGGCAATGTTAAATGCAACAACAACAAGCATGGCAAATATTTTAACTATGTAAAATAATGAAGCGGCAGCACCTTTCCCAAATAAAGCCATTTCTCTTTGCATTGCATGTGCGACTCATTTTAATCGAGTCACAATAAATTAACCTCTATTTGTAAGCCAAATGAGTAATGTGCATAACTCTTTAAACAAACAACAACTTGAACAACAACAATGCAACTACATCGTTTTTTTTTTGTCGGTTACATTTCACTGATTTTGAAAGTGAACGTTTGTGTGTGCAGGCGGAATCGGAATCGGAATCACGACTTGGCGCAGACATTGTGGGCCTGCACAGTGTGGCAAATGCTGATACATACATGCAAAACAAACATCGTGATTTGTTGTTATCATTTGCACACAATGTTTTGTTGTTGTCGCGTGTCTGCTGCTGATAAGACATTGAATGCGATTATCAAAACGCAATGGCGAATGCATGGCATGCACACAAAAAATCCAACAGCAACTGAAAAACCAGCCAAAAACAAGTTGTAACTTGACCCACGTTGTTGTTGCTGCTACAGTTGTTGTTGAATCAACGTCGGCGTGGGTGAAATCCAAGTGAGATACGTACAACATGCATTTTTGGCATCGTGTTGCTGCTGTTTTTACTTTTCCAACGCGCGCCTACAAAAGATTTATAATTTTTTTTTTTGCCCCCAGTAATCTTTTTTTGTGGGTCTACCCTGTAAAATGTGAAACGTGGAGTATTGCTGTCTATAATAATTTAAGATGTTGTAAGAATCAATAATTATAGCTTGAGTGGAATGAATTTTAACTATTTGCTGCCAATGTTAAAAAATGTTTGACTCTTTACAGGGTACAGGGTATTTTGCAGGCACATAGCTTAATCCTTCTAAGGCACCTTTACTTCATTTGTTTGTTTTTGGCGCAGATACAGATACAATTTTGGCTTGCATATCTCTTGAGTTACATATTTGTAGCGTCTGCGTTTGCCGGATAGACAACGACAACAACAACAACAACAACAACGATGATGATGATGCCGGCGATGTCGCGACGTCCGTTCACTGTGCGTAGGCAGACTGCATCAGGTTGACCCAGTTTTCGCTTTTCATAGCGTCTTTCCCCGCGTCTTGTTTGATTATGTTTTTTTATTTATTTTTTTTTATTATTTCTGTTGTGCTGTTGTGTTATTTTTGTGAAAATTATATGAAATGCAATTTTAAGTAGACTTGCTCATAAATCGCTCAACGACGCTCAATCAATTTAACACACATTTTGCAGGCCAACCCCCCCCCTGCCCCTGCCCCTCGTTTGATGCACTTATTCAATTGAGTGCCACGTAACTGGCATCATGAAAGAAATTCCTACTAAACTAGTTTTGAGCGTCTGGCCTTTGAGTGATATCTTCTTGTCCAGCCACTTAACCATTTGCAACAATGTATGCGGCACATGCAACATTGTTGCACAAATCATACATTTGCCACATTGAATGGCAACCGCAAATTAGTAACACAATGAGGCAAATCAAGCGAGTCAAAACACGATTCGCACAAAGTGCACTAAACTACAACAACGCCACTAAAAATCGCATGAAAGTGTTTTACATTTTGATTATATGCATTGTTTACGATTATTTACACACAGCGCCAAGGCGTATACGTGATATGTGTGTTCAGCGCATTCAAATGTATATTGCGCATACGCCCAGTTGAAACTTTGTTGGCAAGTTTGTTGTGATTTATGGGACACAAATTATAGAACTTAAATGGTATTTGGAATTTTGTGGAAAACCTCAACAATATGATTATTGTGTACTTCAAATATTATAATCGATTCTAGGCACGAATTTTTCAAGCTTTTCATTCTAATGTTCATGGCATAAAGTTAAATAGCACAAAATTGCTTGCTGTAATTTTGTCATTTGCATTTTACAACACTTGAAAATACATATTGGAATCTAGTGGGTTGGTCTACTCAACACACACATATACAAATCCAAGGTAGGCTCGGCAAAGTCAATGCACTTTTCACACACACATATACACACACAATTGCATTGGGAGAGCCAAATGTTATCTGTCCATGTGCGTGTTTAAGTTTTGCAATATTTTCATTTTCATTTTGAATTTTTAATTTCATTTTCATTTCGCTGCGCGCACTCTCTCAACATTTACGGCGACGGTGACGGTGACGACGACGACGACGTCGACTTCGAAGCCAACGTTGGCGTCACGCTGCGCTGCTTTTTGTTGTGAATTCAGTCAGCAATAATCACGACCACAGCAACACCATCAATTGGAATCTATGTTGGTGTTGTTGATGCCAACGCTATTGCTGCATTTTATTGATCAATTTCACTTTCACTAATTATGTCATAAACAAAGCCAAACAATAAACACTCACTGCACAAACATGCATGATGCATAAGCTTACAATCCCAATACCCCCCCTCATCAGCATGTCTAGACAATTGTCTGGTATTATTCTTTCTTCTTTCATTTCTCTTGTTTCTTATTTCGGCAATTGCGCAACAATTTGGTTTTGTCTGGTAATGTAATGCGACACGCCTTCTTTTCTAGTGCCAGACAGAGAGAGTGAGAGACGATTGCAGAAAGAGGGAGGGAGAGAGAGAGAGCGAAAGCTTTTTGCTGTAGGGGTTGTAATTTTGTAGGGCGTTTTGTCGTTGGTTTATTGCGCACTATTTATTTTGTTGTCGTAGGTTCGTGGGTGAGAGATACACATTTCACACAAACATACATACGTATGTACGTATGTAGGTAGATAAACTTATAGTTGTAAAGCTTAAAGCAAAACAGTTTACAAATATTAACATATAGGGATAATATTGTGCACAGCAAAATAATAATACCCGAAAAAAATCTACTACTATTCATGTTATTGCAATGTTAGTGCCCAAAAACAAGTGCAGCAGAAAGTGCAAGTTGACGACTGCGCTGCTCGCAGAGACTGTAATGGAGCTTTTTTTTCGTATATTTCTTATGCTCGCGCTCTCTGCTTCAACGCGGGCTCTCTTTGGCGCGCTCTGGCTAAATAACTGAAATTGCACAAAGAAAAGTGAATCGTTGTTGAGCGGGAAGCTCAGCCACAGATGCTTTTGCATTTGTATGCGTGCGCTGTGCGGTGCGGCGATTGTGTAAGTTTTTACATTGCGCTGTGCAGCGGCAGCGGCAGCAGCAGCAGCAGAGTCTGCGGTTGAAACTGAAATTGAGACTGAGATTAACTCAAAAACTTGTTTTATGCTGCTAGTTGCTGTTGTGTTTGTTGTTGTTGTTGCTGTTGTTGTTGGTGTTATTGTTGATGCAACGCTTGGCAACACTGGAATGGGTCGATGGTTGATTGGCGAGCGGATTGTGCTGAAAGAGTTGGTCGTTAGGCCACCCCTAGCAACGATTTACGGCCGGAGTAATTAGAGCAGTTGACGTCGCCGCTGGCGTTGACCGCAGCAGCGCTGCTGATTTAACTGCACAATAAGCTCTGGCAGCGAGTGCAGCGTTGCATTTGCGTGCCTCTCAGTATGTGTATGTATGCGAGAGTGTGTGTGTATATATATAAGAGAGTGATTGTGCTAGTGTATGTGTGTGTTTTGTGTGTGACTGACCTATCTCAATGCAATGCGACTTGAGCAGTTGCTTTTGTTACACACACACACACACACACACACACACACACAAACACACTGAGATGGCAGCAGAGAGACCGACAGACAGTTGCGCTCATTTATCTTTTATTTTTATACAGTTGATTGTTGTTGCTGTCGTCATTTGTAGTTGTTGCTGCCCGTTCACATCGATTTTAGTTGTTGTTGTAGCTGTTGTAGACAGCATTTGCATTCATTGTACACTTTGCCCCCTTGTAATGCGTTTTTTATTGCATATTATATTTTGTGTTGCGAAAATAAAAAAACATATTATTTAAATGCTCGTTCATAAATTGTTTTCACACGCAATGCAGCTGACGACGAACTTGTTTTGCTGATCAGCTCAAGTTTCATTGTTGTTGTACGTCTTGTTGTTGTTGTTGTTGCTCCGATTCTTGCTGTCGTTGTTTTTGTTTAGCTGTTAATCACTTTTGCTGTAATTGTTAAGAGCGCAACTTAACATGCAGTCTCTATAGCTTGTTTTGTTTTTTGTTTTCTTCTTCTCTTGCATGTAAATTACAACAAAAGCAACAGCTTACAGTTAATTGAGAATGGGAATAGTTAAGAAATCATTAAAATTCTAAGCTCGAGCTCTAAAAATTTCCATTGATAAACACTCATCTAACCCATATTGTTTCTCCTCATCTTTTTTGCAGTTGCCAATCTCAAGCTACGCATGCCAACTTCAGCAAAAAGTAAACAATAAGTAAGTAAATGACTTTTTAGAGTAAACAAAAGACTCAAGAAACGTATCCGCGTACAGGGCCCAGCCTTAAATAAACACTTAATTTAAAATGTAACGCCAAAAAAAGCCACTTGGCGCTTAGTCAAGATCCACAAAACCCAACAACAATAAAAACAAAGCAAGAAATACCCCGAAAAATATATATATTTATGTACTCGTAAAAATTATCAACTCACGCACACCGAGCAAATTATGCACAGAATTTTAAACAATTGAAAAGATTGTTAAGAAGAGGTTGGCAGGCCAAAAAAAAAGTGCGGCACAAAAACTGCTAAGTACTTTCATAAACAAATAACGATGAATAACAGAGAGAGAAAGAGAGGGAGAGAGAGAGAGAGAGAAACCGAAGATCAGGCCTAGAACCGTTCCTGTGGGCAACCACTTGACACTTTAAGTTGAAGTTCTTAGTTTCGAATGAATTTCATAGTCGGCTGCTTATTGTGCAAATGACTAAGAGTTATATAAACATGCGTATTTCCATCTAATTAGGCGTTAATTGCTAAAATCAATGTACATCATCAACTACAACAAAAAATTTACGAGTATTTTGCTAAATTGGCCACAGCAGCCAAAAAAAGAAAAAAATGGTAAAGGAAGAGAAAATGTTCGCGACAGGCAAACAATTTATAAGACTTCAATTAGCGTTATAACGGTACTGAGGTCTGAACATTTAAGGCAAGTTAACACCTCAACGCATCTTGTTGGCTGATTCTTTATTTCTCGCTCGTTGCTTCAGGACCTGCAAAAAGCCGCTTAAATCAGCAGCTCAATCAATCAGACGAAAGGTTCTGTTCCAAAAAATTAAGTATATTTCTTTTTCTTCAAAATGGCAACGCTTCTCTGTCATTGACGTTGACAACGATGGCTTCTTGGGAGCACAGTGGTTCAACGATAGAAAAAAAGAGTTAATATTAGTAAGAAAGTTAGTTTAATCTTTTGTAGAGTTTTCTGTAACAAACTGGATTAAAACCAAACTAGTTAAGTTTAAAACAAACAAAAAATACCTAAACTTTGCCACACTGTGCGCAGAAATGACAAATGTAAATGTTGGCGGGCAAGCAAAACCAAAAAAAAGCAATGAATTTATTTTACCTTACTTTACTTGATTTTTTCGTTTTGCGTCGGCAATATGCTTAAATAAATTTGAACAACTCTTTTCTCGGCTGGCTCTCAACGCACGTCAGCGCCATGTTCTGATCTTTGTGGCAGATACTGAAAACTGAATTGGAACGTTTCTACAGTTCTTCGGGAATATAAAGAATAAAGAGTATAGTGTAAAGGTAGCCGCAGCTCCCGACTTAATGCAGTCCTCTTAAAATGCATTTTTGATTGCATTTCATTAGGTTTACTCCTTCTACGCCTTTTTCTTTTTTGTTTGTATATGTTTTTGTTTTTTTTTGGCAAGTTTTGGTTGCTGTCGGTTTGCTTGTTTCGGGGCATTTCAAAAATTTATGCACACTTCGCTGCCATTTTGAGGTTGTTAATTTTTTTCTGTATTTTGTTGTTTTTGGCTTTCGTTTCATTTGTTGTTGCTGCTGCTGCTGCTGCTGTTCTTTTGCTTCATTTCTTACCTTTTTGGCATTTTTAACAAGCGCCGTCAAAAAGGAAGTTTGTTTTTTTTCCCTTAATTTTTGTCTTATATTTTTTTCTCGTTTTTTTTTTTTTTTTTTTTTTGTTGAAAGTGCGCATAAAGAAAAGCAACTGTGGCGGCAACGAAATAAATAAAATAAATATACACTTAAAGCCATGTGCAAAAAATAAAATATATTCTTCTTTTTTAATACACTTTGTTAGAGTATAACGAGTGTGTTACGCAGTTTGTTACATGTATTATAACTATAAAATGATATAAATTCAACAATAATAAAGTTAACAAATTAAAAAAAATTTTAGATTTTAAATTAAACAACTTTTGAAGTGTATTAAAAAGTTTCATTGATTGAAATATTTCTTGCATGTTGATTTTGTTGTTTCGTTTATTGTTTTTGTTGTCGAATTCTTGTTGCCGCACCTTTTTGTCATCGTGCCATGAATCATATATACATATGTATGTAAATACAATCCGCATATATATGTATATACCATATAAGAAAACATGCGTGTTCCACTTTAAAAGCCAAATGTACATATATGTAATTCTGTTAATCGCAATCGTACATTTCCAATACAATTCTTTTATAATCCGTATTTGCCGTTTTTGGGTCTCCCATAATCATGTTTTTACCATAATAGGATTACGAAACAGCAAAAAAAAAAAAAAATAACTGCAATGAATCACTCTAAAAAGAAATAACAAAAATAAAACACAAAGCTCACAAAGTTTTTGACACTTTCAAGCTTTAAACTGCGGCTTCAATTAGGTTGATATACATATTAATATTTAATATACACCCCAAATACATATGCAATACAAATGAAGTATTATATATGTATTTAATCTATATGTAAATGCGCTAAACAAATTTTGTTCAAGTATTTTTTTTTCTCCGTCTGTCTAAAAATTTGTTTATAAAACGCTGCTGAACTTTTTGTTGTGTGTTTGGATTGGTTTTAATTTCGGTTTTCAGTGTGAAGGTCAAAGTCAAGGCGACAAAAAAATAAATAATAATGCTGATTTCGATAACAAGTCAAATGCGAGCATGAGCTGTGAATGTGACGCCATGTTTAGAAACAAAACCTTACTTCACATGATGACTAACTATGTTAAACTCTGATTGTAAGTGAATATCATTCATTAAATAAGTGATATATTTTAGTTAGTCTTTTTTTTGTGCTGACTAACTTGAAACTTCTTCTTGGCTAATAAATGGCAACATTAAGCAAGAGTTTCGCGCAGACAAGTTCTAAATTATTTCTATGCTAAAAGTGAAATGTGACCAAACCACTTTTTTTTCAACTTCTGACTTCAACACGAACTCGCTAGTTGTACTCTATCTTTATGATCATTATCATTATCTTCATCATCTTGTGTTTCTCTCTTGTGCTTGGCAGTAGTCTGCAATTTACTTTCAATGCTGGCTTCTAGGCATTGTGTTGTTGTTGCTGTTGTTGTGGCTTTCTTCTTTTGTGGCTTTTGCACTTGTTGCTGCTGCTGTTGCTGCTGCTGCTGCTGCTGTCAGCGTCTAGTCAACACTTGGCAATGCTGTTGCACGTTGCCTGTGTGTCTGGTTTGTTGCATGTTGGCATGCTGCTGCTGGCAACTTGGTATGCAATTTGCAATAGTTGCGCTTGCGCAATTCAAATGCACAAACACACACACACACACACACACACACACACACATACACCTGAGCCGAACAAGATCGCGTAATAACTTAGTCAGCATCAGCAGCACCAGCAACAACAACAACAACAAGAGCAGTTACGTTGTCCAAGACGGAAGACGGAAGATGTGGCAACCAGGCCGAAAAACCGGAAAAACGACACGCATTGAGTGCTTACTCTCCCCCTGTACCCCCTGTACCACCGCCTTCTCCTACCCCCCACTGATTCTAGGCGTTGATAACTTTTGGTTTTTGTCAATATTTATTACCATAACTCAACTGTGTTTGGCTCAATTGAAATGGAAACCTCTCTCTCTCTCTCTCTCTCTCTCTCTCTCTCTGTTTCTCTATCTGCTTGTTTCGTAAGCATCTTAATTGCATTTATTATGATTGACACTGACAAATCAGCAAAAAAGAATAGAAACAAACTAACATCAAATGTCAGCTTTATGTAAGCAACAAATTGAAAAACAATTAACAATCTATTAAACCAAATTTAAAACAATATCAATAGACACAAAAACCAACACACACACACATACACACAGACACACACATTGCGTCGAAAAGGAAGAGATGGAAAAACTAAAACAAATGCCCAACTGTTACGTTCAGTGACCAGGTTGGTGGGTTCAATGTGCTTTACCTGTCCTCTCTGTGGTCAGGTACTTAGGTTAGCAGCAGCAACTGGCAGCTTCTAGAACTGGTAACTGAACAGCTAACAGCTAACAGCAACCACCAGTAAGTAACCAGTCAGCCCTTGCCCTGTCTTGTCCAGTGCCCAGTGCATAGGCCAAGTAGCATTTTTGCATACCATTTGCCAGGGAAGCGAATGCGACGTTCGTATCTTTTTGTGAAATGTTTGCTATCAAGTGTAATCACAGAATTGTGTACAGTTAGCTAAGTGTTAAAGAAACAGTTTTCATTTAGAATTCCCAAAACGGTTCTAGCCCGCCATTCATTAAATCACTTTGAGACTTTTTGCTTCTGATTAGCAGCTTGAGCTTAAGCTGACCCGACTGCAATTCTTGCAACAAAGTTGCAGGCTGTTTTATTGTACATAGCTTCTTATCAACTCGAAGTAAACTTTGCTAAAATTGTTTTAGCAATTAGTAAATGTTGAAAATATGCGCATTTCAAATGAAATTTGTCTAAACCAAAAAGAATTGCGTAAAGTGCGCAATTTATTTTGAGAATAAACAGAAGTGAATTGATGGCCATTTCCATACACTATAAAAAATATTTGTACTATATATTCTATCTTTATATTTAAAGAGGTTTTAGTATACGACATTTGTTGTTGCATTTGCCACCAAAAAGTTTCACTTTCATTATCAGTAAGTTGGCTCGGCTATTTTGATAAGAGTTACTGACTGCAGCGACTGCGTTTGCAATACAGCATGGATAAGGTGTAGTCGTGGGGGGTGGAAATGAGTTCCCGAAAAGCGAAATTTTTTATTGTGTCATAGCTTTTTATATACACAAACACATACATATATAATACTTATACCCGTATGCTATATTTCTATGCCACATGGAAGTGGCGCAATAAAAAAAAGTTGAGACTCTAACAAACACACAGAAAAAACACTAATCAAGAAACACCCCAATACAAAAAAACTGCGAATATTTTGGCTGACATTGAAATTGTCGACAGCAACAAAAACAACACAAACATAATAAAAGCAAGCTACAGATACGAAACAAATGAGATTTGGCCAAACTGTTTTAATATTTGCTTCTGCTTTTGCTTTCCTTTCACATTATGTGCAGTTTCTAGAAAACACTACATTTATAATGAGATCATCATGAATATATGCAAATGCTAACAGATTTTATTGTATATGTGATTATAACTTAGAACTTTACACAAACTCATTATTAAATGCTAATTTGAATACCTTTCTTCGTTACCAAGCATTCAAAATTGTTTGGAATCAAGTTCAAGTGCAATTTTTTCCTATATTTAGTTCGCATAGAAAACATCTAATCAGTCAACCTTGAACACTTATCAATTAAGCAAAAAATTATTGCCAAAAAAAAAAGGTTGCTTGCAACGATTTCTTATTATATTTTTGATACGTGCTGTACAAAATAAGTATATAATGCATATATGTATCTGTATCTGTAGGCTGCGTTTTGTTGACGCTCTGCTCGCTCTACACATATGTATGTATATGTATATGTATGTGTGTGTGTGCATAAACTGATAAGCCGCTGTCTCTGCTGCTTTTGCTGCTGCTGCTGCTGCCTTTTAGTATTTACTGTGTACGCGTTTTTAATTACTTTTGTGTGCTACAAGTTTTTTGTATTGCGCTTTTTGCAGTCTGCGTTTCGATTTGTGCGCTCTTAGTTCGATTTTAATGTCCATTGAGACAACTTGAGCGGTTTGTTCTCAAAAGAACGCATGTAAATTTGCTTTAGTGTGTGCTTGCCGGTAAATAAATATAAAACTTAATTTTGGTATGCGCATAAGAAAATCAATTTCAATTGTGTATAGTATAAAATTTATAAAATATTTTGTTGCCTATCCGAAAGGCGCTTCTGTTATGCAAACTTTGACTGCAAGTGAAAACTTGTATGTGCATTAATATATATAAAGGAAAGCTTAGGCTGAGATTATAGCTTATAGTAGTCTAGGCTAGGTTAGATTTTTACTGAACTGTGAAACGATTTCTAATAATATTAATTTACTTTTAGATAACACTGCCATATTGCAACAAAGAAGAAACTGACTACAGCCACAACAATAACAAGAACAACAACCAAAACTACCTCGCTTGCTGTCCAAGCACAACATTTCAAACACACACACAAACACACATACACACTCGCCAAACAAACACTCTTAATTAAAAGTGATTGCTGCTGTGAATCAAAAGAACAAATTAAAAAATTCAACGTTAATTTTCCAATGTAGCTTCGACTCCAAAAAAAAAAAAGAAAATGGAACAACAAATTTCCCAGCAACATTAAGAAAATCAGAAAAAACTAGAGCTGAACTTTTAAATAGGCTGCAAAAACAGCAGAGAAGTCAAGCGGTCTCAAACATCACGTATACGCCACATTGTGCAGCAGAATGAAAAGCTTAAGCGATGTCGAGGCGCCACCAGCGCCCCCAACAGAGACAACAACAAATGGCCAACAGAAGCAACAACCACAGCAGCAAAAGCCAAGCAACGGACATGCCAACGGGAATGGCTATCATCAGAATGGAGGCGGTCGAAGGGATTCAACACAGGCATTTACTCCACTCCTAGCACAGCACAACAGCACGAATGGTGTCGGCGGGGAGGGTGCGGGTGCGGGTGCGGGTGAGGCGCTGGTCACGCCCACAACACTGTACGAGAGCACGCCAAGCAACAACAACGAATGGAAGGCATCGGTGGACATCAACAACCTGAAGAACGGTCTGCTCAGCAACAGCAACAACAACGGCAATGGTCACAACGGTCACAACGGGCACAGTCTGCGCGAGAAGTATGCGCACGAGCAGGCGCCGCTAACTGGCGGCTACAAGCTGCCAGCACGCGGCAGCGAATCCGAGGAGTCCGATTTCGATTCGGATCTGAATGGTGGCGGCGACGATGGCGCCAACTGTGGCCTGTTTGGCTGTCGGCCACGTTGGGCACGTCGCTTTGCCTCGACGCACGTGTTCATGGTGGTGTTCCTGCTGGCGTACATACTCCAGGGCATGTACATGACGTACTTCGTCTCTGTGATCACGACCATCGAGAAGCTCTTCCAGATCAAATCGAAGACGACGGGCTTTCTGCTCAGTGCCAGCGAGATGGGTCAGATCAGCACGGCCATGCTGCTCACCTATTTTGCGGGTCGTGGTCATCGTCCACGTTGGATTGCCTGCGGCATGGTGCTCTTCTCCATTGCGGCCTTTGCCTGCGCCCTGCCGCACTTCATCTTCGGCGAGCAGCTGATGCAGTCCAGCGTCTTTCTGCAGCCGTCGGGCTCATCTTCAATGTCATCGTCGCTGTGGAGCAATGCCACAAATCCGAATCTCTGCCAGCTGGGCGGCAATGGCACACTGGCGGGCAGCGAATGCAACGAGCAGCGTCAACTGGAGCAGGCCTCCCACACCAAGATCACGGTGATTGTGCTCTGCATCTTCTTTGGCAGCCTGCTCAGCTCCGGCATTGGCCAGACGGCTGTCGCCACACTGGGCATACCCTACATCGATGACAATGTGGGCAGCAAACAGTCGCCCATGTATATGGCCGTCACCATTGGCATGCGCATCCTGGGTCCGGCCTCGGGTTTCATAGTGGGCAGCTTTTGTACGCGCTGGTATGTGAACTTTGCCAATCCCGGTTTCGATGCCAGCGATCCACGCTGGATTGGTGCCTGGTGGCTTGGCCCAGTGGCCATTGGCACCCTCATGCTGCTCGCCTCCATTGCCATGTTCTCGTTCCCCAAACAGCTGCGCGGCAAGCAGCAAACGCAGGCAACGGCTGCCGCAGCAGCCAACCCAGCGCCAGAGCTGGAGGAGAAGCCCAAACTGAAGGGTAAGCGAAAACAACAATATATAGTTTAAATAAAAAAAATTAATTGGGAAAAAGTACAATACTTAAAGCTTAAGGACTGCGTATCAACTATTGATTAGTTTGTATGAAAAGTGGGTCAAATAGTAATTTTAGCAATTTTCAAAAAATCATAAAAAAAAATACATGCAAAGAGATTTTTGAAAAAATTTACTTTTTGCATCGAAACAATTTTTGTTTAAGCCCGGGGAAAAAAGTTTCAAAATAGACTTTTACAAGAATTGAAAATTTTCAATGGGTACTTAATGGGTTAAGAAGAGTATTGTATCATTCCACCGGAAATTTAAATGACCTTTCCATTGATACCAAACTTTTTATAAAGTAAGTTTTAAATTTGAGTAGATTTTACCTTAAAGTTGTCAAGTTCTATACTCACCTCTTAATCGTTTTCCAGACTTCCCCAAGACAGTGCGTCGTCAGCTTAGCAATGATATACTCATGTTCCGTACGGCCTCGTGTGTGTTTCATCTGCTGCCCATTGCTGGCTTGTATACGTTCCTGCCCAAGTATCTGGAGACACAGTTTCGGCTGGCCACCTACGATGCGAACATGATAGCCGCCTTCTGTGGCATCCTGGTCATGGGCATTGGCATTGTAATCTCAGGTCTATTCATATTGAAGCGCAAGCCAACGGCTCGAGGAGTTGCTGCCTGGATTGCATTCACGGCACTCGTCTACTCCGCCGGCATGATTATACTCATGTTCATTGGCTGCAGCACCAACGATTTTGCCGGCTACAAGGCAGGCGACAGCAACAGGTGAGTTGGAATTGCAAGCTGAAAACTTAAAAAACTTGATTATTGTTTTTGTAGTCCCGCCATGATAGAGCCAGCTTGCAGCACCGTACACAACTGTACCTGTGATAAGGAGAATTTCGCGCCCATCTGTGGCACCGATGGCAAAATGTACATCTCGGCCTGCCATGCGGGATGCAGCAGCTCCATGCTGCGTGCCAGCGACAATCGCACACTCTACTCCGACTGTGCATGCATTCCAAATGGTAAATGAATCCAGAAGTTTTTGGAATAACCTTTAATCACTGTTGACTTATTTTCTTTTCTCTTATCATTTCAGTTGCTGAAGCAGTCAATGGTTACTGTGATAATAACTGCAAGAACTTCATCTACTTTATATTGATTTTTGCCATTTGCGTATTTATGCATTCCACCTCCGAGGTGGGCAGCATGCTGCTCGTCATGCGCTGTACACATCCTAAAGGTATGTACATATATACCATATATGCAATAAATCATCGATTTCAATAAAATAACTAACACGCACTTCTCGATTCATCAGATAAAGCCATGGCAATGGGTGTCATACAGTCGGCCATTGGCCTCTTTGGTAATGTTCCTTGTCCGATCATCTATGGCGCTGTTGTGGACTCCGCCTGTCTCATCTGGAAGTCAGTGTGTGGCAAACATGGCGCTTGTTCGCTCTACGATGCGGATACCTTCAGGCAATACTTTTTGGGTGGGTTGGAAAAGATCTTTCAACTACAATTTCTTTATTAAAAACTCTTTTTTCTTTCAGGCATTACGGCTGGCATTATGTTTTTAGCATTTCTCATGGATCTGGTCGTGTGGCGCAAGGCACATCGCATAGAAATTGCACCAGATCAGCAGGAGGGGGCAGCTGGTGCGCCTGCCACTCGATTGGATGTTTCCGAGTCCAAGCAACCCATAGCGCCGCCACCGGATACGACGGTCTAAACCAACAAGAAACAAAAAAGAAAACTACTTCGAAGCAAATAGAAATGCACACACATTGCAAGATTTCCAATAAATGTTTACCTTAATTGTTAATTAGTTATCATTTTGTCTAGTTGTTTAGCCTAGTGCAAGAGTTATGTATTTAGTTAAGTGGCAAATTTTTTTGGACTCAAAATGAGACGAGCCCAGAAAACCTCATTTAAAATTATAATGCGCTCATACATAAAATACGTTCGTACATGTTTGTATGTTAATGTGTATTCTTCGTGTAAATCTCAACGTTATAGAAATAATACTAATTGTCTATCTACATCTATGTAGAGTTACATCATAAAGTAATTTTACAATTAATTTACATATGCGACCATAATATACAAGTTAAATCCTATATGTAAAACGGCAAAAAAAAAAAAAAGATTATATACACAAATATGTTTTTATGTATGCATCTTTATATACATAAAAATATTAACTATACATTTAATATATAATTGCAACCTATCTGTGGTAGTTAAATTTTAGTTAAAATTCAAAATAAATGTATAAGTTTGTCATATAAAGAAATACGAAAAGAAATTAATGGAAATATAACTTATGTTAAAAGCGTAACAATTGTTTTAATTAAATAATACATTTAATGCAAGGACTCAAAAAAAAACAAATTTCAAATTACTTATCGCGCCAACGTGAATTTGACTGTTGCTATGCTTATCGATATTAAAATCCATCGATTGCTTTTTCGCAATGTAAGCGTTAACAGAATGTTTGCAGATCAATAAGCATTAACATAGTAAGCGCAGTTAAGCGAAAAAGCTTAGTTTGTTGACACTGCACAGAGGAAGCTTTTTTAGATAATAATTTGTTTACAAGCTATCAATTGGTTAACAGGGAGCAGAGCAGATACGGCTATCTTTCGAGTTTGCAAGCGTAGCATTGGTATAATGAGCATACCACTAAAGCACTTCAAAAAGGGTAAGTTGCGTCGGCTTGAATGTCACCTGAAAGACCTTGAAACACATTCACCGACATTGCAATTGATATACATGTCGAGAGAAATCTCATAGCAACTTAGATGGATGAATAACTAGTTTGCATGCGTCATCAACAGGTACGCCCAAACCAGAGCTGCCCGAAGATGGAGTCTTGCGCTTCTACCTCATGCGTTTCTGCCCGTATTCGGAACGCGCCTCTTTGGTGCTGGCAGCCAAGAAGATACCACATCACAAGATCTACATTGATTTGAGCGAGAAACCCGATTGGTATACCGATTATAGCCCACTAGGCAAGGTGCCTGCCATTCAACTGACAGCTGCAGATGGTCAGCCTGCTCTGGTGGAGTCGCTTGTCATCGCTGAGTATCTGGATGAACAGTATCCTGGTCGCCGGCTGTATCCGACAGATCCCCTGCAAAAGGCCCTGGATAAAATACTTATTGAGCGTCTGGCTCCAGCTGTCAGCGCTGTTTATCCTGTGCTATTCACCAAGAATCCACCAGCAGATGCTCTAACCAACTTTGAGAATGCCTTGGATGTCTTTGAGCAGGAGATTGGCAAACGTGGAACGCCTTATTTCGGTGGCCAACAAATTGGCATGGTGGATTATATGCTCTGGCCTTGGTTCGAGCGTTTTCCAGCGCTTAAGCTTGTGCTGCCCGAGAAATACGAGTTGGATAAAGTTCGTTTTGCAAAACTGGTAAAGTGGCACGAACTGGTTGCCCAGGATGAGGCCATTAAGCAAATCGCGCTGGATACTCAAGTTCATGCCAAGTTCATGGCCACCAGGCAGGAGGGAACACCCAACTACGATGTGGCTTTTGAGTCCTAAAAGATTATTGCAGATTGTAAAGAATCTTGTTGGATATATACAGGACTATACAGAGTAAAAAAAATATCTCATATATAATCTGTTCAAAACTGGGTTTTAAAAAACGTAAATAAATATGTTTGTTCAGTAAGTTCATCTCATAATTCCTGATTAGTTAACGTACTTTATTTATGCCAATTATTTAATAAAACTAGATGCTGCTCCTTAGGCATCCTTCACCAGCAGATTGTAGTTTGGTTTTCCAGCGCTACGCGTGCGCAGAAATTCAGCTTGGACTTCGGCTTCCATATAGAATGCCATTACGGCGGGATCACGTTTCATGCGTTCCAGCCACTGCGTCTGTGAGATATATGTATATGAATATTAATCGTTTAGTAAAAACAAACCTGTCCAACCGCTCACCAGTTGTGGAAAACGCTCCTCATCGTAGTTGTAATCCTCGCCACGCTGCAGCTTCAGCAGCTCCAGTCGCTCACACCATGGCCAGATCATGTAGTCTAGTATGCCCGTTTGTTCGCCGCCAAAGAATTCCGTGCCACGTCTACTTAGCTCCTGCTCATAGCTGTCTAGGCCACACCAGAAGGGCTCCAGATCTCCCCCGTCGGATGCTTTGAAGAAGGCGCCGAGAACGGCACCGAACCGCTCAATGAGCAGCTTCTCCTGCACCTTCTTGAGTGGATCACGCGGATAGAGTGGACGCAGTGGATACTGCTCGTCCAGGTACTCACAGATGAGCAGCGATTCGGTTAGCACCGGTGGTCCGGGCTCCCGCACCAGCTCCAGTGCCGGCACCTTGCCCTGTGGATTCTTGTCGAGCAGCCAGTCTGGTTTCTCTGTGAGATTTATGTAGATGCTGTGATAGGGTATCTGTTTGGCGTCCAGCACAAGATGCACACGCTGTGCGAACGGACAGAAGCGCATGGAGTACAGCCGTAATATTCCATCCTCGGGCACATCCGGCGTGGGTGAACCTGCAGAGCAACGAAAGGAAGTTTGCCTCAGAGGATCGGTGTCAACTACTGCCGCATACCTTTAGCCAAGTGTCTGCCGCTGCTCATGATGTGTGCGAAACAACTGGTGAATTAAACAACTGCTTCTCGACACTATATAAAGTAGTTGATCCAAGCGCCCTTCGTCTGCTGGTGTGGATTACTTCAGTGAACTTGGTGGCCGTGTATCAACGATAACCTTTGCGGCATGTGGCATACATTGCGTAATATTGACACTTGGAGCACAGTAGAACTTGACTCAGTTGAGTTGACAATTTATTACATTGTATAAAAAAACATATAATTGGCGAAAACAGATAATCAACAAAATTCTTAACTAAAAACAGTATAAAAACTGGCGCTTAGGCGAGTAGATCGTAGCTTGGATTGCCGGCCGAACGGCTGGTCCAATACTCAATATGATGTTCTGGCTTCGCGTAGAACGATTTGACTACGTCATCCTGAAGCATTACATCGATCCAAGCGCTCAGCTTAGCATAACGCTTTGCATCAAAGTTGTAGCGATCCTTGAGCGCATACTCCAGTACTGCTAGACGCTCGAACCAAGGCCAAATCATGAAGTCCACAAATCCCGGCTTGGAGCCACCAAAATAGGCTGTTCCACGCTTGGCGAGCTCTGATTCAAATACATCTATGGCGGTCCAGAAATCATCGACTGCCGCATCATGCATCAGAACCTTGTAAAAAGCACCGGTGACGGCATTGAAACGCTCAACCAGTATTTTATCTTGGGCACGCTGCAGTGCATCCTTGGGCAACAGAGGCATCTGCGGATACTTCTCATCCAGATACTCGGCAATGATCAGTGACTCAATGAGCGATGGCTGACCCTTCTCGGCAACCAACTGCAAAGCAGGCACTTTCAGCAACGGACTCACATCCACCAGCCATTCCGGTTTCTCGGTAAGATTAATAAAGACACTGTGATGCGGCAACTTCTTGGCATATAGAGCCAAATGAGCGCGCTGCGCATAGGGACAGAAGCGCATAGAGTAAAGGCGTGGCACGCCATCATCCGGCAGTGCTGGCTTTGAAGAACCTACAAAACAGAGATTGCAGTGTTATTATACCAGGGCTGCGCAAACCAAATGCCGACGATAAGATATTCATACATAGCCCGTATAAATTGTGGATATATTGAGAACTGGTTTTTCTGTTTCTAAGTTCAACGTTTTTGAAGTGCGGTGTATGCTTGATTTTTGGCAGCTTTTTTGATGACATACCTTTTGCCAAATGTTTGCCAGAACTCATTATTAGAGGTTGAAGTTTGATGCGGCCAAAGAAAGTCGTTTTGAAAATCAAAATCTTATAACTTATTTAGTCCAAGAAAAGCGTCACCTGCCAGTGAATGACAAACAGAAACTAAGAACAACAGGCAATTTCTTCTCTTCCGCTGAGTCAGACGCCATACTGCATTCAAAATGAAAGCTTTGAGAGCGCAAGCTTTTGTACTTTTTACTCACCCAACACTGTTAAGTTGTGACGCGCTTTTATTATTAATTTAAAAACGATTTCTTATGATTTTTATTATGCGATTAAAACGCTTTTTGCTACATGTATGCACGCTTACCTGTGTGCATGTATTTAGTTGTTGTGAACTACACACATACACCTTAAGTTAGTACTTTAAGAATCACTTGACTTGTAAATATGAATTATACACTTATATATATTTATGTATATTTTTTGTTTGTATATTGGGAAAATTGTTCTTTACAACTTTAAGATGTTAATTGAATTGCCAACTTCTAAGTACACACATTTAGATACGAAGTTTATTTTTTCTTTTCTCTTTGGAGACCAATTGAAAAAAAATAACTTATTCTATTTACAAAAAGGCTCAAAACTCGATTCCAAATCAGTGATATAAAAATATAAAAAATGTACGTACAAGTTGCAGCGGCAATTAATACAAAATACAAAATACGTTAAAAAACAATTCAATAAAAATAAATAAATAAAATACGCCGCACATTTTAAATTTGACAATTTTTCCGGTAAACATTAAGATTGGTTATTATTTTATCACTAATCAAAATGTTTGCCAGTTTATGACAATAAATATATATGCTTAGTTTTTAAATTGTTCAATGTTTGGATCGTTTTTAATTGCTCTTTTGTTAATTCGCGAGTGGGAGATTAAATTTAAAAACTACATAGATTTAAAAATACTACCAAGTTAAATTGTTAATCGTATGTTTTTGTTTTGTTTTTTTTGTTTTGCATCGTTGCCTGACGATTCCGATTCTAAGTTTCGTTTACAGTTTCGATTTAGTTTGTTACTCTATAAAATATGGTTTTGTCTGCTGCATTTTGATCACGGTTCTTGCTGTTTCGTATAAATATTTTATCCACTTTGTTTCTTATTTTGATTACTGGAACGACTTGATTTTTCTCGAAAAAAATGTTCATCTTATTGCTTCTCTCACTCGTGGCCTGACTGATGGTGGTCTTGTTGTTTTTTTTTTTTTTTATATTGGTGTTTGTTAAATTGGAGTTGTTGCAGCTGTCGTTCTTCTGCCCGATGTTCATTCACGGCTGCGATGAACTGGCCACCATTGCCAGACAGCCCGGCGACGTTGCCGCTGCTGTGGCGCCACCGTTCCCCTTGTTTGAGCTGCTCCGACTGCTGAGAAGGCTTTGTCCGCCCTGCCGGTTGGCATTGATGTACTTTCTGCTGGCAGTGTCTTGCATTTGGCTAACGGATGCAGTTGAGGAGCAGCTGCTGTTGTTGCTGTGAACAAGTGAACAGAGGTTCATCATATGCTCGATTAGAAGGCAGCCGCTTTAGGACACACACCCCTTCTGTTCGCCATCCTTTTTGCTATTGAACATGGCCAGCTCAATCTCTGTGTGTTGACTGTTCATGTGACGCACCCATTCCGCAGGTGTGTCAAAGGAGCTGCATAAAACGGAAAAGAGTTAATCATTGTATTCGAGGTGGATTCAAACAAAATTTACGTGGAGCAGAGATCACAGAGTAGCGTTACATGATCCATGTTGTTTTCCTGTTGCTGTGAATGCGAATGAAGAGGGATGTTAGGATGAGTTAGGGTATTGGCCAATACAGCTGATCCAACCGCACTCACCGACACTCTGCGTCGCTTCTTTGGCACATAGGTCTTCAATGCTCTCAGCGCCAGATTGCTGCTCGCTGTGGCATTACTGCTGCTGCTTCCGGGGCCACTGCTGGGTGGCTCCGCCGCATGGGTGCCCAGATGTCGCACCAGCATCTTGGTGTCGTCAAACGATTTCTGGCAGATCTCGCAGACGAGCACCTTGAAGTTGTTGTAGTCACGCAATGTGTGCTCCTCGGACTCGTCCGGTGGCGTGCTACTCGCCTCCAGCTTAACGTTGTTTATCTTAAAGTCCAGTGGCTGCTTAGGCGAAAGCGGCGCCTCCTGGCTGTGCTCGTGGTGGTTGTCGTTGGACAACGACGAAGATGTGGGATTGTTAGACCAATCAGTTGGCTCTTGTTTAATGGACAGAAAACTGTGCGGATGTTGCGGCGGTGTGGCCAGACGAGGCGCCACTGATACCTCATAGGACTTGACCACATGCTCATAGTGCGGACCATCGAAATACTCATGAGCGGGAGCTGTAAGGATTTTGGAATTTAAAAAGAGTTTCACATTGTCTGCATACCGAAACTTTTACCTCTCTCACACGAACGCTCCCGACGCAGTCGTCTCTCATAGACCAAGCCCACATCATCACGTTCCCGATCACATAGCGGTTCCTCTCGATCTCGTTCATATTCCGAGCGGCGTAGCGTTGAATCCGCAGATTCGTTTGAAGGTGCAGCCAGCGGGCAACTGTTGCATCCAACCTCTGTGCAGATGGACATGCTAGATGGTGGTGGAGGTGCTGGTGCAGCCACAGTGCTTGCCCCTGTTGACTGGGGCAGACTTTCGACTTGTGTGGCTGCTGCATAGCAACACTTATCCTCTGGATCAATGGCCACCTCCTTGTTGATGGAAATGCCATGAAGCTTGCTGCTGCTGGCGACACTCAGTAGACCCGTGTGTGTGGCTATTTTTGGTGACTTGACAATCACTGGACTATCTTTTGGCATTACGGAAGCGCCCAAGCCGCGAAACTGCTGCTGATGATGATGATGTAGATGCTGATGCTGATTCTGATGCTGTGGCGGCTGATGCGAGTGCGTATGAAGATGATCCAACGTGTAACGTGCCGATCCGCTGCTGCTGCTGCCGGGCTTATTGCTGTACATATCAGCGGAAAGCTGTGTTGACATCGGCGGCGGTGGCGCCAAGGATGAACGCGTGCCATTTGAGACATACATCGCACTTGTCTCACGCTGATGATGCTGATGGTGGCCGTGTGAAGAGCTACTGCCGCCACCACTGGAAGAGCCGGTGCGACAAAGACCGCGTATCTTAAGTATCTCGCCGCCACGCAACACCTCGTTCAGTATGTCGTTGGAGACGGTTGCCTCGCCACTGTACATGTACTGAACAAGTATCTGTATGGCACGATGGCTAAGATCGGGCGGAAGCACAATATAGAGGACGCCGTTGGGCGCTGTTATTGGCGCTGTCTCGAACATGGTGGCAAAGAACTGGCTGCAGGAGCTCAATATGAATTTGTGTGCCGATATGCCCACAGTCGGTATATCCGAATTGATGGCACTATTGCTATACGAACTGTATAGCATAACGTCGGCAAACTTTTCATTCCTTAGAAAAGAGTGTGAGGGAGTGAATAAAGTTAAAATGAAATGTTCACCGTCAACTTCAAGCATTTACTTACTTATAGAGCGTGGCAATGGAAGTGTTCAAAAAGGACAAGTGCGAGTCCCATTTTAAATGGTAGTTTTCGGCAGCCATATTTAAGGCCGCGTTGCGTTAGTTTAACGCCTTGAATGCAACTGCCGACTCCTCCTGCTGTGTACATGAAAGCAAAATCAATAATAAAATCGATAAGTGGCGCGCAAAACTGAAAGTCGTATCAAGTTAACGTTTCACAGCACTGAAAACGCGCATACCTATCGGCCATACCTATCGAACTATCAATTCGTGTTTGTTTTGATGCACTCTGCATGCAAAAGTATTGTTTATATGTTTAATAATGTCCACAAGTTCTGAATTTGATAATCGCCTCATTGAGCTAGTGCGCGCCAATCCCAGCCTATACGAGCAGGATCTGCGTCGAGCACCCTACTATTCACACAGGAAAAAGAAAACGGAACTGTGGTGCAGCATTGCAACCTCCCTACAAACAGACGGTAAGAAAATTCTGGATCTTGTTTACAATAAATGCTGACAATTTGTTTTTAACTAACAGTAAGTACATGCATAACTCGCTGGAATTATATAAGAGAAAGGCTGCGAAGTGAACTGCACAAGCCAAACTCCGATTGGAGTCTGTTGCCAAAACTGCACTTTATTGGTCAACATAAGACCGGAAGCAAAAGCAGCAGCAGCAATCACCACAAAGAACGCCAACAGTCGAACGCAGTGAATCCTGTAAGTTGGTGTGCCCTCAGCCCCGGCCAACTAATTGTGCATACTGAGGAGGATGAGGACGATGCGCTGCAGGAAGCTATGGATGAGCAGCATGTAGCCGCCGCACCAATACAACCGCCTGCAACAACAGCAGCACCTTCAACTGGCGATGAGCCCATGAAACGCATTGAGGCATTGCTCCAAGGTTTGGGCGCGAATCGCTTAAAGGCAGAAAAGAAAATACTTGCCTATTTGTGCAAATGCAATTTGCGTGCCCTCAACGAGGAAGAAATCGATGATATATTTGTTTAAGCAACTTCCCAAAAGAAAAAAAAAAGCACTGATTATTTTAAATAATGAAATGGATTTTTGGGTTTGTCGCAAAAATTGAAGTCGGAAGCCAAAAACCACCAACTCCTACTATGACGCAGTTAGTTGAAGGCGCTTGTTGTTGTTGCCGTCGCCTTTTTGGTCAAAGAGTGCGCGCGCAAGCAATAACATGTCCAATAACCATGTCTGGCGCTGTGTGGGAGGTGCGGGTGGTCGCTTTACAATACGGGGTAGACGACGCCAAACAAGGCATTTAGTTTATTAATTTTGATGACTCCTGTCCTGCCATAAGACACATACACACTACACTAATGCCCACCCCTATCGACCCGTTAACATCCCCCTGCCACTTCTCGCTACTCTACTATACTAGCTAATATGAGCTACTACTATTGCATACTCCGTGCTTGCCGCCACCTTTCTAAAGTTGCTGGTGGGGTATGTAGCCTGTAGTAGCTGTAGAGCACATTAACACCACATTATCGATTGATTTTGGGCAAAAAGCACGCACAAAAATCGATAAGCATGCAAAGGCAATGCAAAATAATACATACTGTTCGAATGTTATACGGTTGATAAGCGTAGTTTTCACAATCAATTTAACTTTGTTGACTTCCGTTTATTTATTGCTAATAAAAGTTTTTAAAAAATACGCGCCTAAATCTCAAATGCATGTGGTTGAGTGTGTATATTTAATATATATATATTGAATTATGATTCACCTTTGTTTTCTTTCCTTTATGTTTTTATACTTGTAACGGTTAAATCCGAATATTTACAAGATGCTTTCCTGTTATCTTCGCGATTTATTTGTTATTGTTATTTCTGCTTTACAACATTTATTTGGGCACACACAAACGCACGACGGTAACTGCAAACAGCGCAGCGCGTCCAAAGCTTTCGCTTGTCAGCGTACTAATGACCACGGAATAGGACTTCGAAGCTGGTCCTGTCTACCACAGACAAAGGGCCCGCGAGAGACAAAGCGAGAACTGAGTAAACGAGTGCCCGACAGAGAGAGAGAGAGAGAGAGAGAGCGCGCGCCTGCACTCACGTGCGCATTGTTATTGTTGTGGTTGATTTGAAGTTACATATACACACGCACACATGTACATGTATATGCATTCACAAGAGGAACGCGCGTAAATTGATTTTCTTTTATCGATTTTACGGCTGCTGCCCGTTACTTTTAATTTAGTTGCGGCTGCGCCTCGTCTGCAATTGTTTCACTTGCTTCTTGTGGCAATTCATTCACAATTTCCTCGTCTGCAATTGTTTCACTTGCTTCTTGTGGCAATTCATTCACAATTTCCTCGTCTGCAATTGTTCGACGTTCTTGTGCCAAAGTTTTGTTTATTTCCTCCTTTTCCAGCTGCATTTGTGTTGCTGTTGATGTATCCTGTTTGAACAACTCTCTCAGGAACATTGTGGCATAAACTGCTGTAGGCAATGTAAAGTCTAGCAATAATGCTGTATACTTGCCTTCTGACTCAGAAGGCTCCGGTGTTGTTTGAATGTTTTTCAATTGCTCCCAATCGGACGCTATTAACGTGTCTTCGGGCGTACTATATCGACGAAAACTCCATGTCAAATCGTTGGTTTCTATGAGCAATTTTCGATATGCGCCACCCAGCGCATAGGTTTTCTCCTTGTGCCGCAGAAGCTCCGACGTTAAACCCACCTCGGCAAGCATTTCCTCATACCAAGCAGCACATTCATTGTTGGGATATGTTATATCGTATCCTGGCAAAGGCATTACTACATCTGACAGCTTGTATTTACCGCCTACAATATCCTCAGCTGTAAGTGGTCTCACTTTGCGTTTAAAGATTGACTCCTCTTCCAGCAAACTCTCTGCTTCCGCGTCCAAGTCATCCTCAACAACATCTTCAGTGTCAGCCACAGGTTCTTCTGTGATATTGTCTTCCTCGACATAAACCAAGTCACCCGGTATTAACTTTAGGCCAAACTCCTTGATGCGACGCGATGCAATGCGATTAAAGACCAGACTCTGATATGCGTGAGGATATAGGAGTAGCATATTGCGTGGTATGCGACGCAAAGCAGCTGCATAATCATTCTCGCCATATGTGGCCAGGCCATCCAGCAATTTTTTCTCAATAAACTTGTTGTTGTAGAACTTGGCAGCGGCAGCAGCCGAATCACGATCCTGCCACCAGGACTCGCGTATGGCGCGCATAAATTCCACATCGTTGTCACGGGGCTTAAGTATTAGTTCACAGGCCAGTTTATAGTCACGTTTTAGCAGTGCCACGCCCACTTCATAGGTGGGCACACTGGCGCTATTGCCAAAACGCTGCAAGCCATAATAGTTGATAAAGCCGCGCTCCTTCAGTGATTGCAATGCAAGCTCAATGTTCTCCCGCGACTCTGTAATGTGACGCAATGCAATGCGAAAACGATTGCCCTTTGAGATCGCCCAGTTTCAGTGTGTTGGGGCTAAAGCTAAAGTTGCCAATGTAAACGTTGTGCATGCCCCGAACAGCATTGGCTATTGCCTCAGGTGTGCGACGCTTGATGCTGAAGCGCTGTGTAGTTTTGGCTCGTTTATCTTTTGTGCCGCAGTAATTCACCTGGGAGGCACGCAGCCTGAAAAAAAAAAGGTTTGTTTGAGATTTAGGACTCAACTACATCTTCAATGCTTACGTTAACCGATTGGCTATCGTTGCGGCAACCTCGCTCGTGTCAATATTCGTTTTATGCACCAAAAAGGTAACAAAATCATGTGGAAAGCCCCAGCGATTGTCAGCTAAGCAATGTAAACACAAGTTAGGGATGTCGTAGATAAGAAAAACATCGTACTTACAGCGTCCTGGCTTTGGCTTCAATATGCGTATGATTTTCTTTTCTTCGGTCTCGGCATTCGGCACCTGTTGATCTGCCTTGTCCAGCGTTTTGGATACCAATTTACCCTTGTATAGCTGTTTGATTAAATTATGAATTTGCGTGCGCTGCTCCTTATCCAAGCTGGTGACATTGACATCCACATTCTGTTCATTTTTGGGATCATATTTGGCTGTTGATAAATCAGCTATTTGTTGCCAAACATTTTCGTCAATTACAGTCACCAGTTTTTCACGCCATTCGTCCAATTGCGACTGATCCACAGCTAAGTAAACACTAACAGTATTATCAATTTTGGATTAAGTGTGGCTACATACGTTCAATTTCCACTTTTGGCACTTTAGTGTCGTTTAACTGCAACACGTGTCCTTCAGTGTCGATTTCGTTGACATGAAAATCGGAGAAGCGGGATTTTATTATGCCTGTAAAGCCAGCTATGTTCGCATTTGTAAATTCCGTAATGCCAACTTGATTCTCGAGGAGCGTGCACTTTTGCTGCGGACCTCTGTAATGAAAGCCGGGTATATAAAAAAAAAACAACATGCATGTACAGAACTCTTTAACTTAACCTGTTGCTGGGCTGTTTGGGACCATCGTCATTTCTACGCCTTGAATAGTCCTTTTTCTGACCACGCCAGTTATTTTTATTATATGGTCTGGATTGGAAATTCCTACGTCCTCGTCCGCCGCGATCTTTTCCCATTTTTAATAAATTTTAAGAACGTTTTCTTGTGTTTCTTGTTCTTTAATAATATCGATATATCTACAAAAGCACGTTGCAACTACATGGCCATTCACATGTGCACGCAGTAAAGTATCGATGCTGTCATCGATAGTTTGATTGCAAAACTTTGTTATAAAATAAAAATTACTCATAAAAGAATCAACTCATTTTTTAAAATTACACTCAATAAGTGCTATTAAATTGTGATAAAAAGTAAAAAAAAATGCTGCCACAAATAAGTGCTGAAGAAAACATTCCGCAGGTGGGAAGAAAGGTGTACATAAATCCAAATTTTCAGGGACAAGTAGCCACTACGTTGCAGCTTCAAGGTCGAGTTAATGCTAATGCGCTTCAGTCATGGGATCGTCCAGCCATACACATAAATCCCCAGTTTCTGCAACGTCAGCGTGAGCTGCAGCTGCAACAGCAACGACAACAAGAGCGGGATTTTCAGCTGCAACAGCTACAACAACAGCTGCTACACCTACAACAACAGCAACAACAGCACAATATTGCGTATTCCCAACAAAGTGAAGCGACGCCACCACCAGCTAAGATCATAAGCAAGGCCAGCACCTGCCTTGTGCGCAAACAACCAGTCAAGTCCAAGTCAACAATATGCCCTCAGCCACCATTAGTTAGCATTTCCAAGCGTAAACTTGTCCGACAGGGCGCTAGCATACCACCAACATCGATAGCTTCTCCTGCCAAACGCACCAAATATAAATTGGTGCGTGCTATCTCCCTAAACACTAACAGCAGCACACCACTTGTCAAGAAAAAACGATCGCGCGACTTTGTTGCCCGCTATGCACTAAAACGCACAAATGATCCAGTCACTGGCAAAAGGTTAGGGTAAGTATCTTGGCCAACGCTTCCAATTCTTACTTTTATCTCCCTTTTATTTACAGCTTAATATCGCATATGGTGAAACCGAGCGTAAACAAATCCATAAGCATGGTCAGCATACATGGTGTTATGTACAAAAAGACGTCGAAAAATAAGCTGACCAAGCTCAATGCCAGCGGAGTATCAAAAACGACAGTACAGCCGCTGGCAAACAATTCCAACGGCCGCACACTGTTTGTGCGTGGCACCAAATTCGTTTTGGATCCGTTGGGCTGTCGTTTAACACGCTGCCAGACACATAGTCCACAACGGAGCGTTAACAAGAGTCTGTGTCGCCGCATCGATATTGGCGGCTTAACATATGTGTCTTCACCAAAGGCACAGAACGTCTTCATACGCACCACGAATCATGTGGCACGAGCACATCTTATAACTGCCAAACAGCGTAGTTTGCAGCTTCTAAATCGTTCACTGGTGAAGACAAATGTGCCATGCGCCATCTTTCAACGGCTGGGCAAGTGTGCAGCTCATAGTCGTGGAAAGTGCCGACGGTTGCATGACACGCGCCAGGTTGCCATCTGTCCAAGGTCTGTAAATGTTTATTATTTAACATAGACATTAACTTCTCATTACTTCATTTGCAGTTTTCTGCGCGGTGAGTGCACCAAAATTGATTGCCTACTCTCACACAATGTGACTCTGGAGAAGATGCCCGTTTGTCGATACTTTTTAAAAGGCATTTGTGTGCGCGAAGATTGCCCATATCTGCATAAAAAGCTAAGCCGCAAGGCGGAGATTTGCATTGACTTCCTACGAGGCTATTGTGCGCGCGCCGCTGATGTAAGTTGTGTGTTAAATCCAGCTATTATTGTTATTAACTCCTCTGCCATTTTAAGTGCAATATGCGCCATGAGTTTGTGTGTCCGGAATTTGCACGCTTGGGCAAATGTGAGCTGACCAACTGCAACTACTGCAAGCAAATAAAGAAACCAGCAGTGAGGACAAAGCCCAAACCCAAAACCAAAGTCCCCATCCCCGCTGTGCAAAGCCCAGCCGAAGAAGTTGCCAGCAGCTCACGCTATTTCAAGTGCAAAAGTGATAAGTATCTGTCGAAAGAGCCTAGCCCGCAGCAAGATAAGGATGAGCAGGAGCAGGAGGATGAACTAATAGCTGAGGATGCGGATACTAACAGCAGTAGTGGCTGCGGTCTACGCAAACGACCCAAGCTGGGGGCGCTGCCTGCATTTATACCATTAGGTGAGAAATGATCCATGAGACTAGCTTGGACAATTGTTTCAGGTACAAATTTAATTCATTAAGTTTGTAGTTAAGTTGGCGTAAGTTTTAATTTTCTTATTACTTAGATTTTACATAATTCAAATAAAGTTTGCTATATTCAATAAAAGAAAACATATTTTGAATGTGGCATTATACAAAACTTCAAATGTTTCAATATTACAAAAACAACAAAAAAAAAGAGTTAATTACACCAAAAGCTAAAATGAGTAATCGTCGTCGATCTCATTCTCATCTTCTTTGTCCACATCTTCGCCTTGCAGATTGCCGTACAATTCGATTTTGCTGTCGAGAAACCGAAAATCTTTTAAAACGTGCAATTTGTTGCTAAATCCGGCAATCGACATAAACTTGAAGGGATTCGTTTGCCAAACAGACGAGTAGCTGGCCGTGTGCTCCACGGGAATGTTCGCCTGTATTGTGCCATTGAGCGTATAAAACTGTACGTGGTTGTGTTCGCCACCAATGAGCACAGAGTCGTCCACAAAGTCGCACACATGCACGGGACTGGGAAAATCAAAAGAGCGTGAAAACTCCATAGTTCGCAAATGCCAAATGGCTGCACGCGGACCGCCGCCACATATAAGCCAGTCATCATTGACAGAAACGGCACCAATCCATTTGCCCCAATCTGGACGGATCAGCTTGGGGTTCTTGTGTGGCTCTAAGATTGAGGTGGGCTCCTTTTGTTTATCGCTCCAGAAATGCACTGTGCCATCTTCACCGCTGGAATAGATTCGACCATCCGGCTGGCCGACGACACAGTGCACATAGTCCGTATGGCCGCGATACTCGCGTTGAATGCGTCCATCTTCGAGATCTATTTGATAGACGACACCATCGCCGCAGCCAGCATATAGCGTGTCTGTTTCACAGCACACCCAAAAGGAGTTCACATCTGGCACTTCAACAGCATCCACTGACATGGGTATTTTGATTTCCCAGGAACGCTTTGTGCTCAACGTTTGCTCCTCCTCGTTCCACTTTAGTCCGTAGATAACTCCAATGGCGCCAACGATCAAAAAGTCGCGGTGGAAACCAAGACAATTAATGTCCACATTACTTCCCTGTGAAAATACTTGCAGTTTGCATGGCGGCTCTTCCGTACACTTATCCAGCTCTTTCAGACTGGAAAGAATAATATTTGTTAATGAAAAAAAGCCCGGTAAAACTCACAACTATCCACCTGAGTACAAAAATATCGCCAAATAGATTGCCGGCAAACAGATACTTCTGTGATGTTGAAATGGCTTGAGCCAAAACATTATTATAGGCACGTTTTAAATCATGTTTCTTCATTTTTATTTAAAACTTGTGCTGAATACAAAAACTAAGACGCGTTGTTTACGTCGCAAACCTTAACATTTTCAAGCATCTTTTTAGCAGAGCTCACTAAAAAAAAAATATCAGCTGTTTTAACATAGCACCCACAGTATCGGTAGTTCGATACTTTTAGCGGAGTGGCAACTTTGTATCTTGCATATGAGTTTGAAAGTAAATTCAAAAGCTAATAAATCATATTTAAATGATATGAGATATAAAGCACAGATTTAGCAACTTACTGCGCCGGATGAGTAAAAAAAATATTACAAAATTCCCCAAAAAAAATATGTTTACAATCAATGCACTTACAGTACAGTTTTGCATAATACCCATAAATTTATATATCAAGTTTCGAAAAATGCGTTTCATTTTTGTCCAAAGTTCAGTGACATGCGAAACGTGTGCAAAGGTGAGCTGCTTGGTGCTCACAGTAGCATCTCGAGGAAGTTTATTCAACTAATTATATGTTTTGTTTTGTAAACAAGACATTTGAGATAATGATTAAAGACCCTCCCAGGTCTTACTTTTTTTTTTGAAAATCACAATCCCATAACTGTGCCTAATTTTTGATGGCGTCTGTATATAAATTTTTGTTAATTTGGCTTTTTAATCCGCCTAATTGTGTTGTTGGTTTCTCTATTAGCAGCTTTGTCGTTTATTGTGACAGTTCTGATTTAAATGCAAATTTTTAATAAAATATTCAATCCGTTCGATACAATTAATTATTATATCGATCGCTTTTAAGCGGCGCCAATTTGCCGTTGACTCCACAAAATTCGAAATCAACAAAAGCAAAAGCTTACATAAAAATTCCACAAACGCCGTAAACATCAGAATTTTTGTTTACTGGCGCACATAATATGCGCAAATGCGGTTTTCCAACTTTATCTATTGCCAACCAATATCAAGTTTTGGAAGTAGTCACAGCTGCGCTTCATTTGATAAGGCTTTTTCCACAAAGAACTTGACTTATAATGCTTATACAAAATTCACTGGGTGCCAATTAATTTGAATGATTCGTTTTAAAGACTTTCTTTTAACGAACATTAATATCTTGATAAGCAATTCGCACATGTTTTTTTTGTGTGTGTTGGAAATACCAGTCAAAAGACAATAACTGCAGCCGTCTGGCGCCAATCAATTTCTTTGGCTTCGGGGCACCGAACATCAATTTTGACTAATGATAAACGCGTCTCAACCTGATGACCGCAAGTTAAATAATTTGTTTGTTACACTCAAACAAAAGCGTATCGTCTTGGGAGTTTGTTATTGGCTATTGGCCCAGTATTTTAGTTTCTTGGGAATTCCCAAGCGCTTTAGATTTCTTAGCGGCTCTTTCTTCTTTCTTTTTTGTTGATCAAAATTAGAATTTGATTTGGCTATGGGGATCTTGAGCATAAAATGAAACCAACCCAACCGGATCTAGTTGGCCGACATCGTTATTAAACAGTTTTTTGAAAGCACAGCTCTGTTGGAAATTGTCTGGAAGTGAAGGGATGGGAGCAGTCATCTAACTTGCTGTCACTGCCTTTTGACTACTGGTTCTACGCGTCGTCCCGCTGCTTATCATGCCCATTTGATTTTGAATGTTTTTAATGAATTCGTTTAGCTCGCATAATCAAAAAAATCGCTTCAGGGCTGACGTCAACGTACGATTTGTTATGGTCTTTTTTGTGGGCGGGTCTCTGCTCCAAGGCAAATTAATTGCAATCTTCACGTTAGAGGTTAATGCACTTACAATGCCAGTGGATAGTTATATTCTGCGTTATGAGTAGTTAGAAAATTGCCTGATCTACTTTTTAGTCCCGGAATTTCCGAAAAAAAAAAAACAACTGTTGTCAAGGCCAACTACTTTCTCTCGCAAGGTAAACAACATTTTGGCGCCAGTCTCAAGACGCTGAACTTTGTTGTTGACAAAAAAAAACAAAAACATAAATAAACAAAAATTTCGGTCGGGTGTTTCCCTGATAAGACATTTGCATATATTTACATTTTATTAAAATTAAATTTCAAATAAATCTCTTAGCTTCTGTGTAAGGAATTTTTGGGCACAATTGCCTTTAAAACAGATAGGCCATTAGTAAAAGCAGTTAAACATAAAATTTGATTTAAATCGTTAAAGCCTTAAATGGTTGTTTTTAATATCAGCTCGATCAACCAGTTCGATTGGCAAAATGAATAATGTGTGCAAATCAAAAGCTATATACTTAAGAATATTTTATGATGTGGCGAAAACTAATTGGTGCCTGAGTTAGATCGTTCTCCATTGTCCAATCTCCATAAAACGGGAAGCCAAATTCCAATCAAAATTCTAGATTGCGGACCTATAAACTATGGGAATTTTAGTATATTTCCTGTTTTGATACGCTGATGAAAAATAAAAAGGTCAAATGCCGATGTAAGCAATTTTTAATTTTCACACTTTATGCCCCATTGAATCTGTAGAATTTTTTGGCACCTGTTAACTTTTTAATTTTAGCCATAGGTGTGAATTAATGCAATAGGTTTTATAGAGTGTACACATTTTTTAGAATTCCCACAACGACATTTAATACTGGAAAAAAAAACAACTTTTCCCTTCCTCTACTTGTTTTGCCGATACAGTTTACTATTTTGTTTTTTGTATATTTGTTTATTTAGTACATTTAATTAATACGATAGACGTCGACGCTTCTCTCATTAACAACATACCAACTTGGCGCCAAATCAATTAACTCCCATTTCGATTTGATTTTTGATTTTGTTTTGCTTTTGTGTTTGTGTTTTTTTTGCGTATCTAAAGCGAAAAACTAGAAAACTTGCTGAAAATACAAACAATATCGAAAACAAAAACATCTCATAAGAACTAGAACTGAATTAACATATTAATTTGTTTAAAATAAAACAAACAAAAAAGCAATCACAAATATTGATTCATCTTTGAATTCTAGTTAAATTCGCATGAAAGTTGCGCTCCAAAAAAATTAACAACATTTCTCGACTTGAGACGTAAATTAATAATTTAAAATCACGAAATTCAATGGCGCCAAAATATAAAAACACAATCATAATATTGAACGGGGTCCCCGTTGTTTTATAGCGAAAAAAAAATGCGCAAAAGATGCCACTTTCAAAAAATGAAAGAAAAAATATTGAAAAAAACAAAACTGTCATATTTTGAATTCGTAACCCTATATGCATAATTAAAAGCGTATTTGTCACTAAGCCAGCCACAAACCAAACTAAACAAAAATTCTCCGGCTTCATGGCACCAGCTGTAAGACCAGTTCCCCATTGTCTATTCCTAGCTCTCGGCGCTCTCATTATCAAAAATAAATTTCCATGGAATTTTGCGAATTTTTACGCACAATATACAACTTGACGCCAACTTAGTAAGAAGCTGATTAATAGCACTAAAAATAAAATGAGGTTTAAGAAAATATAAGTATTACGCACAATTACGCCCAAGCAGGAAAGCACTTGAACCCAGCCCCATCCAATAGATACTGATACGATGAAACCGACTTTAAAACGAGATTTTTACGACTTGTTTGCTGTCATAACAACAAGCTACCGCAGAAGACGACATCGTCATCCGCTCGCAAAAATCCAACAACGGCAATAACAACAAACATTATGACGAAGAGAAGACTGAGTCTAAGTCTGGGCGACTGTCTCTGATCTCTCAGCTCAGGCAAATAACCGGCAAAAATACAAAAATAAAAAGTCGTTGTTGTTCCCGACGACGTATAAAATATCACGACATCATCAGAATGGATTTAAACTGAAGCGAACGTTTGAAGCGTGCAGAAGCAAAAATACAAAAGACGCAAAACATTTTTACTACATTGTATTTAAAATAAAAAAGTCGAGATTAGTGAATCATTTAAATAAGAAGTGCAAGTGACAACAACAAAACCAACAAGTGAAAATAAAAACAATAACAAAATGCATATAAGCAAACAAACACTAAGTGCCAGTGCTGTGGGCTCCATCCTGCTCCTAGTGCTGTGCCAGATTGGATCAAGTGCTGGCTATGCCATTGGCCAGGCCAAGTTTGGCAGCATTGAAAAGTTCCCCTACCAAGTGATGCTGATCGGCAAGCAATTGTGGCGCAAACGTATTCTCTGTGGCGGCACATTGCTGGACAAGCGTTGGGTGCTCACCGCCGGCCACTGCACCATGGGCGTCACACACTTTGATGTCTACCTGGGCACCAGGAGCGTGGAGGCGACGGAGCAGTTAAATGGATTGGTGCTGCGCTCCAATAAGTTTATTGTGCATGAGCGTTTCCATCCCGAGACGGCAGCGAATGATATTGCGCTGGTCAAGCTGCCTGAGGATGTGACATTTACCTCCCGGATTCGTCCAGCTTCGCTGCCAACACGTCAGCGTATGGATCAGTTTACGGGCATGAGTGTCGTTGCAAGTGGTTGGGGTGCCATGGTGGAGATGAGCAACTCAGACGCGATGCAGTACACTGAACTGAAGGTGATCTCAAATAGCGAGTGCGAGGAGGAGTACGATGTGATCACAGCGGGTGTGATGTGCGCCAAAGGTCTCAAGGATGAGACTGTCTGCACTGGCGACTCGGGTGGTCCACTGGTGCTCAAGGGCACTCAGCTCCTGGTGGGCATCACAAGCTTTGGACCCGCTGATGGTGATGGCGGCTGTGAGCGCACCACAATTCCTGGAGGATTCACCCGTGTTACACACTATCTGGATTGGATTGAGAGTAAAATTGGCAGCCACCAACATCATCATCAACAGCAAAAACATCATAATCAGCAACAACAACAACATAACACAAATCGCGATGATAATCTTGTTTAAACTAAGTGCTTAGTGATCTTAACTTTGACTGAATCAAAATCGTCTAGCTTTATAATTTATACTTGTATATAGATATTTTGAACGTGTGATATTTGTAAATACTCTTCTCACTTAGCTAATTTCCCAAAATTATTCATGAATTTGTTTTTAGTTTGTAACTATTTATATATATCTACTATTTATTCTAATTGTAAGTCGAAAAAAAGTTTTGCCTCCCCATTTTGTGAGGCATCTAAAACAAAAAGAAAGCAAACAACAAAAGGTTTGCAAACAAATAAAAAAAGAGTTGAAAACATTTTTGACAACAAATAACAAAAACAAAAAAAAACCCGCTTGAACTTCTTTTTTGCTTGTTTTTTTGCAGCTGTTAATTTTATTTTAGTCATGCTGATTTTTGGCTATCGGAATTCCCGCAAGATTAGCGAGAGATCGTTTGATAAAAATAAAAACTTTTACGTTAATTTTCACCAGTTTACGGTTTTGCTTATAAGCTTTACATAATGTTTGAGGGCTGGGGGATAGAGAGGTTCAAAGTATTTTACATATTGTAGTTTGTATATTGACTTTACACTCGACACAAACACTTCGATAAGAGATCTTCAGCGAGAACTTCAAAAGCCCCTCCAGTTTTGGCCACTTCATTAGATGACGCAGTTCCGTGATAAAAGCCATATGATTCCATTCGAGAACAACAAAAGCAACTGGAGACTACTACTACTACTATGACTTTCAATTTTTGTCGTATTTCGTTTCTTGTTCTTGTTCTTGTTCTGTCATAAATTATGTCAATTCAATTTTTATTCTAATACTCAAGCATTAAATTGGGACTTTTTAAAAAGATGACGTTCACTGAGTTATCTAGTGATATCAATCACAAATTAACTATTTTTAAATAGAGTAGCACTTTGTCAAGTGAATCGGACACATTTTCTGAGAAATACTGTTGATTATATGCTGCAGTCATTTAGGAGCTGCATCTAAATTAACGATATATACTAAAAACAAGCCTCCTACTAAACTGGTTATTTTTACTAATTTGGCTTTATAGTTAAACGTTTCCTAAATAGCACGTGGAAACTACTATTACTGAAGTCAAGGCAATTGAATGTGATCTTTTCTATTTTAAGTGCCCTTGAGTTTTTCTATCAAAACTTACATACAACTAACTAATTAATTAGTTAACAAATCGTGATCATTAGGATTTGCATTTTATAATTGATCCAAAGTTCAGTTAAAACAAATTGCATTGCTGTTATATAAAAAGGTTTAGAGAACAAAGCTCAACAATTAAAATAATTAGTAAGTACATTTTTCCCATCAACTTTATTGTCGTAAATGTTAATTGCTTAGAATTTGAGTTCATTTCTTTTTTGGTGTTCGTTGTTTCTTGAGTGTAAATATATAGATTTACTTTAATCACTTGATTGAGATGCGCACATGTTTGCTCAGATAAAATTGAAGCTTAAGCTCTTGGCAGATTACAATCATTAGATAACAATAAATATATTTAACTAGTTTATACTTATATATTTGGTGTTAAGCTTTTTCATTTGTGCAATACGCTTGTGCATTTAGATTCTTAAAAGAGTGCTATATATATCAAAATATTTGCTTTGGCTTCATTCATGAATTTTGTGGGACATCCTTTTAACACACTTTAGTCGCTCTAGCCTTCTTCTGCAGCAGACAATCAATGGCAGTAGACACTTCCAAAAATATAACATCCACATCACGCTCGGCATTGATCTGCATTCGAAAATAAAGATTAGCAAAGTGTTGGAAAGAAAATTTATGATCGTTCCTACCGTTAGGGTTTTCTCTGTGTATAGCTCCAGGATGGCGCTGGTATTTTGTTTGAAGGTTTGCAAACGTGACCGGATTGTTGCCTCATTGTCATCGGCACGTTTCACCTCTGCGGCGGCAGCACGTGCCAGGATGCGCTTCAGCATCGTATCTTCGGAGCACTCAAAGTAGAAAACCAAATCGGCTGGCGCAATTTGCTCTTCAAAGGCAACTCCCTGGTTTTTCTCACGGGGATAGCCATCGATGAGAAATCCCTTGGAGCCGCCTTGGGTACAAGTAATGGCCGCATTTAGCAGCGAAAGAACTTCTGCATTCGGCACCAGAGCACCGCTGGTCATGATCTCCTGCAGCTGTCGACCCTTATCAGAGCCAGAAGCTACCTGTAAATTAATCATTTGGAATCATTTAGAATTCGGACACTGTACATCATAATAGTACTTACCTCATCGCGCAACAAATCGCCGCTGCTGAGATGCGTGAAACCGTATTTCTCCACAATTTTGGCGCATTGTGTGCCCTTGCCACAGCCAGGACCGCCCAGAATCCAGATGATTGGAATTTCAGACTGTAAAATAGCAGCAATTGCAAAGGGGGAATTAGTTAAGCTGATTAAAGCTCAATGCATACAACTACAATTAGCCAAGTTAGTTACAGACAAAAGCCTTAGTAGAGTTAGGAGCAGAGGTTCAATAAATTTTCGTTTTATTTTTTTTGTGTTTTGGTGTTTTTTGCAGCCGCCACAGTGCATGCCAGAGACATCAAAATAGAAGTAGTGTAGTTTGGGCCCAAAGGACTCGCCTGAAAGGGCTACTTACAGCGGCTTGTGCCTTACGCAGCTGCTCCGCTTTCTGTTTCTCTTGGGCCTCCTTCTTCATGGCCATTTGGTGACACATAAATAACTAGTACACGAATGGAATGTGAATGTGAGGCAAGACTTAAAGAAGTTGCAATGGATTAAGGTATTCAAAAGCTTAAGCAAGTTATTGATTTTTAAATTTGTTTTAAAAGGTGGCCAGTAAAAAATCGATCTAATTAAAATCTGTTTTAAAATTATACCTATTTTCTATTGCACATAAGCAAAACACTTGAACTATATAATTAAATAGCACATACCCTCAATAGTTAATGTGTAGTTATTAGTTTTGTTGGCTTTGCGCCAAAAACAAAAGCTAAAAACAAAATCAAACGAAATGTTTGCCGCCAACTTTAACATACACAATTAGTACAGCCTTCGCAATATGCTATATATATATTCATTCGATCTAGTATATAGCAGTCAAAAAATTTGTGTACAGTATGTAATTCGGTTTGTGTGTTTATTAATTGTAAGTTGCCCAAAAGACATTGATCTTGAACGCATTCAATTATGTACTCGTGTCTGTATTTTTGTTTGGGAAAGGGGTCTTCAATTTGCAGGCCAATTAACGCCTCATCATCGATTATTTGTAGCACTTGTTGTGCTTTCCATTTGCTGGAGCAAATCGCACAAATTTCGTTTCGAAAATTGTATAAACAAATTGAATGAATTTTATTGCTAGCTTCCTTCCCTATAGGCCCATGTAAACTGTATAATTTGTGTAGGTGTTTTTTCGCTCTGTTAGTTTGTTTATGTATATATATTATTGCTACCTCTATATAAACTATATTATATGTATATTGGCCCCCCTTGTTGTCGGTTCGCATGTTCCGCATTGTCGCACCTAACGAACAGTTCGTTTGGTTTAGAAATTGAAAAACACAAAAATAAAATATAGCAACTTAGCAGGCCGCAGAGATTGAATGAAATTTTGTTCGTTTTTGATAATTTGCAGGTTGTTTTTCACATAAATATTCAACACTTATTGTTTTTGTAGCGCATAAATTTTGTTCTTTTTAATCTGCACGAGTTTCTTTTTCACACAATTTTCAACGCATTTTTGTTGGAAAATTATGTTTTTCAAGAGCATATTAGTTACGCAACTTGGTTCAGTGACCTACGAATGACATTTGCAAGGATATGTGTTCTTGTTTTAAATATAGTCTACAGGAGTCTAAATAATTAAACGCACTGTTGTTCAGGTTCCCAATCTAGAATAGTTACTAGTTTGAACACACGCGATTTGGACACTTATCAACCAAAACGGAACTGAAAGGAATTTTGATTATGGCCGACTAGCATACTATTGTTAATTTAAGTAGTTTTAGTGCAAAAATTCCATGCGTCGCGACATTGTGTCGTCGTCGCCGTTGCTTTAACAATTTTTAACTAACAAACAAAAAATCCGGCATATACAAAGATGACTGGAGCAACAAATAAACACACACACACACACACACACAAACGGCAACGATGGTGACTTGCTAATGAATCAAGCCCCGCCAGAAATTCCTGTGCCGCCAGCTTTAACCTGTCCGTGCGTTTCAAATTTATGCAAATCTTTGGACTTTGACGTCAAAATGTAGCTTGGTTTGGAATGTGAAATTTCGGTTGTTTTGCTGCTATTGTTTTTGTTGTTGTTGTTGTTGTTATTGAGTTGTTAATTTGTTGGCGCTTAGTTATTCTTTGGTTTGTTGTTGTTTTGTTGTTGTGGGAATTTCACAGGCACATCGGGCTTCGGTTACCGGTTCGGCTTTTATTTATAGCGAACAAAACAGCTGATGACGAACAAACCCAAACAAAAGGGTCTGCGTTTGCAAGTTTGTGTTTGTTTGTAATTGCAACATACTTGACAAATATTGCATCAAGGTCAAGTGGGTAGGAATGCACCAACAGTAAACTTTCAAGAGCCATGCGGGTCTGAAGGTCAATCGAGCCTAGTTGAGGACTGCCCTACTCTAATCTGCCAGCCAATCGACTCGAATCAAAGTGAAAGCAATAAATTGCCCCAAGAGCAATAAAACTAGTACACACGCACACTCACACTTGCACTCACTCACACACTCACCATGATGATGTATATGAGGTATATACGATTGTGCAGCTGCGGGCTTTTTGTTACACAAATCGCGAAACGTTTGTACTTGAAGATTGGCTGCTTGAGCTGTTTGTTGTTAATAATACCAGGTTTCTTGTTCTTGCAGTTGTCTTTGTCCGTAAATTTTGCGTAGTGGCGATTTTCCACCCTTAATGCACCAAGTGTCGAGAGCGACTGAGTGCAAAGCTTTAGCCTACTGCCTAACGGTTTTAAAAAGCTATTGCCGCGCAGCTTTGCGGGAGCTTTTTTACTTATCGTTGCGCTATGCGTACTAGAGAAAATATTCTATTAAATCTCTTTAAAAATATGATTTTTCAAATTTTTGATTTAATTTGCGTAAACGTCGTGATCAAATCTTTAGATGCGTACCGCTTTGCTCTGTAAAACATAGGTAAATAAAAAATTGTCATAATTTCCAATATGTCAAGTACAGCCAAAAGTTATAAATTTTGTATTAAAATATTTTTAAAAACCATAGCCAGCCAAATGTAATAAATTTTGTGTTAAAATATTTTAAATAATTTTATTTACATAAGTTGATCGTTATGCGACAAGCTTCCTTCCGTATATATTTTAAGCTTAGGCAGCTTTAACGCATACGCATACTCATTGCACGTCAATCGTAAATTATGGCGCATTTTATTTACTCGCAAATACAAATTTTCAGCAATTATATGTACAATTGATTGAGTTATTCGGGCAATCATCAACTGATATAATAAAGAAACGCCTGTATTTGTTTTGATTCGCTTACGGATATGACGAGCAGAGGAGCCGCGTGTGTTAGCTGCTGGCGATGACACTGGACCAACTCATCGTGTGTGGGAAACGGTTCATCGGTTGGTACAATTACAACGCAAAAGGTAGGCGACTTGGGGGCACTGCGCCGAAAGCCTTCATTGTGTAGATGCAGGTCAAAGCTAACTTTAAAGTTTCGTAAGGTTTTGTTGCTTTCATTGTCGCAGTCAGCTTGTTGCAGCTGTATTATATCCAACTTTTCGAAAATGTCTTCAAACTTTCTGTAGGTCGGTTCAGCTTTTAAATTATCCACAAGACTTTTGGCGGGCTCTGAAGAGCGAGCTCTCTTACTTTCTGCCTTCTCCTGTGGCTCTGGTGCTGCTTTGCGTTTGCGCGTGTCAAATTTTAAATCCACAGTGTTCTTATCCTCGGTGACTGCAGTCTGGCTTATGATCTGCTGCTTAACCTCTGACATGCGCGCCTTCGTTGCACTATAAAATGGCGAGGCTTGAATGTGTGCTGGCACGGGTTTATTGCTCAGAGCCTCGTCTAAAAGAGCCCAAATGCAATGCTCGCTTGATACCTCTGCAGTTGGGTTGGCTTTTGTTGCTTGGCAGACAGTATGATGCTTGACAACTATATAGCCAGCGCGTGACAATGCGGAATATACCAAATAATTGTTATACTTCTCGCTGGCTGCTTCGCCAAGCAACAACACATAAGCCTGTTCCACAGAGACATCCATTTCATAATACTCCAGCTGAAGGCGATTCTACAGTAATCAGTAAACATTAAAAGAGTATTCAATCTTGCAAAAGTTACTCACCAATTCCAGCAGAAACAAAGCTTCGTAATATTCCAAATAGAGTTTGCCCTGTTTGCTAAAGCCGAAACTTTCAAATTTACCATCCTTCCGCAGCACCTCAGCAGCCTGTTGATCCTCGTGCCACTTTGCTACGGCACGCCCTGCTTGACGCTCAATACGTCGGGCAGACAGTTGGCGGCGTAAATTAGCTGCAATAAAAAGTAACATACTTTATACTTTTGTATATTGCAACCAATAAATATTCGTACCATAGGCATTTTTCAACTCGTCCTCTTCAGCTGCGCTGCCTTCAATGCAGGTTCGTTTGAGACCGACACTAGGCGTTTCAACATCAGCATGGCGTTCCTCTATAAGCTCCGCTGCACTATAATTAGTCTTCTTATATTAAAAAACCTTTTTTAATTCACAACGCACCTTAAAAACTGCCTTTTTGATGGTATTTCAATCGAGTTTCCTGGCGCGCTATTCATTTTACCAATAGCAAACAGCTGTAATTAGTAGAGTTGCCAGACCCATGACAAAAAGCCATGCTCGAGTAAAACAAGTTCTAGCTGGTTCAAAATTTCAAGTGTAAAGAAAATCAATGGAACCAGTTGCGTTCTCGAATTAAGTTCTTCTGTTGCAATATCTAGGAATTAAGGTAATTTTTCGTTAAAAATAAGTGCATTTATAGTCTACTAAAATTTTACTTGGGTTGGCTGTCAGCCCACTCACAACTCCGACTGGTTGGCACTAATCAAAAGCTGGACAAAAAGCATAAATCAGCCTTTAAAAGTGTGTTGCTTACATGCACGTTTTTTTATGTTTTCGGTGGTCAGCGGGCCTTGCCTTACAAAAATCATTAATTTGCTGATATTAAGCAAACGGTGGCGACACTATTACCGCACCATGGACTGTTTGGAGCTAATGCCGCCCGCCTCGGTGCGAGGTATGATCGCTCTGAAGCGCGCGGACTTTCAAAAACGGGTGCAAATTCCGAGATTAAGAGTGCCCGAATCACAGGTGCAGCGTGTGATTCCACTGGTGAAAAAGATGCTACTGAAAATGGAGCACCTGCAGCCAGTGCGTGCCGTGGAGAATGCACGTGAAATATTGTTGCATCCATTGCCCGTCAAAAACTGGCAATCACTGCCTGTTAAAGAGCTTGAAGAGCAGCAGGTGACGGAAAAGAATTTTTGTCACGACGAGCTTGAGCTGAACTACGAGAATTGGAGCGCAAATGAAATATTAAAGAGTGTGCTGCCTGCGGATGAGGAGGGGCTCACCTCTTTCTCCCGCATCGGGCACATTGTGCATCTCAATCTCCGTGATCATCTGCTGCCCTACAAGCAACTCATTGGTGAAGTCTTGCGGGATAAGCTGCCAAATTGTCGTACCGTTGTCAACAAGGCAGCCAGCATTGACAACACCTATCGCAACTTTCAGCTGGAGCTAATATGCGGCGAGCCAGAGTATCAGGTGGAGACCAAGGAAAACGGTGTGCCTTTTGAGTTTGATTTCTCCAAGGTGTACTGGAATCCACGTCTGTCCACCGAGCACGAGCGTATTGTGAAGCTGTTGCAGACAGGCGATGTTCTGTACGATGTTTTCGCAGGCGTTGGTCCTTTTAGTGTGCCAGCCGCTAAAAAGCGCTGCCATGTGCTGGCAAATGACCTGAATCCTGTCAGCTATCACTGGCTGCAACACAATGCCAAGCGCAACAAGTGCCTGCCACACATCAAAATGTACAACATGGATGGACGAGAATTTATACTAAAAGAGCTGCGTGAGGATTTGTTACAGCGCTGGAAATCGGCTTCGGCAAATCCCTATAGCATTCATATAACCATGAACCTACCAGCGATGGCTGTGGAATTTCTAGATGCATTTCGCGCTTTGTACACGGATGAAGAGCTTGAAGAGCTGCCTGAGAATCTTAATTATCCACTTGTGCATGTTTATTCCTTTGCCAAGGGCGAAGACACAAAGACACTAGTGCAGCAGCTCGTGGAAGACAACCTGGGTGCATCATTGGGTGAAGCGCTGCAGGGCATTAGTTTTGTGCGCAATGTCGCGCCCAACAAGGATATGTACAGAGTATCCTTCAGGCTCAATCGAGAACTTTTGACAATGCCAAAGCAAACAACGCGCAAGCGTCCATGTTCTGTGGATGAGGTGGAAGCCTTGAAAGCAGCTACAAAAGTAAAATGTGTTTGACCAAGTTACGAATAAAGTTTTCACTAAAAGTGGGTTCAAAATGAGTCCTGCCTGTTCCAAATATCAGTATTTTATAAACTCTTTTGAAATGGGTACAGGTTACAGCAAGGAGATTCTCTTTTATATTTACAGCTGCCAAATGGGTCGCAACAGGGCAAATAATAAGAAGGGCGCAGTTGCTGGTGCCGGAGCTGGAGCAGCCAAAGAAGCTGCCAAGCCAGCTCTAAACAAAGCAAAAAAGTCGAAGAACGTCTTTAAAGTGTCCAACAACAAGGGCAAGAAGAAGCCCAAGGAGGTGCAGGGAAAACTGAAGCAGGTAATTAAAGCAAAGAATAAGAAATCTCCAATGCAAAACTAATAACAGCTTTAATTTAACAGCTCAAGGAGACTGTGAAGGCCAAGCAGGAAAAGGTGGATGCTTCACTCAAGGTGCTGCATAAGGATTTGGTTGTTAAGAAGCCAAAGCCGGCAGTAGCACCCATTAGGAACGCCAAGAAGCCAGCAGCCAATGCGACGAAGGTCCTTGACACGATGGGCAAGCTTAAGTTCTAAGGAACACCAGGCCAAATAATTTCAATCTGTTAATTCTGATAGTTCAAAGTTTATGCAAATATATAATAAAGATATATTGACAAGAAAACAAAAAGAGCCCTAAAGGATCAGTGCACTTCCAGGCAACATGACTGCGCCAGTTGGAACGGTGGGCGTTGGCATGCTCGGTGCAGTTGTCGTTGTTCCATTCACAGCATTCCAGCCAAACAGATTACGCACAATAGTGTCCAGTTGGGCATTGTCAATGCCCTCCACCTGCAACTGGTTGAGAACCGTTTGTGTTCCAGGCATGGCCAACCAACGTTCGTAGGCGACCTGCAAGGCCTGGACACGTGTCCAGAACTGCGCAAAGATGCCCTGCATCTGCACCTTGGCTTGAATGTGTGCGCTTATGGCGTATGTGGGGAAGTACATCTCCAGTTCGTTGAGGAATCCCTGCCAGCCGTAGACGGTGCCGGATAGATAGGGGAAGCGATTAAACAGCGTCACACACATCTCCATCTCCTCCATTTCAACTTTGCCGGCTGAGGTCATCAGTTGCTGATTAACCCATTGACGGAGCATCACCAGCTCCGGCTGGGAAAGCAGACGCCAGCGTGCCATGAATCCCGCGTTGCTGTTCATGATGCGCACAAAGGCCTGGAACTGTGCATCATTGAGCAAATAGCGCGTAAACAGTTGATTCATTGGCTTGAACTGTATGAGGGTTGAAATATCCATCAGATCCTGTCCCAGATCCATTGGTGGTCCAACGGGGACAGCTGGTGGTCCATGTCCATGTACTGGCTTCTTAGCAGCGGCGCACAGACCACAACCCAAGCAGAGCAACAATAACCAGGCGAATGTAACTCTCATGGTTGGGAATTTCGGAACTGTGGTTCAGTATCAATAGATGCATCTGCTTTTATGCCAACTTTTTGGCCTATTTACCCATTAGATAAGCTCATAATACTCCCCAACAGTTTTGTCGCAGCAGCATCTGTTGACTCTGGGATTTACGTCTGTATCCGATGCGATAAGAAATCTGCCCGAATTCGAACTGTTTATAGTGGGTTGGATTTTAATCTTTCGTTTCACCGGAACTAACTAAACGTGGTGGATGAGTAATTTGTTTTTGTGTGCTTTATTTCCAAAGTAAATGACCAACAATCCAGTAGACCGACAATGAACCTCAAACGAACACAATATAATAATATATAACATAACAGTAGTAATAAAAATAATTGTAATATTACCGCAACACACAACGAAGGGGTACTTAAGTTAGGTAAGTAGAAAAAGATTCCCATAGTTAACCGACTTTCTATGAATTGTTTTTTATGAGCTTGAAAAAAGTATCCCAAATTATAAAGGAAAAAATAAATTTCTTAAGTAGGATTGGATAAATAAATAATAAGAAAGTTTCAGACCTTAACAGACAAAGTAGTGAAATCTCTATGAATCGGTTAACCATATAGGACCTATTTCCACATGTCCGTAAACGTATAGATATTGCATAGAAAAGTTCGTTTTGAAGCCGAACTTGATTAGCTTAAGCTTAAAATACATATGTACGGGCGTACAAGTCGATTAATTGATAAGAGCTAACTTAACTGTTAAAGTGATAAACGCATGACGAACTGACTTTTAGTCACCACCATCCTGCCCCCTGCGTCTCAGCCAGCTGGGTATATAGCCACTTATGGCCTCGCCCAGCTGACGATAGATCATAAGCGCCAATATGGGAAGAACGAGGCGTGCGTCCTTGAACAAATAGACATAGCATGCGACCAGGAAGAGCACTAGATCCGTGGAGTAGCTCAACGCCGAGCGCACCTTCTCGTGCGCCAGCTCCTCCGATTGTGACTGCAGCAGCGCCAAAGTGGCAGCCTTCTCCAACAGCTCCCGATCGGCGGCGGAGAGCATCAGTGCCGTTTGGGAAGACCGTTCCAGAGCCACAATATTATTGGCTGGCGGTCGGGTGAGCGAGGCATCCCGAGAGCGCGTGCTGGAAGGCACTCTGCGTTTGATAACGCGCTTCACCTTCACCAGACGTGTACGTCCACGTGCATCTGGACGTGCTTCGACCATCTCGCTCATCACACTTTCACCGGCTGCATCCGAATCCTGCTTGTGCTTTGACTTGGGCGGTGGCACTACCAATACGGTGGGATACTCCGGCTCCTCACTCTCTATTGCCTCCTGCTGCAGCTCCTTTTGCTGTTCCTGCTGCGGTGTCTGGTGCATGGCATGACTACTGGCCACATCGCGCACATGGACGAGCTGCTCCCGCTCCGAGATGGACAGACGACGTTCGCGACTAACAACTGGAGGCGCCAACAGCTCCTGATCGCGACGCTGTTGATGCTCCTCGGCTGCATGCTCATCGTCATCTTCCTCCTTGGTGCTGCTCGCAACCCGCTTTAGCTCATCCGGATCGAGGTAGAGCGGCTTGTGGTATTTGTGAGTGCTGCTCACCGTGCGCACCAGATCGCTGTAGTGATCGACAGCTGCGTGCGCCTCCTCCTGCATTAGTCGCTCCTCCTCCTTGCGACGCAGTTCCTCCTCCTCCTTGACCCTACGCTTTACTTCCACATCGGCGGCAATGGCCGCTGCATTGGTCTTCTCCAGTGGATTGGATATCTCTTCGTTGGCTTCGGTGTTCTTCTCAGTGGCGCTGCGTTTATCACGACTGAAAAATGACTTGATGCCCTTGGCCAGATCCATTTTTAGATTGCTTGGAGGAGCCGCAGTGATGGGCGGACTGCTGGGAACGCTTGCTGGGATGACAGCTGGACTGCCATTGCCATTGCCATTGCCATTGCCATGGCCATTGCCATTATCCTGATTGTTATTCACGCCTGGACTACTGGGCTGGCTGGCAGATAGCTCCACATGCTCGTTGGACGAACGTTTCAAAATGGGCTTGGGCACAAAATCAGGACTGGGCAGCGGCATCGGTCTGTTAAGGACCACAGCGGCCTGTTCCGGAGTGGGTGCACGATAGGGTGTAAAAGTGCCACCAGTCATATTGCGCGGATGATAGGTTTCCAGGTCACGTGGACTTGGCGATCGAGTGCGCGCCAATAGTTCCATTTTAAACTTCTCAATGGAGTCCTGATCGGAACTGGCTGTGCTCTCTGTGTAGTCCGAGCCCAGATCATAGCTACTCTGCTGCTGTTGCTCTTGATGCTGTTCCTCATCCAGCTCCTCATCCATTTCCTCGCTATCTTCGGCTGTGCTCTCCGTGCGCTCCTCCTCATCCTCTTCCCGGCTATCGCCGCCTCGCAACATCAGAGTCGTTGTGGCGCGCGTTAGTTTCTTCAGGTCCACCACGTTAACGTTCTCCCGCGAATCCCACTTGCGCACCAAGGGCACCATATCCGCCGATTGCCTTCGTAGCTCGCTCCGGCGCTCAAACGATGTCCGTTCTGCCTCCGTCATGGAGCCCAAACGCTTGCGCATGGTGCTCGACGGCAATGCCGCTGCTGCTGCTGCCGCAGCTGCCTTCTCCTTGGCCTTCGATTTGGATGCCTGTTCCAGTTCGACGGCTTCATAGAAACGCGCCATGGCCCGTTCATAGAGCAGCTCCGTGGAGCTCACGGATCGACGTAGTGGGAAGGTTGTGTGCAAATTGGTGTACTCCAAGAAGGCCAAATCTGGTGCCGATATGGATATCGGTGGCGGTTGAATGGCATCCTCCAGTTCCAGCTCGAAGGAATCTTGCTCTTTTAAGAAAGAGGGAGAAAAGGCAATGTTAATAGGAGATAAGGAAGAACAGGAGTTAAAGCAATCGCTGGCAAATTAAAAAGCAGGAAAATGAATCATTGATGTTAAAAGTTATTTTCGAAATAAAAAATTTCAGATTTCTTGAAACAGATTTCATAATGTTTTAAAAGTGTATTTACTCAAAAGTGTTTGAAAAAGGAAAACTTAAGATTAAATGCTTTAGATATGAATTTCCGATATGATATTTTTGAACAGTTCTAATTTCCCAAGCGACCTGTGTGTTAGAAAATTGCACTTACTATCTTTATCCTTGACCTTGCTGTTCTTGTCGAAGACCACCAGCATGAACTCATTGCTTGTGTGGACCTCGTCATGTTTCTCGGCTGGCTTCTGGAACCGCATCTTGGACACGGGTGGTGTTGGCAGCTCCGGTGAAGGTGTTTTGGGCACAATGGGTGGCGGCGCACTGATCTCGATGGTGGGCAACTTATCGCCAATGCTGGCACTGGTGGCAATGGCAATGGCCAGTGCGGGCACATTCTTGGCCGGACTTAAGGCATGGCCGGAGTACCGACGCACATTCTGATTAACGCCCAGCTGGACGGGTTCGGCGCTGCGTTGCAGTGCGGGCGTCGTCTTAATAGGAGACGGTGGTGTGGGACTTTTGCGGACCTCCGGAGGAGCAGCACGCTCCAATTGGGCTAGTTGTGGGAGCGGTGGTTGAGGCAGTGGTTGTGGTTTCATTGGTGACTTGTCCTTTTGAGCCACAGATGGTTTTGGGTTGAAGAGCTTTAAAGGTGATTTCGGTGGCTTATCTTGCTTATCTGGCAAGGCAGTTGTTGTGATTAGCGTAAGATTCAGCTTGGGATTGGAGCCGGGTCTGCTGCTGCTGCTGCCAGCTTGAGCTTGATGGGAGTCGGCGCTGCTCAGGGATGGACTCTTGCGCACATTCATCTTGAGCGCCTGATCCGAAGTGCCGTAAGCCATCTCGTGACGCAGTTCCTCGCTGTCCACCAGCTGTGGCGTTGGTTTGCGTGCGCCACGTGGCGACTGCTTCGGGGATGCCGACATGCTAGTGGCTGCATCCGCTTGTGGACGTGGTGGGGAGAGCGTCTTGCGACGTGGCGGCAACGGCTTGGATTTGTCCTCGCTTCCATTGCTGTTATGCTCCTCGCCAGCGATTTTGGTGGCTGACTTGGGCTTGGTAATGCCTCGCTTGGGATCCGGTATGAAGAGTAACTCCGACTCCTGCGAGGGCTCACTTAGCCCATAGGGATTCTCCGCCTTGACGCGAAACTTGTACTCGGACCCCTCAATCAGGTCGTGGAGCGTAGTGCTCAGAGCACGAGTCGTGGCCGCCTTTAGCCACACATTCCAGCCAATGCGAAAGTACTCTACAATGTAGTTGCCGATCTTGCAGCCACCGTCGTCAAGTGGTGCCGTCCACGACAGTGTCGCCGACTTGCCAAAGGACATGTTGAGCCGTGGAGCACCGGGCGCATTAGGCCTAGCTGTGACAGTGACCAGAAAGGAGGCGATATCCTCGCCCAGTTTGTTCCAGGCACGTACCATATACTCGCCACGATCCGCACGCTGTACGTTGTCAATCTTCAGCAGGGAGTTCTTTTCCGTGTTGGACACCTCAAAGCGACCGCCCGGCGGAATGACTTCGCCCTCGTGCAGCCATGTGATGGCCGGCGCTGGCTGTCCAGCCACACCCACCTTCAGGCGTACCACCTCCTCGGCCTCGACAATGAGGCCATCCTCGTAGGTGCGCGGCAGTCGAATCCTGGGCGGTGCCTGCACCTGAAGTCGACTCTTGGTCACCACATGACCCGCTCTGTTCGTGGCAGAGCATTTGATCTCACCCTCATCGGTTAGCGCCACCTGGTGTATGATCAGCACACTCGCGTCGTTCTCATTGACAATCTTCGTGCGACGACTGCTGAAGATCTCGTAGCCATCCTTGTACCAGCTAATCTCCGGCGGCGGTTCACCCAAAATGCGTACACGAAACTCGATGCGTTCATCCTCGACGGCATCCATGTCAATCAGTTCCTCAGCGAAACGTGGCACACTGATCGCATTCCTTTGCAGCGTCACAGTCAATGCATCGGACAACTCACTGGCATCGGAGCGCCCGACAATGTTCTCGGCAAAGCAGCGAAACTCATAGCGCCAGCCCGGCTCAAGTCCGCTTATTTGAATCTCGCATCGTGAGATGGGTGTGGGCGTGGCACGCACCCAATGTGGCGAGCCGACGCGACGCTGCTCGACCGTATAGCCGGTGATGGGAGAGCCACCGTCCAGCAGCGGGCGATCCCAGCGCAAGTTAACCACATCGGGCTGCTGCTCGGAGAGAGCCAATGGCGTCAATATTGGACGGCCCGGCGGAGAGGGTCGTTCTAAAATAAAGAAAGAATCACCAAATAACAGGTAAATAATAAGAGCAATGGTCGAAAGTGAGAGTGTCAAAATTTGCTATGTTTGACTATGTGCTGCCCTGTATGCGGCAACACAATGCATTAATTTATATTTTTACATTACACAAAAACTAAAATATTTAAATGCGCGCTTTTTGTAAACAAGTAAAAAGTCTCACTTGTTGGGTGGAGAGATGTACTCAAAAAGGATAGCTTAAGACCGACATTTATCGATTTTTTGGGAGGGAACTATCGAAAATTTGAAAATATATATGCAAACAAACAAGGCTCTACATGTTGGTCAGGAAAACTTAAGCTTTTTAGCGTCGACGATGTTTTCGTCAAACGTAAAAACAATATACTTAATCGCGATTATTTGATTTAAGCTGCATACAGGGTATATTGACATTACTTTTGTTGTCTTGAGATTTTAGGCCAAAGATTCAGACAAAGAATGAAAAAATGGGCAGACGGACGGCTTCGCGTCAATGGACGGCTACACGCCAACCACTTGAGTGTGCGAGTGTCTAAAAATAGATAAAATTCTAGCGCTCCCACCAAACTATGTGGACTATGTGTGTGCGCTCTCACAGCCAATTAGAGATCTTTTCTTTGGGGGAATACATTTTATATTTTTAAGTTTCTATTATTTTGTGGAACATGGGGTTTGGGAGTTTCAACAAACTTGCCTGCAGATTTCCAATGCACATTCTTTTTGGGCCGTCCTGTGTGAGAGGTCTGCAGTTTACCCGGTTGATTGCCCATATCGAATACTAAATATTTAACCTATTTGCAATTAATTGTGCATATATAGAAGTTTCTATATATAGGCAGCCGCCTTTAACTTCACGCACTCGCGTCGTTTCAATTCGATTTAGTACGGGTTCGATTGGTTTTTTTTCCATATAAATATATAACTACTTTTTAACAATATAATTTCCGTAGTTTACAATTTTTATTCTCAATCGTTGCCATTTTTACGGAGCGTTAAATAATCCGTTCGTCAGTACAGCCAAGCATTTCACACACACAAAGGCTTTGAGCGCTAAGAAGTGTCAACGGCAACTAACGAACAGCGTTGCCAGCACAATGAATTTTTGCAACAGCTGCGCTCTTATCGAACCAGTTGCATTTAGTTCGATAATCAATCGATAAGGAAGCCATACAAATATTAGCAGCCACACTTGTCAATTGGCTTTAATATCCTTAATGGGTTTTGTTTTTTTTTTCTTAATGGTGTTCTTTCTTACAAACTTCTTTTTTTGTATCGATAGCTAACTGATATTTTGCCTCTGCTTATATCGACAACGTAGCACATCTCTATCTGTTTATTTCTTACATCTCCGAATTTACAACAAACGCAACGCAGGTGTTTCTCCGAGAAAAGAAAAAACAACAGATTATCACTTGTTTATGTTAAACAACTAAACTGAAACGTTTATCCGCAACATACATCTGGTACATAAACGAGAAATTTTCAAAGTTTGCGTTGTTCCTAGCTCTTTGTTTTGCCTTGCAAGCTGTGTGTGGTACCTAATGTGCGCGTGTGTAAGTGTATTTATGTATGTGCAAGGTGTAATGATTTGGAGGCTGTGAAGCTGTCACGGCGGCAATTTAATTAGAAACAAAGCACCCTGCCGCCTTTAATATCACGCGTGCAATTGTATCTACGATAGCGGCAGCTGCAGGTGCAGCAGCGTCGTCGCCAAACAAGCACACGCACACACACATACAGCAAAAACGCAGCAGCAGCAGCAACAACAATGGCTGGCACGGCAACCGCAACACCAATGGAAATTGACGAATTCATAAATGGAGCGCTCGTTTCTTGGGTGAGTTTAAGCTAGGGGGGACAATTGAAGTGAACAACGATCAACGACGTGATTGTCATTCAAAAATATTTCATTTGTTCCGATTTACATGCGCCCGCACATAGCACACATACATGCTCATGTTCACATACACAGTTTGAGCAGCACAGACCCCAAGGTCATTGTAACTGTGGCTACGGTTGTTGTTGTTGTTATTGCTACCGTTTATGGTACAAAAACAACAACTCTTTTTATTTATGCTGTCATTAGCAGCGGTTGTCTGTCGGCTGCCTTTTATTTGTCAATCGCTCAGAACTACAATGATTGCTAAACCGACTTATTTACACCCTTTACAAATTTTATGAACAACCATCTCATATATTGTTGGAATTATTAAATTTAATTACACTTGCAAACAAATTAGCACACTAAAAAAATGTTTTCTTCATAAGTACCTTAAACATTTTTGTTTAAAGTAAAGGCCATCTGCTAGTCGACCAGAGTACAAGCATAGAACACTTTTACCTGTTGCGTCTGTGCTTGCCACAAGTTCAGTGCACCTTTTAAAAAGGAAATGTGTTGGCACTTGGATGTCGTGGACGATGTTTTATCTTATGTTCGTTTTTTGTAATCGTTGCCAACGCAACAAATTGTCGCGTTTTATTTTTTTCGCTTTCAGTTGGAGTCATGTTTGCCACGTGCCGAGCTGCTTGCTGGCTATACGTCCCTATTAGATGGCCTCATTATACACAGCGTCTGGCTCCAGATCGATCCGGAGCCGCAAAACAATCCAAGCGAGCTGCTTGCCGATTTGAGTGGCAGCTCCTTAAGCGTGGCGCGTGCGAAGAACTTTGAGTGCATTGTGCGAAATCTAAAATCGCTGTTTGAGGAGGAACTGGGGCAAACGATACTGGTGCTGCCGGATGCATACCAGCTGGGCTATTATCCGGAGAGCAAGCATGGCTTGGAACAGATGAAGACGCTGCTAACTCTGTTGCTGGGTGCGGCTGTGCAATGTCCCAACAAGGAGCTGTTTATAGCGCGCATCAAGGAGCTGGATCTGGAGACGCAGCATGGCATTGTGGCGCTCATTAAACAGGTCACCGATAGTCATAGTCTGGTGCTCACCGAGGACTCCATAGAGCGTCTGTCCGCCGCCAATATGTATGGCCACATAATGCGCCTCACCAAGGAGCGCGATCACATGTACTTGAAGTGGATCGAGACGGTGTGCGTGGAGCCGGAGCTTAATGCCAACGATAGCGCTGAATGCGGTCCGGGCGTAGCTGTGCCACGATCACCCTCAAGCGGTACGGCCACCTCAACGCCATCCTCATCTTCGAACTCAGAAAGCAATCATTTGGCCGTTGAGTGCGCGGATCTGCGATCAAAGAATCGCAAATTACGACAAGAACTGTACGTTTTTAAACCCAATAATTAAACTTTATATGCAATAATAAAAACCCTTTCAAATTGCAGTGAGGAAAAATCGGAGAACCTGCTGGAGTTGCGGGAAGAGTTAGATGATAAAAAGCAGCGCTTTGACAAGCTGCGCCAGGAAGTAATGACATTAGCTTATTTTTTAAAGTTATAAACTTACTGACATCATTATTTCCGTTGCAGAGTCAGGATTGGTTTACCGAAGCCAAACGTGCGTCTGCCTACAGGGATGAGGTGGATATTTTGCGGGAGCGTGCCGAACGCGCCGATCGTCTAGAAGTTGAGGTGCAGAAATACCGCGAAAAACTTGGTGACTCCGACTTTTACAAATCGCGTGTGGAAGAACTGCGCGAGGATAATCGCGTGCTGCTGGAATCCAAGTATACGAATACATCAGTTTGTTTTTGTTTTTAAACACTTATTTAAAAGTTGTTTTAACGTTTCAGAGAAATGCTAGAGGAACAATTGCAGCGTTCACGCAAACGTTCAGAGCATGCCATCACCCTGGAGTCGGAGATTATCAAATACAAGCAGAAGCTCAACGACATGGCACTGGAGCGAGATGTAGATCGTTCTAAGCTCGAAGAGCTGCTCGAGGAGAATGCACAGCTGCAGCTGGTGGCAAAGAATCTCAATTCCACACAGGAGATTGATAAATCGTTCTCGGACAATGAGGACGATTGCAATTCGGGGGACAACAGTTTATCCGAGCAGCTGACAAACAATGCACAGACGCGAGCTTTAAAACTGGAACTAGAAAACCGCCGACTTACTGCTGCGTTGGAACAGTTGAAGGAGAGTAGCTTCCATGAGTCTACCAGCAAAATGCTAGAGCTTGAAAAGGAAAAGAAGAAACTGTCGCTCAAAATCGAACAAATGCAGGAGAACATTCTAAGATTAACGCAACAGAATGTGGAATTGGAAAGCGTGTTCAAGAATGCACTCGATGAAAACAAAAAGCTGCAGGATGCCGTTGACAGTCGCCAAAAGAGCTACGATCGCCAAAGTCTAGAGCGTGAAGTGGATCGACAAAAACTGTCAGATGCCGAGGAGCATGTGGAAACGCTTAGCAAGGAGAAGCAACGCATTCAGACACTCAACGAGAGCATTCAGAGGCGAGCCGATGATTTGGAGCGCCTGGCTGAGAGCAAAACCAAGGAGCTGGAACTGTACGTGGAGAAGACGCAACAATATGAGCAGACCAAGCAGAAACTCTACGAGATTGAAGCCAAAGTTTGTACTTATGAGCGCGAAAACGCCAGCCTGCTCAAGGAGGTGGTCAAACTCAAGGAGAGCAGTGAACAGAAATCTGTGCAGCTGGATGAGAGCATCAATCGGATGGACATGCAAGCTAAGGATCTAGTGCGCCTAGCCAAGGTGCAGGACGAAGCGGAGCAGGTGCAACAAAAGTTGATCGAGCTAGAGAAACAAAACCAAGAGCTTAGCTCACAGCGAAATATTGATCGGGAAATGATAAGCATGTTGCGCAATGATCTGGTTAATGGCACGCTGGTCTCCAAAAAGGTGCGCCACAATCTGGAGAAGCTTGGGCTAGACGTCAACGAGGTTGATGGCGAACCCACCGAACTGAACGTAGAGAACGTGGTGGAGAAACTGGTGCGTAATCCTGAGACCTTCAAAACGGTGCGTGAAATAATGCTGAATGTCAGTCGAGAACAGCAGCAGGAACCGGGCGTCAAGTCAGACATGTGTGTTTTGTGCCATCGCCAGGAGATCTTCACCGTCGAGAAGAACATCGAGCTGTCAGCGGCCGCAAAAACGCCAACAGCGCAGGAACTTCGATTTGAGCACAAACTACGTCTAAGTCCGGCGCGCGACACTGCAGAATTAACGCGCCTTCAAGAAAGCAACACACAGTTGCAAACTGAGAATGCGCGTCTTAGTGTGGATGTGGCAGCGTTGGGTTCACAGATAACATCGCTTAACACACAGCATGTCGCATTGCAGTTGGCCAACTCGCAGCTGGCCGCCGAGAAGGATACGCTGCTGAAGGACATTGATGCGTTGCAGCAGGAACACAAGCATGCGCTGCAGGATCAGGTTACGCTGCAGTGTCTGCATGACCAACTGTCGGCCGAATATGAATCGCTTAACAAGGACAAGGAACAGCTAAAGGCAGCTGTACGCGATCTGCGCCAGGAGACGCGCGATGCACGTGAGACAATCGGATCACAGGAGCAACGTATTGAGGAATTAACCACACAAACCAATAGCATGAAGACGTGCCACGAAGATCTCGCCATACTCCGCACCGAACACTCTAAGCTAACCGATGATTTCCGCAATCTATTTGCCACCAGTGATCGTTTCAAGAACGAGTACAAGAATATCCAGGAACAGTATAAGATGATACGCATGGAGCACAGCAGTTTAAAATTGCAAAACACCGAATTAACCGGTGAGCTGAATGTGAAGCAGGACCAGGTGCGTCTACTCCAAATCGAGTACTCCAAGGTGCAACAGCGTTGTGAGGTAAGTTTTCGTTAACTTTGTTTGTAACCAACTGCAACCGATTAATCCAATATGCCTCCCGTCCAGATGTTGATACAGAACAATGCCGACTTGGACTCGGAGCGCAAAGCACTTATGGATAATGTGTCACAGTTGCTTTCGCAGTATCAGGAACTGCTGGCTATTTCGTTGGAGGATAAAAAGCATTTCCATGAGGAGGAAAAAAACTATACAGAACGTGTGCACAGCCTAAAGCGCCAAAAAGAGAAGCTTGAGGAGAAGATCATGGAGCATTATAAGAAGTCAGAGACCACGGTGCAAAAGAAGTATGTGCAACTAAACAGATGAAGTAAATGTGTTATACCTAATCCTCAATATTCCACAGAAAACCCTTTGCTAGCAGTCTGGTACGACGTGTCAAGAAGGCCAGCTCAGATTTAATGAACAAAGTGCCCAGTCGAGTAAGAAACTGCTAAATAAACATGAAAACCAATATGATATATGGCATATTTTTATTTACAGAATCGTCGATCTTGGGTGGATGATGCTCGCACCAGCTCACAGTTTGTCATTGGCTCCGAGTCTGGTGGTAATGAGTCGGACAATAGCAATGAGGAGCCGTTATCCATTGCTTCCGATACACATTTGCTGCAACGAAACATGCCATTACGTCAGAGTCTGCAGCGGTAAATAAAGTTGCATTATTCGATTTAAAATCTATTATTTAATAAGAGTTTGTTAATTATTGGTATATTGATGTACTTAGTGTGGCTTACGGTTTTTTTTTCTTGTTCTATTTACATGTATATACACAACAACAACAACTTCACACGCACAACGCAAACAAACACATGCACACACACACACACTGTACTTGTTAAATATGCACTCTGTATACAAATATATAGAGATTTACTGGATAGCTCCATACAACGCGGTGGCACTGTGCGAAGTAGCCTGCAGGCACAGAAACGTACGGATTTGAGTAACTCACGTAGAAATAGCGTGCACGGGTATGCGCTTTTATATGTTTAACACAACTATGAAAATCCTATAATACAAATTACAAAATGCCTTACCCAACTTCCCAAATCCCTTCATTGCAATGTATCTTTATATATCTTTTTATGTTTGTGTTTTGTGGACGTCAATCTTTCCTTTATTTGTTTTTGTACATATATTTTGATTTGTTCTCCAACTAATAAAGTTTTGCTTGCAGCAGTCTGGAACCGCCTGATGTAACTGGCAGCAGCTTAACGCTCGGTACAGCTGGTTCGCGACGCACCGTCTATTTAATCGATGAACACCAGAAGCTGCCAGATGGCTCCAGTGCCGCCGCTCAGCAGTCGCAACAGCCGCAGGCAACTTCTACGCCAATACCCAGCAACAACAACAATGCAACAGCAGCAGCCTCCACAGCTGGCGCTGAGCAGCAAACACCCCAGAAGAACGATAGTCCAGCGACGTTTCTTATGTATAACCGTATTAACACAACTATTGGCGGCACATCCACCACTAATGAACAGAGTCCGCTGCTGCAGGCCAGCGGCAGTGGAGGCAGCGTCGCCGGCACCGCCACACCGGATGATAAGGGATTGCGCAAACGGAACGAGGACAAAAGTAATAGCATTTGGTATGAATACGGCTGCGTTTAGAGCTTTGAGTCATGGTTTAAAATGCGAACAACAACAATAGAAAAACACTTAACTGCATTTGCTGATGACGAAGTATTATTTCGTTTTAGAAAGTAACGAATTTATGCCTATAGCTTAAAAACCAGAACATTGCAAAGTGCTTCTTAAATGCTATAATTTGCCTTAAGATGCAGACGCACATACGTCTGCAATTTTTATACGTAGCGTTAACATAGTATATATATATATATACATATACATATTTTAAATGTTTATGTATGTTGTGTTTTACACTTAGATATATTTTAGATAATAGATATACAATTTGTAGTTGTATTTATGTAACTGAACGAAGACTATACGGCAACTGTGCGAATTCATATTTACCTAGTATTAACCATACATATACACATGTACTTATGTACGTGCATACCAATACCGAAATGTATGTCCATTACGTCCAAAAGGAAACGCTGCCTTTATAGGAGCAACAGATCAAAAGTTATTATATTGTATTTATATGCATTTTACACTTGAACTCGAATATATTCCTACACATTGTATACTATACAGCTTACAGCTAACGAATGCGCCTTCAATTTGTGAATATATACATTTTTTTTTAAGACTAATTATAACAAGTATGTTCTTTAATTTATTGACGAAAGCTTAAATACGCAATAAAACTCGCAAAATACACAAACAAAAGCTTTCCATGACTTTCAAATTTTAAAGAGATACCAAATGAAAACATCTTTTTCAATGCAGCATATTAACTTGAACTTTAACGGGAGTGATCTCGTGGAACCTGAAGCACTAATTCTAATTTTGGGTCAACCAGGACATGAAAAAACTATATAATCATTCAATGTTTGACATTAAAGTTTCTAACTTAAATTTATGGTTTTAGTTTATTTGTTTCAGTGAACTGTTGAAATGGGATGGCGTATCAAGCTGATAAACATGTGAATAACATTTAAAAAACAAACACTAAGATTAATAAAACCTAAAGCCTTTTACTAAGAGAGCATAGCAAACCAAAATTATAATTATAAACATCTAAGATAATAAGTTTATCAGAGAATTCTGGTCTATTTAATCAAGAGGTTTAGCACAAAATATTTTAGTCGAAAACTTGTACTGACCGCGATTAGACCAAAATGTGGTTAAGACTGCTTATATCTCTGGTAACTGGACTGACTCAACACTAATATAACAATGTGTAAAATTAATTTTTAATATCAGCTACTAGCCACATACTTAAATGCCAACTGCGATGTTTGCCAGAGTGGAAAGGCGGCCTGTCATAGCGAAAATACCTATTCGATATGCCTGTCTGGTGGGTAAATAAATATACAAATATAAATAAAGCTTCAAATTTAATTATCTGTCAACAGGTAAAGCCACTAACGATGTTATAACCTGCCCATCTGACTATATTTGTACCGGTGATAAATACATATGTTATCCGGAAGTTGACTACCAACCTGTCTGTAAGCCCGGCCCAATGGATCCAGATGTGTTTTGCTCTAAATTAGGTCAAGTTGGTACCTATAAGAACACTCACGATCCCACCTGCAAATCGTAAGTAGCTATCCATGATTAAAAGTCTATTTTTAATTTACATTTTATTCATCTTTTAGTTACGTTATGTGTCTACAAAATGGAGAAAATGGCCCAATGACAGGGTATACCTATGACTGTACGAATAAAAAAAAACCGTATTTTGAGACAAAAGGATGTCAAGCCGAAAAACCTGATGGATGTATTTAAATCACTTATTTAAAATTAATAATACACATATTCAAATATTTTTGATATTTTTGTGGAGCCTAAATAATAAATGATGTACATTTTTAATAGGATTTATCAAAATTGCGTCTGCTTAAGCAGAACACTTTTCTTGGCTCTCGATATTTGTCTAAGATAACATTTTAGCACGAAAACAAAAGTATACAATCTTTCACTGACAAGATATAGACTTTATTTTGACAAGATATAGACTTTGAATATTAGTTTATGACGTGTCTAAGCAAAAAACAAGTGATCTAATATTATGCCGAAAACTCTTTATGATAACAATGAAAATGGAATGGAATGTGCTTATCACCGCATATAAACCAAATGCAAACGATTTTTTTAAGCAGTTTATCATAATCTGCGCTCACCTACGATTATATTCAACAATGTTACAGTTTTCAAAAATCGTAAGTGCGATCCTTATTCTCATAATTTACTTTAAGGTATAAATTCCTTCTTTTTTACTAGGCGTCGCTGCTTTTACTTTCATTAGCACTACCCAAAAGTATAAATGGTCAGTGTGATATTTGCCAAACTGCTGTTCGTGCTGCATGCCACACTGAAACCTCCTTTTCAATTTGTTATAATGGTGAGCATCCTTCAAGTCCGTTTAAATTAAACTTTACAAAACCAACTTTTTAGGTTTACCAACTGGGGATTATATTGAATGTCCCAAGGACTTTCATTGCACTGGAGAAAAGTATATATGCTATCCAAAAGCTACGAGCTTAAGCAATTGTAGAAAAGGAAGTGATTCAGCAGTAACTAGCAGTCCAACAACGTCAAAACCAACCACAAAAGCTCCACGAGATCCTGTGACTCTATGTAAAGATACTCAAAAGAAGGGCCAGTACACAAACGAGTTAGATCCCACCTGCGCCACGTAAATATTTAAAAAACTAATTTAAATCCATCTTATCACAACATGTATATTTCAGGTATGTGCAGTGTCATTTGGATTCCATTATAGGCGAGTGGTCTGGCGTAGTTCGAGATTGCTCAACAAATTTCTGGTTTAATGGAGTTTACTGTGAAATCCAAAAACCAGAACATTGTACATAAAACACAAAACTGTATAAAATAACAATATTCCCACTTACCCCTTGTTTATTTGTCATTTGTCAACAAATTGTGTTTTTACAATAAATAAAATATATTTAAAAAAAATTAGTACTTTTGTGCTTATCTTATACTTACTCTTATCTTATACTTAAACAAGGCAATAAATTTTAACAGAATCAGCCGAGCTTACTTGAATTTTTGAGAACCGCGGAGTAGAGCAGTGTCTTAATAGTCGTTTATTTTATTAACTTTTTACAAAAAAATAAGAAAAAAAGCGACTTTTAAATTTTAAACCAAAATACAATGGCACCACAGGGAAGCACCAGCTACCAAGTCGAAAGTTCTGAGGTAACAGACATAAAAAAATACAGATGATTTGATAAAATCCTCTTTTTTTGAAGTCGGTTAAAAAATAGGTTCTATACATTTTATACTGTATTTTGATATAATTTATAATAAATAATAATATTTAAATAAATATATATAAATAATATTAAACAATAAAACTAAAATGTACAATTTTCAAATATTTTACTATAGGAATTTTGCATAAAAGTTTATTTAAAAAATAATATGTTTTAATACTATTCATATATTTGAATTTTTTTAATATATTCTACACTTATTAGAGTAGTACAGCATTTCTGATTAAATTGTTAATTATGCAAACATACTAATTAGGATTAAAATACACAAGCTCAGCAGTCATCAGGTCGTTCAGTTTCACAGCTACTAGTCTTGGAGTTAAAATATTCGTTAGTGTTGCAATGGTAAAGCCAGCCAAGATATTCCCCGGACAGTTTGTAACAGTATACATAACTGAAAAAGCGAAAAAAAATAATAATACATGATTCTTGCGATTAGCAAACTACTTACTCTTTGCATGTTGAATCACTCTCAATCCTGAAATAGCCTTCATTATTAAGAACTGCACAATACACATCAAGATCAATTTTTGAGGAATCTGTAGAAGCAGCCGTTGTCGAATCTGTAGAAGATTCGGTAGATGCTGCTGTTGTCGAGTCCGTAGAAGATTCGGTAAATGCAACTGTTGTTGAATCTGTAGAAAAATCTGTTGTAGCAGCTGTTGTTGAATCTGTGGGTGCAGCCTTTGTCGAATCTGTAGAAGATTCGGTAGATGCTGCTGTTGTCGAGTCTGTAGAAGACTCGGTCAATGCAGCTGTTGTTGAATCAGTGGCAGCAGAAGTTGTTGAATCAGAAGAAGAATCTGTTATGGCAGCTGTTGTTGAATCTGAAGATGCAGCTATAGTCGAATCTGTAGAAGAGTCGGTAAATGCATCTGGGGTTGAATCTGTAGAAGAAGAATCTGTAGTTGGATTTGTAGAAATATCTGTAGATGCAGCTGTCGTCGAATCTGAAGAAGAATCTGTTGTTGATTCTGATAAATCTGTAGATAAATCGGTAGATGTTAAATCTGTGATAGAAGCTGTTGTTGAATCCGTAGAAGCATCTGTCGAAGCAAGTGTGGTCGAATCTGTAGGCGCTGTTAAGTCTGTAGGCGGGGTTGATGATGTTGATGCATCTGGAGTTGTGGAAGTCAAACAAGATGGCTGAAACACAATTGGTGTTATATACAAACAGGCAAGCTTTAAGTTATTATTAAAAAAAAACTTACAGAAGAAGTTTCAATTGGCGAACAAAATGATCCGTCAACGTTGCAGTATGTTCCTTTCGGACATTCACGAATAGCATCAGGATCGGCAAATCCCAGACCATAGCAGACTCCATACCTGAATTCATCCACGCAGGCATATACTCCATCGGTAAGGGAACAATCGGAACAGGAATCGCATTTAACTATTGCAAGGAAGGGAAAGAGCACTGCTAGCTGAAAAAAATAACAATTTACCAAGTCTTCTATAAAGAATATTATCCTTTACTTACTGCTAGTGAGGATATAATTCGCGACATATTAAAGTCGTTTTTCTTTTTTTTTGTATGTCCGTTCAGTTGGGAGGCCACGATAGCTTTGAAACGTGTTAGTATTCCAAATCGCATTTTAATAATGTGGCAATAATGATTTATATATGCAGACATTGTGACAGGGATTATGCTCATAAAGATTGGCATATATACATTTTTCATTTGTGTGCTGTATTTGGCATTTAAGCCCAACACCAAAATCAAACCAACTTAAATAAAGATAACTAGCAATGTAAACAATCTATTAAGATGAAAGGCACCTCCTGAATTCACATTAACTAACATTGTAAAGTTATGAATCACAGCATTTGCATATAAATAAGCATACCAGTTCAGTATGTGGTTAATATTAAATGTTTATGTTTATAGGTTTTGATCCTCGGCATCGTCTGCAGCACTCGTGCTTTCCAACCAGCTGCGGGTCATTCGTAATGAGGGCAACCGGAAACGCCACTCATCGCAGCAGTGTGTGTAAACGTTTTCTCCCAGCTGCAACAACTCCTTGGCAAAGTCCCGTTCATCATCCTTCCAGGCACGTTCAGCTCCACCAAACATTTCCATGCGCACGAGAGCTGCCATTGTTGGGCCTAAATACTTTTTAATACTATTGTAAAGCTGTGGCTTAGTCAATTGTGTCGTTGTGGTTATTTTTTGTGCTTGTGCCTGAGCTTCAAGTTTGAACACGGAATGCTTTAATTCTGCGTTCTCCTTTGTAAGCCGATCAAAGCTAGCTTTTAGCTCATCATATTTATGTTTGAGATCTTCTGAGCTCTTTTCAGTCTTTGGCGTTGGCGTTGGCGTTAAATCAGTTATGATTGGAAGTTCTTCTCTTATAGGGCTTGTCTTTCTGCTTAGCTCTAGTTTTAACCTATTGTCGTTAGTGTTTTCAGCTATTAGGTCGACGGTTAAAGATGAATCTGTCTTTTTTGTTAAGTCCTGCTCTTGCACGTTTACGACTTTTTGCCTTTTATTTGCATCCATGGACAAAGGCTTTGGAGGCATGCTTCTTTTCACAGCGTACTTTCGGCCAAATCGTGTGTCGTCTGTGAAACCAAGTGGACACTCAAAGTTTTCTGGTGGTATCAAATGTGCCTTTTTTGGCATGGACAACTTGACCATGGTTGCTTCACCATTTTCATCCAGGTGCTCCATATCCCATGCCAGTTCCTTGCTAGCGCGTACCAGTGTTGGCGTCTGCTTTGGAATGAGTCGATCTAATTTGTAGTTCATAAAGCATTCATAGCGAAAGTGTCGCGCGCAAACGGCACGATTTGTTAGCTTCTCCCGTGCAATATTTAATAAGTCAGCGTTGGCGCAATTCTTTAGCCAGGCTTCTAGAAGAACAGGATCACGCACTGGCAATTTAAAAAAATGCATTTTGGGATTGCGCTGTGAAGAGACTTGACAATCTTGAAAAATGCATCGGGTGCCACCCATATTGAGATGCAATTCGGTTTTTTTTAAATTGAGCTAAAAAGATAAACAAAATTTCGCCGGCGACAACAACTTTTGCGCTAAATTACACGTAAGAAATTTGGGCTCACTTGGTCACCCTAATTTCCTAATACCAAAAAAAAAAAAAAAAAAATTAACAAAAGTTTGCATAGTCGTTCATATTTTTAAGCAATATATTTATTTAATACAATTATTATAAAGATTAAGATTTAATGTAACACAATCTTTTAAAACCCCCATGTGAACAAAAGCATAAAAATATAACACATTGTTCAAAAATAATTTTCAAATTTCTTCTAGAAGTTAACCGCTTCCAGAACTTTACATTTCCAGCTATTTACAGTACTGTAACAGGCTCCGTGCAACTCTGTGTTGGCAACCGGAAGACGTAGCCCTGGAGACCAGAAGGCTCTAGAAGTATCTAGAAGCTTCGAAGCATTTTATGCGCCCAGTATAAAAGCAGCAGCAAGCTATTGCCGGCTTGTCAGTATAGAAAAAAATTTCGTGCGGTGAGCGTCTGCTTGAAGACAAATCAAAGCGAAAAAGTGAATTTCATTTTCTGCCCAAAGAAAACTGTAAACTTATTGTTTCTAAAGTTTATTCTGTGAAAAAAAATCATACAAGGTAAGCACCAACAAATTATTTTATAATTTTTATTTTCGATTGGGACAAAAGTGCTTCAAAGTAATTGCAATATTTGGTGGTTCATTTTCAAAGTGTGTGTGTGTATGTATGTGAAGGATAAGCTCTTGACACAATTTCTGGTCAATTCGATTGCAGAAAATTCTAGAAACTGAGACCGAAGTGCAAATGTTTCATTCATAATTTAACTTTTTTCGAGAATTTATTGTTCAACCAACGTGTTCGCACATTTAAAGAGCAATTTTCAAAATTCAAAGAGCGTGTCTGCAGCTGAGTCACGCTGAAGATTATGCCGGTTAATGAGAATTGGCGAATTTTCTGGAACATTGTTACCAAAAAATTGCCATGTACTTACAATGGACATTAAACACTTCATTTAAATAGGCCAATATACATTTTTTTCATGATGTATGTATGTAAGTTCATATGTAAATCTTACATTGCACGTGCTTTTGCTGCCTTTGTCTCATTCACTCTCTTGCTAAATGTTCCGAAAAAGTGCAAGTCAATGGAATGTTCTAGAAGGGCAGACATATTGGCTCTTTTATTTACTGCAGTCGTATTGCGAGGGGAAAATTTCTAGAAAATTTTATGATGTCAATCGCATTGACAAAGTTTAAATTTTTTTCGGATTACACACATGCATACATTCAAATTTGTACGTGTGTACATCATTGATGAACATTAATACGTATATGTATGTATGTCAAAGCGCGTACGTCAAATGTGTGCAATTTATACATACACATGTGCACAAGTGTGAGAGTGAATAAGCATGCAAAATGCATACACTTTTTAACGAAAGAGAGAGTTTAAAGCAAATGGCCGAAATACTGCTCTCTTAATATCCGTTTACTTTAAAATACTATAAAGAGCAATCACGCACATGCCACAAAATACTTAAACGTATTTACCACGTTTTTTTCATTGATTTTTAATTTTATCCTTTTTTTTATGTTACAGATGCCAGAAGAAGCTGAGACTTTCGCATTCCAAGCTGAGATTGCTCAGCTTATGTCGTTGATCATCAACACATTCTACTCAAACAAAGAAATCTTCTTGCGTGAATTGA